>JAKZAO010000014.1:14382402-15611074 GCA_023053555.1 Branchinecta lindahli
ACGATATTTCTGACCCATTTTATAGTTAAAGATCATTTCTACTAAGAGTTGTGCTTTAAGACCAAACGGTTCCATCATCCCTTGTCCACGTAAGTCTTATAATAGGTTTGTCTTGCAGATCGGTCACTGCTGAAACGCCTTCCTGGTGATTCCAGCATTATGACATATGTTGGTCATAGAGTAGAGCATACCTTGATTCGTGCTCGCTTTTCTCCGCTGTTTCCCACAGGTCAAAGGTATATCTACACCGGCTGCGCCTCGGGACGAGTAATTGGTAAGTATCTTCCTTAATCACTCGTTCAGTACTTTTTCCGAAACTTGAAAAGTCGTACAGTCTTTAATACACCTTTGACGGCGTTTTCATTATATTTTATTATTTGTTTCAACGTCATCAACATTTGCTGTTTTCGAGATCACTACTTGACCCCTCCTCCAAGGCGGCGCAGCTGTCACGAGTTTACTCCTCCCATAAGGAGGAGCCAAGCTCATTCAGCGGCCAATCCTATCCTTGGAAATGCTCGACTTTCAAAAAAGCCGTTTAGTGAGTTGCTCCCTGAAAGCGGAGTGAAGGCATGAACTCTCACCTAAGTTTTAGAATCTGAAGCCAAGAGAGATAGAGAAAGAGATCGGTGTATCTCAAATCCATCATAGTTAAATTCAGTTTCTTACATATATAAATAAATAGAAAATGGAGCTTCAGAAACCGGATAGTTGAATACTGGAATCCCCCGGAAAGTGTCGTAAATGCCGAAAATATTCATCAGTTCAAAGCTGGTGTGAATCGTCACCTGGCTGAAATTCAATTTAGTGTATATAGTGTCTCGAGAAATTTACAGAAGCAAAAGCCTTTTCGCTGCAGTTAAATTCTTATTAATATTATATTATAAATAAGAAAAAATACGATTCCGAATTGAGCATTATGAAAAAGGGCAGCATGATTCGAGAAAAAAACGGTAACTGCAGCGAGGTGTCTCTTAAATCTTCCACGACTGGTGTATAACCGGAGACCCTCTATACCATTGGTTTCCCAACCTTTTTCATACCGCGTACCCCTAATCAAGGTTCGAAAAGGTTGCCTACCCCCTTTTTCAGAACGTGAAAAAGACGATATAACGGCAATATTTTTACAGTCCGCCTATTTCTGTGTTTGGTTTTGTTGTTCTGCGTGCTTTTATCAAGCATTGCATCGCAAACGTTTTCGTTAGCACAATTCGCAACCTGAATGACAATCTCACTTGCAGTGTCTTTGATTCTTCTTGAAACAATATTGTTTGACACAGGAATAGATTTTACGGCAGTAGGCTAGCTGTTTTGGAATCAACATTATTTAATTGATTTTCACTAAGGCCTGTAATCAGAGGCGTCACGCACGGGTTGGCAACACCCCTCCCCCCAAAGTGGTCGGCCAGACGGTTATTCGTAAAAACGCGATTTTTCGTAAAAACAGTTATTTTTTTGTGAAAAATAGTCGGTAAAAATGACCTGCCATGGTCAGTAAAAATACCTTGCCCCTTAAAAAAATTTTTGGCTAGTGATGCCTCTGCTGATAACATTAGGCTTTCGGCAATAAAAAATCAGAAAGGCGAGGTTTTGAAGCTACAGATTAAACCGATTTTGGTTCCTTCGCATACCCCTTGCAAGGGTCTCGCGTACCCCTTTGGGTACGCGTACCACCGGTTGGGAACCACTCGCTAGTGAACCTCGGGAAGAAGTTGAAACGTCGCCTGAACGATGACTCAAGCCCTGTGTCAACCAATAAATGGCGTTCCTTGGGGACAGCTGTGGTGTCGCTTCCGGCTCTTCCGTTAGGTACACGGCGATTCTTCATTGGAACGTTTGAGTTAGTAATCAAAAGTATTCGAAGCCGCAAAAGCATAACCATGGCTTGAACACGGTGTCAAGTCTAAGGTTGTGCACTTTCGCTCTGCTTCCGATCCCTGATAATGCAGCAAACTTTGCAAGAACTTGCGTCGGGCTGCTCACGGGTTCTTTAAAGGTCTGCTCAGGGACCGAAAAATGTCCTGTAATGCCTCGCCATTGAATGGCGAGGCATTACAGGATATTTACGGGTCCCTGGTCTGTTACAGAAACTGTCTGTCGACGTCACGCACTTGAGTAGCGTCTCTGGCAATAGAGTAGGCTGCGTCGTGATCTCGAGCTATCGAATCGAGGTTGTCAACAGGATAGCCACTGTCCCATTCGCTGCCAGGTCCAAGATAGTCCCTTGCGTCCTTTCTTGGCAACCGCTTTAGGTATGCTGACCACAAAGTGAGTCGGGCCCCGTATTTATAGTGGTCTGGATGGCATAGTGCTTCAACCAACTGAGTACAGCAACAGATGGTCGCCCAAAGTGAATAGGGACGGAGCGAAGTATAATTTTTGTCTTTTCTTTACAGTTTACGACCTCTTAACCGGTGATATTGAGAAGGTGCTGGGCGGACATAGAGCTTGTGTTCGAGACGTCTCGTGGCATCCTTACAAGAATGAAATCGTCAGCTCTTCGGTATGTTACCAAATATTCGTACTGTCGAAAACTGTTATTGTCGCAGGTATCGGTCCGTCTATATTCACGATATTGCAGGGACATCGCAGACAGTTTATTCTGTGGGAAGCTCTTCAAGTGTCCTATGTGTATTTTCGGGGGGGGGGGGGTATATGGAAGAGGTAGTGTGTTGTAGCCAACCACACTGTCAGAAGTGTCATAACAAATAACACAAGGATGCGCGGTTTCAACAGATAGCACTTAAGATGTTAGCCGTCGTGTTTGTCCAACGTTACGCGCTGAAACTTTATGCGTAACAGGCATTGCCAGGAAGAGGCAAAAAAGCATCTGCCGACTTTTCTGGTATCGTGGTGACAAACAAAAAAGTCAGCAGATGTTTTTTTCGGTGGTGTTTCGGCTCTTCTTGTATGCAGAAAGTTTTAACGCGTAACGTTTGAAAACATAAGAGGTAATATTAAGTGTTAAATTAATCTAAAGTGTTAAAGGAACAGTAAACTTGACTACGCAACTTTCGGCCATCGAATCGCCCGGGTGGCTTGGATAAATATACAGGGTCTTATTGTCGACAGGCACCCCCTTCTTTGTCATCTCGAACTGTCTGGAACCCCCTCCTTAGTGTTCCCAAAGCTAGCTGGCAGGCCCTTGCCCCTTATGCACCGTAATTATGCACTCATGTACTGTAAAAGTTAGCCTTTTTACATGTAGACCACAGAGAAACGACCTCCCCGACTAGGCGACCGGGGTTCGATTCCTAGTCGCGGCACACAAACCTTTTGCTTTTGCAAACCTTTTGCTCAAAGTCGAATTCTCGGAAACTGCGCGGAAACTGCAATGGTCGTAACGAGAATTTTTCTTACTCTCAATATCGACTCAGGGTACATTCTTGATATGTTAGCTAGCTCCCCGAGTCAAGTTTGAGTCAAGTTTTCTGTTCCTTTAACTTCCAGCTACCTACCATAAATTAATCAATCCGAACTGGAAATGAGTTCCTTGAGCCTGACGGGATTAAGCTCCGAGACCGGGCTACCTGCCGATCCGTGTCCACTCTACCTTAGTTGCGTCTTTGCAGATACCATGGTATCTGTTGCCACGGTAACTGGATCTGCAATTAGTCGTTTGTGCAGTTCTCTGTGAGCGTGATCTGTGATACTACAGTTTCTCTGATATTCAGATACCACGGTCGGACCATGGTAACTGGTCTGGGTATCTGAAAATTCATCTCACTTTCATCATTGCTAACACTAGAGTCTATTTTTTTGTCAAATTGGTGGGAAAGAAGTTACGTAACCTCAAGATGTCAGTGGGTATCAGTATTCTTTTTGGATGATTTCAAAATGCGTAATCCGTCGATTGTCGTTCCTGCAGAGCAACCGTAGTATCAGATACCACGGTAACTGCAAAAACGACTAATTGCAAATCTACTGATATCCACCGACATCTAGACTCTAGAGTGACATAACTTCTCCCCACCAATTTGACAAAAACTAGACTCGAGTGTTAGTGATGATGGAAGTTAGATGTATTATTTGACAGTGTAAAACGTCAAATATGAGTCGCAGTCAGCTTGGGCTGATGGAATATTTATTGAGAAGAATTTTTCAGATACCACGATGAGTTACCACGGTCCGGCCGTGGTATCTGAACATCAGTTACCATGGTGACTGGCCAGATACCGCGATAACTGCAAAACGCCTTTTGACGGTTGTATCAGATACCACGGTAACTGCGAAAACGACTTTAGACCGTGGTATCAGATACCATGGTATCAGCACAAACGCAGGTATCTGCACAAACGCAGCTCTCTCTTTGCGAAGGAATCCATCCGATTCAGTTCATATCCACCTTGTTCTACAACTGTTGTGACATCTGAAGGCGCACCAAACCTTCGTTCATGTCCCTCCATGTGACGGTTCAAACAATAAATCAGTAATTTGCCATATTCCAATTCAGCGCTGCAAAGCCGACTAGTTTCTGGCATTCCCACTCTGCCTCACCATCACTTGTCACAGACAGTGAAATTGGTCAAGGGGTTGATGAGCAGAAAATCTGCAATATGCTTCACGGGTAATGGAGGTTCTGCATATTTCTCAGCAGCAGAAACTGCAAGTTACCAACTATCTTATGGGTCCGACTTTTTACTATGTCTACCCGAGTGTTGAATATGAGACAATGGGGGACTAACAGAAACTAGTCCACTTGGAGTGCTGAACTGGAATAAGGCCACTTTCCAAAACGTGTGTGACCCCTCTGACCATCATTCAGTAGGGATAGAGTGTTCTGCCCCTCCCTCCTCTTTTGGGGGTTTTAGAGAGTTTTAGCGAGACGAAAGCATAGCCTTTCTTGAAAAATAGTTCTCTCCTACTATGAAAAATATGTACGTTTGAATTGAATTCACGATTTTCTAATCGCATTATGCTCCCGCAAAGTGTTCGTGATGACGCTACTGATGCGTAAAGCTGGTTGTTTGAATCTTGCCGACTTTTTGGGATCCCAAAACGTAAGTGGAGGGATACCTATGACATCGCAAAAGTTGTCCGTCTGTCCGTCCGTCCGTCTGTGAGCACGATAACTCTCGAAGGGAATGAGATATTTCGATGAAACTTGGTACGAGGATTCTTTGCGTCAAGAGTAAGGTCGAGTTCGTAGATGGGCTCTGTAGCCCTACATTTAGGGGTGGGGGAGGGGGTTCAAATTAAGGGGCAAGCAAAATATTCTTAAACAGCTAATGTGATAGTCGATTATGGTGTAAGAAGACATGCTGAGCACGAATATGAAAACCATTTTCTCGCCGGACAAGTAGTTCGCCCGGAATCCGGCCAAAACCGGAAAGTTTGTTAAAAGTAAAAGTTTTATTTGAAGTTGATTAGGCGTTCGGTGTAGGGGTAAGAACTGTAAGAAGGCATGCTGAACATGGATATGAAAACCGTTTTCTCACCGGACAAGTAGTTCGCCCGGAATCCGGCCAAAACCGGAAAGTTTGTTAAAAGTAAAAGTTTTATTCGAAGTTGATTAGATGTCCGGTTTAGGGGTAAGAAGAGATGCTGAATCCGTATATAACAATAATTTTTTAGCCGGACATATAGTTCGCCCGGAATCCGGCTGAAACCGGAAAATTTTTATTTGAAGCTGATTAGATGTTGGATATAGGGATAAGGAGATACGCTGAATTCGTTTTTTAGCTTTATTTTTTCGCTGGTTAAGTAGTTCTGAAGTTTTGCCGAAACCGGAAAATTCGCAGAAGTAAGGCATACTTACACATGCTGAATCCATATCTGAACTTGGTTTTCTTGATGATTAGCTGTTTGGCCTTAATCTGTTTCTAAATTTTAAGAGTAAAAATGTTCAAGGAGTCTGGCGAAGACAAAACCTATTTGTCTGGATCAGATATTGAATTTTTGGGATCCCATCGGAACCTTTGGTCTTGTTACTAGAAGTCAATGGGTCTAGGAAAAGGCTTAAAGAAGAAGGGACTAAATTGACTTCGCAGCCAGATGAACTTTATCCTTTTCAATCGTACACATCGTGACGGATGAAAACTTGGAACATTATCTTAAATAATCTAGTTCGTATTATGAAGCTATCCGTAACTTTTCAGGATCAAAATACCCATCAGCGGTGGTGGATGTTACCTTCACGGGCCGCTGATGGTGCTGCCTCCCCTGTAGTATACGTTACCGTCTTTTCTTTAAAGTTTAACTGAAAAGGGATGAGATAGGACAATCTAGTTACCAATCACTTATAAGAAGCATGAAGACCCGATGAAAATGCGTTACTTCGTTTCGCCGCTATTTTTGAATAACCAGTTTTCAAATAGTCGAATTTCCTTGTCGGATTTGTGGTACCTACTGGCTAGTACCTGTGTTATATGCTAGACTGCAATGATTTACGAAAAATAAGTGATGACACAGTGAGCTACCTTTCGCAAGCTGATCACTGCGGCCACTAAAAGCCGCGTTTGTGTTGGGATTCAAATTTTCCGCGTCATAGTAGAATTATGCGCTGTGAGGACAGCCATAGATATTCTGAACATCATACTAGAGCAAATAGTGAAAAGAAAAAAATCCTTAACACAATCCAAATAGTGCTGTGTATTCAGTTAAATGATCATAAGTTGGCCTTTCAGTTAAACTTTAATAAAAACCGGCAGTGTTACTTACTATCAACTAGGCGTGTGTATTTAACTTGCGCCTCAGCATACTGTTCTTTTCTTTTCAGTGGGACGGTACTATGTGCAGATGGTATCACAACCGTGCAGACAGTCAACGATGATGAAATCGACACTTCATTGAACATTCCCAGTTGCCTTACTAGAGCTTAAGCGTAACGTCTCGCTCAATCCTCCACAACTACGGCAGCTATCTTGACTGAGTAACACGTGTTGCAGAAGTTCGAAGCCGTTTGAGACTGAAGAGACTGGGCCGTTTTTCGTAAGCTATTTTGTTGTTTTGTTTCAAAAACGTGTCACTAATCACTTTTTTGTATTTTTTTTAATTTTGTAATAAATGATGATAATACCGGTAGGGCTGTACGACTTGACAATTTGGCAGCTTGCTTTCACTTTAAACCCACGCTCTTTCACCCACAGATCGTGCTACCGCCCCCATATAGCTATTCCTTCAGCCCAAGCTGACTGCGAATCATATTTGACGATGCAAAACAGATACGTCAGCTACATTTTCTTAGAGCTATTTTTTGGCCCTACTTGGCAAGGGTCCTCTTCAGGCTCAAGCGGCTCAAGCTGGAAAATGAAATGAAAAACAACTAAAATATCTGATCTCCTTAAATATCTGATTTTGTGAATTTTTTCTCTGAACTTGCTTGGAGTTAAAGCTGGTGCTGTGATTTCATTTTGGACACGGCTGCTGTGTTTACTGCTTGATTGGGTCGTTGAAAGGATAGAGATTTGTCTGCATTTTGGTTTTGGAGTCACCTGTCTCTTCTTCTTCCCAGCTAAGATGGATGCTTGTCGGCCGCAGGTCTGGGCGACTTGAACTGATTTAAGGAAGAATGTTTAGTTGTTTTTCCACAAGTTCTGAGAAGAAGAATAGGACCCTTGCCAAGAAGGGCCGAAATATAGCTCTAATAAAATGTAGCTGATGTATCCGTTTTACATCGTCACCTACATAGCGAGATCGCTATTCGCCAAAAGGCAAAAATCTGTATGACTAATCAAGTGCAATTTTGATGCATATTCAGTAAACAAATAAAAAGGGTTCTAGTGAGGTGGAAAGTGAAGTCGGAATCGCTTTCCGTTTTTCGGCGCAGCTGGCGGAAACTTATAATAGTTGAGCGCGAGAACAGCTCTGGGGTGAAAAGCCGCAAAAACAGCTGGCATAAGTTCGCGGAGCTTTCCAGACCGCCAGAATCGCCCTCAATATGAAGAAACGAGAGAAGTGTATGGCGAGCACAAGATGGCGAGATGATCAAAGTCTTGTGGGGGCAACCGCGGAGCAGCAGGAGCTGCCGAACAGTCAAGAGGCGTTTTTCCGCGTCACAGTTGTGTGCCAGACATGTCTGAGTGTTTGTTGCGGAAACACAATTGTGTGCCACACAGTGTAGCTACAAGTTGAGACTCGCGGAAACGCCGTTTTGTCTAATTTTTTGGCAGTAATTTCAGATAAAATCTCAGCAGAAAGATCTTCAGGCTTTCGTCCTTACCATCCTGTGCAAAAAGGATCCTCAGTTTTGGGTCTACAAGCTTTTGAACACTATTGATATTACTTTGCTATTGTTTGGACATATTTCCCGCCAGAGTCGCGCCACAAAATTGACAATCACCTCGGCAGTTGTCTGTCGGATTCGAACCACAAAAATCTTGTTCGTCGCAGAAACACGCTTGTGGTCCGCACTAAAGACCGCGGAAACATTTCGAGCCACAATCGACACACAAACTGTTCGCGGGAGCACGGAAAAAGGCCCAAGAAAGGCGGAAAGAGACCGACAGGGCAGATGGACCCACAAGCCAATTCAGTATTGAATGTTAAACATATCCGCTCTGAATCAGATTTTAGTGCCTGAAAGCGGCCTAGCCAGGCGGTCGAGACATCTTGTGGCCATTTCGGACTGTCATCGAGTCCGTTAGATATCGCAAAACGGCACCTCGCGGATTATTTCAATTGAGCCGCTAAACGTGATTTCCTGCACGTGGTGAAATAGTACCACGCGGTTTTGACATTTTTCTTTGCTGAAATAACTCAAACGAGATGAAGAGTTCACCGAAAACTCCTGCTGTAAGTCTTGGCACCTTGTTGGTATACTGTTTATATTTGTCAGCTTTACAGACAGCATGATGTTGGGGGGTTAAAAAGGATATCGGCTCTGTACTTCTGTAGCAGTTCATTAGCTTTTTCCTTAAACTTAATATCTAGCATATAAAAGTAGCGTACCAGCGATGTAATATTAGTTACAATATTTACTATTCTTGTTATTATTGCCGTTCCAGAGCCCGCCGTAAATAAGTAAATTGGCTCCTCCTGCTTATTATTTTCGTTCCTGGACTGTTACGGTTGTTACGATTTACTTATGATGGTCGCGAGCATCATAAGTGATAACAACTATCGGTTCTGCAGGAACTCCCGTAAGAGTGATGACGTATTTACGCGTTGTTGTTATTTGCGTTCCAGAGAGCGTGATAACTATCACAATACGACGATCACCCCTCCTGTTATTATTGTAACTTGTAATAACTTCACTGGAACGCTACCGTAATCACTTGCATCTAGTCTAGAAATTATAATAACGTAATGAAGAATAATTTTCACCTTGTGGCAGTTTGGTGCCTCAGGCTCAGTTTCCAAGACCAAGTCTGAGGTGCGTTTTATTTACTATCCGAGGGTCCGCTAGCGGGTCACTGTGACGTCAGCATTTTGCCGTTTTATTTGAGCTTGCGAGCGTAAATAAAACGACATTATGATCTCGGAGCAAGTTTCGGTCCTGTATCAGGACCGATTCAAACTTGGCGCCAAATAGTAATTTCCTGACGACCGCCCGCTCACTTTTCCAGCGGGTGTCTCATGGTCCACTAGCGGACGAATTGTCCACTAGCGGACGAATTGTCCGCTAGCGGACGAATTGTCCACTAGCGGACGAATTGTCCACTAGCGGACGAATTGTCCGCTGGGGTAAATAAAATGGCGAAACCATGACGTCACTATGACGTCATCTGTCACCCACTCGCTAAATAAAACGATTTTAGTGACCCGCGCGGGCGAATGGACCTAAAAACGCACCTCTGGAAATTTGATTGAAGCAAGCAAAAATTCTAAAGTCCATTGTAGACACTGTGTACTACAACTACTGAAAGCAGAGGTGTTACTAGCCAAAATGTTTGGGGGGGGGACAAGACATTTACCAACTGGCTGGACATTTTTACTGACTGTTTTCACAGATAAAAACGACTATTATTGAGAAAAAACTACTGTGTTGACGAAAAATCGGCTGATTTTAAGAAAAAAGAGATTTTTAAGACAAAGTGACTATTTTTACGAAAAGCTGACTGTTTATGATTGTTTTTAAGAAAAATAATTATTTCTAAGAAATACGACCACGACCAGATACTACTGTCGGACCGTGATATCTGAATATCTGTTACCACGGTAACTGGCCAGATACCACGACAACTGCAAAAACGCCTTTTAACGGTGGTATCAGATACCACGATAGCTGCAAAAAAGACTTGAGACCGTATATCAGATACCATGGTATTAGCTAAAACGCAACTTTTAATTAGTAACACTGAAGAAAATTTGACTCCTCCAACATTAAACTGTTCTTTTAGCTTCTGAGATCAGATTAACATTTTTCTCATGTTATTTGGTTTCAGATAGCCTAGATGTGTTTCAAAGGACGAATTTTCGAGAATTTTGACATTTTTCTTGAGGTTCGATACTCGTCCTGTGCAGGGTTCCCGGGTGGCTAAAATACCAGCCGGTTAATACCGGCTAAAAGGTGATTTCTGCCGGTATGGTTAAAATCAAATGGCATGGACAAAATCAAATAACTGGCTAAAATCAAATTTCTAACTGCTACTATGTGATTTTGGTAGCACTCCGCTATTCTAAGACTGTCATATTGTGCCTCATTGCACTGTTATCACTAAAACGAAATCAGCTTCGAATATGGCAGAAATAAATTAACCAATTAAGGTTAATGTCCATTAAGTCACATTAATCAAATTAAAGAGCAGATATTCAACTTCAGTAGTAAAACAAAACGAAAACTTCCTCGTGTTGAGGGGTCTTCCAACATGATGTCGTCAGCACTTTCCGAATCAGAGTTGGTAACCCCAATGGCTGAACCTGTAGAATGTCCCCCAATCAACCCTGATTTAAAAATTGTCGGAAAACAACGAAGAAACAACAGTAAAGATTGATACGTAGAAAAGATCAGTGCTATTTGATTTTAGCCAGTTTTAGCCGGCAAAAATCGGTTTTTATTAATAAAAGCCGATTAAAACCGCCGGTATGGTAAAAATCAATTTTAGCCGGCAAAAACGGAACCCTGGTCCTGTGTATTATAATTCTCCATGTTCCTCTTTCCGTCTAAGAATTAGTACAACTCAGGTTTTGATTTTCTATTTTTCCAGTCTGCAAAGAAACCGAAAACACCTCTAGTTGCAGGAGGGATGGTTGGCAAGAAGACACCTAATGCTAAACAGTCCCCTGCAAGTCCAAACCTGAAGCCTGCAAAAACTCCAGTAAAGACACCTGCAAAGCAAGCTGTCAAGACACCCAATCCCACCACACAAACAAAGCAGACGCCACAGAAAAAGGAAAAAATTCAGGCTGCACAGACCCCCAAAGCTCAGAATGGACAGTCGCAGAAAGCCACTCCAAAACAGGCAGCTGTACAGAAGAGTCCTGTTAAAGCTGCACCTCAGGCAGCTGTACAGAAGAGTCCTGTTAAAGCTGCACCTGCTCAAGTTGCAACAATCCAGGCTGGTGCTGACTTGAAAAAGGAAAAGCCACAGATGTTCTTGAAGGTCATCACACCTCAAGAAGTAACAAATGAAGAACTAAAAAAGGACCTAAAAGGGCTGTATTCTTTGAAGGTATCAAGGAAGCAGACCAGGAATGGGGTTAAAGAGTGAGTAACTTTCTTTATATTTCCGAAGCTGGTGATGTGTTCTATTCTTTTCCACCCTCCCAGAAGTAGACCCCCAAGAAAATCCTAAAAAGTTCCAAAATTAACACCAGTAAGTTGCACTCGTGAAAAGTACAGGGAAAGCTTTGTTCCATCTTTTGCGACACTTTGTAATTCACTAGACGTGAAAAGTTTTGTTTCTTACTTGAATTTGCTAACTTGGTTATCAGGTTATGTTCAAACTGATACATTAGTTGCATTTTTGCAGGTACCGTACCTTGGTATCTGATACCATGGTCAAAAGGTGTTTTTGCAGATACCTTGAATTTGGCAATGTACCGTAGTAACTGATGAAAATTCATCTTGCTTTCATCAATGCTAACACAAGATTCTAGTTTTTTGTGAAATTGTGGAAAAGAAGTTAGGTCACTCTAAGATGTCATTGGAAATCATTATTTCTTTTTTGATGATTTCTAAAAGCGCAAATCCGGCAATCGTCGTTTAGCAGAGCAACCGCAGTATCAGATAACACGGTTACTGCAAAGACGACTAAATTGCAGATCCAGTTACCGCGGTGACAAGTATCTGCAAAAACGCAACTATTTGTTGTGTTCAAATTGTACCTATACATTTGTGTATCTGTTGTAAAAGTTGAATTGGCGATGACTTTGTTAATGACAACAATTCAACAAAAACAGTTCAGTTTTATCGAAAAACACATAATGGACAAGCCGATGGGTTGTTTTTGCGTCACAGCAAAAATTTACATGTAAATACAAATTTGCGACATTTATAACGGCGTCTTGTCATAAATATGGTCAATAACATAATATACTACAAATAATAAAATATAGAAATCAACGTTCAAATGCGCTCCGAGTTGTGTAAACGAACAAACGAGGGGACGAAACTCTGAGCATACCTTGTTCGCAAAGCTACCACCGGCTCTAAACGAGGCACAGGGTCGGCAGCTCGACGAGGAAGACGAATTTGGGAGAGGACAAAATCGGGGGGAGGATATCGCGGTGAAATGGGTTTTGGATGATAGATGTACCGAACTTACAAATTTGAAGTTGACGGCATAAAAGGATATCTGATTTAGATTGCTTTAGGAGCTGAATGTATGGGACTTACTGAGCTTTAGATTTAACAAGCAGCGTTCTATACTGTATTGTATCCTCTCAAGCAAATCTGACTGTTCCTGGGTCAGACCAAAATGCCAAACCGGGCATCCATATTCTAGGTTAGAACGGTAAAAAGATCCGTGAACGTGTAATAAATGGGGAGATGGAACAAAATCTGTGTTGATGTGAAATCAAACTCGGCATCATTGCTGTGAAGGTTAAATTTACTCTACTCTACTCTTCTACTTCACACTTCTCTACTGTGTCTTGGTTTTCCCTTCATTTGGATGTTGGCGAGATCAAACTTCTCAGACGCGGCTGAAAGGCTCCAAATTCATATACTTGCAGTGTGTTAGTTCAGTATTTTTGGTCAGACCCAGGAATTGGTGAAGTACAGTTGACTATCTATGACCATGCCAATCAAGTATATCATAGAAAAAATAAGACAGGTGGGGTGGGTCTAAGGCACAGTATTAGTTATGTCTCTCAAGGACAGAAGGGGTAAGCTTAGTTTTATTTTCTTAGTTTGGCCCGTGCTGTTAAATTTTACCAGTTGTCTGTCACCTGTTGAGAAGTCCAAAATAACTTTTTTGTTCAACCTTCCTCCATTCATTAAAGAAAGAAATAAGATTAGTGAGGATGGCGTTCTGCCCCCCCCCCCCCCCCGTCTTGGTACGACTGTTTTCAGTCGAATGCAAAAATGGACGAAAGTTACCAAAAACATTAAAACGACACCTAACAAATTTGCATTAAAGGTCATCTGAATGAAGTCTAACACCCTAAATTGCCACTTTTACATACTGCTTACCATTCATCTCTCGAAAACCGGACTAAAATCGGATGAAGTTTCACCGTGCTATAATTTTCAGCCTTTTTTCCGACTTGTCTTGATCGTAACGCTCGCCGTAACAGTTGTAACAGTCCATGCGTAACAGTTCATGTTGTAACAGTCCACGCCGTAGACAGTCCATGCGTTTATCCATCCATGCGCTGTTTATCCATCCATGCGTTATCAACGTACGTTTATCCATGCGATAATGACAGTTTAAATATTGGCGCTAAATTTGTCTTGGGAGGTCGTAACGAATCGCCATAGGGAGACATAGAACTTCAAGAGTGGATAGCGCCGAAATCACGGAGCGAAAAAATTCTTCTTCTCTGTACCGGTACTCTGAAGGACGATCTGAGGGGTTCATGGAAGTATGGTAGGACCGTTCAGGTGTCCTTTAACATGTCAAATAATAGGTTCAAGAGGGTGCACATAGCAGTGATGGATGTGCTGACCACCAATTCCGATCGTTTTCTAATGGTGTCGAGTAGGCAAGTATTCGCCTCTTAAAGCACACCCCGCACTACTTACTAGTGATGTTCCAGTATCCAAAACTATCTGAATACTGTAGGCTAAAACTAAGCTCTGCTTTTAACAATTAACCACGGCTTTGGCTGTTTAAGCCTTTTCCCAGACCCGTTAACCTCTAGTAAAACTTAACAAAATTGAGAAAACCGGTTTTACGCATCAGATACCCGAACACGCGTCGGAATCATAATGCGCATGGGAACTTGTGAATCGTGGTAATGCAAAGATTAGTGAGGTGTCGTTAGCGGGTTCAGAAAGTAACATGCGAAATTGGGGTCTCCGGGTTTAAGAATTAATGAGTGCAGTTACGGAAGTAAGGTGCATTGGATTTACAGGTAAGACGGGTCCTTTAAGATGGCGGTAATGCAAAGTACCCTCTTGAGAAGGCAGTTCTTTTACCCTTTGTCTAGGTCATTGATTACGTTTTTTTCTAGGAAAATTTACATGGCTCAGTTCAACAATGTTGCTGCAGCAACAAAGGCACGTCAACACTTGGAATCCATGAAAGATAAGGTGTTGCATGTATTCTACCGTGAAGCATTCCCGGTCATACCTGGCGTTGTATACAGCAAGACAACGTAAGCTCCGTTTTCTTCTGGTTTCTTGGGTCCTAGGATTATTATTTATTTATTCAACTAAATCAATGGCCAACAAGGGCCATATAAATTTTCAAACAACAACAAAAAACAAAATTAAGAACAGCATACATTACTCAAAACCGGGGAAAAGTTGATTCGAAACCCTCCTTTGCCTCTACATACAGTACTAAAGGACCCATCTACGAACTTGACCTGTACTTTGCCAACGAATCCTCATACTAAGCTTAAACAACATATATCAACCCCTCCTAAGCTTGAACAACATATACCAACCCCTTTGACCTTCGATTACACTAGCTCTCTCCGACGTTCATAGATTATGTCGTCATCCACCCGCCACAGAGCTATACTGGTGTGAAGAAAGGGGTAGGGACTGCTATAGCCGAAAATTGGTCGACCAATTTTGTGTCCGGTTTTTGTCGGATTCGGTGTGAACTAGTTGTCCGGTGAGAAAATAACTTTCATATTCGGATTCAGCATGTCTCCTTACCATGAATCAACTATCTCAATAGCTTTCAAAAAATATTTGTTTTGCCCCTTAATTTGAAACACCTCCCCCACCCTCAAATATAGGGCTACAGAGCCCATCTACGAACTCGACCTTCCCCTTGACCCAAGGGATCCTCCCATCAAGTTTCATCATAATATCATAATCCCTTTGAGAGTTATCGTGCGCACAGACGGACAACTTTTGCGATGTCATAGGGTTCCCTCCACTTACGTTTTGGGATCCCAAAAATCACACGACAATCGTTTAAATAATATCTTTCTGGCAGGTAATGAACGTTACAGTACTGAACGTCGTGGGGAGTCGAGCGTAACAAAAGACGTTTTTCCATGGCGTGTTTATCTTCCACTCGTTTCTAAGTGTTTGTGACGAAAGTACAAGTGCATACTCGACCCAGGAGTTGAAACTCGCGTCACATGCCCGTAGTCTGTTTTTGGCAGTATTTTAGGTGTCTTGAAATAAGAATAAAACCCAAAATAGGCTTACGCTCTTACCACTGGGTAGCTTACAATTTTACTATTTGAATTTCCCTGAAATTTGTATGTCCCGATAGGGATCGAAAACGACCCCGAGAGCTGTCCGTCAAATCTGAGCCACAAAAACCTGCTTGGTTTGGGAAACAGGAGGGGTTCATCCATTCCATGGCACCTGCTGTACACCCTTTCGCGGCACCGGCCGAAACCAGGCCATAAATAGGTGAATGCGCTTCTGAACATGCTGATTTCGATCTTCTAACACGTGGCTACCCGACATCGGCCGTGCACCACGTCTCGGGGCACTTTCTGTACAGTAAAATCGAGAGTGGGCAACCCCTCAGGAAGCAGACAAACAGAACGATCGCAGAAAAAAAGATTTGGAGCCGCAGCGTGTTTGTGTGATCGTGGTAAGACGCCTATAATTTAAGCTTTCCATCGCATCTGTCAGAGTCGCTGAAATTCTACAAAGCATCCTGTATGTAGTATGTTGATCTTGGCCTGTGTTTCTAGTTCGTCTTGTGGCCCAAAACATTCATGTCCACATTTCAGGAAATCAAAATTTTATTTATTTTCAGGCTGTTCTTGACCGGTTGTCCAGAAACAGTAAGCCGTCAGGACGTTCAGGATCATTTTCCCAAAGCAAAAATTACAAGGCCGAAGTCCAACCGCAGTAAACGAGGGTAAGTTTGTGATTTTATTTTGCAGTTATTAGCCAGATATCTCCCTTTTGCTTCATTTTCATTGGTTTCGGCAAATAACTTGATTTGTTTTGTCGTGTTTTCTTTATTGTGCTTGATTGTTTCTGTCTTGCATGTTGCTGATTCTCAGCGTCTTTACTGTATCCACTGTCTTCTACAGCTTCATTGTCCGTGATAGCACGAACAAGAAAGTCACGTAGACCTCCGTCTTTGGTCCCATGAACCGATAATGGACACCCCAGTGGCACGAGCGTGTTTGGGCTGAAGCCCACGTGACGTCAACCTTCAAACAACAACAACAACATGGACACCCTGACAAAATTGAGCAGAGCTAGAGCTTCTTGCTAAGCGCTAGTTGACGCCCGTCTACTTCCCTCCTAGACGCTGAGCATTTAAAAGGAAAAGAACATAGCAGCCGTGCATTGCATTGTTCAGATAGATATAATAAGCTGAATAGCGCTATACGCGATCTATACGCAAAGTGCTTTCTGATCTTGGAACAGAAGTGGCGTAGCTCACAGCTCATGTGATAAAATCCAACTGGAATTTGGCAAAACCAAACAAAAGCAAAGCACTTTTTCTCTAAACAAAAGCCCGTAATGGTTTCTGTGGAATCCAGAACGGCATGCCGGCAGTGCTTTTCAAATATCACGCCAGGCATTACAGTGTTGTCGCTTGCACTTATTGCGCTGCACAGTGTACTAGTGTCAGTGTACTAGTGTTATAATCATTATCGCCCTCAGGAAGGGCGATAATACATAAAAGCACTTGGAATCAGACCGAAAGACGCTCCCTTTCCCAGCGCGTCACACTTGACGTCACAATGGTATACCCAACAGAACAGTATGTTACTCGAGACTTTTTCTCCGGGTAGCTCCTACCTTCGCTCGTTTGCATCGGCAGTCAATGAATAAATTCAGTTTATTTTCAAACCATTCACGGACTAGCCGAATTTTTGGTTTTTTGTCAACAAAAAATAACTGTATCAAGATAAAAATGACGTCGAACGTAAAATGAATAAATACAATAACAAAACAAGATAATCAGACCACAATATAGGTTAATTAAAATTTAAAGAACAAAAGAAAATTTAAGAAATATATTTATAAACTAGCAGTTGATCAAACTGCTTCGGAATTGAGCCGGCTCACGAATGAGGGTACGAAGCTACGCTAATCCGAGCATGAGAGCATCTGACCGGTTGTAATTCCGGAATCGGTTGCGATTTTATGAGTCTTTCGCTCTTCATGAGACACCATGACGAATTGCCGCCATATGTTCTGATAAACAATCAATATATAATAACAATCAATCACACCTTTAGATCTGTGTATAAAGTTATTTGTAGGGGGAATAAGCGATTAGGCTTTTCGTTCATACCTAAGGCGTTTTTCCGTGACATAATTGTGGGCCACACACTTCTGAAGTCCGGTCTTCACCTCCCGGAACTTCCGGAATCTGGGCTTCCGGATTATGTTTCGACGTCTTCTGTAAATTGCATCTGGAATATTAACCGGTCCTAAAGTATATCAAAATAATCCGGAAAAAAGGGGCTTTTGAACTTCCAGATTTCCGGGATTTTTAAGTATCGCAGAAGAAATTAAAAAAAATCTCGGAAAATCTGGGAACCCAGATTCCGGAAGGTGAAGACTTAAGCGTTTTTCGCGGAAACACGATTGTGCGCCACTCAGTTGAGCCGCAAAATGAAACTCGCGGAAACGCCGTTTTATCAATTTTTTCGGCGGTAATTCAAATGTCTGAATATCTAAATAAAAATAATGTAAAATCTCAGTAAATAGAACTCCAGGCTTTTGTCCTTACCATTCCATGCAAAAAGGATCTTCAGTTTTACGTCCACATACTTGAGAAAGTTTTTAATTTTATTGTTTTGCTGCTAAATTTGAGTTTCCCGCCAAAACCGAGCCACAAAATCGACAATCACCTCGGCAGTTGTTTGTCGAATTTGAGCCACAAAGCAAGCCACGAAAATCTTGTTGGTCGCGGAAACACACTTGTGCGCCACACAAAAAGCCGCGGAAGCTCTCCTTTCGAGCCACAATCGACCCACAACTTGTTTCTGGGAGCACGGAAAAACGCCTCAAGTCGCGCGTCAGCCCTGTGGAAAATTAAGTCAGGAGGTTAGATAAATTTTATGAAGTTTGACTTAACAAGGTTAGCCAGAGCACAGATAGAAGCAAAATAACTTCAAACATGGCTAATAAAGGCAAACACAAAAGAAACTGTAAATAGCCAAACAAACCTGGTTAAACGTACACTAAGAAGTAACGTGTCGTTGTTTACTTCTGTACTAGCGCATCTAGCAGCAGAAAAAGAACTAATGCGGAAGGAATTTTATGAAGGGCATATTTAGCTCCGCATAGTTTATAGTACAGAGATCGGAAGAGGAGGTTCTACTTCTCATTTGCCCTCGGCAGTGAGAGATCAGTAGGATGTCCCCGCCGTTTCCCCCATATATCACTGTTGGCAGTTTCTGGCTCTGCAAGCATTCGCCGCATGGCACTTTGTTAAAGGACCCCTCTTGCTTATTCTGCTTTTTATAATATATCTAGCTCCCATACAGAATTATAAGCTTCTAAAATCCCCACCTTTCTCCAATGTTTCGTTTTGTGACTACGAAATTTTAGCGCTTTTTTGGCCTTGCCGAGTTTTGCCCGTCACACAACGAAACTTTTGCCGGAATCATCAACGCCTGCCGACAGCTCTTCCACACATAAGGATCTGAGAAGCTTTTGTTTATTACTTCTTTTATTTGCTTAGTTTTCATACTTTTTAACCACGGCGCGATCAGTTTTCAAATATTTTGCGACCAGCCGCCGCGTCGGAGAGCAGGAAGGCTGGACGGAGTCAACAGGCGCTAACAAGAAAATCGCTAATTTCAGGTGGGAAGTAATGGTATTTTCGAAAATGTTTCTTTCTGATCCATTTCATAGGGAAAAGAATATTTCTAGTAAGAGTTGTGCTTTAAGAACCTCTATATCTTAATTGCTTTGAATGTTTTCTTTAATCTGTTCGATTTCTCTTTCAGATCTTACTTTGTTGAGTTCCCAACTGCTGCAGAAGCAGAGGAGGCTTTTAACAAGTCCAAAAATCTTCAGCTCAAGAACACAAAGATCCTCGTAACATACTCCATTGACAAGGCGGTAAGTGTTGATTAGGCTGCTATGTCCATAGTTAGAAACAATCAAGAACAAATAATTTGATAGAACCTCTGTCTCCCTATCTCTGTGATACGACCATGCAGAGTCGAATATATTCTGATACCCTACCTTGAGTCAAACGAGCAGGGAGAACATCATAATTGTTATCTCTACAAAAAGTTGTATCGCGGTACAACTCCGCAGAAGAATCCGAACGCCGTCTGAGTCGTCCTTTACAGCTGATTTGTTGTCTGCCATACTGACGTCACGTGTGACGCGCTGTAGAGCGGGCTCTCCATGCCTGCAAGGCATCTAACGGTTTTTCACCTCATATGAGCAACGGCGTAGAGGGAAGTAGACGGGTATCAACTCAAACCTCACAGCATGTACCTCTAGCTCCGCTCAGTTTTATCGGGGTATCCACAGTCACTGCATGGGACCAAGGACGGAGGTTCTATCAGATTATTTGTTCTTGAAACAGTGTGTACGTAAAATAATGTTCTGTTGTTGACTATAGTTGCGTTTTTGCGGATACCATGGTATCTGTTACCACGGTAACTGGATCTGCAGTTAGTCGTTTTTGCAGTTACCGTGGTATGTGATACGGTTGCACTGCAAAAACGACTATCGCCGAGATTGCACTTTTCGAATTCATCCCAAGAAATAACTGATAACAAGTTACATCACTAAGTGCTAAACTTCTTTCTCACCAATTTCAAGAATTTGATGAAAGTTAGATGACTTTTCAGATACCACGATCAGTTCCCACGGTCGGACCCTGGTATCTGAATAGTTGCGTTTTTGCTGATACCATGGTATCTGATATACGGTCTAAAGTCGTTTTTGCAGTTATCGTGGTATCTGATACCACGGTCAAAAGGCGTTTTTGCAGTTGTCGTGGTATCTGGCCAGTTACCGTGGTAACAGATATTCAGATATCACGATCCGACCGTGGTATCTGGAAAATGCATCTGACTTTTTCAAATTTTGTCAAGTTGGTGAGAAAGAAGTTCAGCACTTAGTGATGTAACTGGATATCAGTTTTTCTTTTGGGATGACTGCGAAAAGTGCAATTTCGGCAGTAGTCGTTTTTGCAATGGACCGTATATCAGATACCACGGTAACTGCAAAAACGAATAATTGCAGATCCAGTTACCGTGGTAACAGATACCATGGTATCCGCAAAAACGCAACTAATATCAGATTTCACGATAATTTGCCGGATACCACGATAACTGCAAAAACTCCTTTTAACCGTGGTATCAGATACCACGATAACTGCAAAAACTCAACTTCTAATTAACTTCGGACATTAACGTTTTCATGCCCAGTCACAAGAACTAAAGGCGTATTCTCGCCGTTCCCCGAGGACTCCACTTGAGGAGTCCCCGCGTTTTCGTTTGTCTCGGGGACTCGCTCCCCGTATTCTCGCGAGTCCCAACGGACGGGGAATGCTCCGATCGTCAAAAAGGATTCTCTTTCAGATTCGGAGGGGAATCTATTTTTGCTGGTGCAATGTAAAATTAGTTAAAAGCAATCAGAGTAAACGAAACCAAAGATAAAGTGGATCCAGACTAATTTCGTCAGCTGCATTTTTTTTTCGAACAAAATCCATTTTGGAAGCATTCCCCGTGTTCTCGCTGTTTTCCGTACGCGGAGTCCGCTTGGAGTGACTCCCTCTATTGTCGCCGTTCCCCTTGATTCCTCGAGGAGTCCTCGGGGAACGGCGAGAATACGCCTTAAGGGTTGGATGAAGCCGTAGTCAGATCCACTCTAGATACTCCTTCAGCCCAAACCCACTGCGAGTCATCTTTCAGTGCTTCGACTTCCGGCAAAGGTTGGGGAGATTATCGGTACACACAAAGAAAATATCGGTAGAAAGTATCGGTCAAAATCTCACAGGATCTCTGTATATGTAAAAAGAATTAGTATCACCTTCCTCCAGTCAGAACGAGGATCGAGAACCGTCTAAAGAAACTCTGGCAGTGAACATAACTAAGTTAGCATAAAACACAGTTAATCAGAAATACGTGTCAAGCGTGGGGAGTGGTCAGGCTTAGTTTATGCAGGAAGACCAACGGTGGTACGAAAGTTTATACTTTCGTACCACACAATTGCAATTCACACGGTAAGTATATAGAGATGTCATGTATTTCTGCGGATAGAACACGACGACCCTGACAATACGCTTTGTTGTCGAGTTCGTTATTGGGGATGTGAAATGTCCTGGTTCTAACGCTTTTTGTATATAAGATGTCACAAACATTTTACTTTAACACTCCACGTCTGAGCGCTTGCGCACTTGTTCAGTAATGTCGTTGGCTTTTAAAAAAAATCTATCGTCTGTTTTTCTATCGTCTGTTTTTCTTTCCGTGAGATTTCACGTTAAATCGGTAGGAAGACTGACACGGATCCACCACCCTTTACGGGTCGGAAAATGTACTCGCATTGTTACGGTGCCATCGTCATCGTAACAACATGGACGTCATGTGAGAGAGACCGCCCCAGCAGCAACCAAATTATTCCTACAAAAAACGCAGCCTCTTCTGTCAAGGAACGGCGAATTTCTTGATTGGAACACGTAAGCAGAAGTCACTCCTCGGACCCCGGCAAAGACCTGGCCGAATGGTTAGCACGCCAGACTCGTAAGTGAAGGGTCGCTGGTTCGACTCTCGATGTGCCTACCGTTTGGTTTGGGGCGGGAGTTCGGGGCGTAAGCCTGTAAGACAAGCCAAAGTCCGACCCGCTTAAAATAAGTACCTGAAGAAATCTAGGGAATGTGGCAGGAAGGGTGTGCGAAAGCACCAGGATGGTTTGCCCTCAACCGCCAATCGCACTTCCTGGCTGAGCAGAGAATCGGAGATGAGCCCCGCCAGTTAGGCCTGTACAGGCTGATGCTGATACCTTGACCTTTGTCTACCCGGCAAAGAACAAGGCTTTGTTTCCCACCCCACTGGAAGAAACTCTCGCGGAGGCGTAAAATGTGATTGGGCACTCACACGGAAGACATCGGCCGGAAGTTTGGGAAGTGTTCGTCCCAGTTGTTAATTTGCTCCTTTTTTTCAGGCAAATGTGAAAAAGGTAAAAGAGCCAGCGGCAAAGAAAGCCAAGACAGGAAAGGCCACAGTAGCGAAGCCGGCCGCGGCTAAGTCAGGTAAGTTTCTCGAAGTGTAAGCTTTCATCAGTTTGTGTTCACTTTCTTAGAGCACAGCTCTTATCAGAAACAGCTTTTTCATGATAAAATGGTCCGGAAGTAGTATTTTTCAAAAATAATTACACTTTCCTCGTCAAATAAGGGATTCTGTTGTTAGCGCTTGTTGACTCCGGCCGAGCTTCTCGCAAAAAAATTCAAAACAAATGCGAGGCGTGGTTGAATACTTGGAAATCATACGGAGCCTTCACGTCCGCTTGACGAAATACTCTGTATGACTAAGTCCAAAACACGCCAGTGATCCTCAGGAAGAAGGAGTAAGCGCGTCCGTAACGACTCAAACTCGACGACTCGCATCCTGTGTCAAGCAATCACGACGATCTTTGGGAGCAGCTGTGACACCACTTCTGCCTTTCTTCCGCTAGATGGAGAGGCCGGAGATTTCGCAGCGGCAAGGGGAGATAGTCATAAAGTGTATAAGAGGGGGATTTCAGGAAATAAGAGAGGGATTTCATAGTGAAAAGCATGAGGGGTCCTTCAAAGCACCCCTGGCAATGTTTACTATTCATGTTCCAATAGTTCGAAATAGATGAATACTTCAAAATAGACTGTGGTTGTAACAAGTTACCCCCAGCATTGGCTGTTTTAAGCCTTTGTCCAGCCCCCTTGACGGCTAGCTAAAACAGGGGGAAATTTATATAACCGGTTTTTCTAAAGACGGGGTCTATCGTCAGGAGCACGATTGTCACTGTTTGAAAATTGAACACGTCGTACTTATGATGGTAATTTCACTCCACTTCAGTAGTATTTACATCCAATGTCGCTCCTGAGATTTTACACTTTATAAGTGTATTCTATATCGTGTATTAGCTATACACTGATTATCACGCTTGCCACATTTGCTCTCTTTACGTGACGTACCGTGCTCCCGATTATTGTTTCCGAGGAGCTTATACTTCCGGAGACCGGTTATGCACATTTTTGCCAAGATTGTCATCCAAGGCAAGAGGCATGGAAAGAGGCAAAAAACAGCAGAATCTGTGTTAAGTTTCTTAGCGTTGCTTGATTGAAAAGTCGTCGACTACAGGGCGAGGTGTTCTTTAAGAATTCTCTAATTCCTGGGTCTCTAAGAACACATGTAGCAAATGCAAAACGGTAGAGGTTATATGAAAATGATGCAACTTCCCCGAGTTAAATGCGTTATTGAGATTAATAGGGCTGTAAAATTGTATTTTTGGATTTAGTTGAACTTAAGAGCGATTCTTGCGATCTCTTGGATTCGCTTTCCGAAAAGCAAAGCGAGAATCCGCCGAACGCAAGAACAAACGGAAAGTCGTTGCGCCTCAGTTGCACCTTTACAACTTCTCGCTGACTTGCGGAAATCAGTTTCCACTCGCGAAGTGAACTCGCTTTCCAAGTCACTCGCGGAAATTAGCGGAGCGCGAGAAAAGCTGTGGAAAGCGAAGCGGGTTTTAGCCGAAGTAGCAAAAACAGCCGGCGCATAAGCTCGCGAAGCTTTCCAGACCACCAGAACCGCCCTTTATAGTAAGTCCTAAAGTGGAGTGTCTTCTTTTAGCTGTTGCCGCCGCTACCCCCTCAAAAGCTGCTCCTGGTGCCAAGCGAAAGGCTGAAGAACCGGAAGAAGATGACGACGAATCTGATGAGGAGGGAGATGAGATTATCGTGAACGTGAGTAAAAGGCTTGGCTTTTAAAGAATCCGACTAACTTATTCTTCCTTTCGTTATCATCTTCTGTCGAGCTCGACAGCCATTACTCGAAAATGTCAGTGGATGATGACGTCACCGGTTTTTCACGTGAAAATTGCCATTGAGCTAGGAACCGACGCGAAAACACCCATTAGGGCGATGCCTCCTCCAAAGGAGGGAAACATGTCACTACTTGACCCCTCCCAGAAAGGAAGAGCCAACTCATCCAGCAGTCAATCCCGGGCCTCGGAACTAACTGAGTTTGGGAAACAAATCCAACGGAGCCATCCTCGCGAATATGTCGATAAGTCCTCCCGAAAATGTTCAACGGCAGGTGTTCCAAGCACTTTGTATTACATCTCGATGCTTTAATGTTGCATTGAATTTCATGTCACGATCTCCGTGGCTAGGGAAAGAAAGTAGGGCAGTCGACGCAGTCTCTCTGTGAAACAGGGATAATGGCGTTTTTGCTCAAAATGTGTAAACCTTAGAGCAAGTGCTAATTCGTATATTTGTTTCTTTGAAGGAGGGAGAGTCCGACGACGACGAGGAAATCAGTGACGAGGATGATGATGACGACAGTCTGCTTGACGAAAGCGACTAGTTCGTCCCCCGCAGATTTTGAATCGGTTGATACTATTCGTTTACCTGAATTTTGTACTTGAATTCAATACATCGTGTTAGAACAGACAAGTTTTGAGATCGCTGAAACGACTGTAGCCCTGTTTTCATTAGCTGTGTTTTTGTCTCCTAAATACTCACTGTTGTTCTCTTGTTTTTCCTATACGGCGTTTTTGTGTTCACTGGTGACTGCTCCCAAGTCTTTCGTACTATCCATTTCCCGCTTTCGTACTATCCATCCATTATTTTATTAATAACCTTTACAAACCAATCAGATTTAGTGAATTGTCGTTTTTTATGCCACTGACATGTCTGCTGCTTTCGAAACATCAGGTTTCTTTATATTTGTCAACAAAATTGTACAATACCTTACCTTTACCTTACCATCGTCTTTTTTTTCCTGACGGGTGCGGACTCCCCAGAAGCTGATCGGGAGGCGGGTTGTAGCAAGTCAGTGGGAAATGGTGAGAACGAAAAACTCCTTATAGAGGAAACACAAGACACTAGCGATTAAAACACAGAAACCAGCAAGAGTGCGCCTGTTAGCTTGCTTGCTTCACAGATTGTTTTTTTCGCCACCACGTCTATTACCTCTATTCCTTTCCAATCGTTTTTGGTATGTCGCATAATGGAAACGGGTCATAGTAGACTACCGGACCGGTGACGTACGTAACAAGATCAAAGATTTCGATGGGATCCCAAAAACTTAATATTTGATCCAGACAATTGGGTCTTGTAGATATCCAGTCTTCGCCAGACTACATGAACATTTTTAATATTAAAACTTAGAAACAGATTAAGGTCAATGGCGTTGACGAAATTGATCAAACTTCCTGCCTTAGGCTATACTGTCAAATTTCTGGTTTCAGCCGGATTCCGGTCGAAGGATATGTCCAGGTAGAAAATGATTGTCATATACGGACTCAGCAGGTCTGCCTACCCCTAAATCGACTATCTCATTAGCTTTTAATACCAGATCCAGTCTTCGCCAGGCTAATCATCTGAGAAAATCAAGTTCAGATATACCTGTATAAGCCATATCTATTTTGACGATACTGATCGAAACTTCCTGCTTTACTTCTGCCAAATTTCCAGTTTCGGCCGAATTCCGAGCGAACTACTTGTCGAGACAAAACAAGCCCCTCGCGAATGCCTTCTAGCAACCGACTCTTACTTCCAAGTCCATCTCCCCGTGATAGACATGGTACCGTATCGTTCTTACCATGAAATACACTGGCAAAAAATAAAGGGTATACCAAGTATCAAAAGTTGGCAACCCCTCATCACCAAAGATTCTAGCAACCGATTCTTACTTACGAGTCCATGTCCTCGTGATAGACGTGGTACCAAATTGTTCGTACCATATAAAGCACAGGAAACAAATTGTAGGTACACCAAGTAGACAAAACTGTTAACCCCTCATTGCCGAAGATGATTATGGTCTAACAGCCTCCATGAAACCATTAGAAATCCCCTACTTGTCTCACAATTCGGATCGGTCTATTTTTGGTTTCAGTGTTCACCCTTCTACTGAAGTTGTCAATCCTTCTAAACTTTCCAACTGTTATATAGCCCGCAACCACCTTCTCTTTTACCAACCCCACATACCAACCCCTTCGACCTTCGAAAACAACTAGCTCTTAGGTTCATTGAGTACGCGTTCTGCGCAGAGCTATAGCTCTGGTAGTAGCCGAAAACTGGTCGACACATTTTGTGTCCGGTTTTGGCCGGATTCCGGGCGAACTACTTGTCCGGCAAGAAAATGGTTTTCACCATCGTGTTCAGCATGTCTTCTTACCCCTAAATCGAACATCTAATCAAATCCAAATAAAACTTTTAGTTTTAACAAACTTTCCGGTTTTGGCCGGATTCCGGGCGAACTACTTGTCCAGCGAGAAAATGGTTTTCACCATCGTGTTCAGCATGTCTTCTTACCCCATAATCGACTATCACATTAGCTGTTTCAAAATATTTTGTTTGCCCCTTAATTTGAAACCCCTCCCCCACCCTCAAATATAGAGCTACAGAGCCCATCTTCGAACTTGACTTGTACTTTGACCCAAAGGATCCTCCCACCAAGTTTCATCAAAATATCTCAATCCCTTCGAGAGTTATCGTGCGTACAGACGGACGGACGGACAACTTTTGCGATGTCATAGGTATCCGTCACTAACGTTTTGGGATCCCAAAAACAAAAGCTATGTTTTTCATTTATGAAAAATCCACTCTTGCGGCCGCGGTAGCCGGTTTTCCGTTTTCACCTTTTTTTGTGTCGTCCATAACTCGTGAACCATGACAGATATCAAGTTGAAACTTGGTGTGCTTGTGGACTGTGGTCATTTGGTCTAGTTGTGCCTTTTGAGGGTCCCATACCTACCCGGTTCAGGGGCGATTGGGCCCAGATTGCCCAGTGACTAACCGAACTGGAACGGGCCCCACTTCGTAACTTGCGAACAATGACTGGTATCAAGTTGGAGTCTACCTTTGCTTTTGCCCCCCCCCGACCCACACACACAATCCCAGTTCAGGGGCAACCGGGCCCTGATTGCCCAGTGGCTAATATTCGTGACTTGACCAAACCTTGAGATATGACGATGAGATTTATTGCTTTTATAGATCCTATGATCCGGAATTGCTTTTTGAGTTGCACCTCCCCAATCGTCCCCGTTCATGGGCAACTGGGTCCGGCTTGCCCAGTGAGTAAATTCGTGACCTGACAACGGGTATCAAGTTCAAATTTAATTTACTTGTTGGGTTTGTGTTCTAGATATGGATTTTTGGGGTATCATTCGCACTTTTCCCGTTCAAGGGCGACACGTTCTTAGGCTGTTCGCATACAAGATATGATGAACGTTTTACTTTTTACTTTTGCGCACTTGTTGTCTTAGTGTTGTTGTTTTTGGGATCCCAAAACGTAAGTGGAGGGATACCTATGACATCGCAAAAGTTGTCCGTCTGTCTGTCTGTGAGCACGATAACTCTCGAAGGGAATGAGATATTTTGATGAAACTTGGTGTGAGCGTTCTTTGGGTCAAGAGTAAGGTCGGGTTCGTAGATGGGCTCCGTAGCCCTACATTTAGGGGTGGGGAGGGTGTTCAAATTAAGGGACGAGCAAAATATTTTAAATAGCCAATGTGATAATCAATTATGGGGTAAGAAGACATGGTGATCACGAATATGAAAACCATTTTGTCGCCGGACAAGTAGTTCGCCCGGAATCCGGCCAAAGCCGGAAAGATTGTTGAAAGTAAAAGTTTTATTTGAAGTTGATTAGATGTTCGATCTAGGGGTAAAAGGGCATGCTGAACATGAATATGAAAATCATTTTCTCGCCGGACAAATAGTTCGCCCGGAATCCGGCCAAAACCGGAAAGTTTGTTGAAAGTAAAATTTTTATTTGAAGTTGATTATATGTTCGATTTAGGGGTAAGAAGAGATGCTGAATCCGTATATGACAATCATTTTTTAGCCGGATATATAGTTCTTCCGGAATCCGGCTAAAACCGGAAAATTTGTTAAAGGACACATGAATGAAGAGTACCAAGCATCATCCCTATCTGTATGACTTCCGTTAACATTGCCTACAGAAAACCCAATCCAGATACGAAATAGTGTTTCCAAGCTATGATTTTTGCTCCATTTTGCATCTGTCCTTATTTCAGTACCGAACAATTTTATAAATGAACAAATATCTCCAATCGACCTTTCTTCTGGAATATTTTTTAACCAGTCAAGCCCAAACGTATATCTAGAAGAAATTCCAATACGATCCGGCCAGCGCTGTACAAGATTTGAATGAATTGCGCTTTTTGTCTTGGAGTCTGCATGTGCAAACCTCCAGAAACGAACATCCCTATTTTGAAAACGTCACGCTCAGGAGAAGAATGCTCTCCGTGGCCATATCTGTAAATGCATTCTCCATGGTGTGTTCAAGTATGGTTTCATTGTTCAGGTGTCCTTTAAAAGTTAAATTTTGATATGAAGCTGATTAGATGTTGGATATAGTGGTAAGAAGATATGCTGAATTCGTTTTTGAGCTTTATTTTTTTCGCCGGACAAGTAGTTCTGGATTTCGCCAAAACCGGAAAATTCGCAGAAGTAAGGCAGGATCGTTTGGATCGGCTTCTAGGGATATGCACACATGCTGAATCCATATCTGAACTTGGTTTTCTAAGATGATTAGCTATTTGGCCTTAAACTGTTTCTAAATTATAAGAGTAAAAATGTTCAAGGAGTCTGGCGAAGACTGGATCTGGCGAAGACAAAACCTAGCCTAATTGTCTGGATCAAATATCGAATTTTTGGGATCCCATCGGAACCGGCCGGCACCAACTGAAATAGGCGGTGCCGTTATCAGTGCCGACAACAGATTGGGCGATTCATCTTTCAAACGCTTCCAAAAATGCTTATTTTGATGTTTCAACACGTGAAAACCGGTGCCGACAGGTTTCAGCCGGCACCGGGCACTTGCTGTACACTAAAATCAAGAGTGGTCAACCCCTCGCTGATTCCCCCAATTATGTTGAGATAATCTTCCGGTCATCTTGAACATGTTGGGCCGCAACTAAACAAAAAAAAATACCTACATCCTCCCACCTTAGCTGCCTCGCAAATTCACCACCTGTCTAATTTTTTCGGTCAGGTTTAGGGTTTGTATTATGCTTTGTTCCATTTAATTTTTTCATTTTTATACTACGGTGTTTTTTCCTCTTAGCGGGCAAAATAAATAAAAAATATGAATACTAAAACTAGAAACTCAGCCAGTAGGCTACGTCAGTGGAACAACGATACAGAAATGTAGCAATTGCAACTAGCTGCAACTGCTCACCCTCCACCAACATCCTGCCCTGCCAGCCCACGATATCATTAGCCAGTTTTTTGGGATCCCAAAACGTTAGTGACGGATACCTATGACATCGCAAAAGTTGTCCGTCCGTCCGTCCGTCCGTCCGTCTGTACGCACGATAACTCTCGAAGGGATTGAGATATTTTGATGAAACTTGGTGGGAGGATCCTTTGGGTCAAAGTACAAGTCAAGTTCGAAGATGGGCTCTGTAGCTCTATATTTAAGGGTGGGGGAGGGGTTTCAAATTAAGGGGCAAACAAAATATTTTGAAACAGCTAATGTGATAGTCGATTATGGGGTAAGAAGACATGCTGAACACGATGGTGAAAACCATTTCCTCGCCGGACCAATAGTTCGCCCGGAATCCGGCCAAAACCGGAAAGTTCGTGAAAAGTAAAAGTTTTATTTGAAGTTGATTAGATGTTCGATTTAGGGGTAAGAAGACATGCTGAACACGGTGGTGAAAACCATTTTTTGACCGGACAAGTAGTTAGCCCGGAATCCGGCCCAAACCGGAAAATTTGTTCAAAGCAAAAGTTTTATTTGAAGTTGATTAGATGTTCGATTTAGGAGTAAGAAGACATGCTGAACACGATGGTGAAAACCATTTTCTCGCCGGACGAATAGTTAGCCCGGAATCCGGCCAAAACCGGAAAGTTTGGTAAAAGTAAAACTTTTATTTGAAGTTGATTAGATGTTCGATTTAGGGGTAAGAAGACATGCTGAACAGATGGTGAAAACCATTTTCTCGCCGGACAAGTAGTTCGCCCGGAATCCGTCCGAAACCGGAAAATTTGTTAAAAGTAAAATTTGTATTTGAAGTTGATTAGATGATAAATTTAAGGGTAAGAAGATACGCTGAATCTGTATATGACAATCATTTTTTACCCGGACATATAGTTCGTCCAGAATCCGGTTGAAACGGGATTTTTTTTATAAGTTAAAGTTTTATTTGAAGTTTATTAGACGTTCTTTATAGGGATAAGGAGATGCGCTGAATTCGTTTCTGAACTATCTTTTTTTGGCTGGACAAGTAGTTCGCTCGGAATTCGGCCGAAAATGGAAATTCGGCAGAAGTAAAGCAGGAAGTTTCGATCAGTATCGTCAAAATAAATATGGCTTATACAGGTATATCTGAACTTAATTTTCTCAGATGATTAGCCTGGCGAAGACTGAATCTGGCGTAGAGAAGACGTAGTTGTCTGGGTCAAATATTAAATTTTTGGGATCCCATCGAAACCTTTGGTCTTGTTATCCCTGAAACCGTTTAGTACAAGCGTCAAAATTTTAAGTGTAATAAGTGTGTTTTTAACAGTCTATTTGAAGAATGTAGCCATGTTTATTTATTTTGTTTTGTCAAGTGTTTTAATATGTAACTTTTACTTTGTTATATTGTACTCCGCTATAACCAAAAAGCGGGTAATAAATAAATAAATAAATAAAAATAAATAAATATATCGAGAAACCAGAACAGACCTCACAAGGTTCACAAATTGGCCGGACTTAAATTCCGTTTATTTTCAAAACCCGATACAACGATCAAAGCCGATTTAATGGTTGTCCTTAATAATACATAAAAACGTCAACACTAATTTGAAAACATCTGGTCAAACGCAGAGTCGTTACTAGCCAAAATGTTTGGGGGGGGACAAGGTATTTACCGACTGGCTGGTCATTTTTACCGACTGATTTTGCGGATAAAAAGGACTATTATTGAGAAAAAAACGACTGTTTTGACGAAAATCGGCTGATTTTAAGAAAAAAACGACTATTTTTAAGCAAAACCGACTGTTTTTAAGAAAAATCTATCGTTTTTAAGAAAAAAATCGACTGTTTTTACTAAAAATCGCGGCGCTTCGCGCCGACTCGGCTCTTTTTTACCGACTGGCCGACAGTATTGGGGGGGGGGCATCCCCCCCTCCCCCCCCAGTAGTGACGCCTCTGGTCAAACGAAATGTGTCAAAAAAGTATGGGTATCTTGTCAAACGAAACACCAATGATTCAGGACCATGCGTAGGCGTACAATTAATGTGAGTTAACTAGGTCAACAAACCAAGAACAAAACTTCTCAGGTAGTGTTTAACTGGCTGCAGCTTCGGTATTGTCTACCACTCTCTTTGGCCGGGAAAATCAAGAACTCGGGCAAATCGTACCAGTACCGAATCCGCCATCTGACTTCTGTGGGAGAAACACACTTTCATGGCGAACGTGTTGCCTAGAAACATAATAACAACAAAACCGAAGCTTTTTGTTGACTTCTGGGCTTCGGCAAAATGAAGGTAAATACATTTCATTTATTTGTAGTTTCTCGTCTTGCATGTGGAGGAAGCCGTAGAAGTTGCAGTGGAAAGAACGGCTAAGATAGAATGACGTGGATTATGAAAACTTCCACTATGTTCAGTAGCAAAAGTGGCTTTCAAAAACTTAAGCTCTTTAATTGCTTGGACTTTTGTTGACTTGGTTGATCGTTTGTTTGGTGAAGGAATTGAAACGTCTGATACGTCGTTGCTGTATAGTGTTTGTGTATTAAGATAAGATGGGATTTAATACGCTAAGAGCCAACGGCCATGAAAAATAAACACAAATAATACCCCCTATAAGCAGCTAAAGCAGCCATCCTATGGGCTATGGCTACCCTGAGGATCCTCGCCAACTGTAAAGTATTTCCAGAACAACTATTCCCCATGCTAAACATCCATCTGCTCCTCATCTAGTCAATCCGAAGAAAAAAAGTTAAGTTCGCTAAAACTTTCACGTTCACACAATTTAACAGATGTTTAAGTTCTCATCCATACTTACCACACATCGGACATAACGTAAGTTCGAGGAAAGCTTGTTGTTGACTTCTGGGCTTTAGCAAAAGGGAAAACTAATGCACCTCTTTTGCAGATGTCACGCTTCACACGCTTTTTCCGCGCAGCACACAACGACGAAGAAGAAAGTCATCCTGGAGGCATAGCCGAGCTCGTCAAGGCGATACCGACCACAGCTATCATCAACGAGACTTTCCGTGAGCCTCAGTACACCCCGGCCAGAACCAAAACCCCCGGCATCGGCCAAAACTTGGACGGCAAACGCATGCCCAGCGCAGGGCTGCGGTCAGGAACAGGGGTTGGCCGCCAGCAAAGCGCCCGGCCGCAGACGGCGTCGCGACCATTAACAGCGGTGAAAAGCGCGGGGTATGTCTCGAAAGGCTGGGGTGAAGGGAAGACCTTCGACCCGTTGAACCAAGGCCGTTTGCGGACTGGTTTCGCGGACAAACGTGAAGAAACACCCGAGGAAAAACTGAGCGCGATGGAGCGCGCAATCTCGGCGCTCATTGACGAATCAGCTCTTGCGAATGGGCAGCGAAACTACAGGATAGCGCTGGAGCGAGCCCGGGAAGCCGTGAATAGGGAGAAAGCAGTGGAGAGATTTCGCGAACAAGCAAACATAATTACTCCACCAAACATTGACATTGTTTTCTCAGTTCAGCTCAACCTTGCGATCCAGTGCGCCGCGAATGAACTGTACACCGAGGCCCTCCAAGTCTATCAGTCGATCGTCAAGAATAAGCTGTACGGTGGTGGCGGAAGGTTTAGAGTGAACATTGGCAATATTTACGTTACAATCGGAGACTATGGACAAGCTTTGAAGAACTATCGAATGGCACTGGATCAGATTCCCAAAGCGTTTAAATGGTTGCGAGGGAAGATAATGCATAACATAGCAATCCTATTTGTTAAATTGGGGCAATTCTCAGACGCCGCTACCACTTTCGAGTTTGTCATGCAGGAGAATCCGACCTTTAAGGCTGGGTTGCACCTAAACTTATGCTACTTTCTGCTAATGGACCACGAGCGTCTGCGCACGAATTTCCAGAGAATTCTAGATTTGCCTCTAGAAGAAGATGTCAGCGGCACAGCCGAACATGACAATCACCTAACACTCATGGACGTCGGTACAACAGACCTTCTCCGCGATTTTCATCGCGCCAACAGGAACGAATGTGAGTTGGCAATCCTCATGTCAGCGAAGCTGCTAGCCTCGATTGAGACCAACTTTACCTCAGCTTATGAGTGGTGCATCGAAGCAATTCGCAGTTCCGACTACCGGCATCTGGCGGACGAGCTTGAAATCAACAAGGCTATATCGCTTCTGCAAGCAGGGAGCGTAACGTCAAGCGTCAACATCTTGACTAGTCTTTCGAAAAAGCAGTCGGAGGTTTCCACGACTGCTCTCTCGAACCTTTGTGGTATATTGTGGCTGAAAGCTGACAAGCAATCTGCGATGGAGCATGCTTTCGCCGCGCTGGACATAGGAGCGGCGCACCCCGGACTCTTCGTGAATCTAGGAAACTGTTACTTCAGTTCGGGAGATTACGAAAAAGCAAGAGATCTTTACGAAAAAGCCCTGGATTCAGACAACTTGTGCGTCGAAGCGGCTTACAACCTGGGCTTGGTCCTGAAGAATACAAGAAACTTCCAAGACAGTCTTGATTATTTCCAGAAGGTCTTGACCGTACTTCGGGGGCAGTTTGACGTCATTTTCCTAGTAGCAGATATTTATGAAACTATTGGGGATTACGATATGGCCTCAGAATTTTTCCTCCAGCTGCTCGGCGTCCTTCCGAACGAACCAAGAGTTCTTCAACGACTTGGCAACATATTCGATTTGCAGAAAGACAAACAACAAGCTCTGTACTACTACACTGAAGCTTATAGATACTCGCCATCATCCATCCAAGTCATCGAGTGGCTGGCATCGTACTACACCAGTGTCCAGCTTCCCGAGAAGGCTCTGCCACTTTTCGAATCTGCCGCCATCTCAGAACCACACGAGCCAAGGTGGATGCTTTCCATCGCTTCAGTTCATAAGAAATCTGGAAGCCTCATGAAAGCCTATGAAGTATACAAGCAAGCCTTGGAAAAATTCCCGGACAGCATAGAAATCTTGCAGAACCTCGTTAGGCTAACGTCGGATCTCGGCTTTCCAGAAACGAAAACATACGCGGAAGCGTTGAGCCAGATGGAACAGAGCCGGCTTAAAACAGCGCAGAGGTTATCTGAACGGACCGGAAGTAGTTCCTCCCGGATTAGTAGCTCTGGGACTTCGGACGAGCTTCGTTTTAGCTCACCGAGTACTCGGCGTGTCGAAATATCTTCGGCACGATGGGAGAGTCCCCGACCAGTCTCCTCACGCCCGAAGACAGCTGGGCTATCCGAGGCCGACGATGAGTATATACTAAATCATTTACTACCTCAGTGATTGACCAATGCTTTTACAACCGCATTTACTGGAGCTAACTGAAAGGCAGACACGGCGTCTGAGAAGCCTTGTAGACTACTCATGGACCGCTTAATTTTGCGGGGTCGTTGCGGTTTTCCCTGGCACACTGCAGCACGAATTAGCAAGGGGCGATGATAAGTCCTTCGGAGCTCCGTTATTCACAAGTGACCTGCTGACGGACGATCAGGGTTCAACTGCCGCGGGCTGGAGTTCTTGAAATCATTTATGGCACCGTCATAAATATTATACGGAAGATACATACCGATTTTATTTTTTGTAATATGATGAAAGTGCAGAAAATCGGGCCGGGAAATCCTGATCTACTGATCCTGTGCTAAACGGCTTTCTTCCCTCTTTATTTAGTGTCCCTCTTGGTCACTGCCCGATAGGGAACTGAAGGGCACCTTCTTTTGTTTTGATTTCGGTATGTCCAAATAAGTGTTCTAACTGCGCGCGCAACTAATTTATGCAGTGCCGTCTTTACCTTTAGGCCGGTGCTGGGGGGCCAGGCGAAACGAGAGGCCAAGCGGCCAGTGCAAATTGCTGAGAAATCAGGTTACGGTTCCTAACCGTATTGCCGTGTTCCTTACGATCCGGGTGTGACCGTCTACGTTGAACCCTCGTCGTTTGCGTTACCAAAATTTTGCCCAGACGTGACCATGGTGTGGCTCGACCAAGAATAGTATGTGTTAATGTGCTGGCGTTTTTACGTTTTCGTCCGAAGAAAAGGGGCAAAAAATTCATGGATGGCCTAGGGCCCACCAAAAGTAAAAGACGGCACTGAATTTATGTTGTACCTTCACGTTGTGTAGCGCAAACCGAGGAGAGATTATAAGGAGGGAAGAAGCTGGCAGAGAAGTGGGTTGTAGTCCTTGTGAGAGTTGTGAGTAACTATCACGGGCACCTGTTAATATCAGCAACAAAATACCGACACAAAATATTGTTAATATCGACAAAATTTCCGTACAAGCTTCGTTTGTGATTGCAAGACGAAGTTCAGCGAGTAGAACTTCGTGACGAGACGATGTTGATGTTTGAGAAAAAAAAATAAAAATCGCCTTCCCTCCTGAGGGAATTGCATGGCTCTGTGATTCGATCTCACTCAATCTTGGTACATGTGGCTGAGAAAAAAAAATATTTTCACGCTAGGAGTGCACTAGTGACTAGGTCATACTGACGAATTATTCCTTAGTAGTTCTCCGGTTAGATCCCTAGTACTCCTAATAAAACTGGTTACTGAACTATCGCACTATCGCATAAAGTATCATCAATGGTAGTAATCATCGACGGTATAACCATCATTGTGATAAATATATCAATAGTAATCATCAACAGTAATCATTAATGGCGAAGGAAGGGTCCCGTACGTCAATCTCTTTAAAATAAGTTGCAGGCTCCAGCTGGCTACTTTGGAGAGCAGCTCTTTGGATGCGTTTTGATACAAAAATATTTCTGGATTTCAGGTCTCCTTTAAGAAAAATAAAAGTCATACAAAATGTAAAAACAATAGGAATGCACTTGAGGAATAAACCAAACATTCATTTAAATAACAGCAAGCACTGAAATACGCCCCATTCTACTGCGTGCGAGCGTGCTTTGTTTCACCGCGACGGACATCTCTTCGTTCCATTTCATATCAGCACTGTAATGTTCCAGACTAACACCATGTAGTAGAAAGCCCCATTTTTTTGTCGAGTCCCACTGTGTCACACCCGTGCTTTCATTGGAAAATACTATAAATTTCTAGGCAGCCTCCGGTCGGCTAATTAAAGCTAGAGTTCGTATCACAAATCAGCTTTGCTTTCCCATTAACAACTTCTCACGAATGATTCTGGACGAATTGTAGACAAAGGCATCAATAATACTGGCTACGGTGAAAACACCGCCGACTATAGCACAGACACTGGTGGCGAAATGCCCGAAGGACCTGAAAAAAATAAGGAACTTCTTTAGTATGCCTTATCTCATCGGGTTACTCGTCGCGCAGCAGCTCAGTCATCTCGTACAGGTTCACTGTTTTTGCTGTATATGAATCTGATGCGTTACTCTCGGCCGTTTAAAGGCACAGTAAACTTGACTAGGCAACTTTCGGCCATCAAACCGGCCTGGGGGGCTTAGATAAATGTACAGGGACTTATTGTCGACAGGACCCCCCATCTTTGTTATCTCGAAACCCCTCCTTATTGTTCCCAGAGCTAGCTGACAGGGCATTGCCCCTTATGCACTGTAGTTACGCACTCATGCACTGTAAAAGTTCGCGATTGTCTGTGTTATCAACATACAGGGTTGCCACTTTCCTAAAACAAACTCACTATACAAAAGGAAAAAAGTAATACCAAACAAGAAAAGTAACTCAGGACGTGTTGCTGGGTCATAGTCACCTTGGAAACAAAACCTGACAACTACTTTTTTCTTAAAATCTGCTGCCAAAGTAAAAAGAAAGTTCTATTGTGAGCACAATTGTACTACCGGTGGCAACACTGTTGACATACATTGTATTACTTTGTTTCAAAAGGCCGTTGGGGCAAAGATCGTGGGTTCGAGTCCTACTCCCGGCACACAAACCTTTTTTTTTTCTTTGTTTTTTACTAACTCAAAAGTCAAACTCTCGGAAACTGCCCGGAAAATGCAATGGTCGTAACAAGAATTTTTCTAACTCTCAATATCGACTCAGGGTACATTCTTGATATGTCAGCTAGCTCCCTGAGCCAAGTTTGAGTCAAGTTTTCTGTTCCTTTAAGTTGTTTTTTTTTTATTTTGGATAGTTAGCAGTGATTCTGGTTGAAAAGGTTTATTTTTCGGTTGGGCGTCCAAGACCGGTTGGGCGTCCCAGCTCCTCTCTTTCTTTCTTTATTTTTGTCGAAGTTTTTATTAGGTGCATTTTTGTTCTCTGGTTGGTCTCTGGTCTCCTGCCAGTTAGTAATTTTTGTGTTTTTTCGCACGCCAGAGAACTGAGAACAGAGACCTGAGTCCGTTTTTGTTCTCAGTTCTCTGGTGGATAAGCCTCACCAGAGAACTGACTTCGCTACTCAGTTCTCTGGTGACCATCCACCAGAGAACTGAGAACAGAGAACTGCGAACGAAAACGTCATTTTTTGGCAAAACAGAGAACAGAGACCAGAGAACTGAGACCTGAGAACCATGAACAAAAATGCACCTATTGTTGCTGATTAGTCCCTTACAGGTTCGCCTCTGGGCATTGAAGATTCTAGTATTTTTTCTCATTATAAACCCTTCGTTCATTCATTCCTCCTCCCGTTTCTTCAAACTGGTGGCAGCTGCGATTTATTCTAGGGAGGGTTGAAGATTAAGACAGTGGCTCTTTCTCGGAGTTTTCGAGTCATGTTTGTTCAACTTCTTCGGGAACGTAGTCATTGATGGATTTCCTAGTTGACTGCGCCAAACCGGTTTGCGCAGTCAAGTGTGATTCGCAGTCAGCCAGGGCTGAAGGAATATTTATGATTTCCGAGTGTTCGGAAAATGTTAGTTGGCTGGAAGCTTAGCGGCGATCTTTAAAAGTTTAACTGAAAAGCCAACTTATTTTTGTGTCATTTAACTGAACAAACAGAATTATTTGGATTCTGCAAAGGGATTTTTCTATTTTCCACTGTCTGCTCCAGTTATGACGTTCGGAATTTCTACAGCCCTCCCCACATCGAAAATTCTACTATGACGCGGGAAATTTTAATTCAACACAAACACGACTTTGCTTAATGCCTGAAAAAAAAAAAAAAAAAATCATAAATCTTTCGCGTAAGGCATACAGCAAAAATGCAAGCGCATAGAGATACCAGAAATCACACGGAAATTCCACTATTTGAAAATCGATTATTCGTCAATAGCGGAACAACGAAGTAACGCATTTTCAGCGGGTCTTCAAGCCAATTTAAGTGAATAAGTTATCGGTAACTAGATTGTCCTATCCCAGCCCTTTTCGGTTAAACTTTAACTGTAGCATACGTCGCGACTGACTCCAGTCCAAATCAGTTTAATTAGAATTTAGTAAGTCATTATTGAAATATGTGTTTTAGCGGTTCAGAAAGAAAGGCGAATGTCTTACCGTCGGTACTCCTTCACTTTAACCATGATTGGGGAAAGTTCGTAGCTGAAGAATGCCCCAGGCAAGCCTCCTTCTCCGTGACCCATCGACACAACCTACAAAAAAGTAAGCTCTGTCACAACAAGACCGTTACGGACTGTGAGAGCAGTCTTACTGTTCATAATCGCACTATTCCATTCGCCCAGCCCAGCACACCATACATTGATGACCCAGGTGAATTAAAAAAAAAAAAAACATAGTTCAAACGAAATATCTCTGATTTTCGGCGAACTTTCAAGCTTTTCTGAGCTATGCATCTGGTCAGCTTTACCTAACAGAAACAAGTCGTTATTTTATTTCTTGGAAGCAAGCGCCCCCCCCCCACACTCCCGATGAAAGACTCTTATCCAATCGATGAAGCTGTCGAAATTCAAACTCCCTTGAATCGGGCTATCAAAACGGTACAGGTACAACCCTGTCGGCTACCTTCTCCCGTTCTACGAGACCAAGTTCAGCGATCATCCAGCTATGAGTAAAAAAAAAAAAAGATAAGGAAACTATTTGCTTCAATTGAATTTTGACTTGAGTTAGTTATGGTGCGAAAACGAACAGGTTTCCCCGGCCAGATTTCTCCATTTTCCGTCTATTTCTGTCGAGACAGTTGACAAAACTGTTGAAATAGCCTATGGAATTATTGATGGTGCTGAAAATCGCAGCATGATTCCATGTCTGCTACGGCCAGATCCTGATCATCTGTCTTCGCCTTTAATAACGTAAGCCACTCTTACCTTGGTATGCAGTGTCGATGAGTACTGATTTGATTTGATGATTGTACCGTTAGAAAGCTCAAAAAGAGTCGGAACTACTTTTACATAGTAGGTGAACATCATACCTCCTGAAATGAAACAAAGTTATTTTTCTATCAATGTTTCTATGGTCATGACCTCTTTTGAGTAAGCGTAAAAAATGGGATACTTCTTGCCTATTGTGCAGAGTTCGAGACCAGACTCAGTTCACAGAAAGGAAGAAAAAGTAATTGCTACACAACCGCATGTCTATATGGATACTGGTAAAGAATAATTCCACTACCCACAGCGAATTCGGAACAACAAATGACGCTCGTCGTACTATTGACCTGCCATCTACAACGTGAAGACGTACTAATTTCACCTGAGCTTCCGAGAACAAAGATTTCGGAAGTTCCCGCTTGGCAGCGCTGCTCTAGACAGATCAGGCCGGCATCGACGAAGAAAACGGGCAAAAAACAGCAGAGGAAATTCTGTTGGATGTCAGGAAATTCAGTTATCTAAAGCAAAACAAAAGTAGCTAACAATGCCAGTGCCTGTGGGAGGAGGATACCAGACAGGACCAAGCTGCTTTGACAAAATGAAAATGGGATTCATGCTTGGTTTCTGCGTTGGGATGGCATCCGGAGCCCTTTTTGGTGGATTTTCAGCACTAAGGTAACTTACTACATTTGTCCAGATCAAGCACAGACTAAATAACAATAAAATACAACAACTCAAAACTGTAGTTCTCACTGTGTTACGAGAGGAGTACCAACAAACCTCAAAAGAAATTTCCAGAAAAGCTTTCCGTTCGGGAAGAAAAAATATGATGAAATACCAAAACCATGTTTGACCCTTGAAAGAGACAGTGCGTGTCCGTAACACCCAGAAATACCTTCTTTTATTTATATCAGCAGGTTCAAATAAAAGAAAAGGCAAATAAATGAATAGATCGTGAACCTGTTGAAAATAATAAGATTTTGCTTCTTGACTGTAGTAATGAAACGACATAATCTAAATACTTTTGCATTCTAGAAGATTGGCAGTTCCTTCTGTAGGCTACCTGAAACCAGTCTGGGAGGCAAACTAAAATGAGTTAATTCAAATTCTCAAGCTGTCTCCTAAAGTCAAGAACACTCAGAACTTTGAAATCAAGGTATCCTCAATATGCAGGAAAACCTTCTTTAATTTGGTTGTCTCTTAGACTACCTGATAAAACACTGAGGTTGATTTCTGAGCTTCACTCAGATCATTAATATTTTACTGGGTTAGAGTATCCAGCATTTGACATAGTGTATCTAGCATTAGGCATAGGGTATGCAAAACGCTAGCTATACCCAGCATTTGTTACAAGGTATCCAAAAATCGGGGGTTTGTGGTAGACTGCAGCAACCCTAAGAAACTGCTGAAAAATACTATCTACTATTCCAAGGTCACAACATGTTTAACCTGATTTTTTCAACAGTTACCTTTGGGCAAAAAATTCAGTAATTCATCATTCACAGTAGTCTCTGTGACCGGCCAGTCCTTGAACTCAGCTGGTAAACCTGGATGGATGACGAGCAAACCCTGTGCAAGAAGCTTGCGTGTTCTTGGTTTGCCGACAGGGCTTCCAGAGGTTACAGAATAGATTATACCAGCACTTGACACACTCCCACCATGCCAGTGAATGAGAATGCACTGAGGAAACCAGTGATACTGCTGTTTTGCTAGTATTGCAACATCTTGCTAAAAGGAATGGGCTCTGCCTAAACCTGGTTTTCATTTAGAAACAGTTGAAATGCATCACAACTTCCCCAATTAATTAGTCTATCTTATCAATTCTTGCTGAAAGGCAGCAAATGAGCTAAACTCAACACCATCAAATTGTATGCCTCTCAAAGGCCTAACCCTACCCTACGGCAACTAAATGATTAGCTACTGGTTTTAATAGCTTGCATGTCACCCTGCTATTATTCAGCTAACTTCTATTTCCCTGAAATCAAAATTCTTTTCAAGGTATGGCATCCGTGGGAGAGAGCTGATCAACAGCGTTGGAAAAGTAATGGTACAAGGAGGTGGCACATTTGGAACATTTATGGCAATAGGAACCGGTCTGAGATGCTAGGAGAAAATTTAAATTACTGTTTGTTTTTGTATAGTTTTCAAGTAAAGATTATCGACATACCTTGCCCAGCATTCATCTCTATGTTCTCTAACTGACTGACGGACCCTGGAATGGGCTCCCCAAATGACAAATGGTTTATCCTGTGGGTGAGGTTGAATTCTGAAGAAGAGTATGGCTGGACGTCATGCACTAAGAAAGGAATGAGGTGGAAAAAAGATAGTTATCATAACAAACTAACTATTATAGGTAAACTTAGTCTCCTGGGTGTACATGCTGCAGTTCCAGTAGCATAAACTACAACAGAAAGTGAAGTGTCCGGAAAGGATATCTAGAACCACATCGCGATCAAAAATAAAGAGAACGCAGAGTCAATATGCTGTCATTTACCCCTCCCTCGAAAAATACCATTTTGTGTAGAGGCCCATGGCCTATTTGTTAATTGTTTTTTATATTATTATTATCATCCCAAAATTCGAGAGCGAAAGGACAGAAAAGCAAACAAACTTGACTGTTTAACATGGACTGTCAGCCCATACCAGAACCAGAGACAATGCCCTTCAATGTTTGTTTTCAAGAGCAGGGAGTTCCTATTCAAGCTAAAAAAAAAACAAAATACATATAGGAAATCAGTGATGTCACTGCAGAATTTCTTACCATGAACATTGCTGATAGCAAAACTTCTTCCTGGTGCTATGTGAAAGCTTCCTCCTACCTGAAGAGAAAAAGAATTAGACTACAACAATAGTAACCCTTACAAACAAAATTCGGCATGTCATCAAAGAAAAGGAGGTCAAAGTGACATCAGATTGTGTAAAAGTGCCATAAGTTCTTACCCTGTTCACTTCCAGCTGGCCATAAAGCTGACATCCCTCACTGAAGGCGCGGTCAGCTTTTCTTGCTTCTTCTTGTCCTTTGCACTGCTCAACCGTGGAAGGGTTGAACCTCCATCCTTTTCTTTGATAAGCTTCTCTAACTTCCGGACATGTGTTGCAGCACCTGGAAATACGGAAATATGCTACTAGCTCACTATGCAATTCCTCATTTATTTTTTATTTTTAAGGTCGGAAGACAAATAAAATGATCCTGTCATGAGATTTCGGTAATCTTCATCGAAGAATGGTCGAAACACGATTTCTACCATTGAAATTAGAGTACCGTATACAAATCGCCTAACTAACAATACAGTGATAATGCACAAAAAGCAGTCCTGCTTCTACACAACACACCGAGATTCAAATTAATGCAATAAACTGGCCATAGGCCTGTACGTAAATTATATGGATCATGATTCTGTGCTGCTTATGAACTTACTTGTGTTCGTCTGTTTCTGCGCCATAACACGTACCGCACTTCACAACTTCAACTTCGGTGGTGACGTTTGTTGTGGTGGAATTACTGAACAGGTTGACAAGTTCTTTTTCTGGCTCTACTTCTAATCGCTTTCCGTCCAGATCCAAAGGCTGTTTAAAGACATTGTGGTCAACATCAAATTGCTGGTCTCCAGAGACGTCAACAGCATCCAAGCTCAGATCTGCATATAAAAAAAAATAAAGCCTATATTCATTTATTTATTTCTATTCGTGCCAAGCCGCTCGACCGAGCGGCTTGGCACTCAACCGTCTGTCAGATCATAGCGCTAGGGAGAGCTGAAGAGCTTGTGTGAAACAAGTACAAGTATTCCCTCAGAACGAGTTGTACTACACAGACAGAAGTTTCATAACGGTTTCAACAGACAATGCGTAACAGACAACATTTGGGATGGTATCTGTTGTGTTGGAAAACGTTATACATAACATGTTATGCATAACAAGCATTGCCAGGAAGAGCCAAAAAAACATGTACTGACTTTTTTTTGTTTGTCGTCTTTATGTCGGAAAATTCAGCGGATGCTTTTTGGCGATTTTTCAGCTCTTCCTGATGGCAACGCTTGTTATGCATAACATTTTCAAACACAACAGACAACATCCGAAGTGTTGTCTGTTACGGATTGTCTGTTGAAACCGCGCATCCCTCTGTTGTCGTTTGAAACTTCTGACAGGTCAGCACATTTCTGTGAAGGGGCAGGCCGACAGGATTCGACGTTCGCGCACGATCCCAGAGAACGCACAATCATAGAACCGTTGTAATAATAAATTCAGATGAGATGATTTTTGTAGTGAAAATTCGTATGTTTGTCATTCATTCCTTGGCATCAAACGTTCATACAGTTACCGCAAGGAACAACGAACCTAATGCAGCAGATAATCGGTGAGGGATACTGCAACACTTAAATATGTATATGCCTGTCTTATTCACTTGCAAACTTGGCGACTATTTTTATGGCACTTTTGGTCCGCTGTCGGTCTGTTGCGAACGTGTGACCCGATTGGACTGAAACTTGATAGGTGGTCGAAGCGGATGCCCGAGATATGCCGTTTCTGTGTCCGAACTCCCTCCATCCGACAAGGGTAGATGGAGGGTCAGAGAGGAGTCCTAGAAATGGTGTGACAGACGTAGGGACCAAACGGATAGAGGCATTGGGATGAAACTTGTAAGGTACAAAGTTCATGGGACCTATGTCTGCAGCGTTGAGGCCCGGACCTCATTCAGCCTCGGTGGGGGGTGGGGGTGGAGGACGGTACAGGACATTTTCGGATTGCTATATTTGAGTGATACTTGATGGGTGGTAGAATCAGGAACGTCGCTATGGGGGGGGGGGGTACCACCCCTCTTCCTTCGAAGAAAGGAAAAAGCTAAACTGGGCGCTCGCAGAGTCAAAATAAATAAGCTAAACTGTCCGAGCGCCCTGTCAAAATAAAAATGAGCGAAACTGGAAGCTCGCCCAGGAAATCCAAATCTGGGGCCGGTAGTGCGCCCGGTAAAGTCGGTAAGGCTAAGCCGCGTTCGATTCAACAACAGTTATCTATTATTGTCGACGACCAGCCCTAGATGCCGTTTTATTCAACTATGGCGTAGCACTGTTGCGTAGTTCTACGAAACCGTCGGATAGTATCCGAAATTCCCGACGGAAGTTTTTTTTTTCGTTCTAGGATTTCCGTCGAAGTTCTAGCCAGGTTCTAGGGATGATGAAAATCGTACGCCTGTTGTCGTTCGATTTGCTCGACGAAAAATGAAATTTGCGTTGAGAGTGACGTCATTATCCGTGAAGAAAACGTCTATAGATAATTTTAGGATAATGTAGGTGGATGACAGTTGGTGAATCGAACGCGGCTCTAGTTCAGTCTCAACAAGAAACTGAGTTGACATCCAGCTTGGACAGCGGAAATTACAGCTGTATTTCTTGAGCGTGTGAGACTTGAGTCGTATTCTCAGTCGAGCTTGCCAGAATAACATAAAGGAGTGGCCTGTGGGCTATATAGTCGTTTGGATACAAAGAGATGTTTCGTATGTTTCAGTTTTTCAAAAGGCAGTGTCTATCGTTCCCGGACCTGGAACACATACCTCAAAAGCTAAAAGTACTCGACCGGTCGAGTATGCTGCCACACAGGAGCTAATAGTACTCGACCAGTCGAGTAACAAGGGTCATGGGGGCTATTAATACTCGACCAGTCGAGGAATCGAGCCTTCAGTTGCTATCAGTACTAGACTGGTCGAGTACTCGTGTCTTGGGAAGCTAAAAGTACTCGACCATATGGAACTTGCTGTCAGAAAGGAACAGGTCGAGTAATTACTACCATAGGAGCTATCTTTCCTCGACCATACAAATGAAATCTGTAAAGTTGTAAGGTCGAGTAACCTGCCCCCCAGGGACTAACAATACTCGACCGTATAAATATTTAAGTAGGTCGAGTTTTCATAGCAGTAGCAGCTATTAGTACTCGACCTATAAAGGAGGATAGATGGGTCGAGTATTTGACGTCCCAGGAGCTAATCGTACTCGACATAATATTACAAATAGGAGGTCGAGTATTCAGGGTGATAACGTCTAAAAATACTCGACCTATTGAAGGAGGACTGGTAGGTCGAGTACTTAACGCCCTAGCAGCTGTTCGTACTCGACCTAATATTACGAATAGGAGGTCGAGTATTCAGGGCGGTAACGGCTAAAATTACTCGACCTATTGAAGGAGGACTGGTAGGTCGAGTACTTGACGTCCCAGAAGCTAATCGTACTCGACATAATATTTCAAATAGGAGGGTCGAGTATTCAGGGTGATAACGGCTAAAAATACTCGACCTATTGAAGGGGGACTGGTAGGTCGAGTACTTAACGCCCTAGCAGCTGTTTGTACTCGACCTAATATTACGAATAGGAGGTCGAGTATTCAGGGTGGTAACGGCTAAAATTACTCGACCTATAGAACGAGGACTGGTAGGTCGAGTACTTGACGTCCCAGAAGCTAATCGTACTCGACATAATATTTCAAATAGGAGGTCGAGTATTCAGGGTGATAACGGCTAAAAATACTTGACCTATTGAAGGGGACTGGTAGGTCGAGTACTTGACGCCCTAGCAGCTGTTCGTACTCGACCTAATATTACGAATAGGAGGGGTCGAGTATTCAAAGTGGTAACGGCTAAAAATACTCGACCTATTGAAGGAGGACTGGTAGGTCGAGTACTTGGCGTCCCAGAAGCTAATCGTACTCGACCTAATATTACGAATAGGAGGGTCGAGTATTCAGGGTGGTAACGGCTAAAAATACTCGACCTATTGAAGGAGGTGAGGATTGGTAGGTCGAGTACTTGACGCCCTAGCAGCTGTTCGTACTCGACCTAATATTACGAATAGGAGGTCGAGTATTCAGGGTGGTAATTGTCGAGTAATTGACTCCCTAGCCGGTATTCATACTCAACCTGGCTGAGTATTTAAGGTTGGGATAGCTATTAGTCCTCAACCTAATTAATGGGACATTGATATGTATTTGACGTATTTGACGTCCTACCAGCTTTAATTACTCGTCCTAATCTACTCGAGCAAAACAAGAATCCACCGAGCACAAGAACATCAAAACTTTTCGCTGACTCGCCGAGATCACTTTCCACTCGTAGGGTGAATGCACTTTACACGCCATGACTTATTAGGTCGATTATCGATAGCTAGCGCATCCACCAATACTCTACCCTAATTACTATACTATGTCAAGTTTGAATTGGGGGTTACGAATAAATGCTAAATCAATACTCTTGATGACTAACTCTTCTTCCAATGAAGAATTGCCGTGTGCCTTGCGAGGAGTCGGAAGCTCACCACTGCTGTCCCCAAGGAACGCCGTTGATTGGCTGACATAGGATTTGAATCATCGTTCAGGTGACGTTTCTCGTTCTTCCCGATGTTCAACGGCGTGTTTTGGACTTTGTCATATAGAGTGTGATTCGACTTACCAATCCTTCTTCAACAGGTCGAATATTTTTAGCCGTCGCCACCCTGAATACTTAACCTCTTATTGGTAATATTAGGTCGAGTACGAACAGCGGTTAGGGCGTCAAGTACTCAACCTACCAATCTTCCTTCAAGAGGTCGGGTATTTTTAGCCGTTATCACCCTGAATACTCGACCTCTTATTAGTAATATTAGGTCGAGCACGAACAGCGGTTAGGGCTCAAGTACTCGACCTACAAATCCTCCTTCAACAGGTCGAGTATTTTTAGCCGTTACCACCCTGAATACTCGACCTCCTATTCGTAAGATTAGGTCGAGTACGAACAGCGGTTAGGGCTCAAGTACTCAACCTACAAATCCTCCTTCGACAGGTCGAGTATTTTTAGCCGTTACCACCCTGAATACTCGACCTCATATTCGCAATATTAGGCCGAGTACGAGCAGCGGTTAGGGCTCAAGTACTCGACCTACAAATCCTCCTTCAACAGGTTGAGTATTTTTAGCCGTTACCACCCTGAATACTCGACCTCATATTCGTAATATCTGGTCGAGTACGAACAGCTGCTAGGGCGTTAAGTACTCGACCTACCAGTCCCCCTTCAATAGGTCGAGTATTTTTAGCCGTTACCACCCTGAATACTCGACCCTCCTATTCGTAATATTAGGTCGAGTACGATTAGCTTCTGGGACGTCAAGTACTCGACCTACCAGTCCTCCTTCAATAGGTCGAGTAATTTTAGCCGTTACCACCCTGAATACTCGACCTCCTATTCGTAATATTAGGTCGAGTACGAACAGCTGCTAGGGCGTCAAGTACTCGACCTAACAGTCCTCCTTCAATAGGTCGAGTATTTTTAGCCGTTACCACCCTGAATACTCGACCCTCCTATTCGTAATATTAGGTCGAGTACGATTAGCAGTACGATTAGCTTCTGGGACGTCAAGTACTCGACCTACCAGTCCTCCTTCAATAGGTCGAGTAATTTTAGCCGTTACCACCCTGAATACTCGACCTCCTATTCATAATATTAGGTGGAGTACGAACAGCTGCTAGGGCGTCAAGTACTCGACCTACCAGTCCTCCTTCAATAGGTTGAGTATTTTTAGCCGTTATCACCCTGAATACTTGACCTCCTATTTGTAATATTATGTCGAGTACGATTAGCTCCTGGGACGTCAAATACTTGACCCATCTATCCTCCTTTTTAGGTCGAGTACTAATAGCTGCTACTGCTATGAAAACTCGACCTACTTAAATATGTATACGGTCGAGTACTGTTAGTCCCTGGGGGGCAGATTACTAGACCTTACAACTTTACAGATTTCATTTGTATGGTCGAGGAAAGATAGCTCCTATGGTAGTAATTACTCGACCTTTTCCTTTCTGACTGCAAGTTCCATATGGTCGAGTACTTTTTGCTTCCCAAGACACGAGTACTCGACCAGTCTAGTACTGATAGCAACCGGAGGCTCGATTCCTCGACTGGTCGAGTATTAATAGCCCCCATGACCCTTGTTACTCGACTGGTCGAGTACTATTAGCTCCTGTGTGGCAGCATACTCGACTGGTCGAGTACTTTTAGCTTTTGAGGTATGTGTTCCAGGTCCGGGAACGATAGACACTGCCTTTTCAAAATAGCCTACAGTCTTATGTTTTGAACTTCCGAGAACGATAAAAGGCATTTCTCAAACGAATTTCACAATGCAGCGCACAGTTTCAAGCCTGGTTGTAAAACGATCTGTTGTGTACTAATATGTGTATTTTAGCAGAAATCAGACTGATTTCCGAAGTTTTTGTCTACGGCGCACATTTTCAAAAGTTTTTAGTTTTATGCTAAGCTCCTTTGTATTTTTGCAGAAAATTTGTTTCAGTTTTGTTCTGGTGATCTATACCTTTTTCGGAAAGGGTCGAACTGAAGCACTGTCATCTGTCATGTACCGACTTCCGGCAAAATGTCTCACAATGTTTGGGATTTGTCGTGAACAAAGACAGACGATAAGTAGCCCTTAGCCTACTTTCGTTTGGGATCCAGAACGACTTCTCCGAACATAACGATTCCACAAATTTCGCTTGCAGCGCCAATCGTAGTAGAATTTGTTTACTGGATGGACGTGTGTTTTGGTTGTGGTTTTAGGTTTTGACTTTTGGGGTTTAAGTCACTTTAAAAGCAAGATTTGTTTGAGGGAAGTAGTGTTTGCCAGAAAAAAGCAGATTTAAAAATATTAGCAATGTTTCTTTGAATTTGTACTATTTCCACATGTGGCGCTGTGTTTCATGTTGATTGTCTCTAACCGGTATGACTCTTAAGCCTTGTCGGACTTCCGCCAGTCGTGTATTTTAAGGTAGTCACCCCCATGCCCTAGCCTTTCAAACTGCCACTGAGCTTGGAGATACGGCTACTTCAATGCATGCAACTAAATCATGGATTTTACTACTACATATGAATGAATGAATATTTAATAGCCAATTGGCCGTACAAAACACATAATGGCAACAGTTATAATACACTTTATATCACTCAATCTTATTTAACTAATACGCTCTTTATAAATTGGCACATTTTAATTATCTTAGCTTTATTTTTTGTTTAGAGGATGTCAGGGAACTTAATAGTATACCCATTAAGAAAATATCTCCTTGGGTGTGATGAAAAGCTGAAATGGGTGGCAGGGAGAAGGCAGCACAAAGCGGAATACACAAGACTGGAACCAACTAACTTAAATTCTCAACGTCTTGATCTTCTGCTTGTAAAGCATTTTTTCTTGTTGCTGTTATCTGTAGGAAGATCTGTCAATTCTTCTTCTGCAAAACAATTCTACTCTTGTACTGGGGTCCTTCTTATGTCCAAACCAGCCACAATATGATATCATGAAGACCACCATGGTACAGCCATACATAGTTACAGACCAAAGAAATACTTACACGAGCAAGAGATCCTGGGAAATGTAATATCAAAGTGAATCTTCATCCTCTGGCTCCTTGTAGTATCAACAAAAAGTTCTTCTTCATAGTGGGTAGACATGTACTCATTAACTTCAACAAACAGTAGAACACATATAACCGTTGCACCAAGCAGAGATACTACAAAGAGAAAAAGTCCTACATCAATAAGTTGTTCTAAACATCTGCTTAGAACATCATAATCAAAATATCTCAATATCTTGTACACTACCCCACAAGTATCACACAAACAAAGAGAAAAAGCTAAAAGTTTTCTGGTTTTAAAAAATCTTCTACATAAGATAAGATAAGATAAGATTTTATTTGCGCTAAGAGCCAACGGCCATGGCAAATACATATAGAAAAAAAAAAAAAAAAACACACAAAAAACATCAACATACACACGCAAAATATTAACTCCTATAAGCACCTATCCCTGTGGGCTAGGGCTACCCTAAGGAACCTCACCAACTGTTTTATATTTCCAAAAGTAGTAGGCCCAGGTAGGCCCTATTTTAAGTGGGTCTAGGCCCCCCCCCAACCTCTTGGGGCGGCAAAAAACGAAAAAGTTGTGTTTAAATAAATTCTTTGAGCTGTAAAACTTCTCCTTCTTCCAACCAAAGGTTTGAATAATCAGTGCGATGAGCTGCGAGCAGTGGGACGAAAGAAATAGTCTGTTGGTTTGAATGCTCTTTACCAGGGAAATATAAAATTCTGATACATTTCCAGCATGTCTTAACCTATTGACAAGATATTTTTATTTTGCACCAGTAAGTGTTGTTAAGTGACGGCTGGGAACACTAGAACTAAGAACAAGCAGCAGAACACAATGGCAAGGATTCAAAATGGATTGACACAAATGCTAAGGAAAAGCAGAATTAAAACATTTATGGAAACTATTGTCCAGTAATAGCTGCATGGTAGTCTACCATTCACTGGTAGGCACCTTTCAAATTTCAAATAAAAGCATACCCCTTGATCTACTACAGGATACCTTGCTATTTGCACCACCCATATATTTCCGCCACCCCTATTAAACTCGTGTAAATAAAGACTTAATCACAAGGATTGCATGTGGAAGATCAAAATACATCCATCCTGACCAATATCAGTAATATCAAATGCCATCCACTTACTTCTATTTCTTCTTTGTTGAGTTGCCTGGTGCAAAACAAAGTCATAAAGGCGCAAGTACAAGCGACAGAAAAAAATGCAGGAAGAGGTGATACAAATAGTTAAGCTTAAGTTATTTGGGTTGCTCTGGTAGCACACATAAATCCAGGAAAGGCACAAAAGAAAATTGGAAATGGAAGCTGGCGCAAAAAACAGTTTGGAGATGGTCAGCAGGTATTTCGAAGAAAGGCATTTGGCAACTCTGTGTCTTTTTTCAATGAAAATGGAAAAATATTACATTGTAAATAATTAGAGCTTTCAATCAAGGCCCAACACCCAATTTCCTGCCAATTTCACACACTTTTTAGGTCTTTCAATTTCACAGTTTTTTAGGTCTACTTTACTAGAATATGCCATAAAATTCATCCCACTTATCCCCCTCTGTCGCCCCCTCACCTCCTCTACAGGGAATTCTTTTTCACCTGTGTAGGAGATTCCCCTTAAGCAGGGAAATTCTCCAAAATATCTGGTGCCCTACTACTGATGACAGCAGTGCCAGTGGGAATTGCATACACATATTTTATTCATGAACTGGTGAAAATAGCAAGGCATCTTACATACTGCCCAGATACTGCCAGTCTAGTACACTAGCCCCTTTTCAGGCATGGTGCTCAAACGTCTAGCACCATGCCTGGGTGCTAGACGTTTAAGCACTGTACCTTGGATTTCATGTATAGTGCATGGATTTCAGTATACAGTGCATGCATGAAAAACACAGTTTCTGTCACCACAACTTATCAACGGCTCGGATAGGGCTGAAATTACTACCAAGAATTAGAGAAATCAAAGACAATCCTTATCATATTTTTCATAACAAAAACAAAAGGACGCGACTGATGAGGGAGATAAAAAACCTCATTTCCTTTTCTACATAGTCAAGGGTTTTGCATGCAAAGTGTCCTGTGCCTCAGCTTTTTCTACCTAACAGTCAACCAGAATATTTGATCCTAGGGCACTCTACATGGAAAATAGATAGGCTGCTGTCAGGTTTTTCATCTCCATCATCAGTCGCGTCCTTTTGTTTTTGTTAGGAAAAATATGATAAGGATTGTCTTTCATTTCTCTAATCCTTGGTAGTAATTTCAGCCCTATCCGAGCTGTTGATAAGTTGTGGTGACAGAAACTGTGTTTTTCATGCATGCACTGTATACTGGAATCTATGCACCATACATGAAATCCAAGGTTAGGGTAGCCACTAAAAAAAAAAATAATCAAACCCGAGCTTTTGAAGATCAGAATGTGATTCTCCTATCTTTTAGCTTTGATTTGAGGCCAAAATTACCTCTCTATCTTGCCTCTAAGCATCTTAAATCTTCTTTAGAAAACAGTATTTAATATAAGGAAATGCCTATGTTCATCCATTGACTTTAGGGTTTTGTCCATCTAGTGACCAGCTTGGAACTATGTGCTTCAATGAAATTCTATGAAACTGGGTGATTTTGAGTTGGTTTTGAGTGCATGGGGAGCCCCAGCAACTGGGTTAGATGAGAAAATATGAATATGATCATCAAGGTTATAGTCCAATAGACCTATTGCTGCTATAGGCTGCTGACTTTTCCTCCTTAGTATCAACAAATTTTTGTAGGCAAGTTCAGCTACTTTTTTTTACATCTAAATTTACATTGAATACTAAGAAATAATATTAAATAGCTAGGACATCTTAATGTTAGCCTTATAAAATAGACAATTTTGTCCTGAATGCAATGGTATTTTTTAAATATTTTTTGGAGATGTTTTAGATAGGTAAAACTGATAAGGAAAATTCACAGCAATTCATGCATTCATTACAAAAAAATAGCCAATTTTTGCCAAAAATTGGCGATTGTGTTCTAATGTATGCATGAATTGCTGTGAATTTTCCTTATCAGTTTTACCTATCTAAAACATCTCCAAAAAATATTTTAAAAATACCATTGAATTCAGGACAAAATTGTCTATTTTAAAAGGCTAACAGTAAGATGTCCTAGCTATTTAATATTATTTCTTAATATTCAATGTAAATTTAGATGTAAAAAAAAGTAGCTGAACTTGCCTACAAAAATTTGTTGATACTAAGGAGGAAAAGTCAGCAGCCTATAGCAGCAATAGGTCTATTGGACTATAACCATGATGATCATTTTCATATTTGCTCATCTAACTCACTTACTGGGGCTCCCCATGCACTCAAAACCAGCTCAAAATCACCCAGTTTCATAGAATTTCATTGAAGCACATAGTTCCAAGCTGGTCACTAGATGGACAAAACCCTAAAGTCAATGGATGAACATAGGCATTTTCTTATGTACAATACTGTTTTCTAAATAAGATTTAAGATGCTTAGATAGGGTAGCCACAAAAGCACCTAGTGGCAAAAATTGGCGATTTTGTTGTAATGAATGCATGAATTGCTGTGAATTTTCCTTATCAGTTTTACCTATCTAAAACTTCTCCAAAAAATATTTAAAAAATACCATTGAATTCAGGACACAATTGTCTATTTTATAAGGCTAACAGTAAGATGTCCTAGCTATTTAATATTATTTCTTAATATTCAATGTAAATTTAGATGTAAAAAAAAGTAGCTGATCTTGCCTACAAAAATTTGTTGATACAAAGGAGAAAAGTCAGCAGCCTATAGCAGCAATAGGTCTATTGGACTATAACCTTGATGATCATATTCATATTTTCTCATCTAACTCACTTGCTGGGGCTCCCCATGCACTCAAAACCAGCTCAATCAAAATCACCCAGTTTCATAGAATTTCATTGAAGCACATAGTTCCAACCTGGTCACTAGATGGACAAAACCCTAAAGTCAATAGATGCACATAGGCATTTCCTTATGTAAAATACTGTTTTCTAAAGAAGATTTAAGATGCTTAGAGACTAGCTTAGAGACAAGATAGAGAGGTGATTTTGGCCTCAAATCAAAGCTAAAAGATAGGAGAATCACATTCTGATCTTTAAAAGCTCAGGTTTGATTATTTTTTTTTTTAGTGGCTACCCTACCAAGGTACAGTGCTTGAACGTCCAGCACCCAGGCATGGTGCTAGACGTTTGAGACTTTGAGCACCATGCCTGAAAAGCGGCTAGTGTACTAGACTGGATACTGCCTACATAGGTATCCAACCAAGGTTGGAAACACTAACCAAATCCACAAGTTGTGATTCTAGTAGTAATCTAATTATTCTAGACCTAGTACTAGACTAGATGCATCTGACATGTGACATGTGATTCTAGATGCATCTGAGTTCTTACCAATTGCACCACCATATGTCTGGATTTGAAAGTCCTGAAGTGTTTTCGGATAAGCATCAAAGCTCTTCAGCTTGGACAGAGCCTTCATGGCTAGCCTATGAATTTTTTTCTAGATTTCAGAAATTGACCTTTATTTTTGCTATTTTTTTCTATCTGGCTAATTTTGTGATTTCTGGCAGCGCTCGCTATCAGCTGTAGTCACTAGATGGCTTATAAGTTCCGCTGTTATCCAGCAGCATTTGGGGTCCTAAAACGTGAGTGACTGGATTTCGTGAATGATTTCGTAAAAGTTGTCCGTCTGTCCGTCTATTAGAACGCTAACTCTCGAAGGGGTTGACACATTTTGTTCGAACTTGGCATGAGGACTGTTTGGGTCAAAGTACAGGTCAAGTTCAAAGACGGGCTTTGTAGCCATAGTCTATATTTAGGGGTGGGGGAGGGGTTTCCAAGTACGGGGCGAAAAAAAAATATTTTTAAAAGTCAATGAGATAGTCGATTTAGGGGTAAGGAGATATGCTGAATCTGAATATGAAAGTTATTTTTTCGCCGGACAAGCGGTTCGCCCGGAATCCATCAAAAACCGGAAAATTTGTGAAAAGTAAAAGTTTAATCTGAAGTTGATTAGATGTTCGATTTAAGGTTAAGGAGACATGATGAATCCGAATATGACATTTATTTTCTCGCCGTACAAGTGGTTCACCTGGAATCCGGCAAAACCGGAAAATTTGTGAAAAGTATAAGCTTAATCTGAAGTTGATTAGAAGTTTGGTTTGGGGGGTAAAGATACATGCTGAACCCGAATATCAAAATTATTTTCCTTAACGGATGAGTTGGCAACATTTGCCAAAACCCGGAAATTTGAATCGAAAGGTTCGCCTTTCAGTATCACTAGCTCTTTTGCTCTGCATGCGGTTCGCCGAGAGTAGGCCTGCTAAAAGGAGGAATTTGGTCAAGTGGTCAAGTTGATCTGAAGTCGATTAGAGATGAGATGTTAAATGCATGCTGCTGAATCCATAGGCGTATTCTCGCCGTTCCCCGAGGACTCCTTGGGGAATCGAAAGGAACGGCGAGAATAGAGGGAGTCACTCCACACGGACTCCGCGTATGGGAAACAGCGAGAACACGGGGAATGCTTCTAAATTGGATTTTGTTCGAAAAAAAATATACAGTTGACAAAATTTGTCTGGATCCACTTTATTTTTGGTTTTGTTTATCCTGATTGTTTGTAATTAATTTTACATTGCACCAACACCAGCAAAAATTGATTCCCCACCAAATTCTAAAGGGAGTCCTTTTTGATGATGGCGGTGATAATCGGAGCATTCCCCGTCCGTGGGGACTCGCGAGAATACGGGGAATGAGTCCCCAGGAGAAATAAAAACGCGGGGAGTAGGGGACTCCTCAGGTGGAGTCCTCGGGGAACGGCAAGAATACGCCTCATATCTGAACTTGGTTACAGGTTATAGCAAAATGTAAAAGGGGTTTGGCGAAGATAGGAAATCGACAAGACTCGCTTGTCTGGATCAAGTATTCCATGAAATATCCAATATTTGGGATCCCATCGAAACCTTTGGTCTTGTTTCTTCGGTTGTGGACAAAAATATAGAAACTAAATGAATTAAAGTAAATGCAGGAGTCGGCAAATTCTTTCAGTTCGTCCGGGCAAAAAGTTCGTACCTCGGTTCGTACGCTACAGAAGAACTCGAAAAGCTGTGGTCAGCTCTGAATAATTGTCTAGGCTTACCTGCCTTACTGCTCGCGCCTTATCCACTTTCATTTCCAGTCAATATTCTTCCCGAAATTCAGAATTTTCTACGGAATTTTGATGCATACAAATCTTTTTGCATACAAGCTTTTAGTGAGCTACCGGTGAATGCGGGTTGGGAACGTGGACCATCTGTGCAAAACTTCTGACTTTCGCATGTAAACTTAAAGCAGCCAGGTGCTGTTATTTGAAAATGGAAGATGTTTTGAAGGAGTCAAGTACCTTGATATACTGGAAAACAAATCACTTCTGCTACTTATTCTTCGAGAAGAATAAAAGCGATATCTGTCGTCATTTGTCTATCTATCTAGTATTTATGATAGATTGCATCACATCACAAAAAGGTGTTCGTCTGGGCAAATTTTAGAGAAATTGGAACAACGGCACTGAGCTTAGTTCAAGATTTGAGCGACGATTTGGGTCAGTTGATGCAATTTAGTATTAACTGGATCTTCGGTAAGGCTGTTCGACAGTTCAACAGCTTTGTTTCTACGACTCCACTTGTAGTCCTTGCGGACACGGGATTTCGTATCCTTTAAAGCAGGTATCCATACCTGACAGGTACAAAATAGAATAACATAACGCAGAGTAACTCAAATGTTGCTTGCCCAGTACTGCACTCCGCAGACTCCGCGTGACACAGTAGTTTGCATAGACCGCAATCGAGGTCATTTGACATAAAGAACACTTCGAGTGACCATGCTACTACGCTGTTTTGAATTGCGCCGCGCCACGACCGCGCTTTTCGCCACGCGGAGTCTACGAAATGGAAATTGTAACTATTCTCTTCGTTGTTGTTGTTTTATTTCCAAAATTCGAGTGAGCAGGCAACATATGTAACCTTTCAGGTGGATAGATATGTGCATTAAACGTATGTCCCCTACGATGACGGTTTTGCAACTGCGGGTTTCCATTCTTATCTTTTGCTGGAAACTTCAACAAATAAATAACTTTAATCTTAGTAACGAGCGGAATATAAAATAGTGCTGTGATTTATGTTGGCAACCTTCGAAGACGAATGGATGTGCAATCTGCATTGCGCAGACTCAGTTACTCGCCAGTCATCATCTCCATGAACTCTAGAGTAAGAAAACGGTTAGAAACAACCCAGAGATAGAAGAATAACGAAAACACACTAAATAACCCCATTTTAACTCAAAACCTGACAACCACTGCACCGTTCCTTATTTTTGAACTCGCAGACTACAAAGAGACAAATGAAGAACACACGGAAAGTGCAGCTTCAGACCCAAAAACCTGAGCATCGTTTTTGGAAGGATCCGCGACTCTAACACTGTTTTCTAGACAGTTTATATTAGCTAGTTCACAGCACCTAGCCCAAATATCATTTCTGGGTGAGTTTTTCTCCAAAGAAGCCCGCATGTATCCACTCCAAGAATAAATATCCAAACGCATGCACCATGAGACGCGCTAGTTTTATGTCGAAAGATAATCGGGTCCTCCACTGGCAACCGTAAGTCCGTATAAGCCGTGCTCGTCTGGACTAGACGTGCTCTCATTGGTTGAAACCCGCCAATGAGCGGTTTTCTGGACCGTAACGTGGCCGCTTACGACACGTTACGATGGCTTCCGACAGCTTATGATTGCCAGTGGAGGACCCAACTGGGTGAGCCAGGGATGTGCCCGCCGTGGAATAAAATGAACCAACTTACCGTCGAAATCGACGGTTCCTGAGCCGTCAGTATCGATTTCAGCGATGATGCCATCAAGATCATCATAGGTGAGTTTATCGTCAAGGGCTGCGAGGATCTCTCTCAGAACCTTGGTGGTAATGTAGCCGTTTCCTAAAAAACATCGAGCTGTTTCAAAAGAACGAAATTTGTTAAAAAATTGTCCGACTGCCTCTGATCTCCAGATTCTCCCTTTCCATTTTCTGTTTTTCTAGAATATGGTATGTCATCCAAAGAACAAAATTAGCTGTGGTACTGTTTCGAATCTCCACGTCCTCTTTTTTTCTTTTTCTGTTTTCCTCAATGTACCGTGTTATTCGAAAATAATCAAATAAGTTTGCGTTTTTATTCACTGCCTCGACATACTAGCTTTTCCCATTTTGTTTTCCTTCGTGTCACTTCAAAAGTATCATTCTGTCTCGATTTTACGAAACGGAGAACACCGAGAATAGCGGAGAATTTGGTAAATGTCCAAGTCCTACCAGTGAACGAGCGAGAAACTTATGGTTTAGAAATTTTTCCGGAAATGTAGCTTTCTCTCTCCCGTTCGCAACTTTTCCGAAAACCCACTGAAAATTAAGATTCTATATACAAACAGCATCAGTGTCAAAGATGATGCAACTTGGGACACGACAAATTCTGCAGACTGGTCACTGTTTTCCGAGTTTTCCAAAGTGGCAAGATTTTTTTTTTACAAGAACATTCAAATTTCCACGGAGCTTTCTACTAGCTCATTCAGCTTTAATGAACAAAAAAGAGAATTTTTAACTTCTTCAACTGAAGGGTAGTGTGTATAAGTTTCATTCGTCAAGGAGGTTTGCTCCTTTTTCTGCTGAAGAAATACAATCAAACACATATCCTAGTAGAGTTTTAGTTATAACTAACACACTGATGATGGTGAGGACTGAGGACCATTGGAGTACAAACAGGAACTAAAAGCGTGTTCCACCACGCTCCCAAGCGTGGTAAGCAAATAGTTACTATTAGTTACTATTTTGAGAAGGATGGAACGGTCAGCGTAGTAACTTTTCGTGGGGCTGGAACGGAACTATTAACTAATAGTTACTATTGGTAGAGGGGTGGAACACGCTCTAAACCGAATGATGCCTCTGAGGGGAAAATAGAATAAGAAGCAGGAAAACATATCTTCGGGACCCGTCATTCGACCAATGTCGACTAGCCTACCGTTATTTCGTACAAATGATCCGTCACTTCTCACTTCTTCCACTTTTTCCGACAGTTCGTCCACCCGTCAGTTGGCCCAAAATATACGCCGATCCGTCAACCCGTTATTTCACGCACCCGTTGATTCGCGCACCAGCTGACAGATTTTAGGGCTTTTGACGGGTTTTAGGAGTGGGCGTATTGCCGGCTGGGCGAATCAACGGGTGGGGGAGCATTGTCAGGATGAGCCAAAACACCACAGGAAAAAAATATTTGCTACCTTTTTTGTTTGTGGTCATAATGTCGGAAGAGTCAGCAGATGCTTTTTCGTCAGTTTTTCGGCTCGTCCTGACAAAGTTTGTTATGTCCACCATTTAATACATAACGTTTTCAAAATCACAACAGATTACTTCCCACGGGGTGTCTGTTGAAAATGCGCATCCTTGTGGTATCCGTTATGAAACTTCTGACAGTCGGACGAATCCGCGATTCCTACCACCAAAATCTCTTATCTGTCGCACCACAGCAAAGTTAAATATCGATTACTCTGACTCGTACCTTCTTTGTCGTATAATCTGAAGGCTTCTTTGAGCTCCTGCTGCATGGCTTCAGCGTCTTCATCTTCAAGGAAATGGCTAACAATTTCAGCAAACTGATCAAAGTTGACCTTGCCCGTGTCTGAAAAATATAAAATAATAAAAGAACCGAATCGAGTCCACGAAAGAACCTATATGCTCTAGCGATCTACGCCTCTTTTGTCTACAACTCTTTTGTCTTCCTAATCTCCCTCTTTTCCTACTCTTGATGACTAGCTCTTCGTTCCAACGAAAAATCGCCGTCTGCCCAGGAAATAGCCAGAAACTTTGTTGATTGGCTTGAGGACGGCTCTCAAGGATTTGAATCAGTTCCGAGGGTTCGTTTGGTCACTTTGGACCGCGTTTACTGTTCTTCCCCAGGTTCGCTGGCATTTTCCCGACTTATTCATCCGTCCGACCTTAAGCACGATAACTCTCTAACGGGTTGATATATTTGTTTTGAAATTTTATGTGAATATCGCCTGGGTCAAGGTACAGGCTAAGTTTGTAGACGGGCCCCATAGCCCTATATTTATGAATAAATATTCCTTCATCTCAAGCTGACTGCGAATCATGTTTGACAGTGCGAAACGGATAAGTCAGCTGAAATTTATTGGAGCTATATTTCGGCCCTTCTTGGCAAGGGTCCTCTTCAGGTTCAAAGCCGCTCAAGATGGAAAAAAAACGAAACTTGTGATAACCATCACAAGTCACAAGTCATTATCACAAGTTTCGTTTTTTCCATCTTGAGCGGCTTTGAGCCTGAAGAGGACCCTTGCCAAGAAGGGCCGAAATATAGCTCCTGTATTTATGGTTGGGGCTACAGACTAGGACGTGAAAAAAAATCAGGTTTATTGGTGTGTCTTCATGGGGATAATTAGAATCCGGCGTCTGAGTAACTTCGTTTTCTAACCGGATCGATATTACTGCCGGAATCCAACGAAAGCCTGAATTTAAATATAAAAATGTCACCGACATTTTTATGTCGGTGACATTTTTTATTGTCGGTGACAAAAATGTCACCGACCACCATAAGCAATCGTTCCGTTCATTCACATTTCGGAGAGTTCAAAACTCCTCTACCATTTTGTCTATACGTTACCTCAACGGTACTACACCGATTTGTGCCGTAGTGTTCTGCTCTTTTCGTGGCGGATCTGGCTTTCGCTTGTTGCTCTCAAGGAACTCGTAATTAAAATGACCGATTTTGCCGTGTTCCTCACCAAAGCCATGGGGCAGAGTAAGGCAAAAAACAGTCAGGACCGGACTGTAAATTTTCGATAAAACACACGCGCAGTTTTAAAGGAGACAAGTGTGTTCGAAAATTGGAACTAACTCAACTGTCTCTACTTTGATCAAATCTTTACTCACTAGCAGCGTCGGCCTCTTCAATGACAGCCTGAAGTTCGATTTCGTCGAAGTTCTGACCCAGGGTGTTCAAGATGGTGGAAATTTTGTTGGCGTCGATGGAACCCTGTTTACCCTGGTCGAACATCTGGAAAGTCTTGCGAAGCACTATAACAGAAAAGTTAGTATCAGCCGTAGTTGTCTCCAGAGGCGTTACCAGCCAAAATGTTTGGGGGAGGGGCAAGGTATTTACCGACTAGCTGGTTATTTTTACCGACTGTTTTAACAGAAAAACTGATTGTTTTCAAGAAAAAAAACGACAGTTTTGAAAAAAAAATTGACTGATTTTCACAAAAACCGACTGTTTTGACGAAAAATCGACCGATTTTCAGAAAAACTGACTGTTTTCATGAAAAAAAAAAAATCAAATGCTTTGACGAAAAATAGCGGTGCTTCACTCCAACTCGGTTATTTTTTTCCGACTCGCCGACAACATTGAGGGGGAGTCCCCCCTCCAACCCCAGTCGTTTTTCTGATCGATACTTATTAACTCTCCTTTCCTAATGTTTCCATCCCTTCTTATATTAATGAGATTCTATGTTTGATGGGTGTACTCTATTCTATCCGCTCTCTTGAACCTTGCCAATCTTGCCATGTTGGTCTCTTTATGGGGGGAATTGTCAGGTTTCTGTTCATCGTGTTTGTTATCCGATGCAAGGGGCTGGAGGGTGATTACGAACAGCCGAAGCCTTATATAAATTGGCTGTAAGCAGAGCTGAGTTTTAGAGTAATTAATTATTCTTAGTAGAAACGTTCTGCAAAATGTAGAGATCAATTCAATTCGCTAGGTTCAAACCACGATAAGTAAAAGCTTGGGAACGTTGGTGTGATTCGATCGAATCTGGCCGGAGGTGAATAGCTCCCAGGAAAAATAAACGAAGTAAAAAAGAAAGCCAACCAATTTATACTTCTTTCACTTTTTTGTTTTGAGGTTTTATAATCATCCCTGCTTACAGATATCAAATAAACTCAACGAACGTCATCAAACTCACTCAACGATTAACAAACAAGTTGGCGAGGGATGGAGAGGTAAGATGCGCTGAAGGGTTTGTTCGGATTCTATTTTATATGTGTAATGTAAGGTGGAATGGTGTCAGAATTTCGCAGACATAACTTAAAGTTGTCTTCACAGCGATCACTCCTATCGACTGATTATGGTTTCCACCCGACCCTTCGAATGGAGTTAGAGGGGGTACCGGATATTTCCCGAACACACAATTTTTAATGCGAAAGGGTGATACCGAATGTGGAGAAAGCAAAGTCATGTATTCGGTAGTTCCTGCCTAGCCTCTCACCAAGAAAAGACAACAATACGATATTTAGCTAATTCCTCAGCGGCGAGACCGCCTGATTAGAAGAATGCAGCCATGTTTATTTATTTTGTTTTGTTTAGTGTTTTAATATGTAAATTTAATTTGTTATATTTTACTCCAGTATAACCAAAAAACCGGGTAATAAATAAATAAATAAATTATAAAAGTGTCTTCTGAAACAGTAACTACGGGGCGAAAGTCTGCCCAACGGAAACGTATCAAGAATAAAATTGCACGCTAGTTCGAGTACAAACTTGTGAAGAAGTACAAAAGTTGCCCAAAGAAAGATGGTGGTAAGATGGATCTGACGTCCGGTCGGAGTCACCGGACCGGACATGGCACAACTCTCACTAGAATTGTTATTTATCCTTGCTCCCACGAATCTAATCTAATATTGGCGTGGATCCAGGCGTCTCTTCATCTAGTCCGGAACGCCAGGGAAAACCAATCCGGTTAAAGCCAGGCCCCACCTTCCAGATTGCCAAAGATCTAGAGCTTCCACACAGTCAACTCAACCCTTCTGGAGACCATGAAAATGATGATAGCTCATTTCGTTATTATTGAAAATTTGGCAAACGCACTTCCGCAAATCTCTTCAATTCCCAGCCACTACTGTCAATCCCTCTCCCTTTTCCCATATCCCACCCACTAGCATTTTTTTTTTTCAAACGCATTGTCTCTATGACACCTCCCAGGTTCCGAAATCTGGAGGGTCCAGTACCTCGGACTTCCAAAAATGTTGGTTCATTTCTGGATCCATCTCGGCGAAAACGGATATCTGAATTCCGACAAATCTGGAAGGTGAAACCTGGCCTTTCCAGAACACAACTAGGGAAAACAAAGAGGAAAAATGTATAGACTTACTCGCCATTTTCTCATCGTCAGTGTCCTACAACAGAAAAAAATAATGTTAGCTATATATTTGATAAGAAGTCCTAGGGCCATGATACCAAAACCGAATAATATCAAATCACTGGAAATGAAAGGCCGTATATAGTCGCTCATAATTGTAATAACCTTTTTCTTTCCTAGATAGGTCATATGAATTACTCGCTAGCCTCACATCTTCATACGATTTAGCAACTAATAAATAAAAAGATTTAAGAGATCTACAGTTTACAATCAATTTACATATACAACTAGGTATCTCACAACATAGAATTGAAGTGGTGTACGAAGTAAGGGACGAATGACGAAAGCGAACATCTTATGTTCGGACTTTCCACCTGTTCGCAGAAGTGTGTGGGTTCCCTTTTCTTTGTTTTGTGTTTGTCAATGAGTTAGAACACCATTTCAAGATTACAACAGCCCCTTAACACGCCACTAACATTTTGGCCGATTTTGGTTTTCGACCTTTTGTAGCGTAAAAAATGGTATTTTCTCCATCTCTCATTTACTCTCTGTTCTAAACTGAGATCGGTAAGAAACAAAATAAGAAAAAAACATGACGACGTCGGTGCTGGAACCGTTCAAATTTGCAAAAAATTTGTTTTAATGTTTCATTATCTGACCTTTTGATCACGCGGTGAAATTCCCACGGGACCTAGCGGAATTTTTACGAAGGGATTCCGGAGATATTCAGCTCTATTTTGACACTCGCCGCATTTACTTTTGGCAAAGAATGCATGCCAAGGATATCATGTCTTTCCAGCAACGCCTAGGGCAAATGTAGCTCATCAATCAGGTCAGAGACAAATGTAGGTGGAGAAAAAAGAGAACGTACACCGAGAACGAGACCTATGCACGAAAGGAGAGGTAATAATGCTAGTTGTATTTTTTTTTTTTTAGAAGGGGTTGTGGAGTGTCTATTTTTTGTGTTGCGACCAAGAGCCGAGCAAGTAATAGTAGTTCAGCCTGACGGCCATAATGTGGAACAATGCGTATTATACGACACATTTTTAGAAAGCCGAAGATGAAGTCATGCGGTATTGCGGTCCAGTAGGACTACGGCTGTTTAAGCTGAATATTCTCGGGATTTTTTTATTTTTATTCTTGGTCACCTTAGAGCGTGTTCCACCTTACTTACCGTAGTTACTACGCATGACGTCACGAATTTCTTCTTGGCGTCAAGGCTGGAACGCATTTTAAAATTTTCGGTAAAATTTCACTCCATGGGGTAATCCAGCCAGTCACGTTACAGAGATCCGTAGTTACCACGCTAACTACGCTCCCGAGCATAGTCAGCAAATAGTTACTATTAGCAGGGACCCATAAATTTCCTTCCAGGGGGCCTGTCATTTCCTATGCTTCTATACTGATATGATGACCGAACCAATCCATCTTCCAAAAATCCCCGCTTGAGTCGATCGGCATTCTTGTTTGCCTCATTGTACGTGTGCGCCAAAGAGACTCCTCCCTCAAGGCGCCAGCAGCCAATCCCAAATTTTGTCTATCTGGATATTCGCGTATACTATCCCCGTGGGTGTTTCTAGAACTCTCAGATGTTCGGTCAGGAGCGCATCAGAAATGTCTTATTGACAGGCCCCCTGGATGGCGAGTCATTACAGGAAATTTATGGGTCCCTGCTATTAGTTACTATTTTGAGTACGTTGGGACGATCAGCGTGGTAACTTTTCGTGGGGCTGGAGCGGAAATAGTAACTAATTGTTACTATTGGTAGAGGGGTGAAACACGCTCTTATTCATTCTAATTTCCACTCACACGTCGATAAGTGACACATGATACTGGAAAATATGGCGAATATGCTTGACGACACCTATGCAACAACAAGATATAACACTAGCACCCCATGCAGTCCCATGATATCAGTCCTATCCTACCCCGTGCAAAAATTTTCTGGTATTACATGGTTATTTCATTGCATTATTTCATCATTTCATTATCACCATGCGATAACAAAAATGTTAAAAGAAAAAAGTTCTCGCATGGCTGAAACACATAGCTTTTAATAGGAAAAAGTTCCAACCGTGCGATATCAAAAATTATTATCGCATGGCTGAAACGCATGGCTTTTAATAGGAAAAAGTTCCAACCATGCAATATCAGTGATATCGACCGGTTGGAACTTTTTCCTATTAAAAACCATGCGTTTCAGCCATGCGATAATAATTTTTGATATCGCACGGTTGGAACTTTTTTCTTTTAACACCGGGGTAATATATATAACATACAATTCTGAATAAAGAAAAGCTGAAATAAACCATTTAGGTATCTTGGGACTGAAAAAAAAAAAAAAAAAAGCTGAAATAAAAAGCTCTGTTCAAAAAAAAAAAAAGAAAGAAAAAAAAAAAAAAAAAGCTGAAATAAAAAGCTCTGTTCAAAAAAAAAAAAAAGAAAAAAAAAAAAAAAAAAACTGAAATAAAAAGCTCTGTTCAAAATAAAAGAAAAAAAAAAAAAAAAAAAAAAAAAGCTGACACAAAAAGCTCTGTTCAAGGCAGTAGCAAAAAAAAAAAAAAAAAAAAGCTGAAATAAACCCTTTAGGTATCATGGGACTGCACAGTGTACTAGTGTTATAATCATTATCACCCTTGCATTCCTCGGGCGATATCGGAAAAATTTGGCCCTTGGGCAGCATGGTAGGCAGATATCACCCTCGCTGCGCTCGGGCGATATCAGCCTACCATGCTGCCCGCGGGCCAAATTTTTCCGATATCGCCCTCGGGCCGGGCGATAATATATATTATCTAGTGTTTGATTTGGGCTTTGTTCGCTGCCGGGAGTATTTGATTAACTATGTGTGTTGTTAGTGAAAAGAATAAATGAATCTGAACCTTTGGTAAAATACATTTTTATGTATAAGGTAGGACTACGATGGGGTACGCCTGGTGGACATCCGACTCCTAAATAAAGCCTTTACTACTGTAAACTAATGTATTTCTTTTGTCGTAAACTCTTGATGTCCGACGGAATTATCCGGTCCGTCTAAACGGGCGTCGGATGTACACAGAGAAAGTCGAGTACGCTCAATGTATAATACGAAGAACAACTAGCACAATCGTACGGAGCTTGTGCCTTGACAAAAACACCAATTATGATATCTGTTTTCCTGAGGAGATGCAAACCGGCCGATTTGGCGTAGACGAAAGTTAAACAAAAGGCAAGAAAACTAAAAGAGATAGAAGGCGCAAGACCACCAGTAGGTAACAATTATGGAAATGAACGCCTTCCCTCGAATATGGAGAATAAGATCTTTCGGGCTTTACGAAATCTGCACAGCAATAAATCTAGAGATCATTCGAAATCTGGCTGAGACCCACAACCCCAAACATGACTTGGCTGTCACATGGGCTACTTAGTAAAGCATGAACTGAGGGCCTGCGGGGGCCGGACATCATAAACAAAGTCAACGCACCATCGTGGGATCAGGTTTTAGACTAGATTAATGAAAGGCAAACCTAGTCTTAGCAGTATGGGTAGTAACCCCCTTTCCCCACATGCATACTGTAAAGAAGCAAAGCTCAAACATACCATCTTTCGTGAAGGTCTTTCGAAACCTGGTCACTATCTTCTCAGATGTCAGACGTCAACTGAGGCAACTTTGCCGATGTCCTCGGCGATCCGCCACAAAACCGAGTTCGGAGTTTATACCGTTTTCCAACATCCTGGCTCGCTCGAAGCTTTGGCATTAGTCATAATTTTCTTTCCGTATAGCCGCTTTCTAAAAGTTATTGGCATCCGATTTTCACGGATGCGTTTGTGTCAGTCAACATACAGAGAAAAAAGACCCTCCCACGTCTGCCAGGGAAATGGCCTAGTGTCAAGTACTGGTACATGGACCGAAAGACTTTCACAGTTTATCTAAGCATTCCAGAGCTGTCTTGACCGTCAAAAAGACTATGTGGCGAGAGGATAGAAGGCACGTCACTGAAGTGTGTCACTAGAGAGCGCTGAAGCGCCGGCGGCAGCTAGTTTGTGGCTGTCCAAAAGCGAAGCAAAAACTGGGTGCCACAATTCAACTACTTTCTTAGAAAATCCCACGCGTGGTTAACACCCCCAAATACTTCCGACTCTGAAATGCCAGAGAGTCATGCAAGATTTTATAAGTATTAAACGACAGGATTTGCCTTCTAGATTCTCAGATATCTGGGTCATCCATACACGCAATTCTCAATCAAAGTTAAGCTTCACCTTCCAGATCCCTAGATATCTGAGGCTTCCTCACAGTCAAGCCAACCCTCTCGGGGCTCTCGGATTTTCATCATAATGATGATGATGAAAATCAATGTCCCTATTTTTCAACAATTCCTATACGCACCTTCAACTATATTTTGTCTCCAACAGGGGCGTCGCAAGTGCATTTTCGTTGGGGGGGTGCAGAGCCAAAATTTTACCGAATCTCTCAAAAATTTTACCGAATCCTAGAAACTGAAAATTCGAGCTTTAAATTATGGAACAGAAAGGATTACGTAGGAAAAGTAACATTAAAGGGCAGCATGAAAGACGATAAGCCAACTTAATTAATTGGCGTTTTGGCGAAGGCCACTTGGAGAATATATTGCCGGGCACGATTGCAGTAACAGCTTCTATCTATTATACCCAAGAGAAAAATAAATCTAGCGTCGCAGGCGAATTTTCAGAATCTTTTTTTTCCCTGTAGGCTAAAATTTAACTGCTTATTACAAATTCTATCATTTACCGTGGATTAAATACCGATGTTCTAAGAAGTTCCAGAAACCGAATGGAGCGACGTTCCGACAGCAGCAGCTACTGTAGGGATCGACTAAAATCGGGAACGGAACGGAACGACGCGGGGCAGGAGGAACGCGTACTAAAAACGGGAACGCGTACTAAAAACGGGAACACCGTACTAAAATAGTCCGATGCATGCAGGGGGAACAAGTACTAAAATCGGGAATGCACGTCCCCTGTTCTTTAGCACAAAAAACGGGATTGACAGGATCCCTGTTTTTTAGTACTTCGTGTTCCATACTCAGGAGGAACAAGGATTGACAGGATCCCTGTTTTTTAGTATTCCATACTCAGGCGGAACAAGTACTAAAAATCGGGAATGCCGGTCCCCTGCTCTTTAGCACTCGGTGTGCGGAAAATGGAACCTAGTGCTAAAGAACAGGGGACCGGCATTCCCGATTTTAGTACTTGTTCCCCCTGCATGCATCGGAATATTTTAGTACGGCGTTCCCGTTTTTAGTACGCGTTCCTCCTGCCCCGTGTCGTTCCGTTCCGTTCCCGATTTTAGTCGATCCCGCTACTGTAGTATAGTCAACACTACCCATGATCACAGAAAGTGAGCGCCGCAGGCGAGATTTTTTTTTCCTGTAGGCTAAAATTTAACTGCTTATCTTACAAATTCTATCATTAATCGTGGATTAAATACCGATGCTCTAAGAAGTTGCAGAAACCGGATGGAGCGACGTTCCTGCAGCAGCAGCTACTCTACCATAGTCAATACTACCCGTGATCACATAAAGTGGGCGCCGCAGGCGACATTTTATTTAAGTTAGCTTTTTCCTGCCAAATTTAACTATTTCCACCCAGATTTTAGCTTTTAATGTTTCGAAATCCCAATCCTAAAACTGTCTTAAAACCCCAATCAAATGACGCGCCCTTCCACAAAATAGAGAAAAAAGCGCCGCAGGCGGAATTTTCGAAACATTCATGATTAAATCTTCTTTTTGGAATCCGAAATAAAAGTAAGGACTATCGATGATTTTTTTTTTTTTAATGTTTCGAAATCCTAATCCTAAAACTGTCTTAAAACCCCAATCAAATGACGCACCCTTCCGCAAAATATAGAATATTAAGATTCATGATTAAATCTTCTTTTTGGGATCCAAAGTAAAAGTAAGGACTATCGATGAGATCGTAAATCAGTCCTTTTGTCTGCAACCAGTGCTTCACTCGACCTCTTCCGATTTTCGAGGTTCGTGGTAACTCCCGAATGGCAATTATACCGAATCCCAGTTATTATACCAAATAAGTTTAGACCGATAGCATGTTCGGGATAACTACCGTATCTCGGTTATTATACCGAATTGTTTTGATATCGAAACAGTACCGAATAATTTTCGTATTCGGTATAATTTCGTCGAAACTGGAACAAAAGTAGGCATTTGTGGTAACTACCAGATCCTGAAAATTATACCGAATAAATTGCCGAATCCTAATTATGATACCGAATAATTCTAGACCGATACCTTATTCGGGATTCTGTGTAACTACCGAATCTCCATAAATATACCGAATTGTTCTGGCATCGAACAATTACCAAATAATTTCCGTAAATTCTCTCCCCGAATTCGTGATAACTACCGAATACTGGGAATTATACCGAATCCCGATCATTATACCAAATAGATTTGTACCGATAGCCTATTTGGGATTTTGTATAACTACCGAATCTCCGTAAATATACCGAATAGTTCCGCTATCGAAAAAATACCAAACAGTTTTAGTAAAATTTTGGGCCTCCGGCCCAAAATTTTACCGAATCTCAAAAAGTTGGGGGGGTGCTGCACCCCCCGCACCCCCCCCTTGCGACGCCCCTGGTCTCCAAATCACATCTGTCAATCACTCTACCTTTTTTCCCAACCCCACGATTTGCATATCTATATTGTTCTCAAAGTGTTTCCCTTATGACAACGATCCAGATTCCGAAATTCCAATATCCAAGATTTCCAGACGTTTTTTATCTGGCTTCATCTTCCGGATCCACGTCGAAAAAAAATGGATTTCTGGAATCCGGAAGAAAATCTGGAAAGTGAAGCTTGGCTTCACTCTCCACTGATATCTCCGATGATATCCTTCCAGATTCCGGGATCGAACACCCCGGACGTTCTTATCTTGCTTTTCATTTCCGTATCCAGCTCGATGAAAACGGTTATCCGGAAGAAAAATGTGGAAGATGAAGCTTGGTCTGACTCTCCATTTTCCGGGATACTCTTGCTACTACTAGATACTCTAGTGCTGCTTCCGGGATACTCCTACCGATTCAGGAATCCAACGCCCCGTACGTTTTTGGTCTGGCTTTTCATTTCCGGACCCAGCTCGACCAAAATCGTAAAGGTGAAGCCTGGCTTTAACCGTGAAATTAGCTACAATTATTTCTTCATATCCGGAGGAGTTGGCTGAACGTACGGAAGATTTAGGTGTCTGGTAATCTGGAAGGTGCAACCTGGTTTTGACAGCTCTTTAGGGAGCATGTCCTCCTAATCTCGCGAGGAATGTGAAAGCTCAAATGGTTGAGCTTTCAGTCGCTCCAGTCGATCATTTCGAACTAGTATAGTAAGAAGTGGTCAGTCTACCCTGGCAAGGGTCCCTGAAAGTTAGCAGCAGTGTTATGCGACTTCCGGAATAAAATCACATATCCCAGGAGCTCGACCTTACCCCGGAACTCCCGGAAGACACTGCGAATTAGCTTTGCGCTAAGTTCATAAACACTCGACGCTTACCACCAGCAGTAGACTTTTATGCCATTTACACGGCGAAATTTTTCAAACGTAAATTGCAAAAAGAAAAAAAATATGTGACTGGATCTCGAGATCTAACAACTAGCGTCGTTAGGTGTGCTGATACGCCAACAATTTTCGATAGCTTGTAGCAAATTTCATAACAATCCGAACTAGGAGACGGGCACCATACTCTTGGTGGCTAACTCTTCGCCCCGATGAAGAATTGCCGTGTCACGAGAACAAACATTGTTGATTGGTTTACACATGATTAATCAGTTTCCAGTGTTCGTTTGGGCGACGTTGCTTCTTCTTCCCGAGTTTCACTGGCGTGTTTCGGACTTGGTCACAGCTTGGTCATATAGAGCGTGTTCCACCCTACTTACCGTAGTTACTACGAATGATGTCACGGATCCTGGCTCATTGGCGTCAAGGCTGGAACGCATTTCTTTTTTCGAAACAAAATATCGTGTCACGGGCTAATCGAGCCATACCAGAGATCGTAGCTACCACGCTCAAATATTTATTATTAGTTTAAGAAGGTTAGAACGGTCAGCATAGTAACTTTTCACGAGGTTGGAACGGAAATAGTAACTAACAGTTACTAGAAGGGTGGAACACGCCCATAGTGTCCTCGACAGGTCTTTGCCAATTTTTAACGGTCAAACTCGTCACAAAAGTACAGTAGATATTTTTACTTCGAACGTCACCTGACACTGAACGGCGTCGAAGAAAATGATGAAATTCAAGCCCAGCGAACATGAATATACAATCTTGAGCGCAAACAATAATTTAAGCACGATGAAGCCAGATTAAAGCTGAGCACTAGTTTTTTTTATCTTATGCTCTTTTATGCTTAAGACGTTTTTGCACGATTAATTCCGATATTAGGATTTATATATATCGTTCCCATTTTTACTGTTTTAGAGGCGAAAAGTGTCAAGTGTCGAAAAAGGTGTCTGCTGAATTTCCACAGCTAACCACTAACGTTGTCAGATGTGCTGATACACGCCAACAATTTTGCGCAGCTTGTAGAAAGATCCCTACCAGTCCGTCAGGGGAACAGCGCTCTTACGCGTTTTCGACCAAAAAAGGCTTGGTAAAAAACGGCCGAAAGAGCAGTGAGGAGCACGCGCTTCCCGCTTGGTGCAAAAAAACGGGAAAATTAACCAAGGCATTGGAAGACGTGCAACAAAAACGCTACTACCATCCCCCGGAAATAGTTTTCGTTGAAAACCATCACAACTGGGCACCAAAGACCTGTTGTCTCTCATAGCAAGAACTGAAGAGGACCCTTGCCAAGAAGGGCCGAAATATAGCTCTAATAAAATGTAGCTGACTTATCCCTTTTGCTTTGTCAAATATGATTCGCAGTCAGCTTCGGCTGAAGGAATATCTATCACCGAAGTACGGAACTTCAAATAGCCCATACATGCCGCCGACAAGTATCCATCTTTGCTGGAAAGAAGAAGAAACAGGAGACTCCAAAACTAAAATGCAGAAGAATCTCTACCCTTTCGAAGACCCAATCGAGCAGCAAAAACAGCAGCCTTGTCCAAAATGAAATCACAGCACCAGCTTTAACTCCAAGCAGTTTTCCGGCACGAAGTTCACAAAATCAGATATTTAATCTTTAAGTGTTTTTCTATTAGTTCATTTTCCAGCTTGAGCGTGAAGAGGACCCTTACCAAGAAGAGCCTAAATATAGCCCCAATAAAATGTAGCTGACTTATCCGTTTTGCTTTGTCAAACAAGAATTAATTGTTTTATGGCTAAGCCACAAAACTGTGTGACGGGCCTGGGATGACGCGAGAATCGACTTTCCAAGTTTCATTATCTCCAACGTCAACTGACAATAACTTTATGCACGCAATGGAATACAAACGTAGATTATATCACATTCAATAAACAACTCTTGAAAAACAATAAAGGAGAAAATGTGCAAGCGCTACACCCACGGAATTACAAGGCGAGACCCGCGATTTCCCGCTTCTCCCCAACGGGAGATTCCATCCGCCTCCGGAGATAATCAAGTGTCGTCTGAAAATGGCGGGTCACGTGGTCAGTCTCATCAGACTTCTCCAGTCCAGGCAGCAGCTCGTCCTTGACCTTCTTGATCAACTGATTCAGATGATCAACTGTCACCTGATCATTTCCTTTTTCATAAAATAAAATGTAGCAGTTCAGCAGCTCCACCATAAGCTGCGTCTGCACAATCATGTCCATACACTGGGAAGCGATCTTGACACCTTTCTTTAAACATTCGAGTACGCGTTTGCCGTCGTGCAGCGGTCCGTTTTTGTCCTTCGTCTGGCCTGACCAGAAGATATTAGCCACTAGACATATGGCTCTACACTGGTCCGGCTTCTTCAGCAGGCGAGCAGCGGCCATGGCACATTGTGTCCGCAGAGTCGAATGGCTCTCCTCTGGGAAGCAGGTCATTTTTTCAACCGTTGCGGCAATGAGAGTGATGGCCGAAAACTGCGCGCGAGACTCGGATATCTCATCTTCGAAGAGCGTAAACGCCTGAGAGATGAACTCGTAGGCAACAGTTTCCTGTGTCTCGAACGAAACGTTGTTAACAGCAAGGGCGCCCTGTAGGAACAGCCTCAGTGGGATCTCAGCAAGATCCGCTTTAACAAGCGCAGTGATGGTCTGGTGGCAGAACTGGAATATTTTCTGGCACTTTTTGTCCCAGTTTTCATCCGTCTCCTTTGAATCATAAAATACCTGAGACAGCATGAATGCTTTGAATACGAGAGGGGGTAAGGTGAATTTGATCCTCTTGTTTCCTCCAGCACTGAAGTGCTTCCTTGCAGCAGTCAGGATGAGGTACTGCTGGTCTGGGGTATCTCCCTCAAAGGTCTGAACCAATCGCGAGAGCGTATTCTGCTCCTCTGCAAACTCCTCGCTGGCAGCATATGACTCATCCAGGGCAAAGTCTTCTTGGTCAGTTACCATAGTTGCCAAAAGCGAGAAGAGGCTATTGGCCTGGTCAGAAGTCGTAATTTTTGTCTCCTTCTCGAGGATGGTATTAATGACGTGCATCGATATAGCTATCCTCCCGTTGAAATCGAGTCTGTTCATGACGCTAGGGTAGTGTTCCAACTTCAGCAGCGTCAGAACGTCCTTATAGCTGTCGATTGGTATTCTTAGTAGCTTTGCTATTTCCCTCCCCAGGTGGCAAGCGAGGTCAATCTTCCCTGTCCTGAGTCGGCTGAGCGCATCCAAGGTCACTTTCAGGACCTGATCTATTAGAGTTATATCATCTGGGTAAACCCGCAGGGCAAGAGTAGTGAGGGAGACCTGAAGCGCTATGATATCCTCCATTGGCATGTCAGGACGAGCGGCAATGATATGGCTGATCTGCTCGGAGAAAATGTCAAACAGCTTCATGTCTTCCGCAACTTCAGTCTTGCCATCAGCTTGCTGGCGACTGATGTGCTGGCTCAGGCGCTCGATTAGAGCTGCAACAACCGTCTTCACGTTGACGCCTGGGTGTAGCTCTGCACAAGCCTGCAGGAATGTCCTGAGAGTTTTCAGATGGAACTCATCTGGGAAGACTTGAATTATGCACTCCATCAAGTACTCCTGGGCGATGGCATCTCTGCAGCTGACAACTTGCTCTAAGACCCCTGGGAGGACGACTTTCTCATACATCTCAACGTCAACACTTTCGAGCTGAGCCAGTCGGACCAGATTCGTTCCAACAAGAAGTCGAAGCTCTTGACGTTCTTTTTCGCGCTTCTCACGCTCTCGGGTATGACCTTGATGCTGCATCCTCACCCAGAGTTTATTCATCTCAGCGAAGTTCAAGAGGATAAAGTCTATAGAATCTCGCACCGTTCCGGATTCTTCTGTTGTCTCCTCAACCTGATCAGGAAGAACGTTACGAGTGCACTGGAGGAGATAATTTCTCAAGAAAAGCCCGCGCAGTGGATGCTGCACTCCTCTGCACATCTCCACAAGGTCTCTCATAATGTCCCTTCTAGTGTTCATGTTCACTTTGATGAAAACCAAGCCAACAGTGATTAGCAAGTATAGTCGCGGAACAATATTCCCTGCATACTGGACAAGCTCATAGAGATCCGCAACTTTTCTTCCCTTTTGGAACTCATCCAACAGATATGCCTCAAGGTATCGCAGCTCATCGCAAACTACCATGTAGAGCTCATAGTAGCTTTTGGGAGAGAGGAGGGATGTCCTCAGCTCTGACAGCATCGAAGAAGCATTCTTCAGTGCATCCATAAGCTTTCCATTATCAAGCGATCTCTTCATTTGGAAACCATGAGCTCTTGCATTTGCAAGAGCTTCATCTAGAATCTTTTCCTGGTCGTCATGAGCGGTGAGTGGCATGATGCAGCAAGTTTCCTTTGCACTGCAGCTGTATGTTAGCTACCTGCAAAAATTGTTTCCAATAACTTTCTTTCCCAACTGGTTGAGGATTAGACTAGCTCACTGAAGTGAAAGGAATTTCAACACTTCCCTCCCACAAACTGATGGGGAAAAGTTTAAAGATGTCAGATACAAATCACAAGGATAATAACTAAAATACACACCATCCACCTCCAGAAAAAATTATATTTCGTTTAAATCCACTGATATCTGACTGGATCTGTAATTACAGTGCGAAAACACGGTCAGGATTTCCCGGCCGGATTTCCTGCACTTTCATCATCAAGTTAATAAAACCTTCCATATGGAAGTGATGATGGTGCCGAATATCCGGGCAGGAATTCCAGTCCGGGAGCACCCGATCCTGATCATGAGCGTGTTCCACCCTACTTACCGTAGTTACTACGCTAGTTACCGTAGTTACTACGCTAGTTACCGTAGTTACTACGCTAGTTACCGTAGATATTTTTATTTTTTTTCACGGTGCAGAGATGCGTAGTTACTACGCTTACTACGCTCCCGAGCGTGGTAAGCAAATAGTTACTACTAGTTACTATTTTGAGAAGGTTGAAACGGTCAGCGTAGTACTAATAGTTACTATTGGTAGAGGGGTGGAATACGCTCCATGTGTTCGCACTAGTACATAGATAAAAAGCTGCTCTTAATATATAGTATAAAGGATAAACTGCTCAGTTTTTCTTCATCCGAAAATCCACTTACGCAAATGTTGAATTAGAAGTCAGACAGGTAAAAACAGTAGCCAGTTCCCTTTTTTCAGATTATCTTCCTAGAATTTTTTATATTTCCTACAAAATTAAGGCGAAAAGAGGGGAAAAAAGAGGGAAAAGACAACTGGTAAATGAAAAAAAAAAATATTACCTGCTAAATACATGAGGTGACAATGGAGTAGAAAAGAAATCAATCAACAACAGAAAAGGAGCATTATACAGTTGGTTCTGGTGCAGCAAACCAACTCCAAATTCCCAGACCAAAAACTGAACACCATTGTTGCTTTTCTGATTGGAAGTATAGATAACACTAATCAAAATGAGCCAGTTGACAGCTGGATCACATCACACATATGGTATTGGGTTAGGGGTCTTGAGAAGATTTGGTCATCTACTGACATTGCTTTGTTCTGCAAGTTCGAATGTTTGTTCTCCACAATGCTTGTATAGCGTAGGCTGAGCGTAGGCTATTTTAAATTTTTGTGTAAAATTAAAAAACTTTAACTTGAACTTAAAAGCAAAGTTGTTGCAGAGTACCGGTTTGGAGAGTCGAGTTAATGAATGTAGGCTAAACATATCTTTTATACAAAAAATGTCATGTGAGCTTGAAAATTTAGAATTATTTCTCTTCTATTTTGACTGTCATCTTTAAGGCATCTGAGGTTCCATGATTGACTTCCTAAGTCTAATGCTAGGTAGCTTCTGTGTCAAACTTATGTTTTCAGATTTCAGAGTGTTCTGGTCAAAGCAGATTCAAAACCAAATCAACTGAGTGGTCTGGACTATTACAAATTATTTTGGCTCTGCTTGACAATATAAATTTCAGAACAAGAACAAAAATATAAAAAAATTAAGTTAAACCAAAAATCAAAGAAGGAAAAATTACTCTACTTTGAGTCATGGCCTAGGATTTATGTCACAAGAAAGATGAAATATCTGTGTCTAATCTGATGTTAAGTTCTTTATTTGTTATTTCCATGAGATTCTTTCAGGTGCAGTAAAGTAAATTCACATTTCCACCAAGCCAGTCGAATGCAATAAACTTAGTGCTTTTATTTCTCTTTCTTTCTATGACATACTGGGCTATTACCAAACACCCCAGCACAAAATAAAGTTATTATTATTATTATCAGGTGGCTCATAACAATTTAAACAATCATCTACAAAACAAAACCAGGTTCAACACACAACTAGCTTTTAATGACAAACACTAGAACTGTTGATGAAATAGGGCATAAAGCAACACAAAGTCAAAGACATTGCAGGCACCTACCCAAGGAAAATGCAAAAGGGCATCAATAAAACAACTTCATATTGTAAGGGATAGGACTTCCAACTTTGGAACTGAATTATTGGTATTTGTTAACTATTTTGACCCTATGACTGCCAAGTTACAGGAAATCTTTTTCTAAAAAATCAACCAATCAGAACCCCTCCCTTTATGTTGGAGGTCAGGGTTAGGTTACCAACAGGTATCCAGCATTTTCTCTGATGAAAAGGTTACAGCGTTGCCAAAAGCTAGCAGCAGTTGAGTTTTTTTTGTACAACTTCTGACTATTCTATCTTTTTTAACAAGTACAGTGACTTTGTTCGCATAAATAAAATAAAATGTTTGATCTGAATCATTCCATCAACATGTTCAAATTTTGATGTCTATGAATTTATGTTTTACCTTTTTATTAAAAAATTGTGCTTGAATCAATCAAGAAAGAGTCAGAATAAGCCAATAAGGTCTAAAACGGATATCCACCCAATGGACTTTGAAAATATATTTCCATTCTATAGAATGGAAAATTTAAAGTCCAGTCTCTTATAAGAGAGGCTTCAATGGAGTCCAGCTAGGTGGACTTTGAATTCAAGGTTCTAGTGACTCCTAATTCAGATTCCACCTAGCTGGACTTTCAGATTACCCTAGATTTCAAGTCAAAGTCCACCTAGCAGGACTTTCAGATTATCCTAGATTTCCGGTCAAAGTCCACATAGCAGGACTTTCAGATTATCCTAGATTTCCGGTCAAAGTCCACCTAGCAGGACTTTCAGATTATCCTAGATTTCCGGGTCAAAGTCCACATAGCAGGACTTTCAGATTATCCTAGATTTCCGGTCAAAGTCCACCTAGCAGGACTTTCAGATTATCCTAGATTTCAAGTCAAAGTCCACCTAGCAGGACTTTCAGATTATCCTAGATTTCCGGTCAAAGTCCACCTAGCAGGACTTTCAGATTATCCTAGATTTCAAGTCAAAGTCCACCTAGCAGGACTTTCAGATTATCCTAGATTTCCGGTCAAAGTCCACATAGCAGGACTTTCAGATTATCCTAGATTTCCGGTCAAAGTCCACCTAGCAGGACTTTCAGATTATCCTAGAATTCCGGTCAAAGTCCACCTAGCAGGACTTTCAGATTACCTTAGATTTTCAGTAAAAGTCCACCTAGCAGGACTTTCAGCTTACACTGTTGCCGTTAATACAGAGTGGATCTTTGTGCGGGAGCATGCACGGAAAAGTACACCGCTTCAGGGCTATTTACCAAAAGCTTCCCATGGAGAATATTGAGGGGTTGCACACTCGCGGAAATGATGTACACCTCGTGGCGGACTTTCCATCAAAGTCGTGAGCTGGGAAATACCTATAAGCTCTATTCCTTGATGGACCGACCCTTTTATTCTATTGTTATGGCCGTCTGATGTGTTGTATAGGAAGGGTGAAAGAATCTTGGATCTCCCAAACACGTTTGAAACTTCTCAATGCTACTATTACCTTAGATTTTCATCTTCGATACAATCGCACAAAGATCCACTCTGTATTAACGGCGACAGTGTAAGCTGAATAATCTGAAAGTTCTGCTAGGTGGACTTTGAATTCAAGGTTCTAGTGACTCCTAATTCAGATTCCACCTAGCTGGACTTTCAGATTACCCTAGATTTCCAGTCAAAGTCCACCTAGCACGACTTTCAGATTATCCTAGATTTCAAGTCAAAGTCCACCTAGCAGGACTTTCAGATTATCCTAGATTTCCGGTCAAAGTCCACATAGCAGGACTTTCAGATTATCCTAGATTTCCGGTCAAAGTCCACCTAGCAGGACTTTCAGATTATCCTAGAATTCCGGTCAAAGTCCACCTAGCAGGACTTTCAGATTACCTTAGATTTTCAGTAAAAGTCCACCTAGCAGGACTTTCAGCTTACACTGTTGCCGTTAATACAGAGTGGATCTTTGTGCAGGAGCATGCACGGAAAAGTACACCGCTTCAGGGCTATTTACCAAAAGCTTCCCATGGAGAATATTGAGGGGTTGCACACTCGCGGAAATGATGTACACCTCGTGGCGGACTTTCCATCAAAGTCGTGAGCTGGGAAATACCTAGAAGCTCTATTCCTTGATGGACCGACCCTTTTATTCTATTGCTATGGCTGTCTGATGTGTTCTATAGGTAGGGTAGCCACAAAAAAAAAAAATAATCAAACCTGAGCTTTTGAAGATCAGACTGTGATTCTCCTATCTTTTAGCTTTGATTTGAGGCCAAAATCACCTCTCTATCTTGCCTCTAAGCATCTTAAATCTTCTTTAGAAAACAGTATTTTACATAAGGAAATGCCTTTGTTCATCCATTGACTTTAGGGTTTTGTCCATCTAGTGGCCAGCTTGGAACTATGTCCTTCAATGAAATTCTATGAAACTGGGTGATTTTGAGCTGGTTTTGAGGGCATGGGGAGCCCCAGCAAGTGAGTTAGATGAGAAAATATGAATATGATCATCAAGGTTATAGTCCAATAGACCTATTGCTGCTATAGGCTGCTGACTTTTCCTCCCTAGTATCAAAAAATTTGTGTAGGCAAGTTCAGCTACTTTTTTTTACATCTAAATTTCCATTGAATATTAAGAAATAATATTAAATAGCTAGGACATCTTACTGATGGCCTTACAAAACAGACAATTTTGTCCTGAATGCAATGGTATTTTTAAAATATTTTTTGGACATGTTTTAGATAGGTAAAAGTGATAAGGAAAATTCACAGCAATTCATGCATTCATTACAAAAAAATCGCCAATTTTTGCCACTAGGTGTTTTTGTGGCTACCCTACTATAGGAAGGGTGAAAGAATCTTGGATCTCCCAAACACGTTTGAAACTTCTCAATGCTACTATTACCTTAGATTTTCATCTTCGATACAATCGCACAAAGATCCACTCTGTATTAACGGCAACAGTGTAAGCTGAAAGTCCTGCTAGGTGGACTTTTACTGAAAATCTAAGGTAATCTGAAAGTCCTGCTAGGTGGACTTTGACCGGAAATCTAGGATAATCTGAAAGTCCTGCTAGGTGGACTTTGACTTGAAATCTAGGATAATCTGAAAGTCCTGCTAGGTGGACTTTGACTGGAAATCTAGGGTAATCTGACTGAAAGTCCAGCTAGGTGGAATCTGAATTAGGAGTCACTAGAACCTTGAATTCAAAGTCCACCTAGCTGGACTCCATTGAAGCCTCTCTTATAAGAGACTGGACTTTAAATTTTCCATTCTATAGAATGGAAATATATTTTCAAAGTCCATTGGGTGGAGTCCCCATACCCGATGTACTCTGGATGTACTCGCTGTAACTCTACTGTACTTACACTATGCCTACCCTAATCTTGTGCAGGACTACACTGTACAGTAAGGTTTCAAACAGTTTTCAACAATAGAAGGAAGGAAGGACAACCAGAACACTGCCAGAATTTGCCTGGAATTTGCAGAATTTGATTAGATCAAAACAGTTGAATCTTGAATGTCTAAAAACATACATCAACTTCCGCGACGCAGGCATTCCGTAGAGACAAATTTAGTACAGTTTTTGTTTAGTAGACAAACGGCGGCCACGACGGAGCAGAGCCCCACTGTCGACTTGTCAATTGTTTAGTATTTCACCTGTGTTTGTTTTGAATTGTTGTCTTGCCTGTTAGTTTAGTCTAACTATTAGTAATCCTAGCAACACATACATGGTAATCCTCTTCAACAGAAGTATTTGCCTTTTTTCGTCATTTTTTTTCTTTACAGAACCGTGTCAAAACACATGAAAAGTAAAATTTTGCCCACCTTTGTTTGACTTGAATTTTCTCTTCTTCTCGAAACATTACAGCATCTCCAATACAAAACAGCATTTGAGTTTTTGGCTTTCGCGAATTCTGGCTATTCCGTTTTATTTGCAAGTGGTAACACCTCCTGTGAGAAGTGAAGAAAACGTTGGATTTGAGTTGTTCGACTCTGGCTGGACTCCGGTTCGACTAACATGTCGAATTTCCCATGTCAGCATGTGTTTGTATTTAATGTTTTACCTAGTAGGCTATACAGTATTGTGTTGTTTTATACGATAGTATCAGCCTACCACAAAATAAATCCCTGATTGTGGGGCACACAGGGGGCAGGGGGCCAGAGGTAGGGTAGCCACAAAAACACCTAGTGGCAAAAATTGGCAATTTTGTTGTAATGAATGCATAAATTGCTGTGAATTTTCCTTATCAGTTTTACCTATCTAAAACATCTCCAAGAAATATTTTAAAAATACCATTGAATTCAGGACAAAATTGTCTATTTAATAAGGCTAACAGTAAGATGTCCTAGCTATTTAATATTATTTCTTAATATTCAATGTAAATTTAGATGTAAAAAAAAGTAGCTGAACTTGCCTACAAGAATTTGTTGATACTAAAGAGGAAAAGTCAGCAGCCTATAGCAGCAATAGGTCTATTGGACTATAACCTTGATGATCATATACATATTTTCTCATCTAACTCACTTGCTGGGGCTCCCCATGCACTCAAAACCAGCTCAAAATCACCCAGTTTCATAGAATTTCATTGAACACATAGTTCCAAGCTGGTCACTAGATGGACAAAACCCTAAAGTCAATGGATGAACATAGGCATTTCCTTTGGTAAAATACTGTTTTCTAAAGAAGATTAAGATGCTTAGAGACAAGATAGAGAGGTGATTTTGGCCTCAAATCAAAGCTAAAAGATAGGAGAATCACATTCTGATCTTCAAAAGCTCAGGTTTGATTATTTTTTTTTTTAGTGGCTACCCTACCAGAGGCGTTACTAGCCAAAATGTTTGGGGGGGGGGTCATTTTTACCGACTGGCTGGTCATTTTTACCGACTATTTTTGCGGATAAAAAAGACTATTATTGAGAAAAAAACGACTGTGTTGACGAAAAATCGGCTGATTTTAAGAAAAAACGATTACTTTTAAGAAAAACGACTGTTTTTACGAAAAACCGACTGTTTTTGATTGTTTTTAAGAAAAAATGACCATTTCCAAGAAAAAATCCACCGTTTTTACTAAAAATCGCGGCGCTGTGCGCCGACTCGGTTATTTTTTACCGACTGGCCGACAGCATTTGGCAGGGGGGCATCCCCCCCTCCCCCCCAGTAGTGACGGCTCTGCAGGTGGCACATTATTTCAAAATGCATAAGTACCCTAGCCTAGCACTAAGGCAAGCCTAACCCTGACCTAGTGTCAGTGGCGAAATTAGCCTATTTCCTGTGAAGGGCAAGCCCAGAGTTTACTGACAAGATTTGAAAAATAAAAATAAAATGCAACACAGCGCACATTCCATGCAAGCTCATCTTAGTACAGGACTATTCTGGTACCATTGTAATAATAAAGCAAAATATAAGTTGAGATGGTTTCGTGATAAAAATGTGTGAATTTCTCATTCACTCCCTGACATCAGTGGTTACCACATGGATCCAACAACGTACCGTACAGTCACCACAACATATCAGTCATAATGTCTGTCTATAGCCATTGTATGTTCGCTGTCGATCTGTCACTCTGTTGGTCTGCCCAACTGTTTTAAGTTCGTAAGCTAGGATTAACTAAGTTAGGCGATGACACTTGGCTGGTGAAAAAATGACCCAACCCAGAACTCTAGAAAATTTGCATTTCCGATCATCCGTGGCCGGTGGAATGAGGTGAATCCTTATTTTGTGGCTTGAGTAAGTTGCAAACAGGTGATTTGATTGACACTTGATGGCTGAAAGCAGTGCCACTTTTATCCTTAGGCTGGTGCTTGGGGGCCAGGGCAAGCAAGAGGGCAAACCGCCGTTGTAAATGGTTGAGAAAGTACATTGTTTTGAATTCGATTGGTATGGATGGTGTTATTAATTATTTTTCTGCTTTGAAATGCCGTCAAAATTGATAAACTGTTAATGAATGATCACTGCTTTTGGTTCTGAATGGTTTCGTAACTGTTAATACACTAAGAATCATGTTTGCTAATGTGCTGGCCTTTTTACGTGTAGGCTATGGTTCATGAAAAGGTGGGAGAAACCTAGGGATGGCCTAGGGTCCACCAAAATCAAAAGAGGGCATTGGCTGGAAGGAGCAGATGCCCAAATGTGCTACATGTGTGTCCTAACCATATAAGACAATGTTGAAGGGAGTATGTCATGGAAATTGTGGGAAACGTCTCTCAAAACAAATGGATAAAGAAACTTGGAACATATAAAGTTCACGGGTTCTAAGAATTGCTCAGATTCGAGTGAAACTTGCCCAAGATGTTCCATATTTTCATATCCGGAAACGTTAGCAGATATGCACGTTGTTGCAGCTTGGGGGGGGGGTACCGGACATTTTCGAAAGTGCTCCGATTTGGATGATACTTGATGGGTGGTAGGAGCAGATGGCATAGGTGTGCCGTTGTCTGTCCGAACCTCTTCCGCCCATGGTGGGGTGTCTCGGAAATGAGCAAGGTATTTTTTATTGAATGGTTGGTAATTTTTATCTTCCTTAACTTATTTTTGTGTCATTTAGTTGAATACACTGAATTATTTGGATTCTGCAAAGGGATTTTTTGGTTTTCCACTATCTGCTCTAGTTATGACGTTCAGAATATCTGCGGCTGTCCCCACAGCGAAAATTCTACTATGCTATGACGCGGGAAATTTTTATCTAAACACAAACAAGGCTTTTCAGTGGGTAGTGGCGATATTGGTGAAGATTGCTTAGTGCCTGAACAAAAAAAAGTCATAAGTCTTTCTTGTAAGGCATACAACAAATTAGAGGTACCAAAAATCACACGGAAATTCCACTATTTGAAAATCGATTATTCCTGAATAGCGGAACAACCAAGTAACGCATTTTCAGCGGGTCTTCAAGCCAATTTAAGTGAATAAGCGATGGGTAACTAGACTGTCCTATCCCAGTCCTTCTCGGTTAAACTTTAAGAAAAATCTATCGTTTTTCAGAAAAATCAACTGTTTTTCAGAGAAATTTACTGTTTTGAGAACAAATAGACTGTTTTTAACGAAAAAATTGTGGCGTTTCGCGCCGACTCATTTCTTTTTTGCCGACTGGCCGAAAACATTTGGGGAGGGGGCTTCCCCCCGTCGTACGTTACGCCGTTGCGCTAGTCCTAGGCCTATCCCCGACCAATCTTACTCCACCATAAAGGAGGTCCGATTAGTTAATTTCACTCGAACCATCAGCATTGGGTTAGAGAGTACCCAGCATTAGTCATAGGACGTTTCAAATAACTAACAGCTTATGGTATTTCAAGGATTGAAAGCTATTCTACCTTTTTTCGAACTGTTCTTACCTGTCCTTGAACTTTTCCAAGCTACTCTTGACATTTCCAGGATCCAGTGAGCAAGCCTTTTCCTCTTGGAAGCGAACTACATTCACGGTTTGGAAGTTTGCTTGCTGCTCAGAAGAATGTAGAAGATAAGAAAGATGATCAGCCACCTATGAAAATTGCAAAAGACAACCAGGAGATAAGTATTAGCACCGAAAATGAGGAAACCCCGAAAAAAGGTGAAAATCTGGGAAATGTGGTTGCTGCAGTAAGAAAATGTTTTTCAAAAAAGGTATGCTTTATCTTGTTCTTCAGCGGGGTGTGTCCCATTCATTTTCCAAGATTCCTCCCTTCCCGTATTGACACTATAACCTCTGTTATAAGTATAACGCCTTTTTAGTCTTCGTCACGGGTAACGGGCACAGTAAAGACGTTTTGCCGAGATTCCGAAGTGTGTTTGTGGCTCAAAAGAGGGTTTCCGCGGTCGTTTGTGGGGCCCATGCACAAGTGTATTTTCGCGACCAAAAAGTTTTTTGTGGCTCGTGCTTGAATTTGACAAACAATTGTCGAGGTGGTTTTTGATTTTGTGGCTCGATTGGCGCGGAATTCTAATTTAGTGGCAAATTCGTGTCAAAGCCGTAAAATTAGTAGTACGTTTTAGTACAGAATGGCAATGACGTCAGCCTATTTATAGAGATTTTTCTGGAATTTTAACTCATAAATGTCCCGCGGAAAAAGCCTTTGTGGGCCGCACAGGTTCTGGCAACCCGCTTCCCCGGCGACCCTCCCCCTACGACCCCCCCGGGGACGACCCCTGTCCCACCGGTGTGACTCCCCCCGCACACACAGTCAGTAGTCCCTTATCGGAAGTGTCTAGACTGGCTGGTAGAATTTTGGTAATAAAAACATGGTTTTATGAAAAGTAGATATAGAGGCGAGCGGCCAGCGACCCGAGGTCACGCGTTTCATTTAGCTCACGTGCCTAGGGGAAATCCTTAATTGCTTGCAGTCTAAACTGCAGTTTTTAAGGAAATTTCTAATGTCGTATATATTTAGATTTAGGGGGGGTCACCTGGGTTGGTACCGGGGGGGGGGGGGGGGGTGATGCCGCGCATTCGACCCACAAGCTGAAACTCATGGAAATGTCCTTTGTCTGTTTTTCCGGTAGGCCTATATATACATTTTTGGTGAAAGATTTGCCCAGACAGCTACCCAATCGCTCCACCTATAGTGACCAAGGTTCGTCCGATTCGGCTGACATTTAGCAACACAGATTAGAAGTTTGCTGTAAATAGCCTGCAACTTGTTCTGTTACAAATTATTTTGTTCCTTTAGGACTTTTCTGAGCGAAACAGTGCTGCCGTATCTTCACTGCTTCACCAAGCCTACCCGGAAGCATATTCTCAGTTTAGTGCCATTCTTTCTCAGTATACCAAGGACGTGTGTAAGGTTAGTAATCCTTTATTCATATGAACTCAATCACTCAAGAAGAATGAATTCTTCGTATATTTCCCCACAGGTTTCAGTTTCATTTAAACTGTTCAGAAACCGAAAAATCCAAGTAGGCTACCGTATAAATTATTCTGAGCGGCCAAACGTACATTGGGCATCAGCAAATTATTTTAAATCCGGGGATGGCTTAGTCGAGCTCAGGAGGACCGTGTCTTGAGACTCCTGAGCCTAAAGCCCCCCCCCCCCCCGAGTCATAAATCCCCGTCTAGGGCTTGGTAAGTCGGTTGCGTGTATGGTGGCCGCGGGAGATCTTGCCGTAAAGTAAGTTCAGAAATATGTGTTGATTAATTGATTGCCTGTAAAACTAGGTTAACACTAATTATGGAGTGATATAAGTAAAATGTAAAAAATAACGTGAAATCAACGCGAAAATACTAAAAAGGCAACGTACACGGTTTGAACAACATCACTGTGGAAGTAAGGACGCATAGGGTCATAAAGACATATCAGATTATAGTATTTTCAGAGCTCATCGCTTGAGGTGCCAATAAGAGGAGTTGCATCCACGAAACCAAAATGAGCTATGACTCCGTCTGTTTTGGTGTCTATTGCGCTGGAGGGATAATTTGCAATATGTTAAATATGCTACCCATATGACAAGTCTAAATTTGTGGCTGACTATTGCTTTAACAGAGGATCATGGAAATCGTCAAAGCCTCTTGGGCAAGCTTCAAGGTCCGCCGACAACTCTGTAAACAAGACCAAAGGTTCCGATGGGATCCCAAAAACTCAATATCTGATCCAGACAGTAAGGTTTTTTCTTCGCCAGGCCAAACAGCTAATCATTAAGAAAACCAAGTTCAGATATGGATTCAGCATGTATGTTTACCCCTATAAGCCGATCGAAACGATCCTGCCCTACTTCTGTGAATTTTGCGGTTTTGGCGAAATTAAAGAACTACTTGTCCGGCGAAAAACTAAAGCTCAAAAACGAATTCAGCGTATCTCCTTACCCCTACATCCTACATCCAACTTCAAAGAAAAATTCAACTTCTAACAAATTTTCCGGTTTCAGCCGGATTCCTGAAGAACTACGTGTCCGGCTAAAAAATGATTGTCATACGGATTCAGCATCTTTTCTCACCCCTAGATCTATCATCTAATCAAGTTCAAATAAAACTTTTACTCTTAAAAAATTTTCCGGTTTTGGCCGGATTCCGGGCAAACTAATTGTCTGGCGAGAAAACAGTTTTCGTATTATTGTTCAGCATACCTTCTTACCCCTACATCGAACATCTAATCAACTTCAGACAAAAATTTTACTTTTAACAAACTTTCCGGTTTTGGCCGGATTCCAGGCGAAATACTTGTCCGGCGAGAAAATGGTTTTCATATTCGTGTTCCGCATGCCTTCTTACCCCTAGATCCAACATCTAATCGACTTCAAATAAAACTTTTACTTTTAACAGACTTTTCGGTTTTGGCCGGTTTCCGGGTGAACTACTTGTCCGGCGAGAAAATGGTTTTCATATTCGTGTTCAGCATGCCTTCTTACCCCATAATCGACTATCACATTAGCTGTTTAAAAATATTTTGCTTGTCCCTTAATTTGAACCCCCACCCCTAAATGTAGGGCTACAAGGCCCATCTACGAACTCGACCTTACTCTTGACCCAAAGAATGCTCACACCAAGTTTCATCAAAATATCTCATTCCCTTCGAGAGTTATCGTGCTTACAGACGGACAGACGGACGGACGGACAGACGGACGGACAACTTTTGCGATGTCATAGGTATCCCTCCACTTACGTTTTGGGATCCCAAAAATAGGAGCATGAAGAAGACTTGGTTTTCCTTTTGTAAGACGTGGTCTGTCTTGTGTTCCGGACTTTTTTTCCTGGCTTTTTCCACTTTCTAACCACGGTGCGCTCAGTTTTCAAATAATTTGCGTCAAACCTCAGCTTCGGAGGACGGGAAGCCTGGACAGAGTCGACAAGCGACAGCAAGAAAATAGTTAATTCCATGGGGTGAGAAAAAATATGCTTCTGAACCAATTTATCGAGAAAAGTTGTGTTTTTAATCTTAAACCTTGGAAGAGAGTGTAAGTTGACCTGTTTTGTCCTTCTTAGGAGATAAAGATCAGCCCCAAAAAGGCAGGCATTTGCCGATATGCTTGCGCCGTTTCTGGAGTCTTGTCGAACAACTTCGACCATATTTGTCGAGGTGTCGCTCTGCTAAATGAGTTGCTTAAGGAGTTCAAGTTCAAGGAGTTCTTCTTCATTGGATATGGGATCGTTCGTGCCCAGATGGTTTTAAATAGGTAAGAATCGGTCCTTCGTTTCATTTCCCTAATCCTTACAGACAGAGGATTTTATTTAGATGACATCCTCTGAAAGAACAAGAATGGCTACACATGGTTTCTTATAATAATAATAATATACTGCAAACTAAGGCCATTGACGTCTAGCCTACACAGTGTACGCTTTTCGTCATAATTTTTTTCAGCGTACAGCTTGCTCATGGAATTTTTTGAAGGTGTTGGTGGAGTCACTCAGAACTTCTTCCGATGGAAGGGTGCTCCAGTAGTCCACCACTCTGTTTTGGAAAGACCATCTACCAATGTGCATGGTGTCAGGGTCGCCTACTTTCATATATCTAGGACGCGGCCTCATACATGGAGTACGTGCCGCTAGTCCAATACACCCTGACATAGATATTGCCGCCGGAGCATAGCATCTTCAGACCGGATCAGACTCGCGAATGTACAACATCTATCTTTATACTTACTGTGTGTGTCAGTACATATTTATTCTTTCATACCACCGTCTGGTTCCTTCTCCATACTATAAGCCTTATCCCACTTCTGACACCATTTCCCCTGACACTTGGAAAAATCGCCTTATGATTTGTCTAGTTTCTTGATGATAGTCTCTTCTGCGTTGTAAGACGTTTGTTTGGGTTTCTGACGTACGGCAGAATCGCGTGAACGTTCAACGCAGACGCAACGGAAGCTGAGTTTTTTTGTGACGATCTTTGGCGTAAGGACAGCGAAACCCTCAAGAAGAGGACCTCTATAGACTCTGAGGACAGTCCACTATACGTGGGAATTTCGAGTCAAACCTTATATGCATCTAGTTCAAATAGGGTTAATTTTTCAGAATATACTTCGAATCATCCTAAGATTAAATTTGTTTCTTTCAGAAAAAAGGAACTTTAAGCTCTAAAAATTCCTTTGATTCTTTTCTCCCCCCCCCCAGAATAATGTATGTATTATAAGATCAGATCATTTCAATGCATCCGACACTGCGACAAGAGGCAACTTTTTCGTTGCTTGTCGCACAAGTGTAGACTTTTTGTTTGCGGAATCTCAGCAATGTGATCCAGGGGTAACGCAGGTTTAGGATAATGTTGTTATTATTATTTAGCATGTCATTCGATCGTTCATAGCTGGATTTAGTTATTCTTCCGTCTGTGTTTTATTTAGGTACGAACTAGCAAAGGCGAACGCAGCCGAGATGATCTCAGACCTATCAAAGTTGTCCCCCACGAATGCTACTGAAATGTATCCTGGGACAGATACCGTAATCCCCGAGTCAGACGCTAAACAGCTAAAGGTAAGAAAGAGCTTAAGGTTTGGGCCTACAGCTCCATCCCCGTTTTATCGTTACCCCCCCCCCCAATATTTAGTCGTAAGAAACGTTAGTCTTCCTTGCTTAGCGATTGTGTAGCGAGTTCAAATCTTGATAGATAGATATCGCTTTTATTCTTTTCGAACTATCATGGCAAAAGCCAAATTTCGAAATCGTCAATATATACAAATGTAAACTCTAATAAAGATTAAAAATTTTCACGAAAAATGGTACAAACGTCTTTTCATATCGTACATGGTCACAATTTACCTGTTGTAGTTTCGGAATCGCCACTGAGGCCGCTCTTGCAGGTCGTTCGCGAGCAGTCTCACAAGGCGGCGGAAGTATATACCTATGGATAGGGTGCTCAAGCATTAGAAGCCATGCACAGTTTCAACCTACGGGACTCAAGGGACTCAAGTTTAAATTTCTGGAGGAGCTCATTATCAGGAATTTTTGGGGATCTTGACATAATCAGTACGGCCCGCTTCTGTATTTTTTCGATCCGATAAGCCTGGTCCTCAGTGACTCCAAAGTGGCAAATCCCTTTCTACAAAACAGTTTCGAAGATTTTCCCGTTTGAGAATTAGGCTTTTTAGGAATGCGCGAGATGGCTCTCTGTCGCTGAGTTCTGGAGCGGCTAACAAATAGTTGTTTTACTTCTTGGCGTGTAACCTTCAGTTCAAGTTACAATCATCAGTCCTTCCCCCCTTCCCTTATCCAGTCGTAAGGAACATTACGCTCCCTGGGCTTCGGCAACTTTTAAGCGAGATCGAATCTCTTTCCACGAAACAGTTTCAAAGATAGTCCCGTCTGAAAATGTTATTAGCGTTCCTATCGGCCTCTAAGCCAGGGAATACACGAGATGGCCCTCTGTCGCTTAGTTCCATAGGGGCTTAGAAAAAGTTGCTTTCCTTCTTGGCGGGATATCAGTTTTTCGGCGAAAGTAAAAGGCTTTGACGGTACTTATACAGGGACAGAGTAATGAATTGTTGAAGCGTGAGAAGGCTTTCTTTTCTACCTAAAACGGAGAAAACAGTTGGACTGAGCACAGTGGAAATAGTCGAAGCTGTTTATAGATTCATCATCGACTGTCTTTTTGGTAAGGCTGTTCCAGGGTATAGAGAAACTCAGTTAGAGAAAGTAGAAACAGAGTTTTCTGCCCTTACTAAAACTCAAACGGGTCGGCTGTAGATACCCAAAATCATACCATAAAGCTTAACGTTGGACAGGAATACTCAACCTTACGACGAAAATCTTGTTGCCCTCAGCTTCTCTATGCTGTCTGATAGGAGAAACAGATAAACAATGGATTTTGGTGCCAAGTGCCTTTCGTCTGAGCATCACCGGTCAGTATTGCCTACGTATGATTGGTGCCAAGTGCCTTTCGTCTGAGCATTAGCGGTCAATATGGCCTACGTATGAAGGTCCTAACCCATCCCAGCCTCAGTAATGACCTTAGCTTCTCAGGCCAGCGGTAGCACGAAAAGATGAGTGTCTTCGTGTGTTCCTTATTTTGTTTCGACCATTCCAACTCGGAGAGTTTGATAATATTTGTTGTTGCGGTAGCTATTTTAAGCCATTCTCGAAATAAAGTAATATTATTTAATCCGCTAAACTGGTCATAAAACACACTCTACCTGCGATGTTCCCTATTACCGTTCAGCACCGTTCCCTACTACCCCCCGCCGTTGCAGTCAACAGAAACACACGCCACAAGAACAAACTTGAACCAGTGCGCTGCAGGACAAATCGTTTCAGCAATTCATTCGTTCCTTTTTTTTTTACTAGTGTGATTAATCATACGTAGTGCTTATTATGTTGTAAAAGGTAGCGTAAATTAGTTGCGGCGGTAGCCATAAACTACGATAGCTATTTTATTAAATGAATCTTGAATCTTTTTATGTTTATATTTTCATTTCCCATTCTTTTCAGAAAATGCTAGAGGAAGTGATCAGTCAGTGCAGTGTGTTTCGACGACCCGATGCAGTTTGTTCATTTACACAGTGTCAAGATTGTGGGAACCACCCCTTTCCTGACCGAAGGATGTTTGCAAGGTAATTCATAATTATGTGAGATCATTATGAACGTGTCCGAAAGCTTTTTAGTGTTGTAAATGCTGCATTCAATGCTGCATTTTATTTATTTTTTTTTGTCCGAAAGCTGTTACCTTTATTTCTTCTCTGGCACTTCTAGAATACCGAAATGTAGCCTTAATCGCCTGCTCCCCAGTTTCTTCTTGAAAATTCAGCGTAAAATTTAGCATCTTTGCTGAATTTTTCGATGAATTTCATGCTGAATTAATGCTGCATTAAGTGAGCGAAAATTTAAGTCCGACCGAAAGCGAAATGCATTCTCGTTCGTTTCGGAGCTTTCGGACACGTTCTATAACGTTCTTCACTTCCCCATTTAAGTTATGGAGGATTCCTCCCCCCCCCCTGACGCCTTACATATTATTATAGATATATGTGTGTAGCAGAGGTATGTTCCTAACTTTCCATTACAGTCTTCATTTCCCCATTTGAGTTCTGGAGGAATCCTCCCCCCTGAAGCCATACATAATATAATAAATGTATGTGTGTAGTGGAGTTCCTATGCTTCGGATGTCCCTCTGTTTTGAGCTTATTATTATGATACTTCTATCCTAAAATCATTGAAACAAGGTCAGTCAGGTGACCAGGTACCGCACTGTCAAGAATTCCACACCTTCCGTGCGGGATCTTGGGTCAAACTTTTTTTTTTTTTTTTTTTTTTTTTTTTTTTAACCCGTTTAGCATCTTTACTATAAAAAACAAAACTCGAAAAAAACTCTCGAAGGGAATGAGGTATATTGATGAAACTTGTTGTGAGGATTCTTTGGGTCAAGAGTAAGGTCGAGTTCTTAGATGGGCTCTGTAGCCCTGCATTTAAGGGGGGTTCAAATACTTCAAATTAAGGGTCAAGCAAAATATTTTTAAACAGCTAAAGTGATAGCCGATTATGAGGTAAGAAGACATGCTGAACACGAGTATGAAAACCATTTTCTCGCCGGACAAGTAGTTCGCCCGGAATCCGGCTGAAAGCGGAAAATTTGTTATAAGTTAAATTTTTATAAGTTAAATTTTTATTTGAAGTTGATTAGACGTTGGATATAAGGGTAAGGAGATACACTGAATTCGTTTTTGATTTTTAGTTTTTCGCCGGACAAGTGGTTCTGGAATTTCGCCGAAACCGGAAAATTCGCAGAAGTAAGGCAGGATCGTTTCGATCGGCTTATAGGGGTAAACAGACATGCTGAATCCATATCTAAACTTGGTTTTCTTGATGATTAGCTGTTTGGCCTTAATCTGTTTCTAAATTTTAAGAGTAAAAATGTTCAAGGAGTCTGGCGAAGACTGGATCTGGCGAAGACAAAACCTATTTGTCTCGATAAAATATTGAATTTTTGGGATCCCATCGGAACCTTTTGTCTTGTTACTTTTTGGGCTACAACTCCTTCTCCTCTTGATGACGTTAATATTTTCTTAAATTCTTAACGTCACCTACTCTTTCAAAAAAAATAATCTTACAGGCTAAACTGTAATCACCATTTCAACTGTTTAAGCTATTTTGTAAATTTCCAATTACCTATCCAAAGTTTTTAGTAATTTCTACTATAATTCTTACTAACTCTTATTTTCATGAATAATTTCAAACTTCTAGTTGTAAAGCAAAATTAGAAAAAAAAATGCGTGGCAAGATACACCTGTCTCTAGAAAGGGAATACGCACTACATTATGACAAATTTTAGGATTAGGGTATCTTGAGGAGTCCCCGCGTTTTTGTTTGTCCCGGAGACCCGGTCCCCGTATTCTCGCGAGTCCCCAAGGACGGGGAATTCTCTGACTATCATCACCATCATCAAAAAGGACTCCCTTTCAAATTCGGAGGGGAATAAGTTTTTGCTGGTGTTGGTGCAATGTAAAATTAAGTACAAACAATCAGATTAAAGAAAACCAAAAAATGAAGTGGATCTAGATTAATTTCGTCAACTACATATTTTTTTCCGAATAAAATCCCTTTTGGAAGCATTCCCCGTGTTTTCGCTGTTTTCCGTACGCGGAGTCCGTGTGGAGTGACTCTCTGTATTCTCGCCGTTCCCTTCGATTCCCGAGGAATCCCTCGGGGAACGACGAGAATACGCCTTAAGAAAATTAAGAAAATTGTAGTATAATGACACGAAATACCTAGTAAAGGTTTTCTCATGGGAAATGCCTAATCGCTGGATCCGGGCAAGATCTGCCCCTTTTCCCGATTCGTCACAATACTGCCTGGGACAACGAGGAACTTTTCTTTCTTGTTTTTTAGTGACCTGAACTTCCGTGGCTACATGGAACTGATCTGCAGTCAGAAATGCAAAGTTCAGTACCATCAGCATTGTTGGAAATTGTTGAAGTTGATAGACTGGGAAGACAGATCTGAGAAGGTAAGTCGTTTGCCCAACACTGTGTTACAGTAAATGCGCTGCTTTTGGTCTCGGATCGTTTCTTTTGTCTCGGGAATGAAATTGAAATTGGTGTGAAACCCGATCCAGGTCGTCCATTCTGTTCAAGGTATTGTTCTCCGATTTTCTTTATTTGTTGTGTCTCATCTTCTTATTGTCTTGTCTTTTCATCTTTATCATTCATTAGTTGACTTTTTAGTGTCTGAGTAGCTCGGTATGAGTGTAGTGAATAAGTATAATTGAATAACCTCGCTTGCCCTTCCAAGCTTCATTGCCTTTCTTGGCAGGCGAAAGGCGAATAGTGTCTGTCTTTTTAATAAACGTATCTCTACTCTACTCTTCTACTCTTCTTCTTTGGGCATTAGGATTACTTCAGGACGCTGGTTAACATAAGTTGCGTTTTTGCGGATACCATGGTATCTGCTACCACGGTAACTAGATCTGCGATTAGTTGTTTTTGCAGTTACCGTGGTATCTTATATACGGTCCACTGCAAAAACGACTATTGCCGGAATTGCACTTCTCGAAGTCATCCCAAAATAAAAACTGATATCCAGTTACATCACAAAGTGCTTAACTTCTTTCTCACCAATTTGACAAAATTTGATGAAAGTGAGATGCGTTTTCCAGATACCGTGACCCGATACCACGGTCGGACCGTGATATCTGAATACCTGTTACCACGGTAGCTGGCCAGATACCACGACAACTGCAAAAACACCTTTTGACCGTGGTATCAGATACCACCTGGATACCACGATAACTAAGAAAAGAATTTTGACCGTATATCAGATACCATGGTATCAGCAAAAACGCAATTATAGTATTTGAGTCAATTTCGAGGATTCGTTTGATGACGTTTCTGGTTGTTCCCTATAGGATCAGTGGCGTGTTTTGGACTGTAGGCGTATCCTTGCCGTTCCCCGAGGACTCCACTCGAGGAGTCCCCGCGGTTTTGTTTGTCCTGGGGACTCACTCGCCGTATTCTCGCGAGTCCCCACGGACGGGGAATGCTTCGATTATCATCACCATCATCAAAAAATTCCTTTCAGTTCGGAGGGGAATCAATTTTTGCTGCTGTTGGTGCAATGTAAAATTAATTAAAAACAATCAGAATTAACAAAACCAAAAATAAAATTGATCCAGACTAATTTCGTCAACTGCAGCATATTTTTTTTCGAACAAAATCTATTTTGAAAGCATTCCCCGTGTTCTCGTTGTTTTCCGTACGCGGAGTCCGCGTGGAGTGACTCCCTCTATTCTCGTCGTTCCCATTGATTCCCCGCGGAGTCCTCGGGGAACGGCGAGAATACGCCTTATTAAGGAACTCTTCAGACACGAACAACCCTAAAAGCTCACTCTCCAGTTTTCCAGATGTCTGGGGCTTTCGCGCAATCAATCCAACCCTTTTCATGATAATGATCGTCGTTGATTTCGCTAATCTTCACAGTTGCCTAGGTGTCCCCTACGCTTATCTTTTGCCTCCAACTACTTTTCCTTTTTCTCTTACCGCATGGGTTTATTTAATGTTTATGTCGAATATTTTGCCTCTATAACACCCTTCCAAGTTCCAAAATCGGCTGTGTCAGCACCCCAGGCTTTCAGAGTTTTTTGTTTTTTGTTTTTTTAATCTTGCTTCATCTTCCTGGTCCACTTCACACAAAACGGATATCTGGAAATCCGGAAGAAAAATCTGAAAGTTGAAGCCCGGCTTTAACCGTCTGACCTCAAACGTGACTTTCGCAACAGATAAGACCATGTTTCGCATTCCCTCGGAGATAAAGATAAAGTTCTTTAGACCTATAGAAAGACAACTGCGCGCTCATGTTATTGTTCAAACTTCACTGCAGCGAGCTCATAATTCATTTGCATTTGGCTGTTTAATTGGGACTCCCAAGTGGCGAACCAACAACAGCGAATATTACTTGAAAAAAGAAGCTGAAACTTGAATGTAGTTTTGGACTAAATGTCTGATCATGATCATCGTATTTTCTATTTAACGTCTTGAAAAGGAAATTATGAAGCATTGCCGAATACAGACTTCCGACTTGGGTTGAAGGAATAATTACTTATTGAAATTAATTGCTAAATTATGATCACCCATGGAGCTCCATGATCCTTCGTTTTAATAAACTTTAATTGTTTTGGTTGTTGTTTTAGTTTTGTTCCTTTCTTTTTCATTTTGACTATACTCCGTCTGTACACTAGACGAGTTATAAATATAATATAATTTTATTTTATTCATTTTAGGATATTCTGGGTCTGCCTTGTGTCACACCAGATTGTGCTGGCCATATTTCGCACCTTGTATCTTATGGCAGCAATTGGCAAGTAAAGCACCAAGCTTCAGTGGACGAACATAAAGAAAGCAGAAAACGGATAGAGGACGTAGAAGGCGAAAAGAGCAAGAAGAAGAAGACATCTGAGAAGCTAAAGAAAGAATCGAAGAGGAAACCGTCAGCGAGCACAAGCGAGAATAAGGAGAATGAGGGAGCAGTTACTGAAGAGTACGTCTGATATTTCTCATCTTGAATTCAGAGTAAGCCTATATAGGCAGTCGTACACAAATCTCCATTTTTTTCCTCCCACACCACTGAATGTAGGGGTACAGAGCCCACGGACGAACTTTTCAATTCAATTCAATTCAATATCATTTGTTCCCAAAATTCTGATCTAACAAAATGCACGGGATTTGTCATACATGGTTAAAATTCTGTTAAGTCACATTAAAACTACGGATAAAATAAGGCACGAATGAATTTAAATAACGTTCACTGCTGTGCGCAAGTGGATTCACTAGCTGAGGTTTGTTGGCTGTCCGAGAGACACTTCTTGTCGGACGAGTGTCCATCTTTTTTTCTTCTTCGGGTGGCAGGATGTTACGATGCAATTCACAGGCCAAGCATTTCAGTCCAAATTTCATAGTGAGGTCGTGTCGACGTGCCGCAAGAGTTGTGATTCCAAATTCGTCCAGTGCTTTTTGGTACGATTGATATTTGTCAGCCAGAATGATTTTGAGCGCCCTTTTTTGGATGGTTTCCAGTCTTTCAGTTTGCTCCTGGTTAAGGCCTGGATGCCATACGGGGCTGCAGTATTCAAGCAGCGGCCGTATATACATCATAAAGCACTGACTCATAACCTTCGCGCTCAGTCCGAACCTCTTAAGGTTTGCAAAGCTTTTAAGGGCAGCCGTTGCCTTATTGATCATTGTGGACACAACTTGACCTGTACTTTGAATCCAAACAATCCTCACACCGACTGTGAAAAAAATATCACATCCGCTTGAGTAGATTATAGTAAAGTAGATTTTCGTTCATAAAAGGTAACTTTCACAATGCCTGCGACGAATTTGACCTTTACGTCAAACATAAGGACACTAATATATATATTTATATATTATATACAGGAGAGGCCCAACCTCAGACAAGATTTCAAATTTCCAGAGAAATCTTTTTTTAGTGAAATCTATCTGGCTTAAAAAGGAACCAAAAAACATGACAAAAATACCAGAGTGAAGCTAATAGAATGGTTTACATGTTGGGGAAATAAATTTTACTTCAATATTCCTAGTTAAATAAAATTTTATTTTCAAACAGTTTCACCCATTTTTACATGAGGTCAGATTGCTTGCAAAGTGATGAAAAAGATAGAGGTAATAAAGCTAATAACCAGAAAATCCCTTTTTAAACCAGGTTCAAAACAAAGAAAAGACAAATAATTGTAATGTTTTGGGACATAACTGTTGAAAAAAAAAAATCAGATTTTGCTTCTTGACTGTCAGGATAGCATGGAACTTTCATTTTAACATTTTCGCGGCAAAATTCGAGGTTACGTAAAAACGAGGTCAGGTACCCCTCCTGTATATGATCAATTAATTTGTCATTTCAGTAATAATCATAATACAATGCATAAAATAGGTCCTTGGCCTCGCGGCAAAATTCGAGGTTACGTAAAAACGAGGTCAGGTACCCCTCCTGTATATGATCAATTAATTGGTCATTTCAATAATAATCATAATACAGTGCATAAAATAGGTCCTTGGCCTCTGCAAAACTCGTCTAAAGCAATGTTCACTGTAGGCTCTTTGGGCAAACAAATGGAATACGTATGTAAAATCAATAAAACATAGTTAAAAGGTTCAAAGACGACGAAATTCAACCATAACTGTGACTAGTTTTACTTTGACAGTGCTCAAGCTGGAAAATGAACTTGTGGAAAAACACAAGTTCTGTAGAAGGGCCGAAATATAGCTCCCAAGAAAGGCCGAAATACAGCTCTAATAAAATTCAGCTGACGTATCGGTTTTGCACTGTCAAATGTGATTCGCAGTCAGCTTGGGCTGAAGGAATAGTTGCGTTTTTGCAGATACCATGGTATCTGTTACCACGGTAACTTTATCTGCAATTAGTCGTTTTTGCAGTTACCGTGGTATCTGATATACGGTTGCTCTGCAAAAACGACATTTGCAACAATTGCGCTTTTCTAAGTCGTCCAAAAGAAAAACTAATATCGAGTCACACCACTAAATGCCAAACTTCTTTCCCACCAATTTGACAAAAATTGATGAAAGTGAGATGACTTTTTCAGATACCACGATCAGTTACCACGGTAGCTGGCCAGATACCGCGATAACTGCAAAAACGCCTTTTGACCGTGGTATCAGATACCACGATAACTGCAAAAACGACTTTAGACCGTGGCATCAGATACCATGGTATCTGCAAAAACGCAACTAATATCTAGTTTTACTGGTTATTTATTATACAGCTCAACGAAGCCTGGAACAAAACTCCTTCGATGTGTTTCTTGCCTTCTGAAGACAGGGTCAATTTAGGAAATTTTGGAGACTCCCTTCGTGCCGAAAGTTATATGTATCCCGTCACTTACCTTTTGGGATCCCAGAAAAGGGAATGGGGGCAGGAAGGGGCTGATGCGTACGGATTTTGGAGGTCTGTACAAGTATTTTATATGGTTATTCTCGCTTCAGGACTGCTGACCATCAGGAACAAGATGAGGAGGCTCACGAAATCGTTGCGCCAAAGGTAAACCACTTTGAATATTATTGTTTCCTAAGTTCTGGCAAGAACAAATAATCCAATCAGAGCTGCTGGGAGTCCAGCAAATCGGAGTCCGAGTCCTTGAAAAAGGCGTCTCGAGACGAGTCCAGAGTTCGTGTCCACCAGCTCTGGCGGACAGACAGCTCCGTGAAAGACGAGTCCGAGTCCTTGAAAAAGGTTTCTCGAGACCGTCTCGAGACGAGTCCCGAGTCCGAGTCCACCAGCTCTGAATTTAATAGAACCTCCGTATTTGGTCCCATGCAGCGACTATGGATGCCCCCACAAAACTGAGCAGAGCTAGAGGTTATTGCTGAGCTTTGAGTTGATACCAGTATACATCCCTCTTCGCCGCTGCGCATAATAGAGAAAAAACTGAAGCAGGCGTGGAGGACCCGCTCTGCAACGAATCACACGTGACGTCACCATGGTAGACAACCAGTCGGCTGTCATTTTTGAAATTTCTTCTACGGGGCTTTACTGCGATATAGCTGTTTGTAGAGCGGTAACGGATTGTGATGATCCGCGTAGCTCCTGCCCTCCGCTCGTTTGCGTCGGGCAGGGTATCGGGAATATATAACTCCAAATGGTTGTATTACGGAGATAGGGAGACGGAGGTTCTTGTGATTATTTGTTCTTGGTTTTGGTAACCTGATGAAAGACGCTGCAGGATAGGGTTAGACCGCTAGCGTCTGTACTCCGGATCCGAGTTTTGAGTTGTTTATTTTACAAGTTAGGTATTTAAGATTGCCGTTTATTTTCTGAACTTGAAACTGAACCTGTAAATATATATATAAAACTTACGACCCACCAAATGCACAAGGCGACAGTGGAGTAAAAGGAAAAAAGGAAAAACAATACAAATCAAAATCAGAATAAAGACAGACAATTTTGGCAGAATTTCTAATTGGGCTTAAAGGACACCTGAATGAAGAGTACCAAGTATCATCCCTATCTGTATGACTTCCGTTAACATTGCCTGCAGAAAACCCAATCCAAATACGAAATAGTGTTTCCAAGCTATGATTTTTGCTCCATTTTGCATCTGTCCTTATTTCAGTACCGAACAATTTTAAAAATGAACAGATGTCTCCAATCAACCCTTCTTCTGGAATATTTTTTAACCAGTTAAGCCCAAATGTATATCTGGAAGAAATTCCAATACGATCCGGCCAGCGCTGTACAAGATTTGAATGAATTGCGCTTTTTGTCTTGGAGTCTGCATGTGCAAACCTCCAGAAACGAACATCCCTATTTTGAAAACGTCACGCTCAGGAAAAGAATGCTCTCCGTGGCCATGTCTGTAAATGCATTCTCCATGGTGTGTTCAAGTATGGTTTCATTGTTCAGGTGACCTTTAACAATTTATTAATATAGTGAATTTGATCCTTCTTTACCAGAGTATTCAGCCTAGCGAGTGTTATAGCGCCCAGGGAAGGTACTGGGACAGTAAAACAAAGACGGGCACGCTAAATAATTATTAGCGGGGTTAAAGAAAATACCACTGGGACGGCCCAGATCAGTAACATATGTCAGCCATTATCACTCACAGAGCAATACAGATCCATTGGACCTTAATCGCTCCGAAGTGCGAATTAAGGTAATTGAGGTAATTTTTTTGTTCGCTATCTGCCCCTCTCTGTCCGGAATCAGAAGGGGCAAGGTTGGTTGTCTCTCGTTGGTAATTGTGCGTTGGTTTGTCACTGTACCAGCCCCTATCACTAATCGGCTCAGTTTTCGTATTTTTAAACTGTATATAGGCTATCCAATTAGTTTCACACCAGCATTTGTCTCGGGACGTTTTCCATGAATTGTCTGGGTCACTTTTATTTCTACGTTAATGTCAATAAATATAATTTCAAAATGACTTAGCCTAGCTGAAAGCTGGTTGACTTATAATACACTGATTGAGCTATAAGTGATGAGGGGAAAAAGGGGAGAATCTGTAGTGGTTTTATCTGCTATCCGTTTGGTGGTTAGGAATTAAATCGCCTTTATGAAGTGCTTAGTGAGTCAAAGAGTATTACGGGGCCATCGTAGTTGCGTTGCTTCCTATAAAATTTGTTAATTTTTCAGAAAAAGAAAAAAAAGAAGAACAAAACGCTGGCTCCCATGCCACCGTTAGGTGTTTGGGCCACGAAGAAGCCAGTTTATGGAGTCGAGTAAGTTGATCTCTTAAAGTAGAGTAGATTTTTAATTTAAAAATGGCTTTCAGAGCAGTGATGCCGAATTTGTATTTCACGTCATAGCCGCGTAACCCTTTCAAACATGGGATTGATCAAGTAGATCTTGTTTTTAGGAACAATCGTTGCTTCACCACTTTCTTTTCTTGTCACGTACTCTTTTGCTTGACCATTTTGCTGGATCAGTGTCAGATCCGAAAATCGATTTAAGACCCGGTTTACTACCTTGATGGTCGTAACTGTCGTCTCGTATGCTTCTTTTTTATTCCCGGGGTCAGGGGTAAACTCGCGTGACAGGCAAAAGTTGCGTTTTTGGTCAAAGTATGAAGTTACCTTCAAACTCAAAGGTCTCTATTTAAATACCGTTTTTGGTCGCCGGTCACAGTTTCTTTGTCCTTCAAACTCTGACCGTCGAACTTCGTGAGCTAGCAGGTTCAAAGTTTGCTTGAATCTTCGAAGAAACGTCGACCGGGACGGCGTTCGGAAACGGAAATTAAGCAAACGGCTAAGCTAACGGCGAACAAAACTTCGATCAAAAACACAACTAAAGTCTCGACTTCATTGCAATCTCCGGTGTTTTGAAGCTTGTAATCTTGTATATCCGAGCGACGCTTATACACTACCTGTATGGTCTATGAATAAGCATGTGCGTGGTAAAAAGGCCGGTTTGGGTAGCTTGTGTAGGAAAACGATTATTTTTGTGTTTCGGGGGGCCTACCCCCCCCCCCCTCTGGATACGGCCTTGTGTAGGACTGTGACTAATTTGGCTTTGGGCCTTTCTTCCGTTGAGAGAATCGGTCTGAAGGAATGGGAAGTGCCATGGAAAACAATATACGGGAATGGACGAAAATCACGTCTAACTAGACCTTGATCACTATCATATTGATTGTCATCCTTTAATTCCTTTCGAATTTTAGCTTCTTTGTCTTATAGTGAAGATTACCCTGTCGTTGAACCAGACAGGCCTGTAAAAGGTTTTATCCCCCCTGGAGCCCCAGGCTGGGATGACAGGAAGGTGAAAAAGAAGAAGCCAGCACAAGGATCGAATGCTGACGATTACAACTTGGATATATTCGTTGATGATACTGAAATAAGGAGATTTCTCAAAGAGTAAGTAGCAAAATGTGATGGTCTCGATACCTTTTGGAAATACTTACTTTACCTTAGACCTTGCTTCCTGTAACTCAAGAGGCGTTTAGGACATTCAAGAAAGAGCCTCAGCTTTCCCAGACATCGTCCCATTCGGTCTTGACGGCCACATGCTGCGGGGCGGAGATCGAACTGCTAAGTGCGGCAGAGAGTGCTCTTGGCCGCCCCTTTATCTGGATCCCTCCGATTGCGAATAGTCTTAAGTAGAGTGTTAATTTTGTGAACGGTCACTCTTGGCCTTTTGGGGCCGCGGTAGCCGACTTCGGATCTTTGGTCTTCCTTTTAACCGTTTTTGTGGAGTTCATAACTCGTGAACCATGACAGATATCAAGTTGAAATTTAGTATATGTGTTGGCATATATGGAGTTCTAGATGTGCCGTTTTGGGGGTCCCCCCACCCGGTACAGGGGACACTGGACCAAGTGTTCAGCAAATAAGTTCGTAACTTGGCAGCGGTCGTAGTCAGGATGATGCAGTTTCGTGTACTTATAGGTCCTAGGGTCTGGAAGTATCTGTTAGAACCCCCCCCCCCTAAATGGGCAACTGAGCCCAGATTGCCTAGTGTGCTAAGTTCGTCAGTTCAAATTTGATATGCTTTTTGGGTTTATTTCTCCCCCCATGGACCCAAACTGACAACGGTTTGAGTTAATAGTTGCGTTTTTGCAGAAACCATGGTATCTGATACCACGGTCCAAAGTCGTTTTCGCAGTTACTGTGGTATCTGATACCACGGTCAAAAGGTGTTTTTGCATTTATCGTGGTATCGGGCCAGGTGGCCAGTCACCGTGGTAACTGATCGTGGCATTTAAAAAATTCATCTCTCTTTCATCATCACTAACAAAAGAGTCTAGTTTTTTGTCGGATTGGTGGGAAAGAAGTTAGGTCACTCTAGATGTCAGTGAATATCAGTATTTCTTTTTGGATCATTTCTAAAAGCGCAAATCCGGCAATTGTCGTTTTTGCAGAGCAACCGTAGTAGAAGATACCACGGTAACTGCAACAAGAGCTGTAAGCTCATATGGCACTTGCAAGGCTTGGTAAGAGGATGAAAGTTGGAATTCGCCAATTCGTGGGTTTGTTGTGATCACTTGTAAGCAAAACCCTTGAGATAAAAATGATACGGACCCTTTGAAATCACGAGAATGTATCGTTTGGTAAAAAAAAAGTAATTTATTTGTGCACTTAGCTGTGACGATGCGCAATTTAAGGGAGCTAGAAATACATCTGTAATCAAAACTCTAAAGGCAAAAATGATCCTGGGCCCTTTAGGATCATGAATATATGGTTTGGTGAAGAGTATTTTTTTTTTTGCTTTTCGGTTAAGATGCGCACTTTAAGGGTGATAGAAATTTATTTCTAAGCAAAACCCTTGCGGCAAAAATGATCATGGGCTCTTGGGGATCATTAAAATGTGGGTTTTGCTTAAAATTATTTTTTTTACTTTGCGGTTAAGATGAGTAGGCCTACTTTAAGGGATGGTCGGATCTGGGAAGTGACAATTTATAAGCCAATCTTGTGTCTCTAATGTTCAAGCCAAGTTTCATCGTCCTAGCACATCTTGAAGTACCTTAAATTGCGATCACCGGTATTCTGGATCCCCCTCCAGCTCACCCCAGAGTTACCGAATCCGTTCCGGTTCTTTTACTGATGTACCTAGGACTTACGCTTGTTCTTCCAACTAAGTGTCATCCCAATTGCTGTATTCTAAGCGTGTCACAAAATCCCCCCCCCCCCCCGACCCATATTGATCGGATCCTATCCGATCAGTCCCACTTGAAATTGGACATCTGAGACATGAGTTCTTTCTGAATATCAAGCTTCATTAAGTTCCGATCACCCGTTCAAAAGTTGGACAAGCTCAAGATTCGGATTCCCCTCCTCCACTCCCCCACGATGGTCAAATCGCAGAAACAACTGTGTAAAGTCCCTGATATTCCTGCCAAGTTTCGTCGTCCTAGCACATGTGTAAGCATCTTGACTCGGGATCACCGGAATTCTGGAACCCTCCCTCTAACTCCCCCCACAGTACTCGGATCCGGTCCGATCTTGTCAACTATGTATCTAAGGGTTGTGATTGTTCTTCCCACCAAGTTTCATCCCGATCCTTCCACTCTGAACATGGCTCACAGTTTCCGGTTCCCCCCTCCAACTCCCCCCAACGTCACTGGATCCATTCCGGACTTGAAGTGCGACATCTGAGACACTAGGTCTTTCCAAATATAAAGTTTCATTAAGATCCGATCACCCGTTCGAAGGTTATACTTGCCTCAAGATTCCGGATTCCCCATCCCTCCACTCCCCCCCCCCACGTTGGTCGGTTCGGGGAAGTGACTATTTCTAAGTTAGTTTGGTCGGGTCCCTAATATGCCTGCCAAGTTTCATCTCCCTAGCTCCTGCGTAAGCATCTTAGTCGGGATCACCGGAATTCCCTAACCCTCCCTCCAACTCCCCCCACAGTGCTCGAATCCGGTCCGGTCTTGTCAACTATGTATCTAGGGCTTGTGCTTATTCTTCCCACCAAGTTTCATCCCGATCCGTCCACTCTGAGCATGTCGCACGATTTTCGGTCCCCCCCCTCCAGCTCCCCCCAAAGTCACCGGATTCATTCCGGAGTTGAATTGTGACGTCTGAGACACGAGGTCTTTCCAAATATAAAGTTTCATTAAGATCCGATCACCCGTTCGAAAGTTATACTTTCCTCAAGATTCCGGATTCCCCATCCCTCCACTCCCCCCACGGTGGTCGGATCGGGGAAGTGACTATTTCTAGGTTAGTTTGGTCGGGTCCCTGATATGCCTGCCAAGTTTCATCGTCCTAGCAAATCTGGAAGTACCCTAACTCGAGAACAGTGGACCGCCCGACCGACCGACAGACCGACAGACCGAAAAGTGATCGGTATATGGCACTTGAGCGAAGCTGCAAGTGCCATAAAAACGACTAATTGCAGATCCAGTTACCGTGGTAACAGATACCATGGTATCTGCAAAAACGCAACTAAAGTTGTCGAAATAAGAGGATAAAGTAATTGAAATGACGGTTAATATGTTCGATCTCTTGTATGCGTCCACACTGTCAGAAGTTTTACAACAGATAACACAAGGATGCGCTGTTTCAACAGATTACACTTAGGATGTTAGCTGTTACGATTTTGCAAACGTTATGCATTCAACATTGTGCATACAAAAAGGACGAAACACTGCCGAAAAAACATCGTCTGACTATTATATCGGAAAAGTCAGCAGATGATTTTTTGGCGATTTTTCTACTCTTTTTGGCAGTACTCATTATGCAGAACGTTTACTGTATAACGTTTGCAAAATCATAACAGATACCGTACCAAGTGTTCTCTGTAGAAACTGCGCATCCTTGTGTTATCTGTAATGAAACTTCTGATAGTGGAGTTCCTTCGTTCTGTACAGTGTTTGACTGTCTTCGAAAAAAGTATTTGCTATACTCCGCCTTTTACAGTTGGTTGACCGCCTACTTCCTTGAGCATGGCCCACTGACTATCAATGATCTTGGCCTTCAGCAGATGGTATCAGAGCACTTCCCCCTTGAAGCCCACGAGTTGATCCGGGCCTGCGGTGGACTTTTCAAGTTCCTTCTCTCCATGGACGAGTTCAATCAGATGGAGGATCTCATTTACCTAACGGAACACGAGCAGTATGCAATAGAACGGATAAACGAACGGATAGTGGAAGCAGGAGAAGACGAACCATTCCCTCCGTTAGAAAGGTTGGCATCTCGTGATGTCAGAGAAGGGCGCCGTCTTGGTGACATTGATGATGACTTTGATGTTGACTTCATCAAAATACCAAAAATGAAGGGGGGTGGAAAGTCGAAAAAGAGCACAAGCTTAAATGTGATAGATGACTTTGAAGGTTGTGATTCCCTCCCAGTGTCTGTGAGCAGTGGTAATGATCGTCAAGTGATAAAAGCGATCAGACGTCTTGGAGATTTCGATGACGACTTCGACGATGTCCCAGAGCGAGTGCCCAAAAAAGTGAATGAACCTGCAGTCAGCCCTGCCCCTACAACAGATGTTCCCACGGACGTACAACCAAGCACTGATTTGAACAAAGACTTTAATGTTATTCCGTCTCAGCAGTTCACAGATAGTGACACAGATTCCAAGCCCCTGAGTGTAAATGTGGGTACTGTCGAATTGTCAGCTGAAAGTGCTGCGATCTCTCCAGCTGCTGCATTACCTGTAGCTGCGATCTCCCCAGCTGCTGCATTACCCATAGCTGCTAACACAGAGCTTGCTCTGCCAGCCCACAGTTCTGCTGTAAAAAGTGCGCTTAGCCCGAAGAAGAAAAAGACGATGAACTCACTAGATCTGTTTGATGATGATGAGGAAATAATGAATATTGAAAATCGTCAGAAAGATATGACTCATATCTCCTCGCTGCTCAATAGTCTTACGATTCAACGGCCCATCGCCGAGCTTAATTGGGGAGGCGATTCTGTGGCACCAACTGGTGTTGCCACGCTGCCCGATACATCTGGAGCTGACTTCAAAATGAAAGAGAACACCCCGGAAGGTCAGGTTACCGGCAAGATGTTTGGCGAAGATTCGTCCGCGAAACGCGAAAGTGACTCCTCGTTAGGGAGCAATGGTAAGTTTTGATCCTTGTTCACACAGATCATATTTCCTTGTGAGACGTTGGGTTTTGCGTCATTCTGTCTCAGCGCTATTGGGAGAGAGAGAGATTATTTACGATAGACCATTCGTAAAATTAGCGATTTCTTGTTAGCGCTTGTTGACTCTATCCAGCCTTCGCTCTCTTCGATGCGGTGGCTGGACGCAAAATATTTGAAAAGGGAATGGGCCGTGGTTAAAAAACGGGAAAACCAGGCAAAATAAAATAAGTAAAAAATAGAATACATGCCTGCTACCATGTCTTCCAAAATGAAAAATAATACTTTGAAGCTCCTCATATCCTTTTGTGCGAAAGAGCAGTCGGCTGACGTTAAAGAACAAAAAACTTGACTCAAACTTGACTCGGGGAGCTAGCTAACATATCAAGAATGTACCCTGAGTTGATATTGAGAGTAAGAAAAATTCTCGTTACGACCATTGCAGTTTCCGGGCAGTTTCTGAGAATTCGACTTTTGAGTTAGTAGAAAAAAAAGCAAAAGGTTTGTGTGCCGCGACTAGGAATCGAACCCAGGCCGTCTTGTCGGGGAGGTCGTTTATCTGTAGTCTACCTACACGTAAAAAGGCGAACTTTTACAGTATATAAGTGCATAATTACAGTGCATAAGGGGCAAGGGCCTGCCAGCTAGCTTTGGGAACACTAAGGAGGGGGTTCGAGACGGTTCGAGATAACAAAGAAGGGGGGGGGGGCTGTCGACAATAAGACCCTGTATATTTATCTAAGCCCCCCGGGCGATTCGGTGGCCGAAAGTTGCATAGTCAAGTTTACTGTTCCTTTAAAGCTTTCGGAGAAGTTTGCGGTGCGCGACTGGCAGAACTCGGCTCGGCCGAAAAAGCGCTAAAAAAGTCGAGCAATTGGGAAAGGCGGGGATTTCAGAAGCTTACAAATCCATAAGGGACCTAAGGATAACATAAAAGGCAAAATAAGCAGTAGGCGTCCTTTAACAAACCGCAGAATTCCGCGACCAGTGGCAACACCATTTTCGAGAGAAAAGAGCATAGCCTATCCTTATTTCTTTTTTACAAGAAATCCTTCATCATGATTTGAATTTATTCTAATTAGCAATAGCTCAGTTTGTCCACGTTGTTTCTGCTATTTAGAAGTGCAAATGATTTCCCCCTCCCCCGTTGGGGTCGCTCAAGGCCACGTATGAATTAAAAGTGAACAGTTATCTTTTCAGGTTCTGGAGAGCTTCCTTCTGATAGGAAGAGAACACGAGACGCCGCGTCGGCGTCTCCCAGCTACCCGTCCGTTCCCAGCTTTACTACTCCTGCTGGATTGTTTAGTTTGGATCCTGCTAGAAGCGTAAGTAGATCTGATCTTCGAAATGGGTGAATCATCAGTTTTTACTTGTGCTATGACCTAACAGATTATTTTAAGTTTAACTGAAAAGCGAGCTTATCTCTAAATCTCGGATTTGAATACACTCAATTATTTGAACCCTGGGGAGGGATTTTTTTTTTTATTGATTAGTGACGTTGAGAGCCCGACCACACTAGGCTCAAAACGGCGCTGATTTGACGAACAGTGCAGAGGTCTTCGATGTTTCCAGTGAACCTCGTGAAGGACAAGAAACATAACCTAATCAAACCCTTTAAATTGATTTAAATCCAGTGTAAACCAATCAACAACGTTTGTTGTCGTGACGTTTCTGGCTCTTCTCTGGGCACAAGTCGATCCTTCATCGGCATGAAAAGTTAGTCATCAAGAGGATAAAGAGATTTCACCCTACCCGACGAAACGGATATTGCTACACCATGATCACGGGAGCATAACACAAAAATTTAACTTTAGGAGATATAGGACTTTCGACTTTGAGACTAAATTATTGGCCTTTGGTAACCTTCTGAGCCAGTGAAATACTGGAAACGTCAATCTGGCTTCTTTTTGTTGGTATAATAAAACTTCTGCAAGAAAGTTTTCTTGATAACGAGAGTTTGAAGGCTTCAGAGTTTTGAAACAAAGACGGAGTCTCGCGTCCTATTGGTCGGTTATGACGCGATTTTTTTATATCCGACCAGAAGCTCGATAAGAGCTTCTCGATAAGAAGCTTGAATCATTTTTGCACGGAAATTTTGAAGGCTTCAAGATCCCATAAAAGCTGTAATATACAATTAAGAAAGAGCCAGCAAACTGTTTTAAACAGTTTAAAGGCTCGGAATAATTATCAAACCTGGATTAATCACTCTCAAATTCGGAAGTCCTATACCTCGCAATGCTAAATTAGAGCGTGTCCGAAAGCTTTCAGGACTGTAAATGCTGCATTTAATGCTGCATTTTTATTTTATTTTTCGTCCGAAAGCTGTTATTTTATATGCAGCATTAAATGCAGCATTTACAGCACTAAAGGCTTTCGGACACGTTCTAATTATTTCTTCTCTGACACTCCTAATTCCGAAATTTAGCCTTTAATCGCCAGCTCCCCAGTTTCTTCTTGAAAATTCAGCGTAAAATTTAGCATCTTCACTGAATTTTTCGATGAATTTTATGCTGAATCCGAAAGCGAAATGTTGCATAAAATGCTGAATTAATTCAGCATTTTCGTTCGTTTCCGAGCTTTCGGACACGCTCTTACTCCTTTTCTACCGTTTTCGTCGGGTAGGCTGCGATCTCTATTCTGCATAGATTCATGAAGCGCCATTAAGGATTCTGAAAATCCTTTGGGGACATGACATTCGATGGCACTGGGGCAGCTTTGGGGATAATGAGCAGACTGCAATTAGGGGTACTAAATCGAAACTTGACCGGTTTTTTAACAATTCACTTTCAGTAATGTTGTGCTGGTGTATGAACTATCATGATTTTTTTTTATGTCCCAGGACTAACCTAAGTTATTTGGAGGAAAGGTAAAGAGTTTCTAGATGTCAAAGTTCCATAAGTAACATCTGTTTCATGTCTATTGACGTCTTTCAAGTGAAAAAGTACTTATTTACATTAATTTTGTATTCAAAAGCAACTAAAAATACCAGTGCATTTTCCTGTAACATAATCTGAAATGCTGTTTCGTTCTAATCGATCTCCTGACTTTGAAACAACAATAGCCAGAATTAGACGTATCTTCTTCTCTTTTTCTTTTTTTTTTAAAAAGCCCAAAAAGCTGCCTTTTCTGGATCTTATAGTGTGACCACTTCGGCGCCTAATTCTGTGCAGTAAAAAACCTTGTATGACCAAGAATATGCACTGATGGCCCGACGAAACAAAGTTCACCCCGATGCGGAGAATTCGAATTTCAATAAAAGCGTACGTTTCGATGGCTAATAAAGAGAAGCTCGGGAAATGTTCATTTCCCGAAAAACAAATTCTCCCCCCCCCCCCAGGGGCGTCATTAGCCTTTTACCTTTGAGGGGGGGAGGACGTCCTGTTTGTACCGAAGGACTAAAAAAATTTGCCGAAAAAACACGCTTCCAGATTGTAAGGTCACTTTTGAATAAAACCCACCATTGTGTGTGACCCAAAAAAGATTCATTTTTTCGGAAGTCGTCGATCGTTGTTGTAGCTCCTCAGTATTTCAGGCATAGAGGTACTAGCACATCGAGGTACCACAAATCGGTCTTAAAAGTTCATTCGATGAAAATCGATTATATGACTAGCGAAGAAAGGAAGTAACGGATTTTCATCAGGTCGTCAAGCCTATTTAAGTAAATAAGTGATTGGTAACTAGACTGTCAGAGTATCAGCCCTCAGACTATTAGTTGCGTTTTTGATATGAAGTCTCAGTTCTCGCTTCTCGATTGTCGTACAAATTACCGTTTTTGCACTTCTCAGTTCTCCATTCTCGCTTTTGACAAAAACACTAATTTAGTCACCCGTCTAAGAGGGCTGAGTTTTTTTTAAATCGATTGGCTATTATCGTACTGCCGAAATAAGCAGAAGGCATAAACTAAATGAACAACTTGGATAGATGACACGTATGACGATCGTCGTAATAGTTGTTAAACTTCGTCCCCTGTATAGGGATTGGTTTTCGCGACTGATGGTGTGCGCACTCGTACCAGATTCTGGAATCTGTTATCTCTTCTAAATTTTCCGGATCTATCGCACCGGAATATGGAAGTCTGTTATCTCGACTAAAATACCCGGATTTCTCCCCGGAAAATTGGTTGAAAACAACACTGAGCTCATCCAAATACCTGGATGCAAATTTTGCGTAGGCTGTCCGACATTTTGCGTAAGCTGTTCGACAGGTTGGGGCGGAAATTAGACTGACTACGAAATAGCCCGTCTGATAGATCGTTTGTTTTAGGTTTCTTCCTCTCAAGCGTCAAATTTGGGCGGTATGGACCCACGCTCGTCCTTGTATCCGACTGGAGCGGTAGGCTACCCATTCTTCAATGTCCCGGTCTCAGCCAGTCAGCCAAAATTTGCACAAGTTCCTCCACCGCCAGCTCAGTTGCAGGTATTATATAATTATTTTAGGTAGCGTTCCACCGAGTGACAATCAGACACGATTGTTTCTGTTTCGTTAGTGCATTCCACCGGCCGATATAAAAAGAAAATTAGCTCCTCCCTCCTATCATTTTCGTTCCACAAGAGTTACACAATTTACTTATGATTGTCGGGGGCGTCATAAGTGATAATAATTACTCGTTGAGCAGACTGTCTGTCCTCGCTGTTAAGATCTTCGTTCTAGAGAGGGTCGTAACTATCACAATAAAAAGGTGGCTCCACCTTTTCTCATCACTACTCACAATATCTTATGTGGAAGGCAGCCTAAGCCAATGCAAATTTGAAGGTTATATTTGTGTTAGACTTGGGTTACGTATTCGATACGAAAACTTTATTGAAAGGAAGTCGATTATATTTGTGTTAGACTTAGGTTACGTATTCGATACGAAAACTTTATTGACAGGAAGTCGAGTGAAATTGTTAAGTCGCGAAACGGCTTACCGACGAAACGTCCCCATGACAAAACGTCCCCTGGCGAAGCGTCCCCGTGACAAAACGTCCCCGTGTCAAAACGTCACCACGGCAAAACGTCCCCAAGCATAGCTTTTTAAGTTCGCCTCGATCTTTAGGTGCATTATCGAGGTAAAACAACTTCAGAATGTGCGTTACAGATGTGGGAACATTCCTTATAAGCAGGAAAGATCGGATATAGGACCGGTTGCTTAATAAATGCATTGTTTGCAGTTAAAATTTGTAGTGTAATATACCTTGCAATTGACTCGTAACTGATCAGTTCTAGGTCGTTTGAAGCAACACGCACAATCTGAGGAGCACCAATATGCTCCTTAGAGAAAGGGGAAGCCCGCTGTGGCTCAAAGAGAGTCTAACAAGGAAAATGCAAAAATAAGCATAGTGCCGTTATGCTTGATAAAATGACATGGGAAGCGAGAAAACGAAAGCGGATGGAACGATTAGTTAGGTAGAGAGACATAGTAAATTTAGGTTAGACGGGTTTGATCCTTTAATAATAAATATCACAAATTATATATCGAGCTAAAGCGAGATCAATGAGTGATATCGCAGCGTAAACTAACACACAAATAAACCAATTAAACAAAAGATAAAATGAAGATAAACTACTAAATATTTGCGCTTTCTTTAAGAAATGGCTATAGCCGGAATCAACACTTTGGTTTGTTTCTTGACTATCGGTTAAATGCTGAAGTAGTCAACCCATCGTGGTTTAAAAAAGTTTATATCCCTAGTACATTTTTTGTCTGAACTGATGACGTAGTCTAATCAGTAATCTCAAAGGCCTAGTTATCTCAGCGATGACAAAAAAATTCTATAGTCGGGGACGTTTCGTCGTGGGGACGTTTTGATCGGGGACGTTTTGTCGTGGGGACGTTTTTCCATGGGGACGTTTTGTCACGGGGACGTTTCGAATGGGGACGTTATGTCGACAACCCCGCGAAACAACTAATGGACAGAGGACTCCGGGGCGAGCTATCGGCATGTTGCCAGATCGCTTGCTGGGTCGCGACTAACTAAATAGACCGGAATGCATTAAGCCGCTTTCACATTGACGCGTTGAGCCTTTCACACTGAGCTACGTAACTTCTACATCGCGCTTGCGTCGACGCAACGCAGAGCTTGCGCAGACAAATAAAACACAACGCAAGAATAGAACCAAGGTTGCGTCGACGCGTACGCATCAGATTTTTTTAGTGAAAAATGAAAGTTTTTGAAGAAAAACTGGAGAAAAACCTCCGAACAATGAATAAAAAGCTTACTAATGATGAAATAAACTAAAATTCAGCAGAAGAAACCGATAAACGTAAATACGCATCCAGCGTGAAAGCCTTTCGCGCATGTGTGAAAGGTACGCAGCCAACATAAACGCATCGCAACGACGCATCAATAGTTAATACATAGATGGCACTTTTTATACAAGAGACTTTTACCGTGACTAATGAACCAAGAGCAAATTTTGAATTGAGTGTGGAAGTCTAGGACTCCAATATCGGAGCCACGTAGACAAATCCAGGACCCACTTGGGGGGTCTCATGGTGAAAACCAAACAAATCCAAATGTAATTTTGATGGGGAATACGCCCTTGAGATGGAAATATTGTAGAAGTAGTGAACTGAAAGACAAAACGGTTAGAGTGTCTGTCCTGTAAGCAGAAGGTCCAGGGTTCAAATCCCGGCTGAGGAGCAATTTTGTCTTTCAGTTGTGATCACGGGGACTGACTGACTGACAAACCGACGGAAAGCAATATGTTGGTGGTACCTGAGATGGAAGGGGCACAGGCTAAGAGCGACCTTAAGTTACCTTAAATCGCATTTTCCAGCGACAAAGGTGCCAACGACATTTCGTGTTTGGTAATAAGCTTGTTTGCCATGGGCTTTCCCTTAGGATTTTTGACGGAACTGATTTGCTAAACCGAACCATGCTACTCGTGCTATTACCCACATTTGTGCCTCCAGGCACAAATGTGGGTAGTACGTTGTCGCTCGGAATTATCAGCAGAAAACGAAGACCCCCACCTCGTTTTGACCTGTGTGATAGCTTGGAGAAAGGGGGTGGAGTATAGTAGCGGCCAGTGCCAAGTGCGGCACTCCTAGGGATCAAACTAGTATGATTAAACATTTGCCCTAGATGATCCGGGCGATGCCGGAAATGCTGAGACTCGCGTGAAACTAGATATCTTATTTCTAGGTCCGGTACTGGGGGGGTGGAAGGGGGTATTTTGTGACATCCTTGTCTACTTTCTCGTACCACCTACTCGTAACAAGTGCCATATGAGCTCGTAGCTCTTGTTCTCTCTAAATAAAGTAGAGTAATGCTTCTTTGAACACCTCTGGTTGTTTCACTACCTTGGTTTTGTTTCTTGTTTATAAACAGTCGGATGGAAAGGAAAAATGCTAAACTTTCTTCTTGCACAAACGTTTTGTTGAATTTTTTTTACAGTTTTGTTTATATTCTTCTACTTCTATTTGGGTATATTCTGCATGAGGGAGTATATCAAAATAAATGAATGAACGAATATGTTTATTTACCCGGTGTTATATTAAAGGAACAGAAAACATGACTCAAACTTGGCTCGGGGAGCTAGCTAACATATCAAGAATGTACCCTGAGTCGATATTGAGAGTAAGAAAAATTCTCGTTACGACCATTGCAGTTTCCTGGCAGTTTCCGAGAATTTGACTTCTGAGCAAAAGGTTTGCAAAAAGCAAAAGGTTTGTGTGCCGCGACTAGGAATCGAACCCCGGCCGCCTAGTCGGGAGGTCGTTACTCTGTAGTCTACATGTAAAAAGGCGAACTTTTACAGTACATGAGTGCATAATTACAGTGCATAAGGGGCAAGGGCCTGCCAGCTAGCTTTGGGAACACTAAGAGGGGGTTCGAGACAGTTCGAGATGACAAAGAAGGGGGGGGCCTGTCGACAATAAGACCCTGTATATTTATCCAAGCCCCCCGGGCGATTCGATGGCCGAAAGTTGCGTAGTCAAGTTTACTGTTCCTTTAAATAGAAATAGTGGAGTACAAAAAGAAAAGAAATAACTCAAATTATAGCCACACTTCAATTTTTCGTGTTTGTATTTTCTGCAGAGAAAGCTGTTTTGATTGACACAGACAAACTGTCTCTGTCAGTTTGACAAACTGCTGGACAAAAAAAAAGATTGACAAACTGCTCTCGAAAGATGTCTAAATTTGCAGCAGCGGTAAGAGGTGCCGGCGTCCGGCCTTGCTTTTCAGCCCATGAAAAGTATTAACCGGCAATACTGAGCGGGATGCAGGCAGAGGCAGCAGTGTTGCCAGATGGTGCGCATTTGCGCCATTTGGGCGCTTTTTTGAGGCGGCTGCGCTTTGAATTTTTCAAGTGTGCGCATTGCGCCATTTTTGCGCATTCCCTTAAATCTCGGCGCAAATTGGGCGCTTTTTGCTATTCACAAATTTTAAAAGTGAAAACAGATATGGAATCGTAAATACCGCTTAATAATTATTTGTCAGAATTCGAGGGTTGCGGGGGCGAATGTTATAATATTTCATTCGAGAGCACCGTGTAATGGGCATGCGGGTTCGGAATGTGTTACCCCTCTCTACTGCTTCATATCTTGTATGCCGGCGAGTAACCGCAAAGCTGAGTGCTACGAAATTCGGCTTTAGGCATATTCTCGCCGTTCCCCGAGGACTCCACTTGAGGAGTCCCCGCGTTTTTGTTTGTCCCGGGCACTCACTCCCCGTATTCTCGCGAGTCCCCACTGACGGGGAATGCTCCGATTATCATCACCATCATCAAAATGGACTCCCTTTCAGATTCGGAGGGAAATCAATTTTTACTGGTGTTGGTGTGATGTAAAATTAATTAAAAATAATCAGAATAAACAAAACCAAAAATAAAGGAGATCCAGACTAATTTTGTCAACTGCATATTTGTTTTAAGAACAAAATCCGTTTCGGACGCATTCCCCGTGTTCTCGCTGTTTTCTGTCCGCGGAGTCCGCGTGGAGTGAGTCCCTGTATTCTCGCCGTTCCCTTCGATTCCCCGAGGAGTCCTCGGGGAACGGCGAGAATATGCCTTTTGTCATCTAAGAGTGCTCAACCTGTTGGTGAGCTGTTTGCACATCGGAAATTTGTTTTTTCGAAAACATTGATAGCTGTTCGTTACTATATCTCCTCTCACAAAAGACAAGACCTGATTAACTTTTCTCTTGCTGAGCCTCTCTTGCCTCTTGCCGACCGAAACAGGTGCATGGGAGGGTTGAGGTCTTTCGCGACTGCCTAGATATTTTTACCGACTTTTTCAAAATGAAAGACTGTATCTAAAAAAATGACAAATGTTTCAGAAAATCGTGGCGCTACGCGCCGACTCTTTTATTACCGGCTGACTGAAAACATCTGGAGGGGAGGGTAAAGCCCCGTCTACATTGCCGTAAACCGACCGTTTTACGGACGGTCCGTAGCCGCAAAAATGTGGTCTTCATTAGGTCCGTAACCGCAAAAATGTGGTCTACTTTAGTCCCAAATAGGCGAATCTTGTGTTGAAATTTAAAAAACAGTTTATATGTGACTTGAAAAACAGTTGAGAAACAGTTACATGGGACTGTGACAAAAAAGCAGTCTCCACTACGTCCGTTTTACGGTTACGGAGGGGTCAGTACCGCCGTTTTACGGCTACGGCCGTCCGTAGAGAAAGACCCGTCTTCACTGCCGTAACGGTCAAACGGTCGACCGTAAAACGGTCGGTTTACGGTAATGCAGACGGGGCTTAACTAATTTTATCCCAAAACGGAAAATAGCGAAAATGCGCCGAAGGCGCATTTTTGCTTCTCTTTTTGCGCGAACTTGGGCCAAGCATCTGGCAACACTGAGAGGCAGCGCAAACCAATTGGCGCAAACTTTAAAAGAGTTGCTCGACGTGCACGTGTGGTGACTAACACTACTAACAGGGTGACTGCAACAACTGAATCGAGGTTGTGTAGTTTGTGCGACTGAACGAGCTCTTTTCTGTCTTGTTGCTTGGTCTGAACTCCATGTCAGCCTATCCGTCTCAGATATGGAATGTGAGTGACGTTTCATTAATTTATTATTACTAAACCAGGCCATCGCAATAATTGATGCCTTTCCTGTGCCCATGAAACTCACCCAACCCCGTGTTTACTGAGCAGAGTTAAGTATTTGATTAATGCAGAATAGTTTTGCTGGGTCGAATTTAGGCAAGACTAGCCTATCTAGACTAGACACTAGTGCAGCGTTTCCACTTTGACAGATTTATCTGTCAAAAACGGATTTCTTGGGTCTTTGACGGATGAGAGTTTGATTCGATGGATTTCCGGATTTTTGAAGATCAGGTGAAAAGTCTGAAATTCTACTTCAACGTTTCCACTTTGACGGATTTTTCCTTCAAAATCGGATTTCTTGGGTGCTTGGGGGATGAGAATTTGATTCGTGGAATTTCTGGATTTTTGAAGATTGTGCATAAAATCTTGCAGCTTTCTGAACCTTTCACCATTTGAGGAAGAAGGAATTTCATGAACAGTACAGTTTATCATCAAATACTAATCTTTGATGAATTAATCTCGTCATTCAGACAGCGAGCTGATTCCTACACAATCTAACAGAAAATCATTAAAACGACTTAAAGACAGGTAGGCGACCAAAGTTAAATTTCGCCCTGTGACTCACAGTCTGATCACAGCATATTTTGTGCAAAGTTCTGTATTTTAGAGGAAAACTGATTTTCGACATTTTTGCTTGTGGTGCAGTTTCTCAGTATTTTAGCACAAAAGAGGTTTCCCTTTGTAGGCATGTATTTTGGGGGGAATTCGAGCCACAGTGAAGGCAAGACTTCGAATGGGAAGTAGTTTGAATTAGGCCAAAAATAAAGGTGGATCTTAAAAATTTGCCTGCAGCGCTCAGTTGATTTTGTTTCTTAAGGTAAGCCTACAGTCTTTAGAAGCTGCATCCGGGGCTTCGCTCTGTTTGCTGAAAGCCTAAATGAAGGAGATGTTGCAATACCTAGTATTACGATCGACTGTATGCCTAACTTTATAAAAATCATTTTAAATAGGTCTTGAAATCTAAAAAAAAATCGATTGTGGTGTTGCGTTTCGCGTCTACTCTTTCTAACCGGTATAATTCTTTAGCTTTCCCGGCCATGAAACCAGTCAAATATTTTGATACGGTCCCCACCCCCCATACTCATGCAATTATTTCTTTATTTTGTTTGCTAGAGTCTTTTCTTATAGCAAGAATTTCAAAACGAGATTTATTCCTTGCTTCATGAACCTATCTACAGGGCACGTCATTATGCCCTTAACAACTTCCATGTACTACTGCCTACCGTAGGATTTTTTGGACGGATTTCCGACCGGTTTTGGACGGAAAATTTGACGGATATCTCGTTCTTGACCGTCGGACTTTTACGGATTTGTGGACTATCAGAACAGAAAACCTGCCATCATGAAGTGGAAACACTGATCTAGTGTGTCTTATGTCTCTAGAAAGAAAGAAAGCCTTTCTTTATATCCTAGAGGATCCCTCTTTTAGAGCTCCTGCAACCAAAACTTTGCACAAGTGATTAGCAGGTGTCAGTTGATTTTTTATCAAAACAGTAGTTTTTTCTTGAAATCAGTCGGTTTTTCTGAAAACCTTGCCCCCCCCAAAAAAAAAACATTTTGGCTAGTAGCCTAACACCTCTGGAGGTTAGTGCTCTCTTTGTAGTTAGAGGCAGGCCAATTTAAGCTCCCCAAAAGTGAAGGTGTCTTTGGTAGACCAGAGGAATGTCAGCTTCTGTGGGATGTCTCAAATTGAGTTTTCCCTGATCAGTTGCGTTCGTTGCACTCCGGTCTGGCTCTGGTGTTTAGTCACCAGTGTCCGGTTCTTCTCTTATAACACGTTTTTGGTTCACCAGTGAGTTGATGAAAACTTGCTAACTCCTCGGTACAGCGCGGCTCCCGAGCAGGTTCTGGTTAGTCCGCACCGGTGAGGTAAAACCGGACACCGGTTAGTTCAGAAACGGGTTATAAGACTGGTGAGTAGTCACCAGTGGATGCAAAAACGCGTTATAAGAAGCACTGGTGTGCAGTCACCGGACAACGAACGCAGCTCATTTGAGTAATCGGGACCTTTGTGGTCTCTAAAGCCTTTGTCCTTCTTCTAGACTTATCGCTCTAGAAGCCTCAAGTGCACCTAAAAGCAAGCAAGAATTAGGCCATGTAGGACTTGAGTGGGGAAATAAAATTATAGTATAGCCTACTTCTTTAAAGAACATTTGTGTCCGTTTAGGAATGTTGAGTCTGGATAACAAATAAATTAAGATTAATTTATGGCTTTAATTCTGAGACAGTATAAAAATGGTTGTCTCCTTCCTGGCTGTGCTGTGAACATTTGGAAGGGATTGTCAAAAGTATAGTCTAGTGCAAATGAATGCTGTCGTTTCAACAGTAGGAGGTAAACCTCTTCTGGTGGACAGGAGGCTCATGTTGTTTGCAACAGAGCGTTGTGGCCTATTTTTCCTTTTGCAATTTCAAGCTTCAAGCTGATTTGGAAGAGACAATATACAGGAGTAAGCAAACTTTAAAGGCTCTGCATTCAAAGGTAACTGAGTAACATCTGCTCTGCATTTCTGACATTACAAGAGTTATGATACAGTAAGAAGCCGTCCTTGAAGGTATAAAGAGCGGCTTGGGCAGAACGATTGTGAGGCAAGTGGACAACAAAACCGTCACTGGAACAATAAACTTACTCTGAAGCCAAAACTAACAAAAGCATGGACCACATAGCTTCTTTTCAGCTAGTATTGTTAGTCTGGCTACGGGTTAAGAGCTACTAACACGTACAGTAAAACCTGTTGTTCTATGCTATAGCCAGGCTTCGCCTTCCAGACATTTGGGGCCTCTGGACAATCAAGCCAACCCTTCCAGATTTTCATAATAATGATGATAGCTAATATTGCTATTCTTCATCATTTCCTTGATGTCCCCTTTAGAAATCAAATATCTGGAGTAATCCAATATCTCCCAATCACAACTATCAATCACTCTCTCTTTTCTTCATACATTTGCATATTTATTGTGTCTCTTGAATTTGTTGTCTCTATGTCACCTCCCGCACATCCGGAATCCTTCGGGATCCATCTCGACGGAGACGATGTCTGGAATCAGGAAGAAAAATCTGAAATGTGAAGCCTGGCTTTTATGTTCTTACGAACTCAGTTTTCTTCACCAGTAATGATTCCACGATAGGTAAGCTGTTCAAGTTGATCCAAATTTATCCAAGAGAATATAAATAGGGCCTAATATGTCCAATGAAAATTAATTCTTCTATTATTGGCTTTCAGATTTTCCACAACCGACCTGTTGGGCCAACTTGGCCAAATCCTCCAGTCCCAGTGAGGTCTCAATCTGATATTGATCTAATTGCTACCTTGCAGAAGCACATCAGAGATCTCATTTTTAGCAGAGATTCTGACAACAACCAGTACAAAATTGAGTGTGAAAATTACCAGAAAACTATACAGGTAAGCTAAGCTTATTCTTCTAACCCTAGCTTTCTGCAGAACATTGCTAATTACCAAGATAAAACTGATTAACTTGATGTTTTAATTTTGTACGATGAATTTCAGGCAGCGACCAAGATTGAACTGATTAACTGGGTGTTGTAATTTTGTAGGACGAATTTCAGACATTGTTCGAGATAGCTACAAACCAGTTTGTAGCTAGGTAGAAACCATATATTTTGTATTTATTTGGATGTGTTATTACGCCATTATTATTGAGCTAAAACATCAGTTTGGAACATAGATTAGCAGAGTAATCGGAATAGGCCTACCTGACAAAAAAAAGCTAAGTTCTTCAAATATGCTGTGAAAGCTTTTCTCATTAGTTATGGTGGAAAAACTCAATAGGGTATCTACCCGGAATAATTCTGGAGCAAGCGCCAAACAACAAATACAAATCAAGGAAACTATGAAACAAATCTTGTAACTGGTTATAGACTTGGGTGAGGGGGGTGCTCGCTCCCACCACTGACTTTTTTTTGCCTGTATTTTTCTTCATTAATGGATGGAGCATGGATAGGTAAACCATGAAAGAAAACTTCCATATAGTCTGGATGTTTAAAAACGAGCAAGTGGAAAGACATTTCGAGGGTGATCTTGAACTTTGTTCTGGCACATTAAATATGCCACACTTTTTCGCGATCAGTCAATAATTGTATTACCCATGTTAAAAACGGAAAAAAGAAGGCCAGACTAAGCTAAATAAGCCTAAATAAGAGCACTATAGCATTTATGGCGCCGATCTAAGGAAGTAATAAACTTGACTATGATAGACAGCCACAAACGTTTCAGCACCGTACTTTTGGAAACTTTGTTGTTGCCAGCACATAAAGGCAGATCTACAGGTAGCCTACTTTTCATAATCAGTCCTACCAATGAGTTTCCAGAGAGGAACTATGGCTAGAATAAGCGCGAAAGTAAAAAAATTTGACATGAAATAAATTTCGTTTCTAATCATAGTATGATCCTATTTGGGATTGTCAACCGTTCAAACCTTGAATAATGATTATTTTCGATTTTTGGGATCCCAAAACGTTAGTGACGGATACCTATGACATCGCAAAAGTTGTCCGTCTGTCCGTCCGTCCGTCCGTCTGTCCGTCTGTGAGCACGATAACTCTCGAAGGGAATGAGATATTTTGATGAAACTTGGTGTGACGATTCTTTGGGTCAAGAGTAAGGTCGAGTTCGTAGATGGGCTCTGTAGCCCTACATTTAGGGGTGGGGGAGGGGGTTGAAATTAAAGGGCAAACAAAATATTTTGAAACAGCTAATGTGATAGTCGATTATCGGGTAAGAAGACATGCTGAACACGATGGTGAAAACCATTTTCTCGCCGGACAAGTAGTTAGCCCGGAATCCGGCCGAAACCGGAAAATTTGTTAAAAGCAAAAGTTTTATTTGAAGTTGATTAGATGCTCGATTTAGGGGTAAGAAGACATGCTAAACACGATGGTGAAAATCATTTTCTCGCCGGACAAGTAGTTAGCCCGGAATCCGGCCGAAACCAGAAAATTTGTTAAAAGCAAATGTTTTATTTGAAGTTGATTAGATGTTCGGTTCAGAGGTAAGAAGACATGCTGAACACGATGGTGAAAACCATTTTCTCGCCGGACAAGTAGTTCGCCCGGAATCCGGCCGAAACCTCAAAATTTGTTAAAAGTAAAATTTGTATTTGAAGTTGATTCGATGACAGATTTAAGGGTAAGAAGAGACGCTGAATCTGTATATGACAATCATTTTTTACCCGGACATATAGTTCGTCCGGAGTTTGACTGGACAAGTAGTTCGCTCGGAATTCGGCCGAAACCGGAAATTTGGCAGAAGTAAAGCAGGAAGTTTCGATCAGTATCGTCAAATAGATATGGCTTATACAGGTATATCTACTGTTGTAAAATTACCGTAAAATAAAAAGTCGGTAAGTAAAATTGGTAAAATTGGTAAAATAAGGTAAAATAGGTAAAATTGGTAAAATAAGTATTTCACGGAGAATATAATATGGTGAGATTGGTATTTCAGAGTGGCTAAAAGAATTTGACACATTTTCCAAATTTATTTGAAGCTGGTGCGATTGATCTGTAGAGATTTTAAGGGAAAAGCACGCGGAAAGTCACTTTTCCTGCACTTCTGAAATAATTAACTACTAAGCGCTATGGAGTCGGGAATCCCTTCGACCAGTTGCTCATATAATTCATTGCGTCCATGGCTTCGGTAATAGCACGACGAAAGTAGCATAAGGTGTATTTTGCGAAATTTTCCCGCATAATTTTCTTATCGCTGGATAAGTTAAAACACAACCGGGCTTTACAGCCATGCCTGCGTAGGCATAGTAGCACTAACTCACAGCTGAAATAATCAACAATATAGCCCTTGTCGATAAAACCTATCACGGCAGACCCACCCAAATTAGCAATATATTCGCTTTCCGTATCATTCACCTCTCATTCCTTTGAAAATCTGAAGACGTTTTCAAACTTTCCTGGTGCCTCCCTGGTCCCTTGATTCCCTGGTTTATTCTGTGTGGCAAGAAGTATTACATTGTCATTAAAATATGAGTAAATTAGGTAAAATGTTTCTGAAATTTTTTTGAACCTGCTTCTGAGAGTGTAAACTATCAGTAAAATACGAATAAAATACGTAAAATAACGTACCGAATACGTAAACTAGGTAAAGTGGTAAAATACCAATTTTACGGGGGTCCGTAAAATTACGGTAAAATACGTAAAATACCGAATTTTACCGTGACCAATTTTACCGTTTACAACACTAGGTATATCTGAACTTGATTTTCTCGGATGATTAACTTGGCGAAGACTGGATCTTGCGAAGACAAGACCTAGTTGTCTGTGTCAAATATTAAATATTTGGGATCCCATCGAAACCTTTGGTCTTGTTTTATTAGGCTCCCATATATGGACACCTGAGCTACTGAATTCTGAATTACTCTTGTTATATATTTTAGTCGGGGGGGTCAACGTCCCTCAAATTATATTGTCTACAATTTTTTGTATTATGCAAAATAGGCAGTATTTGCTATTTTGTGGTTGATTGATTCACACCCGTAAAATTGTTTTACACAGAGGACGGAGTAAATGTAATGAAACAAGAAGAAGAAACGCGTGAGCACTGAATTAAAAAATACCACAGATCTTGTACTTGCTCGTCGAATGGGCAGTCAATCCATCAAACAATTTTATTACAAACCTGATAGCACTGGGCTAACATGGGCAAATGAAAAGATTGAGGGGTCAAAATGCTTGTTAAATCTGGGTCGAATGACCCAATTTTTTTCGGCGGAGAAAGACGTTTTGGCTTCTAATCGTTGCTTCGCGTGCTAGGGCTTTGAGAAAGTGCAGGATTGTCTGGCAGGATAGTCCTGTGATACCGAGAATTATAGGGATATTCCCTTTTCATTTTGAGTTTTACGTTCAGGACTTGAAGACGAGCCTTGAGAGACAGAATAAGCTCGTGGACATCCACAAGGCTGAAGCAGACACAGCCCACAACAACCTTGCAGAAGCGATCGAGGAGAGAGACGCAGCAAACCTTGAAGCACAATCTCTGAAACAGCGGTTTGGGGCCTTGAGTGAGCAGTATGAAACCCTAAAAGTTCAGAAGTCCAAACTTGAAGACACGGTACGTCATTTTTCTGTCGAAAGTATTTGTGCTACAATCTGAGCGTACTAATTCCGAATCGCCAGCTTTTAGCGTAGAAAAAGGTATGGTTTAGAATATTTATTATTTTCTACCCGTTTTGAGCGTAAATTGGGTTCAAGGGCCTGTACAACTAGCAGGCAATATACCAATGTGGTCGCTAGGAATACAATCATATGACGTAGAATGGAGAAGCAATGATCATTGTAGACATAGCTATACGTTTCCTTTCTGCAAAATCCTGACACCAGCCAACACTATAATCAGTACTAACAGAAAAGTGAGTCAACCCGTCGCGACAACGAGTTCGCGAATCTCGCCTGCTCATGAATTATTGAGTGTAATTTCATACAAAACTCGAAACAAATTACTGGAAAAATGGATATTTCGATATATTTTGCTTTTTAGGATCACAAATATAAGTGGAGGGATACCTACCTGTCACGCCATAAAAGTTGTCCGTCTGTCAGCACGATAACTCTCGAAGGGAATGGGATATTTTGATGAAACTTTGTGTGGGGATTCTTTGGGTCAACGGACAGGTCGAGTTCGTAGATGGGCTCTGTCGCCCTACATTTAGAGGTGGGGAGGGAGTTCAAATTAAGGGATGAACGCAATATTTTTTTAACAGCCAATGTCATAGTCGACATAGAGGTAGAGACATGCTGAACGCCTATATAAAAATTATTTTCTCGCCGGAAAAATAGTTCGCCCGGAATCCGACCAAAACCGAAAAATTTGTTAAAAATAAAAGTTTTATTTGAAATTGACTAGACTTGCTGAACGCGTATATGAAACTTATTTTCTCGCAGGACAAATTGTTCCCCCGGAATCCGGTCGAAACGGGAAAGTTTCTTATAAGTAAAAGTTTTATCTGAAGTTGATAAGAGGTTAGATGTAGTGGTAAGGGCATGCTATATCTGTAAAAAAAAAAAAAAAATATTTTCTCGCCTGACAAGTTATAGTTCGCCCGGAATCCGGCCAAACCGGAAAATTTCTTAAAAGTAAAAGTATTATCTTAAGTTGATTAGAGATTCGATGTAGAGCCAAGGAGACATGCTGAATTTGTTTTTAGCTCTAGTTTTTTGTCGGAAAACTAGGTCGCCCAGAATCCGGCAGAAACCGAAAATTTAGCAGAAGTAAGGCAGGAAGTTTTGATCATTTGGTCCAGAGTAGACATGGCGTGCTGAATCCATATCTTTAGTTTCAATAGTAAAATGCTTAAGGAGTAGACCCAATGGTCTGGATCAGAAATTCCAATAAATACTAAGCTTTTGGAATCCCATCGAAACCTTTGGTTTTGATTTTAATAATTTTTTATTCACATACCAGCTAAGTATTATTTTTACTGAATTTCTTGCTGATACCTACTTTTAGCTTTCCTATTGGCGTGCTTTTAAATCGCGCATCTAGATGATTCCGAGGTCGTACCGAGTCGTGGTCTGATCCGGCGACTTTTATGGGGCTCGTCTAGACGTTACGAATGTTAGAATAATTTAACTTATTCAAGGGTTTACGGAATTTCTTCGGAGAAGTCTGTGCTTTAAGGTTTTTATATTCTTCTACGTTTATTAGTTTTCTTTCTCTTTTTGCTCCACATCCCTGGTTTAACCGTTCCTTTGAAGAGGTTGCGGCTTGGTGCAGGAAATGAAATTGTGTTTGTACGTAATTTTACATATTTGTTTACCCTCCGGGATGATTGTCGAGATGACGATCATGTTACCGCGCTTCTGCGAGGGTTGTTTAAGCGAGGTAACATGATCGTCCTCAAATTTGGGCACTGCTCTGATGCCGTGAAAACTCGCTTGTTCCAGTGCTATTGTTACCAGCTTTTTGGGATATCTTTAGTGGCCAGTATTTCACTCAATTTGGCCTGACTACTTAAAACTGGCTACAGTCGAGTTGCCCGCCGCCTTTACAAACTTCCAAAGATTTTTAGCGTGAGCCACGAACTTGTCTGCCGAAGGTGCTGTACGTTGAATGAGACAGTGAGGCGTTCTAAAGCGTCCTTCCATCAGAGAATTTTCTGGTCTGAGAATTTTCTTGTCAGGAATGCCGCTGACCCGATAGGAAAAACGGGACCGAAACTCCAGCGAAATTCCGCCGGTTCCCGCTCCGTTGCATTTTCAGGGCGGAATTCCGGCGGAAATTGACAGGAATAAATATGACCGTAACACCGTTCCGTTCCGGTCCGTTCCGACCGGTATTCCGTCCCGTTCCGTTGCATTTTTGGGGCGGACTTCCGCTCTGACCGGAATAGTTCCCGGTCCATTCAGACCGGTATTTCGTTCCGGTCCGTTGCATTTTTAGGGAGGAACTCCGCTCTGACCGGAATAGTCCCCGGTCCATTCAGGCCGGTATTTCGTTCCGTTCTGTTGCATTTTGGGGGCGGAATACCGCTCTGACGGGAATAGTACCCCGTCCATTTAGACCGGTATTTAGCTCAGTTCCGTTGAATTTTTGGGGCGGAATCTGAGTGGAATAGTACCCGGTCCCTGACCGGACGGCCTTTGCCGCCAATGTCTGGAAGCGGAACCAAAGGAGCCTGAAGTGAAGCGAGAATTAGATTAATCTTACCAATTTATTTGATCAGTGTTAATAATTGCATCAAAAATCTCTTATTCTTTTTCTCTTTTTACTTATTCTTGGTGCAATTCCTCCTTGCCAGCTTGCAGGCTTCGTTAATCCACTCTACCGCTTTGCTCCTTTCCTCCGTTGACACCAGAAATGCTGAAAATAATGGCATGAATTAATATCATATTATTCCTTTCAGGCTGCACTAGCACAAGAATTATTAGAGCTTTGGTTGCTTGAAAAGCTAGAGCATCCTGTACTAATTAATATCCTTATGCGCACACTTATATTTTTGTTACTGTCGATATTTCGGTGTTTGCGTTGGTCATTATTCTAACAATACATATCCTTTTGTATCAGATACATTACTTCACTACTAGAATCTTTCGTTTTTTTATGGCACTTGCAGCAATAGGCTGAAGGTATAATTACCGATCGCTAGTTCCCAGTCTGTCTAACTTCCCGTACTTTTTAGCTCTTACTAGAAATGATCTCTTCCCTAAGAAAGGGATCAGAAAAATGTTTTTCAAAAATGCTGTTACTTTCCACCTGAAATTAGCGATTTTCTTGTTAGCGCTTGTCGACACAATCCAGCCTTCCTGCTCTCCGACGCGGCGGCTGGGAGCAAAATGTTTGAACTGAACGTGCTGTGGTTAAAAAGTTGGGAAACTAAGCAAGTAAAAGAAGTAAAAAAGAAAAGATTCTCTTATCCTTATGCGTTAAAGTGTTGTCAGCGCACATTGAAAATTCCAGCGGACTTAGTGTTGTGTGACGGGCAAAACTCGGCATGGCCGAAAACGCTAATGGTAATGCCACAAGGGAGCTAGGTATATTATAAAAGGCAGAATAAGCAAGAGGGGTCCTTTAAGTAAGCTGAATTTTGGCCAGCATATAAACTTTCGTTTTCTTCGATGCGATACGGCCGGCTGCGACCTTTCTTGAATCTAGCAGTCTGCACATCTACCAGATGGACGGTTGTGGGAATATCAGAGAAACTTGATGCTGTAGCAGTTATCTGCTTTATTTGACTCAGTGGGGGTGGAGGGGGGTGCATAGTTTTTTGTCGCAACCACAATTAAAACGAACTGTTAGAATTGAAAGAAACCTGGTAGGCTGAGTAACACATGGGGCGCTACAGAGGTACCTGATGATAACCTGAATCACATGGAGTGAGGGGGATAAGTCAATAGGAGTCTCTTAGGTTCATAGTGCCAACACATCTACAAGACTGAGCTGATTGCTGCTGTAGGTGTACTTTTGGAGTTCACAACCAAATTTGACCGGTGGGGGAGAAGAGAAGGGGGATAACGAAAATCTTCTTGTCAGCACATCCGACAGAAGGCATGGACGGAATTCAGAACTCGGAAGAATGTAAGAGCTGAGAGCCTATAGTTGTGTCTTTCGCTGCCTTGACCCCAATGGAACTCTCGTTGAAGCAGAGGAGTAGCCAGGAAAATCGGCCATATGTGTTTAGCTCTTGTTCTTTAAAATTTGCTTCCGCATCTACCCTATAGCTAAATGTTTCAAGAACATTTTCCCAAGAGATACCTACCGCTTTCAGTACAAGAGATAGCATTCCTCCAAACCTTTTCTGCATCAGAAAAGATCCAACAGCGTGAATTATTTGTACTGTCTTATAATGATGAACTGCCAGAGATAATGAACTTCCGTTTTAATGATCTCAGTAGTATGTTACTTTATTTGCACCTAGCCTTTAAAAATTCCTTACCGAAAGATGCATTCCTGTATACCACTTGAACGACAATTTTGCCGCCGCCTCCGGAGCAGATTGACCAGGCCAGTTCCTCTTCACTGAGAACAATCTTAACAAAAGTACAGGGTCTGCTGCTCGAGTTCGCAGCCCCGAAACTGTATGATTGGAAATGTATGAACACAAAGCTTCCTTATCCGGTAAGATCAAGACCCCTGGAAAAGAAAATACATATATTATTCCATCATATCGATTATCATCAACTGTGGATTGGGGAAGAGGGATAATGGCCCGAGTTTCAGCCGACGTTTGAACAATAAAGAAAACAAGGACAGGAGATATCAAATTTTTTCTACAAATGACTTTGCACCTTCTGCTTGCAGAATTACTTGAACAATATAGACTATGCACTAGAGAGGGGTCTCATGAATCATTAAGTAGAGTGCATGATTTTTTTCCAAATAGGCTAGCAACTGATTTTGATACGAAAGCTGTAAGGTACCTAGCTGAAATTAAATGGCTCTTATCCGATTTTAACTGTCTCATTTTTTCTAATTTGACGGTTTTACAGGTATAAAAAAACAAGAGAAGTAACTATTAAAGAAGTTCACAGCATCTCTACTCTACTTCTATTTCATCTTACAAAAGAAACTAATCAAACACTGCTGACGCATTAATAATACTCTGACTCTGTGATAAATAAAACATTTTACATAAAACATAAATATGCTGAGCTGAGTTTGACCTGCAATATCAATGATAACTATGATAATTTACCATTTTACAGCCAGAAATGTGCATTCTAGACAATAAGCCTGTCTACTGTTTTGAATGACTTGCCTGAACTAGGTGTTCTAGGCCCCTAGCTAAAAACAAACTTCTTGGCCAGGGATGAAAATGCTGCCAAAGTTTCTGGAAATGATGCATACTGTTTGGCTTCTAGATGCAGTTCATAAAAAGAATATTACTTACACTTTATTAGGTGTCCACAAACGCCACAACAAAGATTCCAGAATTTCTTCTTCTCTTCTTCTTTGTGGAATGTATGTTTTACAGAAATGTCCACAGATGGCTTTGGAGTCGCCGGCAATAGATGGCGCTGATTCTCTCTGCTAGTGCTATGATCACGGATTTGAAGATGTCTGCGGATTCCGAAAAGAAAAGCAATCCTTCCGCTTGTTCATGATAACGATGATAGTAGTTGAAAGTATGGTGGAATTTAGAAAAGACAAGAAAGTTTCGTACTGAAATTAAATATAATTTATTTTTGAGCGTCTGAAGTCGCCGGTTCGTTCGTGTGGGTCACGTTTGGAAACAAGTCCAAGTACGATCGCATCATCTCTCCTGGTAATCGGAAGAAACCAAATTGTTTGATTTTATCCTACCTACCTTGCGTTACAAATAGCTAGGTGCTAATTGGTACACTGCCAAACGGCATTTACCTAGATTAAATTGTGTTTTCATACTGTTTTCTGTTTGCCGTTTTTGCAGTTAATAAGCTTTGAATACAAAAGTAAGCTTTGAATATAAAGATATACAGAAAATGTTTCAAGAATGCTTGATAAGTATTGGAGCGCAATCCCTCAGATGGCACGGTAGCGGAGCATAATCGTACCAAAAGACCCATCTGTCTGCCGGAAATTTCTAGCACGCTACCGGAACACTCGGAGACCGGACCGGAACAACAAGATGTTACAGCGGAAGAGAGAGGCAGAAGACCGGACTGGAACGGAACTGAGCGGTATTGAGCAAGGAACCGGACCGGAAAACAGGAACTCCAGTACTGTACCGGTGGAATTTCGGCCAGCACGGGAACGAAAATATTCCGTTCCGGTGAATTTGACAGGAAAATCAACGGAATTCCGCCGACACGGGAAACGGAAACAGTCCGTCCCGGTCAATTTGACAGGAAAACCAGCGGAGTTCCGCCGGTTTTCCGTTGCAATCAGGGCGAAACACAGGAATTCCGGTCTGGTTTTTCCTATCGGGGATCCCCTTTTCAGCTGCCTTCCTGCAAGGAGGGCGCTCCTCAGGGACGTGTGCCCTTAGTGCGTCCTAGTGCCTGTTAACTTTTGTTGTGTTTTTATGGCACTTGCCTTCCGGCCAAGTGCCATATACCGATCACTTTTCCGTCGGTCGGTCTGTCGGTCGGTCGGTCGGTCGGTCTGTCGGTCGGTCGGTCAGTCCGGTGATCGCGAGTTAGGGTACTTCCAGATGTGCTAGGACGATGAAACTTGGCAGGCGTATTAGGGGCCCGACCAAACTAACTTGGAAATCGTCACTTGCCCGATCCGACCATCGTGGGGGGAGGGAGGGGAGCCGGAATCCGGAATTTAGTGACATGCATAACTTTCGAACGGGTAATCGGATCTTAATGAAACTTGATATTTGGAAAGACACCATGTCTCACATGTCCCATCTCACGTCCGGACCGAATCCGATGAATGTGGGGGGGGGGGGTCAGAGGGGGGAACCGGAAATCATGTTAAACGCTTAGAGTGGAGCGATCGGGATGAAACTTGGTGGTAGGAACAAGCACAACCCCTAGGTACATCATTGACAGCCTAGGTACATCATTGACAGAACCGGACCGGATTCGTGCACTGGGGGGGGGGGGAGTTCGAGGGAAGTTCAGGAATTCCGGTCATACGGAGTTAAGATACTTCCAGGTGGGCTAGGACGATAAAACTTGACAGGCAAATCAGGGACACGACCAGATTAACCTGGAAACAGTCAGCTTCCTGATCCGATCATCGTGGGGGGAGAGGAGGGGGGGGGGGAATCCGGACTCTTAAGGCATGTCTCACATGTCTCGGATGTCCCATTTCAAGTCCAGATCGGACCCGATGAAGCTGGGGGGGGGGTCCGGAAACCTTGTGACATGCTTGGAGTGGAGCTATCCGAATGAAACTTGGTGGGAAGAACAAGCACAAGCCCTATGTAGAGCAGTGACAGAACCGGACCGGATTCGAGTATTGTGGGGGAGTTAGGGATGGGGGGTCCGGAATTCCGGTGATCGCAAGTTAAGGTACTTCCAGACATGCTAGGACGATGAAACGTGCCTTGAAAATTAGAGACTTGACATGATTGGTTAAGAAATAGTTAGTTCCCAGATCCGGCCATCCCTTAAAGTACTAATGCTAACCGCAAAGTACAAAAAATACTTTTAAGCAATAGATACATTTTCGTTATCCCTATGAGCCCATGATCATTTTTGCCTCAAGGGTTTTGCTTACAACTGAATTCCTTAAAGTACAAACAATACTTCTGAGTAAAATATACATTTTCGTGCTCCTGGTGATCATCTTTTTTGCTTCAAGAGTTTTGATTACAGATGATTTTCTAGCGCCCTTAAAGTGCGCACAGCCAAATGCATTGCCAAACGATACAATCTCGTGATTTTCAAGGACCCATGATCATTCTTATATCAAGGGTTTTGCTTACAAATGATCAAAAGAAACCCACGAATTCCTACTTTCATCCTCTGACCTAGCCTTGCAAGTGCCATATGAGCTTCCAGCTCTTGTTGTTTGTTGTGTGCATATGGCCTCTGGCCGAAATAAAGTTATTATTTATTTATTTAATTGGATTATGTAGGTAGTAATAAATTACTTTGTTGTCAGCACTTGCCGTTATCGTAACCAAAGGGTAAAGGAGGAGTGCTGAAGTTGGCACACATAGTCGCATCGCACGCTGATAATGCGATTACCTTTCAGGTCAGAAGTTTGGGCGATCAGATTGAATCGCTGCTTGAGGAGCGAGAAAAACAGGAAGAGACTCAACGACTCAGTGATGAAGCGCTTGCAAGAGTGGTAAAAGATGCGACGGAAGAGAAAAAAAATCTCAGTGTCCTGCTCGACACAGCAAGGGGGGACAGGGCCACTCTTTATTCAGCTTTCACCAACAAGGTTGCTGAGGAAAAGTCCATGTAAGTCATGACAGGGGCTGGGAATAAAGGGCGATACTGGCGGTCTGGAAAGCTCCGCGATCTTGTGCGTCTTGCGACTTCGGCTAAAAGTCGCTTCGCTTTCCAAAGCTGTTCTCCCGCTCCGCTAGTTTCTGCGAGCACTTGGAAAGCGAATCCACTTCGCGAGTGGAAATTGATTTCGGCAAGTCAGCGAGAAGTTGCACAGGTGCAAGTGAGGCTCAACCACTTTTTGCTTGTTCTTGCGCTCGGCGGATTCTCGCTTCGCTTTTCGGAAAGCGAATCCAAGAGATCGCCAGAGTCGCCCTTAAGTTGTCTTTGAATTGTTTGTCAGTCAATAATTTATTCTAAAAACCGAAGCCGAAACAAAAAAGGATAAGGATGAAACTTATACGTGGAGTAATAGTGTTAAAAATACTAACACGACTATAACCAGTGTTCGTAAGGGCCTTGCACTGACTGTCTTTTTCGATGGATGAAACGTTAAACGTTACGCATAACAGGCATTTCCACACTGTCTGAAGTCTCATAACATATAACACAAGGATGTGCCGTTTCAACAGACAATACTTGGGATGTAATCTGTTGTGATTTTGCATTACGTTATGCGTTCAGAATTGCATAGCAAGCATTGTCAGGACGAGCCGAAAAAGCATCTGATTACTTTAGATGCTTTTTCGGAGTATGTCGTCTCTTCCTGGCAATGTTTGCTATGCATAACATTTTTAAATTCATAACAGATTGGATCCCATGTGTTGTCTGTTGAAATTGCGCATCATTCTGTTATCTGTTATGAAACTTCTTACAGCACAGGGAGAGCCGAAAAAGAATCTGCTAACTTTTCCGATATCATGATCGCAAACAAAGAAGTCAACAAATGTTTTTTCGGTGGTGTTTCGGCTTTTTTTGAATGCGTAACGTTTGAAAAGCATACCAGCTAACATCCTAAGTGTTATCTGTTGAAACCACAAATCGTTGTGTTTGTTACGAAACTTCTGACAGTGTTTGAGTCCTGCCAGCTCTTTCTGGGAACAAATAAGCTTCGAACGGGTCACGTATCTAGTAGACATCATCGACATTCGAGCGTAGCACGACGGGAACGATTATTGCACTGAGTATTGACTGAAGGCGGTAGTTCTTGTGACTATCGGTTCTTTGTTTCATTGATTGTTTCTTGCAGGAAGGAAGCTTTAGAGGGATATGCAGCTCAAATCAAGGACCTGAAGAGTCGTCTGGCAGTATCGGAGGCTTCATTGATTCGTCAGCAGCTTAAGCACTGCCAGTATCAGTATGACGTGTAAGTACGAGCAAAGCAATACTCTTAAAGTAGAATGTGCAGTAATTATGCTTTATTTTTCATAAAATCCTTTACAGATAAAAATCCCCGACTAACCCTGGGTAGTGCTTCGAAAATATTCCGTTTTCTTGTTATCGCTTTTCTTTATCTCTTCGCCGGCACGGCGAAGATGATCTCGGAGATTGCACTTGCAAGGCGCGAAAATTCAAAACTCTCGCTCACGCACGAAAATCGATCAATTTATGGTGCTGAGCGATAAAGAGTGTCATATCTACTAAAATGAACAGTCTTTAATGCTGGCAGATTGCTCAGATGCTATGGGATGAAACTGTTGTTTCATGTAGTACCAAAGAAAAGTTTTGATTTCTGCATGTTTAAGTCACAGCAGTGTCAAAATGTACAAATATAACAGACTGACTTGCAGCTGAGTCCAGAATTTGAAAGAAATTCTCAGTTAATACTTACAATGGAATTATCTGTCAATAATACAGATAATTCGGAGTGTATAATAACAACGAATGGATAGTATAAAGAAACTCCGCTTATATTTGTCAAGACTAGTAAATTGGAGGATGGCAGGCAGCAAAAAACGTCGTAACGATACACATGTTAAAATAAACTGTTTAGGAATCGGCTGGTTTCTGATGTAATATTGCATTCTAGGGAGTGGCAGTATGACACTATGGTAGTCTGATCTGCCCGTTGTACTTTAAACATGTTCCCGGTTGATGTTAAATGTTCCATTTTCTTTCCTTTCTTTGTTCTAATTTGTTTATCTAGGAGCACCCAAATATACGTTTTGTTCGCATATCCTGCATAGAAATACGCTTCCAAAACGTTTTTCCTTGACTCATTGTGTTGCGAGAGGAACACTTTGGTATTGTCCCGTTTTATTTGTTTGTTTTTTCCTATGCCGCCGATTTCAGCATATGGCTGGAAAGGGGGCTTCGATGTCACGACGGACGCGGCACCAGAACCTCTTGCGGCACCAGAACCTCTTGGTGCCAGTGAAAGGTCGTACAAACCGGTATTTGAATTCTTTTGTACCTTATTTTACAGAGAAAATTAAGAAAAAACCGGTGGACTCTTAAGTGGCATATTTTTTGTTTAATGATTGTTCATATTCAGGTTATTTTAACCCGTAAATGTAATGGTCGACATGTTTAGTGCCAATTTGGCGCTACGAGTTAGATCAATAAAACTATCTTCATGCAGGGTAGTCGCCATTGCGAACGGCAGAAACGCAACAACCCCTCGGTCTCGGAATGATCTCAGAAAGCTAAAAAAAAGTTTTAGCTAAAATGCCCCTGTGAATGGGCCTTTGAGAAAAGAATTTGATCGTTTATCCCTCTGTTGATTTTCTGCGGAATGCATCCAAGCGCAGCGTATAAAATGCAATTATTGCAAAAACTTATCATACTGTCGGTGTAAATCATTTGACTGTTTTTTATTTTAGGAGAGAACAAACGCTCAACACCTACATCCAGAGGTTTGAAGTGTCCTCGGATCCCCGGGAGCAGGATCAGCTGAAGAAGTTGCGAGACCAACTTGAGGCCGACCGCCGAGAAAGAGCGATCATGGAGGTAAAGCACAGCTAAACAAATTCATTATGATATGATGATATGATATGATATGATATTTATTTGTCTTAAAAGCCCAAGGGCCATAACAAATAAACAAAAATAAATGCACATAAATACAAAAACACTGACACACTACAGTAGGCTATATGACCAAAAATCTTACCTTGAATCATAACGCGGCTATACAAATTGAATCCTCGGTTCATTCACATTACAAATGTGTTTTTCCCATAGTTTCGTTTTTGCAGATACCTGCATGACATCTGATAGCACGATCTCACGTTTTGCTCTTTTTGCAGTTACCATGGCGCGAATTTGGCAATTGTCGCTTTTGCAATGCAATGCAACCGTAGTATCAGATACCAAGGTAACAGCAAAAATGACAAAATGGAGATCCAGTTACGGTGTTTGTTTCGCCCCTAAATTTGAAACCCCTCCCACCCCTTAATATTCTACGGTCTTGACCTGTAATTTGACCCAGTGAACACTCATACCAAGTTTCAAGAAAATGTCTCAACCCCTTCGACAGTTATCGTGCTAACAGACGGACGGAATAACTTTACAAAGTCATAGGTATCCGTCACTGACGGTTGGGGATCCCCCAAAAACAGCTGTTTTCTCTTTTTGCCAGAAAACGGAACAGGAACAGAAACAGGTCTTCTGTTTTTTAGGTGATTTGTTCTGTTATTGTTCTGTTTTCTCCAAGCCCTGTATATTCTGTTGATAAAAAAAAAAAAAAAAACATTGTCCCTGCTTATTCCCCAGCGGCTGGGAGGACTGGAATGAAATTTGACTGGTGGAAAGATAACATGTCCTAAACATCCACTTTCAGGTCCGGTCTGGCCACTGTGGGGGGGGGGGGGCATTTTCGACTCGGATAAGGAAAAATCTGGTAAAGGTATTGCAACTTTTTGCAGCGAAATTCGGCCGTGACACTTTGTGGTCGGAAGCGGGTTTTGTCTTTGTGGGGGTGGAAAGACGACGTAAACTCCCATGTGGCCATGACTCCTGTTTTCAGTGCTAGAATGAAATACATAAAAAAGGCGTGGGAGGTGCGCTGCTGACAGACTGAGCTCGCTTGAAAACTATAGAGTTTTGTATTTTTGTATTCATTAGCGATAAGGAAGAATCTGATTACTGTAGTGGTGGTGGTGGCGGTTCGGACTGACAGTCCCGATCTAGATCGTCCCGCCTTAGGTGGCAACCGCCACCACCACCACTACAGTAATCAGATTCTTCCTTATCGCTAATGTGAGAATATCAGTTTAGTTTGGACCGAGGGGATAGGAAGGTGTACATTACGGGACTGGGGCCCCAGCCCTAAATAGCGACGCTTGGGGTACCTAACCCTAATAAATCGACGCTCGGGGACCCTAACCCAAGCGGTATACGCGCGCGTATACCTTTGGCTACAACATCACGTGGGGTAGGGCCCGCCCCCCCACGGCAAATACCAATCTGTGTGGTATTAAATGGCATATTGGGATAGATTAAGATGCTGTCTGGTTTAAGATGCTATGGATTGTGTGCCCTAAGATAGGAAATTGTCAGTTTTTGAGCTGTAGCCTAAGTGAATAGGTGTCAGCATACTAGCCTTGACAGGCCAAGCTGGCGGTGCTGATCTCCGATTCTCGGCCCTCAGCCATGAAGTGCAATGGGGGGTTGGGGGCCAGCCATCTTGTGCTTTCGCACACCCTTCCTGTCACCTTCCCCGGATTTCTCCAGGTACCCATTTCGAAGCTGGGTGGCCTTTGGCTTGTCTTACAGGGTTACGCCACTAACCCCCGCTCGTGAAGTGTGAAAAAAACTCTCCTGTTGTCTTGTCGTTTTTGCCCTTAAAGCAGCCGTGCCAGTCAGTATACCCGATGAAACATTTTCGAGAATAAGTCGTATGGATTTAAGTTGTAAGAAAAAGTAGGATGCAGCAGTAACTGTTGCCACTGCATGCTACTACTAGCAAACTGGATGCTATTACAGCAAGATTGGATGCTATCGGATGCTACTACTTAAGGTTAACCCATTTGGAGGCATGTTAAATCAAAGTATTCCATACTACTACATATCAAGACATGCAACTTTTTCGTACAACTACCATACTACTACACAGTCAAAGAATGTTTCATCGGGTATGCTTATTCATGCTTTGTTTCCACTCCGGTTGTGTATTTTCGGTCGCTAAATTCTCATAATAATTTGATAACTCATCTCCTGTTAAGTATTCCTTCAATCGAAAATGCACTGAAAAGTTCAGATCGCTCGCTCGTGCGATACGGTTTAGGATACCTTTTTTTGTCCTGCCATTCTGGAGATATCCTAATGTCTGTCCTTTCAGGCCAACGCCCAGGTCGAGTTAGCTACGGTCGCTCTTGGTACTCCACGTCAGCTGAGCAACAACAACAACGTCACATCTCTCCTTAGTGGGAATGCGTTGACGAACGGTACACCGTCTTTCCTCGGAGGTAGTCAAAGTGTTGCCGGTGGCTCCATCGTCTTCCCCACTGGTGAGTATGAATATGGAAGGTAGCCACAACGGCGTGTTAACTGGAATAATCGGTAGAGATCTGAAGGTTAACCGAATAGGGCGAAATACATCAATCTTTGTACTTGTTTCACGATAATGATGTTTAATTGCCGTATACTTATATCTTTACGGATAAATGAACAGCTTTTACAGTCATTCAGAGATAAATAAATAAACATATAATTACATAGTCATATTCAGTGGCAGTTCACTTTGATTAGTCACTCTTCATTTGAATTCTGATGTGGCTATCTTATATATCTATCGGATCTAGCTGTCTAATCTAGGTATCCACTTGAAGCACAACTCTAAATAGAAATGATCTTTCCAAGAAATGGCTCAGAAATATCGTTTTCAAAATACCATTACTGTCCACGAGAAATTAGCGATTTTCTTGTTAGCGCTTGTTGACTCGACTCAGCCTCCCTCCTTCCGACGCGGCTGGACGCAAAATATTTGAAAATTGAACGCGCCTTGGTTAAAAAGTGGGAAAACCAAGCAAAACAAAAGAAGGCCAAAACAGAAGGGGGTCTACCCTGTCTTCCAAAATGAAATGTAAAATGTTGAAGCTTTGCATGTCCTTGATTGTGAAAGAATCGTTGACTTTTACAACATTTTGCGTTGCGTGACTTTCAAAATGCGGCTAGTCCCAAAAAGCGCTAAAAAGTCGTAGGTACAAAATAAAACAATGGTGAAAGGCGGTTATTTCAGAATCTTACGATCCCATATGGGAGCTAGGGATAATATGAGAGGCAGAATAAGCGAGAGGTGCCCTTTAAACAGATTGGAAACCCGATGGAACTGCGTTGGTCCATTGCTTCGCTATTATATATTATCGCCCTTGCTGAGGGTGATAGCGGAAAAATTTGGCCCGCGGGTGGCATGATAGGATGATATCGCCCGAGCGCAGCGAGGGTGATATCTGCCTATCATGCTGCCCAAGGGCCAAATTTTCCGCTATCACCCGAAGAAAAGCAAGGGCGATAATGATTATAACACTAGTACATTTGTTTTAATTTTCTGGTATTCCCCTGATGTTAAAAAAAAATTTCCAACCGTGCGTTTTCACTTGATATGGTATGGCATGGCCGGCCCTGATGGCATGGCGTCATCAGGGCAATACCAGAAAATGTTGGCACTGGGTAGGATAGGACTGATATCATGGGACTGCACGGTGTACTGGTGTTATTACCGAATAACGATTGTTTATTCGTGCGAAAGGCCTATCAAACTTGTAATAGCTCTATGTGATTTTCAAATATTTCGGAGCATCAGCACCAAAATGCCTACTGTCAAAGAACAAACTTGCTAGGCTGCTAGTTCTACTCTGGTCATTCCAAATTAAGCTGGCTTTTCAGCTAAACTTTACAGTAAACTTACACATCCGAAGTTCCAGACGCGGAACCCCGTGGAAGAGGCCAAACCCTTAGATAGTTATCCGCCTAAAATTCCCCTCCCAACCTTAGCAGCCCGACGTGTTACTCTTTGTACTAGTCTCGGAACAATCTGCTTTCCCACCCCCAAGTTTCGAGCACCTACTTACAGCCCCATATTGCCCGCCAAACCTCGGTTACCTCAACCTAAGGCTAAAAAAAGTTCCGGTTCTGAACCCCGTCAGTACAAGAACCGAGCGTTACCAAAAGAGTTTTATACCATCGTTCTTCGAAGTTTTGAACAACCGACAAACGTTTTCCCCACAATGTTTTAACTGTTTAATGTTTTATTTTGATTGTTCATTTCTTGACTATTGCCTTATTATGTATATTGAACCACATTAGATGTTATGTAATTATGATATAGGCCATCTGACAAAAACGGCAACTTCGGCAATCCAGTGCTGTGAAAGTTCGTTTTGCACTAAAGTATCAGTACCAGTATCAGGTAATAAATACAAATCACCGACGATGTAAGTCGTTTTGGAAGTACCAAAACGAGGTGCCAACCACATGACGTAGAACTTACTTTCGTGCAAACAAAAATGACACTAACTTCCGTTTGCTATGATTGCATAGTGCAACTGTGGGGATTTTTGACAGACGAAGCGTATATTTGCAACTGCTTTGAAAAGAATTTCACGTAATTTAAAACCCAATAGCGAGGTCTGCAGAGCCGATGTCTGGACGTCACACACGAAAAGTAGGGGATTAGGGGAGAGGGTACGTCACAGGGTATCTTCACAGAATGATCCTCGCTTTAGGTCCCAGGTTCGGCTGGATAAGCGGCGTGACGAAACGCTGTAGGAAATATTAAGTTATAACTGAAAAGCAAAATTATTTTGGATCATGTGTTAAAGGATTTTTTTTTATTTTCCACTATTTGCTCTAGTATGCACGGTGTTTAGAATATTCATGGCCGTCCTCACTCCTCACAACGCAAAATTCTACTATGACGCGGGAAATGTGAATCTCAATTCTCAATACGAACAAGGCTTTTCTGTGGCCAGTGATCAGCTCGCGGAAGGTAGCTAACTGAGTGAATACTTGTTTTTCGTAAATCGTTCTCGTCAAGCATACAACTTTGACACAAGCGCCTAGAGGTACTACAAATCCGACAGGGAAATTCTGCTATATGAAAATTGATCATTCGTGAATCGCGGAGCAACGAAGTAACGCATTTTACGGGTCTTCGAGCAAGTGATGGGTAACTAGATTGCCCAGTCTGAGCCCTTTTCTGTTAAACTTTATGTCTATTTGTCGGAGCTTGTGGAGGTAGGCTACTTGATTTCTTATTTGGTGGCGATAAACTGATAAATCAGCTTAGATCTATTCTGGCGATATTTTGGACCCTTGCCACAAAAAGTACTCTTCAGCAAGGATTTTCTTTTTGATCGCAGGTTCGTTCCTCTAGCTTGAGCCTGAAGAGGTCCCTTTCCAGCAAGGGCCGAAATATCGCTAAAATAAATCTCAACTGACTTTTTAGTTTAGCTCCGTCAGATATAATTCGCTGTCAGCTTGGGCTGATGGAATACTCGCACTTTGTTTTATTTATTTATTTGTCTTTGGAAAGACAAAAGTGAAACAGGTTGTGGAATTTTTTTATTTTACCTCTAGGGCCGACAGTTTTAACGATGTATCATGGAGCTTAGAGTGAATTCCGGTGTCAATTTTTTCCGGGGTAGAAATGGAGTAATTTTGCGTACTGGTAATAATGAGGACGGAGGGAGTGGAGACTTTTTTCCTTAAAGTTTAACTGAAAAGGGCTGAGATACGACAATCTAGTTACCCATCACTCATTCACTCAAAGAAGCTTGAAGACCCGTTGAAAATGCGTTACTTGGCTGCTCCGGTATTATTGTAAAATAAGTGTTCACGCAGTTACCTACCTTGCGCGAGCTGATCATTGGCCACTGAAAAACAGCGTTTGTGTTAAGATTCAAAATTTCCGCGTCATGGTAGAATTTTTCGTTGTGAGGACGTCCGTAGAAATTCTGAAAATCACACTAGAGCAAATAGTGAGAAAAAAAACTTAAAACAGGCCAAATAGGCCAATGCTGTGTGTTCAGTTAAATGACACAAAAATAAGTTGGCTTTTCAGTTAAACTTTAAAAGTCGGGGGGGGGGGGGAGGCCAGAAAGAAACAAATTTAGAATGGTCAGTAAAACGCATGACTAAGTAATTAACCATACGGCTCCTTTTCAGGTTCTGCTGATCCTCGGGCCTCTAACCCTCCCGCAGCACAGTCTCCTGCTCGAATCACGGCTCCCGTAGTGACGTCTACGCAAACCACCTCCTCGCAAGGCGTATCTGACAGTCGGTCGAAGCTGGACCAGCTGATTTCAGTGGTTCAGAAAGAAGTGCCCTCGATGACGCCGTAAGTATCTCACCACAAGTCCCTATCCTGCACTGATATGTATATATTGTATATACTGCACTGATATTGTACCTTACCTTACCTTACCTTATAATTCGTTTGTCATTAGAGATTTTATTGCTTTAGCACTTTAAAACACTCCTCGCACTTTTAAGTGTTTAATACTCTTTATTATAAACCAACTATAAACAAACATTTAAAACACCCTTATTATTATTTACGCGTGTAGTCGTACCTCTGACTGCAGGAAAGCCTGTGGGGGCAGCCAAACAAATCTTCACTTCAAATGAATGTGTACATACTTTGTCAAAAAAAGGGAAGGAAAACTGAAAGATAAGAAGAGGAAGCACAAAAAAGAAAATAAAAATTAATAACTGGGAAAAATAAGAATAACTATTAACTGTTTAAGTTCAAGTATTTTATAATAGTTGATCGCTTTAAAACCAGGCACGATTTTTTTTATAAATTACCCACCTCTTTGGCTGTTTTAAGCTTTTGTCCAGCCCCGTTGATCTTTTCCTGTCGACGGAGCTTCTCGTAAACAGTCTTCGGAACAGTGGTCGGAACCATTACGGAAGTAGGTTGCATTGGGAAGATGGTTACGACGGATCCTTTAAAGTTGACTTCAATCACAGCTTGGGGTGAAATAAGGATTTTTCAGGCTGTTGAGGGATGTACGTTCCCTCACTGCCGGTTTGGGATCCCTAAAACGACAGCGCCGACCGATATAATCCATACCTTTTATCTTGCGTTTAGTTCTATCGTGGAGCATTTTCCAAAGCTTCAAGTTTAACAAAATAGGGCTGAGATTTGACAGTCTAGTGACCTATCAGTTATTCACTTTAGTAGGCGTGAAGACCGATCAAAATGCTTTACTTCCTTGCTCCGTTAATCATATATAAAAAAATTCGGAAAATAAATCCTTTCGAGTCAACACCCAACAGCGGGCTTTCATCAGCATTAATCTTACAATCTGAAACTTAACATTTCCTGAGATTAGCATCATTGGCCATTGAGAACATGCTTTGAAAACTCAAATTCTCCGCGTCTGAATGAATTTTGACTTGCCGAGCCAGCAGCGCATTCTGAACGTCGTTCAGGTTAAAAAATCCCTTAGTTGAGTCAAAATAATTTAGTTTGTCTAAGTCTAAGGTATACAAATGAGCTGGCGTTTCAGTTAAACTTTCAGTTTAATTCAGAATCCGGCATTTCGATCTGTCGACCCAGTAGCGTACCTAAACGGTTATAGTTCTCGCATTATTTCCAGATTCAAAATTGAAATTGTAAGGAATTAGCCTACCACTTTCGATCCCTCGTTTTGAAAAGATAGAACGGTAACATTCCTCGTTAATTTGTACGTACAAATTAACGAGGAATGTTTCCATTTGCTTTGTCTGTGCTTTAATGCCTCTTCGCATTTGTGCCGTTCATGCTAACAAGCAATGCCGTAAATTTGAGAGTAGCATTAAACTTTCACATGCATTGAATGCTTTTTTTGGCAGTCCTGTAATTTCGTAAGATCATAAACCGGTTGGCTTGAGATGTTAAACCAGAATAGGTAACTGACGATGGTGATTAATTGTAGCTAAATTTTTTGAAGCCCGAGTACTAAATACGAAAAAGCAAAACAAAAAAGAAACTTCCATTCAACTTAATCGATTGGAAGTTATGACAACTTTGGTGACCGATTTTTTTTTTTACCCGCGTAGCCTTTCCAGTTTTTTTTTTATTTTTTACTTTTTGGGCTACGACTCCTCCTCCACTCGGTGACGTTAACATTTCCTTAAAATCTTTAACGTCACCTACTCTTTCCAAACAATCAAACAAAACTTTAAACTTTATTACTCCATTTACCTTTTCAACTATTCAGTTTATTTTGAATTTAAATTCACCATTCTTAATACTTATCGCCTCTACACATAAAGACTCAAACCCTAACCAAAACAACCACAACAAGAGACAAACAAACACCACCAGACAGAGGCCCCTAAGAACTATAGATACACTCCAAATCCATAATTACAAACTACATTATTTACTTTAATCTACACTGGAAAATCCAATATAAACATAAAAACATCCAATCCGCCCCTAAACCATATTTATTTTATTTTCTACATTTTCTAAACAAATAACTTTCAGTTTGATGGGTCATTTCTGTTTCGTTTAATAATAGAATTGTTCTCTAATTAATTCCCCTTTATTTTTCCCTTCTGCTTGAACACCAATATTATTTAAATTAGTTATAGCAGCGAAAAAAGCAGACTCTCGAATCAGGTATATGATTTAATATGATTCAGCTTTAAACGTCATCATCGGAGGCACGCGTACAAGCTTGCAAAATCAAAATTCCACAAGGCCGTTTTCAAGTTTAATAATATAGTTATTATTGATCCGTGGAACAGCCTTACCGAAGGTTCGGTTAACGCTGAATCGACCAATAGTTTCAAGTGCATTATTGATGAAATTTTTAACTCTGATGAGTTCGGTTACTGAAAATTTCTCAGAGTTATTGAGAGGCGAGTGCCTTTTCTGTTGCTTTGTCTTAAATATTTATTTCTGCACAGTCCGACAGTACGCAACTACCGCAATAAACGACTAAACAAAATTTATTCATGGAAAGATTTAATTTGAAAAAAGATTCCGCTCCAAACAAAGATATAGCACTGACTTCTTAACTGCCAACAGTTAAAACTGTTTAACGTTCGTCTTACGATAGCGTTTTGTTTTCTGAAGGTTGTAGTCAGGTGCCAACTGAATCAACTGTCAATGCTGAATCAGCTTGTATATAAAGCATTTTTACCGAGATTGTGGCTGATGACGGTAAATCCCATTCGTGGCTTTTGAGCTTTGGAACTTTGCCATTTCTGTTAGTAGTATGAAAGTCCTCGTTTCCTAAATATCCAGAATATTAGTGCTACATTTTATCCTATTAAATTGTAATTGTGATCAACGGTTTCGCTGTTCCCAGTTGAAGGCAAGACGTAGACGAAACCTCGATAATTATTCCCGCTAGGCGGTGTCGGATTCGCGTGAACTCGAACTCACTTTATGGTCGCGGGGGTCAAGCTAATCTGTTGTTGCACAAGTGACGCAAGAAGTGATTCTTTTGTACAGCCATTTCCGGAAATAAACCAACACAATATCGCATACTAATGAATAAATCTCCTCTCTGTTCTTGGTGGGCGTGGCTTAGTTGGATAGATAGATAGAAAGTTTGTTTTTCAAATCGACTTTCGTGGTTAGAAAGTTCAATATCCGTGCAAATACACTAAATCAGTAATCATGTTTCGTTAAAAAAAATAAAAAACTATTGAATAAAACCTTTGGTATACATCACATGCTTTGTGTAGTCTGAGCAGCCTGGAGCTTGCCATTCGTTCTGGTATATGTCTGAATGTGTTTGTAGTTTTCATGCTGGTGTTATTTTTTCTTTCTTTTGATCAATCTTTCCTTTTTGGGATCCCAAAACGTTAGTGACGGATACCTATGACATCGCAAAAGTTGTCCGGCCGTCTGTCCGTCCAAGGGCTGCCACAAAGTCCCTAAAGTCCCTGCAAGTCCCTAAATCAGTCTTAGGTCCCTTTTGGTCCCTATTGGTCCCTAAATCAGTCCTCAGGTCCCTTTAAAGTTTTTCCTGACCCAAATTCTTACATTTCTCCTATTTCGAAGAAGAGTCAGAGTCACTTTAATTTGCTCCAATAAGGCTGACTGCAATCACAAGAAATACAACGCACATTCAAATTTACCATCACAGACAGAGATATCACCATCACAGACAGAGATTTAACTGTTTCTACAATCTGAAGTATTATGCTACGGATAGGTGCACGGGTAGCTAACCTTGAATTCTAGTGGGGGGAGGACCTTACCAATCCAAGCGTTGACCCGACCATATCTCTGCTACGAGGCTGCACAATTTTTAAAATTATTAAAAGGTGTATTTCTCTTAAAGAAATGCTGTGTCTCTTTCTTGATGCTTTAAACACTTACAGTACGGATACGGTTCGAAACTAATATTATGGCTCGAAGCTGTGAACTTGTTGTCGAGGCCTGTCATTTTGCTTGTATTCTCCCCTCCCCCCCCCCCCCCACATTCATCAGATCCGGTCCGGACTTGAAACGGGATATCTGAGACATTTTCCAAATGTCGAGTTTAAGATCCGATCACCCGTTCGAAAGTTATACATAACTCAGGATTCAGAATTCCCCCTTTCTCTCCACTCCCCCTACGACGGTCGTATCGGGGAACTGACTATTTCCAAGTTAATCTGGTCCGATATACCTGCAAAGTTTGGTCATCCTAGCCAATACTAACTCTGGACCACCGGAATTCCGGACCCCCCCCCCCCCCCAAGTGCTCAAATCCGGTCCAGTTCTTTTAATGATGTAATTAGGGATTTTGCTTATGCTTCCTACCAAGTTTAATCCTGATCACTCCGCTCTAAGCATGTCAAAAGATTTCCGGTTCCCCCTTCGACTCCTACCACATTCGTCAGATGGATAATTCTGGTGAAAAATCCAAACATCAAACATTGCTCACTCGCCTCGAATACAGGCTAGTGACTTATTGTCTTCACTGGTTTAGTCACACAAAAAAGCTATTGAAACTGAGCGGAAACCTCAAGTTCCCTCTTTTCTCCTCGTCGGCCCAAATCTAAGAGCCATAGCCTATTTCGTTAAAGAGGCATCAAAACTTCGAACCATAAGTCCTTTGATCCTAGCAACTAAAGTGCAAATAGGATCCTAACACTGTGTATTCCAGGTTTAGTAGCAGTGACCTTAGGTCTGGGGTCCCTATAGGTCCCTATTTCCAAGCCTCTAAACTTGTGGCAGCCCTGCCGTCCGTCTGTCAGCACGATAACTCTCGAAGGGAATGAGATATTTTGATGAACCTTAGTGTGAGGATTCTTTGGGTCAAGAGTAAGGTCGAGTTCGTAGATGGGCTCTGTAGCCCTACGTTTAGCGGTGGGGGAGGGGGTTTAAATTAAGGGGCAAACAAAATATTTTGAAACAGCCAACGTGATAGTCGATTATGGGGTAAGAAGACATGCTGAACACGATGGTGAAAACCATTTTCCCGCCGGACAAGTAGTCAGCCCGGAATCCGGCCAAAACCGGAAAATTTGTTAAAAGCAAAAGTTTAATTTGAAGTTGAGTAGATATTCGGTTTAGGGGTGAGAATACATGCTGAACACGATGGTGAAAACCATTTTATCGCCGGACAAGTAGTTCGCCCGGAATCCTGCCGAAAACGGAAAATTTGTTAAAAGCAAAAATTTTATTTGAAGTTGATTAGATGGCAGATTTAACGGTAAGAAGAGACGCTGAATCTGTATATGACAATCATTGTTTACCCGGACATATAGTTCGTCCGGAATCCGATTGAAACCGGATTTTTTGTATTAGTTAAAGTTTTATTTGAAGTTGATTAGATAAGATGTTCTATATAGGGATAAGGAGATTCGCTGAAGTCGTTTCTGAACTATCTTTTTTTGGCTGGACAAGTAGTTCGCTCGAATTTCGGCCGAAACGGGAAGTTTGGCAGAAGTAAAGCAGGAATTATTAAGTTTCGATAAGTATCGTCAAAATAGATATGGTTTATACAGGTATATCTGAACTTGATTTTCTGAGATGACTAGCCTGGCGAAGACTGGATCCTTCGAAGACAAGACCTAGTTGTCTGGGTCAGACATTACATTTTTGGGATCCCATCGAAACCTTTGGTCTTGTTATGTCTGCTAAAATTGTTTCCCTTCGTAGAGATTAAGGTTTTGATTAAGGTTGGAATTCTTATATATGGTTGTGATTAAATGTGGATTAGAGGACGAACAAAAACATTTGTAAAAATTATTATGTGAAAATAAGAGTTATAAGTAACACTGATTAAAACAAAATTTTGAATTCATAATTGGAAGTATAAAGCATATTGTACAGAATTGACAGTTGAACAGTGGAGTTGAAATGGGGGGAGATTCGATTGTGAAGCTAAATGTAAGAAACGGTTCAGCTGTAGAAAAAGTCATATTTTCAGCCAGATAATCTTAATCGTACGTTTCATGCTGACTCAAGCCAGCTCCTGTAATATCGATCAATTAGTCAACAGTTTATTCTAAAACCGAAGCCGAAGGCTGCAGAGTGCAGATAATAGGATTTTGGTCATTACAGAAAAAAAAATACAACATGTATACACAGCCCACAGTCAATAATTTTTAATTAAAAACTCAATTTTTATAACTTTAGTAACCAAGCTACTAAGTGACTAATCTTCTTCGTCCTTAAGTGAGCTAAGAGTGCGAGGAAAACTTCGTCGCATTAGTGACAGGAAATCAGATAGCAAGAAATAAGGACTTGTTCTGCCTCGTAAATAAATGCAAGAGGTCTGTAATGTATGCCTAGCTCAGTTTTCGTGCTCGGAGAGCACCTATTCACCATTCAGAATTGTAGGCTTAAACTTCCACCACGGGCCCAATGATTTTTGTGTTGGCTGTTAAAGTATTCATGGCAGGAAGGGCGTTTCCCTCCTACAGTGGGGGTTTGCTTCTTTCAGATTCTGTCAAAATGTGCATAGTGGACGCTTTTTAAATATTTTGGCGCTAAAGCTAAGAGCTGACTTATCGGTCTAGCACTATCGTAAATGATTCACAGTCAGCCAGTGTCGGCTAAAGAAGTGCTACTGTTTTCTTTTTATTTGATTTTCTTATCAAAGTTTGTTTCGAGCTTGCCAAGTTGGGTATTTTCGAATCGTGCCGCTAGATGGTCCCACGGTCATTCGGAGTTCTGATTTGAGCTAGCGATTTGGATGAGAGGATCCAGACATTCCAAATGTTAGAATGTGTCCGATCTAACCAGGTCAACTTGCATGGTGTATGACTTGCTAGTAAAGCTGGTTTACCATAGTTAGTAATACAAACGTGTTAGATATAAATTATTTCGACGTAGCTATGTTGATGCGGTGTATTAGGGTTGACGCTCTTTCTTTTCTTTGTAGTTCAGAAGTAATTAGTTCCTTGTTCTAGATATAATGCAGATTCATCAGCCACGCAGAGGTTGAAAGTCGACAAAGCGAAAGTATGCGTGTCCCTTTAAGTATTTTTATATGCATTTTTTCTAACTCCGTTTGCGCTGGGAACACAACAATTGCTATACAAGCCACAGAGAACATGCATGAATCGTGGTTTTAACACAACTCTTCCTCACAACCCTCAAGACCATCATGCGAGGTGGTGGTTTGGTTTCGGTTTTCTAGTAGTTAGAAAATGGTTGCTGCTTTTTGTTCTTTATAGCCCCATGTGGATGATGCTCCATGTGCTAAATAGTATTGATCTTAATTTCGAACTCACATGAATTACCGGACCTATCGGCCTTATACCAGTTCAGTGCTCCAACCGGATTTAGTCCCTGTTTTGTCTCCACTCCCCTAATACTCTATATTATAAAGAACAAATATTCAGATAGAACTTATGTCTTTAGTCGCGTGCAACGACTATGAAAACCCCCACAAAATTGAGCGGACCTGGAGCTATTTACTCTAGCTATGAGCTGATGTTGATATCCGTTTACTCCTCTTCCGTCTTCACCGTTGATTCTCGCACGAGAAATGTCGAGGGAGGCTAGCAGGAGGCGTACTCCGCGCGCTGACCTGCTCTGGAGCGCGTCCATAGAACCAATCAGCTTTGACTGCTAGATTTCCTCTTTAGGGACTTAACAGCGATATAGCTATTTGTAGAGGTAACGAAACGTGATGTGGCGCTCCGCTCATTTGCATCGGGAGTAGGCCGTATTTTACTCGACTCTGCATGTTTGTATGACCGAGATAGGGAGACAGCAGTTCTGCCTCGTTATTCGTTCTTGATATTATTAAGTCCGAACCGCGCCAGAACCTCGGGAAGAACGAGAAACCTCACACAAAAGAATCCTCACACTTTAGTTAAATCCTATTTCTGGCTATTTGCTAGGCACACGGCGATTATTCATAGACACGAGGAGTTAGTCCTCAAGAGTATTATCAGCATCCATTGCAAAGCAATAGTGTAACAGATCTGTCAGTTAATGAACAGAAAAGAGAAGCCTTCAGTTTTTAAATTGAAGGGTAGTGCAAGACCTTCACGGAGGTTCGCATCGTTTTTCTACATTGATAATGGGGATGGTCCTTGGGGGACTAATAGAAACTAAACCGTATGGTTGCTGTGAAATATAGATAAATACAAAAATAGCCGATAAATACAAAAATAGTTGTGAAACTCGTCCTAATTGGTTCACGTTCGTGCCCACTCGACGGTACGTGATTGTCCTTTACTTGGCTGCTCTCGAGTGCATATGAATCAAAGGTCGTATTCCTACTTACTGTAGTAACTACGCATGATGTCATGTCTTTTGGCTTCTTGGCGTGAAGGCTGGAATGAATTTTCTACTTTTGGCAAAATATCGCGCCATGCGCTAATCCCGCCAATCGCATCGTAGTTATGACGCTTACTACGCTCCCAAGCGTGGTAAGCAAATAGTTACTAGTTGCGTTTTTGCAGATACCATGGTATCTTTTACCATGGTAACTGGATCTACAATTAGTCGTTTTTGCAGTTACCGTGGTATCTGATACCACGGTCTAAAGTCGTTTTCGCAGTTACCGTGGTATCTGAATATCAGATTTTCTACTTTCGGTGTGAATATCAGATACCACGGTACCTTGCCAGATACCAGGGTAACTGCAAAAACGCCTTTTGACCGTAGCATCAGATACCAAAGAAGACCAAAGAAGACAAAAATTATGTTCGAAAAAGTTATAGTAGTTAACATATCTCAATCTCAGTTGATATCGGAATAACAAGCTCGAAGGCCATTTAAAAATATGGCAAAAGGAGAAATAAGGGTAAAAGAGGAAATAAGACAGAATATTAAAAAATTAAACGTAGAGACAGAGGAAAGTGTAGGTGACGCTAAATATATAGGTCGGTCATTGAAAAAAATAATATAAAACATTAGGTGTTAGGACCGTTGACATCACCGAGGGAAAGTGGAAGCGTAGTCATCTGGCCAAATCATATTGGACAGGAAGAACGGAAAAGATATTATGCGGCAAAAAGAAAAGAAAAATGATACCACGGTAACTGCGAAAGGACTTCAGACCGTAGTATCAGATACTATGGTATCTACAAAAACGCAGCTATTATTTCGAGAAGGTTGGAACAGTCATTGTAGTATCTTTTCACGAGGTGAAAATGAAATAGTAGATGATAGTTACTAGTGTAAGAGAGAAAGAGAGAAAAGAAGAACTTTTAAATAGTCATCTGCCGAAGAAACAGCAGCCCTTAGTTTTTATTTGAAGCTCTTAAAGTTTAATGGGGGGGGGGGTTAAGATGCGTTGAACGGCTGCCACTTGAACCTGACTGCAAAGATGAACACTTGATATGTGTGCTTATATCTCCTTCCGTAGATCCACGATTCATTCTCACATTTTGGAATATTACCGGACGAACGGGACAGAGCTCCGGGGTGTTTCGAGCGCTGACATAGTTGCGTTTGTGAAGAAGAAGCTCCCCCTATCCCAGGCAGCTGTTCCGCCAAGTAAGTACCTATGAATCGATGAGGCTATTGCTCTTTTACTTTCGGTGGCCCAGATAAATCTTTCTGATATTAGGGCGATTCTGGCGATCTGTTGGATTCGCTTTCCGAAAAGCAAAGCGAGAATCCGCCGAGCGCAAGAACAAGCATAAAGTCGTTGCGCGTCACTTGCACCTTTACAACTTCTCGCTGACTTGCCGAAACCACTTTCTATTCGCGAAGTGGATTCGCTTCCAATTGCTGGCGGAAACTAGCGGAGCGCGAGAACAGCTCTCGAAAGCGACGCGACTTTTAGACAAAGTCGCAAGAACAGCCGGCGCGTAAGCTCGGGAAGCTTTCCAGAGTGCCAGAATCGCCCTATTGTCTCGATGTTGATACTCTGACCGAGAGTCTATGTCCAACTTGAGGACATTACAAGCTAGCCGGCGGGGGAATATTCAATCTTCGAAGGCGTATTGGGATCGCAGTGTTTCGGTTAGGGAAGTGCGGTTCCTTTTCTTTCATACTTAATTCATTTGTTTCTTAGAATACAACTTGATCCAGTAACAGTCAGCACTCAAGATCTTCTGCCCGCCTCGGGCGTCACATCAGTTGACCTTTTTCTTACTGCTTAATAGCCAACCTAAAATATTAGACCCAGACTCTAAAGTTCATAAACACACAACAACACCCGCAAGCTGTAAAAGTTAAACCCAAATCCAGATATCATGAGTCTTGAAATTCGACAAGAGGATGTTGGTGAACCACCCGCTAATCAAAAGGATGTCTTTGTTTGATCTTACAAATACTGGTCCCCAAACGCTCAAATTATTCCAAATGCGAAGGAAGCTAATTTTGATATTTATTCTAATATACTAATCGTCACACCTAGGTGATTGCGATGTATTAGTTTGCATTGTCGGACCCGCGTGCTGCTGGAAATGTAATTTAAGTTTGCGTTAGTGATCACCATAAAAAAAAAAAAAAATGCAGTCTGTGTAGTTGTATTTAATTTAACTGTGCATCAGATCTTAAGCAGTAGTTTCCAGTAGCATCCATTCTTTCTAGTAGCACGCATTGGCAACAGTTACCGTTGTGTGCCACTAAAGCTTACAACTTCATAAAACTAATTTTCGAAAAATGTTCCTTGGGATAGCCATAGCCATCCGTGTGCAAATGTCGCTATTGCAGTTGGCACTGCATCGGCCACTGTATGGGGAGTTGTAGATAAGGGATCTTATGGAACGCGTAGGGTTGGGGGGTGATGGGTCACGAAGGGAATTTGTGAGTCAAGTCGGTTACAAGACATAGATGCACCGTTTATAGATCCGGACTTGATGCGGCCATCGCGGGGAGTGCTGGAGGGGGTTTAAAAATATTATGGCAGATTTTGGGTTAAGGGATCACGGAAACGGAACTTGGGGGGGGGGCAGGACTGTCTTACGTCGCAAATGTACCATTTCTGGATCAAGACCGAATCCGGGCACTGTTGAGAGATTCGGGGGAGCGGGTCCCCCGTGACACTACCAGCGACCGAATCGGTGGAGAGATCTGGGCAAAACTTGGTGGACCATTCATGCCACGTACCCCTAGATCTGTAGTTAATACGCCCAGATTGGAACTGGCGATTGCGGGAGAGCTAGAGAGGTCGGGTGGAGCCACCCACCTGTGACAATACGAACCGTATCTGATGCACATGTAAACTACCTTGCAAGTGCCAGATGAGCTTTCAGTTCTTCGTTTGTACAGCTTAAGTAAAGTGTTATCTTGTAGATCATGTTTCTTTAATTCCCTTGACAAGTAAGTGATTTTGGTCTTAGCTCTTGTGGCCAAGGATATGTCATGCGTCATAATCTAGATGTATTCTCAATCCTTTCGTTCCAGGGTTGAAGTCCGTGAAAAAGCCTGGACTGATCGATGACGATTTTGACCTTCCACTAACGATCGCGACCCCCGCCGCTCCAGCCCCCGTCGCTCCAACGGCTTCAAGCTCTGGGCCCAGTAGCGTCACAGCTATGAGAAAAGCACCTGAAAGCGACGCCAGGCTGAAGGTTGCTCGTCCGAAACTACCAGTTCTAGCAGGCGACAAGGTAAGCAGACTCGCTCCGTACAGGTTCCATTTGCGAGCTGGTTTACTTATGATTGTTGCCAACTTTGCGTGTAGACATTTGTTTAGCCGTAATTGATTGACGGACGAAAAAGCTTCCTGGTTAGAGATCCGTCAAACCACTCTGGTCTCTCGAGAGTCCTTGGTTTTATAGTATCTAGGCTATGCTCGGCACTGGGGTATTAACCACTCTTGTCAAAAAAGATGTGGTCCACCAACGATGGAAACTAGGCAAAAATAAACAAAACTTAGAATGAGGATCCATTGGGTCAAAAGCACAGGTCACGTTCGTAGATGGCCTATATCTAAGGGGGGGGGGGGGTCAATCTGATGCGACAGTCAATTTTAGGGGTAAGAAGACATGCTGAATTCATGTATGAACTTTATTTTCTTTCCGGGTAAATATTTGTACCGGATTCCGGCCAAACCCGGAAATTTAGGTAAAGAGGCATGCTGAACTCATTTTTGAACTTTTTTTTCGGACAAGTAGTTCGCCCGGAGCATCTAGGCTATGCACAGCTCTGGAGTAGCCTATAATCTTACTCTCGCCGAAAGAAATTTTGATCCACCAACAACGGAAACTAGAGGCAAAAAAAAACAGGTGATTTTTTTTCTTGGGGGAGTGCGGATCCAGTGCTAGGCATAGCCTATGCGAACCTTGGACTACACCCCCTCCTCGTGACGGAAAGAATTGCTCTTATAGTTTAGAATGTGGTAAATTTTCTTTTATTGCCACAGTGCAATGGGCCTGGGATGGCTTGGGTAGATCTTCTCTGTACCCCATCGATTAGTTGTGTTTCAGTGAGACTGTTAGAAGTTCCGACGTTCCGGCAGCAGCAGCTACTGTAGTCTAGTTAATAAAGATTTGTTTAAGTTAGCTTTTTCCTGTCAAATTTAACTATTTTCATCCAGATTCTAGCTTTTAATGTTTGGAAATCCCAATCCTAAAACTGGTCACTCACAAAACTGGCCCAGTCAAATGACGCGCCCTTCCACAAAGTAGAGAATATTACGAAAAGCGCCGCAGGCGGAATTTTCGAAGCATTTATGATTAGTTTTTGGGATCCGTGATAAAAGTAGGCTAAGGACTATCGATGAAATTATAGATCAGTCCTTTTGTCTGCAACCAGTGCTTCACTCGACCTCTTCCGAGTTTCGAGGTAACTCCCGAATCCTGGCAATTATACCGAATAAATTACCGAATCCCAGTTATTATACCAAAAAAGTTTAGACCGATGGCATGTTCGTGATTCTGTAGAGCTACCGTATCCTGATTATTATACCGAATTGTTTTGAGATCGAAAGACTACCGAATAATCTTCGGATTCGGTGTAATTTCGTCGAAACTGGAATCGTGATTCGTGGTAACTACCGAATCTTGGAAATTATACCGAATACACTACCGAATTCCCAATCATGATGCCGAATAATTTTGGACCGATAGCTTGTTCGGGATTCTGTTTAACTACCGAATCTCCAAAAATATACCGAATAGAAATCACCAAATAATTTCAGTAAATTTTCTCACCGAATTAGTGATAACTACCGAATACTGGCAATTATACCGAATCCCGATCATTATACCGAATAGATTTGTACCGATAGCCTATTTGGGATTCGGTATAACTACCGAATCCCCGTAAATGTACTAAATAGTTCTGCTATCAAAAAAATACCAAACAATTTTAGTAAAATTTTGGGCCTCCGGGCCAAAATTTTACCGAATCTCAATAAGGTGGGAGGTGCTGCACCCCCCGCACCCCCCCTTGCGACGCCCCTGCTGGGCGCAGCCGACCATTGTTTTTCGTCATTACAAAAAATAACAAATAATTACATTTGTGTTATGTACAATCACAATTTTTGTTCTGACGGTCATGTGGGCATAATTACGGATGTCCGATTTATCTTATTGGAGAGGACACTAGGGCAGGACACCCTAGGGCAGTGTCAGAAGTCTCCTCTACCGTATCATTTTGTGGGAGGGTTGCTATTCCCTGGTATATTGACATCGCCCAAAGACAACTTCATTAAAATGGTGGTAGAATATGTGAGGGGGAATTTAAATAGGAGATATTTTATTTATGTGTAGTAGGATCAGGACCGTATCCAGGGGGGGGGTAGGGGATTCAGCCCCCCCCCCCCGAAACTGGACAAATAATCGTTTTGTATAGGCTTTGACCTCTGACCTATGTCTTTTTCGCACTTTTTGGTCTGACCTGCGGGACCCCCCCCCCCCCCCCCTCCGAAATAAATTCTTGGATACGGACCTGAGTAGGATCATTATGTTTTCAATGCATCAATATATTTGTATGTCCTGTTTATTAAATCTGTGTATGGCCCATTCGAGGCTAAATAATCACTAATCTATTATTTTCTGACAGCTTGGATCCAGTAATTTTCTTTCATAACTGAATTACTAACACTGCAATTGGTTTTCTAACGTCTTCCGTTGCTAGAATAGAAAAGAAATAAATGCGTATATAATACACATTTGAAATTTTCCGAACGTACAATCACAATCCAGCAACAATTCACAGCTACAGATGTTGTAACGTCTAACGAAAGAGTGGATGAAGCTGTTCTCATACCGCTCATCAAAAACTTGTGGTGGTTGGAGCTCAGGTTCGGCAGAAGCCGCCAACCCAACTGGTCTTTTTTTATTGGGGGCGTAGGTAGGGGGAGGATACCGTCTTGTTTCAGGTAGGCCGGGAGGCTAGGTAGTTGCCACTTTCATTCAGTACTTTTTTTTAACAAAAACCCGTTCTTCCAAAGTTGATCTAGGATTCCTTACTTTACTGCGAGAAAGCAAAGGAGCGTGCGCGCAACACGCACAACCAATGTTTTGGAGACGGTACTTTTTGGGATCCCCAAACGTAAGTGGAGGGATACCTGTGACATCGCAAAAGTTGTCCGTCTGTCTGTCTGTCTGTGAGCACGGGGTGGGAGGGGAGGATCCTTTGGGTGGGAGGGGAGGATCCTTTGGGTCAAGGGAAAGGTCGAGTTCGTGGATGGGCTCTGTAGCCCTACATTTAGGGGTTCAAGTTAAGGGACAAACATATTATTTTTGAACAGCTAATGAGATAGTCGATTAACGGGTAAAAAGACATGTTGAAAACGAATATGAAAACCATTTTCTCGCCGGAAAAGTAGTTCCGGAATTTCGGAAACTGGCAGAAGTAAGGTATGATAGTTTCGATCGGTTTCGTCAAAATAAATGTGACTTATAGACATAAACACATGCTGAATCCATATGTGAACTTGGTTTTCTCAGATGATTAGCTATTTGGCATTAATCTGTTTCTAAATTTTAAGAGTAAAAATGTTCAAGGAGTCTGGCGAATACTGAATCTAGCGAAAACCTTAATTGTCTGGATCAAATATTGAATTTTTGGGATCCCATCGAAACCTTTGGTCTTGTTCTCGTTTGGTAGTACTTTTTTGCTTCTTGGGTAGTGCAATGAATGTTATTTTAGTGGTGTGGCAACCGAGGTGGCAACCCTGCTTCAAACATCTTGGGATTACCTTGTGAAACGATGGTCCTTCATTCATCCCGATTGTATAATTTGCCCTGGAATCTCGGTGAATGATACTAAAGATAATCATTTGCGTCAGGTGGATCTGTCTGAGTACTCGGTGATTCCATGCCTTTTCCATCTGTGCGGTTAGTAATACTGAGAAACTGCAGGGATCTCTGGCAAATTTCCGGATTTGGGCTGGATTCCATTCAAACTATTGGTGAGATCTCGAAGATGCACCCCCCCCCCCCCCATTCCCGACAAATCAGTTCACTCGAGGCTAAGTTTGACGGGGTTCCCTGAGATGGTTCAACCTAAATGAAAGCTCGATGAAAAGTTGGCTCGTGTTTACATTTGCCGATGACATGATGAATGGTTTACGAGTTATAAATAGTTTATAATCGCAGGAACTCGGCTTTCAAACTCTTAAGGTTTGAAACAGATTAAATAAGCATCATGCTATCATCTCACGCATCTGGCGTGTTATGACTTATGACTAGTGGGTCTGTAGATTTGCGTTTGTTTGTTGCACTTCCTTTGTTTATTGCTGCCAATTGATGATCTACTGCAGCCATGAATGGATCACTGCTCTGTGCTTCCTAGATAAGTTGGTGACGCCCAACAAAAAACTGTTGGTAGAATTTGGATGAATTAATTTTGAACTAGATTGGATGAAATGGATTAATTAATTTTATTTTCATTTGTTTTGTTATTACATTTGGCGTTAAGCTTTTAGCTTGTCTCCGTTTTTGGGGTGGCGTACGGGAGTAAAGAATGGTTCACACAGAAATTGGGAGAAAAATCTTATCTTGGAATTAAAAATCTTGGAAGGTTCATCTGTATGGGAATGTCGCACAGGGGGCACTTTCTATAGTTCAGTACGGTTTAAGGTTTGGATTGTGTCAGTGTAACATATGTAAATTTTCTTCTATTGTTTTGTGATTTACCATGGCCGCAAGGTTTTAGTGTAATAACTTACTTACATAGCCTACGCTTTACACACAGAAACTAACACACTACAAAAGTAAACAAATTTTCAAACTAATTTTGCTTTTCTTTTATTTGTAGTTCATATTTATTCCAGTGTTTGTTATTTATTTTGTCATTTTCTGACCCTAGCTGGTCGTCCTATAGTTCAAATTAAATAAAACAAATATAAAAAAAATCTGATATTGGAGAGCCAATACAAATTTCGCCGTTTGGTATTTGCTACTCTCTTTAAAAGGCGTATTAGAAGCAAATCATTGATTGAGAAGCCTACTCTTTGGCACACAATGATCCACTTTTCCACTAGCATCGCTGGGAGCTGGAATAGCCGCAGCTATTGACAAGAACAAGAAAATTACCACCCAGTCCTTTATCTCTCTGGACGCTATCCCTGCTGAAGAAAAGGGATTCAACAGCTATTCAGGTTTCTTGCCTATTCCTCCCTTACTTGCCAATTTCGTAAAAAAAAACCGTAAAATTATGAATATGAATAAATGTTCAGTAACTAATATAATCATCAAACTTGACAAACTGCATTGAAGTTGTCAGTGTTAGAGTTTTCTCCGCCTCACGTTCTTGTGCGTTTTTTTTTAAGTGTAATTATTTGTTCTAACCCAAGTTTGTCTCCATAATTTTCTTTCTCTTTTCCCTTCCCCCCCCCCATTTATATTTTATGAAAGTGGGCAATACAAATATTCAGTTATTACAAGAATAAATAAGGGAAGAATTGAGAAGACTTGAAGCAAGCTAAAACGACTTTCGCCCGGTCTTATTTACCGGGGGTGGAGACTGGGTGGAGCTTCGCGTGTTGTCTCTTGCAGTATTAAGTGTTACCTCCAGAGCAAAAGTGATGAAGCAGTCAGAAAAGGCGGGAATTTCAAACAGTGCTGATTTCCGAGGATTATGCAAAAGGGAAAAAACTTTTCAATCTCGGGCCAGATTTGCAATGTGAAGCTTATGTTATCAGAACCCTTCGCAAAGACGATGAAGCCCAAGGGAATGCGGCATTTGATGCCTCAGGGAGCAATTAAGCAACTTGAAAGTTGAGGCATAGACCTAACACCCATGCATTTAGTCCAGATTCAATATGATCAGTGTGAACATTAGTAATTTTTATTTTGGGTCTTCTCAGAACTGTAAAGACTCGCTTCTAGAAAAGGTATTAAGCTTGGACAATTTAAGGCATTTAGCTGGCGAAATGTGCTGAAAGAGTTATTATGTTTTTCTTTTAAGTTGTACTCTCTACATAAAATTTTGTTCATATAATTTTCTTGTGTAGTTGCGAAGAACAGTTGGCTATAAAGTATTTCCAAAATTTTGAATTATTGCAAATTACTGATTGTAAGATATCTTTCAAAACGTCTCCCTTTGTGATAACAATTTTTATTATTCGTAGTCAAAATGGATATCATTATCTCGTGTAGTTGGCTAAATTTTTTATTCTCAACTTATCAGTCCGGTTTTGTGTGAAAAAATAAGTAAATCTTTCTTCTTACTTATGCAGAGCCGAAAATTCTAACCGAGGGATTGCCTACTCTCGATTTGAGAGTACAGCAAGTGCCGGGTGCCACGATGCCGGCACCGGTTGTCACGTGTTTAAACATCACAATAAGCATTTTAAACGAGTTTGAAAGATGAATCGCCCGATTTATACACTGCCTATTTCGGTTGGTGCCAGGAAAGCGTTTACAGCAGGTGCCGGGTAGTGGGTACCCCCTCGATTCTAACTGACTTTCTAAGCCTAGAGTGAAAACCTTTTGAAGCAAGTCCTATAGTGTTCAGTCCAAAATGTTGTCGGTCCTGTTTTGCCTTTATTTCGTCATCCATTTACCCCCGATAAGACAGTCCTGAGAAGACCAAAATTTAAATTACTAATATTCACACCGATCCTATTGAATATAAACTAAATGCATGCTTAGTTTTTTAGATATAAACTAAATGCATGCTTAGTTTTTTAGTTTTAGTTTAGTACTCTTTATTATACAAACCAACTTTTACGGCTAACACTCAAAATGCCCACGATCATAATGCCCACGACTCAAAATGCCCACTAAAAATGCCAACAACTCAAAATGCCCACGACTCAAAATGCCCACGACTCAAAATGCCCACGACTCATAATGCCCACGACTTATAATGCCCACGACTCAAAATGCCCACGGTTCAGAATGCCCACGATTGGATTATTTGAGGTGTTCAGAACGTAGTAAACTTTAATTAGGGGTGAGTGAGCAACGGGAAAAGTATAATAGACTGAGTATCAGAATGACGACGATCATAAATGTTGAACTGGTATAATCTCAATTATAATATAATTCTGGTAAAATACTTACAAGAAACATGTGTATTGGCTCGTGCGTAGTTGCTGCAAAAGCGCTGTGCTTTCTCGAGGAAGCCTCTGCCTGATTAGGAACCCCCTTGGAACTTTTCTTTAAGACCTTTAACTTGCTGGTCTTTTTGGATCGTTTTTCAAGCAACAATAAAATAATTCCTTTCAAAACCTTTTCCGTTTTTAATCCTACCCCTTGTAATCTCATAGTCCGCATTCCCAGGATGATATTGGCCTCCCCTGTGGACAGTTTCAGCCGTCGACATTTTGAACCAAGACGATATTAGCCTCCCCTGTGACCATTTTGAACTGTCGGCATTTGGAAACTGTCGGCATTTTTAAGCCGCCATCATTTCGGACGATTTCGATAGTTGCTGCAAAAGCGCTGTGCTTTCTCGAGGAAGCCTCTGCCTGATTAGGAACCCCCTTGGAACTTTTCTTTAAGACCTTTAACTTGCTGGTCTTTTTGGATCGTTTTTCAAGCAACAATAAAATAATTCCTTTCAAAACCTTTTCCGTTTTTAATCCTACCCCTTGTAATCTCATAGTCCGCATTCCCAGGATGATATTGGCCTCCCCTGTGGACAGTTTCAGCCGTCGACATTTTGAACCAAGACGATATTAGCCTCCCCTGTGACCATTTTGAACTGTCGGCATTTGGAAACTGTCGGCATTTTTAAGCCGCCATCATTTCGGACGATTTCGATTTCGGGTGTTACACATCTGAATTGTGGGCATTTTGAGTAGTGGGCATTTTGAGTCGTGGGCATTTTGAGGCGTGGGCATTTTAATCGTGGGCATTTTGATCGTGGGCATTTTGAACCGTGGGCATTTTGATCGTGGGCATTCTGAGCGTGGGCATTGTGAGAGTGGGCAAAAAGATCGTGGTGATTTTGGGAACCACCCACTTTTACATGCTAAACTACATGAACAAATCTTTTTTAATCCGCTTTATAATCTGCAGGAAAACCCGAATGGGCCTGTGGGGGCAGTAAATAGAAAACTTCACTTTACAATATAATTTTCACACACTTTGTCAAAAAAAAGATAAGATGACTGCATGAAAGAGGAAGAAAAAAGAAAAGAAAGCAAAGAAAACATTAAGTGGGATACCATGCCGCCGTACCAAAATTAACCACTCCTAAAAAAAAAAAAATTATTCTGTCAATGATGGTCTGTCAAGAAATGTTTCTTTAATCGGTCCTTGAACTGTGGTAGACTCATCGCATGCGTGTTAGGTCTATGCCTCAACTTTCAAGTTGCTTAATTGCTCTCTGAGGCATCCAATGCCGCATTCCCTTGGGCTTCATCGTCTTTGCGAAGGGTTGTGATAACATAAGCTTCACATTGCAAATCTGACCTGAGACTGAAAAGTTTTTTCCCTTTTGTATAATCCTCGGAAATCAGCACTGTTTGAAATTCCCGCCTTTTCTGACTGCTTCATCACTTTTGCTCTGGAGGTAACACTTAATACTGCAAGAGGCAACACGCGAAGCTCCACCCAGTCTCCAGCCCCGGTAAATAAGACCGGGCGAAAGTAGATCCAGCTTGCTGACATCGAGGCTATGTGAGTTCTCAATTCTTCCCTTATTTCAAATCAAATCAGTTTTAATCTCCACAATAGCATACAGCTAGCCTCGGATTGTCAACAATACAACGGATTACAATCATAATAAAATACGTTCAAAGATTTGTCGAGTTAAAATGCTTAATAAAATAAGGGACAAATGAATTCAGGTACCTCTCGGATGATTTTGTTGGCGGGGGCTTAAGTTTTTGAAGACCCAAGGACTTGTCTGCCCCCTTGTACCGGGTCGCACACACTTCCCATTTTCGAACTCCGGTAAAATATCCCGATGTTTTTCTGAGCTGAGGCATTTCAAACCAAAATCCATTGTCAGCTTATGCCTTCGCTCAATCAAGGTCGTCAGAGACAAAGTCCTTAGGCCTTCTTCATAAGACGTATAGCAATTCCCGAGGATAATTCGAATAGCCCTTTTCTGGATTACTTCCAACTTATCAGATAGCGATGCTGATAGTCCAGGATGCCAAACTGGACATGCGTATTCTGCATTAGGTCTGATATATGTACAATAAATAGACCTCATTATTTTTGTAGGCAGCGCAAACCGGCGGAAAACTGAAAACGAACGAAGAAGTAAAGAACACTTGTAAATAATCTGGTCAACATGAGAGTGCCATCTTAAGTTATCATCGATCGTGACGCCGAGTATTTTTGCTACGTTCCGTACACATAGACCAACATCTTCAAGGTCTGGCAATTTTCTCTTCAGAAACGACACTCGCATAATAAAACTCTTAGGGCGACTGACAGCTAATTTAACCTCATTAAGGTCATGTGCTAAAATACTGAAAATTTGTGAAATAGATAAATCCACAGAATATGGGTTCAAATTCCTCAAAGCAACACCACTCAAATCGTCGGCGAACTTATAACGGTTCAAAACTTCAATTAAAACACGATTAAAAACAATGATAAAAAGAATCGGCCCGAGTTTCGTTCCCTGTGGTGCACCACAAAAAATTCGAACAAACTCGGAAATTTTATCTTTTGTGAGCATAACACTTTGTTTCCGGCCAGACAGAAAGCTTGCAATCATCCGGAGAATAAACGTACTGGCACCCATCTCTTTTGCTTCACGAATTGCAACTTTATGATCTAAACTGTCAAACGCTTTAATTATATCACTCAATAAAATTTCAGCATATGAATCTGGTAACTGGAGGTGCTTTAAAACTGTGTCAATCTAACGAATTAAATAATGAGTTGTGCTGAAACCGGGCCTAAAACCGAATTGTTGTGGGTCAATTTTTTCCTCAATATCATCAAATAAAAGTTTAAAAATAAAGCTTTCAAAGACTTTCGACAAAACAGGTTATTGGTTACTAATAACCAATTCTTGGTTATTAGTAGGACATTCATGGTCTAGTTTGGGACCCCATTGAAATCTTTTGCGTTGTTCCTTAGTCTATTATATGTTGTTATTTTATCTCAAGGATACCTTTTTAAACACAAGACGTGTTCCTATTAGGTGTAATAATAGGCTGTGCCATGCTGTAATTTTCACTTGCCAGCAAATTCTCACACTGTTATAAACATGGTCAGCTTAAGGACAGAGAGAGAGCAGAGGCCTTCTTAACTTCCGCTTTCTCCGTGACGCCTCATGCGACTGTCATAGTTAGTGCTTTTTCGATGATCATAATGAAATTGTCTGTAAAACCGCAGCTATACATCATTACCACGTGCTTCCTAACCAGTGTAATCTCTGACGCAATCACGATTTTAGTGCTAATTGATAAGCAGTAAAATCTAAATGCTAAGCCTATTTTGTGGTAGGAGTTGTGATTGTCTGGCTGAACGCTTTGTAGTTTCTTTCCGAAAATCCGACCTGAGAACTAAGCGCAATGACCATGTGGGGTCGTAAATGGTAATGCTCGCCTTATCACGCACATCTTACCATGCAGGCCCGTGGAATTTATTTCGGGGGGGGTTTTGCCCACGGAATTTATTTCGGGGGGGGTTGTCCAAGGGTCGGACCAAAAAGTACAAAAAAGATATAGATCAGAGGTTAAAGCCTACAAAAAACTATTACTTTTGTGGGTTTCGGGGGGGTTCGAAGCCCCCAACCCCCCTGGATACGGCCTTGTTACCATGCTTGTTTATATAGCGCCTAAAGTACGTGTTTCCATTACGGTCCATCGTACCTACATCAACCTGCCTCAATAATTGCTTCGTCCATCCTGAAACCGGGCAGCCCGAAACTCATACGGTCATCCTCCGTAACGACAACACACTGATAAAACACTTGCCGCGTTTCATTATTTTCGATGCGTATCATGCTCCCAGTGGTTGTCTGCAAGACACTCATCGGTCAGAAGAAGGATTATGCAAATTTGTCCGTCTTTTTGCGGGAAGTCACGGGCCTGGGCAAAGGCTTAAAGTGGTCAAGACCGCTGGTAATGTGTTAAAAGCAGAGCCTAATTTTAAATATTTGGCTTTTTTAGAGTAATGGGACATAAAATTTAAATAGTGCTAGATACCTTTTAATGATTCGAGTCTTTCATAATTGTTTTTATCTTTTTGCTTTGTTTTCGCCCTGAGGCAGTACGTAGTTCATTTATACGTTTTTCACCTTTCGATAAGAAGCCACCATCCTTATGACTTACTAGCGGAAAGCGTATCCACTGTAGATGAAAGGAGTGCGAAGAAGCCATCATCGTTTGGTATGTGAATGAGGCGCAGGCTATCAAGACCAGAAGAGCGTAGCAGATGAAAGTCGAGCCCGGTTGGTAATGACTAAACATGCTGGATACCCCTGAAAATCTAAACGACAAAAAAAGCTTATATTTCTTCAGTCGTATTCTTCGTCTTATTACGGAGGAAAAAGAGCAAAACTTTACGAATCAAATATTAGACTAGTTCTTTAAGGAGCGAAGAGTAATAAATTGGCAGCAACAGATTTGGAAGCTCTGCTCTGACCATGTTTGTTGGTTAACATGATATTTATACGAGTGACACTGCTGGAGCGTGAAAGAACTACACACTATGTGCAGCGTACGCTAGTTTTGTAAATTAAAGTGTGTATTTGGAGCCACAGAACTACAACAGTGATAACCAATACGAGCGACCTGTTTCTAGTCAACTTTTTTTTTTATTAATTCGATTAGTTCTTAGTGAATAGTTCATTCCTCATCGACAAGTTTTTCCTAGCTTTGGAAATGATGCCCGTACCCTAATTATTCATTACAAATAAAGTTTTATTGTATATGTGACAGCCGTAAGTCCTACACAGTTGCCAAGCGCTGCACTAACCATGTTTAAAAAGAGCGGTTGGTTTGAGCTGGGAATTCACTCGTGGAATAAAATATGATGCACCATCTGTCGTGATATTTTGTGTCCCAAAGGTCACTATGATCTTGAAATAACGCAGCAGTGTAGATTTACCTGAGTCATGATGCACAAGCTAGACACCTTGCAGATTAATTTGCAATGAAAGAGATTAATAACAAGTGTGATCTTTTTCTAGCCAACTCCTGTCGCGGCTCCGCCGAAGCCCACCGGTCCCCCCAGAGGTTGGAACGTTCCTCGTGAGAAAAAAGATTGGGATGGACAAGACGAGAATACGTGTTCGATCTGCATCAGCGAGATGAGATATTTCAACCGTGAGGAACTGCCGTGCAAGCATGCATATCATGCACAAGTAAGTCCTGCTTTGTTTTCTGAAGGTTTGGGCGCTTGTGCCTTCGTGGAGTTTACCTTCTTGGTCTTTTCCCGACCGGGAAATCCTGAGCTGAATCACATCCGGCACTGCTTAATATTCGTGCGAGTCTGGCGATGCGTCTGTTTGTTTGTTTGTTGGGAACAACGTGGCTCAAGGCCAAATCGCATGTTGAATAGTCAAAATAAATAGTTAGAGTGTCAATGTAGGAACGTACAATTCTCTGAAATAAAATAGATAGGCTACGCAAAGAACAAACTAGATCTTGTTTTTCAAAACATGAGAAGTTTATTTTGACTTGAAGAAATAATGAATTCTGTAACATACTTAAAATAATCTGGAACAAAATAAACCCAATAGAAAAAAAAATTGACGAAAACGTTGGTAGTCTGTGATATCAATCAATCAATCAATATCTTTTAATTCAGTCTACAGACCATACAGAAAGAAAAACACACAAAATAAACAAGACAAGTAAACAACAAATATATGTTCCGGTCCAACCAACGTGGTACGAAACATAAAGTTTGGCATAGTAAAACTTATGAAGATGACAAGAAAGAAATAGCCTTTGTAAAATGTTAGTGTTACTTACAAAAACGGTTAGGTTAGGTTAGGTTAGTCCTTTGTCCTTACCTATGTTTCTTGGTGTAACATATCCAAAATTCTGTCTTCATAAAGAGCATTTCGAAAATATTAAATTAAGACTTATTGATACATATATACTTGCTCCCGTTCCATTTAGACAAGAAAGGATAGCTTTTGAACCAGCCAAAGTGAAGGGAGCTTGGTTTAAAAGTTATTGGCGAATGCGTCGCATTTGCGCCTGAAATTACACGTCGCGCTCTTTAATTATCGAGATATGTGTTTTCCCGAGTAAAGTGTAACACGTGTTTTCGCGGGTAAATGGTGAAACAGAGGGTTTGAAAATGTCTGATTTTTTACATCAGTGTGTTTGAGCAAGATATAACAAACGAAGAGCCAGTCAGGCTTGCGCACATGTTCGAACTTGTGCCTGAAGTGAACCCTTGCCAAAAAGGGCCGAGATATCGCTAGAAGAAACCTCAGCTGACTTGTCCATTCAACGCAGTCAAACAGATCATGTCTGTTGCGTCTGAATACCAAGCTAAGCCCCGTTGGTGTCAACCATTATGCCTAAAATATTGCCTTGTTCTTGACATGTAAACAGCGACATGTCTGGAATTCATGTTTGTCTGGAATGGTCGTTGCTAATTCTTCCGTGTGGCAGCGAACTATTAGTTCCTTGCGACCTTCGTTAGCTCGCCAACTGTGATTATGCATGTGTCTGAAGAATAACAGATAAGTTAGTTGTTTGTATGCAGTAATGAAGGCTGTAGAGCGCAACGATGGCACGTCGTTTACACCTCATTTGCTATTTGTCATGTGCACATCAGAACCGTGTCTTGAGGCTTCTTCCCTGTTTCCTGGCAGTTTGAGCGTGTCCTTCTAACAGTAGTTACTATTTTTCGTTCCAACCTCGTAAAAAGTTACTACGCTGACCACTATTTCGAGAAGGTTGGGACAACCACCTCGAAATAGTAACTAATAGTAACTATTCGCTTACCATGCTCGGGAGCGTAGTAAGCGTGGTAACTACGCATCTCTGTAACGTGATTGGTCGGATTAGCCCGTGGCATGATGTTTGACCGAAAAAAAGAAAAATGCGTTCCAGCCTTGACGCCAAGAAGCCAAAGATCGTGACGTCGAGCGTAGTAACTACGGTAAGTAGGGTGGAACACGCTCTTTGTGTGTTCCGTTTCCTTCTTTCCTGCAACTATCTCAACATTCTTCAGAGGTTCGCTGAAGAGGTTGTCGTTCAAGTTTCCCGCCACGAGCATACAGCTGTTATAAACAAATATATAGATAGATGTAATCCATAAAAGCCGACAAGGGCCATCGCACAAAAAACAACAAGAAAAAACATTTAAAACATGAACGCTCTGCCTATATTTGAAACTACAGAGATATACAGTTTTCCTATATACAGTTTTCCCTGTGTGCTAATCCTATACGAAGGAATTTGAATAGCCTCGAAACTACTCTCTTTCATTATAATATTCCACTCACTCTCACTCCAAAAAACTTTTGTCTCAACTCAACTCATTCAGCTCAACTCACTCCCATAAAATGACTCATACTTTCTTCTCGCATCCGCGAGAAATAGGGGGCAGAGTAAGGACCACTTTCAACCCTAATTTTACCCACTTATTTATACAACTTTACCCAGTTTAGTTCCCCGTGAGACAGACCACACTTATAAACAGGGGCGTCGCAATTGCATTTTCAGTGGGGGGGTGTAGAGCCAAAATTCTACCGAATCTCTAAAAAATTTTACCGATTCCTAGAAAACTGAGAATTTGAACATTAAATTATGGAACATGAAAAGATTACTTAGGAAGAGTAACATTAAAGGGCAGCATGAAAGACGATAAGCCAACTATTAGGCGGCGCTTCGGCGAAGCCCACTTGGAGAATATATTGCCGGGCACGATTGCAGTAACAGCTTCTATAATATTGGTTAAATTTAACCAATATTAATTTTTTTTTTAGTTAGCCTCTTCCTGCCAAATTTAACTATTTCCATTAAAGATTCTAGCTTTGAATGTTTCGAAATCCCGATCCTAAAACTGGCTTAAAACCCCAGTCAAATGTTCGCAAAATCCCAAAAATAGAGAAGGTTACGAAAAGCGCCGTAGGCGGAATTTTCAAAACATTTATGATTAGATCTTTTTTGGGGGGATCCAAGATAAAAGTAAGGACTATCGATGAAATCATAGATCAGTCCTTTTGTCTGCGACCAGTGCTTCACTCGACCTCTTCCGAGTTTCGAGGTTCGTGGTAACTCCCGAATCCTGGCAATTATACCGAATAAATTACGGAATCCCAGTTAGTATACCGAAATAGTTTAGACCGATAGCATGTTCGGGATTCTGTATAACTACCGTATCCCGGTTATTATACCGAATTGTTTTGGGATCGAAAGTATATTCGGATTCGGTATAATTCGTGGTAACTCATGGAAATTATACCGAACAAACAAGCGAATCCCAATCATGATACCGAAAAATTTAGACTGATAGCTTTTTCGGGATTCTGTGTAACTACCGAATCTCCATAAATATACCGAATAGTTCTGGCATCGAAAAATTACCAAATAATTTCAGCAAATTCTCTCACCGAATTCGTGATAACTACCGAAGACTGGCAATTATACCGAATCCCGATCATTGATACCGAATAGATTTGTACCGATGGCCTATTTGGGATTCTGTATAACTACCGAATCCCGGTATATATACTGAATAGTTTTGCTATTGAAAAAATACCGAACAGTTTTAGCAAAATTTTGGGCCTCCGGCCCAAAATTTTACCGAATCTCAAAAAGGTGGGGGGGGGGGTGCTGCACCCCCCGTACCCCCCCCCCTTGCGACGCCCCTGCTTATAAAATTCTTCACCACAACATACTTTTTGCCTTGACGGTCTGAATGCTCTATATTCAGTCAGCCGATCAATCAACTTAAAATTCGGGTCTCCGAAGCCATAGCTTGAGAATCGCTGGGGACAAGTTCCACAGAGTCGTTGGGAAATGGTGTTTTAGGTACAGGATAGCTGTTCACTGAACAGCCTTCCGGAGGAAACGGTAAACTGCCAGTCCGTCGACATGTCCAAGGTTAACACCAACAACATTTTCGAAGAAGAACTGTTAAAAAATAGAAAGTTTGAAAAGAATTTTGTAGACGGTTTGCGGCCTCCTTTTTGCAAGATGTCATTGTTATTTTTTACATGTTGTTAATTACTGCCAAGGTTCGACGCCGTTGTCTACCGTTTGGCTACTGAAAATTGTCGCTAACCATGAGTGGGCATAATAGTCGAGCTCGTGGTCGGCTCTACTCACCTTTTTGCCTAGATTTTCACAAAATGACGCCTCTAATTTCCTTATGCTTACTCTTTTTCAGTGCATTCGGAAATGGCTAGAAAAGGAAAGGAATTGTCCAATCTGCAGGACCTACGTTGTCGTCTCCAACGACTTCCCAGCGCTGAATCGAAACTAAGCAGTGGCTGACCAGAATTATTGGAAGACGTCGCCTTCACGTCGCAGCTCAAGCCACGAGTTGAAAACGATGAGGAAGTAACTTCCAGTCGCAGAGAGAAATGTGTAGCTCTTTGTGTGTGTGGTTGACCGGAAAAGTAATATACCTGATAACTGAAGAAGCCGCTCGACAATTGAGTCCGACTGGCCTGTCTTTTTCGTAATGTTTATGTGAGTTCTTGAATGGAAGTTGGTTAGTTTTATATTTTTTCTCAGTAAACGAAGAAGCATTATTGTTTTAATCCAGGCCGATCAACTATGATTATGCTTCAAATGGTATGTACCCAGAAACTGCATCACACTATTTACGCTACACTATTTACCAAGTTTAGTGGACACAAACTTTATTCTGAATATATTAAACTACACGCGACGCTGTACTTTCACGAATTACTTTTCATCAAACGTTGCACTACCGTATTTGGAACTCCATAGGAGCTTACACTTGTTTCATCCCTTCAGACACATAGAAAAGTACTTCGTACTGGCACTGTTTTGAGGGTATTCACATCTGGCACTCTCCTTCATTTACGCACTTAGCCATTCCATATATCAGAGGAACTGGATCTAGTTCTACCCTCTCTTCGACCACAGTAACAGGCGTCCTGGGTATGCTCAGCTATCCAGGACAAATAACGCCCCACTCTTGTGTACACGCCAGGGAAGCCTGCTCTTCCACAGCCTTGCCCCCATGACACGACCCCTGAAATAAAAGCAGCCAGTTAAACCCCTCAGTTGTGCAGTGGTTGCTCACCAGGTCGATGATTTGTTTTTTCTGCTGATTGATCGTTTGTGAAGGGGTTTGAACCGTTTGAACTAGCACTTTTACCATTCAAACCCTGAAAGAGTTAACGTTGGATTTTTGTGTTTATATTCCATGGCTAATATTGAACCTTAAAGGACATGTCTTGCTTATGATAGTATTTCATACTAGTATTTCCATCCATTCTCGTTCCCTAGATTCTTCACTTCATAAGTATCTCCTCTATAGCAATACACTGATATCCCCCTTGCAACTTTGGTTCTCTTTACGTGACGTATCATGCGACCGATCATTGTTTCAGAGGAGCTTATTCGTCAGAGACCCGTTATGCAAATTTTGCCAAGGTTCTCACCCAAGGCAAGGGACACGGAAAGAGGTTAAAACAGCCGAAGCCGTGTTTAATTTCCTGTAAGCATAGCTTGTTGTAAAGTGGTTAACTATTTCTGAACATCTGCGGAAACACCATGTAGTGCGAGGTGTCCTTTAAACCTTAGTTGACCTATTACTTATTAATCTAACGACTTCACCTTTTTGGGATCCCAAAACGTAAGTGGAGGGTTACCTATGACATCGCAAAAGTTCTCCGTCTGTCTGTCTGTCTGTCTGTGAGCACGATAACTCTCGAAGGGAAAGAGATATTTTGATGAAACCTGGTGGGAGGATCCTTTGGGTCAAGTGAAAGGTCGAGTTGGTAGATGGGCTCTGTAGACCTACATTTAGGGGTGGGGGAGGAGGTTCAAATTAAGGGACGAACAAAATATTTTTAAACAGCTAGTGAGATAGTGGAATAAGGGGTAAGAAGACATGCTGAACACGAATATGAAAATCATTTTCTCGCCGGACAAGTAGTTCGCCCGGAATCCGGCCAACACCGGGAAATTTTGTTAAAAGTAAAAGTTTTATTTGAAGTTGATTAGATGTTCGATCTGAAGTAAGAATGCACGCTGAACACTAATGTGAAAATCATTTTCTACCCAGACAAGTAGTTCGCCCGGAATCCGGCCCAAACCGGAAAATTTGTTAAAAGCAAAAGTTGTATTTGTAGTTGATTAGATGTTCGATTTACGGGTAAGAAGAGATGCTGAATCCGTATATGACAATAATTTTTAATCCGACATACAGTTCGTCCAGAATCCGGCTGAAACCGGAAAATTTATTATAAGTTAAATTGTTATTTGAAGTTGATTAGATGTTGGATATAGGGGTAAGGAGATACGCTGAATGCGTTTTTGAGCTTTATTTTTTCGCCTGGCAAGTAGTTCCGGAATTTTGCCGAAACCGGAAATCTGGGAGAAGTAAGGCAGGATCGTTTCGATCGGTTTTGTCAGAATAGACAAGACTTATAGGAGTAAACACACATGCTAAATCCATATCTGGTCTTGGTTTTCTCAGATGATTAGCTATTTGGCCTTAATCTGTTTCCAAATTTTAAGAGTAAAAATGTTCAAGGAGTCAGGCGAAGACAAAACCCAACTGTCTGGATCAAATATTCAATTTTTAGGATCCCATCGAAACCTTTGGTCTTGTTCTCATTAGCTAAATTGCCTTCGCCGTAAAAAGTGCCTCTTTAGTTATTAGATTAACATACTGTCGTTTGACAACGGTTGGCTTTTTACGTCAGGAGTACTCAAGCGTTTAGTTATTGATCTTCTTGTACAGATGTTCTTCTTATGGCCGGAGGACTTTATTATCTCTCTTGATACCACAACTGTCCTCGCCTGAGGCATTGCATCATTTGTTATCAAATAAAAAAAATTTGGTCTTTTGACAATAGCGAAAAATCCCAAGTTCGCAAATTTCTCCATCATGGTTTTCACTCTCTGTCCGTCCCATAGTGGGTTTATTTCGTATAACTTTTTGGCACGATTATGTGTTTGCCCAAGACAAAAAATGCAACTCACCTATAACGTCAATTTTTCTGTCTGGCGCATCGAAATGCAGAGGGCCGCCGCTATCTCCCTAAAAAGAAATACATTTAGTTAATTTGTTCTTAACCCACATACAATTCCACAAAAGGTACTGTATGGAGTAAAAAGGAAAAAAAAACACAACAGTGGGTAAGGGGGGAGACTGTTTTTTTTTATTTAAATTATTGTAAGTATTTCAAATGCGTTCAGTGAATCCGAATCAATCAAGTATTTTTTTTAATAGATTCAGGAATTTCCACTAATCACTAGTGCCACGGCTTGGCGACGGAAAGCCAACCAGTGGAGGACCTTCATAGAGCTTCGTTGGAAATCCCTAAAACCGGATGTTGTATCCAAGTGAATATCGCTAACCACCATTACTGATTATTCACTAGTGATACTTCATACTCGTAGCAGGAATTTGGTAACCCAGCGTGGTGGAGCTACTTAATAGAGAGACAAGCCATTAGCAAAAGGGTTAAGAGACTTTGCACATAACAACAGAAGGGAGTGAATATTCGTGCCGTTTTGGCATTACTTATGACACTTGGGCGAAGAAACAGAGAGTAAATTTCGGTCCAAGTAGCATTTTGAGGACGCATCAGTTCAGTACGCGTGAAGCAATCAGTATTTTTTTCTTCAGACATCAACAGTTCAGAACTAAGTGTGAATGGACTGCCCAGAGCAATCCTTTTGTGCTAGGAATTGGACTGAGACAGGGTGGGGCTCTATTTTTACTGCTTTATATCGTGCATATAAATGAGTCAATAAAGTAATAACAGTGTTGATACAACTTTTTGTAACGATTCGAGTTCTTGATTATCTCCTCTTCCTAATAAGAGCTAGAACTTCAAATGGCTCTTGCAAAGCTGGGTCAGAAGATGAAAGTAGGAATATGCCAAATCGTGGGTTTGTTCTGATCATTTGTAAGCAAACCCTTGTGCCAAAAATGATCATGGGCTGACGGGGATCATGAAAATATATATTTTGTTTAAAAGTATATTTTTTTTTTTACTTTGCCGTCAAGATGAGTACTTTAAGGGATGGTCGGATCTGAGAAGTAAACATTTCTAAGCCAATCTTATCGAGTCTGTAATGCTCCAGCCCAAATTTCATCGACCTATCACATCTGGAAGTACCTTAGATCACGATCACCATAATTCTGGACCCCCCCCCCCCAGAGTGCCCGAATCCGGTCCGGTACTTTCACTGATCTACCTAGGGCATGTGCTTGTTCTTCCCACCAAGTTTCATTCCGATCGTTCCACTCTAAGCGTGTCACAAGATTTCCGGTTCTCCCCCCCCCCCCCACATTCATCGGATCTAGTCCGGACTTGAAATGGGACAATTGAGACAAGAGGTCTTTCCAAATATCAAGTTTAGTTAAGATCCAATAACCCGTTCGACAGTTCTACATATACCTCAAGATTCCCCCTCTCTCCACCCCAGCCCCCACGATGGTCGGATCGGGTTTCCAAGTTAATCTGGACGGGTCCCTGATATGCCTGTCAAGTTTCGTCATCCTAGCCCACCTGGAAGTACCTTAGCTCCGGATCACCGGAATTCCGGCCTCCCTCCATCTCCCCCCGAGAGTGACCGAACCCGGTCCGGTTCTGTCAGTGATGTACCTAGGGCTTGTGCTTGTTCTTCCCAACAAGTTTCATCCCGATCCCTCCACTCTGAGCGTTTTACACGATTTTCGGTTTCCCCCTCCAACTCCCTCAAAAGTGACGTCGGATCCAGTCCGGACTAGAAACGAGACATCTGAGACACAAGATTTTCCAAATGTCAAATTTCATTAAGATTCTCCGGTCCTTTTGGGATTAATCCAGTGCTTTGGTATCGAAACAATTATTTTTCGGGGGTTTTGTGTTCCTGTTATTCCGGAAAAATCATTACTACTATACAGGAAGCTGTCGGGATAGAGTATATTCCCTTTTTAGCCAGTTTCGCCACACCACCCCCTTACCCCCCTGTCTGTGTGTGTTTGTGTAGTTTCTTTTTTTTACCCACTTACCTTCCTTTTTGGAATTGTGTGTAATAAACAAAAATATTGCTGTCTCATTTCCAGACGTGAAATCCTTTGCGTGCGGGAGTAAAAACAAAAATCTTGAAAGAAACTTGATGACTGATTGCCATTTGAGGAGTTTGAGTGAGAGCTTGTCTAAAGCGGCAATGTCCTAATTTGGAAGTACAAACGCTTTAGTAATTAGAAATTGCGGTGGTTTCAAACATACTACTACGAGTCTTTTGGGGACTGATCCAGTGCACAATTATTATTCATGGCAGCACCTTCTTTGAAGCATCGTTATCCGTAGTTTTTAGGAAGTGACTGAAGGTTGCTTGAGAGAGAGCATGTAACAGTGGACTTTTTGCAACCCACGAGGAAAATTGCTGAATTGTTTATAAAAAATAAAATCAAAACCTCAAGTTGTTACCCGAGTTCTATAATTTTTTATCGCGCGAATTAATAACTTTTACTGTTCACCGTGTCAATGTGTGCAACTTTTGGCTTAATTTGTGGTAGTTAAATTTTTTGTTTCAGTTTCTCTCGTTGCATTAAAACCGTTATTTTAATTGTCTCATTTGGCTAACTAACCATAAAATAATTCGAATTAGCGCTAGGATTTGTGCTAATCACATATGCATCAGAATTCGGACTGGTTCAGATGTTCACATAATTCTTTAATGGATAGTCATAATTATTCAATCTAGCAATGTTGTGAAAACGGGACAACGAGCATGTTCGAAGAATCTATTACACCTCAGGATGCTTTCTTCCGTTCACGACATAACACACTGTCAAAAGTTTCATAACAGATCGCGCATAACACTTTCAAGAATAACACCTTTTCACTTAGAAATAAAGCGTTATGACCAATTAAGTTTACACTATTTCGTGCCTAGAACTCCAACAACACCTTCAATTGGTAAAAAATATGGGGAGGTCGGGGTTGAACCGTACGTTTTTCGTTTTCGGCTAATAATTCAATTTGTGTAGAACTTGAACAAATTTTCAAGATTGGAAATGAAAGATGTTGAGACTGGCTATGTTCTGTAATTTTTTGAGAATTCAATTTCATCTGGTTTTGGCGCCACGATTTTTTCTTTTTCTCAAAAAATCGTCCGGTTCAGCCCCACCGGTGGGGTTGGTTCGGACGGGTGGTGTTTTGAACCGGACATGTTAAGATGAGCTCTGAATATGACCGAATAAGTGGTACAACTAAGCGCTTATCAAGTTTTCACTTCTTGGAGAAGAGTTGGACTATCCGAACATAGAACTTTACCGAAAATTTTGGGAAATTCGAACTCAAAAGAAAATGCTTGTTGAACTTAACTTTTTTCCACCGGAAGCAATTCATTTAGAAAGCTTGGCTCCAGCAGCTTTATCCTGATTTCCGGACTCCAGAAAATGGTAAATATTTTGATCTGGACAGAGCGGGGTTGGACCGGACCTCTAGAATAACGTCCGGTTCAATCCCCCATAACGTGTCCGGGTCAACCCCACACAGACCTTATGCACATTCTCGCCGTTCCCCGAGGACTCCACTTGAGGAGTCCCCGCGTTTTTGTTTGTCCCCGGGACTCACTCCCCGTATTCTCGCGAGTCCCCACGGACGGGGAATACTCCAATTATCATCACCATCATCAAAAAGGACTTCCTTTCAGATTCAGAGGGGAATAAATTTTTGCTGGTGTTCGTGCAATGTAAAATTAATTAAAAATAATCAGAATAAACAAAACCAAAAATAAAGGAGATCCAGACTAATTTTGTCAACTGCATATTTGTTTTAAGAACAAAATCCGTTTTGGAAGCATTCCCCGTGTTCTCGCTGTTTTCTGTACGCGGAGTCCGCGTGGAGTGAGTCCCTGTATTCTCGCCGTTCCCTTCGATTCCCCGAGGAGTCTTCGGGGAACGGCGAGAATACACCTCATTTCTAAAAAAATAACACCAAGAAAAAATGAAAAGTAGTAGGAACCCCGCAATAGGTGAATAAGATGAAGAAATGAACCTATTGGACTAAACTGTAACCAACTCGCCGAAAACAACTTACTTCTTCTCTAACTGAAAATGAAAATTAAATTGCAAGTCCGATTTGTGCAATGAAAAAAACAAAGTCGCCTGGTTGGGAATCGGTTCGCACCTGAGAGTTCAAATTTCGTCCCATGAGTAAGAACATTGTTGCCAACCTCTGTTAATTATTTCATGATTTTACAACTTTGGGTCTGCCCACAATTGGAACTGTCCGGTTCAACCCGCGTACGGTTCAACCCCGACCTCCCCTACTACACTGTCAGAAGTTACATAACGACAACAGAAGGATGCCCGGTTTCAACAGATAACACTTTGGGATGTTACCTATTATGTTTCTTTCGTTCCCGTTAGTATTTTTACCAATTGAAAGCGTTGTTGGAGATCTAAGAACGAAATAGTGTAAACTTGATTGGTCATAACACTTTATTTCTTTTACATAACGACAACAGAAGGATGCCCGGTTTCAACAGATAACACTTTGGGATGTTACCTGTTATGTTTCTTTCGTTCCCGTTAGTATTTTTACCAATTGGAAGTGTTGTTGGAGATCTAAGCACGAAATGGTGTAAATTTGATTGGTCATAACATTTTATTTGTGAGTGAAAAGGTGTTGTTCTTGAAAGTGTTATGCGCTATCTGTTATGAATCTTCTGACAGTACATAACCTTGCCGAGTAACAGTCGAACACCCATCTTTGGAACTGGAACTATAATAGTATTTCCAAAACTCTCGATTGAGCTTTACGTTTTATGCGTCATCTCCTTTTTGTCCAAGCACAGATTCGCTGACAGTTTCGGTATGTAACTGTCATGCAAGATGTCCAAATGTCCCACAGAGTCAGAAACAGCTGTCTTGTCCATAAGTGGTGCTTTACTAAATGACAGCATTTATATTTACCTGACATGCGTCCAGCTTCCCGTTGTCGTATCCGGCACACATCATGTTATCCGTAATTGCCCGCGTTCCATATTTAGAACTTTGGCAGGCGCCATCCGAGTAGATTGGGACAGTAACTTGGCGAAGTACTGGTGAAATAGGTCCGTTTTCGGACAATCGCCCCCATCCGATTACTGTGGCATTTTCTCCTGTGTAACCACGATCTGGAAGAGATACTCAGCTGTATTATATTTTTGTGTTGTTGGTTGAGATGGGTCACATAATACACGTAAACTATTGACACTGGACAATGAGACCCTCGGAAATGAACTTTACAGCGTTGATATTAACGCGATTTAGCTGTCGAATGGGAACCTCTCCCAAACACAAAATAAGACAAGACCACGTTTCCGACAGGCTTCCAAAGATACTTTTTCGTCCAGACAAGCTGGTCTTGTACATGTTCGGTTCGATCTTCGCCTGATCAGTAAACATGTCCTTAATCTCTATTAACCATTTAACCAAATCCAAGCCTTTTGTGTCATTTGCGGTCTAGCCCAGGTCGCGACCGGAATACCAATAAGCTTATAAAACGTAGTGATTCAACGTGTCCTTTATCGATATTCACCACAAGTCTTTCTTCTTTATCATAGGACTTAGTTCTTTCCGAAATTTCCAGTTTACGTCAGTATCCCGGTAATAGGGAAAGCAAAGCGGTTACAGGAAAGCAAAGCGGTTAGTTAGATCAGTCCTATTATCCCCATACCGACAGGAACGACTGGAAAAAAACATTATTACAACTGACGAATTTCCCCATTTCGTCGGGTTCCGGCGAATCCAGCTGAACTGGATTTGTCTACCGAATTTCTCGTTTCCGCCGGATTCCGTCTGTAGTACCGACCAAGCAGATAACTCGATTCAACGTGGCTCAATCTACTATCGACAATAAATGACTCATAAAGAGATTAAATGTACTACAGAAATTCCATTTCTGGGTGAAGATCAGTCCGGGAGCAAAACAAACGAATCCAAGATACCGATCCAGCTTGTACCCCTATCCTTATTTCAACACTCTAGCCAGCTTCAGCCAAAACTCTGTCTAAATTTCCGTTTTTTTTGCTGGATTCCGGGCAAAGCATTTGTCCGGTGAGAAAATATATTTTACATAGATTCAACATGTCTTCCTATTCGTAAATTAACTTGAAACTAAAAAGTCCCGCTTTAGTCTGACGCCCCTTCCCCACCCCCTAATCTACGAACAATATCTGTATTTTGACCCAAAAGATCTTCACACTGACTTGAACAAAATACCTTAACTGTTTTAGAATCGAGAGTTACCGTGTTAAGAGACGGAAGGACGAACTTTAGAGAATCATAATTATCCCGTTATTTACGTTTCGGGTTTCGAAAAACGGAGAATCGTGCACATTGACAGAAGGAATTCTTGTGGAGAGAAGACTAATTTAGCGTACAAATTTCGTCAAGTATTATATCTTGACAATACTAGCAGACTAGCTTATGTGTGGTCTGTTGCTTGATGTTTTCTTCACAACTGCATTGCAATATGATTCGTGAGAATTCGTTCATTTCTTGATGGTCCGTGTCAGAGCTTAAATTTCGTACTGCAGGTGCTTGCTTATAAATAAACTAGTATTTACCTTCGGTTGGTAAGCATGCTGGCGATACTGATCTGCTGAAGTGTGCAATTGGCTCACTAAGCCGCAGCAGAGCTATGTCGTTGTTGAAGGTCTTCCTGACAAACTGAGGATGCTTGACAAGCCCGGACAATGATCGAATTATAGCTTCTGTGTCATCTTCTTTAGTGAGATCATGACCTCCGAGGAGGACTTGCAACTGACGTGGATCTACGCTGGAAAATAAATCTTCATTTAAGCCCTGGCTGTGAAAGGCTTACAGCAGTTTTTAAGTTTTTTTGTAACCTGCACGCTATGGAAATCCTATCGCACTTTGGAATCTACAATATAGTAAGGTCGGTAGGAAGCATAGATATATTTTGAGCTCTGCGAGAGATTCTTTGGGTTAATCGGTGGGAAAAGTTAAAGTTAAGATCATGTTTGTAGTACTAAGAATAGACGAACCCCTCTTGCAATAGATAATAATAATAATATTCTATTTGTAATACACTGTGCAAGTTAAAGATATTGGTGTGATGAGAGAAAAAAAAATAAATAAAAAACTTACTAAACATAACAAACAACAACTGAAAAATGCTCGATGAAAAAGCCGGATGAGGCCGTAGTGCGCACCAAGTCGGAACACACAGCACCGACATTAGTGTGCAGATTGTCCGACGAACGTAAGATTTGTACAAGAGAAATTTGCAACAAAGAAAATAATTAACCCTCATTTGCTCAAAGTCTGTCTTTGTAAATATAGGATACCATCCAGACGCAGACCAAACAGCATGGTCGAAAAAAACTAGAATAAAATTTAGCCAGTCCACGTCACTCCACGTCTGTTGAGCCGACTACGATTAACAACAATATTTGAGTATTCTAGTTTTAACAGATTACATGTCACAATAACCAGTATGCCTTAAGCCAGGATAAAGGAGGAGGGACCGACAGGCTGGAGAACTGATGGTTATCTAAATTCCCATGAAACGTCCAATGAGAGGTGGCACAAGAATTATTATTGCGTCAGCTGGTGCAAGACATAAACATTTGGGAAGCCCCTTTTAACCAGCTTATGGACGCCGAAAAGCGTCTAGTCCCGTTACAAGTAGGCTACAAGTTTTACGAGTCTGAGCCTTGTTCGTCAATGAGGCTAACGCTGCTGAAACTTCATGGTCAATCAAAATAAGGCTTCTGCCTCAGAACAGGGCCCCTTAAAGGATACGTCGTACTTATGATAGAAATTCATTATACTTCGGTAGGCTGTAGTATTTCCGTCCATTCTCGTAACCGACATTCTTCACTTCATACTTCTTTCCTATCTCCTCTATTAACAACACACTGATTGTCACGCTTGCGAAGTTAGTTTTCTTTACGTGACGGATCAGGCGCCCCATCATCCGAGGATCTTATTCGTCCGAAGACCCGTTATTCAAATTTTGTCAAGATTGTCATCTGAGGCAAGGGAGATGGAAAGAGGATTAAAACAGCCGAGGCTGTGTGTAATTTTGTGCAAGCATAGCTTAGTTGTAAAGTGGTCAACCACCTCAGAACATCTGAGCAGAAACAAGCTGTCATTTAAGGAATCATTTGTTATCGTATTATATTCTAAAACTGTAGCATTGCCTATGCGTTACCACTTGACCATGTATGACTGTCCGCCACTATTTTTTAAAAATTTAATATGGAAGCAAACGAATGATTATTATTAACGGAAAGACCATCAGAACAGGGATCCTGCCGTTCCTCCTTTTTCGCGGCTGCTTGCGTTGCTAGTGTTATTTTGTTGTGATTTGAACTAACGCCGTCCTATAAAGATTTCCCCTTTTCCAAAGGGATGATCCAGTTATTTGGCAGGGAGACCAAAGCATCAACCGGTAAAACAAGAACGCAAGACCAAAGCATCCAGGGCCAATTAAATTAAAATGCATATGGGTCAAGTAAATTGATCTTGATAATTTTTCAGTGCGACAAATCCTGCCCCCCACCCCCCTGCTCACTCAAAGCTCTAAAATTGAAAACCAAGTACTCCCGGTACTCATATGAGGAACAATGCGCCTGAACAAACGCTCGACCACAAGTTTTGATACATCTGGTGAAAACCGACCGTAAACGAATAAGGTAGCAAAGCTATCTAATGGACCTAGTTAGGAGGCAGTGATTATCAAGGTGATTAGTAGCAAAATGATTTGGATGACGTGAACGAATTAACGAGCAACTTAAAACTCACTGCTCAAGGGCTACAGTAAAAAGAAGAAAGAAATTCCAAACATCGCAGAAAGCTTATTAACAAGTGACCTCTCCGACAGACGTGGACAGACAGATGAGCGGCCAAGAAGAAGTTGGTAAAGGGTAAGTCGAGGAGGTAAAGGTAAGTTGAGAAGAGTTTTCGAATGTAAATAAATGGATCAGAAATTGACGGACGGTGGATTATAGAGCGGTTATTTTGTTGAGCGTTGTAGGTCCTTTTTCTGGGTATACGGTTTAAGGTTTAATGGAAAATTGCCACAATAGCAAAAGCTAAATTATAGGCAACACGTAGAAAATAAATAAACACATTAATAACTGACCACATCTAAATAATTTACCATCAGCAACGTTCCCGTAAACCTCGAGGAGGGGGCGAAAGATAAATTTTGGGCCCTCATCCTAGGTTTACTACTCAGACTCAGAATTTAATGCTGTTTTCGGGGTACTTTAAAGTCTTTTGAGCAGCGTCATCCTTTGCATTCTGCTTTAAAAATCCAGCAGGGCATGTCCCCCTCCCAAGAAGGGTACATTTGAGTCCAGGGAGGAAATTTTGTATACGATGCGCAAAAGGTATTGAGGGAAAGCTTACCCATCAACGCAATGCGCTGCCGTAAGAACGTATCTGTCGTTGATCAGGGCTCCACCACAGTATAGGTTTCCTTTGTACAGTAACCCAGCCATCCATGGAAATGCGAAGACGATTGTCGGTTTGCCGCCAACGATCCGCTGTTCCCGTCGGGTAACTCCGCAAGCTGAAAGAGACGAGTTGTTTTTAGGAAGGAACAGCGTATGTTGAGGCCCCATTTAAGGTAAGGTGAAAGACGATAAAGAACACCGCAGGATTGTGATCCCCCAAGGCAGCGAGCTATAAGAGGATTACGGCCTCCCTGGGCAAGGAATTTTATATGTGATTGTAGAGAGCTGAATGATTCAGGATCCGATGTATTTGGTAAAGGAGTGTTTGGTAAAGAGCGGATGTCTAAAGTATTAAAAAGCAAACAATTCTATGATGTTAGATTTCGGGAAATTCCTCCGGATTGGTCGCGCCACCGCGATTTGTTACTTTAATAGTTATTATTTTGTATGTGTATATTGTTAGTAGCTTATGTTTCTTGGAACCAATGTTAACACTATATTTTTTGCCATGGCTTTCTGGCTTTCGTATAAATATATTATATTCTAATTGTCATCAATGTTGCCACTTTCCTTTGACGGAACCTGTGATATTTGGCTGCAAAAACCTGTGACATTTTGGTCCCGAAGAAACTTTTCATCCAGTTATTAACGAGATATCTCACATTTCAGCTTCATACACTGTCAGAAGTTGCATAACAGATAGCGCATAACACTTTCCAGAATAACACCTTTTCACTTAGAAATAAAGTATTATGGCCAATTAAGTTTACACTATTTCGTGTCTAGATCTCTAACAACACCTTCAATTGGTAAAAATACTAACGGGAACGAAAGAAACATAACAGATAACATCCCAAAGTGTTATCTGTTGAAACCGGGCATCCTTCTGTTGTCGTTATGTAACTTCTGACAGTGTAGTATTTTTACCAATTGAAAGTGTTGTTGGAGATCTAGGCACGAAATAGTGTAAACTTAATTGGTCATTACACTTTATTTCTAAGTGAAAAGGTGTTATTCTGGAAAGTGTTATGCGCGATCTGTTATGAAACTTCTGACAGTGTAGTCATATGCTTTTGTTTCTTTACGGTCCCACCGGTTGCAGCGTTCTGGCTTGTTTTGTCAAAGAAGTCGAAAATCTGTGACAAATGGCAGACTTCTGCGACCATTGTCGTTCATGAAAGAAAAATTATGGTTGTTTCTTGAATTTTGGATTGCAGATATTTTTTTCTGCTTTCACCTACATCCGCTTTTATCTCAGTCTTTCTTGTCGGTCATTAGTGTCACTTGCCACAGGAAGGGACTAATGGTCACAAATGAGATGATAAAATGGTTCCGGGTGGGTAATCCTGAACTGCAATTAATGGGTGCTTACAACATTATTTCACATAAAAAAGGGAATCGAGTCCTGAGCCGACTGCTGCCATATAAGGCTCGAGTGAAGAAGGTGACCGACTTTCTCACAATCCATGTAAGCCGCTTCGAAAGTACTGCCGTCTTGTTTGAAAGTGAGGAAATTCAAACGAGCCTAGCAGAATGATATATGGCGTGCGCATCGAATTACGATCTTGTCAGGTGATCAATCCAAACTGAACGGGTTGTCATATGCACAAAAATTTATAGTACCGTATGTAGCCTAATTAAATTTTCCACTAAATTCTGGTCGGCCTGTGGAAACCGCAGAAATAAAATCTGAATAAGAATTAAGAACACAACGAGGAAAACCTAGAAAAAATTATTCATTCGGGTGTAACATTCCCGGAAAAATGATTATTCAGGGTTTTGTATACCCGTAAAGAATACGTACTTATGATGGCGATTCATTCTACTTCAGCAGTATTTCCATCCATTCTCGTTCCCGAGATTCTACACTTCTGAACCGTATTTCTCTATTAGCATTACACTGGCTGCAGTCAAGCTTGCACTTCTTTACGTGACGTATCAGGCTCCTGTCTTAAGGAAGAAGAACACGGGTTCAGAAGAACACGGGTCCTGTCATCCCTCGTTTTTTAGCGGTAGCTCACGATATGATGATAATCTTGATGGACGCTGAAAGCCCATACAGCAGGAACATTGTAAAGGAATAAGAACGAACGCTTTCACCTTCGCAACTAAACAAGACCAGTTAATCTAATTAGGCTACTTCGAAACTTTAGTGCTTTAGACTTAACCCCTGGGTACAAAAACAGACACGTGATTTCACGACACATGCTTCCGGACATATCTTTAAAACTTTCGGCCGTAAGTAAAAAAACATATCCTGAACATCCTATCTCGCAGCTTTCCCTTACATCACGACCTATTTGTTTGTAGTATGCTTTGTGCCATTTTGCCTTTTCATCCCTTTTTCGTATTCCGCTGGTTTGTTCATCAGGGTTAGAGAATAACAAAAAAGAAATAATTACAACAGTCCACAGCAAATTTTGTCGTTGTACCGTCAAACTAAACAAAACCATCTGAAAAACTGTATTAGGTACTGCCATTCCCTTCGCATGACAGGCTAAATGAGTTTCCCCGACGTGCTTGCAAGTGATTACACAGGCATACTTACAGCATTTACAGGAGCTCTGTCTTGGAAATCGTCTCCATGGATTATCGTCAATCTGCAACATACAAAAGGATCAAGGTCTCGTTCTGTTGCCTTCAGTCTACACCAGTTGTTGGAATTGTTGGAAAGATGCTGACGTCAAACATCAGACATCGTAACCCGGGTTCACACTGATATTTTATGGTTGCTTTTCGGGTCCGTAATCGATTCTTCATTGAGCGCTGAGTTTTCTTGATTAAAACGTTTTATAGATGTTTAAACGCCAACAATTCAAAACGAGTATCCGAACGGAGCGAGGCCATGCCACGGTTCCTAACGCTTGTGTAAAATGGGACGTTACGCGTTTGCTTTGTCCTGACATGGTCTGCGGCGTGTTTATACGAACGCTCAGTGCGGTTTCGATTTATGGCCGAAAAAGCTGCCATACTACTTCGGCGACATAAAAAAAAATCGACGTATTCTACGACAGAATCGCATGGATGTTTACATCCAACACGAATGGCATGAAACTTTTTTTTTTTTTTTTGTCATGATCTTTGCCAGGAGGAAAACGAAGCCTCTCTGATCTGAAGACCCAGGGGACAATCCATGTCTGGTAATATTCAGATAAACAGTAAAAAAACAAGAGCTGAAAGCTCATATGGCACTTGCATGGGTTGAGATGTAGTGTTTTATCAAAAGTACTTTTAAGGTTACCTTTGCGGTTCAGATGCGCACTTAAGGGAGCTAGAGAAAAAGTATTTTGTTTTAGAACTTGGCTGTAATGATACGAACTTTATAGGCGCTAGAAATTCATCTGTAAGAAAAACTATTGAGACAAAACGATCACAGGCCGTTAGGGATCATTGATATATACCGTTTGGTAAAAAGTATATTTTTTTTTTTCACTTTTCGGCTAAAATGTGCACTTTAAGGGTGATAAAATAAATTTTTAAGCAAAATCCTTGTGGCACAAATGATCATGGGTTGAGATGTATCGTTTGATAAAAAAAAAAGTAGTTTTCGACCTTGCGGTTCACATGCGCACTTTAAGGGAGCTAGAACTTCATTTGTAAGCAAAACCCTTGAGGCAAAAATAATAATGGGCTCATGGGGATGAAATGTATAATTTGCTTAAAAGTATTTTCTAAATTTACGGTCAAGATTGGTACTTTAAGGAATGCCGGATTTGGAAAGTGGCGATTTCTGAGCCAATCTTGTCAAATCTCTAATATTCCAGCCCAGTTCCATCGTCCTAGCACATCTGGAAGTACCTTATATAGCGATCACCGGAATTCCGACCCCCCCCCCCCCCCTCGCTCGAAATCTCCCACAGCCGCCGGAGCCAATCCGGTTCTGTAAGTGATTTATCCAGAGCATATCTTTATTATTCCCACAAAGTTCCATCCCGATCTCCCCAGTCTGAGCCGGTCACGTATTGCCCCCCCCCCCCCATTGTTGTCGAATCCGGTCCGGACATGACAAAGATCACCAGAGACATGTCCTATGATCAGTTATCAAATTTCACTCTAATCCGATCAACCGTTCCAAAGTTACGCATGACTCAATATTCCGGATTCCCCCTCCCGCTACTCCCCCCCCCACGACTATCGGATCATGTAAATTTGTATTTATAAGTCAGTTTGATCGGGTCCCTGATTCGCCTCCCCAGTTTCGTCGTGAAAATCCCCAAAACCGCCATTACCGGAATTCCGGGAAAATCCCCTCCATCCCCCCCCCAGTGTCCGGATCCAGTCCAAATATATAAACAATTTATCTGGAGCAGATGCCTGTTCTTCCCAGCAAGTTTCACTCCGATCCTTCCATTCTAACCGTTTCTCGAGATTTCCGGTCTCCTCCCCCCCAACTCCCCCATAACTGTCGAATCCGGTCCGGACTTCAAATGGGACATCAGAGATGTGCCATTTATTCAGTTATAAAGTTTCATTCCAATCCGATCACCCGTTCGAAAGTTACACACTACTCCAGTTTTCCGGATTCCCCAGCCCTCCACTCCCCCCCAGGTGTCGGATTGGGAAACTGATTATTTCCAGGTAAGTCCGGTCGGGTCCCTGAAGCTCCTGCCAAGTTTCATCGTCCTAGCACATCTGGAAGTACCCCAACTCGAAAAAGTGTGACAAAAACTACTTAATTTTCAGAATCCCCGGCCCACCACTCCCCCCCAGATGGTCGGATCGGGAAACTGATTATTTCCAGGTTAGTTTGGTCGGGTCCCTGATTTTCCTGCCAAGTTTCATCGTCCTAGCACATCTGCAAGTACCCTAACTCGCAATCAGCGGACCGACAGACCGACCGACCGACGGAAAAGTGATCGGTATATGGCACTTGAGCGAAGCTGCAAGTGCCATAAAAACTAAGCCATCCAGTTCAGATTGTGTTAAATGAACCAGAAGATGGGTTGTACCCAACCACCTTATTTTCTTTTGAAAATGGTAGAGCAACTCTTAAGGCGTATTCTCGCAGTCCCCCTTGAAGAGTCCCCGTGTTTTTGTTTGACGCTGTTTTCTGTACGTGGAGTCCGCATGGAGGACTCCCTCTATTCTCGCCGTCCCCTTCGGTTCCCCGAGGAGTCCGCGGGGAACGGCGAGAATACGCCTTTAGCGTCGAAAAAATCAACTAAACTTTGATTTTTCTTTCCCCCAGGAAACTTATATGTTTTGTCGGACCAATTGAAATATATCAACATGTCCGACAAAGCGACACAACGCTCAGTTCTGCGTTGCCATGCGACACAAAGCGCACAACTTTTTGAACCAGCGTTGCGTTGCGAATGTTGCGATTCAACCACATCATCCGTCGGAGACATTAGTGTCTCGTGCATGTGCACCATATCAAATTACAATTACTCGCTCTTTATCAAAATCTACAAAAAAATTACATGAAAAAATATCATGATATGACATATTTGGGTTACTGCGGGTGCTATAAGATCTTTTTGTGATGCTTCTTTTTCTTGCGACCGGCCAAACCGGTATACAAAAATCTGGTAAAACTTGATCGCCGAGTGTCTAGGATGCCAGGGTCATTTGCCGAGGTAATGCAAATGGCCTGGGTTATGATACCAGAGATTTCTCTTTCAGGATCAAGGTCGGCCTTCAATAGGCCCATAAGGATACAAAATAATATAATTAAGATGGTAAGATCGACAACCCGACAGGCCGATCAGTCCTCACGTCTACTCTAGCCTCTAGGACCTGGCACTGATCGAGAAAAGAACAAGCACCGACCGAGTCCGGTGCCGTTTTTAAAAAGCTTTTTTTATTTAAAATTTGTAATTCTTCTTAACTATAATTCTGATATGATGTAGGCTATTATGAACCAAGGGCCTTTACATTGACACATTAAAAGGCATTCTTAAACACTTTAAAATTTAACTGGAAAGGCAACTTATTTTTACATCTTCAATTTAAATACAGTGAATTATCTTGACCCCCGTTGGGGATTTCCGATTTGTCCACGCTAGTCTTCAGTAGGGACGTTGAGAATGTGGATTCTCTCCCAAGAGGAATCTGTCCACAATTTGACCCCGAAAATTCAAACCATCGATCAAACTTGATTTCTCAAGCTCCTTCTTTGGTCGAGGTCAGATATGCAAAATATCGGGCGTTATTCAATCACTGATTGTGAAACCAGCTCTAACAAGTGCGCAAGCGCTCAGACGTGGAGTGTAAAAGTAAAATGTTTATCACATTTTATATACAAACAGCGTTAGATCCAAAGCATTTCACATCCCCAATAACCAAACAAGTATTTAAATAACCTAATTTGAAATCATCCCACATTAAAAGCTATCAATGTCAACAAACCGCAAGTATAAATCCAGAGAAATTTGAAGATCTTGCAAGAACAGTTTGAGTTCTTTCCTTGCCAGCCAGTCCGTCCCTTTATACATCTTTTCCATTATCAAGGTTATGCCAACTGCCAAGTGCAATAAACCAAATCGTAGCAGCCTAAAACCCCCCTCGTCACGTCTCATTAAGAACGGTGTGTCATCGATCATATGACAAAACCGTCCGGTTTCCATCTGTTCATTAAAGATATATACATCGATACATACGTCGCGTAATTTTATTGTTTGCTCTTACACCAAAATCCTCATTTATAGGTACATCTCCCCAAGTATACAAGAGTAAAACTTGAGACCTGTCATAGACGAATTTAACTCACGGGAAATCCGGGGCCAGATCCCCATGAACGGGAGGGTGGGTGGGGGCGGGGGATCGGGACCCATCAAAATGCATATCTACACCTCTATTTTCTCAAGTATACCAGCTTGGAGTTTGATTCCAGTCACGGGTCAAAAACTTCAATCATGGGCAATTTGGGCCCACTTGCCCATGAGCGTGGAGGGTGGGAGGGTGTAACTTCGCGTATATATTCCCATCCCTAAGATCTGAAAGCACAAGGAATTTTACTGCCCTAACACCAGCTACTGTGAATTTAAAACATTGAGAAATGGGCAACCTGGGCCCGATTGCCCCTGAACCAAGTGGGAGTAGGGTTTGGGACCCTCAAAAAGCAAAAAGAGACCCCAAATGCTCACAAACCTGTCAAGTTTCTACTTGATACCTGTTGATTCCTGTCACGGGTCACGAACATTACTTTTGGGCAATCTGGGCCCAGTTGCCCATGAACTGGATGGGTGGGGGAGGTGCAAGTTTAAAAGTAATTTCCCATCCCTAGGATCTACAAGTACAAGACATTTCATCGTCTTATGTCCAACTCTGGTCAAGTTATGAACATTATTCACTGGGCAATCTGGGCCCATTTGCCCCTGAACCGGGTGGGTGTGGGGGGTGGGACCCTCAAAAGGCACAACTAGACCCCAATACCCACAAGTGTACAGAGTTTGAACTTGATACTTACACTGGTTCACGAGTTATGAGCTCCACAAAATACGGTGAAAACCGAAAACCGAAAGCCGAAAGCTGCTACAGCGCTGGCAATAGTGGATTGTTCCAAGGAACACTCCACTAAAAACTGATCACCGACAAAGGGCAAAAGAAGACTTGCCTTGAGGTTATTATGAACTAGGTATGGATTAAATCCTTAATAATTTATAAAGGTTCTGTGAGGGATCCCTCCGCAGGAAACAAGCCCCCCGCCCAAAGTAGAATGAGTAACTATGCGTAGGCTATACGCATAGTTGTAGGCGAACTATGTCTAGCGTTAGCCTATGCTGACGCTATAGGCTAACTATGTCGTGATAACTGCGCAAGACAAATAAAACACACCAGAAATTGAAAAAAAAGAATTGGGACTGGGACTCGAAATTTAATTCCTAAATGGTTAATGGGAAAACGGTCAAGTTGCAAATTGACACTTAGCGCAGTGGTAGCCTATTGGCCGGAAATGAGCCCGTTGAGGGAACAACATTATAGATCATTATTTAGAGGGTAGCAAAAGAAAGAAGAATAATCCCCTAATCCAACACCCAGGGGCGTCGCAAGTGCATTTTTGTTGGGGGGGGGGCAGAGCCAGAGTTTTTCCGAATCTTTCAAATTTTACTGAATCTTAGAAACTGCGAATTCGAGCTTTAAATTACTTAAAGTATAACCGAAAAGGGCAGAGCTAGGGCAGTCTAGTTACCCATCATTTGTTCACTTAAAAGGGCTTGAAGACCCGATGAAAATGCTCTACTTCCTTGCTCCACTATTCACGAATAACCGATTCTCAAATAGTGGAATTTCCCGGTCGCATTTATGGTACATGTAAGCGCTTGTACCAGTGTTGTGTCGTTCACGAAAAATAAGTGTTGTCGTAGTGAGCTACCTTCCGGACGATGATAACTGACCGCTCAAAAAGTCGCGTTTCGTTTGAGATTAAAATTTCCCGCGTCATAGTAGAATTTTGCGTTGTGAGGACGGCTGTAGATGTTTTGACCGTCATACTGGAGTTAATAGTAATAACTAAAAAAAATATCTTAATACAATCCAAATAACGCAGGGTATTCAGTTGAATGATACAAAAATAATTTAGGTTTTCAGTTAAACTTTAAAATTACTGAACAGAAAGAATTACGTACAAAGAGTAACACTGAAGGTAAGCATGAAAGATGATTAGCCAGCTACTTAGGCGTCGATTTTGCGAAGCCCGCTGGACAATATATCCGGGCACGATTGCGGTAGCAGGTTCTATTTATTATACCCAAGACAAAATTAAATCGAGCGCCGAGGGCGAAAATTTTCTAAATCAGTTTCTTTTTTTTCCTGTAGGTTACAATTTAACTGCTACTATACGGTAGCCCGTACTACCCATGATAAAATAAAGTGAGTGCCGCAGGCAAAAGCAAATTAAACTATTTCCATGCAGATTCTGGCTTTAATGTGCGCCTGATTACGCGGGTTTACCTTTATGAAGCCAAGAAAGCCTTTATGTCTGCAAAGCTGACAGGGAGAGGAATAGAGCCACTGAAATGAATATGTGTAGACCGCAAGTTACTATTCTGAAGCGGTAAGGCAAAGTGGAAATATTGACGTGAATTCTCAGTTTCTAAGATTCAGTAAAAAATTTCCAGTAGGCTACGAAAGATTAGGGCATGCTATATGCTGCCCAAACCTTTTGACAGATGAAAAATGCATTGAGGTGTCCGGCAACAGGCTATCTGTCATCAGTAATCATCCAAACACAAGAGACTTAGATGCGTTCCTCTGACACTAGACGCTGACCTTTTCATTTGCTTTCAATGCTTGCCCCGGTATTTTGATTACAGAATATTCATTGTTCAACAGCCCCCTACCAGTTTTGCCCTTGTCCGCTTCACTGAGCGTGTTCTGCCAAAACAGCACAAAATGAGACAAAGTGGCAAGGCTGGGTCCTCCACTGGCAATCGTAAGCAGTGTTTCCACTTTTCTTTTCAAACAATCTGGAAAACCTCGGCGAGTTTCGGTAGAAAATCGGTAGATGGCTCTCAGGGTTCGGTAGAATTTTCAGTAAGACTGTTTTTGGGATCCCAAAACGTTAGTGACGGATACCTATGACATCGCAAAAGTTGTCCGTCTGTCCGTCCGTCCGTCCGTCCGTCCGTCCGTCCGTCCGTCCGTCCGTCCGTCCGTCCGTCCGTCCGTCCGTCTGTCTGTCTGTAAGCACGATAACTCTCGAAGGGAATGAGATATTTTGATGAAACTTGGTGTGAGTATTCTTTGGGTCAAGAGTAAGGTCAAGTTCGTAGATGGGCACTGTAGCTCTACATTTAGGGGTGGGGGAGGGGGTTTAAATTAAGGGACAAACAAAGTGTTTTGAAACAGCTAATGTGATAGTCGATTATGGGGTAAGAAGACATGCTGATCACGATAATGAAAACCATTTTCTCGCCGGACAAGTAGTTCGCCCGGAATCCGGCCAAAACCGGAAAGTTTGTTAAATGTAAAAGTTTTATTTGAAGTTAATTAGATGTTCGATCTAGGGGTAAGAAGACATGCTGAACACGATAGTGAAAACCATTTTTTGACCGGACAAGTAGTTAGTCCGGAATCCGGCCGAAACCGGAAAATTTGTTCACAGCAAAAGTTTTATTTGAAGTTGATTAGATGTTCGATTTAGGGGTAAGAAGACATGCTGAACACGATGGTGCAAACCATTTTCTCGACGGACTAGTAGTTAGCCCGGAATCCGGCCGAAACCGGAAAATTTGTTAAAAGCAAAAGTTTTATTTGAAGTTGATTAGATGTTCGATTTAGGGGTAAGAAAACATGCTGAACACGATGGTGAAAACCATTTTCTCGCCGGACAAGTAGTTCGCCCGGAATCCGGCCGAAACCGGAAAATTTGTTAAAAGTAAAATTTGTATTTGAAGTTGATTAGATGATAGATTTAAGGGTAAGAAGAGACGCTGAATCTGTATATGACAATCATTTTTTATCCGGACATATAGTTCGTCCGGAATCCGGTTGAAACCGGATTTTTTTTAGAAGTTGAAGTTTTATTTGAAGTTGATTAGACGTTCTTTATAGGGATAAGGCGATGCGCTGAATTCGTTTCTGAACTATCTTTTTTTGGCTGGACAAGTAGTTCGCTCGGAATTCGGCCGAAAACGGAAATTCGGCAGAAGTAAAGCAGGAAGTTTCGATCAGTATCGTCAAAATAAATATGGCTTATACAGGTATATCTGAACTTAATTTTCTCAGATGATTAGCCTGGCGAAGACTGGATCTGGCGTAGTCAAGACGTAGTTGTCTGGGTCAAATATAAAATTTTTGGGATCCCATCGAAACCTTTGGTCTTGTTCATTTTGTGTTATGTTTTTGGAGGTGTTTGAGCGATTTGCGAAGTACCACATTCTAAAAACTCAGAGAGCGATTCTGGAAAGAAAAGCGGGATTTCGTCGATCAATTTTTGTCAAAGTTGACTCTGTTTCGAAAGGGAACTTCGGAAGCAGATAGAAGCTCGAAAAATAATGAAATGTATTTAATTTTGAAACTAAGTGTAGTGTCCGCGCGCAAAAAAAAGGTATAATTACGCCGTCAACACCCTTCAAAAAATCCCTAAAATACCACAGACAACAGCCATATCAAAAACAAAGAATGACCACCAACACAAAGTAACATTTTCCGGGGATTCAGAGTTTTCTGTAGATTTTCGGTAGTTTCGGGATCTTCTTTTTTTGTCGGGAGATGGATAGGGAATTCGGTAGATCTCCCGAAAAATCGGTAGAAGTGGAAACACTGATCGTAAGCTGTCGGAAGCGATCGCAATGCATGGTTACGATGGACTTGCGATTACCAGTGGAGAACCCGCTTAATAAAGAGCGCGAGCAGTCTGACCTTTTAGGGAGTCGAAAAATACTTCCAAAAACCTAACGCGGTTACACTGCCGCCATACTGAACAATCCGTGCCCAATCGAAGTCTTGTATTACAACGCTTGAACATATTTTGATGACAACATATTTTGAACGTTTCTTGAGCAACACGTTTTGGATTCTTGGGTGCTGAAAAAGAAACGGAAGTATCTTGAAAAAGTTGTTAGTCATTTGCTAAAGTTGCTTGACACCGGCAAATCCTCCTCCACACCCCGTAAGACGAGAAAAAGATACAGGAGTGATTTTGTTTTCCATTTCTTAATTACGGCAAGTGTTGACCGAAATGGAAGAAATCGCAATTAGAATAACGACTCACCCAAGAAGATCCGATTGCCAGCTGCAGTAATCCAGATAGTAAAAGTACGCACGCGTAAATCCGCATCTTCTCTACAACAGTAATATTATTATCACAGTTTCACCTGACCCCTTAAAACTTATAGCACTGTGCACAATCACAAAGACTTGCTCCAAACCAGATTAGTCACTTATATCACAGATTTCAGCTTGGAAAATCTCTTTTGCTAAGTATTTCCTGATCTTTTTATGCCAAATCTTTCCTTTTACGTCTCGAGTGACTCATTTTAAGTGTTTTCTTCTCCGGAAATTGCGGTTGGCGTTCTCCTCTTCCAGACAGTGGGCTATCCATTTAGCTGAAAAGAAAAAAAAATTTATTACCGGTGATTATTTTTATTATCACAAGAAAATAAACACAAGAAAAAGACATGTGTAGAGGACGGTGACCTATTTCTCTCATTACATTTATAAGGTTTGAGATTTTCGGTTTTTTTCTTGATCAGCAAATTATCCCTCTAAGATGATGTGCGAGGGATAAATAAAATTCCGGATATTTCGGTTGCACTTCCGGCAAACCGTCTCATCTTAGAGGGATAATTAGCTGATCAAGGGAAAAAACCGAAAATTTTGTTTTCATCATTTTGTTTTCTCATTGCATTATTACTGAAAAAGAACATGAGTAGCAAAAAATGCTATTCATGTTCTTGATTTGCGGCAGAAAACTTTTGTACAAATCGCTACACTGGAATGTAACCATCCTACCTCCAAATGGGCTCCGATTGAAACTATCCATGTCCAAAACCGCTACTTTTCAGGAGAGCTATTTGAAGTTTGCAACATAGGATAAGAAAGAAAATGGTGCCAATTCTGACTGCAAATTCGGATTCAGCACACAATTTCGCACAAGGTAGACTACTAATCAATTTTTCCCATTTTTGGACGTCGGATAGTTTCAATTTTCAATCGGAGCACATTTGGAGGTGGGATAGTTTCAATCGGAGCGCGTTTGGAGGTAGGATAGTTTCAATGGGAGCCAATTTGGAGGTAGGATTGTCAGTGTAGCGAAATGTTCCTCGGATACAATGATCGGGCGCATGATACTTCACGTCAAGAGAACAAACGTGGCAAGCCTGATAATCAGTGTATTGCTAACAGATGAGATAGTGAAGAATCTCGAGAACGAGAATGGATGGGAATTAATATTAATTAAGTAGAATGAGTTACTATCATAAGCAGAGGCGTTACTAGCCAAAATGTTTGGGGGGGGGGACAAGGTATTTACCGACTGGCTGGTAATTTTTACCGACTATTTTTGCGGAGAAAAACGACTATTGTTGAGAAAAAACGACCGTGTTGACGAAAAATCGGCTGATTTTAAGAAAAAATGACTATTTTTTTAAAAAATATTATTTTTACGAAAAACCGACTGTTTTTTGTAAGAAAAAATTTTGACGAGTGTCATCGTTCACGAACTTAACACATGGGCAATCTGGGCCCTAAAATCCCACAAAATCTCAAATCATGGGCAATCCGGGCCCAGTTACCCATGAACGGGGAGGTTGGGGGAGGTTCAGTCTCAAGATGTTCTTCGTGGCCAGAGGATATATACATATATATCCACAAGTATACAAGAGTTGAACTCGAGACAATCGACTGTTTTTACTTAAAAATCGCGGCGCTTCGCGCCGACTCGGCTATCTTTTACCGACTGGCCGACAACATTGGGGGGGCGTCCCCCCTCACCCCCCTAGTAGTGACGCTTCTGATCATGAGTAAGACGTGTCCTTTAAAGTCTGCACGGTGTTGTCTTCGTTTTGTTCCTTGTATTTATTGCAATAGCCCTATACGGCTTTTTTTATGCAACAAATCTGTATATCTCTATTCTGTAGACGTTTAATGCGAGCAAACTAGTGACAGAACAGTTGACAAAAAAGCAAGATCACTTTGTTGACGGCTCTTTTACGAATAGCCGTCCAATTAACGACCATCTGTCAAGAAGATCACAAGCAGAGCAGTGGGGTACACTATTTCCCAGTGTTGAGTGTCTGTTTCAATCAGCGAAATATGGAAAGGCCGATACACTAGACCCTGGAATTGGGGGGGGGGGAATTCGCCACCGTGATGACTAGCCAGAGTTAGAAGTTAGAAGATCCCCGAGACCAAACCGAAGAACGAGCCGAAGAAGAGAAAACGAAGAAGATAAAACCTTTACGGCTGAGGTACAGCCGCGGAACGCAGCGTTAGCTACATGCTACTGATTGACTTTAGCATTCTGCGACCATGGTTATTCTTTCTACTTCAAAAAAGGGTATTCCACAGATAATAGTGCACAATGTCACTCTCGCTTCTCCCACCCCTTCCCGTCCTTTCTATCTACGTTTGGCACGGCACTTCAAATGGGTTAGTTTGAGCCTCAGGCTGCTGGCACAGAATTTGTTGGCTGCAATCGAAGGATTATACTGTGAAACAAAAATTATGCACTCGACGGAACGTACTGTGAAATACACATTCATATAAGATAAGATAAGATTTATTCCACTAAAAGAACAAAGGCCATGGGAAAAAAATGAAAAAAAAAAAAAATAAAGAACAAAAACGAAATAAGTGATAACTATTTTACACTGATTTTACATATTCCTTTACAGGAACCTTGCTCTGTGGTTCATCGAAACCGAAAGGAATCTTCCCAACTTTTCAATATCACCAAATAGTTTACTTCCCATTACTTTTACCAACCAATCCTCCCCCCAATAACTAACACCAAAAATTTCCCCACGAAGCTCTGAAAGCTCAGGGCATACGCAGTGAGTATTCCAGTTTGTGAGTTGCAGGTACGGGGGACTATCCAGCTCTCTTACAGTCAGGGCCTGACTGTGAATTCTATTATAACTTACTTTTCAGCCAGTATCTGCTTCCAAAAAAACATCGTCATTTTCAAGAACAAATGCACATGCACTTCACAGATCTCAACTTGACGGCTTGGATGGCTACCGGCGAATGCTGCAACCGTGAACGAAGCAGATGAATGGATCAAGTCTATGGGTGCACGAAAGCGAACAAAACGCACTCACGGCCACAAATTCAGCACTCTCGCTTTCTTCAGCTCACATCAATTCATTTGTTTCGTGTGCTTAGATGAGCGTGGATTATCATCCAAGTAACCACATGTATGTTTTTCTTGACCTTACGAGGCGGAAGGACAGCTGGATTTTCAAGAGCACGGTTAATTGGAAACCCGATACAACTCTTTAAATTATACCGTGGTAATTCACCGGCTACTCAAGGCACTTGTTATGAGCAGAATTAAAAGTTGGCGGCGAATCACATGCCTGTTAGATAGAGTTGTTTATTTGAACGTGACCCAAGATGTTGAGGTCACGAACACTTACCTGTTGCCAAGGGTCAAGGTGGCATACCATGACCTATATTGCGAACTACAGCTGCCAAACGTAAGAACTAGTGTTAGTATTTTGTTTTTGACCCGAAATTTTTGAATAAGCGGAGTATATGGAATAAAACAAATAAAAACATTAGTAAAACTATTTTTCAATCTTCAGTCAAGGAACAAGGTGTAAACATCACTCGCTGGTGGGGCCCATGATCTTTGGTACGGAAGACGATACTTCCAATAAAGTAACGGAGGCAGGGGTGTCAATATGTGGGGAGGACTCCCTCCTAAAGGTCCTGAGAAATCGGCGGAAGACTGAGAAATGTTATCTGTGTTGATTACAAACATACAAGAAATCAAATTCTGTAGACTTTCATCGGGTGAAGTCCGAAAGTTTTAAGTAATCGGGATATGATCTTTTCTATACATAAGAAATCAAGTTCGGTAAAGTTTTGTTGGGGATGCCTGACAGCTAAGTCTCGTGGGCAAATCAGGGAGCATGTCCGAAAGCTCGGAAACGAACGAAAATGCTGAATTAATTCAGCATTTTATGCAGCATTTCACTTTCGGACTTGAATTTTCGCTCAGTTAATGCAGCATTAATTCAGCATAAAATTCATCGAAGATGCTAAATTTTACGCTGAATTTTCAAGAAGAAACTGGGGAGCTGGCGATTAAGGCTAAATTTCGAATTAGAAGTGTCAGAGAAGAAATAAAGAACGTGTCCGAAAGCTTTTAGTGCTGTAAATGCTGCATTTAATGCGGGATCGACTAAAAACGGGAATGGAACGGAATGACATGGTACACGAGGAACGCGTACTAAAAACCGGAACGCATACTAAAAACAGGAACGCATACTAAAAGGGGGTACGACGTACTAAAATCGGGAAGACTGCACCAGGAGGAACAGTACTAAAAGAAGGAACAATGCACCGTCCCTTCTGTTATTCCCGTTTATAGTACTTGCTCCTCCTCCAGCATGGAAATAAATATTAAAGAATAGGAGCCATGCCCCTCGCCGTGTGGGGGCGATAGAACAGGGATCGTCCACGGGAGTGATCTGGAACTCGTGCCCAAACAAGCTACTAAAAGAAGGAAGGACGGTGCGTGCATCTTTCTTTCTTTTAGTAGTGCTCCTCCTGGCACACGTTCCCGATTTTAGTACGTCCAGTTCTTATTACGCGTTCCTCCTGGACCGTCTCGTTCCGTTCCATTCCCGTTTTTAGTCAATCCCATTTAATGCTGCATATAAGGACGAAAAAAAAAATGCAGCATTAAATGCAGCTTTACAGTCCTGAAAGCTTTCGGACACGCTCAAGATCTTTTTACACGTAAGAAACTAAATTCTGTAAACTTTTGCCCGGCAAGTTCAAGTCTCGTCGGCAAATTCGGATCTTTTTATACGTAAGAAATCAAGATCTGTAGCCAAAAGTTTTGGCGGGGTAAGCCCGAAAGTTTAAGTCTTATCGGCAAACGGGGATCTTTTTCCAGGAAGAAATCAAAATTCTGCGGACTTTTGTCCGGCAAAGCCCGAAAGTTTATTGAACGCGATTTTTGAACACGGAAGAAATTAAACAAGTGCGCAAGCGCTCAGACGTGGAGTGTAAAATAATGATTGGATTGTAACGTTGAATTTCCCGTAACGTTTAATATTCGTATTGTATAGTTATTCGTGAAACCAACAATTGAGCTCTCAAAGAATCTCCAGACACGGCTCAGGCTCAGGCTCGAACACCCTAATGTCAAAGTCATAAATTTTCATAAGCGCGTTTCATCTGACACCTTCCACGTGAGAACACATGTTAGTTGATTTGGAAACACAATCCTTTCGCGTCAGTCGTAATTCGGTCTCCAATCACAGTATTGTCCATCTTTGTCTTTCCAGTATTGCTCTGGTATTGCTTCGTTTAAACCCCGTAGGCTTGTTTCAATACGCTACTGACATTACTTTCATCAATCTTGAAATGTATTTCGTTTATTATACCTTGTTCAAACACATCATTGTAATTTCAAAGTCATAAAGTTTCAGGTCCCATTTCATCATTCCCACCCTTCCGCGAAAACACATGTGTGTGACTAATTGACAGCTCAAACCCTTTGCGAAACACGAAACCAAACAAACGCAATGCGCATCTTACGAAAAGTACTGTGTACAACTAACTATACGAGGTTTTGATTTTGACGAGTGTCATCGTTCACGAACTTAACACATGGGCAATCTGGGCCCTAAAATCTCACAAAATCTCAAATCATGGGCAATCCGGGCCCAGTTACCCATGAACGGGGAGGGTGGGGGAGGTTCAGTCTCAAGATGTTCTTCGTGGCCAGAGGATATATACATATATATCCACAAGTATACAAGAGTTTAACTCGAGACAATGCCATAGACGAACGTATCTGTGTATTTCATCAACTGAAATCTGTGCCCAGTTACCCATGAACGGGAGGGTGGGGGGGGGGGGGGGGGGGAGGGGGGCGTCAAATTGCTTATCTAAACCTAAACATCCTCGACTATAACAACTTAAGAGTTTGATTCCAGTAACGGGTCCAACAATTTTCTCATGGGCAAATTGGGCCCACTTGCCCATGACCGGGGAGGGTGGGGGTGATTCAACTCCACATAGATATTCTCAACCCGATGATCCAAAAGCACAAAGGAATTTCATCGCCCTATCTCCAGTTATTGTCAAGTTAAAAACATAAAAAAATGGGCAAACTGGGCCCAATTGCCTCTGAACCGGGTGGGTGTGGGGGTGGGACCCCCAAAAGGCAAAACTAGACCCCAATACCCACAAGTGTACCAAGTTTGAACTTGATACCTGTTGATTCCTGGCACGGGTAACGAACTTTCCTCCTGGGCAATCTGGGCCCAGTTGCCCATGAACGGGATGGGTGGGGGAGGTGCAACTTTAAAAGCAATTTCCCAGCCCTGAGATCTACAAGTACAAGGAATTTCGTCGTCTTATGTCCAACTATGGTCAATTTTTGAACATTATTCACTGGGCAATCTGGGCCCATTTGCCACTGAACCGGGTGGGTGTGGGGGTGGGACCCCCAAAAGGCACAACTAGACCCCAATACCCACAAGTGTACCAAGTTTGAACTTGATACTTGCACTGGTTCACGAGTTATGAGCTCCACAAAATATGGTGAAAACCGAAAACCGAAAGCTGCTAGAGCGCTCGCAATAGTGGATTGTTCCAAGGAACACTCCACTAAAAAGTAGTTTTCACGTTAAAGGCCATACTTACCCACAAGCTAAACATAGAAAACAGGTTTGCCAGTGAAACTATTTCACGGTGCATTAAAAAAAAAAAAAAAAAATCCGGTTTACGGATGTTACAAACTTTTGATCTTCGCCCGACAGAGGTTTGTAGAATCTGCCTTGATTCTTCATATGTAATAAAATATCACAAATTCGCCGACGAGTCATTTGGCGAAAGTTTACATAGTTAGTGGAGTGTTCCTTGGAAAATCTTTCGCTCTAGCAGCTTTCGGTTTTCGGTTTTCACCATATTTTGTGGAGCTCATAACTCGTGAACCAGTGCAAGTATCAAGTTCAAACTTGGTACACTTGTGGGTATTGGGGTCTAGTTGTGCCTTTTGGGGGTCCCACCCCCACACCCACCCGGTTCAGTGGCAAATGGGCCCAGATTGCCCAGTGAATAATGTTCAAAAATTGACCATAGTTGGACATAAGACGACGAAATTCCTTGTACTTGTAGATCTCAGGGCTGGGAAATTGCTTTTAAAGTTGCACCTCCCCCACCCATCCCGTTCATGGGCAACTGGGCCCAGATTGCCCAGGAGGAAAGTTCGTTACCCGTGCCAGGAATCAACAGGTATCAAGTTCAAACTTGGTACACTTGTGGGTATTGGGGTCTAGTTTTGCCTTTTGGGGGTCCCACCCCCACACCCACCCGGTTCAGAGGCAATTGGGCCCAGTTTGCCCATTTTTTTATGTTTTTAACTTGACAATAACTGGAGATAGGGCGATGAAATTCCTTTGTGCTTTTGGATCATCGGGTTGAGAATATCTATGTGGAGTTGAATCACCCCCACCCTCCCCGGTCATGGGCAAGTGGGCCCAATTTGCCCATGAGAAAATTGTTGGACCCGTTACTGGAATCAAACTCTTAAGTTGTTATAGTCGAGGATGTTTAGGTTTAGATAAGCAATTTGACGCCCCCCTCCCCCCCCCCCACCCTCCCGTTCATGGGTAACTGGGCACAGATTTCAGTTGATGAAATACACAGATACGTTCGTCTATGGCATTGTCTCGAGTTAAACTCTTGTATACTTGTGGATATATATGTATATATCCTCTGGCCACGAAGAACATCTTGAGACTGAACCTCCCCCACCCTTCCCGTTCAGGGGCAACTGGGCCCGGATTTCCCATGATTTGAGATTTTGCAGCGGGGCCCAGATTGCCCATGTGTTAAGTTCGTGAACGATGACACTCGTCAAAATTAAAAACCTCGTATAGTTGTACACAGTACTTTTCGTAAGATGCGCATTGCGTTTGTTTGGTTTCATGTTTCGCAAAGGGTTTGAGCTGTCAATTAGACACGAGATGTGTTTTCGCGGAAGGATGGAATGATGAAATGGGATCTGAAACTTTATGACTTTGACATTACAATAATGTGTTTGAACAAGGTATGATAAACGAAATACATTTCAAGATTGATGAAAGTAATGTCAGTAGTGTATTGAAACAAGCCTACGGGGTTTATACGAAGCAATACTGGAAAGACAAAGATGGACAATACTGTGACTGGAGACCGAATTACGACTGACGCGAAGGAATTGTGTTTCCAAATGCACTAACATGTGTTCTCACGTGGAAGGTGTCTGATGAGACGCGCTTATGAAAATTTATGACTTTGACATTAGGGTGTTCGAGCCTGAGCCTGAGCCGTGTCTGGAGATTCTTTGAGAGCTCAATTGTTGGTTTCACATATAACTATGCAATATGAATATTAAACGTTTCGGGTATTTAGTATTTACTCTACTCTTTATGTACTCTGTATTTAGAAGAATTGTGTCATTTTAGTCATTTAGTTGGCGTTTCAGGCTTGGAATTTTTGGGGTTTGAAAAGAATCAAAAGCTAGAATTTGTATGGTAAGTAGAAATTTTCCCAGAACATTTTTCCGGTTTAAACGGCGTTAGTCGAATTAATTAGTTTAATTTTCCCTGGATACAGTCGTTGGTAGCTTCGCTCTTCAGCGAAAGCTGAAATGAAAAGCTGAAGAAGGGTGAATTTAAATATACAAACTTTCATTATAGAAATAATTTCAACATTACAGTTAATTTATACCGATTCTATTTTCCGGGAAATGTTTATCACGAAGGCACAAACTTGACCCCCCCCCCCCTAAAGGTAGAAGGCTAGTGACGCCCCTGAATGGGGGTAATGGAGCAGGTGCTTCGCATACTTAAAATAGCATACGATCATGGCTTCGTTGGCTTTTATGAGCACTGACAAAAAAAGCAAATTAGAAACAAGACCAAAGTTTCGGCAGGAGGAAGTGCTAGCATACACGACTACCATGGGTACATTTCAGCCTTCAGGACCCCTGAAACAATATCTACTATCCCGACAAAAAATTCTTTGACTTTGTAGTAGTATGGTAGTTGTACGAAAAAGTTGCATGGAGTGGTATGTAGTAGTATGGAGTAGTTTGATTAGTGATATGTAGTAGTATGGAATACTTTGATAAACATGCCTCCGACTGGGTTAATCTTATGTAGTAGTATCCGATAGCATCTAGTTTGCTAGTAGTAGCATGTAGTAGCAACAGTTACTACTGCATGCTACCATACGACTAATTCTCGGGTATTTTTCATCGGGCTTGTCATTTCGGGCTCCGGCTGAATCCGTCAGGTGGAAAAGCGATCGGAAGAACTGACGTCTTCTCTCCGTTTTTCTGCAAACCCAACACCTTGACCTAACAATTCCAAACTGAAAAAAAAATCAACAGCTCAGTTGAGCCACACTTCATCGAACTAATAATCGTCGGATGCATTAAGCATACCTTTAATACTCCAATTGACGTTCCAATCACCTTGATCAAGGAGCCGTAGCCCGTCGGTTTTAACCTGGTTTCAGATTTTGCAGGATTCCGATCACATTTCAGGCGCGAAAACACTTTTCGTCTCGTGTCCAAGAACCCCTGGTTCAGAAGAGACACGATTTTTCCGTGTATTTTTTGGACGAAAACATAGTCACACGGAATGTGCGCATCGCAATTAACGCAGACGCAATGAGAAAATTAGATTTTTTGTCGAGATTATTTCGTAGTAAGACAATGAAACCCTTCACTGTTCACTCGCATTTATCAGATTTCCCAAACGTGGGAAAAAAAGAAATGCCTCCAACTAAATACTATTTATATCCCAAAAATGTAAACCAAATTGTAGACCAAAGACGAAAACGCATCTTATCTATCACCCGCTACATCAAGAGTGCCGCCACTCTTGAATCGCACGAGAACGCTGTGCTGCCTGTTGATGTCGTCAGTTCTGACGATCTGGAAGTTGACAGTAGATCCCTGTAGCTAGTTTTCCACGGAACTTATCCCCTATTTTAAGCGTTTGCACGTACCGTACTAGAATTCCCGTCGAGTAGAAAAGAATTTTGGTTCACTTGAAAGAATTTTTTTTCATGAAGACGACTAGAAAAAATGTTTAGCGAGACGAGAATTTCTTTGAAGTTGTAAGGTAACGGGCTACTTGAAAGAAATTCTGTCGGCGGCGGTAGTGAAAAAATGAGGCTTGCTAGCTCTTGAGACGGCAGCCATCAATGCTGATGTCATAAATGCTACCAAAATATTTTATTGTTGGCTAGTTGAAGTATTTTTGTCAGATTTTCTGGCTTGAATAAATTTATTTTTCCTTCTGTCTGTAAACATAATGCTCTCACCAAGACGTGATTCTGCTCAAGTTGTTGTTGTTTGTGTTGTTTAATGGAGCTTCAAGAATTTCTTCTCTATGCTCCAGAATCTTTTTTCTTGGCTTTGTCTCTAACATGGAAATGACCAATTCTTGATTAATTTACCTCGACCCCGTCACCATCACAAAACCATGCTTCGTCAAAATAACTAATCTACTACACAGAACCATTCAGTTAATCTAATACCCTGTCATACTTTAAAATTTATTTCAACTTAAAACTAACCTGCTAACTGCTAACCGGTAACTGCTCAAGTTTTCCTCTGCTTGTAAACGCTGCTTCCTCCCTTGAAAGCTTTTTCCTGGCTTTTTCACCGCCTGACCCATCTCCCATCTCCTGGCCTTGTTATCTTATTCAAATTATAAAGAAGAATCTAGTTTCGTAAAGCCCCACTAGATGTCAGCTTCCCAGGAGTTTGGTGATCTGGATCTGAAGACCAATCAATTCAAATGAAGTGATGGAAGAAATACAAGAAAACCAAACTTATAAGGAAATGAAATGAATTTCTTGAAACAGAGAAAGGAACTCTCTTTGAAGAGGAAGCAGTGCTTGGCACAGACGGTTAGATGTTTCTTATATGTGTCAAAAAATTCTAATTGACAACAACCATTATTATGCCTTAGCCTTGCCCTTGGTGGCAGCTTGGTGGCATTGGCAGGGCAGGGCCTTGGCTTATTCTAAAATCTCTTTCGAAGAAAGGCCCATTCACATTGTCAATCAGTTGTCAACGGCCTTTCAGTGGCCTTGGTCAATGACCTTTCTACCGGTAACTTCGAACTAGTAACCGTCAATCAGCCGTCAGTCACTGACACTGACTCAGTCAGTAGTGGCATTGACAGTTACCAGTTGTCCAGTTGTCCTGCAGCTGCAGGATTACCCGAATTACAATTGATGGCAAACTATTGTTTTATGCAAATTGGTGAAAACACCACTTGTTTCTTGTTCTTGTTATCAGTTTAATAATAGTGTAAAATATTCCTGGCAAGTCACAGGAACCTGGACTGCCTGGAAACAGCCTAGACGGTTCCTTATCAGGTGGCTTTCTTGAACAGCGGGCAGGTCAGCACTCAAAGAGTGGAATGCTTCTAGGCTAGTCATTGTGTTGTCCCTGATTGCATGTGCATCTGAATGATTTTTTTTCTGAATTTTCCCTTATTATGAGTGTGGATGTTGACAGACAGAGGTGGTACTAGCCAAAATGTTTGGGGGGGGGCAAGGTATTTATCGACTGGCTGGTCATTTGTACGGACTGTTTTTGCAGACTAAAATGACTATTATTGAGAAAAAAACAACTGTGTTGACAAAAAATCAGCTGATATTAAGAAGAAACAACTATTTTCAAGAAAAAATTGACTATTTTCAAGAAAAAACTACTATTTTTAAGAAAAATCAACTAAATCGTGGCGCTTCGGGCCAACTCGGCTGTTTTTTACCGATAGTCGACAACATTCAGAGGGGAGCCCCCCCCCCCCCAGTTGTGATGCCCTTGGATGTTCGAGTTAGCTCAAGGCAGTCTAGTACACTAGCCCCTTTTCAGGCATGGTGCTCAAACGTCTAGCACCATGCCTGGGTGCTGGACGTTCAAGCACTGTACCTTGGATTTCATGTATGGTGCATGGATTTCAGTACACAGTGCGTGCATGAAAAACACAGTTTCTGTCATCACAATTGTGCACCAGCTCGGACAGGGCTGAAATTACTACCATGAATTAGAGAATCCAAAGACAATCTTATCATATTTTTCATAACAAAAACAAAAGGACGCGACTGATGATGGAGATGAAAAATCTGACAGCACCCTATCTATTTTCCATGTAGTCTGCCCCAGGCAGGCCCCAGGAGCCAATATTCTGGTTGGCTGCTAGGTAGAAAAAGCTGAGGCACAGGACACTCTACATGAAAAACCCTTGACTATGTAGAAAAGGAAATGAGGTTTTTCATCTCCATCATCAGTCGCGTCCTTTTGTTTTTGTTATGAAAAAAATATATAGGATTGTCTTTGATTTCTCTAATTCACGGTAGTAATTTCAGCCCTGTCCGAGCCGGTTCTCATTGTGATGACAGAAACTGTGTTTTTCATGCATGCACTGTATACTGAAATCCATGCACCCTACTTGAAATCCAAGGTACAGTGCTTGAATGTCTAGCACCCAGGCATGGTGCTAGACGTTTGAGCACCATGCGTGAAAAGGGGCTAGTGTACGGTACTAGACTGGCTCAAGGCCTATCCTTTCTTGTTTCTTTTCTGTTTTAAATTGTCTGTTTCTATTTTCGTATTTGTTGCTCTATATCCTTCTCGTAGGGGAAAACCTATATATATTGCAAAATTGTAATGATTTGCCATTCTTAGTCGTATAGTAGTGGTATGATTCTTTGAATGTTTGTTAACTTTGAACAGTGCAGTTTTCGGCTAAGAGGTAAAATGAAGACCGAAAATACCCATTCAGGTGTTCTTAAGAGCCCTTAGTTTTACCTACTTTGGCAGACTCGTAAGTTGACAGCAGGTGGATGAAAAGGCCACAGCTCGAAAATAGCTAACTTGCAAAGAAGCATGCCTATTGCCTATCTGTAGTCAGCGTTACACCAATAAAAAATCACATATTGATTTTTGTGAAATCACATATCACATTTTCTCTTGTACTTCCTCAGCTTGGAGTTGAAAGCGTTGAAAAGCTGAAGGAAGCTTTTTCATCTGAGAATGGAAAACAGACCAAAGTAATCAAATCAGACATTGTTGACACTTCATTGGATGACTTGAGTGACAAGGATCAGGAAAAGCAGGAAAGCGATGGTCTTGTCTACACAGACTCTTCAACCTTTTTGAAGGTAAGTATTTGATAGTTTTGTTGGATTTTGATCATAGGAACTTATCTTGAAGCCTGTAATTTCAGAACTTTGACTGTTAGAAGGATGAAATTTATGCTAGTAATAACGAATTATCGGCTCCCATCTCACACCCTCAGCTGTCCATACGATCTGTGGATAACTAGGCGAAGAGGCTCACTGAATGAAACCAAAATACAACTGTTTCTTAGATAGCACGATAGGACATGATATGCAGTCAGTTGGCACAACTTCTATATTAGAGGAACTGCCCCCCCCCCCCAATGAAAGTCAAGTGCTAAAGTTTTAAAGGTCACATTGTATTTGTCTCTGACTTTATTTGGTCTTAATTAGCCTGTCATGCATCGTCTTCTTTAGCACTGGTTGTGGTTAGGTTAGGTTAGGGCAACCTTGGCCTTATAAGAAATGCAGAGGAACTTTAGGGCGGTGATGATCACAGGAAAACTAGCTGTTCACATCCAGGGGGGGAGTGGTGAGAATGTGCTTGAACAGTTACCTGTTTGCTTAGCTTTGCAAAATTCGGTAGGTTTGAAAACTGCCACAGATAAAGCTGGCTCTCGAGGAATCAACGCAAAATGCAGCAAAGCCCGTCCCAACTCTTTGCTTACCCTTTTCCTCTCATTGTTAGCCAGGGAAAAAAACTTATGACTTGTTGATAACCCGCATAGCATCTTTTCTTATACATTACCCACGGCTTTGGCTGGCTAAGCCTTTTCCTGGACGCATAAACGTCTAGCAAAAGACACCTTGCACTACGTAGTGTTTACGTTCCAATATTCAAAATTGTCTGAATACTGTAAAACTAAGCTATGCTTTTAATAATTATCCACGGCTTTGGCTGTTTAAGCCTTTTACCAGACCCATTGACTTCTAGGAAAATCTTGGCAAAATTCAGAAAACCGGTTTTACGCATCAATAGCATGATACTCGCACATGAAAACTACTGAATCGTGGCAAGTGCAAAGATTAGTGATGTGTCGTTAGCGGCTCCAGAACATGTGAAATTTGGGTCTCCGGGTTTAAGAATTAATGAATGAGTTACGGAAGTACGTTGCAGCAAGGCCGTATCCAGGGGGGGGGCTTAGGGGGTTTGAAACCCCGCGAAACCCACAAGAGTAATAGTTGTTTTAGGCTTTAACCTCTGATCAGGGGCGGATCCAGGGGGGGGGGCGAGGGGGGCGATCGCCCCCCCTAGACGGACTAAAAAGTCTCGTTTTAATGCTGTTTTAGAGCAAGCGCACATGAATTTGCAGATACGTGGAACTGCTGTGTCGTTAAAATGTGAAATTGGTGGTACAGAACAGAGAATTTGTGCTCGCAAAATGATGGGGGGAGGTTGTAAAAACATTCAAATTTTTGTCGGCCTATCGGCCGAAAAAAAGGGTCGAGACAGCAATTTTGTCAAAGCATTCGCCCCCCTAGAGTCGAGCGCTGGATCCGCCCCTGCCTCTGATATATGTCTTTTCTCTACTTTTTGGTCCGACCCGTGGGCACCCCTCCCCGAAATAAATTCCTGGATACGGGCCTGAGTGGCAGTATAGATACGACGGGGCCTTTTAGAAGAGTAGCTTACGAATTGTCAATGCAGTTTGAATAAAAAGACAATTTTATTATTTATGGGATGATTAAAGCGCGGAAAACATTCTAGAATATTAGGAAAGAAACTGTAACAAACATCGCATTTCCTTTAAGGGAACTCAGTCATCAAACCCACACAACGACTACTGCCAACATTTTGTGGACACTGGGCAGCGTCCGCAAAATTTCATCAGAGATGTTGGCCTTGCCGATCGTTTTGAAGAATATCCAAAGCTACGAGAGCTGATCAAGCTAAAGGTGAGACCCATTTTTGTTTTGAGGGAAGTCCCAGTAGCATAAACCAAGCGTTTTGCGTTCTTCTCCTTTGTGGGTGGGTTTTTACAGGGCAAAGTCACGTCTCATCAGGTTTGTGGGGTAGATAGGGTCATGCTCAATACATTATCTTTCCAGGTATAAAGGGCCGTGTTTAGAGATTGGACTTACCGTAGTTACTACGTATGACGTCACGGATTTTGGCTTCCTCGCGTCAAGGCTGGAAATGTCGTGACGCAGAATGGTCGGGCCAGTCACATCACAGAGATTGTAATCATATAACCCTTGAATTGAGATTGTCAAACGGTTTCCGCTTCATTTCTAAGAGAATTCGAAAGAGAATAACAAATACTTATAATACTGAAGTATTATCCACGCGCAAAATCACGAGTGTATAAATTTGCTATGTCATGGCTTCATGTTCGATTGAATAGCTCCCCGTAACATCAGTGTCTCATCTTTCCATCTTGCCTCAGTAGCCTATACCAAAGCTCAGTTGATTCATCTTGTTAAATAAATAACAAAGACAGCTTCATTTTTCCAAAAGTTCATTGAGGTTTATGTCGGCATAAGCGAGATGGTAAGACATGAACCGGCTTAATGCCGTTGATTGAAGCGGAGCTGTCTGTTCGGCGCAAAGGTACCCTGTCGTCATTGAGACACTGTCGTCGGCAGGGGAACGCTGGCGACAGTACCAACTGTTGGATATAAAGACAAAATTCAACTCCATTCTGGGAGAATGGGGTAGTTGCATAAACTCGCATATCTGCGTGCTGGATGCAAAAATCCGGTTTTTGTTTACCCTAGCCTCGCTGAAACCACAGCGCCGCCTCCAACGTCTTACACGCGGAAGATGTGCGGTAAAAGGGAAGTTGATACGAAAAACGCGGATTACAAGATTTCACGGTCAGTATAAGTAAGTAAGTAAGTAAGTAATTTATTTTTGACCCGCCAATTTGAAAAGCGGAGTATGTAAAATAAAATAAAAGAATAAAAAATTCTTAAAAGAATTGTCTTTGTGGTCAAGACAGGGGCCGTCGAGGCTCCACCCACGATACAGGAAACCGGATTTTTTGCTTTCGGTACAGCGGAAAAGAGAAAAGTCTACTCTTACTCTGTCCATTATTGACACGTTGACAGAAGAGAACATGTTGAGAAAAATTGAAGTAAAACTAAAGGGATTGCTTAATGTTGGCTGACCGCCATTGGTTTATGGGGAGGGGGAGTCGAGTTTCAACTCTCCCCTGCCTTAGGTACTCCGCTGAACGACCGCCATTGGTTTATAGAGAGGGGGGAGGGGGAGTCTCAACTCTCCCCTGCCTTAGGTGCTCCGCTGAACGACCGCCATTGGTTTATGGGGAGGGGGAGTCACAATTCTCACCTGCCTTAGGTGCTCCGCTGAACGAATAAAAAAACAATATTGGGGAAAAGGGGAAAAATCAGTTGCTCTGGTATGTCTATGTTTATGTGGTATTTCGGTCTTTGTGACACGAAAAAGTAAAAAAAGGAAGAATATAGCCAGCAGGATGGGTTCAAATTAAAACCCAGAGGAGAAAGGCGCCTAGTCCTGAAAATTTATATAGCCCCCCCCCCCCCCCCGATGGGGTGCGGTTAAATTTGCCCCTCCTCTCGAATCCAACCGTAAAGGTGGGTCCTATAGGAGTTGGAGTTTAAAAATCGTTAAGAATGTAATAAATAACGTTAATGTTATCGAAACTTACAAGGTTTTAGTTTAGGATGACCTGGTTGCCAAAACAGCTAAATCGCCTACGTATTTGCAATGGGATTATAAGTGATATGAACTTGAACGACGTGGCTCGAAATTGCACCTCAAATGGATCGAGCCCCCAACTTCAGTCTAGTGGAATATTACTTTATTTCGTTTTTAGGATGACCTGATCGCCAAAACTGCTACACCGCCGATGTATCTGAAATGTGACCTTAAGACGTATGACCTTAAACGGCTGGGTTCCAAATTCGACGTCATTTTGATCGAGCCCCCTCTTGAAGAATACCAGCGCTCCAGAGGTGTGACAAATATGGAGTTTTTTAGTTGGGATCAGGTAAATAGCCTTTAATCAGATTAACCTACCCCGTTTCTTAGCTTATGCACGTTAGGGCCTGTCTGGGCTTTATGGAGATAAAGCATACAGAATTACCAATTTCAAAAATCATAAATACATAGGCTCATTACTAACTACGCTTCACTTTATCAGAAGCTATGCTGTTCCGATTTCGGCAGAATATAGCATATAGGGCAAGATACAAAACAAATACGGTAAAATCAAACAAGCATCTCTTCTAATAAATCCTAACTACAGAAACTCTTCTCTATGCTTCCTACCTATCCGCAAAAATCTTCCAAGCTGCCTGACCCCTAACAAACTTTTCTCCATGAACTTTTACACCAACCATCCTTCCCCGAAAGTTCGCTCCCCAAATATTTCAACTCTCAAATCATTCAACTCTACACATTCTCACATAAAATGGAACAAATTCTCATCAACACAAAAATACGTTGGACATATCATACGGCGAAGTTGGCTGGATTGCGTTGTTCTTCATTTTGTCGAGCTGTGTTAAGTCGTCACTATTATACCGGGGCAAAATTTTTAAAATGTCTCTTCGTTATGTTATTCTATTTTCTTGGTTCAAGTGAGTGCATATGCAACCTAGGTACTTGCTTTAAAAGCAATGAAATACGGAATTGTCCGTCACAAGTACCTTAAAGTACGTATGTGTGCCACACAGGTTGATCTATTCACTCCAACCTGGGCATTGAGATAACACTTAGTAACTGTTTGAAAAGCGTCCTAAGGCGTATTCTCGCCGTTTCCCGAGGACTCCTTGGGGAATCGAAGGGAACGGCGAGAATAGAGGGAGTCACTCCACGCGGACCCCGCATATGGAAAACAGCGAGAACACGGGGAATGCTTTTAAAATGGATGTTGTTCGAAAAAAAATATGCAGTTTACGACATTTATCTAGATCCACTTTATTTTTGGTTTTGCTTATCCTGAGTTTTTTTCTATTAATTTTACATTGCACCAACACCATCAAAAATTGATTCCCCTCCGAATCTGAAAGGGAGTCCTTTTTGATGATGGTGATGATAATCGGAGCATTCCCCGTCCGTGGGGACTCGCAAGAATACGGGGAGTGAGTCCCCGGGACAAACAAAAACGCGGGGACTCCTCAAGTGGAGTCCTCAGGGAACGGCGAAAATACGCCTCTAGTTTCGTTGTTACAGGTTTCCAGTGCGTAGATTGGCGCGACATATCCGGCCGCACTTCTTTTGAAATGTATCTTGTGAGAAACCACGGATGGCGGAGATTCAGTGGCGAAGTGGGAGCCGGGTTCGTTGACTGAATTCAAAGCAGGGATCCTGACTTAAGGAAGAAGAAGAAGAAATACAAAAGAATAAGCGGTCCTGACTTTTTCGTTTTTCGGCGCGGTTTCAGTTCGGTTCAGATGTATTCGCCATATTATAAATGCATAGCAATTATAACGTTAGTACGTCCACACTACAATATAAAACAAATTAGAAATTGTCAAATGAATGAAACCTTTTGTTTTAATGACTGAAGAACGACTTTTAAAACGAGGTTTTCCTCGCGGCTTTGCGCCAATAGGAGGGTGTCTTACTTGACCAAGCAAGGCCAGATAGTATTCTCATGAGAGGCGTAATCTCGCCGTTCCCCGATGACTCCTTTTGAGGAGTCCCCGTGTTTTTCTTTGTCCCAGGGACTCATTCCCCGTATTCTCGCGAGTCCCCACGGACGAAGAATGCTCCGATCATCAACACCATCATAAACAAGACCAAAGGTTCCGATGGGATCCCAAAATTTCAATATTTGATCCATACAATTAGGTTTTGTCTTCGCCAGATCCAGTCTTCGCCAGGCCAAACAGCTAATCATTAAGAAATCAAAGCTCAGATATGGATTCAGCATGTGCATTTACCTCTATAAGCCGATCGAAACGATCCTAGCTTACTTCTGTGAATTTTGCGGTTTTGGCGGAATTCAAGAACTACTTGTCCGGCGAAAAACTAAAGCTCAAAAACGGATTCAGCGTATCTCCTTACCCCTATATCCAACATCTAATCAACTTCAAATACAACTTTAACTTCTAACAAATTTTCCGGTTTCAGCCGGATTCCGGACGAACTATATTTCCGGCTAAAGAGTGATTGTCATATACGGATTCTCCATCTCCTCTTACCCCTAAATAAATCGTCTAATCAACTTCAAATAAAACTTTTACTTTTAACAAATTTTCCGGTTTTGGCCGGATTCCGGGCGAACTACTTGTCCGACGATAAAATGGTTTTCGTATTCTTGTTCAGCATGCCTTCTTACTCCTACATCAAACATCTAATCAACTTCAGATAAAACTTTAACTTCTAACAAACTTTCCAGTCTTGGTTCGTGTTCAGCATGGTTTCTTACCCCAAAATCAAACATCTAATCAACTTCAAATAAAACTTTTACTTTTAACAAACTTTCCGGTTTCGGTCGGATTCCGGGTGAACTGCGTGTCCGGCACGAAAATGGTTTTCATATTCGTGTTCAGTGTGTCTTCTTACCCCATAATCGACTATCACATTAGCTGTTTAAAAATATTTTGCTTGTCCCTTAATTTGAACCCCCTCCCCCACCCCTAAATGTAGGGCTACAGGGCCCATCTACGAACTCGACCTTACTCTTGACCCAATGAATGCTCACACCAAGTTTCAGCAAAATATCTCATTCCCTTCGAGAGTTATCGTGCTCACAGACGGACGGACGGACAGACAGACAACTTTTGCGATGTCATAGGTATCCGTCACTAACGTTTTGGGATCCCAAAAAGGGACTCCGTTTCAGATTCGGTGGGGAGTCGACCTTGGAAGTTGCTGGTGTTGTTGGTTTTTGAAAAAAAAAAAGATGAAGGGATGGTTCATACGAAAATCTGAGATCAGTATTGAGTTTAGGAGTTGGATAAGACTGATTTTGAGGAAAAGCCATCATTTTGTTGTGGTTATGATTTTTTGTTCGTAAATAACAAAATGTAAAATTAAAAAAAAAAATTGAATAAACAGAAGCGAGAACAGAGTGGTTCGTTGCTGTTACAGACTGATTCCGTCACCCGATTTTTTGTTTTTTAAACAAAATCCACTTTGGGGGCATTTCCCGTGTTCTCGCGGTTTTCCGTCCGCGAATTTCGCGCGGAGTGACTCCGTCTATTCTCGCCGTTACCCTCGGTTCCCCGAGGAACGGCGAGAAAACGCCTGAGGTCTTTCGTCTACCATGGTTTTACTTCTTCTTATTCCAGATATTGAACCTGGATATATCTGACATGATCGGAGCCCGAGGATTCGTCTTCCTCTGGTGTGGGTCAGCTGAAGGCCTGGATATGGGCCGAGTTTGTTTGAAAAAGTGGGGTTTCAGAAGATGTGAAGACATCTGCTGGATCCAGACGAATAATGAGAACCCAAGCCATTCCAAGAACCTCGAGCCAAAGGCAGTGTTCCAGCGAACGAAGGTAAGTGTGGGCGCAGAAACCTTTCAGATTTATGTATATAGACATGAAATTTATATAAATATATTATATATTATCGCCCTTGCTGAGGCCCAAGGGCCAAATTTTCCGCTATCGCCCGAAGAAAAGCAAGGGCGATAATGATTATAACACTAGTACACTTGTTTTAATTTTCTGGTATTCCCCTGATGTTAAAAAAAATTCCAGCCGTGCGTTATCACTTGGTAATAACGCCCGGTTGGAACTTTTTTCTTTTAACATCAGGGGAATACCAGAAAATTTTGGCACTGGGTAGGATAGGACTGTTATCATGGGACTGCACAGTGTACTGGTGTTATATATATATATATATCAAAGCGATCAAGATATCAAAGTGATATATATAGCCGAGCGGCCAGCGAGGCGCAGGACGCATTTACATTTGTAAACCTTCCCAAGGGCAATCAAGCCGTATACTAGCTCCTAAATCCTAGGACCAATGGTCTTTTTAAGTTATATATATATATATATATAGATATATCAAATTGATTGGCATATAGGACCTTGCATAATAACAAAGAACGGCCTGGTGCCCTGGTAATGGTAGTAGTGCACAGCAAACTTGTCGGCGAGAAGTTTGTCCTCTAAAAAAAAAAAAAGACAGGGGCGACCTCTAAACAGGGAAAGCTTGGTAGCTTTGGTATCTTTAAAGAAATATGCTTAAACTCCAGAGCACCACATAATTCCGTCGCCTCAGAGGCTGGACGTAAATCCACCTGGAACGAAAAGGAAAAAAACTTCATAACTATCGGCGAGGTGAGGACGAAATAACTTAAAAAGACCATTGGTCCTAGGATTTAGGAGCTAGTATACGGCTTGATTGCCCTTGGGAAGGTTTACAAATGTAAATGCGTCCTGCGCCTCGCTGGCCGCTCGGCTCTATATATATACATATATCTGTGTTTCAAAGACATATTCAGCAGTAGTTAAAGTTTAACCGAAAAGCCAACTCATTTATTTTCCACTATTTGCTCTAGTTGTGAGGCTCAGAATATCTCCTGCGGGAAATTTTAATCTCAACACAAATGTGGCTTTCAGTGGGCAGTGTTGAGATTGGTGAAGACTGCTTTGTGCCTGAACAAAAAATATGATAAATCTTTCTCGTAAGGCATACAGCAAAAATACAAGCGCATAGAGGCGCCACAAATCACACGGAAATTCCACTATTTGAAAATCGATTATTCGTGAATAGCGAAACAACGAAGTAACTCATTTTCAGCGGGTCTTCAAGTCAATTTAAGTGAATAAGTGATGGGTAACTAGATTGTCCTATCCTAGCCCTTTTCGGTTAAACTTTAATTTTTATGTAGGCCTACAGACGCTAAATAGTTCAAATAGTTTGGACGTCACACTTGTACGGTATTCCGGCTAGTTTAAACTACACCCTCTAAGGTTGATTAGGCTTATTGGGGTGGCGGGGGAGGGCACTGGGTTGTGTTTTTCTTACCCGTATAGCGTATTAGTGTAGTACCGCGGTACGGTACTTAGACGTAAGCAGCTTTCGTGTCCTATATAATAACTCTTGTTTGCATGGGTTCAAGTGGAACTGCAGTTTGTCGTAAATGTTCGATGGTGAAGACCTTCCCTCTTTTCGAGAAATTAGGCGCTTCTCTGCTCTTTCTCTGCAGAACAGCATTATTGAGTATCAGAACCCATTACATGAGGCTGACGCTGCCAATGCCCAATATGGTTGTCGTGGGGGAAGTTGCTGTTCTGCAATTTTTCCCCGTTTTTTTTCCATGTATAAGTATTACTCCTGCATTTATGACACTTTTAACTCTAGGAACACTGTCTGATGGGTATTAAAGGAACCGTCCGACGGTCTACCGATGGAGACTTCATTCACGCCAACGTGGACATCGACCTGATAATCACGGAAGAGCCTGAGTATGGAACCATCGAGAAACCGTTAGAGATGTTCAATATCATCGAACATTTCTGCCTTGGAAAAAGAAGGTATGAACTATTTATTATACAAGTGGCAATAATCCAGCCGTATGTTCAATAGCTTACGGTTAGGTTACTCTTTCCTATCACTGTTGTCACTTTTTTCAGCTAAGCCGGTAGCATATTTCATAGTTTCCGTTTTTAATTTGACATAGATTTTGCCACTTTTTTGTTCTCTTGAAAACGGAAGGAGTGAAATCCGAGGGAAACCGAAAAATGTCACGTAATCAAAATTAAAAATCAATTGGTTTCGAAAAAAACTTACTTTTTGCTCTTGTGAGATGCGCTGATGTTCGTCATCACGTTATCGGTTAGCCTGTACTTCCACCGTTCCTCTTTGCGTTAGTGTCAAACAACGCAGTTTTGTAACTTCGGCCCGCAATAAAGAGAGATTAAATGCCAACCAAACAAACGGACCACTGAAAACTAATATTGAGTCCAAAGCAAATTAAAACTTGGGAGTAGTGCCAAAACGTATGCTTTCCATGCTTTGTAAATGGGCCATACTCGTAGCGCCGCCCACCACGCTTGCGACATCTAAAGCGAGACAAACTTGTGGGTTTAGAGATAGTGCAGAAAAATACAGCGGCCAATGCTGATAAAAAGAAAACAAAAACCTTGCGAATTCCATGCTTATGGTCACCAAGGCGTTTAATCAACGTGTTTATCGCAGCTCTAGCCGCGTGGTAACATTTCTTATCGCATACCTAACCATGATACAACATTTTTGCAGGCTCGAAAGGCGGAGCATTACCATGCCCTGCAAATGTTATATTAAATTTGTCAACCTTTATTCTAGGTTACATTTGTTCGGTCGTGATAGTACCATCCGTCCCGGTTGGCTCACCGTTGGCCCAGCGCTAACCAACAGCAACTTTAATGCTGACACATACTCAGCCTGCTTTGCCAGCGGTCAGGTGACGACTGGCTGCACGGACAGAATTGAGTCCTTAAGGCCCAAATCTCCTCCCCCCAAGTCCAAATCGGGCTCCGCCCCGAGAGGTAGGGGTGGTGCCGCCTTCTCTCGGGGAAGGGGTAGAGGACGGTAGTGCATGTGTTATTTTAATAAGGATTGAAAAGCGGGTATAATTACTAGGTTTCTTCCTGGGTTTCCGTCTGGATTCCGCATATATCAGATATCAGAACAGAAGCTGTTCGGCGATAATCTTTCCGCTCCCTTTGGACTCTCCTTTGACACGATACTATCTGCAGAAATGGGCGAATCCGATCATGAAAGGATTCGAATTCGTATCCACCATCTCATGCTGAGGATTCGAATCCGACCTTAATAAAAGTTTTTGCCTAAGACAAATGAGACGGTTAATTGGACGATATAAACCATATCAAGAACAAATAATCAGAAGAACCTCTGTCTTTAGTCGCATGCAGCGACTATGAAAACCCCGGTAAATCTGAGCGGACCTGAAGGTATTTACGCTAGCTTTGAGCTGATGTTGATACCCGTTTACTCCTCTTCCGTCTTCACCGTTGCCTATCGCACAAGAAATATCGAAAGAGGCGAGCAGGCGTTGACTTCTAGATTTCCTCTTTAGCAACTTAACGGTGGTCTATTATAGCTATTTGTAGAGGTAACGAAACGTGATGTGGCGCGAAGCCGCTCGTTTGCATCGGGATTCGGTCGTATTTTACTCGACTCAGCATGTTTGTATGACCGAGATAGGGAGACAGCAGTTCTGTCTCATTATTTGTTCTTGCCATATTTGGCTTCAAAGGTGTCTTAACCTCTTTTCCTGTTAATAAATAAAAGTTCCGCTTTTCCGAATTTGTGATGGTTCAGGATCCAGACGGGAAAATGGGGCAAGAGCCCTGTTCTTGTATGCGCATCTTTACTTGTGTTCAATATTTATTATGTTGACATCCTGGCCTACTGAGTAAGTTGCCGCAGAATAGGAACCGTACCGTCGACACCTGCAATTTTTCCTTTTGGCCGGACGATAAATTAAGTATTAAAAGATCGAGTGATTGACTAGGACCAACTTAAAAAAGAAATATGTAGTGCTTGTCGGTTCGAAAGTAATCTCCATGTGTGCGAATGAAGATGAGGAAGTAAAAACGTGGTAGCTACCACAGTGTGTAGTCAGTTCGATAGCAGATTCCTTAGGAATTCATTGTATGACACCTGTTATAATTTTTAGCTCCTTGTTTTTATACAGTTGTAATTTGCCTTTTTATGGACTGTAATGTTAAAAATGTGAATAAAACATCACATTCTTCTCAGTTACAGATAATTCGCCACTGCCGATACTGCCAGGGTTGCCACATCAGACAAATTTTGAGAGTGACTTTCGGCTGAAACAGAGAGTGAATTGGGAGTGAAATTTTATTTTCATGAAAAAACGTGAAATCGTCATTTTTAGTCGGAATCACTGGTACAAAAATGTATTTTGGCGAAAATTCAATCGGTTCGGATTCCCGTAAACATGGTGTTTATGGTAAAAAGCAGTGATTCGGGTGATTTTGATCAATGGCAAAATGTGTAATTACGCCGATGACACGCTTCAAATCTTTTGGACACTCCCGCTGAAAGTAGAACTAACTCTTTATGTACTTGAGACAGAGTGGGATGCCTTAAAATGACTTGAGTTGAGTTGAATTCGATGTTTATTTTTATATTTTCAGGAATTGTCACACTATTGTGCGACAAACCAGGACATTTTCATAAATAGAGTGAATTTAATGTCCTACGTAGGACAAGAGTGACAAACAAAAAATAGAGTGACAATTCACACTATCGTGCGACATGTGGCAACCCTGGATACTGCCCAGATTTCTTAAAGCACGAAGGACGCAATTATATATTTTTTTTTTTTTTTACCAGAGTAACATTACAACACGCGTTTTTAATCATACGCAGGCCTACTTCACGTCTGTATAAGTTATCGTTACATTTTAGGCGTATTCTCGCCGTTCCCCGAGGACTGCACTTGAGGAGTCCCCGCGTTTTCGTTTGTCCCGGGGACTCACTCCCCGTATTCTCGCGAGTCCCCACGGACGGGGAATGCTCCGATTATCATCACCATCATCAAGAAGGACTCCCTTTCAGATTCGGAGGGGAATCAATTTTTGGTGGTGCTGGTGCAATTAAAATTAAGTAAAAATAATCAGAATGAACAAAACCAAAAATAAAGTAGATCCAGACTAATTTTGTCAAATGCATATTTTTTTTAAGAATAAAATCCGTCTTGGAAGCAGTCCCCGTGTTCTCGCTGTTTCCTGCACGCGGAGTCCGCATGGAGTGAGTCCCTCTATTCTCGCCTTTCCTTTCGATTCCCCGAGGAGTCCTCGGGGAACGGCGAGAATAGGCCTTTTGACGTCGCTAAGGCAGGTCCAGCCATAGCCGGCGCGTCAGGCAAAATGCGTGACGTCGTTATGATTTTTTTCTTTCATTTAAAGATCCTGGCGGTAATTGGATGGAACGTCGATAGGCGTGTTTCTGCGATCCCACACAGAGTTTGTTGCTCGAAAAAGCGTTTCCGCGGTCGTTTGTGTGGTGAACAATTGTATTTCCATGACAGGGCAAGTAAAACAGCCTTAAAGGACACCTCGCACTACATAGTGTTTCTGCTCTGATGTTCTGAGATAGTTGACCACCTTACAACTAAGCTGTGCTTCCAGAAAATTGGACACGTCTGGAAAGGTGCCATAGAAGCAACATGCTTAGGAGAAGAAATAATATGCAAGTGGATGAGACAGGGGAAAAGAGAGTGATTGAAAGAGAGTGAAAGTTGAATGATAGCGAAATTAGCTTTCATCATTTTCATCGTATCCGGAAGGGTTGGCTTCGACTCAAAGGAAGACCCAGGACTCTAATAATCTGGAATGTGAAGCCTGGTTTCTACGCGACGAAATTCTTTGATGGGTTCTCAAGTGATGATGATGGCTGAGTCAAATCATACTCTCGATCCTGCTCGTGATATTCCTGCATGGACCCTTCACCGACTGCGTATGTATTTGAAATTTTGCAGGTCCCACACATGCTGGTGCTTGAGCAAACTCCTAGACTGTGTTCTTCGGGGAGCAGCGGAGCCCAGCCCCGATGTAGATGGCGCCCACCGTTCAGTAATAGTTGGTAGAATCAGTTCAGGTGCCAATCGTACATGTTGCCACTGAAAACGAAAATCCCACATCAGCATTATTAAGTAACCCCGGAAAAATATGTCTCTTTTGGAGCTTTCTAGAGGCGTATTCTCGCCGTTCCCCGAGGACTCCACTTGAGGAGTCCCCGCGTTTTTGTTTGTCCCGGGGACTCACTCCCCGTATTCTCGCGAGTCCCCGCGGACGGGGAATGCTCCGACTATCATCACCATCATAAAAAAGGACTCCCTTTCAGATTCGGAGGGGAATCAATTTTTGCTGGTATTGGTGCAGTGTAAAATTAATTAAAAATAATCAGAATGAACAGAACCAAAAATAAAATGGATCCAGACTAATTTGGTCAACTGAATATTTTTTGTCCAAACAAAATCCGTTTTGGAAGCATTCCCCGTGTTCTCGCTGTTTTCTGTACGCGGAGTCCGCGTGGAGTGAGTCCCTCTATTCTCGCCGTTCCCTTCGATTCCCCGAGGAGTCCTCGGGGAACGGCGAGAATACGCCTTAGGTCTATGTGCAGACTATATGACTACGATAATTCTTATCCCCTCCGTTGCCATTAATCAGTGCCGTCTTTACCCTTAGGCCGGTCAGGCCTGGGCTGGGGGACCAGGGGAAACGAGAGATCAAGCGGCCCTTGTAAATTGTTGAGAAATCAGGCTGCGGTTGCTAGCCATGTTGCCTTGTTCATTGCGATCCAGGTGTGACCAGTTGCGTTGCACCGTCATTTACACTACCGAAATTATGCTCAGATGTGACCAGTGTGACTCGACCAAGAATCGTATGTGCTAGTGTGCTGGCGTTTTACGTTTATGACTAATGAAAAGGGACCAAAACCCATGGATGGCCTAGGGTTCACCGTAAGTAAAAGACGGCATTGCAATGGGCAATTTCAGTCGTACCTTCCAGTCATTTTCTAACAAATTAGCTTCTAGCAATCCGTACATCCGCAACTGAGTCAAATATGCCACTTGGTTACACTGCGCAATGCGAATGGACGGTGGCTGGAGCTTTGCGAGCTTCTGACCCCTTAGGAGGTATTTCCAGAGGATGATTACGGTCATCCTTGTTTTTCATCCCACTTGTCCAGTTTCCATCTGGAGCAAGTTGTTAATGTGACGTCAGTACCCTTGAGGCGCACATGTACTTTCTGGAATGCGATTGATATTTCTAATCTTTCTGTTTGTCTTGCAAGGATATTTATCTTCAGCTTTCGTAAGTGTTTCCAGATTCTCCGTTATAAGTTTTGAAAGAATAGTCGCATTAGTCGCGTGATGCTTGATGGCTTCCCCCCCCCCCCTGGGTTGTCAGTACTGATGGTAATGGGCAATCTGGGGACCGCGCTATGTGACGCCATTCGTGATTGGTAAGATTGAACTATTCTTTTGCCCCCACCCCAATACTCTTGATGAATAACTGTTCGTGCCAACGAAGAATCGCCGTATGCCTAGCGAAGAGCCAGGAAGGTCACCACAACTGTCCCCAACAGACGATGTTGATTGGTTTACTCCGGATCTGAATCAGTTTTAAGGATTCTCTTGGGTGACTTTTCTCGTTCTTCCCGATGTTCGCTGGCGTGTTTCGGACTATTATATTATATAGAGCCATTTAGAGTATATTGATGCTTCGACTGCAAACATCACTGCTAGAAGGGGCGCCTAGCGTATGGGGGGGAGGGGGCCAGTCGTTAAAACAAAATTAGCTGAGTCGGCGCGAAGCGCCTCGATTTTTCGTTAAAACAGTAGATTTTTCTTAAAAACAGTCAATTTTTCTTCAAAACAGTCGGTTTTTGGGATCCCAAAACGTAAGTGGAGGGATACCTATGACATCGCAAAAGTTGTCCGTCCGTCCGTCCGTCTGTCCGTCCGTCCGTCTGTCCGTCCGTCTGTAAGCACGATAACTCTCGAAGGGAATGAGATATTTTGATGAAACTTGGTGTGAGCATTTTTTGGGTCAAGAGTAAGGTCGAGTTCGTAGATGGGCCCTGTAGCTTTACATTTAGGGGGGGAGGGGGTTTAAATTAAGGGGCAAGCAAAGTTTTTTTAAACAGCTAATGTGATAGTCGATTATGGGGTAAGAAGACACGCTGAACACGACTATGAAAACCATTTTCTCGCCGGACAAGTAGTTCGTCCGGAATCTGGCCAAAACCGGAAAGTTTGTTAAAAGTAGAAGTCTTATTTGAAGTTGATTAGATGTTCGATATAGGAGTAAGAAAGCACGCTGAACAAGAATATGAAACCCGTTTTCTCGCCGGAAAAGTAGTTCGTCCGGAATCCGGCCAAAACCGGAAAGTTTGTTAGAAGTTAAAGTTTTATCTGAAGTTGATTAGATGTTTGATGTAGGGGTAAGAAGGCACGCTGAACAAGAATACGAAAACCGTTTTATCGCCGGACAAATAGTTCGCCCGGATTCCGGCAAAAACCGGAAAATTTGTTAAAAGTTAAATTTCTATTTCAAGTTGATTAGATGTTGGATATAGGGGTAAGGAGATACGGTGAATCCGTTTTTGAGCTTTAGTTTTTTGCCGGACAAGTAGTTCTTGAATTTCGCCAGAACCGCAAAATTCACAGAAGTAAGCTAGGATCGTTTCGATCGGCTTATAGAGGTAAACTCACATGCTGAATCCATATCTGAGCTTGGATTTCTTAATGATTAGCTGTTTGGCCTGGCGAAGACTGGATCTGGCGAAGACAAAACCTAATTGTCTGGATCAAATATTGAATTTTTGGGATCCCATCGGAACCTTTGGTCTTGTTCATAAAAGTAGTTGATTTTTTCGTAAAAACACTCGGGTTTTCTTGAAGTCAGTGGATTTTTCGTCAAAACAGTCGATTTTTCGTCAAAATAGTCGTTTTTTTTTTTTAAGTCGTTTGTTCTGCAAAAACAGTCGGTAAAATTTACCAGCCAGTCGGTAAATAGTGGCGCCTTCTGACTGCTAGCAGTTTTGAAACCAAATAGGAAATATGCAGTCCAACAAACTTATCTCCTGACTTAGTAGTTTATATGTGATTATAAAAACTAATAAAGGAAAATACTGCGCACTTCTTGGCGGCGTGTTCGAGGGTATTTAATCAGAAATCAAGTTGGGAATTGTGCACGCGTCATTGCGAACATCATGTGGCAGCAGTTATTGATATGCACTTTTCAGAAACGTGGACCTTTTTGGATTCTTTGTATAGACCCAGTTGTGAAACAGAGACGAAGAGATAAATAGCGTCTCTCACAATAAAATTTCTAAGAGAAATTGCAACTGGAAGAGAACTGGTTGCGTCTTCTATCGAAACGTTACTTGTGTCAAGTGAATTTGGCCTTCATAAAATTCCTTCCGGATTGGTCCTTTTTTTGCCGCTAGATGCGCTAGTATAAAAGAAAATAACGATGTATTACTTCTTGGTTTACGACTAATTTTGAATGGCCAAATTCGATTCCTCTTACGCCTAGCCATGTTTAAAACTGTTTATAACGCCACCGCCTCTATGTGTGCTATACCCAACTCGGTTCTGTCAAACTTCAGCAAGTCAGTCCTGGCTTCCGACTTCATTGCTGATTACTGGCTGACTTTTTCCATGGGGCTAATGCGCGACTCGGTAGGAATCGAAAGCAAAATCGCTTATTCTCCCTTCAGATAACTCATATACCAAGATCTAGCGTATATGATTGTCATTGTTTCTTTAGCGCATCTGGACGCAATTCGTCATTGAATTTTATGAAGGGCGTATGTATCAAGCTCGGTTCTACGCAGTAAAACAATGTATCTTATGCCAGTGCAAATTTCAAAATATTTCTCTTCGTGATATTGTTTTAACTTCTGGATTCAAGTGATTACATATGCAACACCGAAGCTCGGAAATTATGACTGATAAAAGAAATATTCCATTTTCCAGATACAGTTTGAAACGCGCACGAAGCCACCGCGGCGACAAGTGTATATCCGCCCGATTCCAGACGAAGAAATTGAAGCGCGAAATGCCGAGCTTACAAGCCCTAAGCTGCGTAATCCTGTCGTTGTCCATCCTGGTAAGCCCAAACCGACGGGGAAGGTGACCACCTCTACCACAACTACGACGACGACAACAACCACCAGTGGTAAGTGAACATATGACTCTTCATTGCCTGGCTTGCTCACTCAAGACTACTCACTCACTCTATTCAAGTAAACGTAAGATACCACCCCTTAAATACTACATGTCACAACTTTTCAAACCAATGTAATTTCTTCTTTCAAGGAGTGCAACGATCATCTAGTTAGCGCTATCCTACACACTGTTGATAAAGCCAGATCCAAGTAAGAAAAAAAATATTCTCAGCGAAGTTTCTTGGATGACTACAATCGATCAGTCAATATTTTTTTGGCCCCGATAGCACTTGGGTGATCCCGGCAGAAACTGGAAAAAAAAATTTACGAACAATGAACAAGAATATGAAACGAAGAATGAAGTCAGTTAAAATATTTTATAAAAATGTGGGACGAATGACTGAAAGTATCGCTCTGATTCTTCAAGCCAATGCAACTACAATGATTACAATTGTTGTAAGCTACAGTTACAATGGCTATCCCCTGCTCTCCATTAGTCCATTGCCCTATCTATTAGACATACTGGTAGACAGTACTACTTGATTCCCTCGGAAAATCTAGACTAAAGGCGTCAACACTTGACGTCAAAGGCACCCACAATCGAAGTGTCAAAACATCACCACTGTCCCGCTGTAACTCAGCGGTAGTCTAGCGATATAAAACGCTGGTGCTATCCCGGTTGCCATCATTGCGCGTGTCGATAATTTCCGTTACGACCTCGAACTTGTGCAAATGAATTCAGTTTAGTTTCATTTTATTCACGACAAACGTGAGACAGAACAGGCCGATTCTTCGTTTTCCGGGGTCATAAATAAAAATTAAAACAATAAATATTTTAGTCGTCATTTAAGTCAAAATCAATATACATAAACTTACAACATAGATAATTGACACATTGACTTAAACTGTGGACCCCGCAAAGCTTCACAGATAGAAGGATAAAGCTATGCTCATATTGAGCGTAGCTTTAAAGGACTCCTCTTGTTTATTCTGCCTTTTATAATATACCTAGCTCCCATGCAGAATTATAAGCTTCTGAAATTCCCACCTTTCTCCATTATTTCGTTTTGTGCCTACTAATTTTTAGCGCTTTTTTGGCCTTGCCAAGTTTTGCCTGTCACACAACGAAACGTTGCCGAGATCTTCAATGTCCACTGACAACTCTGTCACACACAAGGTTCTGAGAAGCTTTTGTATTTATTACTGCTTTTATTTGCTTAGTTTTCCCACTTATTAACGACGGCGCGTTCAGTTTTCATGTTTTGCGCCCAGCCGCCGCGTCGGAGGGCGGGAAGGCTTGACATAGTCGACAAGCGCGAACAAGAAAATCACTAATTTCAGGTGGAAAGTAATGGTATTTTCGAAAAAGTTTTTTCTGATCCATTTCATACGGAAAAGATCATTTCTAGTAAGAGTTGTGCTTTAACAGTCACTGTAAGTATGGTTGGATTAAACTGAATTACAGCGGGTTAAAAAATAAATTAATTAATTAATTAAGTGAGACTTTTTACGGGATCTAATTGGCCTTCACGAGCATACAGAGGCGGGAGAATATTTCGGTGAATAGGGCTAGAGAGAATACCCTGTATGACTAAGTCTGAAACACGCCAGTGAACCTCGAGAAGAACGAGAAACGTCACCCAAACTAATCCTAAAAAATTATTCAAATAGTATGCAAACCAATCAGCAACGTTTGTTGCGATCAGTTTGTAGTGTCGTTTCTGGCTCTTCGCTAGGCATACGGCGATTCTTCATCGACACGAAGAGTTAGTCGTCAAGAGTATTCTCCTGCCAAAAGATATGGAGAGTTTTACGCGACGGGAGTTGGTTTGGGTTTGGAGTTGTAACTGTAAGGAGAGATATAATATAAGTATAAACAGCAGGAAAGGCTTTCGCCTCTAAATAACTCTGAGAGATTTGGAGTAATCGTACTGATCACAACTGGAAGTCCTATCTATAATGCACTTGAACCTGTTGATCGATTATCACCAACCGCATCTTCGGCCGTATATATATTATATATGGAACCTACCGGATGTATGGAACCTTCTTAGCTTTCGAGATAACAAGGAGAGCACGATATTCAGTTATCACTGTGCCTTAAACACAGCTCGAAACGAACAGAGATGCATTACTCGAGGTTTGGTTAGCCTAAAGTTAATTTTTTATTTTTAGCACCGACAAAGCCTGTTACCCCGAAACCTCAGTCGTCTTCGGCCGCACGCAATGAGCAGCGAAGTGCCAACGCGCCAGTCTGTCCAAAGCCATCTGGAATTTTCGCGTACCGGGGAGACTGCAAGCGGTTTATCAATTGCTGGAAAGGCCGAGCCTTTGTGCTGACTTGCGCACCGGGGACCCTGTTCAACGCTGCCACTTCCGAGTGCGATCACCCCTATAAAGTCAAGTGCCGAAGTAAGTATTCTGCTGTAAAAAGTTTTACGACACTTATCCTCTAAATCCAACATTTTTTTCCCATTCGCAATCTCCATATGACGCAGACACTTTATTTCCGTGGTAAAGAAACATTTCTACGTTCAACAGCTGTGGCAAAGCAGTTCTTGCCCATTCAGCATTTTCTGTTGACGTTTTCCCAGATTCCCCAGCGTTTTCGGTTGTACGACAGTTTTAGGAAAAGTTATATAACGTTCATCTACAGTAGAGGTATGCTTATGTGAACGTTTATTGACTTCAGATTTTGCCATTTTCATGCACTTGCTGTGTCTAAAGCTATCTATCAGTTAGCCAAAGTAGGTAAGAAGGGCAGCTGAAAACACCTGTACAGGTATTTTGGATCTTCAGTCTACCATTTAGCCCAAAACTGCAGTGTTCACATTAAAGTAACTGTTCACATAAGCATACCTCTACTGTACTTAATATCTATCCAATTCTGTGACAGGGGGATATGGACTGCTTAGATGAATGTGTGTTCAGGTGGGATCACTGCGCCTATGGCCTGCTTCTATCTAATTATTATTGGTACTGATAACATTTATGGTTATTCTTTACTCGTCTTTTTTCGCTTACTTTACTATCCTCTGTTAACCGTCACTAGGCTGGAACAATAGGAAGGATGCTCGAGCGTTGGGGCAACCGACTTCAGCAGGGAGAACCCAGCAGATATCCGGGTTACCTAACACTGAGTTGATCTTGTCTTTCAATGATGCATTGTCGTTCACTGACGTTAAGAATGTTAAACTGGTGCCGCAAAGTATGTCACCCAAGAGCAAAGTACATGATACCGCGGTACTTGAGAGTCGCTGACAAATGTGGCAGTGACTGTGTTCCTGCTCACAGGAGGGCTTTTTACTTATTCCCTCCAAGTCTGAATTGAACTCGGTTGACGAAACTGGAAATGAAGGAAGCTTGTTTGGAATTTATAAGGGAATTAAAATTCGTCTGTACCAGTAGACCAGTTACGGACGCTTAAAAACAAAACAACTTGAGGCGTATTCTCGCCGTTTCCCGAGGACTCCACTAGAGGAGTCCCCGCGTTTTTGTTTGTCCCGGGGACTCACTCCCTGTATTCTCGCGAGTCCCCACGGACGAGGAATGCTCCGATTATCATCACCATCATCAAAAAGGACTCCCTTTCAGATTCGGAGGGAATCAATTTTTGCTGGTGTTGGTGCACTGTAAAATTAATTAAAAACAAAACAAAAAATAAAGTGGATCCAGATAAATTTCGTCAACCGAATATTTTTTTTTCGAACAAAATCCAATTTAGAAGCATTCCCCGTGTTCTCGCTGTTTTCCGTACGCGGAGTCCGCTTGGAGTGACTCCCTCTATTCTCGCTGTCCCCTTCGATTCCCCGAGGAGTCCTCGGGGAACGGCGAGAATACGCCTTTGATCTTGACGATATTGAACTTGATGTTGGATCGTTGACGTTGGTGATTGTCTGACAATGATCGTATTTATCGATACGTTGTTAAGTTTTCATACCTGCGGATTTTCCTAATTTTCCTTCACCTGCTTGCAGTCTCAAAGACCCTCGATGCTGAGACTCTAGAGGTCGTTACAACCACAACTACAACAACTCAGGCGCCGATTGACGATTCGATTATGCAACGCAGTGGCCAGATCCTGAGACTGCGCGGTGGGGTGGGTCCCTGGGAGGGATACGTCGAGTATCAGAAAAAGGGAAAGTGGGGTCTAGTTTGTGATGAGGATGGGGCTTGGACAAGTGCTGATGCTTCCGTTGTATGTAAGCAACTGGGATACTCCAGGTAAGTGCCTCTTCTTCCTCCAGATTTTAGAGAGGTCTTCCCATCAGTTCCCATTTTGCGGCACATTAACTTTACTGGTTATCGTAGTCCGTAGTAATCGAAGCACCTGCAGTAAAGCCAAAACTGTTTCCTTCAGCGTCTCAGTACAGCTTCTCGTCACCCGGCACTCTCTCCAAAAGTGCGAGACATCGGTTATTAACAATAATAACAATAACAGTAATGCAACTAATGCGCCGCGGGCTTCGACAAGAACGGTAACGGCTGCACAAATATAGGAAGGACGTATTACCGTCCTCCGATGCCCATTCGAAGATGATCAAGCGTATTTCACCGAGGACAGACTTTTACTTCGAAAGAAGTTACAAAGAGAAGCCAGGATTAGTGTGAGCGTTTAACAACTATGCTTGAATTCCAAAGAAACTTAGCCAAATGTACGCGTTGCGTTGTGTCCAATACGCCCCGAGAGCGGCCAATAAGAGTAAAGAGAGCATGACGTGTTTTTGTCTTTCAGTTCACTACTTCTACAATATGACGTGTGGTTCAGGTTCTTTAAGGTCAGGTAATATTTTCTGCACTTTGATCCTGAAGATGAAAAAATCTCAGCTTTTCCGTATGGAATTGATGATAGTGCTGAAAACCCTGACAGGAATTCCAATCCGCGTCTGTCTTACGCTGAGGAAGTCCGTCATTTAGTTACTTTTGTTCTAGGGGTGTTCAGAGATCATTTCAGGGACCGGAGTTTGGACCTGTGTTTCAAGACGCTATCACGATGTATGGCATGAAGTGCTCCGGCAATGAAAGTTCGGTGACCGAGTGCCTGACACAGATGAACAATGTTTGTCATATTCCAGATCAGGTAGTGGGGGTCCGTTGTCACCGGGAGCCTGGGTAAGGATATTTCACAGTTTGTCCGATAACTGGGAGGAGGGGCTTACCTGTCATTTTAGCTACAAGCACACCAATATGTGTTCCGAAGGTGTTCGGACCAAAATTTTGGAAACAGAAATTTTATTGCGACAGGCGGTGCGGATGGAAAGAAATTTGATATGGCGTTGAACGGAGTGGTAGCGGATTATTTCCGCCGTGGGGTGCCGGGTCCGGTAGCTTGAATCCGCATTTTGTGGTGCTAAGACTTAAAAGCGCCGGATCCGGTAGCGTGGGCTCGTATCTTTTGATACTAAGGTTGGCGGAAGGGTACCTCAGAAGAGATCCTATGAACATTGAAACCACTGTGCAGGATGAATTGTTTTGTTAGCGTAAATGTGTCCCTACGCCCGGCTTTCGCTTTAGAGCGTCTGACAGCAACTATATCCATAAATCATGTATCACAACCACAACATTTGTCTTAATACCTTAGACAAATTTGCATAATGTCGCCCGAACCTACTAACCTTGGTTAAGGTTCAAATCTTTGCTCAATAGCCGTTTTTGGCGATTCCAACTTGGAAATCAACTATTGTTCGAAGTTTTTCTACGGTGTGCTCTGTAGTCTCTTGGGTACTAAGATAAGGATAGCCGATGTTGATTTTCTAAACCTCAACTTCGTTTGAAGGTGAGCAGGGCGAAACATAGGACATGGCTCTTATATCGTGGGTTTTCTATTTTTTTTAAGGTCTATATGTCCCTATGGAGAGCATCCATGGGGCAGTCACTGTTATCGAATCGTCACCAACCTTAAAACGGGAAGAACCAACGCCAGATCCTTCTGTGAGCGGGGTCAGGCCCAGCTGGTAGACGTCAAGAGTCAGGCGGAGAACAACTTTCTATCCGACTTGATGCTTCAATATTCAGATGGCAGCTCGTTCCACACAGATGGCATTGGGATCAAGGGACTGAAGAAAACTTTATGGCTCTGGGAGAATACGGAAGATGCGATGAATTTCACTAAATGGTGGCCAGGTTAGTCAAGTTACACTAATGGCTGGAGGGTTTAATGGAAGGCCCTATGCCTTATTTAGTATTTCTAGTCACTGGCACGATTAGCAATCGTGGACTTACAATTAGGAAATAGTTCCGTACGATCAAGAACAAATAATCTGATAGAACCTCCGTCTTTGGTCCCCATGCAGTGACTGTGGATATCCCGATAACGAGCGGAGCGAGAGGTACATGCTGTGAGGTTTGAGTTGATACCGATCTACTTCCCTCTACGCCGTTGCTCATACGAGCTGAAAAACCGTAGGATACCTTGCAGGCCTGGAGAGCCCGCTCTACAGCGCGTCACATGTGACGTCAGTATGGCAGACAACCAATCAGCTGTAAAGGACGACTCAGACGACTTTCGGATTCTTCTGCGGGGTTGTACCGCGACACAGCTGTTTGTAGAGATAACAAATATGATGTTCTGCTTAGCTCCTCCTCCGCTCTTTGTATCAGGTAGGATATCAGAATATATTCGACTCTGCATGGTCGTATCACAGAGATAGGGAGACGGAGGTTCTATCAGATTATCTGTTCTTGGTACGATTCCATCTAGCTTATCTTTACGGTATCGATGTTGTAACGCCCAGGCTCGTTCACAGCTTCCCCGGTGGTAACCGCCTAAGAGAGTGTTATAGAAAATAAAAACTTTGGTCTACGACTCCTTGGTTTGTCGCTCTTTTTTTCCTATGTGTTAGAATATCGGTATAGTAATCAGTACAAACTAATGACAAACCATGTTTAGGTGCTCTTGGTTCTTGGACGTTTGATGAAAGTTCTGTGGAAACAAGTTTTAATTGATTAACCGTGGCGGATAGACCTGAAATGACCATTATTTAAGTTGCGTTTTCAAGCTCGTGATTCTCAACCCGTGTTCGTCACAACTCGTTTTTACGGAGCGCATCGAGTGCGCATCCTAACAGGGGTTCCGTGTTCTGTGGCTTCAAGCGGTTTTAGCTCCCGTGTTTCTTTCGTGTTCAACAGCGAATCCCATGCCGGGTTATGCAAAACACAGGCGCTGAAAACGGGTGACATCGCAACGTGTTAGGACGCAACTTACAAGTTCAGAAGAGTATCCTGAAAGGCAAGGGGCTTAATGGCAATATGACATTAAGCTTAGATGCCTCCTTTATTTCCGAACTCTCTTGCTGGAGCTCTACGCACTTTCTCTCCAGAGGTTCTTTCCGCTAATAGTTCGCTAATAAGTTAATGTCTTATTAGAGGGAGCTCTATGGACTTTCTCTCCAGAGGTTCTTTCCGCTAATAGTTCGCTAATAAGTTAATGTTCTGTTGGAAGGACCTCTGGAGGAAAAGTAGTATAAATAATCGGGTATCGGAAATGGAAAGGCAGTCAGCATTCGGAGTCAGTATTCAGAGTTTGTAATCAGTGCATTACATTGGATTAGGAAGTTGGGTCTCGACCACCGTATAAGTAAGTGTTATGATTCTGTAATTAAGGTTTTGGACCAGTCTAAAGATTCATTATCAGTGGTACCTTATGAATAAAGCCATACTGTAGATTTATGCTGGTTTGATAGGCAAGGGTCGGAACACATCCAAGGGTAAGAACCCGCCTCAGGTCATCGGACACGCTTAACATATAACAGGGTAACGTAACGTTACAGCAAGGATCCTGCAGAATCTGCATGAAACCAGAGATAATTTGAACATGGGGAAGTGAGAGAGAGAGAGGGAGGGATTGGTTTAATCAAAACTATTGTAGAGGCGATAGCTAATTTGCAGTTTCATAACAATCAATAAAGTAAAGGGCCCCCATGAGATGGGAACACAGCTAACTGTGAGACAAAAACGTTCGTGGGAAAGAGTTCGAGCCCGTGAACAACTTCCATCTGTTTGTTCCAGTTCGCTATATACAAGTTTGAATAGATAGCTTACTTTCAGTTTTGTGCTATTGATATTATGTTCGTCAATACAATTGTTTTTTTTGCAGGCTGGTATTCTTCAAGCATAACTGAAACTGTACCCGCACCTGAATTGAGTAAATCCCCCATGTGTGTCATTTTAAAGTCGAAGTTTAGAGGAGTTCCGCAGTCTCGCCGCGTTGACTATTACTTTTGGTCAGTTGAGGATTGCAACGTTCAGTTGCCCTTTATTTGCAAGCGGAAAGCTCGGGATATCGGTAAGCAGTTAAACAGGGGCCATTTCCCACGTATAATCGAAGCTGACTATTGCAGTTAGCGAATATTTTCTTCAGCGATATTTCGGCCCTTCTTGGCAAGGGTCCTTGTCAGGCTGTAGCTGGAAGAAATGAACCAGCATTTGAGTCATTTTATATATGTGATATTGGGCTGAACGGGCATTAGTTGCGTTTCTGCAGATACCATGGTATCTGTTACCACGGTAACTGGATCTGCAGTTAGTCGCTTTTGTAGTTAACGTGGCATCTGGTACTACGGTTGCTCTTCACAAACGAATAATCCGGATTTGCGCTTGCGATTGGATTTGCGGATTTTGCACCCAGGATAAATAAAAGCGCCGCAGGTGAAATTTTTTGAATCCGCCTTTTTTTTCTGGCAACAATTAAATACTTTCCATGGAAATTCTAGCTTTTTCTGTGGTTGAGCCCCCAAAAGTTCAAAGCCTCAAACGCCAACCAAATGATGCACCTTTCTTCTAAATTGTGAAGGCTGCGGACTGCGCCGCAGGCGAAATTTTGTGGAAACAGTGATGATCAAAGTGCCTTTTTGCGATCCCAAGACTATAATACCTATTAACCACAGAGCTGTCTGGCGAAAACAAAAGTAGCCTAGTTGTCAAGTCAAAAGACGTGCCTATTCCTGAAGTACTGCAATCATGGGAAGTCAAAGTTAACTAATGAATGGCAACCAGCTGAAGCTACCGTTAAATGGTAAACGACAAGAGCTAAATAAATGCCACTTAAATAACCGAACTCAGTCGTTGGGGTGAAAAAAATAATGGATTCGTACTACCGAAAAACTAACTAAAAAAATAAGGAACAGATCGGCAGCGGTATGACAGCCAAATTTCTTTATGGAATAAAACTATAGTTAGAACCACTTAAAACAACCGAATGTGGCAAGTCTGGTAAAAAGATGCGGAATTGCGGAATAAACAAAATCCGGTGAATTACCGAATTCGGTCACGAATCAGACCGGCCGTGGCATTACAACCGAATTTCATAATAAAATAAAACTCTTGTTAGAATAACCTAAAACAAGCAAATGTGACAAGTCTGATATTAGATACGGACTAAACAAAAATCCGGTGAATTACAGAATTCGGTCACGAATCAGAACCAAATGAATCTGATTAGTCACCGAATTTTGAAATGGACTGACCGGATTCGATAAAAATAGATACGGACCTGTGAAAAGTCCGGTGAATGACCGAATTCGGTAACCAATGAGACCAAATATACACGTTAAATCACCGAATTTACCAGGGGACGGACCGAATCCGATGAAATCGATGCGGGCTGAACAAAAGTTGGATGGATTGCCGAATTCGATGAAGAATGGGAGCCAATAAACGCGTTAATCACCCAATTTGGAAATGTGGGTTGAAAAGAATTTTATAAAACGGGCATCACCCCCCCCCCCCCCTCGGGACGCCCCTGAATGTTTGTGATTTTTACGGAAATGAACTTGTAAACAATTGATGCTCTCTAAAATGTTATATGTCTTCTTTCATTTTCGTTTTCTATCTTTATAGAAATGGATTGCTATTGAGTATAATACAGGAATGTTTGATATCTGAAATCTTGTCTCGCCCTGCGAACCACAACAGACCGTGGATTTGGTGAAGCAAAAGCTGAAGGCTATATTAGTATTATGAAGTCCATGTTTATATACGGACTTTAACAAGGACGGGTTCACTCTGATACCATACCCTTTACTCTGAACAAGATGCACATGCAAGGTTTTGAAATCAGTTTACTTTAGGGTGTATTGTGGGCGACGGAACAAGTTACATCGGGTCAGCCAACGTGAGCTCCGGCGGTTTACCGTGTCTACCGTGGGACGATAAGCGGATAAACCACGTGCTGGCCAATCGTGCCAGATCGGCTGTAGCGAAAAAAGAGGCACCTGCCGGTGGAGTTCGAAGAAGTGGAGACATCTTTACTATTTCCCACAACTTCTGTCGTAACCCACATGGAGAGTCCAAGCCGTGGTGTTTTGTGTCCCCACAAGAGATGGAGTACTGTGATATACCGAACTGTCCAGGAGGTTAGTGCATTGATGGGAAGAGGGGTCGATGTAGTTATGATATGTGTTCTGCTTTATGAATCAATGGGTCGGTATGATTCAGTATTCTCAGCTGTTTGTGTCTGAAACACAGTAGCCTATTTCCTATTCAGGCTATACTTATTTGGGTCTTCCATAGAGTTTAAGGACAACCCATCTTGAATTTAATGAAAAGTATGACACCTAGTGTCTATTAGCTGATAACACGTTCTCCCTCTCCTACCAATTGATTAGCCCTTTTGTTTTTTCTCTCAAAATTCATTACCTTTACTCTCTCAAAAGTCATTAAATATATGATTCTTTAAGGGAACCCAATTACTTATTCTGCCTTTTGCCTTTTATATTATCCCTGGCTCCCTTATGGAATTATAGGCTTCTGAAATCCCCGCCATTCGCCATTGTTTCGTTTTGTACCTCCGCCTTTTTAGCGCTTTTTTTGCCTAGCCGAGTTTCACCTGGCACGCAACGCAAACTTCGCCGAAAGCTTTAAAGGTTCGCCGACACCTCTTTTTAACCACGGCGCGTTCAGTTTTTAAATATTTTGCGTCCAGCCGCCGCGTCGGAGAGAGGGAGGCTGGACGAGTGCTAACAAGGAAATTGGTAATCTGTCGTGGAAAGTAATGGTATTTTTTAAACGATATTTTTGAGCCACTTCATCTTGAAAAAAAATAATTTTCATCAAGAGTTGTGCTTTAACCTTTCTTTTCGGGCACTGAAACGAGATCGAACAACTTCAAAGTTTGGCATAGGAGAACTTGGCTCATATGCCTTCTAGAAACAGGTTGGAATGGTTGAGGATAGACGGTGTTTAATGTATATAGGCATATTCTCGCAGTTCCCCGAGGACTCCTCGGGGAGTCGAAGGGAACGGCGAGAATAGAGGGAGTCACTCCACGCGGGACTCCGCGTACAGAAAACAGCGAAAACCGGGGGAATGCTTCCAACACGGATTTTGTTCGAAAAACAAATATACAGTTGACGAAATTAGTCTGGATCCACTTTATTTTTGGTCTTGTTTGTTCTGATTGTTTTTAATCAGTTTTACATTGCACCAACGTCAGCAAAAACTGATTCCCCTCCGAATCTGAAAGGGAGTCCTTTTTTGTGATGGTGATGATAATCGGAGCATTCTCCGTCAGTGGGGACTCTTGAGAATACGGGGAATGAGTCCCCGGGACAAACAAAAACACGGGGACTCCTCAAGTGGAGTTCTCGGGGAACGGTGAGAATACGCCTCAAGTGCCATTTCTTTCTGTTTTTCAGATAATAAAGTAGCCAGTCGTAGTCTGAGCTGCCCCGCTGGACAGTTCCTCTGCAAAGATACGGGATCCTGTCTGTCTGGTGCGTGGGTATGCGACGGAGACAACGATTGCGCCGACGGTTCCGACGAACAATTTTGCCAGGATTACATGTCCGAGTTTACCATGAAGAATGGCTCGCAGCTTATTGGGTTCGACTCTGAGAAGTGGCTGCACACGACGGCTGAGACATGTGCGAGACGTTGCTCAGAGGCGAAGGAGATCGTCTGCCGAAGTTTCAACCACAAGTACGTTGTTGCAGACTGTTTCAGTCATTAGCCAGTATTTGGAATAAAAGCCGAACGCAGCCGATGTTTCGTTTTTCGTCATTATACAATTTTTTATTTTATTTTATTTAACTCTTAAGCCCGCAAAATACAAGCGTAACCACGGAGTTTATGAAAAAATTATGAAAAACGAATGTAAATAAATACAAATCACAAGACGAATATTCGTTTAGTCGTCAACAAATATATATGTACAATTCATAGTCAGCACTCATGAATTAATTTAAGATAATATTAATCGTCTAATACATTTAAAAAAGAGAGTTAACTTCAGGTACACAATCCTACGATATGCTACAATAACTATATTAGTCCTTATTAAGGTGTTTCAGACCCAAGAATTTCAATCTAAAAACGCCAACTAAACGAAACACCGTTCTTCCAAATAAAGAATACTACAAACTGCGCCGCAGGCGAAATTTCGTGTAAACTGTAATGCCTTAGTGAAGATTATTCCTTTAATGTAAATTCGTATTTTTAAATTTGCATATTCTGCTTTTCTTTTCACCTTTCACTAAAAAGCACAGCTTTCCAACAATTGAACCCATAACAAGTTAAATCGAGCGCCGCAGGCGAAATTTTTTTAATCTGTCTTTTTCTCCGGAAAATTTTAGGCTATTCTATACCTATATTTTACAGGTTCTAACTTTTTAATGTGTTTCCAGCCCCCAAGAATTTCAATCTTAAAACGCCAACTAAATGAAACACCATTCTTCCAAATAGAAAATACTACGAAATGCGCCGCAGGCAAAATTTCGTGGAAACGCTGGGATCTATTAAGGCTACCTGTCAAATCACGGTCTTTCCGCCAAAAAGTAGTGGCCATCCATACGAAAGTAGGCACGAAGTTGATTCTTGTGTGTAGAAAATCTCAATGACGGATTTGATTTATTACCTCTAATGAGATTCCGATCTTCCGAAGGGAATAAAACTTTCCGGGTGCGCCCGACGAATGTTTGAAGAATTTGGTTTCTTGCGAATAAAAATATTCTGATGGGCCGACAAGAATACTGACGCCCGACCAAAGCATTCAAAATTCGAATTCTTCTTTGTTTTGCCCGACAAGACTGTAAAGGACTTTATTTCTTACGTGTAAATAGAAGCCGATGTACCGACAAAACTTATACTTTCGGGATGCGCCTGATAAACGTTTACAGAATTTGATTTCTTGCGTGTAAGAAAAGCCCGATGTGCCGACGATACGTGAACTTCCCGGGTGCTCCCGACAAATGTTTGCTGAAACTGATTTTTCCATATAAACAGAACCCGATGTGCCGACGAGTGGACCGACGACCGGCAAAAGCCTACAGAAGTCAATTTCTTCTGTGTTTTGCCCAATAAATGTTTGCCGAATTCGATTTCTTACGTATAAAAAGAACTCAATGTGCCGACGAGTCCACCGACGCCCGACGAAAACATACAAAATCGAATTTCTTATGTATAAAAAGAACACGATGTGCCGAAGAGAATATCGAGGCCCGACAGAGGGATACAGAATTCGGTTTCTCCTGAGTTCTGCACGACAAATGTGTGCAGAATTTGATTTCTTACGTACGAAAAGAACCCGACGTGCCGACGAGTCGACCAACGCCCGACAAAAGCATGCAAAATTTTTATTTCTTCTGGGTTTGCCGGCGCTTCGCGCCGACAAACAAGTGAACTTTCGCCGAGCTTCGCCCGACGAAAGTACTTTCTCAGGACCTTTGGGGGGGAGTCCCCCCCCTCCCCCCCCATAGTGACGCCCCTCGCTGTAGCTGCTCTTGCGTACTAGCACTGGCATTAAAAAACTTAACAAACTATAGTTTGTTCTCTATAGAGAACAATGGTTTTCAGATAACGGCTTCGAGATATCTGGATAGGCTGTATGTGAGGTACAACTTCTGCCACTGCTCTTGCGGGAAACACGGAAAACACTTCATAAGCGATCTTCTGACCCATGAACTCCTCTGGAACAGAAAGCGGGAGTCTGGTCCGTTTCGTTCCAGACATGGCAAATGCAAACATAGTGACGCTAGGGTGGATAAAACTGACATAGATGAAATCTCGGAAATGGGAGTGGATAGAACGATCAGGGGCGCAGGCGTCATGCAGGTACGATAGGTCATTTACGGAAAATTGATGTAACAAGAACCATAAGCCTTCATAACACCAATATCCTACACCGTGGAGTCCCATGATATCAGTCTATCCTACCCAGTGCCAAAATTTTCTGGTATTGCCCTGATGTTAAAAGAAAAAAGTTCCAGAGGGCGATAACAACAACTATTATCGCCCTGCGACAACTGTTATCGCCCGCTGACAACTGTTATCGCCCGCTGACAACTGTTATCGCGCTGTGATAACAGGGCCCCTGGTGTTATAATCATTATCGCCCTTGCTTTTCTTCGGGCGATAATATATAATAGTACTTTCCTTTCCAGTCCAACGAAAAACGAGTGTGTCCTAACTGAGAGCAATATCGGGTTGTCCGGGAGAGTCCAGCAAAGAAGCGAGTGGGATTACTACGAGAGGAAAGTTTACGCATTGAACTGCACTGAGCCTGGACTCTTCCAGTGTGCTAACCAAAAGTGCATCAACAAGTCTCTAGAGTGCAACGGCAAGAATGATTGTGATGATCGTTCTGACGAAGACTTCTGCCAAAAACAGGTCGACTTCGCTATTCGACTTGGTGGAACCAATAAGACGAATGAGGGTCGCGTTGAAGTAAGAGGTAAGTCTTGTCTCATTGTCATGACATTGTTTCGTCGAAACCAAAGATAGATGAGTAGTCGGCACTCTTGTGCCTAAGTTAGGTCTTCTGGATTTCGGCAGCAAGTTACTGTATAGCAGACGTACATGACTCTCAACAAATTATTCGGTAAGCAGTTCATTAGATGGCTCAGTTGCGACCCACCCATTAGTTACGTCTTTAGTCATTTTTTTTTTTATCACCACTATCCTTGTCACGATTTCTATGACGAACTTGTCTTGTGGGTGAATGTGGCATGACGAATTGTCCGGACACAGCGAACAAAAATTTCTTTCTCAAGATCGGACTTTGCCCCACGCGTATGAATAAATTTAAACTAGACTAAGTTAAACTGTGCAGTAGTTGCGCAGACATGGTGATGGCGCTGTGCCGCTTATAGTTACTGAGAAATCTGCAAGTGAACAGTAAATCGTTCATTTTTATGTCTTATTTTATTAGCCTATTCATTTTTACCAGGGGTAGTTAATCTTTTAGTCTTGTCAGTAGAGATGAATGAAACGTGTAATGTTAAAGGAACAGTAAACTTGACTCAAACTTGGCTCAGGGAGCTAGCTGACATATCAAGAATGTACCCTGAGTCGATATTGAGAGTTAGAAAAATTCTTGTTACGACCATTGCAGTTTCCGAGAGTTCGACTTTTGAGTTAGTAGAACAAAAAAAAAAAAGCAAAAGGTTTGTGTGCCGGGATTAGGACTCGAACCCACGATCTTTGCCCCAAAAACAAAGTAATACAATGTAAGTCAACAGGGTTGCCACCGGTAGTACAATTGTGCTCACAATAGAACTTTCTTTTTACTTTGGCAGCAGATTTTAAGAAAAAAGTAGTTGTCAGGTTTTATTTTCAAGGTGACTATGACCCAGCAACACGTTCTGAATAATTTTCTTGTTTGGTATTACTTTTTTCCTTTTGCATAGTGAATTTATTTTAGTAAAGTGGCAACCCTGTATGTTGAAAACACAGACAATCGCGAACTTTTACAGTGCATGAGTGAGTAACTACAGTGCATAAGGGGCAAGGCCCTGCCAGCTAGCTCTGGGAACAATAAGGAGGGGTTTCGAGATAACAAAGATCTCGAAGTCCTGTCGACAATAAGTCCCTGTACGAGTGTACATTTATCTAAGCCCCCCAGGCCGGTTTGATGGCCGAAAGTTGCCTAGTCAAGTTTACTGTGCCTTTAAGCTTTTAACAAGAAAATCAACTTAGATCTAAGTTCTCGGAAATGGATCTGTATAAATGCCAGAGATACCATAGGTTGTTATACTTTTTTTTTTTTAGCTTTTGGTCATTGGGGCAGCGTATGCGACGATATGTTTGGACTTCTTGATGCGAACGTCGTATGCCGTGAGCTCGGTTTTCCCTTTGGAGCGTCCAAGGTATTCAAGCAGGGAGTCTTTGGTCCATTTACCCCATTCGCGATGGATGAGGTGGAGTGTCATGGTAATGAGACGTCTCTGGCCGACTGTTCTTTCTCCGGGTGGGGTGATCATGATTGCACTGATGAAGAGGTTAGTTACGTTTCTTGATGTAGCCTTCGAATGATATTATGGTTTTAATGTTCAGTTTCGCTTTATTCAGGAAGTATTACGCCGAAATTTCAAGATTCAGTTGAGAAATGCTTGGTATAATTACTCTTCGCCCCAAGCTGATTCGAAGGGGGGTTTTGCGTCTGTTGAAAGTAATCGGAACAAAGCTACAAACAAAATTGTTTCCCTTGACCGAGTGCGAATAAGTTTCGCTCCTCCAGGAGAAACTTCCCAAACTGTAGTAGTATGATGAAAAGACACCTCGCACGACGCACTAAATAGTGTATCAGCTCAGATGTTCTGGAATAGTTGGCCCCTTTACAGCTTAGCTATGCTTACAGAAAATTTACATACGGCTTCGGCTGTTTTTAACCTTCTTTCCATGTCCCTTGCCTTGATGATAATCTTGGCAAAATTTGATTTCAGGACGAAATACGCTCCTCGGAAGCAATGATCGGGCAATTTTATTTCCTGCTCTCTCTATGACGTGTGCAGGTTCACCAGCAAGAAGCTAATGCAACAAGACGGTTTTGAGGTTTGCTGCATTAACATGTTTCCGCAGGCATTATCGCTCACAACTCGTCTTTCTTCCAGTCCGTCGGCGTTCAATGCATCATTGCCACTAGCGAATGCCAAAGCGACCAATTTCGATGCGAGCTTACCGGAGCTTGTATTGCTGCTCAGTATGTCTGTGATACTGTCGACGACTGCGGTGACGGCTCCGATGAAGATAGGGATAGGTGCCAGGTGAGAAATATTTAACTCTTTTAAAGCACAAAAGGAAGGGCCGGAATTATGGTTTTCTTCACGATTTCCATTGTCTTCGAGCCTTTGTAAAATATGCCAGAACACCAGAAATCAATACATGTCATTACCCTCTTAGCTTACGCAGAAACGACATCCAACCCGAAGAGGATCGTGTTTACTCAAGCCTTTTCAGCTGACAGTGAGAAAAGATAACTTGTGACGTTGGTGACCTGTTGAGGAGGAGGCACAGACACGGGGCAATTTTTTTAAGTTTTATGTTCTTTCTTACCGAAACCATAGATTACCTTGCATATGAACAGGAGGGAACAGGATTTGTAGTGTATCCTGGTGATAGACTTATCATAACTGCTTAGATTCTTAGATACTGCCTGAAGAAGACCTTTGCCGAGAAGGGCCGAAACTCTAGACCATATTTATGATAAGACGTTGGTATATTTCGAAAAATTTTATAGACGTGTAGACTATTATGTTGTGATGTTATGTTTTGACGTAAAAACAACCCATCGGCTCGTCCGTTATATGTTTTTTTAGATTATGTTGAATTGAATTGAACGCCAAAACAGAATTCCAGCTGACAACTCCCATTTGCACCACCAACCTTGATTCGCAGTCAACTTGGATCGAAGGAATTCTGAGTATTTGTAGTGTGTAAGAGCAGCTGGTGCATATTTCATTTCATTTCATATGTTCAGTACTAAAAATCTGATTACGAAAATATACATGAACGTAATAAGGAAAACACACGTACACATGTACAAGAAAGTGTTGCGTCCGTAGAAGCTACGAGCAGCTGGTGCATCTGTAAACATTTTTGTATTTCAGACTTTAAGCGTATGTTCTTTCATTTTGAATCTCCCCAATTTTCTATCGACAGCGCACGGTCAACTTCATACCCTCCGATGTTGGCCGTTCGCCTGGGCTTTCGATGAAAAAAGGGAGGAGAAGCCGGTCGCCGTTCGTCCCAGGCAAAAGCGCAGGCAATCAGACACACCCGATAAGGGTGAACGAAAGTGAAAGGCGAACAGCGATCAAAAACGCCACTATTGCATAGCTGATTGACTAACATTTACCTTTCAGTCGCCAGTAATAGTGCGCTTGGTAGACGGCCCGGACAAAACAGCGGGTCGGGTTGAAGTCAGATACCGAGGAATTTGGGGGACGATTTGCGATGACGACTTCGGGCAGGAGGAGGCCAAGGTAAAGAAACCGGCAGATTTGCCGGGTCTTTCTTCGTTTATAAGAAGTGTCGTTGTCAACTCATGTCACCGTAACCATTCGGTGACTATCCGACTCCTGTACGAGCTAAAGGTGGACGAACAGACGTGTGGGTGAACTGCGTGTGGACGAAATGACGAGAGGAGAACTGACGTGGGATGGGACGAACTGACGTGTGGATGAACTGACATGTAGTTGAAATGACGTGTGGGTAACTGACGTGTGGATTTTAGTATAACGATTTGCAGGCCAGACAAGTAACAGATTGCGCATAACGCAATCATAACGCAAGAATAACACCTTTTCACTTAGAAATAAAGTGTTATGATCAATTAAGTTTACACTATTTCGTGCCTAGATCTCCAACAACACTTTCTATTGGTAAAAATACTACACTGTCAGAAGTTACATAACGACAACAGAAGGATGCCCGGTTTCAACAGATAACACTTTGGGATGTTATCTGTTATGTTTCTTTAGTTCCCGTTAGTATTTTTACCAATTGAAGGTGTTGTTGGAGATCTAGGCACGAAATAGTGTAAACTTAATTGGTCATAAAACTTTATTTCTAAGTGAAAAGGTGTTATTCTCGAAAGTGTTACGCGCTATCTGTTATGAAACTTCTGACAGTGTAGTGACCTCGGTTTGGGTTTTTAATTACTTGATTGGCTTCGTATTTTCCCATAGGTGAAATGATGAAATTTTCATAGAGATGAAATGTTGTGTGGGCGAAATGACGCGTGGACGAACTGACGTGGGCGGTGGGGCGAACTGATGCGTCGGCAAAATAACATGTAGTTGAAATGACGTGTGGGCAAACTGACGTGTGGACGAACTGGTATTGTGTTCCAGTTTGTAAATTCTTTTCTTTAGCATGACGATTTGCAGGTCAGACCAGTTGCGACTTTTAGCTGTAGCGACCTCGGTTTTGGTTTTTGATGATTTGATTGGTTTTGTGTTTTCCCCATAGGTGTTCTGCAAAATGTTGGGTTTCGACGGCGTCTCGCTTCCCGTACGCGAAGGTGGGTTCGGTCCTGGAAAGGGACCAATTTGGCTGGATGAGATGCGGTGCAGGGGAAATGAATCGAACTTTCTGGAATGTGGCCGGAATCCTTGGAGCCATCACAATTGCAAGCACTCGGAAGACGCTGGGGTACGATGTTCAGTCGTGGCGATCGAAGAGGTGAATGTAATTTCGATTCTGACACTTCGAATGAAGTCTAGACGTGCTATTTGCTATTTGAACACGTTCTGCGCTTTCCTTCTGGTCTAAGAAATGTGTAACTTTGAGGACTTTCTAAACAAAACGGCAATTGTCGTTGAACATAGTTTTAAGATACCAAGAAGCGATTATACCCCCACTCCAACTAAAGATCACACAACTAAATGGGAAAGCTTCTCCCCCTCAAAAGAAAATACGGTTTGGATCTCATTCTTAACAGTGACAGAGAGTGCACGATAGGTAAGCCATTGATATAGAGCTGTGCAAAAGTGTAATTATGTAGGCTAGCCTACTTAAAACGTAAGTGGTCTCACAGCCCGGCCTAATAAGAAAATTAGCTCTTCCCTCTTATAATGTTCGTTCCACAAGGTTAATCGTTACAATTTACTTAGGTTGGTGGGTGCATCATAAGTAATAATAACTACCCATACAGCAGAAGTTCCGGTCAGAGTGGTGACGTCAGTCCGCGCTGTTATTATTTTCGTTCCAAAGAGGGTGGTAACAATCGCAATAAAGAGCTGGCTCCTCCGCATCATAGTTACTCATAATCAGAGGCGTTACTAGCCAAAATGTTTGGGGGGGGGGATTTACCGACTGTTTTGCAGAAAAAACGACTCTATATAAGAAGAAAAAAAGACTATTTCGACGAAAAATCTACTGATTTTCAGAAAACTGACTGTTTTTAAAGAAAAATCTATTATTTCTTAAGAAAAACGACTGTTTTCAAGAAAAATCGACTGTCCTATCCCCAAGAAAAAAGTAGACTGTTTTTACGGAAAATCGCGGTGCTTCGCACCGACTCGGTTATTTTTTTGTACCGACTGGCCGACAACATTGGGGGGGCGTCCCTCTCCCCCCCCCCCATACGTGACGCCCCTGCTCGTAATAATATATAATAACGTTTATTTCCTGAATAGCTCATATAATTACTCGCTAGCATCGGATCGTCACACAATTATTAACACGGCTAACACTTAATAATCACTTCTCAATAATTGCCTTAAAATATTTATATGTATGTACAATTGATAACGAATATATCACAGTTCAGAATTGAAATACTTCACGAAATATGGTACAAATGACGAAAGATACCGGTCAGTAGAGTGGATATCGGGGCAAACAAGTCTGGTACAATTACGGGTTGCAGCGCGAAACCTTGTTTCAGGTAGCTCAAATAGCAGCAACCAACATCGCACTCGAGCTAATCATGAAGATGAAACTGTCAAAGACAGATCTTGTCATATATTCAGACTCAAAATCTGCCCTGTCCCTAATCGAACCTTCCCATCTGAAGACATAGATCTGTACCGCACAGCAAGCCTCCTCAAGCACGTCCATGAACAAGGAAACAAAACCATTTTCCAGTATATTCCAAGCCACATGGGGATAACTGGAAACGAACTTGTTGACACAGCAGCCAAAAAGGCGCTGTCGAACCCGGTGGAAAGTGGAAGACTACTCCCTATCAGAGATGTAATGAGAAGTAGAATAAACAGAATTCGGGGACCCCATCAAGAACCTCACCTGTCACCTTTCCGATCCCGACAACTGACAGCATTCTACCACCGTATAAGAGCAAACACCAACAACCTGAACCACCAAGCGCACCACTACAAAATCCCCAATGCAGATGGAATTGTACCAACATCCCCACTATGTCGCCTCTGCTCGAGAAAAGACGAGACCATTGACCACCTTGCTCTTCGAATGTACCAACCTACCTAGAAGAAACGAGAGACAACAGCTGGAAAGAATATTTGCATCACTCCGACTTGAAAAACCACCTTCTCCCTCATCAAACGACCACCACCACCAAAAGACGCAGAAAAGCATGTCATACTAGCAATCCATTCATTCCTCCGATGCATGGAACTCGACCACCTAGTATGACCAAAATTCAAAGTCAATGAAGATTACTACAATTACTCCAGAAATCTCCACAACGGAAGAAGAAAACCATTGCAGTCCTGAGCAATCATACTGCGAGGCCGCAAAATGGAAGAGGCCTAAATGGAGCGTCACGCCGTCCAAAGAGGCCTAACATAAAGAAGAAGAAGAAGGTCGAGTCGGGTTTGGGGCTTCGTAATCCGGTAGGAGAGATCTATGAAGATCAGAGGACAAGCATTTACGTCCAAAATCCATTGTCAACTTGTGTCGTCTTTCAGACGGAGTGGAGAGACCAAGCCTGTCTAGACCCGCTTCATACGAACTGTAGGTCGGGCCAAGCATGATCTTCACCACTCTCTTCTGAATCCCTTCAAGTCTGTCCCTCTGACCATCATTAAGTCCCGTATGCCACGCTGCACAATACAATGACCGCATAACTCTTGGCGAAAGACCAAACCTACGAAGGATAGAAAACGACTTAAGGAGTGGAGCTGCCTTCTGGAGTATCATATCAACGTGGGAATTCCACTTCAAATCATTATCTAAAATAACGCCAAGAAGTTTTAAGCTATCTCTACATTCCAGACCAATGTTCTCCATGACTGGAAGATCCCTCTTAAGGAAAGAAACTCTTAATACAAATAACATAAGTAATAACTTATGAACGCACTGTATTTACTGTAATCTATTATTACTGGTTTTTTTTCTTACAGACCGTCTCACGTCCAGTAGCTGGCGCGCCACCTTCATCTCTCCCAGCAAAATGTGGCGAGAGACCTCTATTCCCTGGAGAATCTGTTCTTTCCTCCTCCGCTGCAGTTGCCAAAGTCGTTCGAGGGGAAGCGGTGCAGCCTGGATTTCTACCCTGGCAGGTATGATCGACAAAAAGGATGGATGTTTGATTTCTTCTTAGTTGAACAGAAAGCTCACAAAAAACCTTCCAGTTTATTCACTGGAAAATAAATATATAATATCGGAATCGTAAAACATATATATACAGGGGACCCCAGGACCAGCTTGCCTGTCACGACTAAAGACATATTGGAATGAATTAGACTGACTTGTCTATCCGACCTCGACATAATAAAAGTGAGCCGCCACGGCGAGTGCGAGGGGTTCATGCCTTCTTCAAATCGCAGGAAAAACAAACGTCGTGCTAGATGGGATGGATAGGTTTACCAGAGTAGGCTATACTTTCTGTGATTCAATTCAGTCCAATTTATTTTCAAAAATTCTTTCACGAACGAAGCCGAACATTACATTTTTTCGTCAGATATATTCTGGTCCATAACTTGACAATTAAAAACAACCATCTAATGTAGATTCTGGGTTTACGTAGTAGAATTCGCAATCCCCTGAAGAAAAATGTTGTATGTATTTCTTTTCGCCTCAGCTTGGACTAAGCAATTTTTAACAACAGCTACGAGCTCATATGGCACTTGTTACGAGTAGTGGTACGAGAAAGTAGAAGAGAACTTCACAATAAACACCCCGCCATTCAAAAACGCGGTTCGGACATAGAATTAGGATATCTAGGTTCATTCAGTCTGAAAGCTCTAGATGACATATTTAGAACTTAAGCTTGTTCTTCCCACCAAGTTTTATCCCGATCCCTCCACTCTAAGCGATTACAAAGATTTCCGGTTCGCCCCTCCAACTCCTCCGAATGTCACCGGATCTGGTCCGGATTTAAAATGGGAGGTCTGAGGCACGAGACCTTTCTAAATATCAAGTTTCGGTTAAATCCGATAACCCGTTCAATAGCTGAGCTTGCCACTGGATTCCGCATTCCCCTTTTGTACACTCCCCCTCGACGGTCGGATCGGGAAACGACATTCTCAAGTCAATAGTTCGGGTACCTGACAAGCATGCCAAGTTCATTGTCCTTGCACATCAGGTACCGAACTCGTGGGATTACTACAAACTCGGATCCCCTCCAACTCCCCCACAGTGACCGGATCCATTTCGGTTATGCTATTCACTTGCTCTTCCCACCAACTTTCATCCCAAACCCTCCACTCTAAGCGTTTCCCAAGATTTCCGGTTCCCCCGTCCGACTCCCCCCAATATCACCAGATCCGGTTCGGATTTAAAATGGGGCGTCTGAGACACGAGATCTTTCTATACGTCAAGTTTCATCAAGATCCGATCACCCGTTCGCAAGTTAAAAATACCTCACTTTTCGGATTCCCCCTCTCTCCACCCCCACCCCCCAGATGGTCGGATCCGGGAAACGACTATTCTCAAGTCAACCTGTTCGGGTCCCATACACGCCTGCCAAGTTTCATCGTTTTAGCGCATCAGGAAGTACCGAACTCGCGGGATCACTAGAAATTCGGATCCCCCCAACCCCCCCCCCCCCTCACTGTGAACGGATCCGGTCCGGTTATGTCAATCACGTATCTAGGGCTTGTGCTTGTTCTTTCCACCAACTTTCATCCCGATCTCTCTACTCAAAGCGTTTCCCAAGATTTCCGGTTCCCCCCTCCAGTTCCCCCATGTCACCGGATCCGGTCCGGATTTAAACTGGATTTCTGAGACACAAGGTACTTCTATATATCAAGTTTCATTAAGATCCGATCACCCGTTCGTAAGTTAAAAATACCTCATTTTTTCCGGATTCCCCTCCCTCCAGCCCCCCCCCCCAGATCCGGGAAACGACTATTATCAAGTCAATCTGTTCGGGTCCCTGACATGCCTGCCAATTTTCATCGTCCTAGCACATCAGGAAGCACCGAACTCGCGGGATCATTAGAAATCCGGATCCCCCCTAACTCCCCCAAAGTGAGCGGATCCGGTCCGGTTATGTCAATCCCGTATCTAGGACTTGTGCTTGTTCTTTCCACCAACTTACATCCAGATCTCTCCACTCTAAGCGATCTTCAAGATTTCCAGTTTCCCCCTCCAACTACCCCCCATGTCACCGGATCCGGTCTGGATTTAAAATGGGAGGTCTGAGACACGAGGTACTTCTATATATCAAGTTTCATTAAGATCCGATCACCCGTTCGTAAGTTAAAAATACCTCATTTTTCCGGATTCCCCTCCCTCCAGCCCCCCCCCCAGATCCGGGAAACGACTATTATCAAGTCAATCTGTTTGGGTCCCTGACATGCCTGCCAATTTTCATCGTCCTAGCACATCAGGAAGCACCGAACTCGCGGGATCATTAGAAATCCGGATAGAAATCCAACTACCTCCCATGTCACCGGATCCGGATTTAAAATGGAAGGTTTGAGACAAGTGGTCCTTCCATATATCAAGTTTCATTAAGATCCGATCCCCCGTTCGTAAGTTAAAAATAAGTCATTTTTCCTATTTTTTCCGGATTCCCCTTCCCTCCACTCCCCCTCAGGTGGTCGGATCGGGGAAGCGACTATTTCTAATTTAATCTGGCCCGGTCCCTGATATGCCTGCCAAGTTTCATCGTCCTAGCTTATCTGGAAGTACCCGAACTAGCAAAACCCGGACCGACCGACGGACGGACAGAAATTGCGATCGCTATATGGCACTTGGCCGAAGGGCAAGTGCCATAAAAAGACTCACAGACAGTATAGGGGCGACCCCCACTGGATTCGAATCGAATCGTTTATAGATAACCAAACTTCATGGCTTTCTTCCGTAAAAGGTTCGAAAGTACACTGGCCGTTATAACTATAAAGTATAATATGTTCAACTAATTGGTCACTTTGTTCAAAACCTCTGCAAAAGAGGGCACAAACGAGTTCATAAACCCCAAGGTTCGTTTCTGATAGGTACTGGCTTAGCTTATTTTGTTGCTTTGTCCTGATACTTTTCGGAGGATGGAGGCTTACTCCCAGGTAGGGAGCAAGGGTCGGTACTTCTAATTCGCCAACAGCTTTTTACCAAAGTTTAGTATTAGTTCTTGTCTTCGGTTGAAGAGGCTCGGGATTCTCAACTGCCCCTTCTTTTTTCAGGTTGGAATCCGAACTCGTCATGGTGGATCGTCGGATACACAACACTGGTGTGGAGCTACGGTTCTTACTGAAGATTTCATCATAACAGCTGCCCATTGCCTGAGTGATTTTAAGATGAACAACTATGTCATGCGAGTTGGAGACCATAATACTGAGGTTAGTCTCGCATGCCAACGGCGCGACATCTAACAGTCGAGCTGGATGATTGTGGGAGCTAGCTCCAACCCAGAGCAAAATAACACTCGGGAGTAGCGCCAAGACCTATGCTTTCCTTTCCATGGGTTTGAACGGTCAACGTAGTAACTTTTCACGAGGTTGAAACGAAAATAGTAACTAATGGTTGCCATTGTAAGAAGGGTGGAACACGCACTTAATATACGAATATTTTTAGATTGTCGATCCAGACGAAGAAGAATTCGGAATCGAGGCCGTCCACGTCTATGAATTGTTCGGACAAGGTGCTTATTTGAACCACGATTTGGCGCTGGTGAAAATCAAGCGAAAACGAGGTCGCGGCATACCCTTTGGTGATTACATACAACCAATATGTCTCCCCGGTCCCGATGCAGAGTACAAAGACCACATGAACTGCACGATTGCTGGATGGGGGTCGTCTGGAACACCAGGCTCAGGTAATAAATTTTTACTCATGGCCGGGTTTTCTAGAAATGGCAAGATACACGCCGTGGCCACACGTCCGTTTGTGAGGTCAGCTACTTTGATATATCAGTTTGATGTTTCACTGAATCTCAAACGGTGACGGGGTTTGGAGGGGATCATAGAATTTGGCGACAAGCTTAGGTGCCGAATGAGTTGAGATATTGGAATAGAACCTTGGGTAGGGACATGAGACATCGTGTTCCCTGGATTTGCCACTTTGGGATCAGGAGTGCATCCAACCCCGGGGGTTTTGAAGCTCTTGACCCGAGGAATAAGTACTCAAGGTTTCCTCGCGATGTTTCCGCTTTTTCAAGAGGTAAATTGAAATATTGGCTGATTGTAAGATCACAATAAGCTCCCCGGCCCCCGCTACATGCGCTCCATCGAGAGAACTTAAAGGACCCCTCTTGCTTATTCTGCTTTTTGTAATATATGTAGCTCCCATTCAGAATTATAAGCTTCTAAAATCCCCACCTTTCTTCATTGTTTCGTTTTGTACCTACGAAATTTTAGCGCTTTTTTGGCCTTGCCGAGTTTTGCCCGTCACACAACGAAACGTTTGCCAGGATCATAAACGTCTGCTGACAACTCATTCACACATTAGGATCTGAGAAGCTTTTGTTTATTACTTCTTTTATTTGCTTAGTTTTCACACTTTTGAACCACGGCGCGATCAGTATTCAAATGTTTTGCGCCCAGCCGCCGCGTCGGAGAGCAGGAAGGCTGGACATAGTCGACAGGCGCTAACAAGAAAATCGCTAATTTCAGCTGGAAAGTAATGGTATTTTCGAAAATGTTTTTTTCTGATCCACTTCGTAGGGATAATATTCTTTCTAGTAAGAGTTGTGCTTTAAAAGTTTTTCTCAATCCATGGGAGGACCTCTTGGATGAAAAAAAAAATTGTCCCGGATTCGATCGCCTACCAGTCGCGAGGGACAGTTTATTAAGGCGTTGTGGATTCAATAAATTTCTTGCCAAATATATTAAGCCATTTCGCAAACACAGCCCCCAGCAATAGCTGCATCAGGAAGATCTGATGACGCGTTAATTTACCAGAATATCGGCCCCAGATTCGCCGTCAGAAGCCCATTTCGTGATTCGTAGGCTATACTTCGTTGAGAAATTGCTGTTCATTGGTGTCTCTGCGCCCGTCCCCGTTTACCTGAAAGCTACAAGGAAGTTTACTGGTCTTACTCCATCCCTTTCATCTGATCTGGAATGAATCCGGAAATCCGCCAGAGGTCGATTTGCGGAGTCGAATCCTTCGCTTCGGCGATAGTCGAAAATCTCCAAATATAAGTTAGCATTTAAGCTGTTTAAAGTTTAACTGAAAGGGCAGCTTATTTTTGCATTTTCAATACCCTGAATCATTTTGACCCATCTAAGGGATTTTGTATTTTTACACCCGAGGCTCTTAGTAATAACGTTCAGAATGTGCGCTGCCTGCACGAAAACCCAAAACCCATCCAGCCGAGGAGATTTCGAATTTGAAAACAAGCCTGCATTTGCAGGGTTACAGCGCTGGCTTATTCTTCAGCAATGTACTTACCTTTGCAGTTGGTAAAATATTCCAAGCATAGAGGGACAGGTGCATAGAGGTACAAAAAATCCGAAAGAATAAGTTCATTCGATGAAATCCATTATCTGTGGACAGCGGACAAACGGAGTATATAACACATTTTTATCGGGCAAATATGTGATGTGTAACTAGACTGCCGAGTCCCTTTTCGGTTAAACTTTAAAGGACCTCTCTTGCTTCTTCTGCCTTTTATAATATACCTAGCTCCCATACAGAATTATAAGCTTCTAAAAACCCTTTCTCCATTATCGTTTTGTGCCTACAAATTTTTAGCGCTTTTTTTGCATTGCCGAGTTTTGCCCGTCACACAACAGAACGTTTCCTGGGATCTTCAACGTCCGCTGACAACTCTTTCACACGAAACTTTTTATTACTTCTTTTTTTGCTTAGTTTTCCCACTTTTTAATCATGGCGCGTTCAGTTTTCAAATGTTTTGCGCCCAGCCGCCGCGTTGGAGAGCAGGAAGGCTAGACATAGTCGACAAGCGCTAATAGGAAGACATCTAATTTCAGGTGGAAAGTAAAGGCATTTCCAAAAAAAAAATTCTGACCCGTTTCATAAGGAAAATATCATTTCTAGTAAGAGTTGTGCTTTAAGGATTCTCTGAATATTCCAGGGTATGCTATAAAACTCCAGTCTGCGACCGTTCCCATACTGCCGAACAGCGTTTGTCGTGCTGATCACGTCTACGGGAAGGAACGGATCCAGCCGGGGATGCTTTGCTCAGGCTTCTTGGAAGGGGGAGTCGATTCATGCCAGGGAGACTCGGGAGGGTCTCTTGTCTGTGAAGTTGGAGGTATGTCATCATTAGTTGCGTTTTTTACTTCAATTATCGTTTCAATTCTCTTCTCAATTTTCCTATTTCACGTTTTATGACTATTGAGATGAAGGCAGTACTCCTTTTTTGCGTTTCTGTAAGAATCGAGAACGGGGAAAGCTTCTCGCTTCTGCAGAAGAGGGAAGTTTTCTGCACAAGGGAAGATTCTCCTTCCCCGTTCTACTTCCTGTTTGGTCAGCAAAGAGCGGATGTTCAACAAGTATAAGCAGGTTTTAGAGGGTGGCTAAATTAGTGTTTCTGTCAAAATCGAGAATGGAGAAGCGAGGCGAGCAAAAACGGTAATTTGTGCGAGAATTAAGAAGCGAGAAATGAGAATTTAGATGAAAAACGCAAATATTATCAATCAGTTCAGCCATCCTATGTTATCAAACAAAGCATGGAAAAAAGGGTCCAATCGGGACTACAAAAATGTGTCAAGAGCAGAGACTAACCATTAAAAAGTCTGAAGCTATGACAAGCCTTAACACGTCCAGGAAGATACTCAAGTAATTTGCAGGATTTGAAATAAAGGTCTTGATACGAATCAGGACTGATGACGAATCAGGTCGTACTAAAATGCTTCCTGCGAGAATCCATTTGACCAGTATCCCGAAAGATAAAGGTGGGGCCTTAGGTGGTGATACGTGCTTTAACAACGCCTAGCAGGTTCGTTGGCCATCAGATAACCGTTCTTTCCTATCGCAGGCCGACCAACTATCATGGGAATTACAAGCTGGGGCTTCGGCTGTGGAAAACCCAACAAACCCGGTGTGTATACCAAAGTGACGAACTACCTAGATTGGATCTATTCGAAGTTAAAACAGAGCACAGGTGGTACTTAATTTTCCATCTGCTTTTTATACCGTTTCGTAATTAGAAAACTGACAGCTCTTTTATTTCGATGGGTAGAAAAATCTTCCGAGGTAAAACAGATCTAAATAAACGCGATAATAAGAGACAAAAAGTTTCACCAGTCAACTTGGAAACGCGACATGGTCTTCTCGTGTTCGGCCAGATCTTTCTGGACTTTCTTTCGCATGTAGAAAATCGGGCAATCACGACTAAAAAGAGAAACTTGTAAATATGTGGTCGAAAAATCGCACTGTCGGAACTTTGATAACACATAACACAAAGTAGCGCATCATTTCGCGCAAACTTCTGTGGCCTCTTCGTTAAAACCGTAAAATATCTTCAGTGTCACGTTTGTGCAAAGATAGTAGAATACTTAAATCGGTCAAAACGTCTATGTGTTAGTGTTATCAGACTTCTGACAGTACTGAGTCCCTATATAGGTTCAGGTACTGGGATCCAAGCGACGCAAACAGAAAACACAAGCCAGTTGCTAGCAAGGATTTAAGGTAACTTATGCATGGACGTCATTTGGGGCAGGGGGGCATGGCCCCCGAGATTTCAAAATTTTCTACTTGTTGACATTTGTTTGGTCGCGTTGCTAAATAGTTTGAAAAGGAATGACTTTATACTTTGAGGTATATTCGAAAATACTTCAAATTTACCCTAAAAAGAATTATTAAATATTGATTCTGCGTAATATACCTAGAACTGACCCCCCCCAAGGTTCGTTTACTGAAATAACGCCCCTAAACTCTCGGTAATCATGAAGCCGACTTTTTCTGGCGCTCCGCATACTATTTCCGATAGAACCGAGACAGGACCACGCCATGAGGCAGACTCTAATTACTCAGAAGACAGTCTCGACACGAATCAGACCTGATAAAGCATAGATCAAAGGGTGTGTCTTTTGAAAGGTCTATGTTGTTTCAAGTCTACACTATGAACGGTCTGATCTGTGAACCCCCCCCCCCCCCCTTGCACAGTAACTGAGCTTGACGACACGATAATATCCTTATTCTTAATCCGTTGATAAACTTCTGAAAATAAAAGATTAACTGATGGACGAATTAGGCCGGCGAGAGCAAGGTACCCCAGAACAAAATTCTGACCATGCTTTATTAATCGCAAACTTAGGAGCTTTATAATGTTTGTGTATTATGTCGAAAATAAAATCTGCCATAAAATAAATTTGCACCAAAATAAACGCAGTGGAAACATCTTGTGCACGCTCGGACACGATTTTTTTTTACTGCGATGTTCTTTTCGTACTGAGAAAAAGGGTGCGGCCAAAAATTTAACGCTTGAGGGGCTGCGAACATGGTTCAAGATCGGTCAAATGGGAGGTCTACTGTTACAACCTTATGTGCCGCCAGCCACGGGGAGGGGGGGGGGTGGGGCTAAGCTCTACATGGTTCCTTACCTCGTGCAAAGGATGTCCTCGTGAAGGCTTCCTTGACAACGCTGGCACTGCGTCCACAGTTTCGAGAATTTCTCCTCCAAGGCGTTCATCTGACTCATTTCTTTTTGGTAAATTTCCGACTCCTTGGCTTCGCAATACTCGCACACGGCTTTCGTTTCATCTTTGAGCAAAGCCTTACAGCCGATACAAGAGGCTTTCTGTTTGACGAAGCCTGAGAGAGCGCCGATCTTTGAGGTGGCAACGGACTTCGTTCTGGTGTGATCACCTCCTGAAAGTTGGACGTCTTGTTAAATTAGAGCTGAAAACTATACTGTTTCTTCACTTTATTTATCAGTATCAAGCCAGCACCAATCATCAGCCCATCTAGTATCGATCTAAACTAGTCGTTCTGACGCCACACAGCCGTGTCATCCACCCGCTTAACTATTTGCAGAAGATTCTATCCTGCGAGGATATGCGGAGCTTTTTGCTAGCCTACCCTGACCATATTTTATTTATTCATATTTATTTGACAAATAGATGAAGCGGATATAGGATGGTTTATATAACAAGCCTTGGGACAACAAGTGACATTTCGATCAATCAGAGGGCTCCTTACGGGTTCGATGGTAGAACCGCAATAACTGATGGATATTTAAAAGATTCAGCGACAAGACAAGAAATCCGTCATAACAATAACATAAGAATGAGCGACTGCGTCTTATATGTTATCAAACTTCTGTCAGTGTATGCATCCCTTGTGCACATTTTTTGTATGCAGATCATGTCAACCGTCAAGCAGGGTCGGGGAGCGTGTGGGGACAGAAAGGATGGGTAATGTGATAGAGTCACTTAGTTTATAAGTATAGTTTATCTTTAGCTCCCAGCGTGACCTTTGCTTTAAGTTATTCTTGTTAGCCTGTACCGTGCACGCCTCGACCACGAGGCTTGCAACCAAGTTTATTCCATGTTGTATTTCGTTGTACGTCATCAGTCTTGAATATACGGAGCTGTAGTGCAAATCAGACTCGCAATAATTACAGAGCTGAGCAGGTTGTGTGTCTACAGACACATAGGGCTGACCCTGTAACGAAATTCAAGTCAAACGTTCAGGGGGGGGGGTCAAACGCTGAGGGAGAGAGATGGGCAATATAAGACTTACGTAGGAGGACTGATTCGGCTTTGCTTCCAAGTATGGGTTCGAAAATCCGGAGTAACGGCTTTGACAGCTGGTTTTCGAGGTAGTATTGGCAGTCGATAGGAACGCTGTGCTCTAAAACGAATATTGGATCCTGAAAGAGAAATTTACTTATATGCAATTACACAAATAATTAGTCTAACGCCCATATGACAATGTCAACTAACATTACCGCTCTTGCTAACAGCGTATCCTCGCCGTTCCCCGGGGACTCCCTCAGCGGAGCCCACGTTTTTGTTGTCACAGGGACCCCGGATCCTCGCCGCGATTCTGCACGGACGGGAAATGCTCCGGTTATCATCACTGCAGTCATCAAAAAAGGACTCCCTTTCAGATTCGGTGGGAAATCTCTGGTGTTGGTTGCTTTCAAGAAACAAATCTTGGGGATGATTAGAAGGAATTTCTAAGATCAATATCGAGTTTAATTATGGTATTGGACTGATTTTGAGCAAAAGGCTATTTTATTGCGATACTTTGTCAATAACACAAACGAATTAAATAAACAAAAATCAGGATTCGACAAGGAAGAGCGTCATCTTTCACCCTGCTCAAACAACTGCCTTGTCGAGGCGCTGAAATATTCCGACGGTGAATAATTCTGCGTTAACCAGATTGAAGGTGTACATGAGCAACAATAAGGACGCGACCTTACCTCTGCTTTCTGGTAAGCTGGGGTTCCCTTTGCCGCAGCAATAATCACGTACGGAACTCGATCACCGAGTTTCGGGGCAGTCCCTGCGTCTCGCTTTTTCATTTTTGCGGCCAATTCCACGTGAGCTTGCTTTGCCGAGTATTCTTTATCCGTTTTTGTGAGCTCCTTCGAGATGACGAGATCGGAAATGTCGACTCTGTTGCAGAGTAGATCTGAGATCTGGTGTTTGACGTACTCAACGGCACCATCTGGGTCTCTGAAACCATGAGAGATTCATAGATAAAAATCATAGACCGTCTTTGTCCAATCTACACTGGCACCGCCATAAGGTGTCACCTAAATGTAACAGCTCTAGTTCACGATGCAAAAAAAGCTTCACTGGAAAAAAATCTTCAATAAAGTAGTGAAAGTGATGGAAGTATGAAGTGCCATATTGCTGGAAGCAAAGGCTTTAAATTGGTTGCACGCGAAAATATATCCTTGTTCATGGCAGATGTGCTAGATACTGCGAATTAAAGGATCGAGGACTCCAGTATTGTAACCCTTTCTTTTTAACGAAAAACACCAGAAACCTGTAGTCTTTGCTTACGAAAAGAGAAGAAATGTCTCTGATTCGGCACGTCACATGCTGCTCTTTCATGGGGTGCTTTTGAGGCGTGTGAACGTCGGTCTCACAATTCCTAGAGTTGGGAATATAAATTTCTCTGACCAGGGAAATGGATTTTGTGGGTGAGGTGAGCTTAAACTGAAGAATGGTCTGGAACAGATTACAAACCTTGATGAAGTGAGACAAGGAAGATTTATCGTGTCCTTGTTGCTGTAAGTTCACTATTCATAACGTCCCCCCCCCCCCACCCCCAAGAAACTATGGTGAGTCGCTGTAAACTGAACATACCGCTCCATGAGTAGTTTCTGGAGACATGTGTTTAGCAGCTTGGCTGCAAGTGGACAGTTATCTCTCCTGACAGTTTCAATACCCTTGCAGTCCATCTTGTCCCATTTGTCTGGTTTGGTGAAATACAGTCCGGCGTATCTCTTCTTGTTGATCAGCAGGTACGGGAAGTAAACCTGACGAGAACAAAACAATCAGATTGTTAAAGCATAAGTCGCAGTAGATGCAGATTCTTTAACCCAGAACAAACCCCTGGGCTTAACCCAGAAGAAATAAAATTTGTTATGTTTTGTCGGGCGATGGTCGACTCGTCGGCACATCGGGTTCTTTTTATACGCAAGAACCCAAATTCTGCACACATTTGTCATGCAAAATCGACTACCGTATGCTTTTGTCGGGCATCGGTATCCTCGTTGGCACATAGGGTTCCTTTTATACATAAGAAATACAGAAGAAACAGAATTTTGAATGTTTTTGTCGGGCGTCGGTCGACTCGTCGGCACATCGGGTTCTGTTTATACGTGATGAATCAGTTTCAGCAAACATTTGTCGGGCGCACCCGCGAAGACCCGGGAAGTTCAAGTATCGTCGGCAACCGTTTATCGGGCGTTCGGGGCGTCAGTTCGTTCGGGCGTAAGTTTCGTCGGCACATCGACTTCTATTTACACGTAAGAAATAAAGTCCTTTACAGTCTTGTCTGGCAAAACAAAGAAGAAATCGCAATCCTATCACACGTAATATATGTGCGTGGCCGAATGGTTAGCGCGCCGGACTCGCAAGTAAAGGGTCGCTTGTTCGAGTCTCGGTTGTGCCTACAGTTTGGTTTGGGACGGGGGTTAGTGGCGAACCCTGTAAGACAAGCCAAAGTCCACCCAGCTTCAAATGGGTACCTGGAGAAATCCGGGGAAGGTGACAGGAAGGGTGTGCGGAAGCACAGGATGGCTGGCCCCCAACCCACCATTGCACTTCCTGGCTGAGGGTCGTGAATCGAAGACCAGCACCGCCAGTTTGGCCTGTCAAGACTAGAAGCTGATACCTTTAACTTATACGTAAGTCCTTGAAACTCTGCTGAGTTTCTCAATGATTACACCTATGTGGGCTGTTTTCAGCCCCGCTCGGTCCTTTGGTTTTTATCAAGAAAGACGAAAAAACATCCATAACCGGTATGAAAGAACGATTCCCACTTCAGGAAGGCATGTACTGGGTGGTATTTGGTGTTAGGGTGCACTATAACGACAAAGTGATGAAAAAAGGAAAGCGCTCAAGGTTTGCGGTGTGGCTGCTGCACCGGTTCAGAGAGCCTTACTGTAATGGCTTCGTTGCAGGTCCTAGGTTCGTGCAGTAATCGTGACGGTTGTGTGGTACAAAACAGAAAATGCATGTTCTGAACACTGACGGAAGTTTCAGAACATTTGCACAAGGATGCTCAGTTTCAAAAGATGTGACATAACGTAATATTTGTTGACGTTATAGAACGTTTCCGTTATGACCTTTGAACCATACATTAACGGAGGAATTCAAAACTCAAGATGTAAGTTACCCTTCTGGATGTTTCCTCGCCGCTTTCAAAAATCATGGACAACTGGGCCCAACCAGCGCATGACGTTATCCACTGTTTTCTGGCCGAAAATTGAAAACTGTGTGTCTTTTTTATGTGTCTTATGTGCTTCACTTATTTTCTTTCACTTTACTCCACTTTCTAATATGGCGTGTTGCAAATAAATTACTTACTAAATTACTTAGTGTTAATATTTCGCTAAAAGTAACGTTGAACCATGCTTAACGTTATGTTTTACAGAAACGGATCACTTAAAGCCTCAGTACACGATATTTTCTGTGACACCAATGGACAGTGTGTTATCTCACATCTGTTGAAACTGCGCGTCCTTATTTAAATGGTATGACATATCGGATACAGCCCAGCTTGAACCGGGTTAACAACTAACGCTGCGTGCGCAAAGGTGGCATCGGTTCAAGTGAGACTCACAAGTGAATTCACTACTTGACTTCTCCAAAAGACGGAGCCAACTCATATCAATCGGCCAATCCCGGAGACAATTGAAAAATACAAAACGTCGACACTTACTTTTTCGAACTCGAGCTTGATCGGTTTCACAAACTTTTCAGAAACGTAATCAGCCGCCTCTTTGCCAAGAATCATGGCGTCTGCAACGGTGTCGACGCCAAACTTCACCATCACTGAATCGGTGTCGCCGTAGATGACCTTCGCGTCGTGCTTGTAGCCGTTGGCCATTGTGAACTTCGCCTCGACTTCGGATTTCGTTTTTTCGATCATGACTCTTCCGAAGGCTGTGACACTCTGCGAATAAAAGTAATGCTCAAAGGCGAGCGAGCTGAAGGCCTACACTACTCCCTTATTATTCCATTTCCAGTAAACAATACCAGACCAATAACGCAGGTGTGCCAAGCGAGCAACTGTCAAAATCACATTCCTCGACTATGTCGAAGAGACCATAACAGACGGATACACGGACGCCGGTAACGATGTTAGTAGTTCTCTTATTAAAGTTTAACCGAAAAGGACTGGGATAGGACAATCTAGTTACCCATCAATTATTCACTTAAATTGGCTTGAAGACCCGCTGAAAATGCGTTACTTGGTTGTTTTTGTGGTACCTCTAATTTGTTGTATGCCTTACAAGAAAGATTTATGACTTTTTTTTGTTCAGGCACTAAGCAATGTTCACAAACATCGCCACTGCCCACTGAAAAGCCTTGTTTGTGTTTAGATAAAAATTTCCCGCGTCATAGTAGAATTTTCGCTGTGGGGACGGCCGCAGATATTCTGAACGTCATAACTAGAGCAGATAGTGGAAAACCAAAAAATCCCTCTGCAGAATCCAAACAATTCAGTGTATTCAACTAAATGACACACAAATAAGTTGGCTTTTCAGTTAAACTTTAAAGTTGGACTCAAGCTGTGTAATTGAATTTTGCATACTTGTGAATCACTTTATTTGAATTTTCAGAGCTTAGCCGAGAATTTCCTCTTCTTTTTTCGGAAAAAGTAATTAGAAACCCCTTTGTACTCTCTTGGTGGTCTCCGCTTTCGCTCTGACGTCACAACATTTAAACATGCATTAAACGAAATTATACAAACCTGAGAGATTTCGAGGCATGGCAGCTTGCCGACCTGAGCACCAGTGAAACCATAGACAGAGTTCGCGCTGATTTTCAAAGCAAGCTGACGACCGTCCAACACCTTCTTCCTGAATGGATCCGTCTCGACAGCTAGCTCTGTCTTCGCCTTCTTACGGGCGGCTAGGAGATTCTCAAGGATCTCGGGCAGGAGACCTTTTCTGACGGAGGACTTGACGAAGAGATTACCAGATGGAGTTTTGATGAAATCGTCAGATGTCAGGTTGAAACTATGATAAACAAAATCAAAACATGAGACATGGGGTTACATGAATATCAAGTCCTTGGGATCTTTGGCGTTTAAAGGAACAGTAAACTTGACTCAAACTTGGCTCAGGGAGCTAGCTGACATATCAAGAATGTACCCTGAGTCGATATTGAGAGTTAGAAAAATTCTTGTTACGACCATTGCAGTTTCCGGGCAGTTTCCAAGAGTTCGACTTTTGAGTTAGTAGAAAAAAAAAAAAAAAAGCAAAAGGTTTGTGTGCCGGGAGTAGGACTCGAACCCACGATCTTTGCCTTGAAACAAAGTAATACAATGTATATCAACAGGGTTGCCACCGGTAGTACAATTGTGCTCACAATAGAACTTTCTTTTTACTTTGGCAGCAGATTTTAAGAAAAAAGTAGTTGTCAGGTTCTATTTCCGAGGTGACTATGACCCAGCAACACGTTCTGAGTACTTTTCTTGTTTAATATTACTTTTTTCCTTTTGCATAGTGAATTTATTTTAGTAAAGTGGCAACACTGTATGTTGATAACACAGACAATCGCGAACTTTTACAGTGCATGAGTGCGTAACTACAGTGCATAAGGGGCAAGGCCCTGCCAGCTAGCTCTGGGAACAATAAGGAGGGGTTTCGAGATAACAAAGATGGGGGGTCCTGTCGACAATAAGTCCCTGTACATTTATCTAAGCCCCCCAGGCCGGTTTGATGGCCAAAAGTTGCCTAGTCAAGTTTACTGTTCCTTTAACTGGTCTAAACCGGGACGAGGACAGAGAGTGGGGGAATTTCAGTTTTAAACGGCTAGCTACCACATATCCCCGCCTATAGAATCTACATTTTCTTTCTCGCTCTAACACCTGAGGCTCTTTTCGTCAACAGTGAAAACTGGATGCCACCCCTTTCAAACGCCCTTAACAACCAAAAGCTTTGCACAAAGAAATGACGGGCAAATTTCACGCACCGTATAGGGGAGTTTGGCTCTGTAAAACTTTTTCGTTACTACGTTGAATGTCCGCAGAGGAAGATAAGATACTTTTAATGCGAATAGAAGGCGTCAACAAACGGGAAAATGAGAAACAGCGTATTCCGTGTTTTGGCAAAAACAGGAAAAATATAAAACAGAGAAAAAAAACGAACAGAACAGAGACAAAAAACGCAACTAATGAGAGAGGTTCCAAGGTTCTGAGTTATATTTCTACATAACTGACAACTTGTTAAAAGAAAAATGATATGGCAGGGCGAAGAGCGGATCGACTGCGGCACGATTGCCATTTAAAGTCGTGTTTTTGGGATCCCAAAACGTTAGTGACGGATACCTATGACATCGAAAAAACGTCTGTCTGTCCGTCCGTCTGTCTGTAAGCACGATAACTCTCGAAGGGAATGAGATATTTGATGAAACTTGGTGTGAGGATTCTTTGGGTCAAGAGTAAGGTCGAGTTCGTAGATGGGCACTGTAGCCCTACATTTAGGGGTGGGGGAGGGGGTTTAAATTAAGGGACAAACAAAATATTTTGAAACAGCTAATGTGATAGTCGATTATGGGGTAAGAAGACATGCTGAACACGATAGTGAAAACCATTTTCTCGCCGGACAAGTAGTTCGCCCGGAATCCGGCCAAAACCGGAAAGTTTGTTAAAAGTAAAAGTTTTATTTGAAGTTAATTAGATGTTCGGTTTAGGGGTAAGAAGACATATGAACACGATGGTGAAAACCATTTTTTGACCGGACAAGTAGTTAGCCCGGAATCCGGCCGAAACCGGAAAATTTGTTCAAAGCAAAAGTTTTATTGATTTAGCGGTAAGAAGACATGCTGAACACGATGGTGAAAACCATTTTCTCGACGGACTAGTAGTTAGCCCGGAATCCGGCCGAAACCGGAAAATTGGTTAAAAGCAAAAGTTTTATTTGAAGTTGATTAGATGTTCGACTTAAGGGTAAGAAGACATACTGAACACGATGGTGAAAACCATTTTCTCGCCGGACAAGTAGTTCGCCCGGAATCCGTCCGAAACCGGAAAATTTGTTAAAAGTAAAATTTGTATTTGAAGTTGATTAGATGATAGATTTAAGGGTAAGAAGATACGCTGAATCTGTATATGACAATCATTTCTTACCCGGACATATAGTTCGTCCGGAATCCGGTTGAAACCGGATTTTTTTTTATAAGTTAAAGTTTAATTTGAAGTTGATTAGACGTTCTTTATAGGGATAAGGAGATGCATCGTATTCGTTTCTGAACTATCTTTTTTTGGCATAAAATTGTACCTTACCTTACCTTGGCTGGACAAGTATAGTTCGCTCGGAATTCGGCCGAAAACGGAAATTCGGCAGAAGAAAGCAGGAAGTTTCGATCAGTATCGTCAAAATAAATATGGCTTATACAGGTATATCTGAACTTAATTTTCTCAGATGATTAGCCTGGCGAAGACTGGATCTGGCGTAGAGAAGACGTAGTTGTCTGGGTCAAATATTAAATTTTTGGGATTCCATCGAAACCTTTGGTCTTGTTTTTTTCTGAAAGTATAGCTGAAGAACAAGCGTTGCTTTTCTATGAAGCTAGCAAGGAGCAAAGCAAGGCATTACCTTATTCTACCTCGCAAACCAAAGAAGCACATTAATCCGTATCTCTGTCCTTCGCCCCGGTCCGTCATTCTGTCCACTTTATTTTAGCTCAATAACTAAGAGTTAAGCCCACGATCCTGTCACGTCAGTATATGATTTCTGTACTAAAAACGATAATTACTAGACATTTTTTTTTCATGGGGGGAGGGAGGGTGCACTTACCTGTTCATAGTGTCGGCACTCAGTAGGGTTGTGTAGCAGAGGTTATGTGCCATCATAATACTGGGATATAGGGAACTGAAATCGAGAGTCGCGATGGGGACACTATAGAAGCCCTTGTTCGGCTCGATGACTGTTGCCCCTTCAAACTCGTCCCCGGCCTGGGATTGGTAAACTGGCATCAGCAAGTCTTGCTCCTTAGCCTAAAGGAAGATTTATCTACTATAGATTCGGATCTATGGCAAAAATCAGTCCTGCCCGAGTTCCACTAGTGGTAACAGGTAAATAAATAAATAATAAAGCATGGACAGAGCTCGACTTGCACCAAAATAATCGGAACGAACAAAGCACAACAGAAACCTGAAATCATTAAATTGTAAATATATCCTTGATTGATCTTTTTAAATGTAATGACATGTCCAGCACTATTTTTGTTTGTAAATGATATTTATGGATAAAATAAACCGAATTGTAATTGTAATTGTAATTCCCATTATTTTCCTTCTCAATAACAAGAACCATCACCAGTCTTCGATGTTCCTTTCGCAATTGTTTTGATGCTTTTGCTCTCGAGCAATATTCAATCTTCCTATGGACGGTATTTTCACAATTAAGCACTGTCTCTCGCGTCGTTTGTGACTGGTGTAGTCTGAGGTACGGATTGTACAAACCAATCAAAGACACCATTGTTGGCGATATCAGTCACGATTGTTGTGATTGCCAATAGGTAGAGTGCTTTGAATTTAGAAATACACCTAAGGAGTTGCATGGATCAGTTTATATTATTTAACTGGAATCCAGCAACTGTAGGCCTATTCTCACAGATATGGGAGAGAGTAGCGTATTAGCACGACGTTAAACTTTTCTTTTTTGTTAGTGCTAAAGACTATTCGTAATTCTTGTACAACGCATTATGCTCTTCTCGTGTTCGCCAGCACTTCTTCAGCAACCAAGCTGTTCCTCTGTGGAACAGCCTGTCCGAAACAACTGTGACCAGCGAAACACCTGAGGGATTCAAAAAGCGACTCGACGAAGGCTGACGCGCGCAGCCATAGAGAGAGGACTGGTGCGCCCCAGAAGCAGTAACCAGGAAATAGCCACTATCATCAACTGCAAGCTACTCATCGGGATAACCAATCCTTATCCAAAACATCCTTATTGCTTGCAAGTGCAATTTAAGGTGATTTTAAGGTAATATATGTATGATTGCGGGTTTCTCCTTCCCACTACAGCCTGAATATGATCCTTGACAAGAAGGACAATCTCAGTTTTCCCTATAGCACCATCTAAACTGATGACTTGCCCCCCCCCCCCATGCAACGCAATCATCCCCTGCGTTGCGCGTGACATCGCTGTTTTAAATTCGAAACAGAATCATACTCTGTACCCCTACTATACCCCATACTTTGTTGTCAGCCAATCCAGGAGCTACGTTTGCCGCTGTAGAAGACACCAGTATAGTCTATGGTTTTTCCGATTAGGCGTTCCTGGATTCACTTGTGAACGATCTTTAGGGTTATAACCAGTCCCGTATCCAGGAATTTATTTCGGGGGGGGGCGTGCCCACGGGTCGGACCAAAAAGTACAAAAAAGACATAGATCAGAGGTTAAAGCCTACAAAAAAGTATTACTTTTGTGGTTTTCGGGGGGGGGGGGGTCGAGCCCCCCCCCCCGATACGGCCCTGGTTAGAACCCATTTTTGGACTAGCCTCACCAGAGCGGCCTAACCAGAATTTGGTCGGGAGGCAGGTTCTAGTAAGAAGCAGTGATGGCCGAATCCGAATCCGGATTCGGATTCGAATCCAGGATTCGTCCTTCTGGCCAGATTCGAATCTTCTGCTTATCCGGCTGGATTCGGATTCCAAACCCTCATGCTTACGAATCCGCTCAAATTTCTAGTCGACATCATTCCAGTTTCCATTTTCCCAACTTTTACACAGTGGGCTTCGGCAATCCAGCTATTTGGTCTCCACCACCAAGCTCTTCAGTTATCTATCACGTTATCTGATTGCCTGTGACATCAACGCTTTTTGTCACCACTTATTTTAAAACTATAACATATGTACATGATTTGATTTTTATTAAGGTCGGATTCGAATCCTCAGCACGAAATGGCGGATTCGGAATCATACCTAGCCCTGGATTTCGCCCATCACTGGTAAGAAGCCACCGTGAAACTCTTTATGGAGGAAACACTAGGTACTGGTGAATAAAACTCGATAAACTTCAAGAAAGTCCCCAACTTTCGTGACACTTTTTAATTCTCACGATTAAAAATTAATTTGTTTTGTTCCATTTGCATTTATATAGTTTGGTTGTGTTTAAATTGTATATGTATATACTGACATCTGCAAATCTGCTTAATGTCTATTGACAACGTTTTCGTTTATGATATGTTGACGAGAAATGCAAAGTCGGCATGATTACTGTGAAAGTCATTTTCAAATTAAATTCTACTACTACTCTACTCAAGAAATACGACGAACTTAAAATAAAAAGAGAATCCAAACCTTTCTTAAGAGCTGCGAAACTACTTTGACTTGCTGGCCTCTGGTTTGCAGGTATGATAGAGGAACGCCCGTTACTCGAGCCATTTCCATGTAGTTGATGACACACATGAGCTTCTCTAAAAGCCTCAGGGGAAGATATGCATCCTTCAGGCAATACACAGCAAGCCTGAAATCATACCGTTTTGAACACTTGGAAAAACACTAAGCAAATCCTAAAATTCCTGCAATCATCATTCCTCATCTTCTACTATCCATGATTACATTCTTACTATTTTTCTTACATCACCAGCTCTCCAGGAAAGCAATCTGGGAGAGAAACGACAGTGTCTAGGACCACTAATTCAGTCCTACACTTATCAATGGGAAGTTACAGCATACGCGCTAGTTGCAATAATGCTCAACATAAACTTTTTCTTTCGGATTTGTGGTACCTCTCGTTGCCTATACCTCAAAGCTTGACACATCTAGAAACTCAATGGTAAATGATTGTCGAAAAATATATCTTTTCGGTCACATGCAATAGCGGGCTTTCTTCAGAAGCGACCATCCATCTGGATATGAACGTCTCCTGAGCTTCGCTTCATTAACTACTGAAAGGCACGCTTTTGTTAAAATTCAAATTCTCCGCGCCTGGCTAAACTTTTTCTTGCCGGGCTTGCAGTGTATATTCTGAACGTCACTCTAACAGCCCGATATGAAAAAAAAAATCCCTTAGCAGAGTCTAAGTGTATTAAGACCAAGATCTAAAATTAAGCTAGCTTTAATTTTTTAATATCTTTGAACTTTAAGCACCCGTCAAAATCAGCCTAAGGAGTAAATATGAGGAAAAGAAGGAGAATTAATCCTATTCCAATTCCAGATCCTAAATCCATATTACAAACTGAGGGTGAGCCCAACGATAATTTTTTATTATCATAAAGTAAAAATTTCAATAATTTTTTATAGCCTATTTTTATGGCACTTGCCTTCCGGCCAAGTGCCATATAACGATCACTTTTCCGTCGGTCGGTCGGTCAGTCCGGTGTTCCAGATGTGCTAGGATCTCCTGCCAAGTTTCATCGTCCTAGCCTAGGACGATGAAACTTGGCAGGCATATTAGGGACCCGACCAAACTAACTTGGAAATAGTCACTTGCCCGATCCAACCATCGTGGGGGGAGGGAGGGGAGCCGAATCCGGAATTTAGTGTCGTGCATAACTTTCGAACGGGTGATCGGATTTTAATGAAACTTGATACTTGGAAAGACGTCATGTCTCAGATGTCCCATTTCAAGTCCGGACCGAATCCGACGAATGTGGGGCGAACCGGAAATCATGTGATATGCTGAGAGTGGAGCGATCGGGATGAAACTTGGTGGGATAAACAAGCACTAGCCCTAGATACATCATTGACAGAACCGGACCAGATTCGTGCGCTATGGGGGGAGTTGGAGGGGGTCCGGAATTCCGGTGATACGGAGTTAAGTTACTTCCAGGCGGGCTAGGACAATGAAACTTGGCAGGCAAATCAGGGACACGACATGATTAACCTGGAAATAGTCAACTTCCCGATCCGACCATCGTGGGGGGAGTGGAGGGAGGGGAGATCCGGAATGCGTAACTTCCGAACGGGAGATCAGATTATAATGGATCTTGACATGTAGAAAGACAACATGTCTCGGATGTCTCGTTTCAATTCCGGAGCGGATCCGATGAAGGTGGGGGGGGGGGGGGGTCGGAGGGGGGAAACCGGAAACCTTGTGACACGCTTGGAGTGGAGCGATCAGAATGAAACTTGGTGAGAAGAACAAGCACAAGTCCTATGTACATCAGTGACAGAACCGGACCGGATTCGGGCATTGTGGGGAGTTAAAGGGGGGGGGGGGTCCGGAATTCCGGTGATCGCAAGTTAAGGTACTTAAGACGTGCTAGGACGATGAAACTTGGCTTGAACATTAGAGAGTTGATATGATTGGCTTAAAAATAGTCAGTTCCCTGATCCGACCATCTTGGGGGGAGTGGAGGGAGGGAGAATCCTGAATCTTGAGGTATGTATAACTTTTGAACGGGTGATCGGATCTTAATGAAACTTGATAATTGGAAAGACCTCATGTATCAAATGCCCTATTTAAAGTCCGGATGTAATACGATGAATTTTGGGGGGGGAGGTGGAGGGGAGAACCGAAAATCTTGTAACACGCTTAGAGTGGAGTGATTGGGATGAAACTTGGTTGGAAGAACAAGCACAAGCCCTAGATACATCAGCGACAGAACCGGACCGGGTTTTGTCCAGGAAATCATTCTCGTGATTTCCAAGGGTCCGTCGTCATTCTTATCTCAAGAGTTTTGCTTACAAATGGTCACAACAAACCCACGGATTGGCTAATTCCTACTTTCATCCTTTTACCAAGCCTTACAAGTGCCATATGAGCTTACAGCTCTTGTTTTTATAGGCTAGAAAAAAAAATCCGAGATTTGTGGTACAGTGCTCAACATACCTTCTTCTAGTCTGCTCGTTTCCGTTTTGTAAGTCGGTAATGATGGAATGTTGGACATCTTCTTTCTGTTCCTGAAGGAAGTGGTAACTGACCGAGTTTAACGTATATGAACGAAGTTTGTAGTCCCTCACCAAAATCTAAAGCAAAAGAAGAAAAGACTTACTTAATTCTGGATATCACATTAAAGACGTGAGGAAGTTTGGATGGGTGTGTATTCCGCAGGTTTTCCAAATGTAGAGAGCTCAGTGAATAGAGGGAAGAACTCTACGGAGAGTGTAAATTTGGAGGAAAAAGAGTTGCTGATTTTTTTTTTTTAGATTTCTTGATTATGTTTAATTTTTGGTACGGCCTCCGTGCGGCTTAGAAAATTAACATATAAATTTATGTTATAAGTATATAGAGGAAGATGTTTTAGGAGATTTTGTTTTTCTTTTGTGTGTTCTGTTTTTCTATTTTACCATGGCTCTCGGGCTTCTTAGCAAATAAATATATATATCTATGATAGCACTATTGACCCTGAAGATACTTGTCTGTCCTAGAAATATCAAAATTTGACGTTCAGTCACAAAATAAGACCTTTTCAGATCTGTGAATAGACTAACAGCGGGAACAGAAACGGGTGCAATGCGTGTGAGTAGTAGTGACCCAACTGGAAGGAACAAACTGACTCAAAAACCTTACATGATCATTTTTTCCTCTGGTTTGCGGGCAGTGGCGCAGTCTCTTTATTACTTGTTCGCCCGATAACAAGCAGACAGCGACTTAGTCAACCCAATGTTAGAAAACGAGCAAGCGTTTAGTGTTAACGTTTCTACAACCACTATGGCAACTAAGATAAAAGACAACTTACCAACAATAGATCAAACTGAACCCTGCCTTCAATGTTGATGCTTTTATTTTCTCTTCGACCCATCTGCTTACTTTGAAGAACAACTTCTTTAATGGCTGACCTACGGAATTGATCTTAATAATGAAAATAAAATATATCCACCACCGAGGGGTATGTACAGGAGGGGAAAGGATCCATGTCCACTTCAAATGCTAGTCTCCACGCCAAAAATACATTAAAGGAAAACACGAAGTTTCTCATGCAGATCATGACTCAGAGCTGTTGGCGATCTCCTGTTTCACTGCATGTGATCCGTGGTTGGGGGGCGAACCATCTGACGGTTCCCCTGCTTCCCTAGATTTCTCAAGGTGCCCGTTTTAAAGCTGGGTCGTCTCCAGCTATGGTTTCCTTTAGCACGCACTACTGGTTCCGTCGACTGTCGCGCCCCACACCCAAGCACAACGTTCGAGGTTTTCTTCTAAGAATGGATGACTTCAAAAAATATGAAAGGGATTTTAAAAATGAAACTGACCAAAACAAAGATCGAACAGAATAATTGAATTCCGTACCTTATGTGTTTTATTCTTCCTAGGAAATCGAAGTTATCCACCTTCAATGCTTTCGCTCGATTCAGCAAATAGGGGAAGTCGAAGTTGTTGATGTTGTAACCGGTGACGATATCAGGATCAACTTCCCGGACGAAAGCAGACCAAGCCTAGAAAAAAAAAATTCTGACCAACTTCTGAAAAAGGAATACAATAAAACAGACTGTTAATAATTTCCTGTTAATGATCGGTTACTAAGCGACCTGCTAGCCTGAAAAAGATGTGTTCCCTCGCGTAACGTCGCGCGTTCTTTCCATCAATCAATCAAATTCAATTCAAAATAGCTGAAAGCTAGAAGAGGTCAATGGCAATATTTACGGAAATACATAAACAACGACAACAAATTAACTAATACACTTCACAAGATATGACCTGAAATAAATGTTGGAATGAAACTGTGCAAAAATTGGGTTGACGAATTTCTTGAGGAAGAGCCGAAGGCCTATTCATGAGACAAAGGGGAAAAATTCGGGAACGCTGTTTAATCGCATTATGGCATCAATATCAGTCCTGATCCAGTAAGGTTGATCTATCTGTCCTGTTTGCTTATGTTCATTCACGGTGTTTTTGGGATAGACTCCTGTGCTAGGGATCTTGACTATTGAGTCTCCTACTCCTGTTATATAGAACTGGGAAAGATCAGAAGTTAGTTGGGGAACAATATCCGTCCGATACGCGCACCATGACTAGAACATGACTAAAATAACGCCAATAAAACGAAACAGGACTGGTATTGCGAGGAATGTAGCAGAAATAAACAAAACGCGTATTAGGCTGAGTGAATGGTTACAACTAACCTGAAGCATTTTGTCTTCTCTCTCAAAGCACATGACCTCTGATCCGACAATGGGGGCGCACGTGTTCAAGGTCATTACATTTCGAATAAAAGGTTCGGGTTTTCCTTGCTTTATGACCATACTGGCAATCTGAATGACGGGGTCTTTGTCCGCCTCTGGGAAAACGCCTGAAAAGGGTTGCAAAATTGTCAGAAAACTAATTCATTAATTTTGATGGATAACAAAAACATTCAATCATTCATTCAAAAGCGCCAATAGAAATCTCACTTGTCACAAGTCACAACTCACAATGTCCGCTGAAGGACACGTCGTACTTATAATAAAAATTCATTCTACTTCAGCAATATATTTCCATCTATTCTCGTTCCCGAGATTCTTCAGTTCAGAAGTGTATCCTGTCTCCTCTATTAGCAATACATTAGTTGAGTTTTTGCTGATACCATGGTATCTGATATACGGTATAAATTCGTTTTTGCAGTTATCGTGGTATCTTATACCACGGTCAAAAGGCGTTTTCGCAGTTGTCGTGGTATCTGGCCAGATACCTTGGTAACAGATATTCAACGGTCCGACCGTGGTATCTGGTCGTGGTATCTGACAGGTCATCTCACTTTCATCAAATTTTGTCAAAATGGTGAGAAAGAAGTTCAACACTTAGTGATGTAACTGGATCTCAATTTTTCTTTTGGGATGACTCCGAAAAGTGCAACTTCGGCAGTAGTTATTTTTGCAGTGGACCGTATATCAGATACCACGGTAACTGCAAAAGCGACTAATCGGAGATCCAGTTACCGTGGTAACAGATACCACATGGTACCAGCAAAAACGCAACTATTGATTATCGGGCTTGCCACGTTTGCTCTCTTTACGTGACACATCAGGATCCCGATCATTGGTTTCTGAGGAGCTTATTCGTCCGGAGACCGGTTCTGCAAATTCTGCTAAGATGGTCATCCACGGCAAGGGACTTGGAAAGAGGCTAAAAACAGTCGAAGCCGTGTGCAGTTTTGTGTAAGCATAGCTTAGTTGTTACCCAGCTAGATAGGTGATATTCATTATGTTACTGTTATTGTTTTTGTTTGTATTCTTGTATTAGGCTAGTCAATATGGAATTTCTTTTTTTGGATTAAAGAGTAATAATAATAAAGTGGTCAACTATATCAGAACATCTGAGCAGAAACATTATGTAGTGCAAGGCGTCCTTAAAGGGCTTGATGTCACGGAACAGGGGAGAGAAACCATTACCAGACGATATATGAATGATTATTGCGAACACGGCTGTACCATTTCTTTAAAATGCTAACACCAGCCAACATTACTCACAAATTACACAACAATTCCAACCCTTTCGAGCAATTCGTCCTCTTTCACGCCAAATCACTGATTGTTCATTAAGTCTGCTAGTAGTCACTGACCCTAGCGAAATGCCCTTTTTTCTTGAAAGTATGGTGGAATTTTTGGAAGAAATTTCAAAACAACTTCAAAAGTCCTGGTTTGAACTAGCTTCTTGTAAAAGTGGGTGACTTAGACATCCTGTGTCTAGACACCTTGTCCCATTGAATGGATCATTGATCTAGGTCAATTTATGTTTACACGTCATATTATGTTACTGCTCAGTTTTAAAAGAAACAAATGAATAAATAAATTATATATGCGAGAATGATTCCGAATTAACTCCTCCTTTTCAAAGAGCGTTTGGGTCCTACTAGTCAGATGACAAAATACCCTTCTTTAACTCTAGGACGAAAAGGCACGCTAGATGGTTAACTGCAAAACTAGATACTGTTTCCCTCCCAGTATTCAAAGACGTCCTATTTCATAATCATTGTCTAAATAGCACTAATACATTTATAAGTTTTGCAATGGGCTTATTTTAATACACACGAGAGAAAGATTGCACACCGATTCCCCCCTCGAATCTGCATCCAGTGGCTGTGAAGACAACTTAAGTCGGAATTCGAGTTTTAAATAATAATACTAATAATAACGCCTTTATTTACGCCCTTAATAGCGCATTTTTAAATAACCAGCTGCGGACGGTCAACACAAAACATTAAACACTGGATAATATATACAAGTGAAACGACGGCAAGAACAAAGATAAATACCTTTCGGTCGAGTCTGTGCGGGGTCGAACAAGTCGTGCCTTATCAAAGGTACTTTGTTTTTATCTAGTATGTGGTCGTGTCTGGTCCGGAGTCTCAAAATCTGGTAAAATAGTTCCATGATGATCACGGCCTTAAGGTCTTTTTACTAAGTTGGTCGTCAGTTAATGTCTGATAGATTTTTTGGAGAAATCTAGGCAGTGAAGCTGGAGTGTTAGCTGCTATAGCATATATGCAAGTGTTTTTTAGTTTCTCCGTAAGGAAGAACGTTCCAAAGCGTGTCCAGGGGTTTGGGGTTCCGCTGGACAAAGGAACATTCTTGGTTCCGGGGCTCGGAGGTTTTTGAGATTGCGGAACAATTGCATAGGCAACAGCGAGCAGGACATACTATTATAGACCAATAAAGATAAGTTTAATTGTATGTGCTTTGTTTAAACCGTAATAGTTAGTGTATTCGCCTTATCCCGTCCTATACCACGTATCAGGGATGTTGCGTTATACCCGCAATCGAAGACCCGCACGTCGGGCCTGAGCTACCATATTAGGTCTCTGACCTTAGCGGACGTCTAAGTGAACGAAGCTGCAGAAGTTCTGCTTTTTCGCAGAACTTGTTACTTGATATGATTGTCTAACTTCGAACGGCGAGTATTTGGTTAAGTAATAAAATCTAACTTACAAATAACTCAGACGTTCTTAGGTGAGCTCAATAAAATTAGTCAGTAGTTGGTTTAGTCAGTAGTTGACAGTTATAACAGGTATATACAAAAAATGACTGTCCGAAGCATACCCACAGTCCCCCATGACTCTAATGAAATCATTTTTTTTTCTCGCTCTCAGGGATAAAGACTGAATGGAACGACGAGGGAGGAGACACTAACACGAAAATCGCTAATTTCAGGTGGAAAGTAATGGTGGTATTTTCGAAAAAGATTTTTTCTGATCCATTTCATACGGAAAAGATCATTTCTAGTAAGAGTTGAGTACGTACCTTTTCGACCCGCACATTCGATATCGAACGACAATACTCTGAACGGTGCGACCTTCGCCCACTCTCCTTCTGGTTGATGGGAAATCAGGTCATCCCAAGCGACATCAAATTCAATTTGACATCTAGTTTGAGCAGCTAGGGACTCGCCACCGGACCTCACTCTGTACTTCCTCGGGGGTAGTTCAATCCAGTTACAGCCGGTGATCTGGGAGTCAACCATATACCTTGAGAAGAAGGAACAAAAATCATGCCCGTCGCGGTTGATGCAGGCCTTGAGCAAGGTTTGACTCTTTAAAAGAACAGTAAACTTGACTAAGCAACTTTCGGCCATCGAATCGCCCGGGGGGCTTGGATAAATATACAGGGCCCCCCCTTCTTTGTTATCTCGAACCGTCTCGAACCCCCTTCTTAGTGTTCCCAAAGCTAGCTGGCAGGCCCTTGCCCCTTATGCACTGTAATTATGCACTCATGTACTGTAAAAGTTCGCCTTTATACTTGTAGACTAAAGACTAACAACCTCCCCGACAAGACGGCCGGGGTTCGATTCCTAGTCGCGGCACACAAACCTTTTGCTTTTGCAAACCTTTTGCTCAAAAGTCGAATTCTAGGAAACTGCCCGGAAACTGCAATGGTCGTACGAGAATTTTTCTTACTCTCAATATCGACTCAGGGTACATTTTTGATATGTTAGCTAGCTCCCCGAGTCAAGTTTGAGTCAAGTTTTCTGTTCCTAAACAGAATAAATACAATTAGACAGGCAACCAATTTTCCAGAAGCCGCTGCAACTTTCCGGGTCTAACCAGTTTTCTCGTCGTACTTCCGTTCTATCAAAGGGCCAATAATAAATGGTTCTTAACTCAGTTCTTAAAATGTCTTCAATGCGTCAATTTACTTTTGTCGAGCTCTACGGTAATAGTGCTCGCGGGTCGCAACTACTGCCCGGATTGTTAGCACCATTATCACTTCCATATGTAAAAGTTGGGATTTTTTTCAACTGTATGATGAAAGTGAAGAAAATCCGACCGGGAAATCCTGATCGTGTGTTCGCATTACAAATGAACAACCATATTCCAGTCACGTGGATCGTTTTTTTTTTTTAATCTTATTCCTGAGAAATTATCGACGGTTTACGAGAAGTTTTTCTACATATGTAGGCTAAGCGTGTCATTTTGTGTTGTTGGTGTCTTCGCTGTGAATGTTACTTTTCAAATAAATTCCATTCCAATGGATTCCCTCTTCATTTGTGGTAGCTCTTGCCAATTAGTTCAAGCAGAAACGGCAGAAAAACTGGTATTACCAGTCGGGATGCTTTCGAGTCGCACCACTAGATGGAAATAAAAAATATACTGCATCAGAACATGCTAAAATGCTTGCAATTTAACCCCTTGAAGCTATGCCTGTAGTCTATTATTCCAGTACACTGATTCCAGTGCACAAGCCGCCCGAACGTCCCTGTAATAGCTCATACAGAAATACGAATGAGCAGACCTACCTGATCTCGAACTCAATGTTACTTTCGTAAGCGGCGTAAGTGTGGTTGTTGTATGGCGCTTCAACTTTCCCTTGTTCCAGCAATCTTTTGGCTGCTGCCACCATTTTCGGGAGTGCAACGGTTATTTTGATGAAACTAATCTTCTTATTCCCCCTGAACCCATACATGGACTCCTTCGTCTGCAGCTCCACAGCCAAAACAGCGTCAACGAACTGATCTTTGTGCATTCTCTGGTCCGCAAGGACAGCTCGATTCAAAGCATCCTAGAACGATAAAAACATGGTAACTCTCCTGGCAGACTGTGTACAACTATAGGTCGGCATTACGACTTCGGAATGATAACATCCTGGCCTCCTTCAGCAGAACCGCAACTCGCTAATTACGCAGCGCAAGCTTCGGTGGTAAGGACACCTCTTGAGAATACTCCCTCCGCAATCCCAGCACAACCTGTCTACGTATCAAATTTTGCTTTTACACGACTGGAAACCCTCAGCGGGAGGCCCCGACAGTCGCCTATGGTTTTTTACTCTGCCCCCCCCCCCCCCCTCGAAGAATCACCCGGACTGGCTTTTGACCGTCAAACTTCAAGGAGGGTGGTCTAAATCTCTCAAAGCCAGCGGCTAGCCAGCAAGAGCTCCAAGTCTGGTAAAAACCTGTACATACATTATTAATCTGTCAAGTGAAGTTACTCAGCACCCTTGGAAGTCAGTCTTTTTTTAGTTAGTTTAGTTTTGTAATATAGCCTCTAACCTTGTTAACGCGTTTTTCTTTTGTTATGTTTCATTGTGTTATTTTCCTTTCGTTTTCATTTTCTTTTCTTTGTACTCTATCGCACGTTCTGTTGAACCTTGATGGGTAATAAAGTTGACTTACTTACTTACTTACTTTTATGGAACTTCCAGCCCTCGCTTTGTCCCAGAAATGCATTTTTCAATACCAACGAGTGATACGGTTTGAATGAAACTCGATGGGCAGTAGGGTAGTAGGACCCAGATGTGCCCTTCGTGGCTCCGAACCACATCCAGTTACGGTGCAGGGAGTTGGAGGGGGATCCCAAAATGTTTGTTTCACGCGTAAGGAGCAATTGGGAGAATACTCAAGCAGTACAAAGGTCGTATGCCCCACTGGATCCGTGACAGGTTCGACCTTGGTGGGTCGGAGTTGAAAGGTACTAATTTTCCGTAAACTCAATTTCAAATACGAATGAGTGGTCGGATCGGGCGTAACTTGACGGGTGGTACGAGCAGATGCCCTAGATCCCTAGCGATAGGTATGAGGGTGGGGGGGGGGTCGTGGCCTCATTTAGTTTCTTGGCCATATGAGCTCATAGCTTTTGTTGTAATTCTATTTCTCTCCGATCCTGGTGCTTGTAAAGGCGGGCCCTTAAGACGCAAAGAGTGCGCGTTCATCGAATAATCAGCACTACATATCGGCGCAGAGCAACGTTTTATTCAACGATTAACCAATGAAGCTACTATCGTTCATCGGACACCTGAGCTGCCTCTGTATAGAACTGCACCTATGGCAACACGTGATAACTCTGGAGCCCAAATTTTGCATTTTCTAGTATATTCTATAAAAGAGATAGATGGATAGATAGATATATTTACTGATCTAACTCGTAGCACTAAATACGTCGACCGTTACATTTAACGTATTAAAATACTTGAATATATATAATTGTTCCGTAAAAGAAAATAAATCACTAGGAATTCACTCGTTTTTTGTTAATTTTCTCAGTAAAATGTGGTACAAAGAAATTCGAATACCGATTAGTGCGACACTTCACTGGCATCAGCAGATTTTGGTGCCGCGTCCGTCATGTTGCCGGCCGGGCAGAATAGCTCTATGCTTTTCACTGGCAAGGACTGATCGGCCAAAACGTAAGGTTAACTTTTCCCGGCGGACATGGAGGGGCTCAAGTCTTTTAGGAGGAGGGAAGCTAACCATCATATTTCAGTCCAAGTGGGTGGGCAGGTGTAGGGAGGGGGAGAGGGACCAAGCCCTATTTTCAGTTGACTTTACCTTGAATCGCCCACATTCATCCGGGCCAAATCCCGTTGGGGCCTGGATATAGAAGTATGGGGAAAAGCCATGGACATGACAGCAAACTGAATTTCCTTCCATTGTGGACCCAAACATTCTCATAATGGGCACCAGACCACTTTGTGCTCCACGCATGCCAGCAAGAGGCTTGCCGATATAATGGTCGATTTCAATTTGCTGAAAGAAGAATGGCTCCTTCTGGATATCTAGTGGCCGAAGTTCAGGTCTGCTCCATTTCTTACTTGTTTGCTGAACCTCAGGTCCCTAGAAAAAGAAAAACATGACCAACTCTTAGTACACGAGTATAATATACTAGTTTATAAAGTCGGGCAACGAGTGACGTTCAGATATACCAACTGGTACAGTGCAAAATGCAACAGACATGAGAAAGTACGTTATGGAGGCTCTCTTTTCAAGCTTTTGCATCAGAAGCTTTCACTGTACCAATCGTCTTCGATGCCGTATGTACAAAACAGATAATTATTCCAGACCTTGGTAATCCGAGGTTTAAACTTAAGCAAAACCGTCTCGGATCGGTTAGATATCCTCCCACACACTGCAGGGCCAAGTAGGCCTAATAGATATCAATAAAAGGGAGAAATCGAGATAATATGTATAAACGTGCAAGGAAAAATGATGAATTGGTATAGAGATTAAATACCTGTCCCATAACTTCCTGTGACTCCACATCATGTGTCATGTCAGTATCCATGTCCTCAATCATTGCAAGATGTTCTTCAAAAGCGATAGGCTCTTCATCATCATCATCCATTCTGGAAACATTCGAGAATTCAGTATGAAGAACAAAATTCTTACAAACTGATTAAACTTATGAGGACCCCCTCCCACTAAAGCTGCATATTATATATGCCACCAGTCACTGAGGTCACCAGACAGGGATATTACCTTAAATTACCTTAAATCGCATTGACCAGCGACAAAGGTGCCAATGCTCCTGTAGAGTCGCTGGTTGAGTGATGATTTTTTCATCATTGGTTGGTTTGTGGACTGGTTGGTTTTTGTGGTTGGTTGGCTTGATGGTTGCAGAACTAGTTTCTGGTTGATGACTCTGCTGCATCCCATTCGTATTTCCAGGGTTTTGATGACCATTCCTTGTCCAGCTTGGCTTTGAAGGCATCCACTGTTTCAGCTTTAACAGTATCCTCGGACAACGAGTTCCAGTTGTTGATAACTCGAGTTGCGAAGAACTGGTTTCTTGCTCTGGTACTGGTGGATGGCTTGACTATCTTCTTCGAGTGACCCCTGTTCCTCGCTGATGTACTGAAGTTGAAGAGTTGAGGCATTACTTGCTTGTCAACGATTTTGAATGTCTGGATTGCATCTCCTCTTCTTCTTCTGTATGTAAGGCTTGGTAGGTTGAGATCTTGGAGTCTCTCACTGTAGGGCTTGTTTGTAAGGCCATGAACTAATTTTGTGGCTCTTCTCTGCACCTTTTCAAGTACTTCGCAGTCCTTTTTCAGACCTGGACTGGCAACCGACATACCAACCTCCAGCTTTGGTCTAACAAGGCTTTTATAAAGCTTTGTAACTACCAGTTTGGATCGGCTAGTGAATGTGCGTTTGATTATGCCAAGTGTCTGATTGGCTTTGGCTGCTAGTTTTTTGGCATGGTTGCTGAACTTAAGTTTGTTGTCAACCATGACTCCAAGATCTCTCTCCTCTTCAGCTGATGTTATGGGGAATCTGGAGCCATCTTGACTGGTTATGGTATATCACAGTTAATTAGCCTATATTCCAGACATTTATACTTGCTTGAACTTGTGTTAGGTCGCAAAGCTAGATAAACCGATAATTTATCATGAAACGAAATTTAACAACACCAGACTCACAGACTTGTGATTCTTGTCAGGTATATTTTCTTAATCACAGTAAATAACATAATAAGGCAATGGTCAAGAAATGACCCACAAAAGTAAAACATTTTAAAGTAAAGTAAAAACATAAAGTAAAACAACGATGGTGCAAAGCTCTTTCAACAATGTTCGATTTTTGCACTGACGGGGTTAAGAAACGGGACATTTTGTGCGTATTAGTTCGAGGTAATCGAGATTTCGGTGGGCAATATGGGGCTGAAAATGGGTGCGTAGAAAACGTGGGCGAGAACGCAGATCATTCCCGAACTTAGCAGTACCTCAGACTGCCAAGGTTGGGAGGCGGAATTCCTTGAAGAGGAGGATGTAAGGACTGTACCCTGGCAGTAGATAGTTCTCAGGACTCTGCACAGCTGTCCCTGAAGATAGATGTCCATACTACTTTGATACTAGACTACTGTCAGGCTCTGTAAGTTCTTTGGTTGCCTTTTTTTTTTTTTTTGCTCACTCAAGATCTTTCTGGTTCAAAATATTACAAGAAAAAAATACTGTCCTCACTGTACTGTTGTCTATTTTTCTCACTGCAAAACAAACAAAGAGAAATCAGATTTTAGAGCTCTTTCAAACCAAACAGCCCCAAAACAAACAAGCTGTTTTTTTTTTTCATTTCTATTCAGAGAAATTGTAAAAACTGCAAACAGGGAAATAAAATAAACAATAAGCTAGCTAAAACATCTGATTTTTGAACCTATAGGCTACTCAAGAAAATCAGACAGCATAACACAGAGGACAGTTTAACTACCGGAACATCAAGAGAAACTGAATGCACCTTTACTTCTCCAGAGTCTGTCAGTGTCAGAGCTAGCCCAGTAAAACTCCTAAACTGTCTCTGTTGTTGAAACACATGAGCTACCTCTGTAAGCAGCTGTCTTTATATGATCAGCCTATGCAAAAGTGCATGTTCTCTATTTGTGAGGCAAATCTACCCTCTGAAGACTCCCAGGGATAGGCCCGTTCCTGAGAGAACAGCTCTCCTTACACAGGCATCCTTGCAAGGACAGTTGATTGGGTTAGCCTCAGCAGGGCTAGGACAGAGTGACGGGGTGTTTGAGACAGTCTAGTAGAAAAATAAATTGTGGTAAACTGATATTGGCTGTATTGTAACAAAAGTGTTAAAAATCTTTCCAGTTTATACTGACGATAACCATTTCCATAATATACTTGCTTCAAATGGCCACTCTAAAGTCCTGATCAGGTAAGTAACAATTTTATAGACTCAATACTTTTCCTATTCAGACTAGTTAACAGCTCAATGTTGCCTCATTGGTACAAATTTCTGAGAGTCAGTAGGCTATTGATTTGTTTGCACTTGTATAGTGTAACATCATGCATGTTGAGTGACGATATGCCTGCTGGTTTGCTTCTTTTGATGTTAACTGCTTACTGCTGCTATATTACGCCTTTTGTTCCAGATGCCTAGGTTGAAATAAATCAGATCACTTGGTAAGATGCTACATATAGTAGACAAGAAATGGCTCTAGAGAAGGCAAATAAGCATAGAAATTTTATATGGAAATGAAGGAAAAAAAATTAAATGGGGTATGTGGCAGATTGTCTTGTTAGTGCTTACATGACAGACAAATGTTTCAAGTAAAGGTAAAATCAGGATCCCGGAGTATGAATTTTACTATGGTATTAGGCTGAGGAAAAAGGAGACACAGCAATATTATAAGTAGGCTAATGAACTAAAAGAAAAAAACTTGGCTGAGCTTGAGGTCTTGGTTTCAAACCTACTGGAGGAGCATATCTGTCTTTCAGTTCAATACTTAGGTTGTGTTCCAGAACTTAACGATTGTTAACAAACTGTTAACAATGCGTTCCAGATTTCTGATTTCGAAAGCTCCGCCCACCTACAATTTCCGTTCCAGAACTTAACGAATGTTAACTATCTTGTAACGATGGTCGGTGAGCATTGTTGGAAAAAGTTAACAATTGTAGAATTGTGTAAACTTAAGGATCGTTAAAGCTGCAGTTAGCTCCGCCAAAATAAAGTTGACGATTGTTAACAACTGTTAAGTTTCTGGAACGCAACCTAAAAATAGCTGCATTGTTTACCAATGTTTTACGTTTCACGTTACCTTCCTTCAAGTTCAAAGGTCTCTTTTTAAATAACACTTTTGGGTACCAGTTGCTGAAAAGTTGAGTTGCTGTTCCCTCGTCACCATAGCTGGTAAAAATTAACATTCAGCAAAAAACAACTTTAGGATTATGGCACTAAATTTAATATAACCTTGTTTAATAGCAATAATTTTTGTTTGTCGACTGGATAAATCCCAACAAAATCATCTTTGCTTTGGCATCTGCAGTTATTTTGTATTTTCCTTCTTTTCCTTCAAGCAAGCTAAACCTCACTCACGCTTGGTCTTGGTGAGCTAGCAAGTTCAAAGTTTCAAAGCAGTTCAAAGCAAGTTCAAAGTTCACGGTCCATGGCATGGACGATGCTGGGACCATGCAAGGCCAAGGGTTACGCCATCTGCGTGCAGCCTGCACGCAAATGGCATAACCCTTGAAATTGAATCCTTGATTCCCTTGAACCCTTGATTCTCACGAGAATAAATAATAAGAAAAACTTCTAATTAAGCAAACAGTGAACTTCAGAAATTGGCATATGAATTAACAATAAGAGCTGGATAACTGAGAGTTGCAAGACAACAAACCTTTTCTTGAAAGAAGTGGGGTTTGCTTTTCCTACATTTTGACTGCTGCTTCCGTTCTGCTGACTTTTGGATGGGAAACTATAGCTTGCCTTTTTAGGGAAAGGAGCAGACGCCGACCTGCCACCAAACTTTCGTTTCCCGTCCATTATGAATTATTAGGAATTCCACTCTTTGTTTCCCGCCAATGGTTTTAAGAAAAGCATGTGCGGTGAATTTTGAAATGGAGATATCTCGCGGGCTTTCCAGGGCTAGTGTCAAGTCTTGTATTTTCAGACAAACTTAAAAGGGTTGACACTTAATTTCAGTTTTATTTTATATTCAGCTACAAGATTCTCTCTCTTTGTGCCTGGCATTGCCAAGAACACTTATTCGTTTTTTTGAAATAATTATTCTCTTTAGCATAGAGTTTAAAAAATTGCTCGTATAGTTTATTCTTGTAGAATTGATTCGGTTCTTCTTTCAGCTATAAAATTAAAAACAACAAATAAAATGAAGTCAAGAAGTTTACTGATACATTTAAAAGGTGGGTGTTCAGACTGAACTACTGTACTTCTTGTGAGTTTTGAATTAAATTAATCCCCTCGTCATTCATTCCTTAAAAAAATGTTAGTTGTGTTTTGCATCCATGCATGATGGTATCTGATATACGGTCTACAGACAGTAGAGGTATGCTTATGCTTATGTTTGCTGACTTCGAATTTTGCCATTTTCATGCACTTGCTGTGTCTAAACCTACTGAAGGGGGACTGGTAGGTCGAGTACTTGACGCCCTAACTGCTGTTCATACTCGACCTAATTCCTAATATTATGAATAAGATTTCAAGTATAGTAGGCTATAGTAGTTACGGTAGAGTGATGGATGTGCTAGCTATTGATAATCGACCTTATACGTCATGGCGTGTATAAAGTGCATTCACACTACGAGTGGAAAGTGATCGTCGAGTCAGCGAGAAGTTGTGATGTCCTTCCTTGTGCTCGGTGGATTCTCGTTTTGCTCGAATAAATTAGGACGAGTAGTTATAGCTGGTGGGACGTCAAACACTCGACATATCGATGTCCCATTAATTAGGTTGAGTACTAATATCTATCCCCACCTTAAATACTGAGCCAGGTTGAGTATGAATAGCGGCTTGGGCGTCAATTACTCGACCAACCTATCCTTCTTTAACAGGTCGAGTATTTAGTCGATAGTACTTAATACTCGACCTCCTATTCGTAATATTAGGTCGAGTACGAACAGCTGCTAGGGAGTTAAGTACTCGACCTACCAATCCTCCTTCAATAGGTGGAGTATTTTTAGCCGTTACCACCCTGAATACTTGACCTCTTATTAGTAATATTAGATCGAGTACGAACAGCTGCTAGGGCGTCAAGTACTCGACCTCCCAATCCTCCTTCAATAGGTCGAGTATTTTTAGCCGTTACCACCCTGAATACTCGACCTCTTATTAGTAATATTAAGGTCGAGTACGAACAGCTGCTAGGGCGTCAAGTACTCGACCTACCAATCCTCCTTCAATAGGTCGAGTATTTTTAGCCGTTACAGCCCTGAATACTCGACCTCTTATTAGTAATATTAAGTCGAGTACAAACAGCTGCTGGGTCGTCAAGTACTCGACCTACCAGTCCTCCTTCAATAGGTCAAGTATTTTTAGCCGTTATCACCCTGAATACTCGACCTCCTATTCATAATATTATGTCGAGTACGCTTAGCTCCTGGGACGTCAAGTACTCGGCCCATCTATCCTCCTTTATAGATCGAGTACTAATAGCTGCTACTGCTATGAAAACTCGACCTATATGGTCGAGTATTAGGCCCTGGGGGGCTGGTTACTCTACCTTACAATTTTACGGATTTCATTTGTATTGTCGAGGAAAGATAGCTCCTATGGTAGTAATTACTCAACCTGTTCCTTTCTGACTGCAAGTTTCATATGGTCAAGTACATTTAGCTTCCCAAGACACGAGTACTCGACCAGTCTAGTACTGATAGCAACTGGAGGCTCGATTCCTCGACTGATCGAGTATTAATAGCTCCCATGACCCTTGTTACTCGACTGGTCGAGTACTATTAGCTCCTGTGTGGCAGCATACTCGATCGGTCGAGTACTTTTAGCTTTTGAGGTATCAGTTCCAGGTCCGGGAACGATAGACACTGCCATTGACTATACACTTTGGACCTTTAGTTTAGTACAGTAGAGGTATGCTTATGTGAACAGTTACTTTAATGTGAACACTGTAGTTTTGGGCTAAATGGTAGACTGGAGATCCAAAATGCCTGTATAGGTGTCTTCAGCTGCCCTTCTTACCTACTTTGGCTGACTGACTTGCTGTGTCTATACTATTGTTCAGATTGTGACGTGGTTTTGGAAGCTTTTGCCAAAAAGGCAGACCATGTCACGAAATGTCCAAAACAAAAATACAAAAATACTTCCAAAACAAAAATGTTTTGGAAGACCCTGTCTTCCAAAACCACGTCACAATCTGGACAATAGTATACCAAAAGATAGGTAAGATTCATACCTATACCCTGTGAAAGTGAGGAACCACGGCTGCTTGGAAGGAACTCATGTTTCAGATGTCCCATTTCAAGTGCGGACAATCCGATCAATGTGGGGAGTCGGGGGGGGGGGGGGGTTGGGTAAATTTTTTGACATGCTTAGAATATAGCGATTGGGATGACACTTGGTGGGAAGAACAAGCGTAAGCCCTAGATACATCAGTGACAGAACCGGACCGGGTCCAGTCACTCTGGGGGAAGCTCGAGGGGGGTTCAGAATTCCGGTGATCGCACTCTAAGGTACTTCGGGATGTGCTAAGACGATGAAACTTGGCTTGAACGGGGGGTTGGCTTGAACAGGGACGGGGGGTAGGGGGGGGGGGCGGTACCTCTCGTACCTTATCTTTGTCGCGCGGCCATCGGCTTTGCCGCTGGCGCTGCGCGGGATTTGGGGCTGGGGCCCCAAGTCCCGAATAGCGCCTCTTGCGGAGCCTTTTTGAACTGTCCGAACTGATGGTGATATTACTCACTTTGCGATAAGGACAGATCAGACTGCTGTTGCTGCTGCTGCTCCGGCTCAGGGCCGTGAGCAGATCGCAGCATTATGCTGCCTGCGCTCCCTTCATCGAAGTTCATCTTAAAAGTGCACATCATCACAGCCAGGTGCAAAAACAAAAACTTTTTTACCGAATGATACATTCTCGTAATTTCCAAGGGTCCGTCGTCATTCTTATCTCAAGGGTTTTGCTTACAAATGATCACAACAAACCCACGAATTGGCAAATTCCTACTTGCATACTTTTACCAAGCCTTGCAAGTGCCATATGAGCTTACGGCCCTTGTTCAATAGTAGGCTTAATTCTGGACATGGTCACTGTGTCATACTACCCGCCGTTGGAGGGTAGTATGACACACCCTGGGTTCAGTATGACAAATCTTTAATTTTTGCGTTTTCTTACTCAGAAACTTTCATTAGAAAAAAAAAAATTGGGACCATGAGGAATGGTTCCTCGCGGTTCCAAGGCAATTCCCTTCCCTCCCCCCCCCCCCCCCATAGGTGACTGAACCCGAAAAACTAAGGTTTCGTACATTTTTATTGATATTATGAGTCTCAATATTTATATTACTGAAGAAATAACAGAATCATCCGGATACAACAGAAATCTTACATGTCAAAGTCGGGCACTATTACACGTGTCATACAAGCCGACAGAAAGTGTCCGACTTCCCCGTTTTTTATGGGATCTGCATTTCCTCCTAAATTGTGTGAATATCCAGCAGTTTCTCAACTGCTTATGATAATTAAATACCTTACATAGGTCCCTGCAAGAAACGGTTATCCTATGTTATAGCACCTTATCCACATGGGAGTTCATATTAAAGGCGTTTTTCCGTGCTCCCACAAACAGTTTGTGGCTCGAAAAGAGTGTTTCCGCGGCCTTTTGTGCGGCCCACAAGTGTGTTTCCGCGACCAACAAGATTTTCGTGGCTCGCTTTGTGGGCTCAAATTCGACAAACAACTGCCGAGGTGTTTGTCGATCTTGTGGCTCGATTTTGGCGGGAAATTTAAACTTAGCAGCAAAACAACGTCAAAACAGTAAAATTAAAAACTTTCTCAAGTATGTGGAGGTAAAACAGAAGATCCTTTTTGCACGGAATGGTAAGGACGAAAGCCTGGAGTTCTATTTATTGAGATTTTGCACGATTTTTATTTATATATTCCGACATTTGAATTTACCGCCGAAAAAATAGACAAAACGGCGTTTCCGCGAGTTTCAACTTGTGGCTCGGACTGTGTGGCACACAATCGTGTTTTCGCGAAAAACACTAAGAAGTGTGTGGCCCACAATTGTGTCACGGAAAAACACCTTAAGACAAAAAACATTACGTTGGGCGATGGTCAAAAAACATCTTTTATAGCTTAAGTTCTGAGTGAGTAATTAGTTTTTTTTTTTAAACACATTTTCTCCTTCATATAATAGATGTTTCTTAGCTGCTGCAAGCACAGATGAATAAAACCAATAGAACCAATAGTTCCGAGAGCGTGTCGTACTACCCCCGCCGTGTCATACTACCCGACTCTCCCCTACCTGACATAGCCTAAGTCAGGAGTTTTCCAAAAGCTTAACCAGGGGGTACCAAACCAATAACCGATTACATGAAGTGAACCAACCCCTGATGGTTTTTTTTGTTCAGGGTCAAAATCACCACCTAGTACATGGCCAGTCGTAGTTTTTGGGGTCCCAAAAGGTAAGTGGAGGGATACCTATGACATCGCAAAAGTTGTTTGTCTGTCTGTTAGCACGATAACTCTCGAAGGGATTGAGATAATTTGATGAAACTTGGTGAGAGGATCCTTCGGGTAAAATTACAGGTCAAGTTCGAAGATTGGCTTTGTAGCCCTATATTTGAGGGTAGGGGAGGGGTTTCAAATTAAGGGGTAGAATTTTTTTTTTTTAATCCATTGAGATAGTTGGGTTAGGGGTAAGGAGACATGCTGAATCCGGATATGGAAGTTATTTTCTCACCGGACTAATAGTTAACCCGGAATCCGGCAAAAACCGGAAACAAAATTTGTCGACCAATTTTCGGCTATCCCTTTCTTCATATAGTATAGCTCTGCGCCCAGAGCGCCTAATCAATGAGCGTAAGAGAGAGAGCTATTGTAATCGAAGGTCGAGGGGGTTGGTATATGGAAAAAGAGTAGGTGGTTGCGGGCTATATAACAGTTGGAAAGTTAGAGGGGTTGACAACTTCAGTAGCAGGGTACACACTGAAACTAAAAATAGGCCGATCCCAGTTATGAGACAAGTAGGGGATTTCTAATGGTCTCATGGTCTAATAATAGGCTGTTAGACCATAATCATTTTCGGCAATGAGGGGTTAGCAGTTTTGTCTACTTGGTGTACCTACAATTTGTTTCCTGTGCTTTATATGGTACGAACAATTTGGTACCACGTCTATCACGAGGACATGGACTCGTAAGTAAGAATCGGTTGCTAGAATCTTTGGTGATGAGGGGTTGCCAATTTTTGCTAGTTGTAGCCTATACCTTTTATTTTTTGACAGTGTATTTCATGGTAAGAACGATACGGTACCATGTCTGTCATGGGGAGATGGACTTGTAAGTACGAATCGGTTGCTAGAAGGGCTTCGCGAGGGGCTTGAAACTTTAAACTTTGATCTGTTTCTAAATATTACAAGTAAAGAGTATTAATCTATCAACATCATATATTAGATTTTTGGGATCCCATCGACACCCTTGGTCATGTTCACAAATTGTAACTTATGTAAGGTAAATAGCCTGACTGATTCTAGCCAACTATTACCTCTTTCCTATCAAGCACAGAATGACTGGTTATAAATTAGTTGCTAATTGAGTCAAATTGTAATCTCTCTGCTTCGTTAGAGGTGTTAAGTAAACTTAATTATTGACTGGTTTTTGCCAAAAGTCCATGGATTGCTCCAGGTGTTGATTACTGGTTTGGTATCCTAGTCTAGTTCAGCGGATGTGTGCTTCTTCGAAGGTTAATTAAAATAAACTATTGAAATAAAAAGTAGTGTTGCAGTAGCTTAGACTTTATCTAAGCCTTCAGTTAGTCCAAAGGCCTGTTCGCCCGAATTTTAAACTACTCAGACTTCACGAAGGATGAAGAATTTCAGTGAAAAAAAGCTCCCCCTTCCACATTCCATAAAATAACAGGATTATTTCTACTTACTATAATGATAGTACTGACTTTTCTACTCCTGACTCCAACTTTCATTTTAGAGCCACTTTCCCAAAATGGAGTATTTGTGCCTATGCTACAGTCATCCTGCTCCTACTCAACAAATTACCGGGTTCTTAAGGACCCAAGACTTACTGGAATGAAGCGAGGAACAGGGGGACGTAGCAGTTTCAATGGCACTGTTGTCACAGTTTTTGGAGCCACAGGTTTCCTTGGAAAATATCTGTGCAATAAGCTTGGCAAGTCTGGCTCCCAGGTAATCATTTAACTTGTATTTCTTACCAAAATCAAAATATTCACAGGCCAAAATATTTGCAAGTGTAATCCATGGATATGTGTTGCTGGTTGCTTTGCACTGTCCTGCAATCATACACAAATCCCCCTGTTTTGGAGACAGTACTTACAGTACAGATACAGTAGCCTACGTGCAGTCTATGTGTTATTTTAAGTAAGCATAGCTTAGTTGTAAAGTGGTCAACTATGTCAGAACATCTGAGCAGAAACACTATGTAGTGTGATATGTTCTATCAAGTTCTGCTTATACTGATCTGAAATGTGATTTTTCTGATGGTCCTGGGCTGTTTGAGCTTGTTTGTCTGTCCGTTTGTTGGCACAATAACTCTCGACAGTAACGTCCATCTTTCCGTTTGTTAGCACAATAACTCTCGAAGGGGTTGAGATATTTTGTTCAAATTTGGCAGGGGGACTCTTTGGGTCAAACAAAGTACAGTTCAGATTTGAAGATGGGCTCTGTTGCCTTATATTTAAGGGTGGGGAAGGGGTTTCAGACTAAGGGACGAAAAAAAATATTTTTAAAAAGCCAATAGTAAGGAGACATACTGAATCCGAATATGAAAGTTATTCTCTAGTCGGACAAGTAGTTCACCCGGAATCCTGCTAAAGTAGCGTGCACACACAGTCCGAATTTCGCAGTCCGGGGCGAATTTCCTTCTCCGCTCCGGGATTTTGACGCATCGCATGCGGATTCAGTCCGATAATTATGTTCCGATTTGAGTGGGAAATGTTCTGCTTTTTCCGGAGCGAATTTTAAATGCGTGCGAATTTCTGCTCTGAGAATTGAAAAATTAATAAGCTGTGTTTGAAGCAGTTTTGCCACCCGGCCAAAATTAAGTTTACGAGACTCCGGAGAATTTTTTTTTACTGATTCGAATAAAATTACTAACTCAAACAAAAATTTAGCCTCGCATTGCCCTATCGTATGTGTACTACATGTCAACAATAAAGAACTACCTTAAGAAATTGTTAACAGCAATTTTTCTTTGGAAATCATACATCGAAAGACAGTTCAGTTTTGAGTCATATTTCTGATCTGTAAAGAAAGCATCGAAAAATATATCGGACCGTAGACTTGGTCATAAAGAGCAGAGGCGTTACGAATGGAGGTGGTGCCCCCCTTCAGTGTTGTCGGTGTTGTAAAACTACTGGCTCAAGATATTCCCTGTCGTCCACGAGTTCCTGATTTCACCAACCTCTCTCCTTCACCAAGAGAGAGGGGCCAGGGGTTCAACCAGAAGTGTTCGTTTGTCATGCCAGAAAGTAGGCATATACGAGGGCTCAAATAGAGCGTGTTCCACCCTACTTACCGTAGTTTCTACGCATGACGTCACGATTTTTGGCTTCTTGGCGTGGAGGCTCGAACGCATTTTTATTTTTGTTTCGGTCAAAAATCATGCCACGGTCTAACCGACCAATCACGTTACAGAGATGCGTAGTTACCACGCTTACTACGTTCTTGAGCATGGTAAGCGAATAGTTATTATTAGTTACTATTTCGGGAAGGTTGAAACGGTCAGCGTAGTAACTTTCTACGAGGGGTGGAGCGAAAATAGGAACTCATGGTTACTATTGTCAGAAGGGTGGAATACGCTCATAAAGACGAGTTTCGTCCAAGTAGAAAACAATTTAAACTAGGAATGAACTTTGTTTTGCACCTGCTTTATGCAGTTCTGAATGGCAATAAGTAAGTAAGTAAGTTTATTTATGACCCACAAAATGTTTTACAACAAAAGAAAGTGGAGTAAAGATAGTAGATAAAAAGAACAAAGACAACAGGAAAATAACTAACGGAACATACAATAGGCCTACAACCATCAATCAAAAGAGCCTAATCAGTCATGATGCGGCAACAGACGTAGACTAGATTTCTGACGGAAATCAGTGTGCAAATCTTGCAACCGTGACAAAATGTCGGTAGCTCCGTAAGATTTAATGATTTTGGAATTACTATGGGACCGGGGCAGATACAGAAGAAACTTGATTTTATTTTTTAGCTTATCGTGCCAAATCGAAGTGACGAATACGATGCCCGACGATTGAAGCTGGTCGGTGACCTCGGACAAGTCTTGTTCGTCCCCTTCCATCTGCAGGATGAAGAGACAATCAGGAAGGCCTGCAAATATTCGAATGTGGTTGTGAACCTGGTCGGCCGAGACTGGGAAACAAAGAATTTCAAGTTTGAAGATGTGCACATAGATGGCGCTGCCAGGATTGCTAGGATTGCCAAGGAAATGGATGTGGAGAGGCTCATCCATTTGTCGGCGCTTAATGCCAGTGAAGAACCAGAGGTTAGTATTAGTGCCAAAGAATCCTACTTCGAGGAACAGAACAGTTAGAATCCGAATCTGCAGGGAGTCGAATCTTTGTTCTCTGTTTTGGTGAGATATGTGAGGATTCGATTCTGCATTCTCATTACACCTTACAGATTAAAGGTGTAGGCTACGTTTTATCCATCTCTCCCAAAGGGAACGGAGACACGGGAATTGTCTTATTTATATGTATTTGTAACCCGCTGTGTGAAGTAATAAACAAAATAAAGAAAGAAGAAGGCAACGAAGAAAACACTAAACAGAACAAAATAATTAAAATATGTATGCATGTATTGAATACACTCTGTAAATACACTGACGGGCATCGCGGCGAAGCCGTGATGACCGTTTTATAAAAATCTTATGTCCCCACATCTCCGAATTGCGTGATTTAACGTGTTTATTGGTTCCCATTCTTTCTCGAATCTGGTAATTCATCGAACTTCTGTTCAGTCCGTATAATTTCACCCCATTGGTCTCATTCGTAACCGAATTGGGCAATTCATCGGACTTTTCTCAAGTCCGTATCTGTTCTGTCGCATTCGGTCAGTCCATTTCATAATTCGGTGATTAATCAGATTAATTTGGGTTTGAATCGTTACCGAAATCGGTCATTCACCGTTTAGTCCGTGTCTATTACCAGACTTGCCACATTCGGTTGTTTTGTGTGGTTCTAACAAAGAGTTCTATTCCATTACGAAATTCGGTTTTTATACCGCTCCCGATCTGTTCCTTATTTTTTTTTAGTTAGTCTTTGGGTAGGTACGAATTCATTATTTGGTTCACCTCAGTTACCGAGTTCGGTAATTTAAGTGGCAACTTATTTATCTCTTCTTCTTTACCATTTAACGGTAGCTTCAGCTGGTTGCCGTTCGTTTCTTAACTTTTACTTCTAATGATCGCAGTACTTCAGCAATAAGCACGTCTCTTGACGTGAAAACTAGTCTACTTTTCTTTGCCATAAATTCAGAATAACCGTACTTTGTACATACTTTACCCTGGATGGCAATACAGCTCTGGGGTTTAGTCGGTAATCTTGGGATCGCAAAAAGACACTTTGATCCTCTGTGTTTCCACAAAACTTTGCATGCGGTGCATTTCGCAGTCTTCACTATTTAGAAAAAGCGTGCGTCATTTAGTTGGCGTTAAGGCTTCGAATTTGGTGGGGCTTGAACCACATTAAAAGCTAGAATTTGCATGGACAGTAGTTAAATTTTGCCAGAAAAAAAAGCAGGTAAAAAAATTTCGCCGGCGGCGCATTAATTTGTCCTGGGTACAGCCGCTACCGACGATGTAGTCCTGTTAGAAGAACCGGATGTCCCCCAAAGTAAAAGACTAGTGACGGCGTATCACTGGAAAAAAGTAGCAAGGGAAGAGCGTGAAAACTGGCCAAATTTTCTCTTTAGACTTGATTTTGTACATGCTATGCAACTTTTTATATTGTAGCTTCTCGAAAGCAACTCGCTGTGGTTTTAGAAAAAACATCAATAAATACGGTACCGATTCGGTCAATTTTACGAGCCCCCCCCCCCCAACCCCCCCCCCCCCCCCCAATGAAGGACGGCTCGGGACGCCCCTGCTTATTTGTTCTTGGTATAACAACACCATATAAAACATTTTGATAATAAATTGAAGATCAACAGTTTACAGTCAATACATACCTTGTTAATTACAGCATAGAATTGAATTGGTGTGCGAAGGACATGAAGTACCTGTCGGTTGAATGTATTTTTGGCGAATAAATTTCGTACAGTTTACGGTTGCTGCTTAGTGTGTGGTGCTCGGTCGAGTTGTGTTTGATACTTCATAGTCCGGTAAAATAGATCTGTGAAGGTCTGACGTCATGCACTTACGTCCAAAGTTCATAGTCAGTTTGTTGTCTGTCAGAGACAGTTGAGAGACCAAGCTTGGCCAGTCCGCCGCCTATCAGTTTTACTTGAGTTCTTGTGTGCTTAACAGCAATATCCCCTAGTTCGGCTTTGTCTCCTAATTATAACATTTACTGGCATATAAAAGGTGAAGAATCTATGTTTATTTATTTTTCTGTAGGGACACATCTTGAAAGATGGCTCGAAAATTCTGGCAACAAAATGGGCCGGAGAAAACGCTGTTCTGCAAGAGTTCCCGGAAGCAACGGTTTTCCGCCCCAGTGACATCTATGGAACAGAGGACCGCTTTGTTCGGTAAGCTGGCCGTATATACCGCCGCTTTTTGGCAAACTGTGTTGTCAAGCAAAATGTTACTTATAGGCATGCTTCCCCAGATAGCTGGGGCTTCTGCGCAGTCAAACCAACTTCCGGGTTTTCTATTGAAGTCTTGAAAAAAAGCCCGTATACCCGTAAATTCTAAAAAGAAAAATATTTGGCAATTTTGGCCAAATAGGGCTACTGGAGGCGGCCCTGGTCTGAATTTAGATTCCGATAATGAACGGAAAATGGATGTTTCTTGTTCAGTAGATTTTGTTTCTTCATTCATATCGCATTCTTTAGTTGTAGTATTCTCTATTTAAGATTTCACTACCTCACCGACAGAGTTGGAAGCTGCAAGAAAATTCATAATTTATCACCTTTACTTTCTTTGACTCCCCAGTGGCGGGAAGCGAATGTAATGAGCGACCCGTCCTTAATATCAATTCCGCTAAAAAGTACTTCTTTTACCATCATGGAGGCGAAAGCAGTACCTTGGTATTGGCGAACTGTAAAGATACTAGTGTTTCTTGGAACCATGGACATAAATTCATATTAAAGTGTGTGTTCTTTGTCACGGTTGATAAGCCGTGTGATACCTTCCGTATTTGTTCCATTTTTTAGAGCAGCATCCTAACATTTTTAAATTTTTGCCATTTTGAGATCAGTTTCATGGAATTCTTCTCCACCTTAAGATTACTACCACTTAAAAATACGCATTAAAATTCGCATCATTATTTGGAAACCTGTATGGGCGATGTCAGAATTTCAGAGCTAAGCAGGAAATTCGCATCCGGTTGCTAAAATCGGACTGTGTGTACGAACCTTAAGTTTTGGATTCCTTCAGCTAGGAGTGTGATTAGGAATCCGGAGCTTTCGAGGATTTTAAACAAAATAATATTAGTTAACAAAAATAATATCTGGGTGTGTTTTGCGGTCTAAACCGGAAATCTGCGGGGAACTTCTCCGGGTATCGGTTTTTAGTCGCTTACGTGAAAATCAGTACTGGACAGGAATATTTTAAATTTTGAAAAAACTTCGTCGTGTAGCAATGGCTTGTCAGCCGAAAATGTCTCACCATTTTTTTTTCGGATGGCTGTCCAGCGGCAATCCAGCTTTAAGGTTCTTAATACATCCATTGTTTTCGGAAGACTATACCATAACCATTCAAGCCGTAATTATGTGTTTTCTGTTTACAAATCCGTAATGGATAAACCAAGTTATGCCATTCATTCTCATCCAGATGGCCTTGTATTGACGTTCTTAGTCTTGGCTTCCACCTGTTGCGACAGAGTTCATTCAGATTGCCACAGGCACCCGAACCCCTGAATGGCAAACGCGTCTGCTACATTTGTGTTTCCTTTCCCTCACCCGTTTATTTTGATTGTCAAACGAGCCGTCAATTGTTTGTCGCCCGTCTCCAGTAGCCCAGTGGGTCTTGAAATTATATCTGCCGGATTGATTTGGCGAGGTTCCTCGGGATTATGGAACCCAAAGTGAAGTTCTTCTTTAGAGAAGAACTTCAGAAATTGTCCGAAACGGCGTACGCGCGTCTGTCGCCCTCTCATGGTCTTATTCGTCCGTTTGACTCTAGAGTAGATATTTTTTGCATGTGTCGTGTTTTCCCTATTATGTTTCTGACCATGAAGCTCTTTCGATGCAGTAAGCGGGAGGCTGTTCCACCTTGAAAATAGCCAAACATGGCAAATGCGAAAATTAGCCTAGGGTGGATAAAATTCACATATGAAGTTCGAATTTTCGGAATGAGATGGAACAATCCAGGGGCGCGATTTTTTTAAGTGCCCTTTAAATCAGATCTTTTTTCAACTCTTTTTTTTGCGATGTGGTAACTACTTTCTCGTGGTACCGTATCGTACCGTTATCGTAACGACGCTATTTGACAGTGCAAAACGGATACGACAGCTGCATTTTATTAGAGCTATATTTAGGTCTTCTTGTCCTCTTCAGGCCCAACTGAACGTATCACCCTGAGAGGCATGCCCTCTGCCGGGAGTATAATAATATGATAATTTATGTGTGTACGACTAGTGAAAAGAATAAATGAACCTGAACCTGAAGCTGGAAAATGAACTCTTCAGAAGGTCACCACCTGGATGCGGTTTGGTGACACCGGGATTCTTAATTTCCTTCCATGAGCATAAGGTATCATCATTAAAGGCTCAGCAATGTCCTTAATTTTCAAATTTTCAAATTTCGGCAATTCATCCTCGAGAATATTTCGGGATTCCGTATAATTTTTATTTATGTTCTTACTTGAATTCGGTTGCTAGGCAGGACAAGAATATTTCATGCCAGAAATCTTGGCAAGCTCTGAAATTGTTTTGGGGTAGAAATCGAATCTTTTTTCAACTCCTTTTTGCGATGGGAAAATCTCCATTTACAGTGTTACATCTCCAGTAGTTTGTGTGGAACGATTAGGAACGTAGCGCGAAGTAGTAATCTTGGTTAGACCAGGGACCCATAAATTTCCTGTAATGACTCGCCATTCAGGGGGCTTGTCAATAAGAGATTTCTGATGCGATCTTGACCGACCAACCGGTAGTTCGAGAGATACCCACGGGGACAGAATAGGCGACTATCCAGATAGACAAAATTTGGGATTGGCTGCTGGAGCCTTGAGGGAGGAGTCTCTTTGGCGCTCACGTCCAATGAGGCAAACAAGAACGCCGAGTCGACCCAAGCGGAATTTTTGGAAAGTAGGAATAGGTCGGGCAACATAGCAACATAGAAGCACAGTAAATGGTGGATAGAATTGGCTGCTGGAGCCTTGAGGGAGGAGTCTCTAATGGCGAGGCATTACAGGAAATTTACGGGTCCCTGGTTGGATGTGGAAAGCGACCGTTTAGGAAATTCGGCCGTTTGGATTTGCTAGATATTTGTACAGACACCCAGGGTGTAAATGGACCACTTTGTAGGCACTACGCTTCGCTCTGGCGACGAACGATCAAGATGATGCCACTCTGGAAAAAGGGAGAGTACACAGTAAAGCAGCCTGTTTTCGTCAGTGATGTCGCCCAGGGTATAGTCAATGCCATCAAAGACCCAGACTTCGCCGGAAAGATTGTACAGGCTGTAGGGTAAGTTGAAAGTAACCATTAATAACCCACTTTCCTTAAGTATACCTTTCGCAGTAAACGATGCATATTCCCTTGGTGATTACGTTCCACCGTCTCAGGGACAAAACCTGCGCAGGCCTCCAGGCACCCAGTTTCCGCGAAGTCGGAGACAAAAAATCGATACATATCCCGGCCCCTGTCGAATTGGTTCGAAGTCTTTACAGGGTGTTAGATAGCTGTTAAAATGCTATTAGTTAGCCTCTGATGGACAGTTCAACCGGATTCCGGCTCAGACCGGAGATATCAGAAAAGCATTGCTAGTTCTGTAATTTTGTATAGGGGGCCGTCAAGAGGTATAAGGAGGAAACCCTCGGCGACTATCGAATCGATTCGAAGTAACAGAATCAGAAAATGCTGTTACTTTACCTCGGATGGATGGTTCTGCTGGAATCCGGTTCAAACCGGAAATATCAGAAAAGGAGAAAACCTCCTACCTCCTGGTTTCGCACACACTATGAATGTCTCTGAAGAGATCAAGACTGCATGCAAAGTCGCCGCAAGTAGGAGCGTCGAGAAGACGAGAATCCACCCCCCCCCCCGCTTCCCCCTCCCTACCGTCACGATTTCTTCAGGACGTTCTGTGATTATTTCTAGACCCAAACGCTACGTGCTTTCCGATTTGGTCGATTGGTTTTACCGAGTCATGCGACGAGATGAGAATTGGGGTTACGTACGGAGTGATATGAGGTACGACCCCCTCTTCTGGCTGAGAGTCTCACTCACCGAGAAACTGCCTGGAACTCCCATATCTTCTCTGACTTGGGATAAGTTGGAAAAGGTAAGCACCAAGCTTTTGATTGATCTGATGAAAACTGGCTTGGACTGGTTTGGAGATTTTTCTTTTGCTAGAAATAAAATCTCTCAAGAAAAAATCTGCCAATCGTATTGTTAAAGCATACCCCGCACTATTTGCTGTTTATGTTCCAACATTCAAAACTGTCTGAATACTGTAAATCAAGCTCTGTTTCTAACAAATCATCCACGACTTTGGCTGTTTCAAGACATTTCCCAGTCCCATTGACGTCTAAAAAAAAAAATTGACAGTATTCAGAAAACTGGTTTTACGCATCAATAGCATGATGGGCGAACACTTGTCGGGAGCATAATATACATGGAAATAGTGACTTGTGTCAAGTGCAAAAGATAGTGAGGTATCTCTAGCGCGATCAGTCTGGAAGATATGAACTTTGGGTCTGCTGATTTAAAAATTAATGACTGCAGCTACGGAAGTCGGTTGTATTGACATTATTTGTACGACGAGTCCGTTTAAGTTCGACAGGATTATGATTTTGTGTTAGAAAAAGATATTGTTTCTGGAGGAAATGTTGCCAATTTCTTTTTCTCTGGCGAGGAAATCTCAAACCCGGTTTTTAAGAAATCACAGAAAAGTTCTTGTCTGATTTCGCCGGGGTCCCGTCAGTACGCCCACACGTCAGTTGACACACACGTCAGTTCGACTGGGCGAACTGACGTGTAGGCGAACTGTCGTGTGGGCCGTCTTTACCCTTAGGCCAGTGCTGAGGGCCTGAGGAAGCAAGAGGCCAAGCGGCCGGTGTTAATTGTTGAGAAATCAAGCTACGATTGCTAGCCGTAATAGCCGTATTGCCTTTTCCATTACGATCCAGGTGGTACGTTGCCGCCGACGTCGCACCGTCGTCATTTATGTTACCGAATTTGTGCGCAGATGTGACTATAGCTGTGGCTCAACTCGACCAAGAATAAAATTGTGTGTGCGAATGTGCTGACGTTTTTACTTTTTGGCCAAAAACCCGTTACAAAGCCTTGGTCAGGCCCAAGTTGGAGAGCGGCAACGCCCTAGCCTCACCCTTCTACAAACAAGACAAGAAACTCATCGAAGGTGTCCAGAGACGAGCAACAAAATCCATCCTAGGCCTTAGAGCACTACCCTACGAACAGTGACTACAGAAACTGAATGAATGAATGAATGAATTTTATTACCCGTAAAGTGAAAAACACAAAATACGGAGTATTTTAGAAAGACAAAATGATAAACAGCGAAAATAACAAAACAAACAAACTAACACAACAACAAGAACAAACTAGCCAGCATCAATAAGAAAAAAGGGCCGCAGAGGGTCGTAAACGTGAATCAAGTTGATGGTCTTTTTACATAGATCAGCACTCGAAGTCTGAATCCGAGAAGGCACGTCTATGAGTCCAAATCGAGCAATGACTTTTCTGTTTCGGTGCCATCTAGGGAGCCGGAGGAGGAATTTACAATATTTAAAATAAGCTACCCGCAGTGTCAGGCGATCTTTCTTACGAAACAGATGAGCCATGCCGACTAAAAACAGAAGCACAGGGGCACAATAAGCGTTGTAAAGCATATAAAGACCATTGTGGTTATAACGGCTTTTGTTTGGCGATATTTTCCCGTAAGCCACGCGTAGGCTTTTAACGGCTCTATTGACTAGGGATGAACACGTAGTGGAAAGCGTTGGGCCGAAAGACAGACCAAGCCAGCTAACAGACGAAGAACATGGTAGAACTGCTGCTCCAGTAACAAGTGGAGCGACCGTATATGGGCTATTAAAACAAATAAACTCACATTTAGACGCATTAACTGATAATCCAATCTTAGACAGTTCATTCGTTAAAACACTAAGGTTAGCAAGCAATCCGCGGCGAGTCCGGGCAACAAGCAGAACGTCGTCAGCATATGCAACGTGAGACAAACCAATATCGCCATAGAAAACTGAACATTTAAGGGGACGCAGGCACGAGGCAAGGACACATTTAAATATACTAGGAGACAACACGGCTCCTTGCCGAACTCCCTTATTTATTTTTACCGGGTCAGAGGTTTGGCCATTCCAAGTCACCCGAATTTCAGACTTTGAATACCAAAAAGACAATAAACGTACTAGGGAAGGATTAACACCTGAAGACGTAAGGGAAAATAAAGCCTGGGAATGCAAGATCCCGACACTTACTTACCGGCGGAAGAGAGGGGACATGCTACCTCAACTCTAATTGTCTTCCCTCCCTCTTCGCTCCCGAAAACCACTCACGAATCAAGGAGCCACTCCCGAAAACTGTCCAGAAAGTTCTGCACCTCTCGTGTTCGCCAGCATTTCTTCAGCAACCGAGTTGTTCCTTTGTGGAAAAAGCCTGTCTGAACCAACTGTAACCAGCGAAACACACGATGGCTTCAAAAAGCGACTCGACGAGGACTGGCACCGACAGCCCTGGAAAGTGGACTGGTGCGCCCCGGAAGCAGCAACCAGAAAATAACACATCATCATCCGCAAGCTACTCATCGGGATACAACATCCTTATTGCTTGCAAGTGCAATTTAAGGTAAAAGGCGGCACTATCAGTTCAGTTTTAGTATTCTGTCCAGTTTATGTTTCCGTTAGCCGGACATGAAACGACAATTTTTGTTTACTGGTTGAGGTTTTCTTGCACTCTTCTGTTATGGCAGCTATGGTTATTCTGTGATGGTAGTTTTGTTATCCACCAGTGCGTGACCTAAAAAAATTAACTCGCTCGTTTTTTTTTAGGATTGTGTTACTGACATCGTTGACCGAGAACTACCAACCCTGGAGGACCTTGGGGTTCAGCTAACACCCATTGAACACATCGCTCCTTGGCTTCTGAAACCATATATGCACAACGCATACTACGACGAAGAATTAGGAGAATTTGAAAAGCCTGCACCCCCTCCCGTCTTTTCGGGATAGCGAGAGTTTACGTTCGAAGAACGATTGTTTTCGTATATATATTACTGTATAAATAAATAAGAGTGTTCGGCTAGTGAAGTTGTGTCAAAAGTTCACGACGTACCATATAGGCGGCGTGTTGCGAAGGTTTGAGTACTCCCGGCCTCCTAAAGGCCCATGGCGTGGGATTCGTATTTGCTATGCCGACAGGCTGCAGAACCCATTTCTTTTGGAACAAATAAGCTATATTTGGGGTGATCTCCCGTGCCCCCCCCCCCCACCCATCCGAAAATTCAGTTAATTTATTTGGTAGAATTGCCAGGATTTGGTAGTCACCACGAAATTCGAAGAGGTCGAGTGAAGCCCTGGTCGCAGACAAAAGGGCTGATCTGTGATTTCATCGATAGTCCTTTCTTCTATTCTTAATCCCAAAAAGACGCTCTAATCAACAATGTTTCGAAAATTCCGCCTGCGGTGCTTTTTGTGATATTCTCGATTTAATGGAAGGGCGCGTCATTTAATTGGGTTTCTAAGCTAGTTTAAGGATAGGGATCTGAGAAACATAAGCTACAATCTGGATGGAAAAAGTTTAATTTGGCAGGAAAAAACGAACTTAAAAGAAATCTTGCGGGTAGTACTGACTAGCCTATAGTAGCAGTTAATTTGTGACCTGCAGGAAAAACAGAAACGGGATTTAGAAAATTTTCGCCTGCGGCGCTCGATTTAATTTTATCTTGGTTATGATAAATAGAAGCTGCTACCGCAATTGTGCCCGGCAATACATTGTCCAGCGGGCTTCGCAGAATCGACGATTAGTAGCGAGGGGTTGTCCACTCTCGATTTTAGTGTACAGCAAGTGCGGTGCCGCGATGCCCGGTCAGTGCCGGCACCGGCTGAAACAAGCCGACAAGGGTTGTCGCGTGTTAAAACATCAAAATAAGCATTTATAGAAGCGTTTGAAAGATGAATCGCCTAATTTATTGTCGGCACCGGTGCCGGCCCCACCTATTTCGGCTGGTGCCGGGAAGGAGTGTACAGCAGGTGCCGGGGAGTGGGCCACCCCTCGATTAGTAGCTGGCTAACCTCTTTCTGTTCATTAATTTCAAGCTCGAACTCTCAGTTTCGGTAAATTTTTTGGAAGATTCGGTAAAAACTTTGGCTCTGCCCCCCCCCCCCCCCCCCCAACGAAAATGAACTTGCGACGCCCCTGGGCATAGGGTCTAAACCCTGTTTTATTTATAATATCCGCCTTTGACAAAAGGTGAAGCAAAAGTTTTATTATATTTTATTAGAAACGAAATGTAATAACATTTCGTTTTAAGCCCATAATATCCTTGTCATATTAATAGCGGTTCCTGCACGGACATTTTAATACTATTATTATTATATGCATAATGGTGGTCCAGCTGTCTGTATTACAGACATTTCCTGACTGAAAAGAAAGGTGAATGTACAAATCGAAAGGACGAGACCAAATAATTGTCTGGATCAAATATTAATTTTTTGGAATCCCATCGAAACCTCTGGCTTGTTTACCTTGGGACCAAGGTGGTCCAAAATTTGGAAAAGTGTTCCAAGCATGTACCCTATTGTATGCTTTTACAGTGGCTTTCTTTATCTCCGTCGCCAGCTTCAGTATGCTGAATCCATCATAATGTCTGGATCTTCTCCAGCTCAGCCTGATTATGGCTCTTGAGGAGACTCCCTAATTTATTTACTCAAGGACCGTCCAGTTCCGAGACGGTGTCGAACCCAATCCTGGCGCCGACTAACGTATACAACACACCATTGCTTTTTCCAAGATTTGTTTCGCATAACAATTTGCCCACTGGAAATGGGGTCGAATTTCGGGGTGAGGATAATTTGCCAACCTTCTTGTCGCGACATATTGTTTTCTAACGAGACTTCGGATGGTTTATGGGATTGATTGCCCCCTCTCATCGGGTCGTAATTTGGGACGGACTGTCGCCTTTCTGATGGTCAGCCAGAGGCTTTTATTAGACTCGGTGCGGGGTACAGTCTCGGGGTCTACTGGAAATTTTTTTTTTTTTCAAGTTTTCGGTAGCAAGCAGTTCTCACTACCAAAAATAATAACATTTGTTTATTAAGCCATACAAGATTGAGTACTTGTATCACAGGCTATAACAGCAACATATAAAACATTTCCTTAATATACTTCGGAAGATCAGTTCATAACTTATACATATAATGGATTGGTTACATTATTAATTACAGCATGGAGCTGAACAGGAGTACGAAAGACTTGACGCCTTTCCGCTTTCATACGAAGTGTACGTTGGGCCGAGGATGAACTAGACCCAGGGGTGTCACGGATGGGGGACCCCCTCCCCTCCCCCCAATGTTGTCGGCCGCTCGCTAAAAAATAAACGAGTCTGCGAAGCCCCGCGATTTTTCGCGAAAACAGTTGATTTTTTCTTGAAAACAGTCGATTTTTATGGCACTTGCCCTTCGGCCAAGTGCCATATAGCGATCGCAATTTCTGTCCGTCCGTCGGTCGGTCTGTCGGTCCGGGTTTTGCTAGTTTGGGTACTTCCACATAAGCTAGGACGATGAAACTTGGCAGGCATATCAGGGACCCAAAATGATTAAGTTGGAAATAGTCACTTTCCCGATCCGAACTTCATGGGGGGAGTGGAGTGAGGGGGAATCCGGAATATTTTGGAATTTATAACTTTCGAACGGGTGATCGGATCTTAATGAAACTTGGTATTTGGAAAGAGCTCGTGCCCCAGACGGTACGATTAAAATCTGAACCGGATCCGGTGACTCTGGGGGGAGCTGGAGGGGGGGGCAGAAATCTTGGGAAACGCTTGGAGTGGAGGGATTGGGATGAAACTTGGTGGGAAGAATGAGCATGAGTCCTAGATAAGTCATTGACATAGCCGGACCGGATCCGGTCACTATCTGGGAGTTGGGGGGGTCCGGATTTCTAGTGATCCCGCGAGTTCGGTGCTTCCTGATGTGCTAGGACGATGAAAATTGGCAGGCATGTCAGGGACCCGAACAGATTGACTTGATAACAGTCGTTTCCCCGATCCGACCATCCGGGGGGGGGGCTGGAGGGAGGGGAATCCGGAAAAATAAGTTATTTTTAACTTACCAACGGGTGATCGGATCTTAATGAAACTTGATATATAGAAGTACCTTGTGTCTCAGACCTCCCATTTTAAATCCAGACCGGATCCGGGACATGGGGGGGTAGTTGGGGGGGGGGCGGAAATCTTGAAAATCGCTTCGAGTGGAGAGATCTGGATGAAAGTTGGTGGAAAGAACAAGCAAAAGTCCTAGATACGGGATTGACATAACCGGACCGGATCCGCTCACTTTGGGGGAGTTGGGGGGGATTCGGATTTCTAGTGATCCCGCGAGTTCGGTGCTTCCTGATGTGCTAGGACGATGAAAATTGGCAGGCATGTCAGGGACCCGAACAGATTGACTTGATAATAGTCGTTTCCCCGATCCGACCATCCGGGGGGGGGGGGGGGGCTGGAGGGAGGGGAATCCGGAAAAATGAGGTATTTTTAACTTACGAACGGGTGATCGGATCTTAATGAAACTTGATATATAGAAGGAACTTGTGTCTCAGACATCCCAGTTTAAATCCGGACCGGATCCGGTGACATTGGGAGAACTGGAGGGGGGAACCGGAAATCTTGGGAAACGCTTTGAGTAGAGAGATCGGGAGGAAAGTTGGTGGAAAAAACAAGCACACGCCCTAGATACGTGATTGACATAACCGGACCGGATCCGTTCACAGTAGGGGGGGGGGGGGGGGGGGGGGATCCGAATTTCTAGTGATCCCGCGAGTTCGGTACTTCCTGATGCGGTAAGACGATGAAACTTGGCAGGCGTGTATGGGACCCGAACAGGTTGACTTGAGAATAGTTGTTTCCCGGATCCGACCATCTGGGGGGTGGGGTGGAGAGAGAATCCGAAAAGTGAGGTATTTTAACTTTCGAACGGGTGATCGGATCTTGATGAAACTTGATATATAGAAAGACCTCGTGTCTCAGACGCCCCATTTTAAATCCGAACCGGATCCGGTGATATTGGGGGGAGAAGACGGGGGAACCGGAAATCTTGGGAAACGCTTAGAGTGGAGGGTTCGGGATGAAAGTTGGTGTGAAGAACAAGTGAATAGCATAACCGGAATGGATCCGGTCACTGTTGGGGAGTTGGAGGGGATCCGAGTTTGTAGTAATCCCACGAGTTCGGTACTTCCTGATGTGCAAGGACAATGAACTTGGCAGGCTTGTCAGGTACCCGAACTATTGACTTGAGAATGTCGTTTCCCCGATCCGACCGTCGATGGGGAGTGTACGAAAGGGGAATACGGAATCCAGTTGCAACCTCAGCTATTGAACGGGTTATCGGATTTAACTGAAACTTGATATTTAGAAAGGTCTCGTGCCTCAGACGTCCCATTTTAAATCCGGACCAGATCCGGTGACATTGGGAGGAGTTGGAGGGGCGAACCGGAAATCTTTGAAATCGCTTAGAGTGGAGGAATCGGAATGAAACTTGGTGGGAAGAACAAGCATAGGTTCTAAGTACGTCATCTAGAGCTTTCAGACTGAATGAACCTAGATGTCCTAATTGTAGGTCCGAACCGCATTTTTGAATGGCGGGGTGTTTATTTTGAAGTTCTCTTCTACTTTCTCGTACCACTACTCGTAACAAGTGCCATATGAGCTCGTAGCTCTTGTTCTTCAAAACAGTCGCTGTTTCGCAAAAATATTTGATTTTTTCTTAAAAATAGTCGCTTTTTTTAAATCAGTTGATTTTTTGTCAAAACATTAGTTTTTCCCCCAAAAGTAGCCCGTTTTTCTGAAACAAGAGCTGTAAGCTCATATGGCACTTGCATGGGTTGAGATGTGGGATCATTGATATATACCGTTTGGTCAAAAGTATTTTTTTTTTACATTTTTCGGTTAAAATGCGCACTTTAACGGTGATAGAAATAAATTTTGAAGCAAAACAATTGCGGCACAAATCATCGTGGGTTGACAAGTATCGTTTAAAAAAAAAAAGTACTTTTCGACCTGGCGGTTCAGATGCGCACTTTAAGGGAGCTAGAACTTCATTTGTAAGCAAATCCCCTGAGTCAAAAATGATAATGGGGATCAAGAAATGTAAATTTTGATTAAAAGTATCTTTCTGAATTTGCAGTCAAGATTGGTACTTTAAGGACTGGTCGGATTTAGAAAGTGGCGGTTTCTAAGCCAACGTTGCCGAATCTCTAATATTCCAGCCAAGTTTCATCGTCCTAGCACTAATGGAAGTACCTTAAATCGCGATCGCCGGAATTCCGCCCCCCCCCCCCTCAAACTCCCCACAGTCGCCGGAGTCAATCCGGTTGTGTAAGTGATATATCCAGAACATCTCTTTGTTATTGCCACAAAGTTCCATCCCGATCTCACCAGTCTAAGCCGGTCACGTATTCCCCCCCCCCCAATTGTTGTCGGGTCCGGTCCGGACATGACAAAGATCACCAGAGACATGTCCTCTGTTCAGTTATCAAATTTCACTCAAATCCGATCAACCGTTCAAAAGTTACGCATCACTCAATATTCCGGATTCCCCTCCCGCTACTCCCCCACGACTATCGGACCATGTAAATTTTTATTTATAAGTCAGTTTGATCGGGTCCCTGATACGCCTCCCAAGTTTCGTCGTGAAAATCTCCCAAACCGCCATTATCGGAATTCCGGGAAACTCCCCTCCACCCCCACCCCCACCCAGTGTCCGGATCCAGTCCAAATGTATAAACGATTTATCTAGAGCAGATGCTTGTTCTTCCCAGCAAGTTTCACCGCGATCCCTCCATTCTAACCGTTTCTGGAGATTTCCGGTCCCCCCCCCCCAACTTCCCCATAGCTGTCGAGTCCGGTCCGGACTTCAAATGGGATATCAGAGGTATGCCATTTCTTCAGTTATTAAGTTTCATTCCAATCCGATCACCCGTTCGAAAGTTACACACTGCTCCAATTTTCCGGATTCCCCAGCCCTCCACTCCCACCCAGGTGGCCGGATTGGGAAACAGATTATTTCCAGGTTATTCGGATCGGGTCCCTGATGCTTCTGCCAAGTTTCATCGCTTAGCACATCTGGAAATACCCCAACTCAAAAAAGTTTGACAAAAACTACTTAATTTTCCGGATTCCCCGGAACACCACTCCCCCCCAGATGGTCGGATAGTGAAACTGATTATTTCCAGGCTAGTTATATCGGGTCACTGATATGCCTGCCAAGTTTCATCTTCCTAGCACATCTGGAAGTACCCCAACTCGAAAAAGTGTGACAAAAACTACTTAATTTTCAGGATTCCCCGGCCCACCACTCCCCCCCAGATGGTCGGATCGATTATTTCCAGGTTAGTTATATCGGGTCCCTGATATGCCTGCCAAGTTTCATCGTCCTAGCACATCTGGAAGTACCCTAACTCGAAAACAGTGGGCCGCCCGACCGACCGACAGACCGACAGACAGACCGACCGACCGAAAAGTGATCGGTATATGGCACTTGAGCGGAGCTGCAAGTGCCATAAAAACAGTCAGAAATTATCAGCTAGTCGGTAAATACCTTGCCGCCCCCCCCCCCCCCCAAACGTTTTGGCTAGTAACGCGTCTCTTCTGCAACGATCAAAAAGATAAACTTACGATTGACTCTGCTAAAGTCGTTGCGAAACGGGGAAAATAGAACTTATCGAGCTCTTGCTGCATACGAACAGGCAAAAGTGGTCAAGATAAAATTCAATCTAACTTACCTAAATTGCTTAACTTGGCAAACAAGTCTATTGAACTTGCAGAACACCTATTGATATTATTTGATTTTCTTTCTTGCTTTGTTCTCATCTTTTTGTGTCCCGCATATACTTTCTTAGGAAACCATTCCTTTGCGCATAAATGCAAACATTTAAAATCAAAAAGGCATTTATTTTTTTTTACATTCTCATCTTCGTGGTATATGGCGAATTGTTAGACAGTAACGACAGATAAACGACAAAAAAAAAAATATTGAAAGAAATATGCCAATTATTAGCTATTTATTTTACTTTTTCATTATATACCAAGTCGATGTATTTTTTTAAAAGACAGAATTCGTTGATAAGATCTATTTTGAGCTTGTTCATTCGATTATCCAAGTCGCGGCACTACGTGATCCCACGGTCGTTCCTAATTCTCGAGACTAAAAATAAAAATTCTACTAAAATAATGTTTGATCAGCCCAGGGTGAATGTAAATCAGATTTGATGGCGCTAGACCGAGAAGTCAGCTGAGATTTGTTTGGACCCTTTTTATTGTATTTCGATTACTTTTCGGCCCTTTTTGGCAAGGGTACTCGTAACTTGTTTTAAAAAATAATAAATATCGTTTTCAGTTACCTAACCTAATTTCTTGTACTTAGAAATATAAATGAAGAGCATTCAAAACGTTATTGTTTGATGAAAACTAGTGGAAAAAACAACAAAAATTTTATAAAAATAGCCCGGCCCAAGTGAAGAGGATACATCGAAATATAAGCCGAACAACAAATAATCAAAACATAATACGCGTCAACGATTTTGAAGGATTGTGTAAGGAAATGCCATCGTAATAAGATAAAGATGTGCTAAGCGCTTGCTTTTCTACTTCTCAAAGACATTTTAATTGTGAGCAAAAAAAACTAATTTATCGTTTTCGGAGGAGCGGCGTGACGGCGTTGTCGTCTCGTCATATTTCCGCTCTCATTTGTTTCCCAACAAACGAGCCCTAATGACTAACCCCGTGACCCGACGCGGACTAAACTTGGAATGTTAGATTGCGAGTTTTTGGAGCCAGGCTCCTAGCTCCTTGCGTATTGCTTAGCCGCAGATCGCAGTTACTTAATGCGAATTAGAATTTTAAAGTTGCCTTTCTGTAATTAATTTTTCGAAAGCCCGATTCAAAAGGAATATCAAGAGCTCCAAGAAAAAAAAAGTGGTAACCACTTTATCGTGGTAGCAACGCGATTTGACAGTGCAAAACGGATACGTCAGCTGCCTTTTATTAGATCTATATTTAGGCCCTTCTTTGCATGGGCAAAGGCAATTTGCAGGCCCTTCCTTCATGCTCAAGCCGCTCAAGCTGGAAAATGAACTCTTCAGAAGTTCATCCGACCAATCCCTTTGCTCACCACCTGGATGATGCTGTTTGGCGGCACCAGGTTTCTTAATTTCCTTCCGGTGAGCATAAGGAAACATCATTCAGTGTTTAGCAACGTGTCCTTGATTTTCCAGTTACAGCAATTTCATAAATCCATCCTTGAAAATATTTCAGAATTCCCTATAACTTTTTTTTCTGTTTTTACTTGAATTCGGTTGCTATATAGGACAAGAAGTTTTCATATGTTTATTATTTAAAAAAAAATGGTAAGCTAGAAGCTTGTTGCTGAGCTTGTCGCGTGCCTGAAACCTTGGCTGTCTGAAGTTTTGGCAAGCTTTGAAACGGACTAAGTCATTCCTGAAATCATTTTGGGGTAGAAAACAACTTCTGGTCTGATAACATTTGAAAAACTAATGTGACAGTTTTTGAATTTTGTATCTGCCAACCCTAGCCTAGCGTGAACCAGATCTGGCGACCTTTGGCCTTTTAATGAAAACATGGAGGAGTCGAACCACACAGAGCGAGAGTGCGTCGCTGTCTGATAAATTACACAAAATAATTAATGTAATCAAATTTCGTTGGGGATCCATTCAAACCTCCATTAGAGGCATATAAAAAACCGTCATCCGCGCATCTGGCTCAGTTTGCACCCATTAGAGCTCCGGCAATTAGGGCATGGAGTCTCGACTAGTCGCTTCTGTATCAAAAGTCGTAATTTCAGTCCAACATCGAGTCCACTTAGCGCGTGGCGGGATTAGAAATTTCCCAGACATCGTTCTAAGAATGCTGCGGAGATAGCGGTTCACGCCGTTCTCTGCTAATCGCTTGATTGCTGATAAATGGAGGAAGAAAGAAATCCATTTGCGGGGACTGAGATCCGATTTGATATGCGGTCGGAAAACAGGTCTCCGTCTCCCTCCACTTTTGCTAAAATAAATTGCTCTTTGCGACGTTTCCCACCATAACGCGGACGTGCCTTGTCCCCTTCCTTTACAGCCCCCCCCCCCTCCCCGGAAGAGCTGAAGCTCGGCTCCAAACAGCTCACTGTAAGATCAGACGACCAGTCCACGAAAAAGTTAATGTAAAGCCTCTTTCGATTCGACAGGAATCCATCTGCATCCTAAAATAATTGTCTATGGCCGTTTTCTTCACGAAAATTCAGTGAGCATTCATTATGTTAATTGAAATTAAAAAAAAAAATCAGGAAATCGCCAAACCGCAATTAGTTTTTTTTTCGTTCAGTGAATTGAGTTGACTAACTGTTTCTGGGACTTCTTAGACGGGAACGTGGGGACGTTTTTTATTTAATAATTTAATCTCGTGTTTAATTGGGACGTTTTTGGTCGTTGAGCTTTTTTCGGGGCGTTTTGGGAGTAGACGTTCTGCAGAAACTTTGTTTTCTTTTCTAGTCACCAATTTTTTGAAAATAATTAGGCACAGACAATGGAGGCGGCCGAGGCCCGAGGTTCTAGAGCTTCGAATTTTCATTTATTGCATCTTTGATTCATATTATTACAATCGACGTTACTCTGCTAGTCAAATGTTTTTAGAAAAAGATATTGGATCTGTTAATGTGATAAGACGGAAAGGGATGGTTAGTTTTGCTGCAAGGATAGAAGTTTTCGAAAATCCACGTTTTTTTCCTTTTGTAAGAGGGCAAAAATAAATATATATATATATATATATATATATATATATATATATATCAGAATGCCTTCCGACCATTTCTACCGCCTTTTCTGTCGACTGTGCTATTGCGCCGTGCCACCGAATGGATAGAATAACTTCATTAGAGAATAGTCCTGCTTTAGTGTAATTTTAACATGTGATGTGTATTATCACAAACTAAATAAATTGATACATTGATTGATAATTTATAGAAAAGTGTATAGTTAATATGTGTCTATCATTTCCGAGTCCGTTTGTCTATTTTCATTGTACCTCATCGTACAAAAAGAAGAGTATTGTTTATATTCTTTTAACTGCCTCTCTGTGTCCTGGCCTTTTACAGCCATATCGTGACTCCTCCGTCTGGTCTTTCTTGACCTCACTTCACCTGTTTCGCCCTGCTTTGACCTTAGGGGCAATACATCACGGTTCACACGGAGCGGCTCGTAGCCAAATAAACAACTTTTTCCTGTGGATTGCAGGTCGAAATGAAAGACAGAAGCCAAACTTGGGTCATTACCCAGCTCACCAGATACAGTAATCACGCTGTGCAAATAAACTCATGAGTAGCTTGGTTGATGCCCAAAAGGTCAAAGTGATACCACATGGCGGAGTCGTAACCACCATTTTTGAAATCTTCTGATTGCACGGAGCTCTTACGCGGGTGTCAATCAAAGCCCTCGGTAATGGCGCAAGACAGGTTCGAGTGCGTGGAATTGCAAGTGTCGATGGGCCTGAGGTTTTCCCAGGAAGATTCCAAGGTTTTGATTCCGCCGGGAGGAAAGAGGCCTAAGAAGCTGAGGACGTATTCACAGGCTGTCATGGCAATTAATTTGGATTGCGGTGACGAAGTTTGCTCAAATATTGAAAACTGGAATTAAATAGCGACCTTTCAAATAGCAACCGTCAATTCAGAGCAGTCAGAAGGTTTTCGAGAGGGGTAGCGTGGTTACTGATGGGAGGTATGTTTGCCCACCCCGTCTAAGGAAGAGGAAGAAGATTTAGACCATTTTCTCCGTAGATGCTCGAAGCTTTCTGATTGAAAGAAAATGTATTTAAATGGTGTCCTTTTGCCACTTCCTGAAATTTTGAGCAATGTTAACCCCGAGGTTAGCCCCATCGTCATTACTCGAGTGGCTGTTTATATAAATACATATTTAGAATTAAGACGAAGTCTGAGCGTTTAAGTTATATTTTTGTTGTCATTTTGTGTATATGGCCCTTGGGGTTTTACACTGATCTATTTATCTATACCCTTGCAGTGAGAGGCGTTGAGAAGTCCTAGAGCGTTTTTCACACACACAAAAAATGTTGTGGCTTTTCTAATGTGTTCAGTATTTATTTTTTCTTTGTTCAAGAGCGTGAGATTTCATGTTTGTGATTTGTCTACTCTCAGCAAAAATGAAACTCCGAGTTAATAGTCAAAAACCCTATTTAGGAGTTCGCGGGAGTTGGGCGATATTTAAAAGCCGATTCCCTTCCCTTTCTGCCCTAAGTCGTCCACCGTTAGATTGCGGTCTAATCTTCAGCCTCCCCAGTCGGACTACCTTCAAGGACGCCTCGTACCATTTGCTGTTTATGTTCCAATGTTCAAATCTATTTGAATACTATAAAAATAGGCTCTGCTTTTAACAAATTACCCACGGCTTTGGCTATTTTAGGCCTTTTCCCAAGTCCATTAACTTCTAGCAAAAACTAGGCAAAATTCAGAAAAACCGATTTTAGGACACTCATCCTTCGACCCATCCTGATTGAGTTTTGTATATTGTGTTTGTTGGAGGCTTCGTGCCCTTAGTGTACATAAAATGAGTTGTTATGTAGCAGCCCCATGTGGCTATATTTTGAAATAAAGAAATAATAATAATAATGCGCATGGAAAATAGTGAATAGCAAGCGCAAAGATAACTGCGGTGTCCTTAGCGGGCTTAGAATGTAACATGAAATTTGGGTCTCCGGGCTTAAGAATTAATGAATGCAGTTACGGAAGTAGGCTTGACGGGTCCTTTAACGGTACCGATCGGTAGAAATGCAGAAAACAGACATAAAAGGGGTGAATGGGTCTCAATTTCTGAATGAGGACAACACATTTGTTTGACTGAGGGGTCTACTTTCGCGAGTGACGCACTTTGGGACTGGAATGCCAACAGTAGTGATACTTCCAATACAGGAAACACATAAAGCAAAGTGCCGGAAAAACTCTAGCTATTTCGAGGAACTCCATGGTTTTTGTATATTTTTTTTTTATATTGTCAGCTTTTACTCTTTGAGCCCGAGCTGACTGGGAATTCCCATTAAAAAACCTAATATTTTCTTTTATCCCAAACAATATTTAGACGAAGGAATTTCTGAATGAAGACAACACATTTATTTGACTATCGTGAGCGACGCACTTGAGGGCTGGAATGCCAACGGTGGCGACACTTCCAATGACGGAAACACAGATCAAAGTGCCGGACAAATTCGAGCTTTTTCGAGTATCTCCATGTATTTTTTTGTTTTTTGTTTTTAAATTCTACTCTTTCAGCCCCAGGCTGGCTGGGAATCATTTATACAAAATTATTCAACCTATACTCTGGATGACTCGTGCAGATGAAGAATCGCCGTGCGCCTAGCGAAGAGCAAGAAAAGTCGCCACAGCTGTCCCCAACAAACGCTGTCGATTGGCCGACGATTGGATTCGAATCATCTTTCGGGTGACGTTTCTCGTTCTTCCCGAGGTTCACTGGCGTGTTTTAGACTAAGTCGTATTGAGTATTACTGTTTTCCCGACGGACTTTCACGCAGCGACTCCTCAAAAATACTTAGAGCATTTGCAGGAGTATAGAGTATTCTGGGGAATTACTTCATAAAACTTTCGAAGTGGAAAACGAGTGCTGAGATTTCAGTTTTGACACGGCTGAACTTTTTGCTGCTTGATTACGTTGACATAGTATTTTTTTTTTCTGCATTGTCATTAACTTTGGTTTTATTGTGCATTATGGCTCGGAGATTGAAATTTGAAGAAGGCCCTTGCCAAGAAGGACCGCAGTATTGTTGAAGAATATCCTAGCTGAACATTTTTAGTCATTTTTATATATATTCGTCAAATGACCTCTTCTGTGATGAAAAAATTAGACATCGTTCCTAAAGTAGTTTCAGTCGAGTTCAGTCTTGCTCCAACAGGGATCTCAGCAGGGATTGTACTCGCAGGTCAAGTGGCCAAACATTGCTAGGAGATGAAACCAGTCCGTACTTGGGGAGAGGGGAGCAATCATTGGAAAGACACTTGCAGAAATCTCAATCCTCAAATCCGCTGCAGTTTCTGCGTAAAACTAAGTGATCCATGTATGCTGATCTCATCAACTTTTTTCTTCCATAAAAGTGCCATGAAGACGGAAGAAACGCAAATATATCTGCTCAATCTCCTTCCTTGAGCGTGGTGAATCGAATCATCAATCGTATCTGTGATGCATCGACATTTTGCAAGTTCATCCTTGGGTGTTCACCCCAATAGGTCATATCTATTTTGACAAAACCGATCGAAACGACCCTGCCTTACTTCTGACAGTTTTCCGGTTTCGCCGAAATTGCGGAACTACTTTACTTGTCCGGCGAAAAAATAAAGCTCAAAAACGAATTCAGTGTATCTCCTTACCCCTGTATCGAACATCTAATCAACTTCAAATAAAAGTATAACTTATAATAAATTTTCCGGTTTCAGCCGGGCTCCGGACGATTTCGCTGTCTGCTTTAATTTTCGAGAGGTTACCCACTCTCCGGTACTTGCTTCCCGGTACCGGCTAATGCCGGCCAAGAGTCAGGCGATTCCTGCTTAAACATGCTGATTTTACTGTTCTAACACGTGGCAAGTGGTGCCGACTGGTGTCAGTGGTGTCACCCGGTGTCCACACCGGGAACTTGCTGAAAACTCTAGTACCAAAATCAAGACCACTAAAACCTAAAATCAAGAGTGGGCAGCCCCTCGTCAATTTTATTTCTGTCCTTGCGCGAAGTTGGTTGCTATCCAAGACTGTATTGCCATTTCCGTTCAGTAAAATTGTATTAAATCCTGACTGGTATTGACGGTGACCCAGACCCACAATCAATCCATCAAATTGACTTCCAAAAAGCCTAAAGCTAGAAAAGGTGAATAAAATATTTACAAAATACACAAAAACGGCAATAAATTAACTAATTAATTTACAAGATATGACATAATTGACCTGGAATAAATGCTGAAAGAAAACTGTGTAAAAATTGGGTTGAGGGATTGGCAGGGTACGGCAAAAACTGATTCCCAGTGTTCCTCTCGAACCGACGACGGGAGGAGAGTGGGGAATAGATGGACACAACGGGAGAGTAGACACAAGGGAGAGTAGGTTTGCATCAAGCAGAATCTGAACATAGGATCAGCACTAATATCTCCAGGTTTTGATACAGACTTTAACTCATTCTTCACAGACCATGAGCTCAGCTTTTGTTCGTGGGAGCGCTGAACCAAATAGACACTGCGTTTCGAGGTTTCTGCAGATTTCATGTTACATTATCGCACCGCCGACCACGCGTTGATGATGACTTCCGCTATCAGGCCTACTAAGCTGGAGCCAATAGGATCTCTCAGATTCTCAACTCCTCCCAAATTGTTTTATCTCGTTCTCTGCGGAACTTGCTCCTCCTTCTGGGTTGTCTAACATTTTGACAACCGACTGACACAGGGTTTATCCTATCTCAGAATCCAGAACACCAGAAGTGATCCAAACAGTTGACTGGATCGTGTTTATCCTTTTTGTGCAGGATGAGTTTACTTACGGGATACTCTGCCGGAACGAATGATGAGTATTACTACAGTCCTGGACATTACGATGAAGGACATTACCCAGTATCGATGGCAGACCATCGCGTTCAGTACTATTCCGAGTGGGCATACGCCAAACCCGACCATTATCACAGAGGGGGATACAGCCCGGACAGACCCAATGGATACTCAATGAGTCCGTACAGTCCGTACAAGATCAGCAGTGGGTACGAGTCAGATGCTGGTGCGGATTATTCATCACGAAGCACTGATTATGTACAGACGGAGTACATTACAACGACGGAGTCGTACACGAACGAAATGGGAATCGTTGTCCCACGTGTACGTGTCGTGAAGCGGAGGAACACGGCAAACAAAAAAGAGCGACGGAGGACGTTATCCATCAACACCGCCTTCAGTGACTTGCGTGACAGTATCCCGAACGTTCCCTCGGACACGAAGTTGTCGAAGATCAAGACGTTGCGGCTAGCGACGTCGTACATTTCCTACCTGTCTCATATTTTGGATTCCGCGGATGACGGGTCTCCAACCCTCGCTCCGACCGGATTCCGAGCAGACCTCACACGACCTCCGAGGGGAAACAGGAGTCAGCAAGCAGCAATGTTGAGGGAGGAGATGGCGAAAGCTGGCACGCCTTGCACTAAGCAAGACCAGGTAAGATAGTTGTTGAAATGGCTAACAACCAAATTGCCCACGACCACAATGCCCACTTTAAATGCCCATGACTCAGAATGTCCACGGTTCAAAATGCCTACGAATCAAAATGTCCACGGCTCAGAATGCCCACGGTTCAGAATGCCCACGGTTGAATTATTTGAGGTGTTCAGTCCGTAGTAAACTGGAATCAAGGGTGAGTGAGCAACGGAAGGAGTAAACCGAGTGTCAGAATGGTGATAATCGTGTGTTGAACTAGTATAATCTCAACATTTATTTTTAATTAAGAAACAATTGGATTCGCCAGGTTTCGCTTTCTGTGTTGGAACAATTCATATAATATTTCTTCTGTGCTTTCGCGCTGAACTGATGAACAAACAACAAAAATAATTCCTTTCAGTACCTTTTCCGTGGTAATCCTGTCCCTTATAATCTCGTTGTCCGTTGTGCCAGGATCATTTCGGCTGCCCCTGTGGACAGTTTGAGCCGTCGGCATTTTGAATCAAGACGATTTTAGCCACCCCTGTGGGCATTTTAAACTGTCGGCATTTTGGACGATTTCGACTTTCGGGTACATTGAGTCGGGGTCATTTTGAACCGTGGGCATTTTTATCGTGGGCATTCTGTGCCTGGGCATTATGAGAATGGATAAGAAGATCGTGGTGATTCTGGGAACCACCCGTTGAAATAAAGTAAACTGGTTTGCACTGTTTTCTATGACAAAGATCTTTGCAGACTCTTTCACGAAGAACAGCTTAGCCTACACCGATACGTAGATGGAATGTTAAACAAGAGACTTTTACCGTTTTAAACTAAAGTTATAACTCTAGTACCGTACTCTAATCTTGGAGCCACTTAGACAGTCCAGTGCTCACACTGTGAACCCTGGTTTATTGTGTATATTATCATCTTGGCAGGTGGCCAAGGATGAGTCAATATCTTTATGCAAAAATTAAAGAGATATGGGGGGAGGAAGTATGTTTTAAAGCGGGTCTGAAAAGGGAGGAAACACGGGATTTGATTAGTTGTAGGGCAGACAGTCTGCCATTGGGGAGAGAAGACGGTATATTGGGAGGGCAAAGGGTCGGTCCTGTCCGTATTCATGTCCGATGTGTGGTAGCATGGATGAGAATTTAAAACTATTTATTGTGTGAATGCGAAAGTCTGAGTGAACTTAGGCTAGAAATTTTTGGAGTGAATTGAAGGGGAATGGATGAAGAAGGGATGTGTGATGTAATGGAGAATAACTGTTTTGGAAATTAAAAATAGCTGGTGAGGCTCCTCAGGGTAGCCCTAGACTAGGGTACCCTATAACAATCTCGACGGCCATTTAAAAATATCAACCTCGCTGCGCTCGGCTTATATTTTTCATAACCTGCCTCGCCTTCGGCTCGGATAGGTCATTTTCAGTGGCCGTCTCGTTGTTATTTTCCGATATCAACCTCGATGTCTGAAGTTAACCTTTAGTAGCAGTAGTGTATGCTTATTCGAACCAGAGATGGGCGAATCCGATTCCGGATACGGATTCGAATCCAGGATTTGTCCTTTTGGCAGGCTTCGAATCCGGATTCGAATCTTCTGCTTGTCAGGCTGGATTCGGATTCGAACTCGGATTCCAAACCTCAATCTTACGAATCCACTCAAATTTCTAGTCTTCATCCTTCCAGTTTCAATTTTCCAAATTTATACAAATACACAGTGTGCTTAGGAAATCCAACTTTTTGGTCCTTTAGATATCAATGTTTTTTTGTCACCTCTGATTTTAAACTACAACCTATGTACATGATTTGATTTTGGTTAATGCTTCGTTTACACACTTCGTATATGCGAGTGTATTTTGAAATTCGAGCGTATTTTACACACGTATTTGGGCTTGAAAAGTACCGGAGGTATACGGAGGTATTTGAGGAATCGGTCCGTGTTATATATAAATCTGTCCGTACTGCTATAAATCTTTTCAAGCTCAAATACATGCGTAAATTATGCTCGGATTCCAAAATACGCTCGGATTTTACGCAGTGTGTAAACACACTATAAGGTCGGATTCGAATCCGGATTCCGAATCCTCAGCAGGATTAGGATTCGGAATCGGATTCGTACCTATCCCTGGATTCGGATTCGAATCCTTTCGTGATCGGGTTCTCCCATCTCTGATTCGAAGTTCGAACATGACCTAACAGTTAACAATTGCCGAACAATACATCAAGACACCGCAAGACACATACCAGACAACGTACAATTCGAAATACTTGCCGAAAACTTAATGCAACAGCCCGTTTGCTATAGAGGATCCAAAAGCATATTCCAATATTTCCTTCTGAATCTTCTTCCAAGTTTCGGACCGTGTAAATAATGATACTTATCGGTTGAAAATAAAAACGCCGCGTTCCGCCGCGGAAGCAAACCGATGGAAATTATTAATCGGTACTTAATTTCACTGGTAGAGAGCGTTCAAACCAACAGACGTCTCTATGCAAATTTCATTACTTCGCTGCTCGATTTGTCAATTCAACCATTTGGAAGAAGAAGCATTTTTGAAATTCAAGGAAACCTAAAAAACAGAAAATTTCAAATTACTTTTTGCTTCAAAAGATGGCTGATATCAATTTTGTTGCTTTCCCTGTCAATTTGACTGTTTTATGTGCAAGAAACAAAACCAAGGGAGGGAAAAATTGAGTTGGGTGCCCAATATAATCATGCCTCTACTGCATATCCAACTGTGAAAACTCGAAAGCCAAACTCGCGCCATGCAAAAACACGAGGGGTCGACAACTCTCATTTTTTATGTACACCCTTCCGAAATAACGGAATAATCCTGACCATTCCGGATTATTCCTCGCCATTCCGGATTATTCCTATCCATTCCATATCCTCCCATTCTTTATCGAGTTTGGTAATTCACCACCTTTTGTTTAGTCCGCATTTATTTCACCCCATTCGGTCTGTCCAGCGGCGAACGAGGGGTCGACGACTCTCATTTTTGATGTACACCATTCCGGAATAACGGAATAATCCTGACAATTCCGGATTATTCCTGACCATTCCGGATTATTCCTTCGGGACGTGTACACCATTCCGCGAGAGTCGTCGACCCCTCGCAAAAACAGCGACAGGACGACGACGTTCAAACACGCGGAAGTCATTCTCCAGACAGGGTAAGGGCAAATCGACCAACCTAACATACACTTGAATAAAATCATAATCCCACGGATCTGGTGGACGACTAAATGAGATCAGACCGAATTGAATCCGCATGGTTTGAACATTTTTTTACCGACAGCAGGATACATTACAAATTCAGTACAGTACAGTACAGTGCAAATTTAGTGTCACCTTCGTCTGAAGAAGGGCCCTGAAACATCACGACTTTCAATAGCGAGTCGAACTGAGGGAAAAGGAACTATTCGTACTAAAGTAGAAACAGTATTCTTTCAATGCTTTTAGCAGAAGTCCCGAGTCTCATGAAATTAGAGAATTGTTATTTTTTGTCAGGTGCGGAATTTGACCAGTTTTTGACATTTTGCTTTTTTGTTTCGTGGTTTCCAGCGGACACCAAAATCAAAATAAACAAAAGTTGAAATAAAGTGGGTTATTAACTCCGCAGAGAAATATTCGATTTCCAAAAATATCCATGTGGAGACATTCCGCGGATTCCTGTTCTTTTCCATCTAGGCACGATTGTTTTCCATCATTCATTGTTGTTTCCATTCTTGAACACACGCATTCTGTATGTGTTTCAAATAACAAATTAAACAAAGGAAAGTCAAGAGAAAAGAAAAGGGAAGAGAAAAGAAAATAGAAAGGAAGGTAAAAAGCTTCAATCTTATAAACTAAAAAAAAATATTGGAAAAGCAAGAAAATACGAAAAAACACATCGAACGAGCAAAAGAACTTCCATAAGAGAAAACAAAGAAAAAAATACCAAGTTAGCCATCATCATCTCCTATCAAGGAATACGTTGTGTTTTTTTCTTCCAGAAGAGTTTCTTCGGAGGAAAAAATTAGCTATTAACAATTTAGTAGACAGGCCCGTGAAAGGTCCCCCCCCCCTCCCCCGACGCTGCCTTTGGTACATCATAGAAGCACTAGTAACGCTAATTCCCACAGGGAACAGTAAGCAATTAAGAATGACCTCAGTTGATGCAGGACGTGCACATCTAGCTCTGTTTACGTTTATCTTCCATATGGCAAGCTTTATTTGTATATAACACCGGTACACCGTGCAGTCCCATGATATCAGTCCGATCCTACCCAGTGCCAAAATTTCCTGGTATTGCTCTGATGTTAAAAGAAAAAAGTTCCAGCTGGCGATAACAACAATAATACCGCCCGCTAAAAACTGTTACCGCCCGCTATAAACTTTTATCGCCCGCTAAAAACTGTTATCGCCGGCTGAGAACTGTTATCGCCCTGCGACAACTGTTATCGCCCTGTGATAGCAGGGACCCTGGTGTTATAATCATTATCGCCCTTTCTTTCTTCGGGCGATAGCGGAAAATTTGGCCTTTGGGCAGCATGATGGGCAGATATCACCCTCGCTGGCGCTCGGGCGATATCAGCCAATCGTGCTACCTGCGGGCCAAATTTTTCCGCTATCACCCTCAGCAAGGGCGATAATATATAATATTTCGTTTGCCCAGGAACGACTATTGTCCATGCCCGGTCAGTGCGGTGCGATGGATTAGTACAATATGCCCAGATAAAACTTTGACATTTGTTTATACTTGGTTTAGCAACCCCTCGCGAAAGCAGTGATTAATAAGTTATTGAAATATAACCCGGGTAAACTTGACACTGTTATTTGTTGACACTTGTCATCTCCCTTTCATTAATCAAATGACCCCTATTTCTCACCAGCAGGATATCCCTATCTTGAGACCACCGACACTCTAACCCTTTGCTACTTTTCCTCACGCCCCCCTCACATCCTATTACAAGTTGATGGGTGTTAGTGATAACAGTGGACATAAGAGTGGATTGTCATTAGATCCGCCGTCCCGATGATGAGTTGAGCAAACATTCTAATTTCTGAGCCCGACCGCCCGTCAGAAAGGGGTGTCACTCCGACGGGGTGATATCTTAATTTGAAGCGGAAATCAGTATCGAGGGTAGTTCGCATGCCGCGTTTCCGCTTCGCAGATGATTATTATAATAATAAAACATTCTGCCCTATCTATATACATAAGAAAAGAAGTGCAGAAGAACCATGAAGAAGGAAAAGTGAAGAACTGAAAATGAAAATGACATTTCATGGCGCTAAACCAATGTCAGCTGAGGTTTTTTCGGCGACGTTTCGGCCCTTTTTGGCAAGGGTTCTTTTCAGCCTGTAGCCAGAAGAACGAGCGCGCCATCAATGAAACTGAAAATCGAGAAAAGTCTTAGAAAAAGGAAAAATAGTAAAATGAGAAATCAAACAATTGTCAAGCGGAAATCTGAATCGGGGTTAGTCGGCACGTCGCATTATCGCTTCACAGATAATTGTATGAATAATAAAAGATGTTGCCTTGCGTGTACCTATGCGTGAGAAATGCACTTTAAACAGCGTCCAGAAAATGAGAAAATAAGTATTTCCCTTTACGTCCTGTAATCTGTACTTTCGTAATTTTTTCTATAGAAAATATGCTGTGGAAGGGCCACTGTTTTTTCTTTTAATTTAATATTACCAAAGCATTCGTTAGATTTTTCATGTCATTGGTAATATATTACGAAAATTAGGGAATAAATAACAAACTCTTGACGAAGAAATTAACATAGGTCTATGTTCGCAGAAATGGGTCTAATGACGATGAATGATAATTTTATTAACCCACTGAACTACTCGAGGACTAGTGGGGTATCAAAAAGAAGATGATAGAGAAAGAAAACACAAAAACGTGTCTACGTGAGCATTAGAGTAAAATGCAGATGAAATTGATGTTAATTATAGTTAGGCCCGTGGTAATTTTACTATGATACATATTTAATGGCGCTAAACTGGTAAGTCAGCTAAGGTTTGCTCTAACGATATTTGGGTCCTTCTCGGCAAGGGTCCTCGTCAACCGCAGCTAGAAGAAACGAACCGGATGCAGAGAAAACGAACCTGATTGCCCAGGTTGACCTGAAGGTCTTAACTTCCGCTAAAGCGGATCTTAGCTGATTCGTTTAATTTGCTGATTCGTTTGATTCGTAATGTGATTCGCAATCAGCTTGGGTTGACAGAGTACTTCTTCTGACACTCAAACATGCCGCTAGATGCGCACGGTCTTTTAATTTATGTTGCAGTATGACTTTGCCTGAAAGTAATAAAGTAATTTTGACAATATACGCCATTTTTAGCTCACACATACATTGCTTCTCGAGTCGAAGATCCTTCTTGCTTGTCATAAAAAAAATATTGGAAGTCACATTCATTTCATTCAATATTAATAATTATAATTCAAGTAATCTAGATTTCCTCAGCTGTAAATATTTCTTCAGCCCAAGCTGCCTGCGAGTCAAAAAGGATACGTCAGCTGAATTTGATTAGAGCTATATCTCGGCCCTTCTTGGCAAGGATTCTCTCCGGGCTCAAGCCGCTCAAGCTGGAAAATGAACTTGTGGAAAAACAACTGATTCTAGCTCAAGTCTTCTCCAAAATGAAAATGAAATCGCAACACCAACTTTAACTCCAAGCAATTTTACGAAGGAAATAAAAAAAAAATCAAATGCTAAAGCTAAATTCTTTAGTTGTTTTTTTCCACAAGTTCATTTTCCAGCTTGAGCGGTTTAAGCCTGAAGAGGACCCTTGCCAAAAAGGGCCGAAGTATAGCTCTAATAAAATTCCACTGACATATCCGTTTTGCACTGTCAAATATATTTCCTCAACTACTTGACTATACTTGAGGAAATGATTTCTAAAATGTTTGTGTTGTATTTTCAGGTGTCGGAAGTTGGAAGCACGGACAATCTGCGGCAGTTTGACCCTGCAAAACCCTTGGTAAGTAGATCTTCCCATTTGGCTGAAATTCGGGGAGTTGGTGTGTTGTCGGTTCGAAGCAACTTGGTGTCGGTTCGAAGGAAATATTGTGGCCCTAGGCCAGTGTTTGAAACAAATAAATAAATATACAAGTACATATACTCTAGACATAACAAACAAGCTTATCGCAGAACAAATTTCAGTGATGGCCATCGATGCCTAAGGTTTACCCGCAATCTCTGAGCTAATTAACAACCGCAATTACCGCAGCGAACACTTCTAGCTTATAGCCAGCTTTTTAATCCAGAATCCGAATGTCAAAATTTGTGTGTAACTGTGTGTATTTAACAATGTTTCTATGTTTAATTATTCTTGTATGTTTTAATTGTTTTCATTCGTGCCTTTTCCTTTTTTTCATATTACTCCAATGTACCCAAGAAGCGGATCAGAAATTAAATAAAAATAAAAACTTGTATTGTACATATGCTTATATAAAACCCTACGTGTTTTCCAGAGAAGATCTTCCGTAAGCGTTGGTTCTCAGCTGCATGACATCATCTTCATTTCAAAGAATAGGGCTTCAAACAAGAGCTGAACGCTCATATGGGACTTGCTAGGATAGTTTATTCTGTACTTCAACTAAGAGTGACATAAGGACCGGACATACAAAAGGAATGTCTACGAGAAGTGCTCTCGCCAACCATCAAGCTACATCCGGAACGGATCATCACGTTTGAGAGTTATACATATCAGAAGATATCCAGGACCCCCCCCCCCCACACACAGTGCCCGGATCCGGTCCGGATTTGTAAATGTACACGTAGGGCTTGTGACTTTCCTGCCCGCGAAGCGCCATCCCAATCCCTCAACTCTAAGCGAGCCACAAGATGTTTGGTACCCCTCCCCCTTTCAACTCCCCCAATTGCCTCGCCTTTTGGGTCGAGACAATTTACCAGTTAAAGGCTTAAAATACAAGGTTTCTGCTTAAAGTCAACTATACTCTCTGTTGTTGTTACTAAGGGCATTACAAGTTATTCGTTACTTAGTTATTGGGGGACGGGGACATTGTTGCTGTTATAGAGCTAACCTTGTTCGGAGACTGTAACCTTGATCGTTGGCTGGTGTATAACAACTCGCCGCACGTCTGCTCAACTGTCGCCCGCTTTTCATTCCGATATTACGGGATCGACTAAAAAGGGTGTCGACTAAATTGTATCGGAATTAGTTACAGTCGTGACGTGTGTAGTGACGTCTTGTAATTGAGGACCTAACATTGGATTTGATTGTCCCTAGGCCGTTTCACAAATGTAAACGCGACCGGCGCCTCGCTGGCCGCTCGGCTCTCTCTCTCTCTCTATATATATATATTAAAATATATATTCACCGATAGGAATAAACTGCAATTTTTCGTTTTCTGAGGTAAAATAGATCAAATGCTTGTGACGTCACGGTTGTAACGATTTCCGTTACAACTTAGTTTAGACCCTAAAAAGAGGCACGACACGGCACGGTGTAGGAGGCACGAGTTCTAAAATGAGGCACGATTACTAAAAGGGCCCTTTCAGGCTTCAGAGTGAGGGGCAGGAGCAATGTTCTAACGTTCCTTCTTTTAGGCTCTGAAGTTACAAACTCTCACTTACTATTACTACCACTTACTAGCCTCTTTTTATTACCCGTACCTCCTGCCCCGTGCCGTGCCTCTTTTTAGTCGATCCCCTATATAATGCTTTCTTTTCTAATTCCTACTTTTTTTGTTTAGGAAAGCCCCTCCGCCGATGTAGCAAAAATCGGCAGTTCAAGAGGAAGGACTGGCTGGCCCCAGTATGTCTGGGCACAGGAACTAAAATAGTTACAGTCTAAATAGTTCATCGCGCTCCAACTCCTGGTTCACTCGGACCGCTTTAATCTCGTTCCGTTTCTCCGCAACCGTGACGGTGCAATTGGAAATGCATTATCCGAAGTTATAATTTTCTTTAAGTTAAACCACAGCGTCAAGATAAACGCAAACGTTATGAGACTGTTTTGACGCAAAAAGACAGTGCAGCGTTTTAACGCAGAACGCAGTCCGTATGAACCAGGGGTAAATCCGAGAAGTTGCTTCACTTTTATTGCCGCTCCGAAAGTTTGTTTTCTTTTATATTATCTTAGGAATATCGTACTGTATAAATATTACTGTTGACAAATTTGTGTTTCTGGTAGTGAAGCCCTAGAAACTCCTTTTGTAAAGGAATAGGTGAGAAGGTGTACTAAGTCATTTAAGAACGCTCGATGCCTTGAAGAAGATGATTGAAGAAGCGTAATTGCTAGCATGAGTCTTTTGTGGCTAATGTTTAAAATGTGGCTAAATCTTAAGATTATGCAAAAATAAGCGAAATTGCAAACAAAAAAAATGTTCGGGACGTCTTCCATCGCGTCTACTTAGTTGCTATAGTTGAAAATACAGTCCTCTGATTGATATTTATGGTTTTAGCTTCTATAAGTCCTGATAACTATAGCTTCCACTTTTTGTCTTTTTTTTATATCTTGCATGGGACAGCTGTCCCGAACGTCTCTTTTCTTCCCGTAGGCACTTGTTGCGTCGTTCCATGTCGGTTGGCGTTGCACTTAGTTATCGATATAAACTAGATTTCCCTTTTCTTTATTTGACATTTAAAAATGTTTAATTAATGGGTCTATTAGGACAGTTTTATTCTTTTACGACAGTCTAGAACTTCACTCAGGGCGGAATAATGGCGCCGCATTCGAGTGCTCTCGCTGATTTATGTGCTCGAACCCCCAAGCGTTATTCCCACGGGACTCGGCGTAGCTCGACTAATGGAGCTGCGTCCCAATTGGTAGGATGGACGACAGACGAAACAATCTTCTGACCACAAGGATCTAAGGACCATCAAAGTCCCCCTTACCACCAAACCACATCACCACCAAAAGAGAAGGCCAGGAATTTATTTCGGGGGGGGGGGGGGGGGTGCCAGCGGGTCGGACCAAAAAGTACAAAAAATACATAGATCAGATTTTAAAGCCTACACAAACGATTAATTTTATGGATTTCGGGGGGAGTTCGAACCCCCTAACCCCCCCTGGATACGGCCTTGCAAAAGAGTACCAAGATGTCAAAGTGCAACTACACAAAACCATGTTCAGCCTGATGAGAGCAGCTGAACTTGACTATGAGATCTAGAAAGCAAACACGACGAGCGTGTTCCACCTTTCTAACAATAGTTACTATTAAAATGAATGAATGAATAAGTTTATTACCCATCTTTACATAGAAATGTCACTGATGGAGTAGAAGAAAAGAAAAAAAATAAAGAAGAAAGAACAATGAACAACAAACACACAAAATACAATTTTAACATTTTAAACAATTTGCACTATTTTAACTTCAAAAAATGCATAAATAACTAATAACCTTTTTTCTTTAACTATTGCTTAATTGCTGGATAGAGGCTGTTCAGAGGGTCGATAACTATAGTTAACAGTAACTAGTAACTTAGTATAATTACTATATTCGTTCCAACCTCGTGAAAAGTTACTACGCTGACCGTTCCAACCTTCTCAAAATAGTAACTATTTGCTTACCACGCTCGGAAGCGTAGTAAGCGTGGTAACTAAGATCTCTGTGACGCTATTGGCACGATTTCGTGACACGATATTTGGCCGAAAATAGAAAAATGCGTTCCAGCCTTGACGCCAAGAAGCCAGGAACCGTGACGTCATGCGTATTAACTACAGTAAGTAGAGTGGAACAAAACCGAAAAAGGCCAGCATTGAAGGAAGTCCAACGGTCGCGCGTAATAGAAGAAAGAAAAAAGTCTTTATGAAACGGTCAGAAGTTTCATAACAGACAACAGAAGGATGCGCGGTTTCAACAGACAACATTTGGGATGTAATCTGTTCTGGTATCATTCTTTTTAACACTCACAGGTTACATAACGGGACACACGGCGGTACAAATTGTCAAATAGTTCCTGCAGTGAGGGGAGGGATAAGTCTGTTAGTTGTTTATTCATAAGAACCTGGAGTTGCTTGCTGACCTAGTATAACTGAAACGGCTCTCTTTTGTACACGCTCTAGTTCAACAGACACGTATGCTGTTTTTGGGATCCCAAAACGTTAGATACCTATGACATCGCAAAAGTTGTCCGTCCGTCCGTCCGTCTGTCCGTCTGTACGCACGATAACTCTCGAAGGGATTGAGATATTTTGATGATACTTGGTGGGAGGAGCATTTGGGTCAAAGTACAAGTCAAGTTCGAAGATGGGCTCTGTAGCTCTATATCTGAGCGTGGGGGAGGGGTTTCAAATTAAGGGGCAAACAAAATATTCTGAAACAGCTAATGTGATAGTCGATTATGGGGTAAGAAGACATGCTGAACACGATGGTCAAAACCATTTTCTCGCCGGACAAGTAGTTAGCCCGGAATCTTGCCAAAGCCGGAAAGTTTGTTAAAAGTAAAAGTTTTATTTGAAGTTGATTATATGTTCGATTTAGGGGTAAGAAGACATGCTGAACACGATGGTGAAAACCACTTTCTCGCCGGACAAGTAGTTAGCCTGGAATCCGGCCAAAACCGGAAAGTTTGTTAAAAGTAAAAGTTTTATTTGAAGTTGATTATATGTTCGATTTAGGGGTAAGAAGACATGCTGAACACGACGGTGAAAACCATTTTCTCGCCGGACAAGTAGTTAGCCCGGAATCCGGCCAAAACCGGAAAGTTTGTTAAAAGTAAAACTTTTATTTGAAGTTGATAAGATGTTCGATTCAGGGGTAAGAAGACATGCTGACCACGGTGGTGAAAACGATTTTCTCGCCGGACAAGTAGTTCGCCCGGAATCCGGCCGAAACCGGAAAATTTGTTAAAAGTAACTTTTTATTTGAAGTTGATTAGATGACAGATTTAAGGGTAAGAAGAGGCGCTGAATCTGTATATGAAAATCCTTTTTCAACCGGACATATAGTTCGTCCGAAATCCGGTTGAAACCGGATTTTTTTTTTATAAGTTAAAGTTGTATTTGAAGTTGATTAGATGTTCTTTATAGGGATAAGGAGATACGCTGAATTCGTTTCTGAACTATCTTTTTTTGGCTGGACAAGTAGTTCGCTCAGAATTCGGCCGAAACGGGAAATTTGGCAGAAGTAAAGCAGGAAGTTTCGATCAGTATCGTCAAAATAGATACGGCTTATAGATATGGCAAAATAGATCTGAACTTGATCTTCTGAGATGATTAGCGTGGCGACGACTGAATCTGGCGAAGACAAGACCTAGTTGTCTGGGTCAAATAAGAATTTTTTGGGATCCCATCGAAACCTTTGGTCTTGTTTTTAGCGAAAGGGCCCCATAAGGGGCATGCGTACTCGATTACAGGCCTTACGTAACACGGGTAAGCAGCCTTCAGACTATCTATCCCTGTCGCAACAAAATTGCCTCATCCGTATGAGCGTTTGGAGTGATGCACTTCCCGATTTTATCACGGTCTGAATGTGGTCAATAATTGAACAATCACTCGACAGGGTGGTGACCCCTAGAATTTTTGCTGACGTTACTACTGGGAAGGGTACGTTGGGACCAAGGCCGTATCCAGGGGGGTTAGGGGGTTCGACCCCCCCCCCCCCCCCCCCCGAAACCCGCAAAATTAATCGTTTTTTGTAGGCTTTAAGATATGATCTATATATTTTGTGTACTTTTGGTCCGACCCGCTGTCAAACCCCCCCTCGAAGGAGAACCCCCCCCCCCCGAAATAAATTCCTGGTTACGGGCCTGGTTGGGACACATAAAGTCTCTTTTCAGCGGGTTGAACCGTTGGACCTGTGACTTTTGGATATTTAAACTAAGATCGTACTCGTTGCACTGATCAAGAAATGACTGAAATAGATCTTCCACGAACTCTGGCTCAGCGACTCCATTCGCAACAAGGTATTTTAAGATAAATGACAGGTCATAACAAATTTAAATCGCTCTTCAAATGATGAAAGCAGAAAGTTGATCAGGCATATGAAAATAAAGCCTGCGAGCTTCGTACCCTGGGGCTCCGCACGTGAGCTTTGACCAGTCAGAACACACATCACCGTCAAAAATAGGGAAAACGCACTGCATCCGGTCCTTCAGAAAGTCCATAAGTAGCGTGGGCAAGCTCTATGTAACAGCTAGAAAACTTTTTATTCGAATAACAGCGAAACATCTTTCTGTTTCTTACATTTTTATGCTGAGAACTAATTTGAGAGCTTTGATTTTTGTGCGCCACTGACATGTCTGGCACTTTTATTGACATGTAGCTATTCTCGTTCCATTCAAATTCTACTTTACCTTTACCTTACCCAGACCTGTGCTTCCGAATCGCGTCACTGGATTACGTGTCGTACCAAGTCTATGGTTGCGTTCCTATGGTTGCAATACTCTATATGACTAAGTCCAAAACACGCCAGTGATCCTCAGCAAGAACGAGAAAATGTCTCCGTAACGACTCAAACTCCACAACTCAAATCCCGTCTCAACCAATCACGGTTATCTCTGGGAGCATCTGAGATACCGCTTCCGGCTCTTCTGCTAGGTACTCGGCGATTTTGCATCGGCAAGGAGAGTCAATCATCTTTAGTATTCCACAATTGTTAACTTTTCCCAACGATGATCATCAACCATACAAAATAGTTGACAATCGTTAAGCTCTGGAACGCAACCTATGTCGTATCATGTCGTATGGTCGTATCATATAGTATGGTCGTACCATGTGGTACCGTTGGTCGTACCATTTTCTTCTTTGAGCTAGCGTCTTGAAAGCGGGTGGCTTCCAAATAAATCCCTTATCAAGAACAACAGAGCAGAACCGAAAGAATAATGTTTTATTGCACAGTGAACTTAAACGCTTCATAAATTAATAGTAAAAGTGGACTAGCAAACGGGAGGAAAAAACAAAAATCGTGGATTCCGACTCCACTAGTTTTATTTGTTTAGAAAGAAGACAGAATCCTGTAATTTCGTTTAGACGATGACGCCTGCTTGCATGACACTCGAACATTCGCTCTGAACAACCTGAAAAAGAAAGAAAATGAAAATAAAAGCTCGCTACGAACATCGGCCATGTGAGCACTCAGTTTCGACGGCCTTACCGTTCGGCCATGTGAGCACTCAGTTTGGACGGCCTTAACGTTCGAAAAGCTGGTCGAAAATCACTTTATTAGACAACGCCACTTGTGATTGCAGAACGATATGTCCAATGGACGTCCGTTATTCCCGAGTGCCAAGAATCTGTCGTCGAGCATGTAAACACTCACCGATATGTCGCGACTAAGGCAAGGACTAACAATGATGGAGTATTGTGAGAAGTAGGCTAGACGAAGTGCGACAGTCGGTCAAGAGGTTTTGCATAAGCAAGTGGCCTCCACCGGAGTCGTCATATCAATTCCTTACTATCATCATTCTGGTTTTCAAATTTTTTTCAAAAGTTTCGGACTGTTTGTTCAGACGCGACTGGAAACTTCCAGACTGGGACGAAATATCAATTCCCTCCATCTGCTTTTCTTGTGGTCTGTATTCCCTAACGAAGCTTAAAGATTTCTATCAACAATACCTTAAATTTCGTGACGAGTTTATTCTTCTTCTTCTTCTTCCTCCTCCTCTTCTTCTTCCTCCTCTTCCTCCTCCTCATCCTCTTCTTCTTCCTCTTCCTCCTCTTCTATCTCAGCTGGAGGGGGAATTGGGTCGGCAAGATCCTCGTCTTTGTTGGCCTCCTCACCGTCGGGGGTCTCTGGGTCTCCAGGCTTAGCTCCGGGTCGTTCGCCGAACCACTTGGGTAGTCGTGCTGAAGGAGAAAAAGAATTTGAAAAAAAAACAATGGAAAAAATAAAGTGAATTGAATTGAATGTGAATAACAACCAAACGGTGATATAGAACCGTTGACATAGTGCAGAATTATCTCCTTTTTTTATATATACAATTAGTGTTAATGTGGACGAGAACCACCAAATCGGCTTGACCGTTGTATCGGTTCTGAAAATAAATTGAATTGAATTGAACCGCCCGCTTCCCTCTTTGTCTTTTTCATTCAATGGCATGGACCATATACCTGGGTTCTTCCGACTGTACCTCAGCCCTCAAACGGCTCTTTTTCTTACTAGTCAAAATGTTTGGGGAGGGGGCAAGGTATTTACCGACTGGCTGGTCATTTTTACCGACTGTTTTTGCAGAAAAACGACTGTTTTGACGAAAAATCAACTGATTTTAAGAAAAACCGACTGTTTGCAAGAAAAAATCGACTATTTTTACGAAAAATCGACTGTTTTGAAGAAAATGTTACTGTTTCCAAGAAAAAAATGTACTATTTTACGAAAAATCGTGGCGCTGCACGCCGACTCCGCTATTTTTTACCGACTGGCCGACAACATTCAGGGGGGTCCCCCCCCTCCCCCCATACGTGACGCCTCTACCTCCCGGGGCAATGACACGGCGTGAAAGATAGCAAAATCGCATAGAAAGTGCCGGCATTATCTGCGGTGGTCGTAAAAGTGTTCCCATTCTTTGTCAACAATAAAAATAATTAAGGGTAAAGAAAGACAAACTAAACAGGGGTATTTTCAGAAGTTAGGTGACGTGAATAGTTAAAAGTGGGTACAAATAGATTACAACGTCACTGACGGAAGGAAGAGTAACCACAAAAAGTATGAAATGTGATTTGCTTGCTTTGTAATATAAAAATAAGTTAAATTACAAAAGATACTACTGAAAAACAACAATAAAATCATGAAAACAGAAATCTTCGATACAAAATTCAACTAGTATCTACGCTACATGAAATCGCTACGAAGCTGATTACGGGAATTTTATCTTACCTTTTGGTCTGCTCTCGAACTCTCCCATTCTGTCTTGCCAGTATTTCTCAGCCGACTCATTGAACGTTGCTTCCCAGCCCTGTACAAAAGATAAATTAAGAGTGAACGCATTACGGTACCGTTATCGGTTTACCTTCCAAGCACTGCCTGTTTCAATGTACTACCCTAGAAAGGATCGTGTCAACCCATAAGACGTTTTTTCGTGCTGCCATAAACAGTTTGTGGGTCGATTGTGGTTCAAAAAGAGCATCTCTGTGGTCTTTTGTGCGGCCCACGAGTGTGTTTTCGCGACCAATAAGATTTGTGTGGCTCGCTTTGTGGCTCGAGTTCGACAACCAACTGCCAAGGTGATTGTCGATTTTGTGGCTCGTTTCTGGCGGTAAATTTAAATTTAGCAGCAAAATAATGTTAAAACAATAAAATTAACTACTTTCTCAAGCATGTAGACATAAAACTGAGGATCCTTTTTTGCACAGAATGGTAAAGACGAAAGCCTTAAGTTCTATTTGTTGAGATTTTATCTGAATTTAATTTTTATATTCATAGATTTGAAATTACCGCTCCAAAAATACGACTGTGTGGCACACAATCGTGTTTCCGCGACAAACACTCAGAAATGTGTGGCTCACAATTGTGTCGTGGAAAAACGCCTATATTTGTGCCATTGTCACAAAGTGCCAAATCCCTAATTTTACAGAACGAAATCTGAACTAAAAATTGCTGTCTCTGTATCAAATCATCTAAGCGTTAACGTGAGTACAGAACTGTCTATGTTACACCAGGGACCCATAAATTTCCTGTAATGCCTCGCCATTCACGGGGCTTGTCAATAAGAGATTTCTGATGCTATACTGACCGACCGGAAGATATTTCGAGAAATACCCACGGTCCAATCACGTCCAAGGCCAGATAGAGAAAATTTGGGATTGGCTGCTGGCGCCTTGAGCGAGGAGTCTCTTTGGCGCGCAGGTCCAATGAGGCAAACAAGAATGCCGATTCGACCCAAGTGGGGTTTTTGGAAAGTAGGCAAGGGTCGGGCAACATAGCAACATAGAATTATAGGAAATGACAAGCCCCCTGTAAAGGAAGTTTATGGGTCCCTGGTTACACTTAAGATCGCGAAAAAGGTACGATAGATGGCATGCTCTTCTTCAGAGAGTTGATCACGATCACAGGAACTAGAATGAAGCCATAAATCCCAGATTTGACCAGGAAGATCGATGAGAAATCGTGCTAGCGGGAGGCCCTTGCAAATAAATACGAACAGCGCCTCATGGGTCTTTGGATTGGATGTGTCCCAAAAATCTTCCTTCTTCGTTCCAGTCTGTTTATTCCTTTATAGTGGTTGGAGCCACGATGGTAGCTACCGAGGTAGCTACACACATTTGAATGATCTCGGTAGCTTAAAGCAAAGACCTTAGCAGAGGGAAAGACAAGGAAACTCCCTTAGCATGTCGTGGAGCATCCAGGAGCCCGAGCGACCCGCTACCTAGCGTTTGAACCCAGAACTGCACACGCTAGAAGACGCGTTGTTGTTACCATATGACTTATTTAAGAGATACAAATATTCTTGGGAATGAAAAAAAAATGGCCTTACAGCTTTTTGGAATTGATGCTGTCTTTCCGGAATAAATGAAGCTGCACAACGCGTTTTATATTGCTCTTGAGAAAAACATCACAAAGGTGTGTTTGATGATGATTTTGCAAAACGGTCGGTCGAAATGTGATTTTAACTGAAGTCTAATCGATAAACAGCGCTGATTGTTGCGACTTATGGGAGTTTCCAGTCTATCCCTCTTCTAACGTATTTGGCTTAAAGTAACTGTTGTTAGAGTTTGGAACATGCACGAAGACACATGCAGAACAGTCATACATGCAGAAAAGACTTTCGGAGAAAGTTCGGTCAACGGTTCGGTCACTCAGATGGAAAGATTCAAACAAATTCAAAGCGTCGCATCCAAGGTTCGTGCCTGGAAAGCTCGGTATGCAGGCATCGAACCAAAAATAAATGGCAAAATAGTATATAATACAACCAAATATAATGAAGCCACCCTTAGCAAAAAAATAAAAATAAAATCATAGTGTTGAGAATGTCTCTTTGTTGGACCTTGTAAACGCAGTAAAAATAAAAAGCGAGCTCTTCCTCAGAGCTTCAAAAATCAAGTCAATGAAGGTAGTAAGAATAAAACAGTCGCCATCCTAACTTACTCCCGCGTAAAGATGCTTCTTGTCCGTGTACGACCTATGGTCTACTCGTCGCTCAAACTTGGACGCTAGCTGAATCTTCGGCTACGGGGTACAGAACAAGTTACGACATGCAGACGGTACATGGGAAGGAGAAACTACAAAACCTAAGGGGAGCTGGAGGGACATCTAAGGGGCTGTTTAACTTACACCCTCGTATAAGGTTTTCTTATCACCGAATGTCCGTCGGTCGGTTGATCGCTCGTGTTTGGAGGCCAAACGAACTTTAGGCTATAGAAATAGATAGTGGTAAGCAGTTGATATGGCTAAACTTGAGTCGGTCTTCATTGCTGGTTGTTCTGGCTAGGCCACGCACGAGGCCTAATTTGGTGTCGTGGCCTCGTGGGGGAATGTATTTTGCTGCAATTTCCCACCGGTTGTTTGCACTTCCTTTCGGTTGTTGTCTGTATAGCCCTTGTTGGAAAAAAACTATTTCGTGACTACAACGAAATTCTGAGTCAAGTAATAGGGTTCCAGTCAACTTATGCCCCAGGGTTTTCCGACCGAATTTCCTAAATATAAGAAAATTAAAATGTTCCACACGGAATTAATGATGGGTTCGGGTGATCCTGGAAGGAATTCCAGTTCCCCACCGCTCGGCCCTGATTCAACTGATCCGTTGAGATGAAACCACCGAGGAAACCACTGTTGCCACTTCTCTCTGCCAAAACATGTTACTTTCTGGCCTCAGAAACCTGTGACATTCTGGCGCCTACTAATCCCAGTCCCAACTATTAACGAGAAATCTCACTTTATCATCTCCATAATTGTATGCCTCAACTTTTTTGCTTTATTTTTGTATTTAATGGTAAGGAACCAGTAACAGAATTCTGGCTCGCTTTGTCGAAGAAGCGAAAATCTGTGACAAACCGCAGAATTCTGCGACCAGTGGCAACACTGGATGATACTGTTGGGGGACCTGCTGGCCAACAACCGGGAGAAATCTCCTCTCTTTATTCGAGCCTTGTTCGTTTGAACAGAAAAGGGGGAACTAAACGTAATACTTACGGGGTATTTTCCGGTGAGGGCTCTGAAAAGATAGAAAGAAAAATTTAATGAAAGACCTTTTTTAAAACAACAATAATTCAAATTTCACTTTTAGTTCCGGTTCTGCCTGTGCTAACGCAGCGCAGCGAGTAATGTATTCTTTTGCTCAGAAACACTGTTGGCTGCTTACGACGCGATGGCATAAACGGCCTGCTGCTATCCGGAAGGGACAAGAGGCTAAATTAACGAACTTCCTCTGCGAATCAGGGTTTCTGCGTACGGTAGAGAAACACCTTAAAGGACACCTGAATGAAGAGTACCAAGTATCATCCCTATCTGTATGACTTCCGTTAACATTGCCTGCAGAAAACCCAATCCAAATAAGAAATAGTGTTTCCAAGCTATGATTTTTGCTCCATTTTGCATCTGTCCTTATTTCAGTACTGAACAATTTTGGAAATGAGGATTGTCTCCAATCAACCCTTCTTCTGGAATATTTTTTAACCAGTTAAGCCCAAACGTATATCTAGAAAAAAATCTACTACGATCCGGCCAGCGCTGTACAAGATTTGAATAAATTGCGCTTTTTGTCTTGGAGTCTGCATGTGCAAACCTCCAGAAACGAACATCCCTATTTTGAAAACGTCACGCTCAGGAGAAGAATGCTCTCGGTGGCCATGTCTGTTAATGCATTCTCCATGGTGTGTTCAAGTATGGTTTCATTGTTCAGGTGTCCTTTAACTAATTCTTAATTACCTTAATTCGTACTTCGGAGCGAATAAGGTCCATGGTGGATCTGTTACTACACCGGTAGTATCTTTTATTTCGAGAGTTCCAACATGCTTAGAAAGTAACGTGCGCACACAATCCGTTCTCAACACATGTTTCGCTACCGGACCAATGCGGCTGCCGAATTCGTCAAAATGCATTGAAATCCAGATTCAAATGTCTCTTCGAGCGTCCGTTCACCTATGTGAACGGTAAAAAAAAAATGTTGCGTGTCCTTTGTGCTTTAAGCAAAGGGCTGTTCTAGTAAAAAAAAAAAAAAAAAAGCAACAAGTCATGTGTTCGTTCAACTAACTACGTGACAAACTACCATGCAGTATCAAAAGAAATAGCCCTACATAAATAAAATTTAAGCAAAAAATTAGCGCCGCGGGGGAATAAGCGTAAATTAAGGCGGTTGGGCGCGTGTGAAAGACAAGCGAAGCTGATGAAAAATAAATAATGAAGAACTGACAAAGGGTCAATGCTACGAGTCCGCATCCAACTTACTCCGGGTCTAATCCCCTCTTTAAGGCTTTGTGTCTCAACTGCTGCTTCTGACGTTCCTTGAGCTCTTTGAGCTAATGAAGAAGTTAAATCGTAAGACAGAGAAATCAACACAGTCTAGGCAAGATTAGACACTCCTCGACCAAAGTACTGCCTACGTGAGCTCGGTACTCAGTTCCAAAAACCCACATCCCTTTAACTTTCAGTGTTGACGGGTTAGGAAATGTCAAAAGTTTTCAGGAGATGGCCTTCACGAAACTTCATCCTGCAACGACTTTGCCGGTCCAGAATTCTACTTTTGGAATTTCCGGACAGAGGGCCGGATTTGAACAAATCAGGTTTGGGATACGAAATCCGGTCCTGGTTTCCGATTCGAGATCGGCATTTTACATACCTAGCCCTCAGGTTCCCTACCTATCCCACTGAAAGTAAAGGGGCGCGGGTAACTGACTGTGCTTATAGCGGTTTTTTATCCTGCCAAGTGCCACATAGATGGCGTGGGATGCGTGTCCACTGGCGGTACTTCGGCCGAGTTCTAGAAACCCTAGAATCTAGGAGAACGGAGACAGAACGACTATGGCTATCCGAGGCTAAGTCTCAGGGAAACTAGGACAGACGACGACCCTCGATTACACTTACTCAGGGTCCAAACCAAGCTTCAAGGCTTTTTGTCGGTTTTGTTGTCTCTGTCTCTCCTTCAGCTCTTTCAACTAAAAGCAGTCACGAAAAATGAGTTATAAAAAAAAAAATATCACTAAGATTTTAGAAGCTTGTCTCCCTTAGAAACGACATCCTGAAAGCAGGAAAAGGTTAAAGCAGTTTCCTTCATCTCCGACCGGTTGGCGAGACATCTAGCGTCGCTAAGGAGGAAAATGGCAAACTCTGGCATCTAGCGTTGATCCGCGGACTCTACCTACGTTTATCCTGGGACATGAACAAAAGATAGCTTTGTCGGCGAAATAAATGTGCAGAAAAGCAGACCGCTGAGGAATCTACATCATACGCTTTAATGGTCATAAACCGTTAACCATTTATCTATCTATGAAATGGCACCCAACGAATTGTATTATTTTATATACTTCCGAATAAATTTCATCCCAGTTTAATTATTGGTTGCGTACATTTTCCAAATAAAAACCCTCGGAGAATGCACAACTTTACAGACGATGATGCAGACTTCTATTTCCAACTAAGATCGGCCTGCAGGATTGTGTGATAGGATCGTCAGCGAACAATACAATTACCGACAACATGTTTGTGAGCTTCACCCTGTATCAATGAGCAACTCATCCCTAAGAGTAGGCTAATCCATATTTCCTCTTGAATGCTTACGTTGTCGGGAAAGAAACGTAGGCTAAAACTACAAGATTTTTTTTGTTTTGTGAGTCTAAACTTTACCCTTGTCTTATCATGTCCCGCAATATATCCATCCTATCAGGGACCCATACATTTCCTTACTGAACGACGCCTGTCATTTCCTATGCTTTGTATGTTAAATTTTTGCTATGGCCCTCGGGCTGCTTATAGCAATAAACTAACTAACTAACTAACTATATTGATATGATGACGGAACCAAATCCAGTTTCCAAAAATCACCGCTTGAGTCGATCGGCATTCTTGTTTGCCTCATTGGACGTGCGCGCCAAAGAGACTCCTCCCTCAAGGCGCCAGCAGCCAATCCTAAATTTTGTCTATCTGGTCTTGAACGTTATTGGACCGTGGGTATTTCTCTAACTATCTTCCGTGCGCTCAAGATAGCATCAGAAATTTCTTATTGACGGCCAGGCCCCCTGTAAAGGAAATTTATGGGTCCCTGATCATATGAATAAAAGCCGATAACTATTTTATGACGTCAAGGTCTGGAATACTTTGAATGGCTCAGCTACGATAGCACTTACGTCGTAGTCCTGGCGTTTCTGCCTTTCTTCGAGATCGTACTTCTCGGTTTCAAGGTGAATGATGGCCTCCCACAATTCCTCGGCCTTGGTTTTAAGGTTATTGAGGCCCATTCCGTCGAGGCTGAGGGGCTTGATGCGAATGCCAAGGGAGATTTTCTTATCCTCTTCAAGCTGTTCCTTGCTCTTGAGGAGATCCATCCTGGCGGTCTCGACATTGGAAAACTATAAGGAAAATAGTATTACATTTACGATCCCCTTAACCTACGGTTCTTTTAAAGTTTAACCGTAAAGGGCTGGGATAGGACAATCTAGTTATCAATCACTTGTTCACTTAAATTGGCTTGAAGACCCACTGAAAATGCGTTACTTGGTTGTTCCGCTATTCACGAATAATCGATTTTCAAATAGTGGAATTTCCGTGTGATTTGTGGTACCTCTATGCGCTTCTATTTTTGTAGTATGCCTTACAAGAAAGATTTATGACTTTTTTTTGTTGAGGCACTAAACAATCTTAACCGATATCACCACTGCCCACTGAAAAGCCGTGTTTGTGTTGAGATAAAAATTTCCCGCGCCATAGTAGAATTTATGCTGTGGGGACGGCAGCAGATATTCTGAACGTCATAACTAGTGCAGATAGTGGAAAATTAAAAAATCCCTTTGCAAAATCCAAATAATTCAGTGTATTCAACTAAACGAAACAAAAATAAGTTGGCTTTTCATTTAAACTTTAAGGGATGAATGGCTAAGAGACTCTGCTGATTGTAATTACTGCCAAGAACTCCACTTCTGAGTTCAGAAGAGCAGTGGCGGAGCACAGTATCTTGGAGATCAGAAACCTACAACGCTGTATTGGCTACCCTTATCATTAGCAAGAGCGATAAGAATTCTGTGAGACCAACTTTTTTATGAGATAAAGGGGACAGACATGACGTTATTTAATAAAATAACTGGGATCACTGATGGGAGGATTTAAAAAAGTAAGGAAACTGGGAGAAGGCACTCCGAAGGTCCAATGGATCTGTATTGCTCCGTGAGGGGTTTGTGTTGCTGCTTGCTGGTCTGGATTGTACTCACTTTGTCGGACACGCCGGTGGAGGTGGGATTGATCGGCGCAAGGCCTTCCTTTTTCTGGACTTTGAAGTTGGGGTTAGCAGCTTTCTGATCCTAGAAAAATACAAGAACATTTGAAACTGCTTTTAGATTGACACATGCTAAATCTTGTCGTCTGATAGTGCTATAGAGTCGCTGTCATAGCCAACCCTTCGTACGTACGGCAGCAAATGGCCAACAGTTTCAGCTACAAGGGAGCTTTTTTAAAATCTTATCTGACAGGGCTAAACGGATAAGTCAGCTGGGATATATTCTAGTGACATTTCGGCTCTATTTGGGAGCGGTCCTCTTCAGGCTCGAACTAGCTAAACAAATGGTTCGTTTCGATCGAAGGTTCCTTTATCTAGCTTGAAGAGGACCCTTGCCAAGAAGGGCCGAAATATCGATAGAATAAATCTCAACTGACTTATCAGTTTAGCGCCATCAAATATGATTAGACGTCAGCTCGAGCTACAGAATATATATATTCGGTTTTTTGTTAATACCGTAAGGAATGTTTTTGAAGAATAAAGATTGATTGATTGGAAGTTATCAATAAAGGAGCTTGTGAGCATCATTGACAGACCCTTTTTTTAAATTATCTCTCGCAGTTTAAATACAGACTTGGACGCGTCATAAAAATTGCGGTCTTGTCTTGTCAAACAAATGCGGTAAAAAACAAATAACGCTTAACCAAAAAGGAATGGTAGCTGGTCAGAGTGGTGGTGCCGCTCGCTCGCAACTTGTCTAAACTGTCTTTAGAATTTAAATTTATAACTTTCTCCGCCATAACGTAGAAACCGCTGAGAGTGCTTTTACCTAAAATATGCTAAAAATACAAAAATATAATATAATCTCGTATAATTTTCTTTTCTTGTTTTTTTTTCTCTCTGTAATGTGCGAATGAATACTGCCACCCGCTACGGGCAGTGCTCGCTTCGGGTGGAAATTGTTCTCACTATATGTTATCGTTATTAATTAAATAGGCTAAACTAAACTGAGGAAGATGTCCTACCTTGGATGCCTGGACAGCGACCTGTCTTTTCTTCTCGATCTCTTCCAATCGTCTCCTTTTCTCTTCGATTTCCTTCTGTTTCTTTTCTTCCGCCTGTCTCCTCAAGCGGTCCTCCTCTTCTCTCTTCTGAAGAGCCAGACGCTTGTCTTCTTCTTCACGGAGGACCTGAACAACAAATTATTATTAATATTTGTATTATTAAAGAACATATGAATTATTGTTACTATTATTATCATTAAAGAACAAATAAACGGTACCATTTTTGCCGCTCGTGGGAGCCGTTGCTACACAAATAGTCTCAATGCCCCGTTTAACATTCTTTCTTCTTCCCTCTCCAGAACGACAGGATCATCTTTTCAAGGGCAACGGTTTTTGTTCAAATCAAATTGAAAATTTATATCTATTTTAAAAACTTCATATACTGAATTGAATACTCATAAAATAAAATAAAATGTAACAAAGTGAACTAATTTTTTGTTATGTTTTTGTTTTTGACAACAGTTTAGAAAGTAAAGCTAGAAAGCTCTGGGCGTTCAAATTGTTCTCTTTCTTTGCTCTCAGCAACAAGACGACTTTCTTTCACGGGATAACTGTTCAGTAAGTAAAGCTGAAAACCCTCGCAGCTGATAGCCCATACCGCACATCGGAGCAAGGCAGCTTCTTGCCACAAGCGATCGTCTCCTTGGGTGGTTGATCGTACTAGAGCGAAGTTCCGAGGGAGGAAGAAGCAGAAGCGTATCCTAAAGTCTTGTTTTTTTTAAATGAAAATTAACGCAATGGGACCATATCTTGAGCTTGTGGAAAATTTCGTCAAAAATGAAAACGCTAAAAATTTCTTCGACCTGCTCGCAGAATAGGATGCGGTTCTCATTCTGAAATCGCCTCCTGGACGAATACGCTACAGCAGAGACGTTTTTTTGTTCCACAAATTCCGCTTGAATAATTAGAAAAGCCACACTGATAATACTGCCCACAAAGCTTGAGGTAGGGCTGAACAAGGGAATAACAGTGTTGCCACTGATCGCAGAATTTGGCGATATGTTACAGATTCTTTATTTTTTCGACCAGAACTCTGTCCAGAATTTTGCTACCGGTTCCTTACTTGTAAATACAAAAATGAAACAAAAAAAGTTGAGACGTGTAATTATGAAGAAGGACCCAGGACCAAGGACCCAGTTTCGTAGGCACCAGAATGGCACAGGTTATTGCGGCCAGAAGTCATAGGTTCCGTCAGAGAAAAGTTGCAACACTGGACAATAAGCTACAGGCCTGCTTTATCATGCAGTCCATTCCTTCCCGATCCTTTTTCCTTTATCAATCTCCCCAATACGAATATTAGGAAAAAAATACAAAAAACGTAGATATTATTGGTTGTGGTTAAGTAGTTAGTAAACTTTGATGCCAGAAATATATTTTATGATTATATTATAGAGGTTAAATTAAATGTTGTGGGGAGATGGAATGGTTTTGTAGTTATATTTTGTCGGAAAGATTTATTTTTCGCTTTTTTTATTTTGTTTTATTTCCCTTAGATACAGTTTGGTTGAGAGAAAAATTTGCATGTGTCATTGTGAAGGTTTAAAGGACACAAACAAGAAATAATAATAAAAAAAGTATTAGGGGGGAAGAATAGTAAATGTAATCTGGTTTCTTATTCTCAAAAGTTAAGTGACGTAAATAGTTTAAAAGTGGGTAAAATAGATCAAAATTAACGTCACTGAAGGATGGAGGAGTAGCCACAGAAAGTACGAAACATTATTTTCTTTTGTTTTTGTTTAAATAATATAAAAATAAGTTAAATTAGAAACGATGCTACGGGAAAAAAAAATATGAATATTGTCAATCACGGGGGAAGATTTCTTATGTGGGCGTTAGGCTTGGCTTCAACAGAGCAAGTTAGTTTACCTTTCGCTTAGCTTGTTTGTCCTTGAGCCTCTTAAGCTCATCTTCTTCCTTTCCTCGCTGTTTCCTCCACTCGGCAATGTACTCCTGGAGCTGGGCGTCGAGCTCAGCACGCTTGGCGTCTTGACGGGCCTAAAATTAATCATTTAATTCAGAATAAATTATCCTAATCTTGGTACTGAATGGCGATGAATCTCACTCCCCCGCAAACCAAAGAAAATTCGCCTTATTCCAGTTCAGACTTCAATTCGCCTTATTCCAGTTCAGATTTCAATTCGCCTTATTCCAGTTCATTTCAAAGAAAAAGTGGGTGCGACACTCGTGTCACTCAGAGCAGGAGGAGGCGTTAAAAATAGAAAGCGGAAAGAGGACCTTCAAGGCCGTATCCAGGGGGGGTTGGGGGTTCGACCCCCCCCCCCTTCAAACCCACAAAAGTAATAGCTTCTTGTATGCTTTAACCTCTGATCTATGTCTTTTTTTGGTCCGAACCGTGGGCAAACTCCCCCCCGAAATAAATTCCTGGATACGGCCCTGGGGACCTTGCTAAGAAGGACCGAGATAATCGCCAGATAGAATAATCCACAAGGTTTAGCCCAGGCAAATCTAGAATAACTTTTTTTCCGAACAGGCGTGTAATGGATATTCTCCTACTACCAGGGACCCATAAATCTCCTTCACAGGGGGCTTGTCATTTCCTGTGCTTCTATGTTGCTATGTTGCCCGACCCTTGCCTACTTTCCAAAAATCCCACTTGGGTCGAATCGGCATTCTTGTTTGCCTCATTGGACGTGCGCGCCAAAGAGCCTCCTCCCTTAAGGCGCCAGCAGCCAATCCCAAAGTTTGTCTATCTGGCCTTGGATGTGATTGGACCGTGGGTATTTCTCGAACTATCTTCCGGTCAGTCAACATAGCATCAGAAATCTCTTATTGACAAGCCCCCTGAATGGCGAGGCATGACAGGAAATTTATGGGTCCCTGCTACGACCCACGGTCACATTTTGGCCGGAGGCAAGTGCCATAAAAACACGGTAAGCTAAAAGCTTGTCGCTATGCGGAAAAAAAAATTACCTTCAGTATATCAGCACCCTGGACTTCATGGTGTTCATCACCAGCACCGGCGCCGACCCTAGACAATAACAATGGATTAGAAAGAAATATTATTTAAGTTCTTTTTCTGTAAAATATCCTAACTATGACATCAATTAAAAAGTGAATCCTTGAAGAACGGGGGGAGGATTTCAAGGGTAAAGGTAAAGGTATTCCAACCAATAAATCATCGAATATTTCTTACAAGTTCATAACCTAACGAAATCAGTATAAAAACACAGAAAACAGGTATTCCGATTTATGTGACTTTAAAACATTGCAACTGAGTAGTCTCAGTCTGTTAAGATTAAACTGGCAACTATGGGCAGGCCAAAGCGATGCAAAAGGCGAAAATCTGACAGAGAAAAAAAAAAAAAAAAAAAAAGCAGAAAGCGGCGACGCGAGACTCCGCCTACATCTGATCCCGGGGTTTAGGCGTCATTATTTGAACTGTCTGAAAACTGTCCCCTGTGATTGGCTGCTGGAGCCAAGTCTCCGCCTTAAGGGAGGAGTTTCTTTGGCCCCGCCCTGTGGGAGGAGCTACGTCATGGAATGTCGATGCTAGCCTGATGCTACTCCGATAATGTCTGCGCAAAAGTCTAGATGCTAGTCTGTACGGAAATTGCACTCTTTCCGTCGTATCGAGTCAAGAAAACTGAGAATTTGCTTTTCCAGAGTTTTTCGAAAGACACTATTACATTCGGCACTCCGATAATGTCTGCGCAAAAGTCTATGCACTACCGGTCCGCCGGGCGTGTACTAGAAACGTATACACGAGGACGCTGGCTCGGGTCACCATATCTCGCTGTCGATTATTGGGGATTGTCAAGCATTTTTCAAGCCCCAGGGGCTTAAATCACCAGTTTTCCAACACGGATTGATGGTCTTTGCAATAGGGAGGGAGGGGGAGGGGAGAGCCACATCAAAAGGGGTTGGTTCGTTTGGTTAGTTATGCTAAGGTTGAGAGAAAACCGGGTCACGCAAAGAAGTAACTTACTTCTTCGATGGCTTCCTGGTGGAAAAAGAAAAGAAAACTATTAGAACTACGAAAAACTACAGAACTATTCTAGGAAGAAAGCTATGAGAAACAAAAATTGCAATTGCATATTTTGGTACTCGACTCGACAAGAAGAAGCACTGACTACTTGCTACCGGCAATAGGTGGCAGCACTAGGATTGCCGATTTCAAAAATAGCGAAACGAAAGCTACGTAAAAGAAAGCAACAATCAAACAGCAAGCAATCGTGCATTACGCCTCTAAAGTCTTGACCAAACAGACCAGAAATATTTTTTTTTCGGGATCCTATTAACAATTTTTCATCATTCTCCAGGCAGAAAAACTGCAACAGTTTGAGCTTTTCCGGAAATGACGGCAAGGAATTCTGGCCACCGGATGACAAGAATCCGGTCCGTTTGCAAAAGGCATGAGACTACTACAGGTTAGCAAAAGAAAATATAAGCATCCACACTAACTACCTATGTTATTAGAGACAGTACTGTTCAAGCTACTGCTACAGAAGCAACGATTAAGCTACGACATGCATTTGTAAGTCACTACGACTGTTTACGACCTTGTTGTTGTGGCTCTGTGAGGAATTTTGACTTCAGGCGAAGGTGACCCCTAGTTCCGTTTAAGCGAACTAAATAAAAACATAATTTTTATAATAAAATAAGATGACAATTGAGGACACGTGGTTGTTGGGATTTCTGGACTGAGGGAAGACCGTAACAAGGACGGACAGGTGTTGAGGAACGGACGAAGGTCTAGGACAAGTCGGAGGTCCCATATTCCAGTATGCTTATCGTACTGAATCCAGATTAACTGATTTTAAAGTTCTTCCTCACTGATTGTGTAAGTGCGTTGTGCAATTATAAAATGAGCGTACGTACTAAATAATACTGTTACACGGAGACGTACTAATTAATACTGTTAACACAGTGATATAAAAACGGTGGAAAATAAAAGGAAATAAATGTTAAGTAATTGTAATTATTTTGAATTAAAAAAGTTCTTCCATTTAGAGTAGCCTATCAAGTACGGTTTAATGAATTTAGCAATTTTACTGAAAAAAGTTCTTTCTGTTCAGACAATGATATAAAAAAGCGCGTTGAGAGCTGTAACAAATGGTTCCGAGATTGAAAAGAAGGGACCTTCGACATCTAGGATAGACAGAACAGGACAAAGGTACTTGAGAAGTGAAGGTCGGCAGTAGTAGAAACTTACGATTTGTTACGCTCTGGCTCCCTCCTGTAATTGAGCGAAGATCAGTCGATGCGCAGTGCAGAAAAGCAGGGTAAAAAGAAATAAGGTGAAAGAGCATGTCGAAAACGCAAAAACGACAAAATCTTCTGTGGCTGCCGGGTATAACCAAACAGAGAGGCCAACAGCGGTCCATGCTGTGTGTCAAAAGCACTGTGGGGTCAATATGCAGGGTTGTATGCCCGCTAATTCCTCCATTTTCTTACGAAGTTCCAAAGCCATAGTAACGCCTGTGCTAACCCGAATTATCAACTTAAAAACTGAATTCGTTCCGCTCTCGTAAGGAAAACCCGAGAAATGAGAGCGTTTTTACATCGAACTCGAGTTCCGGCCCCGAGATTACTACTGGAACCAAAAGGGAACCTGAAGGGATCCCGACTAAATTAAGCCCCTAGCGGCGCTTTTGGTTGCCTTTCAACTTGACTTTCGCAGGCCTTCAACCTAATGGGCCGCCATTTGGCTAATGAGGACTTTACAGACATACGCCAGATTCAGGGCAACCAAGTGGGACCTTCAACTTTCACACCAACTTCATAAGACTGAAAAGACGAAATAACACTGAGGCAGTCAAAAACGCCGCTAGTCCTACCAGTAACCGACCCAAAAGACCACTCGAGGTGTCCCGCACAAATCGAAGGTGAAAGCTTGTACTTATTAGGCGGAAGCACATGCTGCCAAAGCTGGAGATGGCGTATTCAACCCCGAAATTTTCCGTACCCCCCCCCCCCAGCCAGTAATTGGCCTTCTGCCAGTTCAGCGCCCCAAGCGGACTAGTCTCTGTTTATCCCTCCTCGCCTCACTATCAGCGTCCATCACACAGAGATAGTACAACAGATCATTAGGGAGGTTTGCACCTTTTTTTCTGCTGAATTAAACGCGTATATTACTGAAACGTTGATGATGGCGGTGATCCTTGGGAGACTAATAGAACTACGCAGCTTGGTGGATCTGAACCGGAATATGGAGAATAGCTAGTAATGGGCTGTAGGGTACACCAGCTGCAGAAAAAAAATCAGGTAAAGCTCCATCCATGCATCGCAGGCAAGGCAAAAATAAAAAAGTTACAAAATCTACGATCAGTTAGGTTCCAAAACAGCGGTGTGTGAGAGGCAAGTCGATCTACTTCGAAAGAACGTGGACAAAGTCCGACGGCCCTCTATACTTACTTCCTGAAAGAGAATGTCATATGCAAGGAATGCTATGGGTTTCTAGGAATGCCAAAAGCAAAAAGGACATACTACTCTACACAATCCGTTACAGTTAATACTAGGAGTGGATAAGATAGAATGATCAAATGTGCGCTGAAGCATTGCAATCCCGCATGAAAACTTAATTAGCCATATATAAGTTACTCCTGGCGATGAACACCGGAACCAATCTCACTGATACAGAATAAGACGAACCGTTTAGCACCACCGCCCACGATTCGCAGTTTGCTGGGCCGAAGGAGTACTCACTTACTCTTTTTTTTTCCAAATCAGAAGCATCAATTTTCCAAAGTATTCTCCGTCGCTTCCCAAAACAGAAGGCTGATAGAGGTTTGACAGTGTATGAGCAAGTTGTTCATCCTATTTTATCCATTCTCGCTGTTTCCCAAGGGCCAATATTTTCGATCACCGCCCTCAGTTCCAATCCGTCCACCCTACACCACAGGCTACAACAACAAGAAGAATACAGGTGTGCCAAACAGTAATATATGAAACCATATGGCTGTCCTTTTCAAACTGTAATTCACACTGTTTATTTCTTCCGAACGATGGTAACTTACCATCGGTCTACAACAAGGTCTCTTCCGTTTGTTTTGAACAATATGAGTAATATTTGGCAGGGTGTCCTACTCTTAACGATCACAATGTTCTTTTGGCCTTAGTAAAACACAGTATTCCCACCTATCTTAGTAGGTTTCTTTTATTTCCAATAGATGACTCCACCGAGAGTGTGTTACAGCCCACCGCGACTCTCCGAGTGATGTGAGCGACTTCAGTACCTTACAGCGAAACCAAGCACGGTTGTACCAGGCGGTGACACGCCCTGGGAACCGAGAGCCATGATCGAATACATTGGTCCTTGTTACTACACTGTTCGAAGATTGGTAACATTTAACGCACGTTTGCGCATCCTTTCATTGTGAGAATATATACGCTATATCCTTTTATGTGTTATATTTCGAGACAAACTTCGGTTGTGACCCTTAAATATTATTTTTCGCGAAACGAAAACCTTTGAAAGAGTCATAACAGATAATTTCTCATAAGGCTAAACACAAGGATGCGCAAACATGTGTTATCTGTTATCAAACTTCTGACAATGTACTGCGTGATTGCTACTACTGCTACTACTTGCTACTACGGGGTGCTCAGCGAGTAAAAAATATGTCATCATCTCCATTCCTTATTAGAACTTTCGGATTTTCGGAAGTACAGCTGTGAGGACTGCGGGCAAACGACCAAGCCGCTCCATTAGAATGTCTAAATACGCTGCGATTGAAACTTTTGTCAAAATTGGAATCCGAACTTGCAGCGGAACTGGCCAATAGAGGCTGGGTATCTTCCAAATCACCTTTTTATGGCTTTTACTACACGGTGAAACTATTCTACGTGAAAACTATTCTAAATTCGTGAAAACTAAGTAAGTCGAAATGAAAAATAGCGGTAGTTTCAATCGGAGCGAATTCGATCGAGATGGGATATTTCATTGGGGGAAGTTTCCCCCAGTGGATTTTCTCCAGTTTTATCAGTTCAACCAGGAAAGTTGAAAAGCGCAACTTTTCCTGAAGTAAGCGACGAGGGTGGTTAGAATCCTGGAAGGAATTTCAGTTCACGACTTGGTCGCTGTCCGCGCCAAAAAGAATCCACCGGACGATATAGAGCGTTTTCCACCCTACTTACGTCACGAGTTTTGGCTGTTTTGCGTCAAGACTGGAACGCTTTCTTTAATTTTCGGTAAAACGTAACTCCACGAGGTAATCCAGCCAATCACCACGCTTACTACGCTCCCGAGCACGATAAGCAAGTAGCTACTATTAGTACTTCATTAGTACTTTCAAGAAGGCCAGCGTAGGTCAGCGTAGTAACGAAGGTCAGCGTAGTAACTTTTCGTGAGGTTGGAACGGATATAGTAACTAACAGTTACTATTGTTAGAAGGGTGGAACACGCTCATAATATGTACATTTTGCCCAGGAAATTTTCTGTCGAGGAAAGCAAGCAAAGCAGAGAAGGTAAGCTAAACTGTGTCAGTTCTACGAAGCCTTACTACTGGCTAAATACTAGTTAAAGATGGCGTGCGAAATAAGTCGGATAAGTTTCCTGCGGCCGAGCTGCGGTTTCAGCTTGAAGTTCTGGTGCACAATGTGATCAAATGGTACTTACACCTCCTCCTCGTCGCTGAAAAATAAAGAAAAGGGTATGATTATTTGCGGTCCTATGAAGTATTGCATCTAGAAATTTCTTCAGCGCACAGTAGATTTATGCAACGTTTACACACTGCGTAAATCCGAGCGTATTTTGAGACACGAGCGTATTTTACGCACATATTTGGGCTTGAAAAGATCTTTAGCAATACGGACGTATTTGAGAAATCGGTCCGTTTTGTATATAAATACGTCCGTATTGCTAGAAATCTTTTCAAGCTCAAATACGTGCGTAAAATACGCTCCGAGGTTTGTCAACTACTGGTTAACGGACCCGTCGTGCTTATCATTTCAATGCAACCTATTTCCGTAGGCGCTCCATCCACTAGACCCGGATTGAATACGGTAATTGCCAAGTAAGATTTAAAAAAGCACATCCGAGGCTATAGGCTATGCGTAACTCAAGTAGGCCATTTTAATGTTCGGGTTTCAGAAGCTATCATCAGCCGGTGCGAAATCGGTATCCAGTATATAATTTGGAGTTCAATGTCTGGGCCAGTTCTAATTGATTAGATGCTCCAGATTCCTGAATCCGGGTGCATAACGACAGGAACCAAACTGAAATAACATTATATATATTTCTAGTTCGTAATTCCGAAGTTCCTGTTTACACTTTATTCTTATTTACTCGCACGGATTTGTTTTAACATAAGAAACCGCTTATGTCTTTGCGTCTTTATTTTTCGTGTCATCTTCCTAATAAAACTCTTTATATTATTCTAACCCTTTCGACTATGACAAGAAGAGGAAGTAGCCTACGAAGGAAACGATGCGAAATAAGCTGATTAATATGCAAGAAAGCCGTATGTTCGAACTAGCGAGCACTCAAGGCAAGACATAGTAGGGACCAGATGTTTACCCCCCCCCCGCACCCACGTAAAATGTGAAAGAGATTTTCGCCCAAGACAATTACACCTGTCATCCCTTGAGACACCTCCCTAAAATATCCAACGGACGACCCCCCGGCCCCCCCAAAACGCTGTGCCATCTTCTCTGGGGGCCAACACTCCTAGTCCCACGTAAAGTCCCCTAAGGCGAGCGCTATGAATGCAAATACTAATAAAGGCGATTCGGATTGGCCGCTGTACTGCATGAACCAGATCGAGAATTCTCGCAGGTGCAACGGACTGTGCCTATCAGTTCTCCCAGCAGGCTATAGGTTCCTCACCCTTATTCCAAGGCGGCCGGTAAAACAAAGTTACTTTCTTTCCACAGGCTCTGTATTTTTTTTTTTTAGTCCCGAAGTTTATTCGCCTTTGGAAACATGAACCCAGCTCAGTAGTATTTTTAGCTGCCGCAGGCAAGCACCCAAGAAACTATCTGGAGCACACGACGCGCTCGCGAACCATTCCCATTCAAGGGACCGGCGAAACTGATTCCAGCTAGAAACAAAACAATATCGCATCCTATGAATTAGGCAATTACGCCTAAGGCCATCAATAACAAGCGATCGAAGAGGTACCCTTTCAACAAATTTTGGGGCAAAGAAGGTGTGTTTTCCCCAGATGAGCCGTTTGTTCCCACCTCTCCTCCCGTCGTCCGTTCGTCGGTCCGAGAGGAACACTGGTAGTTTTGCCTTATCCTGTCAATTAGTCTCATCATTTTTATTATTGTAATAACTCAGTGGATTATTTAGTTTGGGTGTTAAGTGTATGAATCAAACAAATTGTAAATATTCCGGTTTGGCTATCTAGTTTAATAAATTTGATTGATTGACCGGTTGAACTAATGAATGCAGAAATGGTTTATCTGAACACAAACTCATTCGTGTTGGATGCATCTTCAGTCCTTGAGCCTCTTGCATTATAGGGGGTACAGTCAGGGGCGTCACGTATGGGAGGACCCCCCCCCCCTAATGTTGTAGGCCAGTCGGTAAACAATAGCCGACTGGGCGCGAACAGTAGATTTTTCTTCAAAACAGTCGTTTTTCGTAAAAATAGTCGATTTTCTCTTAAAAACGGGCGTTTTTTGTAAATCAATCGTTTTTCTTAAAAACAATCTTTTTCTGCAAAAATAAATCGGTAAAAATGTTGCCCCCCCCCCACCAACAAAAAAAAACATTTTGGCGAGTAAGGCCTCTGGGTTATCCTGGTACCAAGACTGCGTGGAGTCGCTCTTTTCTGCATTTCGCGGTGAACAAATTCATATTTTTGCGTCGAATCAAACAATATAAAACTTAAACTCAAAAATAACTGGGCTTATCATCAAAATTTGGCAGTAAAATTTACACAAACACTACAAAAAAGACTAGAGGTAGGTACCATTTTCAGGAATCTAACAAAAGTAGGCCTACCAAGCTTTTTTTATGTTATTTTCTGTTTAGGCGAGTAAGGACTGGGAGGAAATTTTCTGATTTTTTTGTGGGCAAGCGCGGTTTAGGGGAGTATCATGGATAAAAGGAAAAAACATTTTTGAACTTGGGCTGTAGATCCATGTTCTTGGTAGAACGTAAAAGAGTCCGTAGCCTATACAAGCAAAGCGTTATACTAAGCCTTAAGTCAAAAACGGCGGGAACAACTTTCCAAGTGATACATTCGCTATTCCCAGAAAGAAAAAGTACGGAGGCCTACGTTAACCAAATTCGTAAAAATAAAACTTACGAGTATTCGGAGTCTGACATCTTGAGAGAAAATTACAGGTCTGAAAAAATAAGAAAGAATTTAGTGAGCCAACTTACAATGTGATTCTGCTACCCGAGCCTTTGGAAAACTTTGACTTATTTAACATAGGCGAAACCTAGAGGGGTGGCTCAGTTGATTTTGGTGCGTATACCAAAATCGGTGAGGTCTTGTACCTCACCTTTTATTGTCCGAATCCGAAATTTCTTTTCGATTCCTCCTACAATATAGCCCAGGCGCCGGCGTCTGATGTACATATGATACCAAGAAGTCTGTAACCCCTATCTATTCCACCTTCAGTAAAAGCACACGCTCCAACTCATCCCCCCCCCCCCAAGGACCGACCACCATATTTTTTCTTGCAGTGACTCTGTAGCGCAACCTCTCGTCGGGGTCGGGCAGCTAATCCGGTTTTGCTGCCTAGTGCTTGTCGTCAAATGGAATTGGGCAATCAGCAGGAAGATTATAAAAATATCATACAGAGCTGCAAGTCGTATAAATGCATGAAAATATATGGTAGAAGCTTACGATAATACTTCCTTGGGGAGTACTTAATAATAAATTATCCAAAATATGAGAGAGAGATGGGCGAGTTAGTCACGTCTGTCAACGAATCTCTTCCTTGCCATGAAGTATTAATTATCAAAGTCCACTCGGTATCACAAGGTGTCCGCACCTCCTGGGTTACGTATAATGCATTACCACTTAATCCACAATTGCTAGGCACTTCCACAACTTAGGATATAATTGCCTTCGGAAGAAAAGCAAAAAATCCAAAATCCTCGATTATGAAACTTCGAAAATTCTTCACTTACACTTCCAGGCACGAAAGTCGGGACTCGATTCGCGTACCGTGCGCGAATGACTTCAACCACTTCCCAGGAACGTTGGCACGCGGACTGGAGACACAAATAGAACTTATCACCTTCCAGAGTCTTTCTTTCTTCCTGACCATTGGCTCAGGACCTGGAACCAGGACAGGAGCCGCGTACAGCGCTCCGCTATAAGGTCTAGGAAGTGAATTAGTAAGTTCCGGCAGATCAAATACTACTACTTGTGACTCAGCCCAAATCTACTGTCACCCACCGGCACAGAACCACCCTTATAAGAATCTAACCGTAAACCAACAAAGTTCCATCTTTCGAGGTCAGAAATATACCGATTCAGACCGGTCTAGTAGGCTACACTAAACCCTTTTTTTTTAAATCCATGCTCAAATGCTGTGGCATGGATGAGCATGGTCCATGCGTAACCCTTATTTCCCCAGGGGGGAATAACTAAACCAACTGTAAAATACTCTCTATTTCGTGATAACCGTAAACCTTTTCTTCCGCGAAAATGTCATATCGGCACAAGGAAACAAGACCAAAGGAGTCGATGGGATCCTACAGCTGAATATTTATCGGACTTCTTGATACAGATAATCGGGTGCATATAAATACATATACATAAATATATAAATGTAGGCTATCATTCTTCAATGGTTATCCCTGTGAATGTCGGTTCGGAGTCGGTTGCTTCCTTAAAACTTTCTCCACCTATGGGGTAAGAATAACCAATAACCTAATGCCAAATCCTACCCTAACGAATTTCCAGGTTTTAGCAGGTAGGATTGCTTCTCAGATGAGAACAAGACCAAAGTTTTCGATGGGATCCCAAAAATGTAATATTAACTACGTCTTGTCTTCGCCAAATCCAGTCTTCGCCAGGCTAATCATCTGAGAAAACCAATTTCAGATATACCTGTATAAGCCATATCTATTTGACGATACTGATCGAAACTTCCTGGTGTACTTCTGCCAAATTTCCGGTTTCGGCCGAATTCCGAGCAAACTACTTGCCCAGCAAAAACAAAAAATAGTTCAGAAACGAGTTCAGCGTATCTCCTTATCCCTATAAAGAACATCTAATCAACTTCAAATAAAACTTTAACTTCTAAAAAAAAAAATCCGGTTTCAACCGGATTCCGGACGAACTATATGCCCGGTTAAAAAATGATTGTCATATATAGATTCAGCGTTTTTTCTTACCCTTAAATCTATCATCTAATCAACTTCAAATACAAATTTTGCTTTTAACAAATTTTCCGGTTTTGGCCGGATTCCGGACGAACTATTTGTCCGGCAAGAAAATGGTTTTCACCATCGGGTTCAGCACGTTTACTTACCCCTAAATCGAATATCTAATCAACTTCAAATACAAATTTTGCTTTTATCAAATTTTCCGGTTTTCGCCGGATTCCGGGCGAACTACTTGTCAGGGAAGAAAATGGTTTTCACCATCTTATTCAGCATGTCTTCTTACCCCTAAATCAAACATCTAATCAACTTCAAATACAACTTTTACTTTTAACAAACTTTCCGGTTTTGGCCGGATTCCGGGCGAACTACTTGTCCGGCGAGAAAATAACTTTCATATTCGGATTCAGCGTGTCTCCTTACCCCTAAATCCACTATCTAAACAGCTTTCAAAAAATATTTTTTTGCCCCTTAATTTGAAACCCCTCCCCCACCCTCAAATATAGAGCTACAGAGCCCATCTTCGAACTTGACTTGTACTTTGACCCGAAGGATCCTCCCACCAAGTTTCATCAAAATATCTCAATCCCTTCGAGAGTTATCGTGCGCACAGACGGACAGACGGACAGACAGACGGACAACTTTTGCGATGTCATAGGTATCCGTCACTAACGTTTTGGGATCCCAAAAACAAGTTCAGATACGGATTCAACATGCATTTTTACCCATAAATCGAATCTTTTAATCGACTTCTGCAATGTTTTTTTAAGGAAGCTAAATTTCCGGTTTGGGCCGGATTCCGGGCGAACTATTCGTCCGGCAAGAAAACAAAGTTCAACAAAGGATTCAGCATGTCACCTTTCTTACCTCTGCACTAATTTTTAGATAAGCTTAATTTCCGGTTTTTGTCCGGTTTCGGGCGAAGTATTCGTCCGGAAAGAAAAACTAAAAAATGAATTCAGAATGTCTCCTTACCTCTATAACGAATCTCTAACCAATTTAAGAAAACCTTTCCTTCTGCCAAATTTTCCGGTTTGGGCCAGATTCCGAGCGAACTACTTGTCCTGCGAGAAAAAAAGTTTCAGATATGGAAAGCAGCATGTCCCTTGACCCCTAAATCGACTGTTTTATTGGTTTCAAAAAAATATTCATTTCGCCCTCAACTTAAAACCCCCACCCCTAAATATAGGGATACAGGGCCCGTTTACGACCTTGACAAGTTCTTTGACCCAAAGGATCCTTGTACCAAGTTTGATCGAAATATCTAATCCCTTCAAGAGCTATCTTGGTAACAGACAGACAGACGGACGAACGGACAAACTTTACGAAGTCAAAGATATCCCGTCATTGACGATTTCGTATCCCAAAAAGAACGTAAATTCACTCCCTCCAGTAAAGTCTCCCCTCTTCCGCAAGACAGTCTCTAAGTAGCCTATTTTGGCCATCGATTATGTCTGGTTCGGCAACGCCTGGGTTCTTAAGTTCCTTTCATGAATACTATGAACCTCACTGAATAATTAGCATGCCGTATTTGCAAGTTTTAAATACCACCTTGAGAATCACTCTTTCATTTATCTTTTTCTTTCTAGGCTGAATTTCTCAACTATGTATTGTAGAAATGTTTCATGCGTAAAATTATGTTTCGACCTGAACGTGATACTCGGTAAAAGGGGCCTTCATTTCACGTAACATTACATTTGCTCTGTTTCTCCGGTCAAGAGAAACAGGAAATGGAAGAGATCGTCTAGCTCTATCAGTTTCAATTTATCTGTTGCTCGATTTTCAAGCATACTTTCACAAGCATGTGCAACTTCCAGGAAATTTGACAAGGCTTACCGTCTAAAAAACAAGACCAAAGGTTTCGATGGGATCCCAAAAATTGAATATTTCATCCAGACAATTGGATCTTGTCTTCGCCAGATCCAGTCTTCGCCAGACTAATCATCTGAGAAAACCAGGTTCAGATATACCTCTATAAACCATATCTATTTTGACGATACTGACCGAAACTTCCTGCTTTTATACGTCTGTCAAATATCCGATTTCGGCCGAATTCCGAGCGAACTATTCCAGCAGAAAAAGAAAGAAACGAATTCAGCGTGTCTCCTTATCCCTATAAAGAACATCTAATCAACTTCAAATAAAACTTTAACTTATAAAAAAAAATCGGTTTCAACCGGATTCCGGACGAACTATATGTCCGGGTAAAAAATGATTGTCATATACAGATTCAACGTCTCAATCTACCATCTAATCAACTTCAAATAAAACTTTTGCTTTTAACAAATTTTCCAGTTTTGGCCGGATTCCGGGCGAACTACTTTTCCGGCAAGAAAATGGTTTTCACCACCGTGTTCAGCATGTCTTCTTACCCAATAATCGACTATCACATTAGCTGTTTCAAAACATTTTGTTTGCCCCTTAATTTAAAACCCCCCTCCCCCACCCCTAAATATAGGGCTACAGAGCCCATCTACGAACTCAAACTTACCCTTGACCCAAAGAATCCTCACACCAAGTTTCATCAAAATATCTCATTCCCTTCGAGAGTTATCGTGCTTACAGACGGAAAGACAGACAGCTTTTGCGATGTCATAGGTATCCCTCACTTACGTTTTGGTATCCCGAAAACACGCTGCACCACCCTAAGGTTGGACACAACTGATCAGCCTAGCACGCTACTCACTCATAAGTAGTCGTAGTTTCATCAAAATATCTCATTCCCCTCGATAGTTATCGTGCTTACAGACGAGCAGACGGGCGGACGGACAACTTTTGCGTTGTCATAGGTATCCGTCACTAACGTTTTGGGATCCCAAAAACAAGACCAAAGGTTTCGAATATTTATTGAAACCAGAATGTTGGGTCTTCCAGGAGTCTTCCAGCTTCACTCAATCTCTTCGAGTTTCGTGGTAACTACCGAATCCTGGCAGTTACAGCGAACAAATTACAGAATCCCAGTTAGTATACCAAATAAGTTCAGACAGATATGGTAACTACGGAATCCCAAAAATTACATCGAGAAAATTACCGAATCCCAATCACGATACCGAATAATTTTGGACCGATTCGAGATTCCGTGTAACTACCGAATGTCCATATATATACCGAACAGTTCTGGCATCGAAAAATTACCAAATAATTTCAGCGAATTCGCTCACCGAATTCGTGATAACTTCCGAATCCTGGCAATTATACTGAATCCCGATTATTATGCCGAACAGATTTGTACTGATAGCCTATTTGGGATTTTGTAAAACTACCGAATCCCCGTAAATAAACCGAATAGTTCTGGTATCGAATACCACACAATTTTAATAGAATTTTGCGAATTCGCTCACCGAATTCGTGATAACTTCCGAATACTGGCGATTATACTGAATTCCGATTATTATGCCGAACAGATTTGTACTGATAGCCTATTTGGGATTTTGTAAAACTACCGAATCCCCGTAAATATACCGAATAGTTCTGGTATCGAATACCACACAATTTTAATAGAATTTTGGGGCTCAGGCCCAAAATTTTACCGAATCTCAAAAAGTTGGGTGGGGTTGTACACCCCTCTTGAGACGTCCGTGTTCCTAGATATACAGTTACCAATCTACGAACTTGACCTGCGCTTTGACCCAATGAAACCTCTTACCAAGTTTCAACAAAATATTTCAACCCCTTCGAGAATCGTGCTAACAGACGGATGGATAAACTTTACGAGGTCATACGTAACGTTTTGGGACCCCAAAACCGTCACTTCTCTGTTGGCTGTCGAAGGAATGTGGGCCAAATAAAATGTGTTCTAATTGGTAAGCTGTACAAGTACAAGTTCACCATCATCTTGAACTGATTAGCAATAGTTCGATCCGGCCTGATTGCTGCAGATGATGCTTTGTTCCTTAACCCTGAGGCAATGTAACACAATCATTCACGATCCAAATCACAAAATGTATAGGCTGGAAATTTCCCAGTTTCTATTCCACAAAAGCTTTCATATTCCAGCTAATTTTATTCCTCATCAAAAATCGACCCCCCCCCCCAAAAAAAAAACTCCGCTAGCTCATCACATTCGCACATGTTGTCCCCGTTTACTTTCTCAAACGCTGGTATACGTAATATTTCGGTGAAAAAAGATCGTGGGCAAAATGTCCAAGGTGATGTACCATCGCAACAGTATGGTAAACACAGTACGGTAAGAAAATTCAACGTTCTGAATTTAAATTGACATGCTTTGTATGTTTGTTATCGGATTGTATTTAAAATTGTAACATGTATGTGATTATTTATGACTATGTTGACCATGTATGACGATCCACCACTATTTCTGTAAAAAGACAACACGGAATAAACGAAGTGTTATTAAGGCCAGATCTTCCTCCTATTAAGGAGCGGTAACCCATCCGACCAGGTCAGGCCTACCAGGTCCTCCAGTTGTGTGCAGCTCATGGCGGCCCACCCAATCAAGCCTTACATATAGTGATGAAGAAAGTTGTTTGACTTAATTGTGTAGTACAATAGACTATTTCTAAGTTAAAGTTTAACCGAAAAGGGCTGGGATAGGACAATCTAGTTATCCATCACTTATTCACTTAAATTGGCTGACCCGCTGAAAATACGTTACTTCGTTGTTCTGTTCACAAGTAACAGATTTTCAAATAGTGGAATTTCCTTCTGATTAATGGTAGGTACTGAATTTTTGTTGTATCCTTTACGAGAAAGATTTCTGATTTTTTGTTCAGGCACTTAGCAATCTTCACCAATCTCCCCACTCCCCACTGAAAAGCTGGAACTGTGTTGAGATTAAAATTTCGCGCGTCATAGTAGAATTTACGTTGTGGGGACGGTCGCAGATATTCTGAACGTCATAACTAGAGCAGATAATGGAAAATAGAAAATATCCCTTTGCAGAATCCAAATAATTCAGTGTACTCAGTCAGACGACAAAAACTTGAATCTGCTTTTCAGTTAAACTTTAAGAGTCTGTTTTAAAATATAGGAATCAGTGTTTTTTCTCTCATGAATGTTTTTTAAGATAAAGACGAATAAATTAATTAATCAGTCAATCAATTCCATTTAGGCTCTCGCCCTGAATCCTAAGCATAACCTATATATGTTTAGGCCAAGGTACTGAACGAATAACTCATCGGAGCCCAAGGCTAACATACATTACGTATAGGCTGCAAATTCAATCTCACGTCTCGAAACGTAGGCATAACCTGTGTTTAGGCCAAAGGTATTGAATCACCTCGGAACTTTCTCAGGAATGTCCGGAGGGAAACCTGTGTGCCTGCACTCATCAAGTTTCCCAGCTAAGTTTAGCTCTATAGAACCATTCCCTGCCTGGAATCAGTGATCGCAAACATTGCCAGCTGGACAGGTCGCAGAATGCTCGAGGAACAATTTTCCACAATTAAGCGGACACCGCTTTGTTGTTGTTAAGTGCTGCGAGTACGGAGGGAGGCTAACCTGAACCGTAGTTTTCATCATTTTACTTCTCAGTAGGTTAAATAGTGCCATCAGTCAATCACGAGGTCGCCTACTCCAGTCATACACACAGCCTCAGTTTTTGGGCACAGTGCTCCAAGATTAGGATATACCCCAACGTATGAGCAGTCGCTGGCACCATGTCAGTAAACCTTGAGGGGATTGGTTTCGGTCCCCAATCCCAGGTTTATTAGACAGAATCGAAATTTATATTACTCTTTTGGGGGAAAATTTGAAGCAGTTTCCGGATATAATTTAGCCTAAAGCAAGCCTCGCACTATTTACTGTTTATGTTCCAATATTAAAAGCTATCTGAATAATGTAAGTGTTGGTAACTTACAAAACGAAATAAATGAAACGACTTCCAAATCAGTACACTCCCTCGAGCGATACTATCGGCTGAGGGGTTTGACACTCCAACAGTAAGGCTAGGCTCTGCTTTAAAAAAAATTATTCACGGCCTTGCCTATTTTAAGCCTTTTCCCAGGCCCACTGACTTCTAGCAAGATCTCGGCAAAATTCAAAACCGGTTTCACGCAATAATAGCATGATACGCGACCACTCGTCCGCAGCATAATGCGTATGGAAACTAGTGAGTCGCGGCAAATGCAAAGATTAGTAAGCTGTCGTTAACGGGTTCAGAATGTAAAATAGAACATTTGGATCTCCGGGTTTAAAGGACACTTGAATGAAGAGTACCAAGTATCATCCCTATCTGTACGACTTTTGAAATTGCCTGCAGAAAACCCAATTCAAATACGAAATAGTGTTTCCAAGCTATGATTTTTGCTCCATTTTGCATCTGTCCTTATTTCAGTACCGAACAATTTTAGAAATGAACAAATTTCTCCAATCAACCCTTCTTCTGGAATATTTTTTAACCAGTTAAGCCCAAACGTATATCTAGAAGAAATTCCTATACGATCCGGCCAGCGCTGTACAAGATTTGAATGAATTGCGCTTTTGTCTTGAAGTCTGCATCTGCAAACCTCCAGAAACGAACATCCCTATTTTGGAAACGTCACGCTCAGGAGAAGAATGCTCTCCGTGGCCATGTCTGTAAATGCATTCTCCATGGTGTGTTCAAGTATGGTTTCATTGTTCAGGTGTCCTTTAAGAACTAATTAATGATGTTACGGCAGTGCTTGCATTGGCTTGGCAGTATAGGTGCAACAGGTCCTTGAACGTAAAGCAATTGCTTTGCATTTAGCAACCTATTTAGCGGTAAAAAAAATGTCAGGAAGGAGGAAGAGCTTGAAATAGAGTAAATGGCGCCCCTGATCACGTTGCCGTGGAGCAGGGGGACTGTACCCCCACGAAAATTTGTTTGAAAAAGATTTTAATTTCGGATTTCCAATTCAACAGATCCGCCTTTCGTTCCCGTGTACCACCATGGTCAGTCGGTTGTTACTCTTTGCACGAAAGCACTCAACAAGTGAAATATGCCCTTTATGACGCAAAAAATATACGCGTAAAACTTTTATTCTAACTCGCGGTTCATTGCCATAGCAGGTGGGCATCAGGAACACGAGGTTTATAAGATAGGCATGATTAAATGACTATTTCGGGAGGGGCAACCGGTGAGACACTGTCACTGTTCAACAAACGTACATAACATCTAGACAGGAATATCGAAACAGTGGCCAGACCCCCCCCCCATTCGATGACAAATTTGGATATAAAGGAGACGCAGATATGGTGGCACACGAGGGACAGATGTACGGACAAGCAAAAAGCGTGACACTGGAGTCGTTGAGGACAGCAGGCATCCACTGATCAGGTTAAAGTTTCACACTGTCAGAAGTTTGGTAACATTTAATACGGGTCGCTGTCACTACCGCTACACGTCAGTTCGCCTAAACAAAAAATCCGACATCCGCCCACACGTCAGTTCGTCTACACGTCAGTTCGCCTACACGTCAGTTGGCCCAAACCTCGGTTCGTTCACCGTCAGTTCACCTATCATAGAAATCCGTCAGTTCGCCCACACGTCAGTTCGCCTACACGTCAGTTCGCCTACCGTCAGTTCGTACAAACGTCAGTTGACACAAACGTCAGTTCGCCTGCAAAATCCGTCACTACGCCCAAAGATTCATACCCGCCTATTAGTTCGAAGTCGACTGGGTCACCGAAAGCAAATTATGCAAAGTGAATAAAATCCAGGGGATTAATAAAAGGAAGCCGACATTTGCGCGTATTGATGAGGGTAAAATTAGTTCAGAAGCGGCGAGCTTCCGCAATTGTCCCATCGAGAGAAACGTGTGGGCGAACTGTCGGAAAATCTGGGTGAACTGACGTTTATGCCAACTGACGTTTATGTCAACTGACGCTTGTGTGAAGTGACGGTAGGCGAACTGACGGTGGGCGAACTGACGTGTAGGCGAACTGTCGGGTTTTAGGATTGGGTGAACTGACGTGTGGGCGAAGTGACGTGTAGGTTAACTGACGTTAGGCGAACTGACGGTGGGTCAACTAGCGTTTGGATCAACTGACGTGCGGGTCAACTGACGTGTGGGCCAATTGTCGTGTGGGTAAACTGACCTGTGGGTCAACTGACGGATTTTTGCGGGTCAACTGACGTGTAGGTGAACTGTCGGAAAATTTGGACGAACTGACGGAATTCTGAGGCGAACTGACGTTTGTGTCAACTGACGTTTGTGTCAACTGACGTGTGGCGGTACTGACCCTTTAATACATATGTTCGCGTATAGTTCTGTTAAACGTTTTAAGAATGCATGTGTCATGATATTGTGTAGTGGTATGTTTCGAGACGAAACTTCTGTTATGACTCCTTTAACTGTTAAATTTCGCAAAAGGATAACATTTGAAGGGGTCATAACATACATATATTCACAATGTTAAACGCAAGGATGCGCTAACATGTCTTATTCGTTGTCAAACTCCTGACAATATGTGTACTGTTTTCTTTTAAGATGGTAACAAATGAATCAACAACCAAGACCGTTAAATCGTGTTTATTCAAACCGAAGTTCGGTAATTATGTTAAAGATCATATAAAAGCACAGGATTTCTAAGACAGAAAAAAAAACAACAACAAAGGAACTGCTTCCAAGAAATTCCGAATTGGCACATTTTTCATTGTCATAAGTACTTAAGTCAAGCTAAGCATTAGTTATGAGATCCTCAGAGGGCTTGAGAAATGGACACGAGGGATTACAGACACATCAAAAAGGGTTATTTTTAAGAGACATGCGCTACGCAGCAGGAAAGTAAAAATCTTTTGGAAAAAAAACAAAAACATTCTGTTCCGTCAGTGAATTCGCTTTCTTCTGTTAATAAACGCCCAATGAATTTTCCCGATCCCGCCCAACATTTGGCATATAAAAGAACAGAAATACATTCGTTTATATACGGGAAAAAATGCGTCTTCGATGCAAATGCAGATAATGACAAAGGTTATCATAATTATAAAAGATCTGACATCCTTTCATCCCGTGGAAGCCGGGCCTGGGTCTCTGGGGCGTCAGCCCTAAAATTGGTGTCTTAAAGCCCCGTTCATAAGGATGCCTAGCCAAGCACAGATGTCTAGGCACATGCCTAGCATCACTGTTCACACCCATGCCTAGGCACAGATTTTGGGCCAAGCACGGAGTTCCAGGCTCTAGAACTCGGTGCCTGGCTACGCCTGAACACGCGCCTAGGCATCTGTGCTTGGCTAGGCATGCTTGTGAACGGGGCTTAAGCTGAAATTCAGTTAGTTGATAGCTTCCATCACAACGTGAACCCCTCAACCAACCTGATCAGCCTAAACTGTTAATAGAGCGGCTACTATTGGCAAAGGATTTTTTTTAATTGTTTTGTAAGTTTTTGTATGATAGCTGAAATCCCGCACATTGCGACTAAGTTCTCTTGCTTTAGTATGAATTCTTTTTGTGCTTTGCTTTGCGTTATTTTCTCTTATTCAATTATAATATTCCATCAATTCATCTTTCTTTGTATGATGGGTGATAAATAATAAACGTCTCCTTAAAGAGATAGTCGCAACCCCTCTCTAACCTGACTTAAGCTATATTATCGTTCGCTCCAAAACTGATCGTACTATGAGGAATGAGGAAAACAGAGGACGGAAATACTAAAGGTCAGTGCCCAGTCCCCGGAAAACCTGAAGAAAAATGGAAGAAGACCTGTGGCAAGGAATGGAAACAGAGTTAACACAATACAAGTGAGGATTTTTGTTCGTAGTCATAACTTAGCTGCTCTCGTTACAAGGCACAAAATCAGCACAAAATAAAGCATGATTTAGCCGTCATTCCGCTAACACAAATACGAGCGGTCATAAATCAGAGACCAAATAAATGATATTAGCTAAAATTAGGCCAATAATCGGTAAAAAGTAAACCTATTTCTAAAAAAAAAATAAACATCTGATATTTTCGGTCCCTCCTGACAAGCTGCTATACTTTTCCTACTCATATGGCAAAGGTGCTTAAGGAAAAATGTGGAACTGAACATCATGACTGTGTTCCACCCTTCTTACAATAGTAACTATTAGTTACTATTTTCGTTCCGACCTCGTGAGAGGTTAATACGCTGACCCTTCTTCTCGAAGTAGTAACTAAGCGTGGTAACTACGATCAGTGTGACGCGGCTGACGGGATCAGCGCATGCGAGGTATTGTGCCAACAGTAGAAAATTCATTCCAGCCTTGACACCAAGAAGCCAGAAGCAGTGACGTCATTCGTAGTTTCTACAGTAAGTAGGGTGGAACACGACCCATGCTCCACCTTAGAAGCATATCTTCGCAAATTAACGGGCACACGATTTTGCTACACAATTACCAAAGATCAGATTTTCCAAATAGCATTGGTACCTAACACTAAAATTCAACTAAGGGCATGATTAAGAACAAGAACGATACTCCAACTTGAACAAACAAAAAATTAACTGCACTTCATCACCTATGCCCCCTATCACCGGTAGGGGAGGGTGGAGGAGGTAAAGGGTTGTAGTAGGACCTCTCCGTAGAGGGCGAGGGAGGGCACGACGCGTCACTCAGGAAATTCGAGTGCGGCGTGGGAGGGGGAGGATAAGGGTCACTATCATAGTCTATCACGTGAGACAGACTATGCGATCGCGTTCCCGGTCTTCTTGCCGGGCTGTACATACGACACGAGTCGGAGTCATCGCATACATCCGTACTACAAGGCGTCGGCGGAGGGGGCTGATTCCTCTCCCTATAATGTCTATATGAGGTCGTGTGGTATAACGTCCGCGTTCGTGAGCCCTGGGCCCGAACACAACACGATCCTCGGCAGTACATGCCCACATCCGTCGCTGGGCTGGGGGGCGGGTTGAGAGTTTCTATAGGGAAGCCCGGCCCACTTGAGCTCGAGCTTGAGGCACCTGTGACGTGGTTTCTGTCATACACTTGACCACTATAGCTGGAGCTATGACCGTTTGTCGCTCCGGGTTTGTACACTGAACTTCTGTGCTCGTTTGAGGCTCCGAGTACAGCTGGTCGCACTAATGGGTTTCTTGCGGCTGGATCGTTTAAAGGATCCATCGCTTGAGCTTCAGGTGTATGACTCGGTGCCATCCGCCTTTTCCAGAAGAAGACAGCAGCGATGATGGCAAGAACAACGGCCACGGCACCAATACTCGCTGTAAAGATTGAACTTAAAGAGTCGCGAGACCGCATCATAGTATACAACCATTATTTCGACAGTCGGAATGATATTATGATATCTTTCTTCTTCTTTTCTTTCCTTCTTTGTTATTCTGTACTCCATCTTTACCATTTTGGTGTTATGATGGGCGAATAGACACATTTAATACTCACTGGAGGCAAAACAGCTCTTTTTACGACTAAGTTTGTCCCATAATGTATAAAGTCCTAAACAATCCAGGGATGTAACATTTTCTAGTCCCGAGTTCAACAGTTGGAAGCCGCGCTGAAGTCGTTAGGGGATTCTTCCCTAGCTCCAGTTTTCCTGGAATTCTGAAAAGCGCTTTCCCAAGAGTTATGTTATGGACTTCAGTTAATATTTGGAATACGCTGAGAATGTGTTATTTGGCATGATGACTACCTGGATGACCGCTCTCTAGGGTTTTAAAGTTTTTGGAACAAACTAAAGGCGTATATGTTTTGCTTCGAAGTGCCACACGACTAAGATTTCTTCTAGCGAGATCGCAGGCTCGTTTTTTCTAGATCGAGCCTGAAGAGGACTCTTGCCAAGAAGGGCCAGCAGCTGGCTTATAATAATAATAATAATAATTTATTGTTGCCCACTTCTAACAAAAAGAGAAAGCGGAGTATATGACAAAGAGACAAGAAAAAAGAACACAAGATAAGAAAGAAAAAACACACAACTTAACTCAATAGGTATAAATAATATGTGTCAGGACTGACTCGTATGAATATTCGAAAGCTCTGCGACAAGCCCGTGACTCAATCTCAGGACACTTTTGGCTTGGTTCAACAATACTGAACCGACAGCTAATTTGCCTGTTTGATTCCCACAAAGGGAGACGCAGTAGGAACTTTGCGAGTTTGTAGTACTGCGTTCGCACCTTTCTTTTTTCAGTTGCACTGAACCAATCCCAATGGGGGGAGATATATAATACATGAGGCAGAACGAGAGCATTAAACAACCGGCTAAGAATATGACGGTTTGCACTATTTCTAAGAGAAACTGCTTTTCCGTAACCAGCACACATATTTTTGCACACATTTCGCACAAGGAGGCCGCGAGTAGCTCTGCTATCTGTTCCATATTCGATACCTAAGTACCGAAGGGATTTCGATTGCTTAATCGCTGTATCCCCAATCTTAAGCCGCGCGTCACTGTCTCCCTGTGCATTGTAAATTATGAACTCGCTTTTCGAGATGTTAACGGACAATCCTATCTCAGCGTACAACTGAACCACGAGCGTAAGGTTAGCCTGCAACGATGAAAGTGAATGACTCAGCAACAATAAGTCGTCCGCGTAAGATACAAAGCTAATGTCCACACCGTCAAGACTCAGTCCCTCTTTCAGATGTTTAGTTGCCGTGTAAACTGTACAATTAAAAATGATAGGGCTGAGGACCGAACCTTGTCTTACACCTTTACGCAGAGCAATCGGCTGCGACAGTTTAGTCCCAGTTACAACTTGAATGAAGCTATTATCATACCAATTTCGAAGTACAAGAACTATACATGGGTCAACACCGGAGCGTAACAGCGACCAAAGAAAATGAGGGTGGATAACAGAGTCAAATGCAGCGGCTATATCTACACTGCACATATACAAAGAAGAACGAGTATTATCGTAATGTCGCAAAACTTTCCGCAACAGTCTATGCGCAGTAGCACACCCAAATCTAGGCCTGAACCCAAGTTGCTTTTCACCTATGATACATTTACCAGCTACAAACGGCAGTAAAAATCGCTCAAACAGTTTACTAAGTACAGAAGACACTGAAATAGGCCGGTAAGATTTGCATTTCGATTTTTCACCTTTCTTTTTGTATATATTTGAAGTTCTGCTACCAAAAAAATTCGCGGGTACCAAACCAAGGTTAAGACACATTTGAAAAAGTAGCGCAATATATTCAAAAAGGAGGGACGAACCGAGTTTAAAATGTTCTACTCGTACTCCGTCAAGCCCTGCTGACTTCCCAGATTTGAGACGCTTAACTAAAAGTTCGATTGTTCCACTATTGACACAAATGGGGCTCCTATAATTTTTGTAATTACCAATCTCGCAGTTAAGCACGTTTTCCCATTTTTCGTGTTTGGACTCGTCACGGGTCTCAAAGATACTTCGATAATGCGCGCACCACTCACTTTCGGTAATTCGACAGTCCGTTATATTTTTTTTCGATCCCCCAAGTTCCTTATAAAGCTGCCAAAGTTTCTTCGGGTCCTGGGCCATCTCGTTAGAACGCGTTTCAACAGCACTTATTTGGGCTTCCTCCACTAGACGAGTGTAATTTTTCTTTGAATCACGAAAGCACCGAAAAGTTTGTCCTTCTCGTGTCTTACCACAATCAACCCAAATTTTGTAAAACAGTTTAGATTTTTTCCTAGCGGCCTTTACCTGAGGATCGTCCCATCCAGATTTCCGAGTCCCTCTTCGAACACGAGAGCGGGGTACCGAAGTTTTATAAGCGAAGTTCATGGCATGTATTATTTCCGTTGCGAATATGTTTAAAGCTGTCACATCTTTCTCACAATTTGCAGCTAGAAGCTGGAATGGCACACGTATTTTTTGGAGGGTCTGGTTCAGGTAAAACTGGTAGCTATCGGGGTCGGTCTTTTTCCACTCGTCTACAAAATAGTACTTATTTTTGGCAGTGGTTTTACTCGCTAGCTTAGGAACCTGTAGCACAAGGCCTAGGTGGTCACTATGGGCGGGTTCGTCATCCACAACAACCATACGCTCCAGCCAATCAAAGTTCGCGAAGAAGTGGTCCAGGTTCGAAGTTGATCCGGAAGGCAAGTGGATGAACGTATGATTTTTATCTTTTGGCACTAGTTCCAGGTCAGACGGGAGACAAGAGCGTAGAATCGGAAAGAAATCACCGCTTTCAGGACTAGAATTAAAATCACCACATACAATTAATCTCTCCGATTGGTGTTTTTTCAGTGATTTGCTAAGCTTAGAGCAGGCTTGCTGGAACTTCCGCGCTGACGCTACAGTCCGATAGTTCGTTGGCAGATATACCGTACAAAGCGTGAAGGAGGGGCTGCAGTTAATTTTTACGCATAAGAAGTAGTCGCTAGAATCAAGCAGCGTACACCTGAGAGAGGAGTCAGCAACGATACCGATGCCACCACTTGGTCTACCAAGACTCGAGGTTCTTTTAGCACTCTGGAAAAAGTACTGTTTATCTGGAAGCCGCCGGAATATGCTAAGATTCTCCTCTGTTAAGAGGTGCTCTTGGAAGCATACGATAGAGTGCTCATTGATGCACTTATAAAGAAAATCTAGTTTATGTGCGGAATGGCCGTATATATTTCGACAGTAAATAGAGAGGCGGTCACTCATTTGTTCGATTTGAGCTTTTCTCCAACATACTTGCATTTCAGACTAAATGCTGTATGCTTGTCTCCGCACCTGGCACACTTTACAAACGTAGATTTGCAGGGATTATCTTTAGTTGACTCATGGTTGCCGGCACATATGGCACACTTCGATTCGTCGCACGGACAGTCTTTTGCGATGTGATCTAGTCCCTGGCACTCCATTTAGCGCCATCTAATTAGATTCAATATTCCTTCAGCCCAAGCTGATTGCGAATCATATTTGACAGTGCAAAACGGATGCATCAGCTGAATTTTATTAGAGCTATATTTCCATAAAAGCCTATGATTCGCAGTTAGCTTGGGCTGAAGGAATATTTATTCACGAAGTACGAACTTCCATAGCCTAGACATGCCGACAACTTCCGACAAGTATCACTCTCAGCTCGAAAGATGACAGGTGATAGCAAAGGGACAGGTGATAGCAAAACCAAAATGCGGAAGAATTTCTACCCACTCAACGACCCAACTGAGCAGTAAAAACAGCAGCCGTGTCCAAAATGAAATCGCAGCACCAGCTTTAACTCTAAGCAACTTTCACGAACAAATTCATAAAATCAGATCCTTAAGCTCTTTGGTTGTTTTTCCACAAGTTCGTTTTCCAGCTTGGCCCTTGCCGCAAGAAGGGCCAAAATAAAGCTCTAATAAAATTCAGCTGACGTATCCATGTTGCAGTGTCAAATATACTAATCAGATTTGTAGTCGGAGTAGATGGAAAAATTATAATTTTCGAGCTCCTAACATACCCCATCACAAAATCAAAAAGAAGTGGGGAGGGGGGGGGGTGCAGCTATATACTGTTCACACCAGGTCACAAACAACTTCGTGGCGAACTAACCCAACAAGGAAGCAGTCACAATAGGCACATCCTAAAGCTGGTTAAGGCTAAACAAAACTGACTTACATGCAATTTGCGTCGTTTTGCTCGACGAATGGCTCTCTTGGTGCTCAGTAGGCCACTTGGCACATGTCAAGATTGACTCATCCGATTCATCGGGGCAATGAGCCTCTCCATCGCACACAAGACCACGGGCTGTAAAATAATTACACTTAAAGTACAAGTGATCGGCTATCTACTACTCATTCTCGACGTACTTCATTCTCTTTTACTATGCTGAACTATTAGTTTCTTCCAATTCAATTCACTTCAATTTATTCTCAAAACCGACACAACGGTCAGACCGATACAAAAGTCTCAAAACCGATACAACGGTCAGGCTGTTTCTGGTTATCGAGAACACTAATTTGAAAATACAAAATGTAACAAAAATGAATCAACACTGTTCAAATATCTCAGAAACTTGTCAAACGTAACACAAATTGTTCAAATATATATACAATTAATGAAAAAGTTGACGAAGCCGGGAACATAACTACTCAGGTAACGAGTTGTTGTGAGTTTGATTGGCTGCAATTTGGCTTTTAGCTGGGCTACCACTCTCTCAGATCTTACCCTCGGCGCCGAAAAATCTGGGGGGAGGATACCAGGTAGTGCTGGTGTTTTCGAGATTTTAATTCCAAATACTAATGAAAGTTTTTCCCGGCACTTCAACAGGGTTTTTAAAGTAAAGGTATTAAGGAGGTCTATCTACGGTACTTATAGGGGATTTCAAAACTACGAGCAGGGCGCTGACCTGTATCCTGTCAAGCGAATAAGACTGTTCACGAGTAATTCCGGTGCCGCACTTGCAAAATCCTCTGAATCCGCTCCTTTTCATAAGGCTTGTAGACAAGGTAAAGCTAACGCAACGCCCGAGTGTTCGTTACCCAAATTTGAGAAGTACAATCTCTGGCTTCTAAAGATTCCATGTTCACTCCTCAGAGTCTCTACTTTTCGTCCTTCTAAAATTTCTGCTATAAAAGTCACATATTACAAACTGAATAACATTTCTTTTTTGTTTCCCCATTTCCAAGCTCTCTTCTAAGTTCAAATTTTAAAGCAAAGAATGTAAGGGCACAAATGTAAGGGCAGTGTCCTTTTTTTCATTAAAGACGGCTTCAACATACACTATTTCTGCCTAAAACTCCTCTCTGTATATCGTGATACCAGCAACCTTTTCCTTTTCTTCAAAAACTTCAGATAGCTAGTAGCAAGTGGCTGGCCCCTTTGCTCACCACCTGGGCGCGGTTCGGCAACTCAGGATTCTTAATTTCCCTACGTGGGCAACCAATTATCACTGAATAACTAGCAATGTAATATCTGCGATTTTTAAATGCCAGCATCCAACAAGTTCGTAGCAAAAGTAAAGCCAGGTTACTCACCAATGCACTGGCCAGTCTGGCATCGAAACTGCTGATCTGGGCACGTTGGACAATCAATCTCGTCAGATCCGTCAGAGCACTCTTCTTGGCCGTCACATCTCCAGTTCATCGGTATGCAACGTGTCCCGCTGCCAATTCCTCCCTCGAAGATTCCAGACGTGCAGGCGAACTGTCAAAAGAAACATCCATTTATTTTAATTAATCTCACTTAATCAAAACATGAAAAAATATCAAAGAAACCGTGAATTGAACTACTATGGGGAATCGGAAGCTGGTGAGGACCAAGATGAGACCAGCCTACCGATTTTGGTCCCCATTGCCGATGCGCACATAGTGGGTTCTAAGGTAACTGATCTTTCAGTGGACACCAGGTATTATTTGACTAATACATGCTACGAACCGAAGGCGGGTAGTGAATGAACGAATTAGTGAATAGTTTAATAGCCAATTGACCGTATAGGCTACACACTTTACATCTCTCAAAATGTCCCTTTATTTAGCTAAAACACGCTAAAAAAGGGTCATATCTTGATAATTTTTGCTTTATTTCTGGTGCCATTGAAATAAGGGAACTTGATACCAAGTCCATATTAAAGTTTAACCGAACAGTTCTGAGATCCGACAGTCTAATTACAGTTCATTTATTTACTTAAAAAGGCCTGAAAACCCCATAAAAATGCGTTACTTCGTTTGTCCGCTATCCACACATAATCAATTTCATCGAATTTTTTCGGATTTGTGGTAACTCTATGTGCTTGTTTCTCTATGCTTGAAAAATTCAGCAACTACAAAGGTAGGCCATTGGCGAAAATAACAGTCATATAACAAAAAGACTTATCTTATCGTCACTTGCCTACTTTATTCATGCTTAGCGTCCGTAACACATGAAAATGTAGGCTTTTGTTGAAATGCAAATTCTCCGCGTCTGGGTGAATTCTGGGTTTTCGTGCAAGCAGCGCACATTCGTAACGCTATTATATGAGCCCAGGCGAAGAAAAAAATTACAAAATCCCTCAGATGGGTCAAAATAATTCAGTGTATTCAAATATCAGATGTAATTGCTGCCTTTTCAATTAAACTTTAAGTTGAGAGTTGCGCAAATTCTACCGGAAATGGCCCTCTTCCTCTGTATCAAGGCAAAGGCGCATTGACACTACTATGACACTTTTGACTACTTTTGAAACCGATTTCAGGTTTAATTTCTTCCTCGGACCGACCCACCAAATCGCCGAAGGCCAAAATTCCAGTCGATCCCAGGATGAAACTAACCTGAAGTCGGTTCGAAATCTGTTTCACTTCGTCTGGATCGATTGCAGGCGGAAAGTTTCCGTACGGGCATGGACGAAATGAATTACAGATCATGTCGCAAAAATAAAGAAGTATATCATAAACTAAGTTTTGAAATAGCAAATACTCGGGCATACAAACTTATAGTGAAAGACATAGCAAAACCTTTCGAAAACGTTCGTCTATTCGGTTAAGACAAGGAGCACTTGGAAATTAATACATTTTGACAAACTAAAGGCAAAGGTCAGATTCTACAACAATTATACCCCTTAAGCGCCACCTGCCACTACCAAACATGAACAAGAGCTGTAAGCTCATATGGCACTTGCATGGGTTGAGATGTATTATTTGATCAAAAGTAATTTTCGACTGTGCGGTTCACATGCGCACTTTAAGGGAGCTAGAGAAAAAGTATTTTATCGTTGAACTTGGCTGTGATGATGCGCACTTTAAAGGCACTAGAAATTCATCTGTAAGCAAGACCCTTGAGGCAAAAACGATAGCAGGCTCTTAGGGATCATTGATATATACGTATGATCAAAAGTATTTTTTTTTCCACTAATGCGGGTAAAATGCGCACTTTAAGGGTGCAAGAATTTTTTTTTTTTTTTGCAAAACCCTTGTGGGACAACTGATCATGGGTTGAGATGTATCGTTTGACAAAAAGTACTTTTCGACCTTGCGGTTAAGATGCACACTTTAAGGGAGCTAGAACTTCATTTGTAAGCAAAACCCTTGAGGCAAAAATGATCATGAGCTCATTTGGATGATGGAAATGCATATTTTGCTTAAAAGTATTTTTCTTAATTTGCGGTCATGATTGGTACTTTAAGGAATGGTCGGATTTGAAAAGTGGCGATTTCTAAGCCAATCTTGTCGAATTTCTAATATTCCAGCCAAATTTCATCGTCCTAGCACATCTGGAAGTACCTTAACTCGCGATCACCGGAATTCCGGACCCGCCCCTCAAACTCCCCCCACAGTCGTCGGAGCCAATCCGGTTCAGTTTTGGACTTGTTTGTTATTCCCACAAAGTTCCATCCCGATCTCTCCAGTCCAATCCGGTCACGTATTCCCCCCCCCCCCCAATTGTTGTTGGATCCGGTCCGGACATGAAAAAGATCACCACACGCACGCCCTCTGTTCAGTTATTAAATTTCACTCGAATCCGATCACCCGTTCCAAAGTTAGGCATGGCTAAATATTCCGGATTCCCCCTCCCTCCGATCCCCCCACGACTATCGGATCGAGTGAATTTTTATTTACAAGTCAGTTTGATCGGGTCCCTGATACGCCTCCCAAGTTTCGTCGTGAAAATCCCAAAAACCGTCATCACCAGAATTCCGGGAAACTCCCCTCCACCTCCCCCCCCCCCAAGTGTCCGGGTCCAGTCCAAACGTGTAAAAAAATTATCTGGAGCAGATTCTTGTTCTTCCCAGCAAGTTTTACTCCGATCCCTCCATTATAACCGTTTCTCGAGATTTTCGGTCTTCCCCGACCTTAGCTGTCGAATCCGGTTCGGACTTCAAATGGAACATCAGAGATATGTCATTCATTCAGGTATTAAGTTTCGTTCCAATCCGATCACCCGTTCGAAAGTTACACAACACTCAATTTGCCATATTCCCCCGCACTGCACCACATATACAAACCCCTTTGACCCTCGAATGCACTAGCTCTTTCCAATGTTAACATAGTGATCCGATGCAAAGAGTGACGTCACGCCGCGCGCAGACCTACTAGTGTGTAGAAAGGGGTAGGGGTTTTACAAAAACTACGAAATTCTCAGGATTCCCCCGCCCTCTACTCCCTCCACGGTGGTCGGATCGGGGAAGTGACTATTTGCAAGTTAGTTTGGTCGGGTCCCTGATATGCCTGCCAAGTTTCATCGTCCTAGCACTTCTGGAAGTACCCTAACTCGAGAACAGTGGACCGCCCGCCCGACCGACCGACCGACAGACCGAAAAGTGATCGGTATATGGCACTTGAGCGAAGCTGCAAGTGCCATAAAAACAGAATGACGCCTGCTTTGTAATTCGGTAGGGGGGCGGGGAGCTTGCACACGCCTTCGATACATATACTAAAACGCATCCTCCGAAACATACCATTTTACAAATATTTTTGTTTATATATTTTTTCTTACCTAAAACTGAGCAGTAAAGATTGATAAAGGAACAAGAAACAATAATACATGTTATATGTTACAATTAATCCAGGAGCTGCACAGCTTCTGTCACGTATATTTAACCATTTGTTTTGTTTCTCTTTGTTCTGTGGCCTTACGGCTAAAATAAAAAATTCGGCTGTCCTCTGCCAAAACCTAGTAACCTCATTTTGAATTTTTTTTAGGAAACGAAGAAAATTATTTTCCTGGAGGAATAAAATGAGAAGAAAAAACGGGAAATTACCTAAAATATTTAGAAAAATAAATCGCTAGTATTTAATATAAACGTAGATACTAGGTTTTGAGCGACCTATTTAGTACGGACTAGGTTTTAGTTTAGCATTGGGATTCTTGTGAAAATGTGTCCGCGACTGTAGATACTAGGCTTGTACAGAAGAAACTATGTAAGGTAGAAACAATTCTGATTACGCCACTGGATTCACCGTGGTGCAGTTAGTGTGGCTGTCAAACACGTTTTTTTTTGTAGTTACTAGGCTTTGGCAGAGGACAGCCAAATTGTGGACAAGGCAGGGCCACCAGCAGAGGATTTCGCGACGCAATGGCGGAATGTTCTTCATCGCTTCAGACAATGTGCCTTGGGCACTACGAGAAATGTTACGAGCGGCTGAGACCATGCAAGTCTTACCTGGTTCGGTTCGCAGATAGCTGGTTCAGCGCAAGTCTTTTTGTTTTCCCCCAATGCACCACCGGCAGGACATGCGCACTTGAAGCTCATGTTTTCCTGATCTTCTCCAACAGGAACGCAAAGATGGCTGCAGCTGCTCTTTCCCGGGTAGCATGGACTGTTCTTAATCTCCTATAAAGATAATGGCTGGAAAGGTCGTCTGAGGGGCTTATTAAGTCATTTCCCTTACCCAAATCAAGGTGGTTATCTTATACTGCTGTTTAAGTATTATTTATCAGAAAAGCAATATTTTCCGACGGAAGCTTAAATCAACAGCATTGACATGCTGGAATCTCTTTTATTTTATATTTTATTTAAGATCTGTTGCCTAACTTTTTCTAAAAAAAGGGAATAATATTTCTTGAAATTCTTACATTTTCGCCTGTGATGATGTGCGAGGTGCTGTGTTTTTTGTTTCTATTGATTCTAATCGGTATAATTGTCGGGCATTAGCCAGTCGTATGTTTTGAGGTCGTCACTCCCCCCCATGCCCAAGCACTTCGACCGCCCCTGGGGACAAGGAACATAAAGGAGAAATCGATAAAACTTGAAAGAGGAGGAAAAGTTATCAAGAAATAATGCTAACAGAAGGCCTTTAAAAGTAGGCCCAACAGTGGCTAAAACGCCATGAGCCCTGGGTACAACGTACGCAGTAACTAGACAACTTCCACGCAGTAACTAGACAACTTCCGCGATTACAATGTACCTATCCCCGATGCACAGGCGCAACATAGGACAACTCGCCTGCATTAAAGCACACCTCGCACTATTGTAATATTTATGTTCCAGTATTCAAAACTATTTGAATACTGTAAAACTAAGCTCTGCTTTTTCAAATTATCCACGGCTTTGGCTAATTTAAGCCATTTCCCAGACCCGTTGACTTCCAGCAAAAACTTGGCAAGATCCAGAAAACCGGTTTTACGCATGATACGCGAACACTCGTCGGGTGGCATATTTCGCATGGAAACTAGTGAATCTTGGCAAGTGCAAAGATTATATTGAGGTTTCGTTGGCGGGTTCCGAAGGTAACATATGAAATTTGGGTCTCCGTGTTTAAGAATTAATGAATGCAATTACGGAAGTAGGTTGTATGCCATGTATCGCTATTGTGGAACAAAGGGGCATTTAAAGAAAGCAACTTGAACGCCTACCTCCGGCGTCAGCAGATGAACACCAAGTATATCCGACAGGTGTGGGATTCGTCCCAGGATCTTCTGTCGATCATTGCCACTGTCGACATCGATTCGTTCAATAACCTGGACGTCTCTTGCCAGCCAATACAAATGTGACCCCAGAACTGTGAGCGCTACGACACCCACCTTTTGCAGCAGCACTCGTCTGAAAAGAAAATATGATTCAGATCTGAGACAGAGAGAGGTGGGGGGGGGGGGGTAGTGAAGACATTATTTAGTTTACATCTTTCGCATGCAGTGTTGCCACTGGTGGCACGGTTCTATGATTTGTCACAGGTTTTGTACGTGAAAGAATTCCGCGACCGGTGTAAGACCGTACAAAAAGCAAAAGCATATCTGTCTCTATCGTATCGAAATCGGACAATAATCCGAAAATTCAAAGCTCCCGATATAACTGCGAAACTCCAGGAGCTTCATGATAAGTTATCGGCACAAGCATATCATCGGCTTACTCCATACCACGGGCTCATCCGTTTGTTCTGTTGATCTTTTCTTGTTTATTTTTGTGTACTAGTGTTGTTTCTTTTCTGTTGTTTATTCTGTTTTTTTTTCTATTTCTACTCCACTATCCTCACACTGTTTTTGTGCAGTGGGTTATAAACAAATTCGCTTTGATTATGATGATTTCCCGCTAATTGTGCAGTGGGTTATAAACAAATTCGATTTGATTATGATGATTTCCCACTAATCATAGGTGAAAAGGACCGAGTTTCGTAGGCGCAAGGCTGACGCAGGTTTTGCGACTAAATGCCACAGAGAAATGTGGCAAAACTGTTTACACGCTGCCTGGATGCTCAGGGTGAGCGATAATTTGACAGTGTAAAACGGAACTTGTGGTTTTTCCACAAGTTCATTTTCCGGCAGCGTGACCGGCTTGAGCCTGAAGATGGCCTTTGCCAAGAAGGGCCGAGATACAGCTCTAATAAAATTCCTGACGTATCCGTTTTGCACAGTCAAATATGATTCGCAGTCAGCTTGGGCTGAAGGAATACTTAATGATCGATAATGCAATTCAACGACAACTGTCACCATAGGGGTACGGGTTCAAGCTAGCTATACTACACGTGGAGGGGTCCCGTCACTTCGTCCAAACAAACGTCAATTCAACTAAAAAAATCCGTCACTATGCCCACATTTTGGACACAGTCAGTTCACCCACATGTCAGTTCGTCGACTCGTCAGCTCATTCAATCCTAAATTCCGATTGGTCGTCCACCGTCAGTTCATCTAACAACTGTTCGCCCACACGTCAGTTGACCCACGAAAATCTGTCAGTTGACACAAACATTAGACCACAAAAACGTCAGTATAGGCCCAAATTCTGGAAACAAAAAGTTATGTTTTACGAAAAGTGAATACTGAGGCGAGCGGAAAGCAAGCCGCCGTCACGGTTTTACACGTAACTCACGTGTCTAGAAAGAACCCTTAAGCGCTTTAGTCGGCGTAGTGACGGATTTGCAGGCAAACTGACGTTTGTATCAACTGACGGTAGGCGAACTGACGTGTTGACGAACTGATGGATTTCTGAAGTGGCCCAACTGACGGGGAGCGAACCGACGCGTGGGGGAACTGGCGTTAGGACGAACTGACGTGTGGGTGACCTGACGTTTGGACGAACAGCCCAAACAGTCCCATTTTGGATACAAAAAGTTACATTACCTTTAAAAAGATTACACTAAATAGTTACAAAAAATTACAAGCAAGCCGCCGTCTCGGGTTTACACGTAACTCGCGTGTCTAGAAAGAACCCTTAAGCGCTTTGTAAACAATCTGTCGGCGTAGTGACGGACTTTGAAGGCAAACTGACGTTTGTATCAACTGACGGTAGGCGAACTGACGTGTTGACGAACTGATGGATTTCTGAAGTGGCCCAACTGACGGGGAGCGAACCGACGCGTGGGGGAACTGGCGTTAGGACGAACTGACGTGTGGGTGACCTGACGTTTGGACGAACTGACGTGTGAATGTGGGGACAGCGAACGAAGATGAGGTTAACGCGGAATCGATTAATAGTTTCAATTGTATCGTGGACCGGACTTCTACCTCCACTGTAAAGGTAAAACCTTTTATGATGCAATATATTATTATCATAATACAAATTAAGAATAATTAGGCATCTAGTCAGACAATATGCTAAGCGTTATGAAAAGTTGATGAACTTGATGAAATAAAAGGATTTCGCAAAGGGTTAATGACAGAACACCACTATATGGATATCTGTTCCAACCACAATTAAGGTCCATTCACAACGGGTTTTGGCTAATACTCGATACCAGCCAGTTCCTGAAATCGCTCCGAGACCGAGAATTAGCTGGGATTCTGCCGTTCGCGATTGATACAGGTGCCAGTTTCGGATACCAGCTAGTTCTCGCACCCAAGTTGAAATCAGCTCAACTTATGAGGGTACTAGCCAATCAGATCATACATCCACTTCTTGCTGTCTTGAAAACCGAAAGTGAATTAGGTCATTGTTATTCTGTATGACCTGGTTCAGCATTAGCCAATCGGAATATTCCTCAGTATTCCCCAAAGTAAAGTGATTGGCTAGTACCCTCAAAAGTTGAACTGATTTCAACTTGGGTCCGAGACTATAGCTGGTACCCGAAACTGGCACTAATATCAATTGCGAACGGCAGGATCCCAGCTGATTCTCGGTCTCAGAGCGATTTCCGGGACTGGCTGGTATCGAGTATTAGCTAATAACCCGTTGTGAATGGGCCTTTAGGGGAAATAACGGAGAAAGATAATACTGAGGTAGGCACAGACAAAGCTTTTGTTCAAGATGAGATCGTGTTTTCAGGTCTATTTCAGTGAATGCGTGATGTGTAACTATACTGTCGAGTCTTTGCCCTTTTCGGTTAAACTTTAAATTGTTGGTTAGTGATGAAGATTATCCGCTTATCTTTATCGACACAAATAACTAGTTTATCTTTGTTTATGTTACTTGTTTGACCAACAAATCTAATTTCAGGATAAACTAAATGATCCTCTTTGTTTATGTATGAAAATATTTACTTTTATGGTTGTTCTTTTCCTTTATCTTACTGTTGCGCAAGGAGCAAATTAGACAGTTGAGTAATTATGTAGTTATGTAGTATGAGTGATTACTCAACTATGAATATCGAAACGGATAGTAAAGCGGTCATGTACTTTCAATACGCTTGATGACTAACACTTTGTACCGTGTGCCTAGCAACGAGCCACAAACGTCACCACAACAAACGTTGCTGATGGGTTTACATAGGATTTGAGTCAATTTAAAAATAACAATAATGAAGCTGTTTGTCCAGTGAAAAACGCAAGCTTACTCTCTCTTTGGTTAAAAGATAAATAATAAAACGAAAGTAAGAAAAGTTACCTTCCGGTTCCATCCAAGTTGGCAGATTCAATTAGCCCCGAATCCGACCCGAGTTCGGCTGACGCCCAATAAACGACGTTGTTCTTCTGGTCGACCGTCAATGCAGTCGGATTTCGGATGTCTTTAGCCACAATAATCTGCCTGTCTTCCCCACTGAAGAGGACCCGTTCGATTCGAGGCTCGTGAAGAATGTTTATGAAAAACAAATACCTGAAATAAAATGGATAAGACGACTCAAAATTTTGTTAAATAAGATTATGGCAGGACACTACGCATCGCATCTGATTAGCAATTTAAATAATTGTTGTAGGGCCCGAGCAGTTGGAAGGTTGTATTGTTCTAAATATGCATTTTTCATTTATGTTGTGTGATTCTGTTAGTTCCTTTTCATTTTTTCTTTTATCTTTTTTTTTCCTAGTAATACTCCGTCTTGTGTCCACGTGATCGTGTGACGGGTTAGAAATTAAATTCAGTCATTCACTACAAACGTAAAGCTAAGTGACTAAAGACGAGAAAATCATTTAAATTAATTAATCATTTAAAGACGAGAATCACACGCGGGATTTTTTTTCTTTTAGTTAGGTGTCGTTTGCGGGTTTACAATGTGACATGAAATTTGGGTCTCCGGGTTTAAGAATTTAACAATGCAATTACGGAAGTAGGTTGCACTGGCAGTTACCTATAGTGTATAGGTATGGTGGGTACTTTAACAACCGATCCACTGCTTTGGCTGTTTCAAGCCATTTCCCCGACCCATTGACTTCTAGCAAAACTTGCCAAACTCACGGTTTATGCATCAACAGCACGATATGCGACCACTTGTCGGGAGCATGATGCACATGGACAAATCGTGGCAATTGCAAAGATTAGTGAGGAGTCGTTAGCGGGTTCAGAATGTAACGAATGGAATATGGTTCCCCGATTTTAAGGATTAAAAGATTTGGTCCGATAGACCAGGCTGTTGCTGTTCCTATGGAGTTGTTAATTTTCAAAATAAGTTCTGGACTCTAGATCACCCTTGGTAACTCTTCAGAGAACGTCTTAAACTGGAAATTATACAGAATAGTTGAATGTTGAGTGTATTGAATCCGTTATAACTTTTCTCGAACAGATATGTAATGTATATCTTCCTATGTCCCACAGGTAGTCATATTATGACAATAAATTTTTGGGAGGTTGATACGATATCGTATCAGCCTCCGCAGAAGTTCATCGAGCACTTTTCCTCAAATACTGAATTTATCGAGCACTTTTCCTCAAATATTGAAAAGTAGAAGCTGACCTCCAAACAAATTTATTAAAAATAATACTTTCAGTAAAAAAAAAAAAAATAAATAAAAATTATATAAGAAATAAAATAAAAAATAAAATTAAAAGTTTAAAAAATGACAGAACATCTTACTCTCTTAGACAACCAGCCTATGCCCTAGGTCATACCTTGTCACAGTCAGATTTCCACTGAAAATACAGCTTGTCAACTAAAACAACATCCTACTATCCCTTGCTTTCCAAAAGCTAGTTATTCAACATTGAAAAAATGACAGAACATCTTACTCTCTCTCTTAGACAACCAACCTATGCCCTAGGTCATACCTTGTCACAATCAGATTGCCACTGAAAATACAGCTTGTCAACTGAAACAACATACTACTATCCCTTGCTTTCCAAAAGCTAGTTATTCGGCATTGATCACTTTCTTTGTCTGGAATTTTCTTGTCAACACGTGGTTTTGTTTGTTTACGTTTTTCCACGATCCCTAGCGGAGTCGTTTTAGAAGATCTGTAGTAGGTTTCACGGCCGCTAGATGGCATCTGAATCGCGAAAAAAGTTAAAGACTATTGTTAGAAACTGAAGTGCTTGGGTCCCAACAATAGTCATTTTAGTAGGTCTACAGTAGGCTTGGGTTGCTACTTCACTAAAATAAAATTTCCTACCCCGTTAAGCCCCGCTCACAAGCATGCCTAGCCAAGCACAGATGTCTAGGCACATGCCTAGCATCACCGTTCACACCCATGCCTTGGCACAGACTTTGGGCCAGACACGGAGTTCCGGGCTCTAGAACCCGGTGCCTGGTTACGCCTGAGCACAATGCCTAGGCATCTGTGCTTGGCTAGGCATGCTTGTGAACGCCGCTTTAGCGAAAGAGTACAACGAATGAAGAATAAGTCCTATCTATGAAAAATATTCTGTTCGAAAAAGTTATAATAGTTAACATACCTCCATCTCGGTTCATATCAGAATAACAACCTCGACGGCCATTTAAAAATATCAACCTCGCCTTCGGCTCGGTAGATATTTTTCATAACCTACCTCGCCTTCGGCTCGGATAGGTTATTTTCAATGGCCGTCTCAGTGTTATTTTCCGATATCAACCTCGATGTCTGAAGTTAAAGGAACAGTAAACTTGACTCAAACTTGGCTCAAGGAGCTAGCTGACATATCAAGAATGTACCCTGAGTCGATATTGAGAGTTAGAAAAATTCTTGTTACGACCATTGCAGTTTCCGGCTGTTTCCTAGAGTTCGACTTTTGAGTTAGTAGAAAAAAAAGAAAAAAAAGCAAAAGGTTTGAGTGCCGGGAGTAGGACTAGAACCCACGATCTTTGCCTCGATGGCGTTTTGAAACAAAGTAATACAATGTATGTCAACAGGGTTGCCACAGGTAGTACAATTGTGCTCACAATAGAACTTTCTTTTTACCTTGGCAGCAGATTTTAAGAAAAAAGTAGTTGTCAGGTTTTATTTCCAAGGTGACTATGACCCAGCAACACGTTCTGAGTACTTTTCTTGTTTGGTATTACTTTTTTCCTTTTGCATAGTGAATTTATTTTAGTAAAGTGGCAACCCTGTATGTTGATAACACAGACAATCGCGAACTTTTACAGTGCATGAGTGCGTAACTACAGTGCATAAGGGGCAAGGCACTGCCAGCTAGCTCTGGGAACAATAAGGAGGGGTTTCGAGATAACAAAGATGGGGGGTCCTGTCGACAATAAGTCCCTGTACATTTATCTAAGCCCCCCAGGCCGGTTTGATGGCCGAAAGTTGCCTAGTCAAGTTTACTGTTCCTTTAACCTTTAGTATATACTCGTGTTAAACTGTATTTTGTTGCCTTTTTCTTTTCTTTTTTACTTTTTTCTCATATTCTGCCCCCTATTGTACTTGTAGAGTTTTAGCAGGTAATAAATATTTATCATATCATATCATTTATGAATGCAGTTAGGAAAGTAGGTTGAATTACCCTGAATTCCCTTAAGGCGGAAAAAAACTTGTTGATCGAGCGTGCTTGATTTACTTACCCTTTAGTCAAGTGAGCCGCTAGGTAGGTGGCGTTCACCCCCATCGAAACAACAGAGCCAACACTTTCCAGCGTGTCCACTTTCGTCGTGTTGATCACCAGGTTCTTCGCACAGGACCAAAAGAGGATCCTCGATACAGGATCCAGAATCATATCAACGGGATACAACAAATTGCTCGGGTTAGTCACGACAGCAACGGAGTGATTTCCAACATCGTCTGAACGTCGAATCGTGTGGCTCCGACCGTCGATCCAATAGAGGTGAAAGGTCAGCGGGTCGAACTCGATGCTGCGGACGTTTTTTAGACCCCGGAGGGGAAGAACGACGTCTGGGCTCTCAGGTGAGTCGACAACAAAACGATTGATGTAATTCTTTTGGCTGAAGAGCAGGAACGCTTCTGGAGCTAAAAGTACTCGACCATTAGTCCTATATTCCCTTCACAAATAAGAAGTTAAACTGTGTAAGGAATCGTTCTCACTGCCAAGAAAATAAATCTCATCAGAAAGATCTGCCAACATAAGCAAGAAAGGACAGTCGACAGCTACACGTCTGGGGATCAAATGCATGTCCATCTATTCTCAGTAATATTTTTTCATTTCATCAAGATACAGAAACGTTTTAGACTCGAAATCTGTTTCTGTCATTCTTTTTGTATTTATGGTTCTGTACTATTCTGGATATTTGAATATTCTGGATTGCAACTAAAATTGTGTAAAACTATGTAGGCGCCGCCATCTCGATCAGGAATTCGTTATCCTTCATCAGGCGAAATCTGTTTTGATTTTGGTAAAAATATTATCCCTAACGAAGTGGCATTCATACTAGAGTGTACAACCGAAACTATGCCGTTTTAATCTCTCTCTGTTCCCCTTCCCCCAGCCCCCGAAGGCCTGTGGGAAAACAAATCCGGTAAATTTTTTCTGGTGCGGCGAAGCCGCGCCGGTCAAAATTTGTCAAATTCACCTGAACTTGATGATTTTTAGGGAATGTAACGGATTATTGCTCAGGAAACCTACCGGAATTTTGCTCAAGGAACCTACCAAAATCTTGCTCAAGGAATCTACCGGAGCTTGACTCAGGGAATTTATCGGAACTCGTCTCAGGGGATTTACTGGAGGTTGGCTCAGGGAATCTCCCGGACTTTGCCCCGCGGAATCTACCACAATTTGGTTCAGAGAATCTACCAGAATTTACTGCTTACCGGATAAGAATAGACTCATAGTTTACCGGGATGACCCCGACATAAATTACCAGAGTGATTCGTGCAGACAGACAACAAAGCGTACCGGATCGTTTACCGGATGATCTCCTAAATTTCTGTAGCTTTCAAGAATTAGGTAACCTACTGTGGAGTGGCCTCAGGAGTTTCATAACAGATAACACTTGGGATGTTTTATGTCGTGATTTAGAAAACGGTATGAATAACAAGCATTGCCAGGAAGAGCCGACAAACCGCCGAAAAAGCATCTACTGGGTTTTCTGATATCATGTTGACAAAGACAAACAAAAAAGTCAGGAGATGTTTTTTTCGGCGGTTTTCGGCTCTTGTACGCATAACATTTTAATGCGTTTTGAAAAACAAAACAGCTAAAATCCTTAGTGTTATCCGCTGAAACCACGCATTCATGTGTTATCTGTTACGAAACTTATGCCGTGGTCAACTGAAAAAAAAAAAATCTGTGGTGCGAATTTCTGGGACGAATTATTTTCGCACAAATTATACTGGGACGAATTTTCCGCACAACAACGGAAAGAGACGCGAGATATACTAATCCTTTAACGACATATGCTAACAGATTGACAAGATAAGAGGGAATCCCTTTTATTATGTCCCAAATATTTACGAAATATTGCACGATCTAGGTCATTTAGATTAAGCTTTTCGGTTGAGATTTGCAAGGTATCTCTTTAACCAGAAGCTTTCATATTCTTACCAGACTACAAAAATTATTCTTGTTATGTAGTCTTGGGACAGGTAATGTTGAACACTTGCTGGGACAGTGACAAGAGCTTCCTTCTCTGGGTTTTGTTGGGGAGACTGGCGCTGTCTTCCTCCCGGGCATTTCATCATATAAAGGGATGATTCGGGATTTTGTCGGGGAACATTATGCAGGATAATAAATGAGGTGGGTGAGAGACGAAGTTTTTTCGCAGAAATTGTTTTGTTACGTTTTTCTGTAATTAGCCTACAATTTCTTTAGTAGATAGTAGATATGGCCAGTCCTGTCTTTTTGCAATAAACTATGATATCTACAGCATACTTTACTTTAACCAATTTGACAAACCAACTGCGCAATATTGTCGTCAGCCCATGATATCTAATGGGCAATTTGGTATAAATAAATGACTTAAACAATTGATTGATTGAAATATATTCAAGCGATATTTCGGCCCTTGCTGGCAAGGGCTTCAGGCTCAACCTAAAAAAAAATGATCGGAGGCTCGTTGTTAAAGCTCGAGCTTGAAGAGGATTCTTCCCACGAAGGGCCGAAACATGACAAGAATATTTCATAAATGGCACTTTATACAAGGGACTTTTACCGTGACTAATGAACCAAGAGCAACTTTTTTTGAATTTAGTGTAGAAGTCTAGGACTCCAATGTCGGAGCCACGTAGACAAACCAGGACCCACTTGGCGGGGTCTCATGGTGAAAACCAAACAAATCCAAATGTAATTTTGATGGGGAATCGCCCTTGAATGAATTATAATTTCCGTGACTTGGGGATGTGAACTGATTAAATAAATTTGCCTTCGGCCGGGATCACTGTTCCTATGGCCGGCTTGTACCGGACTATTGTAGTGGTTTGCGAACTCTGTTCGCAAGCCCCTCGGTAGCTCAAACGGTTAGAGTGTCTGCTTTGTAAGCAGAAGGTCCTGGGTTCAAATCCCGGCTGAGGAGCATTTTTGTCTTTCAGTTCACTACTTCTACAATATGGCAAGAATAAATTACAGCTGACTTTCCGTTTACCTTAAATCGCATTGTCCAGCGACAAAGGTGGATAGTACCGATAGGCAAGAGGGGTTCTTTCAGAATACAACTGAAATACTCACCGGAACATGTTTTGTTGTCCCCCTTCAGTACGTAGTGAGTGGGGCACATACACCGATGATTGAACGTCTGCCTGCCCGTCGCATTCTGTCGTGTGGATTCGCTGATTGGCAGCGCAAAGCATAGGTGAGAGCAGCCTCCGTTCATGACGGCGCAGGGATTCCACCCGTTCTGCCGAGATGTGTGATACACGAGCACGTCGGTGACGTAGTCGACTTGAGTTTGAAGGCGAGTTCGGTTTTCGCCCATATTTTTGGATGCCCTTTCGATGGATCGAGTTGTCCAGTCTGCCCAGTAGATATGGTCCTATGGAAGAAAATACATTACGAACACAATTACACTATCAGAAGTTTCATAACATTTGCATCCGCAATTCCAACAGATATGAGACAATAACCGTTAATGTTACACAAACACTATGATCTGAACCGTTTCTGTAAAACCATTAAACACAATTTAACAACAATAGTAATAATAATAATATAATGCAAAACAATAGGCAACTGGTATCTATAGTGTACGTCTAAAACCCTTTTCGTCACAAGTTTTTCAAATTTTTTTGAAACGTTACTTTTATCGAAAAAATAACACTTACAAGGTCATAACAGAAATATTTAGCAACGTCAACGGGCAGTGTCATACGAAATGTTTTCGATCTCATAGTTCCGGAGCTTTCATTTAGTTACATTTCTGGTTACGAAACTTATAAGAGTAACAAAATCAAGTGAGAGGCAATCTGAGAGCTTATCTTTATTTATTTATGTATAACGTGAGTAAAAAAGTTTTCGCACTTCCACAGAAGGCTCTCCGGAGCATGTAAGCTTTATAGACAATCAATTCTTCTGGTTAACAAATTCTTCATTTAGACACGCAAATCATTACACTGATCAATATTCCTTCAACCCAAGCTGACTGCGAATCATATTTGACAGTGCAAAAACGGATACGTCAGCTAAATTTTATTCGAGCTATATTTCGGCCCTTCTTGGCAAGGGTCCTCTTCAGGCTCAAAACCGCTCAAGTTGGAAAAACGTTATCACAAGTTTCGTTTTTCCAACTTGAGCGGTTTTGAGCCTGAAGAGGACCCTTGCCAAGAAGGGCCGAAATATAGCTCGAATAAAATTTAGCTGACGTATCCGTTTTTGCACTGTCAAATATTACACTGATCAGTGAAAAAAAAATCTGACTAAACGTTCGCACAACATGCACAGGTGAACTAACTTCCCCACTCGTCCCTTAGTTCTAGATTATGATTTTTAAAGGACCCCTCGTACTGTTTACTGTTTATACTCTAGTATTTTAAAATATTTGAATGCCCGAATAGCTATAGGCTCTGCTTGTGATAAATTACCCACGGTTTTGGCTGTTAGAAGACTTTTTCCAGGCCCGTTGACTTCTCGGCAAAACAGGAAGAAATTTAAATAACCGTTTTTCTGATGAACGAACCTCTCGCAAACAACTGTCAGGTGTCGTTAGGTGGGTTAAAATGTGGAGCGATTACAGAATTAGGTTGCATTAATATTAGGCAAGACCGGTCTTTTCACAATTACCTGATACTGGGCCAGCCCATACGGTTGCGGTACATCGCCTCCAATGACGATGCGCCTGTTTAAGCCATTAAGATCACACGACTCAATCTTCTTATCGTCCATATCCGCAAAGAATAGTCTCCGATCGACGAAGTCAATAGCAAGCCCGTTGACGCGACCGATCTTCGACAAGAAGGTCTTCCGCTGTGTTCCGTCAAGTGCCGCTCGTTCTATGTGTGGCATGTTGCCCCAAACACTAATGTACATCAACCTGTAAATTAAATTTTAAAAGTCTCCAAATTTTGGGTTCACATTTTTTTTTTTACTGTTTTCATTTTTTGTATGTGCACCTCTTCTATTATACTCTGGTGTCGCCTCGTGCGTTGACACGTAACAATCAGTCAACCTGTAGAAACAACGGCATTATTTTAGAAGTCTCCAAATTTTGGTTTTTTTTTTTTACATATTTTCTACTGAGGTGTCGCCTTATACGTTGACACGTGACAATTAAAAATACATCAACGTCAACCTGTAGAAAGAATGGTATTATTTTAAAAGTCTTTAAATTTTGGGTTCACAGTTGATTATTTTTACTTTTTTTTGTACACCTTTTCTACTTAGTTGTCGCCTCGTACGTTGAGACGTGACAATTAAAAATAAATCAACGTCGTCAACCTGTACAAACAATGGCATTATTTTGAAGTGTTAAATTTTTGGTATAAATTTGATTTTTTTTTTTCACTATACATTTTACCTGTTTTATTTATGTACACTTTTTCCTACTCCGGTGTCACCTCGTGCGTTCACACGTGACGGTTAAAACTAGACCTCCGTTGCCTGTGCAACGGGAAGTGTTGCAGCAACTGTGCCCTGTTCCTTAGGGCACAGTTGCGGAGCAACAGTCTCCATTATGTCCTTCACAGGACATTTTTCTAATGCGGCTTCGATTGTTATCTTGAAGCATCTTTAATATGGTTTTATTTCGAGCTCCTACTAAACTGAGTTTGGTAAAATGTTTAGCTGGTCCAGAAATAAACGAGAATAACACAATAACACAGTCGAAGTCTTATGTTTCGAGACACACATTTCGGGAATTATTTCCGGGAAATCTGAAAGAGATACGGAAAAAACAAAATAAAGTTTTCTGCTTAACTTCTGATGGACTAAGCTAGGAAAATATAAAACAAACAAAAATTGGCAAAAATTGGAAATTACTCCGAGGACATGACAAAACTTCTAAATAGAAAACCTACAGAAGGAATGTTATATCCGGAAAACTATTGCAGGTTCCAGTCTTATGGGATCGAGATCTGTCGAACCGCGTTGGAAAAAAAACTCTAGCTGGCCCAGAACCGAAGTTACCTCTAGAACGTCGAAACTTCGGAAATTATTTCTAAGAGAACGAAGCAACTTGGTATAAAGAACACTTCAGTTCTTCTTGCATAACTTTCATAGCACTACTCGATAAAAATAAAATAGACATCAAAATCGAAAATTTAAGAAAATTCCAAAAAATCGGAACGAGATGGACTTTTCCGGAATTATTTCCGGGAAATCTGTAAAAGCTACGGAATTTCATGCTTCAGTTCTCGAAAAGATCAATAAAAGTTCTACTCGGAAAAGCACTCGGAAAGCAGCACCACTTCTTAAGTCGTTTGCGGTTCTGAGACGTTTTGCTATCCCGACGCGAGATTTACGCAGTATTTACTGCACGTACATCCGACCTTGCCTGGAGTATGCTTGTCCAGCTTGGCACCCAGGACTCACCAACGCACAGACTGACAGACTTGAAGCCATCCAAAAAAGGGCTGTTAAGATTATTCTCGGCCCTGGTTATATTTCTTACGAGGATGGCTTGGTCAAGCTTGACCTGCCAACCCTTGCTCAAAGGCGGCATCAGCTGACAATAGCGTTCGGGAGTAAGTGTCTGGCATCACATGCGCATCGTGCCATTCTACCAGATTTTGAGACCCCAGCAGATAGTAGGCCTAATACGAGACAAAGACAGAGGGACGCTGCTTCCCAGAGACTTGAAAGACCACCGATACACTCGACTGATCGTTATTTGAAATCTTTTGTACCTTATTTCACGCAGTATTTTAATTCTAGCTAAGTCATTATATTTTAATTTGTGTGAATTGATAAATTGTTTACTTGTGTAATTTCGCATGTGTTATTTGTAAAATGACGATCCAATGCTAGCGTGTACAATACAAGCTATTAAGGAAATAAAGTACATTTATTTATTTATATATGAGTTCATAATTATTTTATCTCTAAAACGTTTACTTCCGAAACTAGGGCCGTCTTAACTTGACGCCAATTCGAAGTATTATGTTTCGAGACGCACATTTCGGGAATTATTTCCGGGAAATCTGAAAGAGATACGGAAATAACGTCTTATAGTTTTCTGCTTAACTTTTGATGGTCTAAGCTAGGAAAATATAAAACAAACCAAATTCACCAAAAAATTTAAATTGCCCCGAGGGCATGACAAAACTTCCAAATAGAAAAACCCAAAGAAGGAATTTTATTTCGGAGAAACTATTGTAAGCTCCAGTTGTTCGGAGATCGAGACCTGTCGAACCGCGTTGGAAAAAAAAATCTAGCTGGTCCAGAACAGAAGTTACCTCTAGAACGTCGAAACTTCGGAAATTATTTCTTAGAGAACGAAGCAACTTGGTATATAGAACACTTCACTTCTTCTTGCATACTTTTCATAGCACTACTCGATAAAAATATAAGAAACATCAAAATCGAAAATTTGAGAAAATTCCAAAAAAAATCGGAACGAGATGGACTTTTCCGGAATTATTTCCGGGAAATCTGTAAGAGCTACGGAATTTTGTGCTCCGGTTCTCGAAGAGACAAATGAAAGTTCTAAATGAGTTCAGCATAACTGTATTTCTAACAAGTTTATTTCCGAAGCTAGGGTCGTCTTAACTTGACGCCAAACATCGAACGCAGAGTTTCTAAGAAAAAAAAACGGTTTTATTTTTTTTTCTGGAAAACTGTTAGAAATTTTAGGAACTTCTCTGGAACTTTTTTACTCTGTTTCACGTTTCCCTTCCCTCTGAAAAATCTCAAATTTTTAACTCTTACCACTTCGGAGCTACAGGTCGCTGATCACGGTGAAAAAAAAAACAAAAAAAACTACGAAAGCAGTAGTGTTGCTCCGCAACACAATTACATCAACGTCAACCCGTAGAAACAATGACAAGTTTCCCAATTTAGGGCTGCGTGTCGCATCGTGCGTTTGCACGTGACAATTATAATTAATTTTGATGATAACATATCCTCTGTTGGGCCTTTAGTATGAGAAGGGTTATCGATTGAGCTTACGTCATGTAGTGTTCTTCAAGACTTCCGTAGTATATTAAAGGTTCACTGTCTTGCTGTATATGAATTTGATGCATTATTCTCAGTCGTTTAAGTTTTTTATTTTTGTTGTTGTTTTTTGTTTTGGATACTAAGAAGTGATTCTGGTTGAAAATACTTTTTTTGTTGGGCGTCCCAGACCGGGTAAGTCAAGCTCCTTTCTTTCTACTTTCCTTTCCCTTTTTTCTTTACTTCTGTCGAAGCTTTTGTTGTTGTTGATGTTTTGTTTCGAGGGTAATTAGTCCCTTACAGGTTCGCCTCTGGGCATTGAAGATTCGTTCTTTTTTTTTTAATAATCCCTTCATTCATTCATTCTGCGCTTATATTAAGTTCTGAAGTTTGCAACGAGTAGGTATCCCCAGATATAGAATGTTCCACAGCTGTCACTCATACTTTTGTTTTTAAGGAATTTAAATAGTTAATGAGAAAGAACGAAGAACTCGAACATAGTCTGATTTGGGAGGAAGCTGCAATTAAGTAGCCAATTTTTGGATCCCAAAGCGTAAATGGAGGAATACCTATGACTTCGCAAAAGTTGTCCGTCTGTCGGCACAATAACTCTCGAAGGGAATGAGACAGTTTGATGAAACATGGTGTGAGGATTCTTTGGGTCAAGGGACAGGTCGAGTTCGAAGATGGGCTCTGTAGTCTCATATTTAGGAGTGGGGGAGGGGGTTCAAATTAAGCGGCGAACAAAATATTTCTGAACAGCTAATGAGATTTAGGTGTAAGAACATATGCTGAACACGAATATCAAAATCTTTTTCTCACCGGACAAGTAGTTCGCCCGGAATCCGGCCAAAACCGGAAAGTTCGTTAAAAGTAAAAGTTTTATCTGTATAGTTGATTAGATGTTCGATTTAGGAGTAAGAAGACATGCTAAACATTCATACGAAAATCATTTATATCGGATTATGCATCCACTCTGGAACCTAAGTGCCAATTTAGCGAGCTCCATAATCACGTTCTAACCCCTAATCCCATTCTCGCACAATTACAAGCTCATTAGAAACATCCCGGTTATGAGCCAATCCCAGCCGAACTACCCATGCAAGGTAAAAACTCGTAGAATTTCGTGACACAACGTATCCTTTTACCCCTTATGTCAGCCTTCCAATGAATTTGATGGGATATTTTTAGACCAACCCATTTACCACCCCTAAACGTGGAGGTATAAAGACAGTCTAAACACCGAACCAATCGATCTTGACCTGACAAGCTATGAGCTAAAATCCATAAAAAATCCCACTCTGACAGGGAGTTGTCACGGTCACAGAAAGACGGATCGGAAAACAGACGGACAAACTGACTAAATAATGGTAAAAAATTTTACAGACACTCTCGGCTTCTGATGTAACCATCCATAACAGAGAAAAAATTTAAAGACAAAGGAAATATAGAAGCTTACCCCTCCGACGGGTCCAGCGCAATATTCCTCGGATTCATCAAATCCTTCCAGATCAAAACTCTTCGCGCAGAGCCATCTATCCTGGACACTTCAACCCTGTGACTCCCCATGTCCGCCCAGTACACATTTCTGGCGACCCAGTCAATAGCCATTCCTTCAGGATACTCCAGACCAAATTCAACAATAACTTCAAGGTCTGAGCCATTCATGTACGCTCGGGAGATGGCCTTAGTTCCGATGTCGGTCCAATATATACGATTGTCCGTTATGTCAAAATCAATCGCACTGGAAGAAAAATTAAACCGATATAAACAAAATAAAACGGCGTGTCGTGACATCATTTTTACACGCCTTATTCGTCTTCCTGGTAGAGCGATCAAATCTGGCGTTTTTTACAGAACCCCTGCTGCACTTTTGCTGACCTTGCGCAAAAAACCCTTTCATCACTTGTTTTAAGGAACCGCCACAGACTTCAACAGAAAAAATTAAACTGACATAAATAAAATAAAACGGCTGATGATACGACGAGTGCAAAGAAAATTCACACAGAGATGCCACTCCACGTGTTAAATGTTGTCAATTTCTGACAGTACAGAAACAATTTTCGCGAATTTCGATGTAATTTTGAATATCTTTCTAATTCAACCGTTTGCAAATTAAGGAGACATCGGAACAAATCTCAGAATGGAAAAAGAGGATAAAATTCTAACCTTGCTTCTTTGATTCCTTGAACAGGAATTAGAAAATCGTTGCTAGCCTCAGTCTCCAGACTAATCCGACGAATATCTTCCTTTCTCGTGAACAACAAAAACGCTTCAGGTACTAAGCACGAGAATCCGTCGGTCGACAGCTCATAGCCTGCAATAAAAGCGCGCGTACAATAAACAATCTCTAGTGGGGGAAGGGGTTGCCGACTTTCAGCCCTCCCCCAGAGGCCATTGTTATTAGGATCTCACAGCCCCGGGCCTGGACTCATAAAACATAACACAAGGATGACGCAGTGTAAATGTTATGCACTAAAGGTTATGCATAATAAAAATAGCCAAGAATAGCCGAAAAATCACAAAAAAAAGCATCTGCTGACTATTGGATATCAGGATGATAAGCAGAAAAGTCAGCGGATGTTTTTCCGGTGGTGTTTCGGCTCTTCATGTACGCATAACATTCAATGAGTATAACATTTGCAAAATCATAGGAGCAAATATCCTAAGTGTTACCTGTTGAAACTGCGCATCCTTGTGTTATCTGTTATGAAACCTCTGACAGTGTGTCAGGTAGCTTTTTGTAAGAAACAGAGAAGCTGACATAAGTCCCTGTATCTGGTACTTTGGTATCTTTGTCCTGCTATCTTACTAAAAACAGCCCTATATTTTCAACTGGTTCGCTTAAAGGACCCGTCTTACCTACATTACTGCTTCAACCTACGTCCGTAATCGGCTCATTCATTGTGACTTCTGAAATTTCGAATTTATATCCTTTTCATTTACCCTAACAGCTAGTTACGATACTACGCTTATGTTTGCATTCTCAGTGGGTGACCCTTACCAAGGAAGATCAGGCTCCCACGTATCACTGCCGTGGAGCTCACAGGTCAGAAACACCGGTATGGAAGTTTTCCGCGTTCCTCATCAAAACCAAGGGTCGCGCGAAGCGGGTTTATAATCTCTCAGAAGTCTAGCGGAAGTTCAAAGGAGTCACGTATGTTGAAGTATTAGAACAGAAACTCTAATACGAAATGAGCTTTAACACCTCGTTCAATAAGGGTTTGCAACACCGGGATCTACCTCTATCAGGGACCCATAAATTTCCTGTAATGCCTCGCCATTCAGGGGGCTTGTCAATAAGAGATTTCTGATGCTGACTGGAACCACGAATGGACCGGAAAGATAGGAAGATAGTTCGAGAAATACCCACGGTCCAATCACATCCAAGGCCAGATAGACAAAATTTGAGATTGGCTGCTGGCGAGTTGAGGGAGGAGTCTCTTTGGCGCGCAAGTCCAATGAGGCAAACAAGAATGCCGATTCGACCCAAGTGGGATTTTTGGAAAGTAGGCAAGGGTCGGGCAACATAGCAACATGGAAGCATAGGAAACGACAAGCCCCCTGTAAAGGAAATTTATGGGTCCCTGCTCTATAAGCTAGGGCGAAAGGAAAAGAATCCATCAGCTTACCCATAGGGCACGCACAGACATGGCCCATCGGCCTATAGAAACACAGGTGGGAGCAATTCCCATTATTAACAGCACATTTGTTCCAGCCAAGTTTCCTCTTCATATCAATGGCTTTCAAGCCCATTAAATCAGGAAGCTGATCAATTATCACTTTTCTATCTTGAGTATTCTTCTTATGGGCTCTTTCGATGCTACGGTGCTGCCAGTCAGTCCAATAGAGGTAGTCGCCAAGTAGAGTGAAACCGAAAATGTGCGGGACACCCTCTGTTATGAGCTCCTTGCGGTTGGTGCCATCTAGGTTGGAAACCTGAAAGAGGTAGACTGAAGCTAAAAGGGGTACCTTTCGCTACACTGACTGAAGTCTCATAATATTTACACAAGGATGCGCAATCTCAAAAGACACGATGATCGCTTGATGGGATAGAGTTCAGAGCCCTCCTTGTAGTTTCCAAGTCCCCTACTAAGGTGCCGCATATATACCTACTTAAAACCTTTAATTTAGGAACCCTGCCGAAGCGCCGTGAACAAATCTCATTAGCATTTGGAACTAAAATCTTGAACACACCAGCACTACGTGATATCGTCCCGCCAGATTTTTCAGCGGCGAGAGTAAGGCCTGAGAGAGTGGCTGCCCAGCCAGTACCGAAATCGCAGTCAATTAAACATGCAACGACTCGTTACCTGAGAAGATTTGTTCCCGTCTTCGTCAACCTTTTAACTCGCATCATTAATTGTATACAGATTAGAATATTTTGTGTTTTGTTTTTGATATATCTTAACAAGTGTTGAATTTCTTTTTTTTATAGCTGATATTTCAAAATTAGTGTTAATATAGACGAGGACCACCAAATCGGCTTGACCGTTGTATCGGTTTTGAATAAACTCAATTGAATTGAAAAAAAAAAGAGGTAACACTATAGGCGTTTTTCCGTGACACAATTGTGGGCCCCACACTTTTGAGTGTTTTTCGCGGAAACACGATTGTGTGCCACACAGTCGAGCCACAAGTTGAAACTCGCGGAAACGCCGTTTTGTCTATTTTTTGGGCGGCAAATTCAAATATCTGAAGATATAAATAAAATCATGTTATTTTGCTGCTATAGATTTGAATTTCCCGCCAAAATCGAGCCACAAAATCCAAAATCACCTCGGCAGTTGTTTGTCGAATTTGAGCCACAAAGCGAGCCACGAAAATCTTGTTGGTCGCGGAAACACACTTGTGGGCCGCACAAAAGGCCGCGGAAACACTCTTTTCGAGCCACAATCGACCCACAAACTGTTTGTGGGAGCACGGAAAAACGCCTTATCTGTTGGTGTTAAATACATACTATCATGAGGCAGCCAAAGCGGAATAGACAGAAGGAAAGGCTGCCCCGAAAGCACCAGAAGGATCGGATTGTTAGAGGCAAGTATCCTTGTGTGAAACGAGTGGGAGGAGGGAGGAAAAACTGAGTAGCTCATTAATTCTTTCTTTATTTTTTTTTAATGGTGAAGAGACTGGTTTATTTATTGATTATTTTGGTATTAACCCCTTTGTAACGGGCCATGGAGGGGTCGAAACTTATTTTATTCATTTATTTTGAGTTTAATAAAATCGAACTGAACTGAACTAAAAATTAATTTTGTCGACATCCTAATGACCTAAGGCAAAGAATGAAGGCTTGCAAGCCAGGCAGGCTAGAAAGATCCCCGGAGAACAAGAAAGACCAAAAAGGATAAGTCATAACTTATCCGTTTTGCGTTGTCAAATATGATTCGCAGTCAGCTTGGGCTGAAGGAATATCTAAGAACGACCAAATTCGAACACAGATTATCCAAAACCTCAAGCAGTGGAATATCAGCGCACACGATATGTTCACGCGCCGGTCGGCTGAAACAGATCGAAACTGAACAGATCCCCGCACGCCTTCAAATTAGCAATGGAAGCAATTCTTCAGACCGTTAGGTAAGTGTGGGAAGTGGACTACTTTTAATATCATTATTAAATCAGCCATAACTCAAGTGACGGGATTACATACCTCAATCTTATCCAGCTTGGCATCACACCAGTACAGTTTTTGCTCGATCAGGTCTACTGCGATACCATTGGGCCAGCCCAGGGAAGTGTTGGCGATTATTTTTCTTCCTGTTCCATCCAGGTAGGCCCTTTCAATGAGAGGGACTTTTCCCCAATCCGTCCAGAACATAAGGCCAGCTTCTGGATGAACTGTTAAGGCACGAGGTTCGTCCAACGCTTCCGATACAAGAATCTGAAAAAAAGGCATCGCAACTTCAAATTCTGATTCCTAAAGCAGTAAAGAAATCACGTCTTTCTTTTCACCGAAGTTTGCAGGCTCATCAAAACCCTCCTTTAGTTTTATATCTCAGTAAAGCCATATTCTCTTAAAGGCCCTGTCTTACCTATATTACTGATTCACTTCAAGTTTAATAGTTCCATCGATTATCTTTTCTGAGATTGCGAACTTTCGTCACCGACTTTTTCGCTTGCCATGTCTGACTTTTTTCGAAGCGGGTCAGGCTCCCGCTTATTGCTTCAAAAGTTCAGAAAGGCCGGTTATGCAATTTCCTCCGTGTTTCCCATCAAAGATTAAGAGGACCGCAAGCGCCCTATATTAAAAAAAAAGAAAAAAGCACAGTTTCAAAGGAGTAGTGTATAACATTGCAACAGAAACTGTATATACTGCGAGAAACAGATAATAATACATACTACATATGGGCAACCCAGAAAACACTGCCCTGGTCCTAGGGGGTGGCCGAAAGAGAACTTCAAACACAACACCCCCAGTCGTAATAGTGAGTAGTAGTTCGTAGTTATAAAAAATGTATCAATAATCGTCTTATCATTATTGCGTATGGGACCTCTTGTCACTTTTTTTTTAAGTGGAATACTTTGATACATGTAGTTGAATTGTTTTTGTTTGAGTACTGGTAAAGAAATATATATTCGTACAAAAAAAATTCCACACAGCTCCTTTCCTGTTAGTCACAGAAAACTGTGTAAAAAGTAGGCTACACATCATAACACATGGGATAAACGGATAGAGATTTATCCACAGGCACCATAAGCAACAAAGGAAAAGACATCAGATGACGTGACGATTCACACATGGGATTTTCTAGTCCAAGCGAAGATAACGGATTTTCCGTGTTTTTGAGTACGAGCACATTTATAGTAGTCAATTCCGAAACTTCCGAAAATAAAACGTGCTTACGCAGACATGATTGACAAATAAAGGGAAGTTTTATCTTGATGATCCGATAAATCGCCTGCGCGGTTGGCAGAATCAGTTGCGACGAAAAAGGCAAAAATACTGGTTAGCATACATAAAAATCTACGATTCCTTTGTTCGTCTACGAAAGGGTGTCGATTCCCGGGCGGAGGATCGGGCAAATATTAGGAGGCATGCATTGCGGCAATTGTTAATTCGACCGATACAAAAATCAACCGGGTATATAGGTAAAAAGTGTCTGAAGAAAATTTTGTGACCTCTCAAACGTTTAGTTCTTTTTCATCCTAACTGCAATTCTATATTCCACATCTGTCTTCATAATTTTTATTTACTCGATCATACTGGCTGGACCTAAACCGAAAAAGAAAGGTGCGAATTATTCTAGCGATATATCGATATTTTGTTTTTAGTCTACCTTATCTCAGGTAGTTCCCGGGTTCGTCTTTCTAGCTAGAGCCTGAAGAGGACCCTTGCCAAGACGGGCCAAAATATCGCTAGGATAAATTTCAGCTTACTTATCCTTTTAACCGTCAACTATGATTTGCAGTCAGCTTGGACCGAAGGAATACCAATTCTATCCTATTCATTTGCGACTACGTAAGTCAATTTTGCGGTTCAAAGGCAAGGCGCACAAAAGCCATTTTTCCTTGGGCCGGATTTTTTTCCAGGGAGAAGATCCAGGAAGTGCTATACCGTTTTCTGTAGGGGTGCCTGTATATTTAAGGGGAGCTCTTCCAGCACCATATTCTTCCAGTTTCCGATGACTCCTCATGGATTTCTACAATTTGTCCCGGATTCGTGCATACAGCAGGATTTTTTTTTCGAGCAGATATCCGGGGAATGCCATACCGTACAGGTTTCCGCAGAAGTTCTGGTGTAGTCGCGGAATTCGGATCCAGTACCATTATTCTGCCGGTTTCTGATGACCACTCATGGATTTCCCGAATTTGTCCCGGATTCACGCAAATATACTTTTCCCGTTAGCAGGATTATTTTTTCCGAGCGGAGATCCGAGGCCATACCAATGGCCATGGCGTTTTCTACAGAGATTCTGGTATAGCCAAGCGGATTTCCAGCACCATATTATGTCGGCTTCCGTTTTACCTCTCAAGGATTTCCAAATTCGGGCACGGATTTCCGGAATTTGTTCCGGATTCCCGCCGGGAGATCTAAGGCTCTGAGGAATTATCCGTAGCACGCTTCATGTAACGACTTCTGTCGACTGAAAGAGATCTAGCACGTATTAAAAGCTTTTTATTGCACGATAAACAAGGAAAATAGGTGTAGACACTGTTATAAGTTTCACAGAGTTTCACTCGCAATTTCAACAAATATGAGACAACATACTATCTGCTGATGTTACAGAACACTTTGTTAGGAGCCTTTTAATGTTACTTTTCTGTAAAACATAAGACTAAACTTCGTTTGCGACATTGCTTATCGCGAAACAAGTAACACTTAAATACAACGGAAACATTCTGCAAAGTCAATAGATGGTGTGTTATCTCATATCTGCTAAAATTGCATACCCTTGTGTAAACGTTACGTAGAATATAGGCTAAAAAATTAAAACAAAGGACAAAGCATCCTGTGAGGCCCACAGGCTGAAGAACACTGTCCTTTCTTTCTAATGTAACCTCGATAGATGCCTGTTACGGCTACACTACCAAACATTCATTCATTCATTTATTCCATATTATTAAAACTAACATATGTTATGCATAGTGTCACATCTGTACGTCATTGTCAGAATGACCCTATAACTGCCTATGAATCAGCTTTACTTTGAACCCATTCTTAGGTCTCGAAATTAGTTCAATTAACACGGGCACTTCTTCCCTTTTCTCCAGGCTTCTAATGGAGAATTTCCGAAGAATGCTCGCTATCACTACCTTTTCTTCCATAAGGGCAAACTTCTGTCCAATGCAATTTCGCGGCCCTGCACTGAAAGGTACGTACGCGTATGGGTGCCTTCCTCTGACGTTATCAGGGGTAAAGCGTTCAGGGTCAAACCGCTCCGGGTCCGGGAAATACTTCACGTCCCTGTGCAAGAAATAGTTTAAAATCATCGCCGTAGCACCGGCTGGAACAACATGACCATCTAGAGTGACATCCTCCGTGAGTGAACGCGCGATCAGCGGCACACTAGGATAAAGTCGCTGAGCCTCTTTAATCACGCACTCCAGGTACTTCAGATTCGCCAAGTCGGTCATAGTAAAATCGCGGCCTCGATCGTCCAATAAGATTGCTTCCACTTCCTCTTGCACCTTCTTCTGAATTTCTGGGTGATGTCCGAGTAGAAACAGGCACCACCCAATCCCCGCTGCCGTTGTATCGTGGCCTTCGAACATAAAAGTGTCCACCTCCTCCCGAATATCGGCGTCATTCAAGGCCCCTGACTCTTCCGAAACGTCTAGGAGAAGGTCAAGGAACGCCAACCGCTTACTTCTTGCTTCGCCGGAAGCTTTTCTGTTCCGCAGCTCTTTGCGCCTCTCGCCAATAACCTTCTCGGTAAAGCCATGCAAGGTCTTCAAATAGTATCTCTGCTTGAAGCCAGATGGAAGGATGTTAAACAAGAGATCTGGCTGCAACCATGGCTGCAGCTGCCTATCCTGGACAATAGCACCAATATCGTATACAGCTCGGACGTACTTGGAGTCCGTATCTTCTTGCGCATTTACATTCTGACCCATGGCGGCGTCGCAAATTGCATCAAGAGCACAACGAGTTATGTACGGGAAGATATCAAAGCCATCTTTCGACTGTTCATGCGCTTCTTCAACTTTATGAACGAACACCCTGGCCTGCTCATTGAATACCTCCAGAAAGTCCTCCAAGATTTTAAAATGGAACGCCGGGGTCAACATCTTGCGGCGGCTGTGCCACTTCCCACCGGTGCTGGTCAAGAGACCAGTCCCAAGCCAAGGATGCAAGAAGTTGTATTCAAAAGCTTTGTCTATATGTTTACTACTGCTCAGGATGGTCTCGGCAGCAGAAGCATGTATAATTACAACAATCGGACGGTTTCCTATCCAAATGCGAACCATGGGATGGTTTTTGAATGTCTCGTACCAGCCTTTAAGAACTTTAATGCGCTCCTCAGGTGGCACCATGAGCTCAAGCACATTTCCAAATATCGGATTCGCAGGTGGTCCGGGTAGCTTGTTCAGAGCTTGCACAATGCGCCTATTTTGCCACCAAGTATATCCAACTGCCAAAAGAGCACTCCCGACGGCAAAATACAGAGTGTTCAAAGACGAGGCGACTTCCAAAATCAACATCTTTCTCAAAAGAAGACAAACGATAAACTGGGCGGAGATGAAAAAATTCGTAGCAAGGAAATCTCCAATTAACAACAATCTAATCTCCCATTCTAAGAAAATACATCACGCTGCCATTTGAAACACTGTCTGAGACGCGCGCCAAATAAATCTATGTATCCAACGACGGAAAGATTTCAGAATTAAAGGTAATCAAGTGTAAAGGCTGTCAATTGAATCTTCTCTGTTTGGTAATAGTCTTCTGGCATTCAAACTACGACTCTTCACTAGGAAAATATTCTGTTATCGAAGGAAAGTATACGTAAACGAGCTACACCTTGTGATGCGTTAAAGTTCAATGGGCGGATCAAACAATCATGATGCCACATTACCACCCCCTAGAATACAATGTTACATCAGAAATCAGCAGATTCCTAGACAACTTATTTTCGCTAGTATATCGATAGGGCGTTTTTTCTGCTGACTGCCATCCTGATTTACTAGCTTCAACAAATATAAGCGAAGTTTCTTTTTTCTTATCCATTCGTTGTTATTATATACTCCGGATTATTTGTATTGTTGACAAATATTCATATTAACGGTGTTAACTGAGAATTCCTTGTAAGCTGCAAGTAGGTCGGTTATATTTGTACATTTTTACATTACATCCAGAAAACAAAACTTTTCTTCGGTACTACAAACAACAGAAAGTTTCACCAGATAGCACTAGAGCAACTTGCATGCTACAGAGACGGTTTATTTCAGCAGTCGCGGCACTCTCATTACTCAGCTCTACAAAATGATTGGTTTTCGTACATGGACGGGAGTTTTTGAATTTCAGCGCCTTGCAATACCATGCTCTGAATTCGCGATAACAAGAAAACGACTTATAGGTATTCCTTCAGCCCAAGCTGACTGCGAACCATATCTGACGATGCAAAACGAATAAGTCAGCTATATTTTATTAGAGCTAAATTTCGCCCATTCTTGGCAAGGGTCTCTTCAGGCTCAAGCCGCTCAAGCTGGAAAATGAACCTGTGGAAAAACAATTAAAGATTCTTCCTATATCTGATTTTATTAACTTCTTCTCTGAAAACTGGCTGGAGTTAAAGCTGGTGCTGTGATTTCATTCTGGACTCGGCTGCTGCTTTTGCTGTTCAATTGTCGTCGAAAGGGTTGAGATTCTTCTGCATTTTGATTTTGGCGCCACCTGTCTCTTCTTCTTCTTTCCAGCTAAGATGGATAATTTGTCGGCGGCATGTGTGGGCGATTTGAAAGTTCCGTACTTCGGTGATAGATATTCCTTAAGCCCATGCTGACTGCGAATCCTATTTGACGATGCAAAACGGATAAGTCATCTACATTTTATTAGAGCTATATTTCACTTGGGCTTGAGCTTTGAGCTTGAGCGGCTTGAGCCTGAAGAGGACCCTTGCCTAAGGGCCGAAATGCATCGTCAAATATAAAACGACTTATTTTTGAAGCGCTCTCTGGTGGAAGTCAGAAACGTGTATGTGTGAAGCATTTTTTAAAGATTAAAGCATAATTAGTGCCCATTGTGCTTTAAAGTACGTATTTGATACCTGACAGGTTGTAAATGTAACCCCTACACATTTAGAAATTGAAACAATACGAAAAAAAGAAATTTCGCTTCGGTATGCTTTTCCCTCCGTAGAGTCGACCGTGCCATTATTATGATAAGGCTGCACTTCGTTTGATGCAGATCTGAGGCGGCAAATAAAGCCCGGGACATCTCTGCGATACATCCCCCTAATCAAACAGCAGCACCAAATGCTCTTCGCATTTTGTCCTGCACAAGTTGACAAGGGATGAATTTCCATTCACGGATATTAAAAGAATAAGGGATTCCAATATATTGAATACTTTCAACTGGGCTGAAAACGCCCCCCCCCCCCCCCGAACCACAATCCAGAGGTCATCTAAAGGTCAGAACAAACCTTTTCTATGAGTGGAGAAATCCGATTGCCACATAAACTTTTTTAAAGGACGAAGCAAATATAAATCTGTTCCTTATCTTTTCTGTGCGTCGTACGACACTTGGAAACTGGGTTTTAAGTAGGAAATTTTCAATTTCACAATCTTTTCCCCTTAATAATGATTGGAGCCAGTCTGCTCTGTATTTCTGCCATTACATTCATGTCGATGTAGCTTTTCTCATATTTGTATTTAGTCTTCTGATGATGTGAATCTGAGAGGGGTCAAAACTTTATGACCCTGCCATTGGCGGGTCCGAGCAAGACAAGATTGCAAGTACAAATATGGGGGATATCCGTAAGGTCGCTAGATTCCTCCGCGTTGGTTTGTCCCATAGAGAGCGTTTTTTGTAGTTTGTTGTGTTTTCCTTTTGTTTTGTTTTTGTCTTGTTGCCATGACCCCATGGTTTTTTTCGTGCAATAAATTCATTCATTCATTCATTCATGCCAAACGAAGTACACTTCCCGATTGATTAAGGTAAAGCCATTCTCTAGACCAGTGGTTCCCAACCGGGGGTACGCGTACCCAAAGGGGTACGCGAGACCCTTGCAAGGGGTACGCGAAGGAACCAAAATCGTTTAATTCGTAACTTCAAAATTTCGCCTTACTCATTTTTGATTGCCGTAAGCCTAATATTACCAGCAGAGGCATTACTAGCCTCAACGTTTCGAGGGGCAAGGTATTTTAACCGACTGTTTTTCAAAAAAATAACTGTTTTTACGAAAAATCGCGGCGCTTCGCGCCGACTCGTTTCTTTTTAACCTTCTGGACGACCTACTTTGGGGTAGGGGTGTTGCCAATATGTGCGTGACGCCTCTGACTACGGCTAGCCTACTGCCGTAAAATCTGTTCCTATGTCTAACAATATTGTTTCAAGAATACTAGAAGACATAACTAGTGATATTGTCATTCAGGTTACGAATTAAGCTAACGAAACGTTTGCGATGCAGTTTGATGAAAGCACGGAGGACACCAAAATCATACACAGAAACAGGCTGACAGTAAAACAAATATTGCCGTAAATGACGTCGAGCGGAGATTTCATAAAAATTGTAGCTAAAACGCAGCCTCAAGTGTCTCATTGATTTTGTATAAATTTCTACTCATGTATGTCTTATTATTTATGATAATAAATATCGTCTTTTTAACGTTTGGAAAAGGGGGTACACAACATTTTCGAACCTTGATTAGGGGCACGCGGTACGGAAAAGGTTGGGAACCACTGCTCTAGACTTATGCGCAGGGAGGAATCTGACTTAAGCCAATTTATACTTTCACACTCCCACATTTGAGCGCTTGCGCACTTTTTATGCTCCTCTCCTGTATTTCGCACAAACAATAACAATAATAATAAAGGTCATCTGAAGGTCGCAAGAAGCGCTTTCTTAAAACAGGGATCACATAAAGTTCTGATGACACAATATTACAATGTCATGTTACAATAATTTTTGAATGCATTTTATTGATTTTGAATTTATATAGTTTTACTTATTGTGTAAAGTGAAGGAGAGCTCGTCTGAGCATCATCGGTCGATCCTGCCTGCGTATGAAATTCTCACTCCAGGCTGAGGCAACACAATAATTGCGTTTTTGCTGATACCATGGTATCAGATATACGGTCTAAAGTCGTTTTTGCAGTTGTCGTGGTATCTGGCCAGTTACCGTGGTAACAGATATTCAGATATCACGGTCCGACCGTGGTATCTGGAAAACGCATCTCACTTTCATAAAATTGTGTCAAATTGGTGAGTTTTTATTATGGGATGACTTCGAACAGTGTAATTTCGGCAATAGTCGCAAAAACGACTAATTGCAGATCCAGTTACCGTGGTAACAGATACCATGGTATCCGCAAAAACGCAACTAATGACGACAGACCGCAGCTTGTCTGGCTGCCAAGCGGTAGCACGGCCAGAAACATGTCTTCATTTGCAAATTATTTTGTTAGGCCTTTCGAGTCGAGAGTTAATAGTTGCGTTTTTGCAGATAACATGGTATCTGATACCACGGTCAAAAGTCGTTTTTGCAGTTATCATGGTATCTGATACAACGGTCAAAAGGCGTTTTTGCAGTTATCGTGGTAACTGTCCAGTTATCGTGGTATCTATTATTCAGATATTACGGTCCGACCGTGGTAACTGATCGGGTATATGAAAAAGTCATCTTAATTTCATCAGTTTTTGTCAAATTGGTGGGAAAGAAGTTTGGCACTTAGTGATGTGACTGGATATCAGCTTTTCTTTTGGGATGACTTACGAAAAGTGCAATTTCGGCAATTGCCGTTTTTGCACAGCAACCGTAGGCTATATCAGATACCAAGGTAACTGCAAAAACGACTAATTGCAGATCCAGTTACCGTGGTAACAGATACCATGGCATCTGCAAAAACGCAACTAATGTCTAGCTAATGCAATCTAATCTGGAAATAAACTAATATTACTATGATCACCTGATCGGATTGAACATGATAAAAGTTGACCGGACATGCTACCATACAGGTACCACTGGAAAAGAGCGCTAGAGGCTAGACAATGGGCAATAACTGTACATCCAAATACAAATCTGTGTCTTATCTTTCTGTGTCGTAATCCTGGTAATTTTTCGATTTGATAATCTTTTTTCTTCTCTTTTATCTTTCCTGCGTGTCGTAATCCCGATTATGTAACACTCGATTTTACGGCAGTATCTTCCAATTTCACAAGGCAATGTGATTACTCAGAAAAAATACTACACACTTTAAAATCACATAGTATACCACCAATATATATATTTATTTTATATATATATGTATATATCATATATATATATATATATATATAATACATGTATATAATACATACATGTCAATATATTAACTTGCCCATCGTAGTACCAAAATGGTAAAGATCGGAGTACAAAAAGGAACAAAAATAGAGAGAGAAAACACTTATGATAACTGTTACTGTTTGGAAATGATAGCAAGTTCCAAAGAAGACATATTCGCCATAAAAGCACGCGTAATGCGCAAGAGGGCTTTAATACTCTTTTTAATACTCTTCCTAACAGCTTTATTTAAAAAGGCAGTTCTGAAATAAATCCATTACTTACTTTTGCCCGAAGATAGATGAAAGATCTGCCTGACTGTGACTGGGTTCATTTTCTGTTCCTCATGATCCACTATATTCTTACAAATTAAGTCAAGTTTCTGGTCAGCATTGTAACCAACCTAAAATCGCACAAGTTACGCGCAGAGATGAGCTGTGTGAAAGGCTCTTACCGCACGCCGATGTGAATGCACCCTAAGAGCCATGACGCTTACCTTTCTCGACGTCCCGTTGAGTCTCGCAACTTCGATTCTGTCCGTCCCTGTATCCGTCCAGTATATGTTCTTGGCCACCCAATCTACTGCGATGCCATCTGGGTGATGAATTTCAGTCCGGATCACATCCTGCTGCATAGTTCCATCTAGTGTCGCGCGGTGGATGCCTCTAACCTAGAAGAAGGCAAAAGTGAGCCAAAATGTTTTATGTGCTGGCTTAGGCCTCACTCAGAGACGGGCGAATCCGAATCCGGATTTGAATCCAGGATTAGTCCTTTTGGCCGGATTCTAATCCGGATATGAATTTTCTGCTTGTCAGGCTGGATACGGACTCGGATTTCAAACCCTGAACCTTTCGAATCCTCTCTAATTCCCGATTTTATACACTGTGTTTTAGGTTTTGTGCTTAACGAGCCCCGAATTCACTCCTGGTTGCGAAGGGGAAATCAATACTTTAACAACCGCACATGAAAACTTTGAAATATGGTTTACATCGCCTAATTAACGTCTCATTTGCCTTAGGCATCAGTGCTTTTTTGTCAGGTGATTCGGAATCGGATTGGTACCTAGCCCTGGATTCGGATTCGAATCTTTTCATGATCGGATTCGCCCATTTCTACTCTCACTGCCGTAATATCGTCGCTATTCCAGTGCTACCACTCACAAAATGGACGTTTCAAAAAAATGCTTTTCTTCAGTGCACTATTTTAATGATATAATAATTTAATGGTATAATAAAAAAAAATGCAAGTGCATACACAACACCCTGCAGCGGCATTCTTTTCTTAGAATTTTCGTAAGTTAGTTTTGTATTTGGTTACCCCTACCCCTAAAAGCCGATCGAAACGATCCTGCCTTACTTCTGCGAATTTTCCGGTTCAGCGAAATTCCGGAACTACTTGTCCGGCGAAAAAATAAAGCTCAAAAACGAATTCAGCGTATCTCCTTACCCCTATATCCAACATCTGATCAACTTAAAATAAAAATTTAACTTATAGCCTGACAAATTTTCCGGTTTCAGCCGGATTCCGGACGAACTATATACGGATTCAGCATCTTTTCTTACCCCTAAAACGGACATCTAATCAACTACAAATACAACTTTTGCTTTTAACAAATTTTCCGGTTTGGGCCGGATTCCGGGCGAACTACTTGTCCGGGAAGAAAATGATTTCCGCATATGGGTTCTGCATGTCTTCTTACCCCTAAATCAAACATCTAATCAACTTCAAATAAAACTTTTACTTACTTGCCCCGCGAGAAAATGGTTTTCATATTCGTGTTCAGCATGTCTTCTTACCCCATAATCGACTATAACACCAGTACACCGTGCAGTCCCATGATATCGGTCCTATCCTACCCAGTGCCAAAATTTTCTGGTATTGTCCTGATGTTAAAAGAAAAAAGTTACAGCCGGGCGATATCAAAATAAATATAACCCGGGCGACATTTATTTTGATATCGCCCGGCTGTAACTTTTTTTATTTTTAACATCAGGGAATACCAGAAAATTAAAACAAATGTACTAGTGTTATAATCATTATCGCCCTTGCTTTTCTTCGGGCGATAGCGGAAAATTTGGCCCTTGGGCAGCATGATAGGCAGATATTACCCTCGCTGCGCTCGGGCGATATCAGCCTATCATGCCACCCGCGGGCCAAATTTTTCCGCTATCACCCTCAGGAAGGGCGATAATATATAATCTCATTAGCTGTTTAAAAATATTTTGGGACAGCCCGCAACCACCTACTCTTTCCCCATATACCAACCCCTTCAACCTTCGATTACACTAGCTCTGTCCAACATTCACAGATTACGCACTCTGCGCGGCATCCATGCGCAGAGCTATACTATTGTGAAGAAAAGGGGTAGCCGAAAATTGGTCGACAAATTTTGTGTCCTGTTTTTGCCGGATTTCGGGTGAACTACTTGTCCAGTGAAAAAATAACTTTCATATTCGGATTCAGCATGTCTCCTTACCCCTAAATCAACTATATAAATAGTTTTCAAAAAATATTTTTTTTTGCTCCTTAATTTGAAACCCCTCCCCCACCCTCAAATATAGGGCTACAGAGCCCATCTTCGAACTTGACTTGAACTTTGACCCAAAGGATCCTCCCACCAAGTTTTCATCAAAATATCTCAATCCCTTCGAGAGTTATCGTGCGCACACACGGACAGACAGACAGACGGACAACTTTTGCGATGTCATAGGTATCCCTCCACTTACGTTTTGGGATCCCAAGAACAACTTCTTTCTAACCCGCTTATTGAATACAGGCAGGATGTTGGTGGGGGTTGAGAAGGCTTGAGAAGTTCGAATAAGTATGCAAACGCTGTCTTGAGCCTTGAAATTTAAAAAAAATTGCGAATCTTCAAAAATTTACAGTTTTTGTAATACATCTTCTCAGATCTTTTACGTCTTTTTGGGAAGTGGAGGGATACCTATAAATTCGTAAAAGTTGTCCGTCTGTCCGTGGGTAAGTAAGCACGATAACTCACGAAGGGAATGAGATATTTTGTTCAAACTTGGTGTGAAGATTCTTTGGGAAAAAGGCTAGGTCAAGTTCGTAGATGGGCTCCGTAGCTCTATATTTAGGGGTGGGGTTCAAATTAAGGGACAAAATATTTTTTAAAAGCTACTGAGATTGTCAATTTAGGGGTAAGCAGATATGCTGAATCCGTAGATGATAATTACTTGTTGAAAGTAAAGTTCTATCTAAAGTTGATTAGAGGTTCGGTATATGGGTAAAGAGGCATCCTGAATCCGTGTATGAAAATTATTTTCTCAACGGACACTTAGTTAGACCGGAATCCGGCCAAAACCAGAAAATTCGCCATAAGTAACAGTTTTGTCTGTAGTTGTACCCGTTTGGCCATATATTTTCAACAGAACACCACTACGGTATCATTTATGTTTATTTTCAAACGACTGATTGGTGATGAATAGTAAAATGTTTAAGGAGCCTGACGAAGACCAGATCTCTAAAAGCCCCGATTGTCTATTAAATTTTAGGGATCCCATAGAACCCTTTGGTCTTGTCTCCTTAGTATATGGTAAACTCCCGAGAGTTTACAGAATTCCACTAAGCGTTTGGCTTGTAGTTTTTCAAGGCTTCAGCTTGCAACTCAAAAGCTCAGGATGAAATCTGGCCCCTGGCTTAAAGGACACATTGCACTATTTACTTTTTATGTTTCAATATTTTTTTAAAGCTGAAGAACGTAAGGTATGAAATTCAGGTCTCCAAATTTATGAATGGATGGAGTGAGTACGGAGGTACGTTACATCAGTAGGCTACTATAGGTACGATGGATCCTTTAATTTACGCACCGTTAATGAACGCTATAATACGTTGTCTGCTATGAGCAATATCTTGTCGACACACGCTTTCTCTGATTTGTCCGCGCGGACATTGCGAACAAATCTTTATGGGATAATCGACCCCAGTTGCAGAGCGAATGAACGGAAGCAACCCTTGAGGACAAAGTAGGAAGCCTGGTCCTAATACTGAAAAGTTTACTGAAGGAATTTGTAAAGGGCTTTAACCAACTTCAAAGTAAAGATGAGAACTGCATCTTTCAATTTTTTAATAGCCGGAGCCATCGCCAGCCACCTGTAGTCTTAATCCTGTTTATTCTGTGTTTGTTCAACCACTGAATTGTCTAACTATGTAATAATGTAATAAATATTTTGTTAAAATACGCATATGTATTCCCTTGAATCTAGAAATCAAAATAATCAAACGAAGAGAAATTCCTAAGCTTATAACTATGCACCCTGTCAGGTGCCAAGCCAATGTTGTGTCGGTCTCTATGTCAAGCGTTGAACTATCTCCATGCACAAAGCATAGTGAATATGATCCTCCGATATTTCTAGTTTTTAAATTGCGCAAGTGAAGATTCACAGTTAAATTCAAGAGTAGTCATTTGTAACTTGAATCAAACCTTAATTCAAGAGTAGTCAGTTGCAACTTGAATCAAAGCTTAATTCAAAAGCAGTCAGTTCAGTTGATTCGAAGCTAAATTCAAGAGTAGTCAGTTGCAGCTAGAATCAAACCTTAATTCAAGAGTAGTCAGAAGCAAACTTCACTCGTGGAAAATAAAGTATATAGGCTAAGCCGGCGTTCTTCTTAGCGAGTGGTCGTTCATTTTTAGTAAGTCACACATGACTTAATCTATTGTCGTTATCGATTGTGGTTGTATTTACCCGGATTGGGATTGACATTCATACAGAGTAAGTTGTGAATAAACCTATCTATATGTTAACGTAAAACCTTATTTACTACCGCCATTACTTACCCGCCGCCTTACACGCATCGAGCCACGCTACCCTAAGCTTACGGTGTACGGTGCATCTTTCAGATACAACACCAATACGTTCTTTAATACCGAATAAAACGTTTTTGAGATAAACATTCGTTGTTTTTTTCTTGGAAAACCGCATAAGTATTCCCTTGAATCTAGAAATTAAAATAACATATCGAAAAATAATTCGAAGTTTACGCAACCAGTTAGGTGCCACTACGTACGTACTTTAATACCATATGAAATGTTCTTTAACAATTAAGATTGATTGATTGACTAGTTTCTCCGAAGTATAGCACTGTCAATCCGCTCCACCCTTCCCATTTCAACTGGTTACTGTTCGTTTTCGGAAACTAGCAGATCGGTTTCGGAGCTTTTGTGTCAATAAACCTACCTCATCATCAGACCAGTAGAATATCTTCTCATTCGGGTCATAATCAACGGCAATTGCGTGTTTGATGCCTTCCAGAGGTAAAACGACATCAGTATAGTCCTGGGTGTCTAGGGATATCCTTCGGATGTCTGTGCGTCGAGCCAGGAGAAGAACCAACTGCGCTCCTGAAAAAAAGTGGTTTAGATTATTAGCCAGTTTAGGACATAGAAAAATACATAGACAAAAAAAATACACTCGACAGCTCTTATTACATAACTTACGTTTTAATTAAAAAATTACTATCTCGATCATTTTACGATATGTTTCAAGAATACCATGGAACTTTAATTCCTAACAACTAAGATTATCCCCACTGGGATTTGAAAGTTGATTGCATACTATATGACCTGGCTACATCAAATAAAACAGAATCTCGACTGCCGAGGAAACAACGATGTAAACAACATTTATGCTAACCCCAGAAAACTGGTATCCTAGTTAAAGCACACAAAACATCATTTGTCTTTAAATTTGCAAGGTTCACGCAGTACTAGATACAGTTCCTCCCTGATATTCCAACATGTTTTCCTTCTTCATAATCACTCAAACTTTAGACAACAACGAACCACTGTTAACCGTACTTACATTGCCTGTAGTATGCATCATTAGAACTCGTTCACCTCAGTGTCAAGTTTGGCAGACCGGCTTTCTCAGCATATGTGAATGAAGATACGTGCCGCAGTATACAAGAGGTGTTAAGAAGGGTCAAGGGGTTCGAACAAAGATCCGTTATCTCTTATCGGATCCATAGTAAGAAACTCAAAGTCGGGCGAAAATTCAAGTTCCCGTTCAATACTACTCTAGATAATGACCTTAATTAGGGAAGATAAATTCCAGGGAGTAGAGTCTGGCTAAGAAACAACTTACCATCAGCACACGTGGAATTGTCGATTAACTTTGTACCAGTTGGGCAAGCACACGTGAATCCGGGGCTATACGGAGCAGCGAGGCAAAGATGCGAACATCCCCCATTATTTTTCTGGCAAGGAATCGTGACGGTGCGAGGTTGTCGGGATGCTTCATAGACTCGCAGATCCATTGGAGTTAGAGTACCGCCCAACACAATTTTTCGTTGGGTGCCAGTTTGCTTGTTGCAAGAATGGATCGACCTGAGAAAATAACACGATTAGGTTTGTTTGTCTCCTGTCCTTGCTTGCTCACCAACAGGTAGAAAGATACAGGGTCTAAACTCTCACTGGGTGACTTTCTCGACGGAAAAGCTGGGTTCTCAAAACGGGCCTAAATTATCTTTTACGAGTGAGATAGTGGAAGAAACAAGGAAATGTTCGCCATAGTACCCCCTCCCCCACCCAAAAAAAAAAAAAAAAAAAAAGATCTAGCTCTCAAACCCGTACCAAACCATCACAGCTGAGGTAGGTCAAACATTATCTTGATTAGGACTCCTAACCCAGTAGGACTTAATCGTTTGCCACAAAAGCACTGCTCGCCTATATAATCAACTTACCACTGTTCGACACCGGAAGACTCGATACCTCTTTTTCATAAAATACAGGCATTTTGCTGTCCCTAATCAACCCCTTCACCAGATCCATTAGAGATTCTTCTCTGTCTTTAATTTCCGGCCTAGAGACCGGAATTTAGTTTAGTGTGATCTTTTCTTTTTCTTTCCTTTATTGTTTTTCCTATACTCCGTATGGGCAGTTTTGTGCCATTTCTATACGGGTTAATCGAATTATTGACTGATTGATTGATTAAATATCCACCCTAGTCGAAAATTCATGCGGAATATTCTGATCAACCATTTAAGGGCTGAAAACGATAAAAGGAATAACAAATAAATAAATAAAATAGCGTGTTGAACAAGTAAGGTGTCAAATGAAAGCAGACCGACGGGCCTGTTTAAAAGACACGTCATTTTTTTCTGTCAAATTTATCGAAATAATAAATATAGATAGTACTTGTAAAAGAAATGTTAGAAAATAAAAAGCTACAACCCACCGTGTTGTCCAGTCGGTCCAGTAGAGGGTGTCCCGATGCAAGGTCAACGCAAACGTGTGCTGCTGCCCACTTCCTTCGATGACCACTTGCCTCTTGCTTCCATCAAGGTCAGCACTAGCGATGTAGTTGTGTTTGGCATCTGTCCAAAATATCCGATCCGTTTCATAGTCAACAACCAACCCATTGGGCCAATAGATGTCAGAGTTGACAATCACCTTCCTGGTCTTGTGATCTCCATTCATACCCGCTGATTCTATACGAGGTGTTTCGCCCCAATCGGTCCAGAAAAGCAGGCTAAAAAACAACAACAGAAAATTAACAAAACAGGCGACACTACACACACCATGCACGTAGCCTAGATATCGTTTAACATAAACATTTTCGAAAGTTCAAATTGACAAAAACATCATCAGTAACTTATCTATGGCAATAGCAAGTAGGCTAAGAGCCATTAAATGTTTTTTGGTAATGTGCACTTAACTGATTTCTGATGTTCGGCGGGTTTGCTCTTTATACTTATAAGCTTGAAAGAAAGTTTCCACGACTAACAAGGTTCCTGTGGCTCGCACTGTGAATCTGTGAATCGCACCTTCAAGGAGCAAATAGTTTCCGTGAAATTCGACAGAGCCCAAAGGAATTAGGTTCCCCGTGATTGGCTGGTGGGTTGGAATAGGCCCCGCCTAGGGGAGGAGCCAAGTGGTGACAAGGGAGGGGTTTTGACACCTTTAGGAGGAGTCAAGTGTTGACAAGTGACAGGTGGCCCCGCCTTGGAGGAGGAGCCTCCAAGCCCAAATTTGACAAACAGCTCTCGAGGTTATTCTCGATTTTTCCAAAATAATTTTCGATTTTCTAAGTAAATTAGCTACTTTATCGAGCAGATAGACATACAAGTGAGAATCCTTCTAGTATAGAGTATCAACGCCGGAAGCCTGATAATCTATTTATTAAGATTTTACGTGGATTTCATTTTTAGTTTCAGGCATCAGATATTACCGCCAAAAACACAGAAAAAACGTTGTTTCCAACGGTCTCAACTTGAAATTACCACAAAAAACAGATAAAACAATGATATGATATGATATGATATATATTTGAACAAAAAACCCGAGGGCCATGGCAATACAAAACAAAATGGAAAAGCAAATTTTCACTAAATTCCAACTAGGCCTAAATAAATCTTTCTCGATGCTTCATCGAAAGCTTAAGGAATCTTCCCAACTGGCGAACTCCCGAAAAGCATTCATCCTTCATTACTTTGACCAACCATTCCTCATCATACACCCCTTTTCCAAACACTTCATCCCTCAACTCATCCAATTCACTACATTCACACATCGGTTGCAACACATTCTCATTCATATCGGACCACACATTGGGCAGTAGTAAGGACCAATCCGACTCAAACCCCTTCCCATATACCTTCTCCTATCCCCTAGCGGTAAACAATCAGCCCTCATACTTATCACCCACGCTAACTCCTCCCTATTCAACCCTGCTTTAAAATAAATACGTTCCGACCGTTTCAACTTGTGGGTCTGGTTTGCCGTACACACCTTTATTTCCGTGACAGACGCTCAGAATTATGCACTTTCGAATCCCTGCTTCATTCTGGACATTATCACCATAAAATATTGGTTTTACATCAAATTACATCTTAAACTTGAAACACTATTCCTTTGTCCCTTAACCCTAACAGCGTTGTGGACATGATGCCCCTAAGGTCTGCCTAATGCACGGGATACAAGTCACACTTACCCTTTCGCAGGATAGAGAGCAACAGCCCGAGGTTGGTCAAGATCTTCCCAAAACAGGACTTTTCGGTAGGCTCCTTGCAACGTAGCCACTTCAATCCGATCTGTGTCACTATCACTCCAATAAATTTTATCACAGAGCCAGTCGATGGCCAGGCCATCAGGAGATACCACGCCAGTAGTGATGACATTGATATGCTAGAATAAGAAACAGTGAAACCAAGAAACTACCACAAGCGCAAAGGTTATGTCTGAAGCTCAGTGTTGTGTTTTATTTAATTTCTCTTACATGCACTGCTTTTGAAAATAACGGGTCATAAAAAAAAAAAAATTACTTACTTATATATTACGACTAATATCTGAAGCGAGTTTTATGCTGCATTCAAATTGACGGCTAAGTCTTTCACACTGGGCTATGCAGATCTTCTGGTGCGTTTGCGATGACCCAACATAAGCTTTGCATACAGAAAATCCGAGCAACGCAAATATGGGATTCAAATCCATTTCTGCAACAAACCCGCAGATAATCCAAACCAACGTAAATATCAATACATATTTAACACACAAAATACACAGAAATTAATATCACCTGTTCATCAAAACTAGCCATTTCACTTTCGTGGGGACGGAAGGCATGAGCCCTTGTGGTATGACGCCTATGCGCTAGGCCAACTACACGAGCACACTTTCGTGGGACGGAAGGCATGAGCTCTCGTGGTATGACGCCTATGCGTTAGGCCACCTACACGAGAGCGCAACGCAACAGTCTTGCATTCGGCAGTTATGGCAGCACAGAAGAACACACAACAGCTGCTTCGAAAACGAAAATAGACAAACACGGCAAACACGAAAATCAGCGTAGTGCCGATAAGGCGGATAAAAATGCCGAAGCACACAACAGGTGCTTCGAAACCGAAAATAGACAAACGCAGAAAATCAGCGTATTGCCAACAGAGCGGATAAAAATGCCAAAGCAATTTCGGAATCTCAGAAATGAGAATGGACGGAACAATTGGGGACACAAAGTGTATTAGTAATATAGGAAAAATGGGTCCTTTTAAACATTAGGTTACACCTCAAGCTCTTGGTGACCCATATTCTAAGCAAACATTAAAGCAGGACATGGAAAACAAACCTTGTTTGAAGTGCTGCCTGAATTGACTGCTGCACATTTTATCATCTCCAAACTAATCTCGGTCCAGCACACCAAATTCTTGTCATAGTGAAAATCCAGAGCAGCAGCATCATCCAGGTCCTGAAAATTCATATAAAAACTTTACACTTTTCAAATCAATGCAAGTAACTGACCTCATAAAGGCTAAACTATTTCATAATATCTTTAACTAAAGACGACCTAGGATAAAGAAAGAAAATCCCCAAGAATGAGGTTCTATCTTGCAGCTTTCCTTTAAGTGTCACATAGTTTGTAAAGTTCTGTATTTATTCTAAGCTAACAACACTTAAAATAGCCAGGACAAAACATACGTAAGAAAAGAAAGTACAAAAACGATTGATAAGTCATGAACAATAAAGCCATAAAAGTAAAGAATTTTCATGGTATTATAGATAAAAAATGTATGATTGCAGTGCTGAGTGCCTGTTTTACCATCACTATTGTCATGCACACTTTGACTTCATGCCAAATTTTCACAAATTTTCTAGCAAAATCAGAGTTCTTTCTGATTTCAATGGAGACAAGTCTTATCCGATCACTGAACTTGCTCTTGCAACCTTCAATGCATGTGATGGTACCATTTTTTTGTTCTATTTTCCAACATAAGCCTACCAAAACTAATTGTGTATGGTCTGGAAGTTCTGATGAACTCTGGTACTATTTCACTCTCGGTCACATTGCCAATTTTTCAACAGTGACTATTCAGCATATTTTCAACTGCGCTTGCAAAATACCTTGAGCAATAGCATCTAAAACCAAAAGTAACCTAACCAGCTGTAGTTCTGTCTGCTCAGCTAATTAATAAGAAGGGATAGACTCTCTAAACAAACTCACCTTTACAAGGATAGACGAATTGTGTTTGGGCTTGTTAACATCAATCAAACGAATGTCTTTGCGGTTTGCAAAAATGATAGAGGGATTCGATGTACACTGCCCAATCAGGAAGCCTGAAAGAAAAGTAGGCTCGTTTTGCTACACCTGTAGACAAGGGTAAACACTTTGGGTGTCTAAGTTCACTATAAGTTCAAGTGGAGAATGAAAGTTGTCTGCATCAGAGCACTAGGGCAACATAACATATAATAACTGTCCTTTACTTTCAGTACGCCTAAAATTTCTTCTCTCTTTGTACAATGATTGCTGGTTGTATGTGTGTTGATTTTGCTCTTGAAGATATACACCACCAGCTACTTTTTTCACTTTTTATGTTCACACTAGCCACAAAGAAGACTTAATTTTCTTGCTTGCAGACACCTCATATGTGTGCTGCCCTAAACTGGTCCACTATTTGTCCCTAACAACTCAATGCTTCATCATACGACTAATGAAGAATTAATACAAAACAAGTTTATATTATAATTCAAGAAAAGCCACAAAAAATGAAAAAAAACTCAGGATCATTCTAAATATTGTTTTATGCTTTCTAAAACGAGATGTGAAAGAACACATTGAAAGATTGGCTCTTAGCTGATAATAATTTATTGATTCATTTTCATTATTTGATTGGAAAAACAACACTAAGATAGTCTGAAATCTCGAGAAGCGTTCAAAGAAACCTATATAAGTGTACTGTTTTTTTTTCCAGTAGCCTCTTTCTGAACATTCTCAAACTTGAAAAATTAACATCCTGTTATCAGCTAAGAGCCAAGGGTTTCCGCTTTCTTCAAGTCCTGATATAGAGAGATAGATCAAACTTTCTTGCAGTAACTACTATTCCATTTTCAATGTTCTTTTCCTTCAGTTGGGGTAGTTTACTCAAACTGATCATGAAAGTAACTAAAAACTGTTCTATTACTTTGGACACCATAGCCTGGCAATTATACCTACAATGGACAATCAGGGGCAGGTTCTTGTAGACTGGAATTCCTGCTCTGATTTTTGGCACCATCATCAGTTTCATCAAGAAAGGTTTTCTAACTCGATAAGAAAACAGTGCAGAATACCCAGAAGAAATTCTGAACGTGTGTTAGCACTTTTAGAGATTCAAAACTTACACTCTGTGCATTTAATTTGACTATATGGTCTTTATTTTATTTAAATTACTAGTCATGTTGGGAAGAGACTTGGCAAGGTTCTTGGCAAAGTCCTCTTCAGGCTGAAGCTCCTCAAGCTGGACATTGGACTCAAATTCAACTTTGACTTCAAATTTAACTTCAACTTCAACAAGTTCATTTTCCAGTTTTAGCCTTTACAGGACCCTTGTCAAGAAGGGCCAAAATATAGCTCTAATAAAATTCAGCTGATATATCCATTTTACACTGTCAAATATAATTGAGATACTCTAAGTTGGCAACTTTAGGGCCAAGCATAATAATTTTCTGAGATACGATGGAGCCCTAGACCTACTGTACACACTAAAGGTGTGTTTCGTAGATCCCACAAAAGGTCTGTGGCTGAATAAGAGTGTTTCTGATTATGGATTAGTTTAACTACGAATGTGTTTCCACGACCACCAAGGTTTTTGAAGCGCAAATTTGACAAACAAAATTTTGGGAGTGTTATTTTTATTTTGTGCTCAAATTTGGTGGGAAATTCAAATTTAGTGGCAAATTACAAGTGGCGTTTTTTATTGCCAATTAATTTGACGATAGCATAGCAATCTGATTTTTTGGTGTTTTTGACGTTCACCGGAAGCCGATTGCCGTAGCTGTTTATCTTATTTTCTGTTTTTGTTCTGATCGGCTAACATGTATCGCCTAAATTCATGTCCATCGGCCGAGGACTCGCCGTTAGCCGTTGACGTATGGAGTTCGTTTGAGGATCAGGCGGTATTTTCAAAAATGAAAAACTCGTTTTTGCGCACCCAGAAACATCGGCGATCTCCAACCAGTCTCCAACGGCTATCGGCTATCGAAAACAGTATTATGTACGAATCGGCAAACTCGCTTCGTCTACTGGGCAAATTTGATCGGCGGTCAAAAACGCCACTACAGTCTGAGTAATAAAAATTTTATTATTAACTTTATAAAAATTGCTAATTTATCAAGCATATAAGGTAAAACATTGAAATTCGGACACATATTTACGTTCTTTTTCTTCTTCGACGATCGTGAGGACAGCGTTGCCGGTATCGTTTCGGGAATTAGGTTTGTTGAAAGAGCAGAATGTCAGACGTTTTCTGGGCCTCTCCCGGGTTTTTTATTTCTACGTGAATAAAAGCTTTCTGGCGTGGAAGGGATGCCCCTCTGCTTTTGTGTTCGAACAGGGAGTAACCATCTCGAACAGCTATAGGACATTACGGACATACACTTGTTCGTTATGCTTTTAGTAGCGAACAGACAAAATACAACTGTCCGAATAGCTTTATGTCGTCAAATACGGTGTCCGAATAAATATTTATCACATAACTATTCGAACAAAACTAATGACACGATATATCGCAATCAGTGCAACATTTACCAATTCTAGCAACTTAGCTATGTTAGCCACCTTCAACAGAAGCACTGACCTTTTCCCGGCACTTTTTTGCTTTACGGAACCACTTCAAAACAATTAAAAAGTAAAATTTGGCAAACCTATTAGTCGAATTTTCCCTCGCCAAACTGTTACAGCGTTGCCATAAAATAGAGGCGGTCGAGTTTTTGGTTCTCGCAACTAATGGCTATTCCGTTTTGTCTGCAAGTGCTAACACTTTGCCGTGAGAGATGAAAGAAAACGTCCGATTTGAAATATTCGGTCAACATGTCCGAATTCCAATGTGTTCGAATTTCAATGTTTTACCTTATTGTATAGACATGAACCTGAGGATACTTCTTGTACAGAATAATAATGCATTCATTCACCAAGATTTGATCATTTCCTGAGATTTGATCAGTACAAATGAAGATCATGCATGGGTCTTAATTTTATTTCTGAACATTTTAATTTAAATAGCCTCAAAAACAGTGTTTCCATAAGTTTCAACTTGTGGTTTAAATGTGTGACACACAAATCTGTTTTGATGACTACACTCAGAAATGTGTGGCACAAAAATGTAACACAGATAAACACCTTGGCAACCTTGCTTGGATTAAAAAGTGGTAACACCTGGTAACCAACTTCTTCGGTACTTACTAAAGAGGCTAACTGCAGAGAAAAAGCCAAGCTGGCGCATTGTCCATAAGGATTAACCCATTACTGCAAGAACATTATCGAGTCCAACTGAGGGTCATTTCTTTCTCAGTTTAAAGACTTCAAACTTGGCAATGGTAAGATATACTAAGATAGAATTATTCCAGTTTGTTTATTTACATTATTGGTAGCAGAAATGGTGAAACATCAAAGAGCATAGAGGTGACAGAAAAGTTGTTTTTTGTCGGGTCTCCCTTCTCGAAGGAAAGAAGGTGTCATTTGGCGGCAAGTTCAAATCAAATTGCAGAACCCTCCCGCAAAAAGGTAACTTAGGATCAAAGTTGATCTGTCCGAAGAGAAAATTATAAGGAAAATCACCGTCAGGTCGAAACTGTACTATTGTAACCTGCAAGCACAGGCCTCTTCTAATCAATATGTACTCGCATACTCTGGTGATCGGATCCCACATTTTCTTGTTCCAAAAAATCGAAGGATGGCCAATTGTATTTTTCGAATAAGGACCAACCATTGTATGTCGGGTGAAAGGAGGCATATTTATGGTTTAAGCCAAACTCCAAATTGTCCTCATCCAGTGTGTATTGGTATTGTAGAGACGATGGCACATTTGTTGTCAGAATGTCCTAGGTTTGCGAGTCAGAGAGGGATTTTGATGAGTAAGGTTTCTTCACTGTCTGTCCAGGTGAACACCAGGAATATTTTGGGTTTTGGAAGGTTCAAGGAAGATGTAGAACAGCAGATCCTCTCTGCCCTTTGTGAATTTGTGTCCCGAACAGGATTGTTGTCGTACGTGTGATTTCAGAATCACTCTTTTGTAGATTTTTAGTTGGTTTCTGCCAAAATATTTACAAATCCGTTAAGTTTGGTGGCGCACAGGGCTTACGCCACGCGTCTTTTTCCTGCCAAGCCAAGCCAAGGATCAAAGATCGTTGTCGTATTGTATTTGTTAATCTGTATGTAGAAAAGCAATACGAAGCCTTGAGTGCTAGTTGTGAATTTTGAAAAAAAGTCAACTTCTTTTGGAGTGAGTTGACGATGATAGTCAAAAGCCCATGACCCCATGTTCTAGTCCAAGCCCAGCCAGACAGTGTGACTCCCTGATTGTTTGTCCCAGTCACAAGTAGAATATCAAGAATGTTTTTTTAGAATTACTTTAATTCGCCCTCTCTCTGGAGCGAATAAGATAAGTAACTTTGTCTTTTTTACCAGTCTTTACCTCCACTTGTAGTTGTGGTTGATTTTCTGGTTGAAACTTGAATGGTCATCTATGAGCCAAAGTAATGTTCCTCAACTGTCTGTATGACTGTAACTTTGTTACTGCTTCGTTGGGACATTGATGTAGGCTATAGGAGGGGTATCCAACCTTGAATTTACAAAACCTCGAATTTGAACCTGGCCCAAAAAGGCTGGAAGGAAATTTCAATGCAGTCCTAATAAGGTCCTAACTGTCAAGAAGGAAACCCTGAGACACCTGAGTGACCTAGGACTTGTTTTGGACTGCACAGAACTTACCTTGTAAGGTTTTCATGCCAAGTTCGAGGTCATATAAGTTCGAGGTTGGATACCCCTCCTGTACTCTACCCAAAGTGATCACAGACAACAGTAAAAAAAATGAAAACACCTACAGTCCCAGAAAAATATACCTCGTAAGCCAACGTCAACAGTACCAAGTGTTTCAAAGTGTTTTTGATTTGATGCAAAACCTGATTTGCAACCCATGAATCACCAAAACCCAAATGCAACCAGAAAATTCCATAACAGATTCCATCCAAACAACAACAACAAAAATCATCTGAAATTGCAAGGAGTTTGTGGTTAGCAGATTTGGTGCAGTCATACACAAATCCTCAATTTTTAGGCATGGTGCTCATATGTTAGGGGACCATGCCGTGCAGCAAGGCATGGTATCCTCTTAAAAATCTGTTTGAAAAGCAAATTTTCAATTCAGACTCTGGATTCAACAGTTGACAACAGATTTGTTGGGGGGTACCATGCCCAAAATTTTAGGATTTGTGTATGACTGGTTTGGCTTAAGAATTTGGAAAAGATAGAAGTGTATACAAGAACACAACGGAAATCCCTGAACAACAAGGACTGATGCAAACATGTAGGAAATCTTTATGGTCGTAGAAGTATGCTTCATAGCCTGCAAAGAAAGAGGTGTAACAGCCTTAATTTATTAACATTATTATTTATTTATGGCCTTTGTTGAAGGTTTTGGCAGGTAAAGAACAATGTAAAATCTGTTTTGGTATTTCTGTGGCTCTTGAGTTTGGCCATGCCTAACTTTGGATACACCAAGCAGAGGGGTCATTTGATCCTCCCTGGGGAAAGCAACTACCCATGAAAAATCGTAAGGACTGCAAGAAACAAAGTGATTGGACAAAATTATATAGTAAGGTTGTAAAAAGCTCTCACCAAACTAGGCCTATTTAAGCCAAACTAATGACCCGGGTGACGCTGCTGCCCCCTAGGTTTTCGCGAAATGACACGTGTGACACCAAGCATCAGGTGTTGAATGTGAATGTTTGGGTATCTAGGTTGTTAAATCAAAAGGAGCTTAGGGTAAGTTTCCTAGCTCACATCTTTCTAGGTCTATATTTTACTATTATATGGCGGGATGTACCCACACTGGTTGAAGCTCAAGATACTCGGAGATTATCTCAGCAGCTTAAAGGACCCCTCTTGCTTATTCTGCTTTTTATAATATACCTAGCTCCCATACAGAATTATAAGCTTCTAAAATCCCCACCTTTCTCCATTGTTTCGTTTTGTGCCTACGAAATTTTTGCGACTTTTTGGCCTTGCCGAGTTTTGGCCGTCACACAACGAAACGTTTGCCGGGATCATCAACGTCTGCTGACAACTCTTTCACACATAAAGATCTGAGAAGCTTTTGTTTATTACTTCTTTTATTTGCTTGGTTTTCACACTTATGAACCACGCGCGATCAGTTTTCAAATGTTGTGCGCCCAGCCGCCGCGTCGGAGAGCAGGGAGGCTGGACATAGTCGACAGGCGCTAACAAGAAAATCGCTCATTTCAGATGGAAAGTAATGGTATTTTCGAAAATGTTTTTTCTGATCCATTTCATAGGGAAAATATTATTTCTAGTAAGAGTTGTGCTTTAAGTGGGACCTCATTTCTCCTTTAAATTTCTAGGTGTTGCCAGGGTGCAATAAGTTGTGCTAAGCCATGGGCTCAAATAGAATCCAGTTCTTCGAGACGGTAGTTGAAAAGCTCCACAGGTGGGATGGAGGTCTAATGGCCTTGCCCTGGCAAGTAGCAACTGGTTCCATCAAAGCAAAAAAAGGAGACAGGGAGCACTTCCGTGTGATGAACTACCATATCGTCAGAGCTTGGTAAGGGTGATTTCCACATCTTCATATGGCACACTGAACCAACATCGGCATGGTGGTGTAAAGTGTATTTGATGGTGCAAGACGGATACGTTCAGTTCAGTTTTATTCATAAAAATAATACGCACCATTAACTCATTATGACCCCACCATAAGGCCTAACATAAGGCCTGGCAATGGGCGGGGCTTATGAAAACGTCAGCTGAATTTTATTAGCCTACAGCTATATTTCTTTCCTTCAAAAACAGCAGCCGTGTCCAAAATGAAATCACAGCAACCTTTTTAACTCCAAGCTACTCTCACAGAGGAATTCACGAAGTCCAATATTTAACGCTTAGCTAGAATCTTTAGTTTGTTTTTCCACAAGTTCGTTTTTCCGAGCGGTTTTGAGCCTGAAGAGGACCCTTGCCAAGAAGGGCAGTATCCGTTTTGCACTATCAAAGATGATTCGCAGTCAGTTTGGGCTGAAAAATATTTATGGTTGAAAGTGTGATTTCATTGTATACAGTCTAGCCTATATCAACGAATCTTGACTCGATAGGATTGACATTTTCAGTCAGTTTGATCGGCCTTGGGCTAATTGTGCCTGGTTCTAACTTATGTCTCGATATACCCTCACTCACTCCCTCGCAAGGCCCAGCCGAACCGACTTTTCTGGAGTCTACAAAACGTTAAAGTTTACAGATGAGCAGCACAGATCCATTGGACCTTAATCGCTCCGAACTACGAATTAAGTCAATTGAGGCTGCGTCCTACCAAAAATTGTGTACGGTACCCTGTTTGTTTTAATAGGTTGCTCTGTTTTTGTACACTAATGATTACCCGCTTTCCTTTTAGCGCCTTACTACTGAGCAAGATTCAAGAAAGAAAACCTGTTGGGGAAGGAACCAAAATATCTTTGCACTACATGGCTCTTTTATTCAGCGGGATAACCAGGATACATCAAATGCAAGTGACGGGCTTATATGGTAAGTGATTGTTGGTATCTTATTGAAGCATTTGGTAGTAGCCAGTATTTATGTGTAGGTACTTGGTGTGTGAAGCAGATGTCTCCATCTCGTTTGGCATCCACAATTTCAACGAGTAGCATTTCTTTTCATCGCGGTAGTTGGCAAGAGTCTTTTCAAACTGTAGCCTCATTTTGAGTTAGCGAGGACTGAAGTTGCGGAAGCCCGAATTATTTCAAACCTAGGAAATTTGGTGGTTTTTTTTTAATATGCTCATTGTTTGACGGTTTTTTTGTGGTTTTGAACATTCATAGTGGCAGTAGGGATGGTTTTCATTGTGTGTCTGTGGTAGAAAGACCATTTTTTGTGGTCCGCTTTAATTGAAATTAATCCTTGGTCTCCGGAAAGTGCTCGCCTTAACCGCAAAATTAAAAAAAAAAAAACACTTTCATGATCCCTAAAGGACCGTGATTATTTTTGCCGTAATGGTTTTGCTTACAAATGAATTTCTAGCGCCCTTAAAGTGCGCATCATAACCACGATATGCAAAAAAAAATACTTTAAAGGACACCTGAACGATCCTACCATACTTCTATGAACCCCTCAGATCGTCCTTCACAGTACCGGTACAGAGAAGAAGAATTTTTTCGCTCCGTGATGTCGGTGCTATCCACTCTTGAAGTTCTAAGTCTCCCTGTGGCGATTCGTTACGACCTCCCAAGACAAATTTAGCGCCAATATTTAAACTGTCATTATCGCATGGATAAACGTACATTGATAACGCATGGATGGGTAAACAGCGCATGGATGGATAAACGCATGGACTGTTACGGCGTGGACTGTTACAACATGAACTGTTACGCATGGACTGTTACAACTGTTACGGCGAGCGTTACGATCAAGACAAGTCGGAAAAAAGGCTGAAAATTATAGCACGGTGAAACTTCATCCGATTTTAGTCCTGTTTTCGAGAGATAAATGGTAAGCAGTATATAAAAGTGGCAATTTAGGGTGTTAGACTTCATTCAGATGACCTTTAACCAAAAGATATATTTTCATGATCCTCAAGGCCCCCTGGTCATTTTTCCTCGAGGGTTCTGCTTAAAAATGAACTCCTTAAAGTACTTATCTGGACAGCAAAGTTGAAAAAATACTTTTGAGCAAACGATAAATGTGATTACGTAATGTGATTTATTTCAGCAACTAACTTACAATTACTTACGTATCACATTATGTGATAGTTAGTTTCTGAAATAATTTGTATTTTTACAGTATTTCACAGCATTTTATTGAAAGGATTATAGTTGATTTAGGAATGGTTTTGTTTTATGATTTATATATTGTACTCCTCAGTTTTGAGGGAAACAAGTGAATAAATAAATTTGTATGATCCTCAAGGGTCCATGCAAATTTTCCTTACAAATGAATTTCTAGTCCCCTTAAAGTGGGCATCTTAACCGCAAAGTGAAAAAAAATGCTCGTGTCCCAAATATACATCTCATGATCTCCAAGAGCCCGTGACCATTTGCGACTGAAGGTTTCTGCTTGCAAATGAATTCCCAGCCATCCTCAACGCGAAGTAAAAAAAAAACAAAAACAAAAAATTACCAAACGAAACACAATGGCCCATGATTATTCGTGTCTCAAAGGTTTCGCTTATAACGAATTACTAAGAAACCCGCGCTTTAATCCTGTGACTCAGCCTTACAAGCGCCATATAAGCTTCTAGCTCTTGTTTTTGTTACCAGCCTACTAAACAACTAAACTGCAGTCGACAAACCCGAGGCAGTTTATTTAATTATATTGAAAGCCCACTTTTTTAATATTTCCCTTGATTTGAAAAAATTAGACATCGAAATCTTCACTTTGGAATGCTAAGGGGCATACGACAGTGGTAGACTTCACATGAAAGCAAAAATGACACAGAATTTCTAGTTCAAATTGTTCGGAAATGTATGTGCTTCTCTATATTTGAAGCACATTCTTTTGAGTATGTAAGAACAAACTTTATTTTTATTTAAGTTAAAACATCTTTTCCTTGTAGAATTCGAACTTTCTTTCCGTTGATCTACAATTATGCTGGGTTTCGTCAATCCTAGCTCGTGGCAGGGAAGTGGACTAAAGCTAATTTAGTTTATGTTACCTGTATCTCAGAAACGTCCAAGCGGCGGAAATGTACCCTACGACATTCGTTTTCAGCGTATTTTAGGTTTTTTAAATTCCAAGACCTAAATCACAGAAGACTTTGAAAACCACTTCCCACGTCTTAACCACGGTCTCTTGTAACTACGACGAGCGAGATGCTGCTCATTTATGTCACAGTGTGTGTATGGGTCCCTGCCTCAGAATCTGCCTCCATGCCTCCCTGCCCCTGCCTGCCTCCGTGCCTCTCTGCCTCTTGGTGTACGCCAAAAATTTCAGTGAGCAGCCCCTCGCCGCATACCAAGGTTGTGTTGGCCAATTCGGTGCGATTATCAGCCCCGCCGCTGCGTCGTTGACAACCTTGCGCAACAATTTCATGATCATGCTAAAAGGGGGAAAGGCGTAAGAATACCATCTTTTCTAGTTAACTTCAAAGGCATCAACATGTAAAGCACCCGGATCGTGTTTCCAGGACACATATGGTTTCAACTGAAAGTTAAGTGTCGATGCAAATAAATCGATTTCAAACTTTCCGAACAATTCACTTAATCTGTCAAATACTACTGTTGTGTCTGTATTAAATTTCCGTGAACTTCTATCTGCTCGGACATTTTCTGCTCCTGGAATGAATTCCGCAGAAATCCAGGCATCGTTTTTCAACACGTAATGCAAGATTTCTTTTGCAATATTACTGCATACGGAAGAGTTACTGCCGCCCATCTCATTAATATATGATATTAATATAGATTAATATTGCCTTCAATCAAATTTCTCAAACTTTTCAAACCTAGCAATACAGCTTCCAATTCCAGTGCATTTATATGAAACTCGGCTTCTTCTGGGGTCCACTCTCCCCCAGTGCTCAAATTTATAGATCGTACGTGAAAACCCCATCCCTTCAAACTTGCGTCACTTTCTAAGATGGCATCAATCTATCTGTGGCTGATGGGTTTTCGGCTATAGCCACCACAATAAATCTGTCCGAGCCTCGTTTGACAAACACATGTTTCCTTCATAATTGCCTTTGTGCCGCTTTAGCGCTCGTTTCTTATCATATTCGATGTCACGATAATAAAGCGGGCCTAACAGCACCGCGGGGAAACTTGAAACTAATAGCCCAACGACAGAATAAACCTCCCTAACAGTAGGGTTATTTGCTTTTATTATAGCCTCTACTGCGGCGCATATTGTTTCAATTTTTCGCTCGGGAAGGGAGATTGTCATTTGTGCGGTATCTAAGACAAATCCTAGGAATTCAATTTTTTGCGATAGATACAACACGGATTTCGTGGGATTAATATCGAATCCAGAATTGTTTAAACATGTAATCGTCTTGATAACGTTGGCCTCACACAGAGTGAGGTTTTCACCAACCAAAAAAGAATCGTCCAAATAGTAGACCGATAGATGTCCCATTTTTCTCAGGCTCCCGAATATTGGCTTCATAATTTTTGTAAATAATCAAGGACCACATGCTATACCATTCGGTAACACAGAAAAGACGTAATAACGTCCATCAAATTCGAAAGCGACCCATTTATGGTCTAATTCATTCATGAAAACTGAATAATATGCATCGACTAAATCAACTGTAGACATTAAACAATTAGGTGTCATTAGCATGATAGGGGTCTTCACTGATTCCATTTTAAAATGGTGGTATTCAACGTTTTCATGTAACTGACTGAGATTAAAAATTGGTGAAATAACCAGGTCCTGTGGTAACGGAACTTCCATAATAATTTGCTTTCTAAGCATCTCAAGGATTTCCTTCGAAATAATCTTCTTCGTATCATTCGGAAAGTTGTATGTAACAGTATTCCGTTGTTTTTTCCGTCAGTGTTTCCCAGTACGAAGATAATTTTCGGATCTGTCCAGCTTGGAAATTTTCTACTTGAAGTCTACTCTCCACAAGAATAGTCTCTACAAACTGACTGAAGGACTCACTTACCTCTAGTCTTTGCGAGCGTCCTTGGACGGGCTTTTCTCTTACTGGAACGACCTGTTTCTGAACCGGTTATTGTGGGGTCGTTTTGAACTGTAATACGTCCGGTCGCTTCGGCTGCTTCCGGGCGTTTCGGCTCTGTTTTTATGGCACTTGCCCTTCGGCCAAGTGCCATATAGCGATCGCAATTTCTGACCGTCCGTCGGTCTGTCTGTCGATCCGGGTTTTGCTAGTTCGGGCACTTCCACATAAGCTAGGACGATGAAACTTGGCACGCATATGAGGGACCCCAAATGATTAAATTAGAAATAGTCACTTTCCCGGTCCGGGCATCGTGGGGGGAGTGGAGAGAGGTGGAATCCGAAAAATTTAGGGAAAGTGAGGTATTTTTAATTTACGAACGGGCGATCGGATCTTGATGAAACTTGATATATGTAAGGACGGACCTCGTGTCTCACACGTCCTATTTTAAATCCAGACCGGATCCGGTGACACTGGGGGGAGTTACGGGAGTCCGGAAAACTAGTAACAAGGCAAAAGGGAGCAAAAGGAAAAAAGTGTCCAGCAGCGGTATCGAACCAGGGACCTTCTTGTTGTCGGGCCCAATCTTAACCGCTGCGCCACCCGGGCTTGTAATCAGAGCCGACTGCAGGACATAATAACAGAACACATACAGTTGAAGTATTAAAATAAGACCGACTCTAATCGAGATTATTGTGTTGCGAGGGCAACACGGGTTGACAACTTTAGTAGTAAGGTGCACACTGAAACCAAAAATAAGCAGTTCCAAATTGTGAGACATGTAGGAGACTTCGAGCTAGACTTGTAAGCAACAACAGGCTGTTGAGTGGCTATACTCACTCGTAAGTTGTCGTAGGCCGGACGGGGATCTCAGCTGAACTATCACGAGCCAGTGCTCTGGTGAGGAATAACAGAAGTTTATTGGGACGAAGAAAGTTGATTGGTGTAACGGATACTGAAAAACGTTGAGAGATAACAGAAGTTTATTGGGACGAAGAAAGTTGATTGGTGTAACGGAAATTGAAAAGTCGAACAACTCATATAACTAAAAGATAAACACTAACGTTATTATTACCCTGATGGTCAAGGCCGTATCCAGGGGGGTAGGGGGTTCGACCCCCCCCCGAAACCCACAAAAGTAATAGTTTTTTGTAGGCTTTAACCTCTGATCTATGTATATTTTGTACTTTTTGGTCCGAGCCGTGGGCAAAACCCCACCGAAATAGATTCCACGGGCCCCCCCCCCCAAAAAAAAAATAAATAAATTCCTTGATATGGGCCTGCTCTGGTAGTGTCTAGTCATAGATTTCGAAGGAGCCGTAGATGCGTAACGTTTACCAATCCTGCATCGATATGTTCTCTGGAATACAATCTTAACAGACATATAACTGCTCGCTGCGGTGCAAGTCGCAAGAGAAAAGACAAGACATCTAGGAGACAATGTAACGACAAATATACAATAGTACTACTTATGTGTTTTTTAATGTTAATTGTCGGTTCACGGTAGCCTATTAGAAGTGGTTTCAAAGATATCGGATTCGTTGTATCAGAGCCATCTGTTGTTTTTCTGGTAAAAACGAATTAAAAAAATACAACAAAAGCTGCAGTGATTTCTGCATGACGTTTAGAGGTTTAGGATTATCTTAATCGATACTATTTCCGACACTGGGATCGCCCGATAGTCTAGGGCTTAATTAGCTATTATGGCCTCATTGCGCCCTCATGGAAGAGTATAGACGAATTAGAGTAGGCTGGGTAGTCCTTTAAGGTTGCAATTAGTTAGAAGACTAACCAGGGCTTCTATTCCAGCCGAAGTTTCCGAATTCTTGACCAGAGTGGGAACCATGGGACAAATCAGTAGAACCTTTCTGGATATCGACAATCCCAAGTAAGTCGTCTGCGCTGCGCTTCTAGTATGATACGCCGAATAGCGACGTATCGATGTGCGACAGACATATCGATTACCCAAAACCAAAATGCTGTTTTTCGCATTTTCTAGAGCCTGGTTCGGTGAGCTTTTTTGTGTCTGTAGTCGGTCATGACGTTTGGATGTATATAATCAAAGCTTTCTGACCATAATACAAAACTGTGTTTATAAAAAAGATCAGTATCACTTTAAACCGTACGATATACATCTCGATGAAGTAGGGCTACCAAAAATAATCTCGATAAAAACTCAGTATTTAAAATTTTATGCTTTTCATTAACCCTTGCAGTTTGCCTGTTCCAACTCACACAGCTCGTAACTTGAGTGATATTCTGCTTGAGAGCTCAAAGGAAATATCGTAACTTTATTTGCGCTCCACCGAGCTGATATTATTTACGATCGTTAGAATTCTTTATTATTTCCGTTCCAGAGTCCGCCGTGATTAGAAAATTAGCTCCTATTATTATTTTTTGCGACTGATACGATTTACTTATGATAGTCGGGAGCTTCATAATTATCGGGTCAGCAGGAACTCGCGTAAGAATGGATGCATGTCCCCACTGATGTTATTTTCGCTTCAAAGAGCGTTGTAACTACCACAGTAAAGCGCTGGTTCCTCCTCGTATCATTTTTAACTCGTAAGGCGTATTCTCGCCGTTCCCTGAGGACTCCTCGGGGAATAACGCGAGAATAGAGGGATTCACTCCACGCGAACTCCGTGTACGAAAACAGCGAGAACACAATGCTTAAAAAGTGGATTTTGTTCGAAAAAAAAATATGTAGTTGACGAATTAGTCTGGATCCACTTTATTTTTGGTTTTGTTTATTCTGATTGTTTTTAGTTACTTTTACATTGCATCAACTCCAGCAAAAGTGATTCCCCTCCGAATCTGAAAGGGAGTCGTCCGTTTTGATGATGGTGATGATAATCGGAGCATTCCCCGTCCATGGGGACTCGCGAGAATACAGGGAGTGAGTCCTCGGGACAAAGAAAAACGCGGGGACTCCTCAATTGGAGTCCTCGGGGAACGGCGAGAATACGCCTTTAGGCCTACTTTGTTATTGATTTATCTGTTGTTGTTTTTTCTTTTGTATGTTTGTGAGTGGCCCTAGTTGGTCCGTAGTTTGGTTCAATAAATAAATAAAATTATGTAGTACTTATTTTTTAAGGGGAAATAAGTGGTGATAATGAAAAAAACTGTTGCGGATCGACGAAATCCCATGTTTTAAAGCACAAGTCTCTGAAGATATAGTTTGTGTTCCAACATTCTAACCTAACTGTCTCTTTGAAACTGTGCTGTATTTAAAAGATCACGAACCGATCCCGGTCCCCTTAGGATTAGGAACACGTAGAAAATTACAAAACCGGCTTTTCTGACGAATGGACTCCTCGGAAATAATAATCGGGAGCCTTATACGCCTCGAAAAGAGTTGTCGTGTACTTTTGTCGTAGCTAAGCTGAGCAAACCTATAAGTTGGAAGAAGATCAGAAAGAAATCAGCGAAATAGATTTGTTCTTTTATTAAATAGATTTGTTTTTTTATTGTGCCGGGTTTGGTCAATCGACCTTGTGTCTCCGGCTTGACCCTATGTATTATAATTTTATAATGAAGCGTAAATTAAAACCTTGAACCATGCAACCTTGTGGATAATTATGAACGATCGATCGTGGGCCCTTGGTCTAAGCTCATGCAAGCATACGTCTGAGTCCAAATTTAGGACTTTACTTATGATTTTATGTTCTTTTTAGGATGAAGGTCACTTTGAATGACGACAATCAGCGCACCCCTATGAAGAATTTTATCGACGATTTCTGCGAGGGACCTCTAAGCGGTATGCATTTTGTCTTGTTTCTGTAGGGTCTTAAGCCCAATTCACACAGAGAGCGAATTTCGCCACGCCTGACGATATTCGTCACGCGAGGCGTTGAAAAACGTAACGCCAAGTGAAAAAAAAAGGCTTCGTCAGGCTTCGGCTCCCAGCCGAAAAATTTCGCAACGCCAGGCAAATAATTTGACGCCCTCTGTGTGAATTCCGCTTTAGACGGCAGTGACAGGAAACTTCACTACAAAAGCCAAAATCGGCCATACAGCAGATGACGCCATTGTCAGTCAAACTGCGAAGGTCTAATAGAGACTTGGGCGAGAGCTATAATTATATCTTTAAAGTTTAACCGAATAGGGCTGAGATCCGACAGTCTAGTTACTCTTCACTTACTTAAATAGGTATGAAAACCCGAAAAAATGCGTTACTTCGTTTGTCCGTTATCCACAGTCAGTCGATTTCATCAAATGAACTTATTCTTCATGATTTGTTGTACCCCTATGTGCTTGTCCCTCTACGCTTGAAATATTTACCAACTACAAATGTAAGCCATTTGCCGAAAGTAAAATACCGATTCCTTGCAAGACATCTCTTAACATCATTTTCCTGCTTTGTGTAGGCGTAACTTTTCCGAGCTTCACATGTGTCAGGCTAGAAATGCAGTGCTTTGGTGAAATTAAAAATTTACGCGTCTGGATGAATTTTGGTTTGTCATGCAAGCAGCGCACACTATGAATGTTATTACTACAGCCCCGGGCGAAAATATACAAAATCCCTTAGATGAGTCAAAATATTTCAGTGTATTTAAATATCAGGTTTAAAAATGAGCTGGCTTTTCGGTTAAACTTTAAGAAACCGAGTTGGAGATATTTTGATCCTCTGAGCTTTAGGGGCTAAGTTATTATTCTGGGTCTTTAGATTTTCTTACTTTCGGACACGAGTGTGGTTATTTAATTCTTAGTCTCCTCTTTTAAACATAAGCAAAACGTAAATGTAAGCCAACGAAAAGAGTTGTCATAAAGAATCCTAAAAGAATTCTCACATTTACCAGACTTTACAGATTATTTTTTTTTATTCAGATTCTAAAAAAAGGAAGAGAGCCATCCGTTTGCCGTCGCTGGACGGTCCTCTCAACTTCGACTTGGATGTTGATCTTTCTGCAATGATGCGAAGTGTGACAGCTGCTCGTCAGAGTGACATCACATTGAGAGAAGAGGTACCGGCTGGACAGAGTTTGGTGAGTACATTTTTAACCATGAACTTAGGGATGTATCCAGGAATTTATTTCGGGGGAGGGGTTCTCACCACAGGTTGGACCTAACCCATACCCAGTAAATAACATAGGTCAGCCGTTGAAGCTCATAAAAAATAAATTATTTGTGTTGTGTTTCCTCCTCCCAAATCCCATGGATACCGCCTTGCTTGAATCTCTGATCTAAATTACATCTTGCAGAGGGAAAGATTGCAAAGAAGTTCGCAGGATACTGTAAGGTCGTATGTTTCAAGTAAACTCTGGTCCTAAAATTCGTCACGACGTGGTGGGTCTTTATAGATGACAGATCTAATTTGCCACATTACTTCTTGGTTGAATTTGGCTTTTTGTTTCATACAAATTTGAACCGACTTCTCGCTTACGAGGTGTGGAATTCTTTATGCAGCGTTTACAAGTATAGGAAAACTTGAACAGAATCCGGTCTTGGTGACAAGATTATGTTTACACACAGAGGGAAAAAAATGTTTCTTCAAGCAAGAAATCTGAAAATAAATTCGTTAGCCAACAAAAAATTGTTTTGATAGAATTTGTGACCTCAGTATACTGCTAATTGCTAGTCTCAAAAGCTAACTAGCCTTTTTTTTTAGTCTCCTTCACCAGTGCCGCCGACGAGATTCCTTTCAATTAGACCGGAATTCCTTTCATCTTGAAAGGAATTCCCGTCCCGCTAGACTTTTTTTCTAGTCGTCTTCACGAAAGGAGTCCTTTCAAGTCCACGGAATTCCTTTCTACTCGAGCTGATTTCTTGTCCGTGTAAACGCTACATTACTCTGTGGTAGCCTGCCGCCTGACGAATTTTCTCTCGACGATTTTAGGATAGGCGTTTTTCCGGATCCCTAGGTGGCACAGAAACAGACTAATGATTGCTCATTTTTATCTTGCGAACGCTCTTTTTCATAATTTCCGAAGTTAAAATGAGTACATCTCCCCAAAGTTGACTAGGCTATTCCGTACGAAAGTCGCAGGGCGAAATCCTGTCTCAGTTTGGAGAAAAGAAAAGTCGAAAAGCTGGATCTCGCTTTTCAACTGAACTGACGTCTCAGTGTCTTCACCAAAGGCAGTAGCGTATATTCCGATTTGTTTCGGGAGGGGCGACAGCTGAGTGAAAATATTTCTACCTTCAAGGAGCAAATAGTTTCGTGAAATTAGACGGAAGGAATTAGGTTCCCCGTGATTGGCTGGTGGGTTGGAATTGGCCCCGCCTAGGGGAGGAGCCAAGTGGTGACAAGGGAGGGGTTTCTTTCATGTTTTGACCGTTTTTAATACAAAAACACCTCTAGCCAGACTAAAATTCGACTCCAAATGAAGATTTTCTTAACAAGAGCTGGAAGCTCATATGGCACTTGCAAGGCTGGGTCAGAGGATGAAAGTAGGAATTCGTCAATTTGTGGGTTTGTTGTGATCATTTGTAATAAAAACTCTTGAAGTAAAAAACATGACGAACTCATCGGGAGCACGAAAATGTACATTTTGCTCAAAAGTATTGTTTGTACTTTAAGGAAATCACTTGTGAGGGATCATAGGGATCACGAAAATGTGTATTTTGCTAAAAAGTATTTTTTGTACGTTGTGGTTGCGATTAGTACTTTATAAGGAATTATTAAGGAATTCAGTTGTAAGCAAAACCCTTGAGGAAAAAATGATCATGGGCTCATAGGGATCACGAAACTGTATATTTTGCTTTAAAATATTTTTTTGTACTTTGCGGTTAGCATTAGTACTTTAAGGGATGGTCGGATCAGGGAACTGACTATTTCTAAGCCAATCATGTCAAGTCTCTAATTTTCAAGCCAAGTTTTATCGTCATAGCACGTCTGGAAGTACCTTAACTTGCGATCATCGGAATTCCGGACCCCCTCCCTCTAACTCCCCCACAGTGCCCGAATCTTGTCCGGTTTTGTCACTTACGTACATAGGGCTTGTGCTTGTTCTTTCCACCAAGTTTCATTCCGATCGCTTCACTCCAAGCGTGTCACAAGTTTGCCGGTTCCCCCCTCCGACCCCCCCCCCCCCACCTTCATCGGATCTGGTCCGGACTTGAAACTGGGCATCCGAGACATGTGATCTTTCTACGTATCAAGTTTCATTATGATCCGATCACCCGTTCGGAAGTTATACATACCTCAAGATTCCGGATTCCCCCTCCCGTCACTCCCCCCACGATGGTCGGATCGGGAAGTTGACTATTTCCAGGTTAATCTGGTCGAGTCCCTGATTTGCCTGCCAAATTTCATTGTCCTAGCACACCTGGAAGTAACTTAACTCCGTATCACCGGAATTCCGGAACCCCCCTCCAACTCCCCCCACAGTGCACGAATCCGGTCCGGGTCTGTCAATGACGTACCTAGGGTATGTGCTTGTTCCTCCCACCAAGTTTCATCCCGATCGCTCCAGTCTAAGCGTGTCACATGATTTCCGGTTCCCCCCTCCGACTCCCCCCCCACATTAATCGGATCTGGTCCGGACTTGAAACTGGGCATCCGAGACATGTGATCTTTCTACGTATCAAGTTTCATTAAGCGATCACCCGTTTGAAAGTTATGCATGCCCCTAAATTCCGGATTCCGGCTCCCCTCCCTCCCCCCATGATGGTCGGATCGGGGAAGTGACTATCTCTAAATTAGTTTGGTCGGGTCCCTGATATGCCTGCCAAGTTTCATCGTCCTAGCACATCTGGAAGTACCCTAACTCGCGACCACCGGACTGACCGACCGACAGACCGACCGACGGAAAAGTGATCGGTATATGGCACTTGGCCGGAAGGCAAGTGCCATAAAAACGAGGTGCAAACAACACCTTTTAATCTTGTAATCATTCACATTACGACTCAAAAACTGTTTCTGAGATCTATTACTGAACCGCGCTGTAAATAATTTCGATTGACCTTCTCAATTTGTATTTTAGCTTACGTTTTTACCGTAAAAAAACCCTTTTCCGAGAATTTCGGGTGAGGATCGCCCCTGTCGCCCGTGTTACTAAAAATCCCTTTTTCAAGAATTTCGGGGGGGGCGATCGCCCCTGTCGCCCCCCCCCTAATATACGCTACTGACCAAAGGACTTAATCCTCTGCATGTTCCTGTCCCACATTTTTTTTCGTCTCGAAAACCAGAACTGTGGACTTATCGACCCGCAGTCGCAGAAACTCCGTTTTGTCTTCTTTGCAGTATTTTCAAATGCCTGAAAAATAAAAATAAAATTTCAGTAAACAGAATCTCTATCGTTCCACGCTAGAAGGATCCTCAGTTTTTTGTCTGTCTCACAAACAGCTCATTTGTTTTTGGGCTTGAATTTGCTGCTAAATTTGAACATCCCGCCAACTTTCTAGTCAAAATGCGATCACAAAAACCTTGTATCGTCACGGAAACAGGTTTGTGGGATCGCGGAAAAAGGTCTTAAATTGTTTTTATGGCACTTGCAGCCTCTGGCTCAAGTGCCATATACCGATCAAAATTCCGACGTCGGTCCGTTTGTTTGTCACACTTTTTCGAGTTAGGATACTTCCAGATGCGCTAGGACGATGAAACTTGGCAGGCGTATAAGGGACCCAACCAAACTAACCTGGAAATAATCAGTTTCCCGATCCGACCATCTGGGGGGGGGAATGGAGTGCGGGGGAATCCGGAAAATCAAGTAGTGTGTAAATTTTGAACGGGTGATCGGATTGGAATGACTTAATAACTGAATAAATGACATTATATCTCTGATGTACGATTTGAAGTCCGGACCGGATTCGACAGCTATGGAGCCAGCCTTACAAGTGCCATATGAGCTTCCAGCTCTTGTTTTTTTTTCTACAGAGTCAAGAAGGCGCTGGAGTTGAGTTTCTTCCTCCTGTTGAAGTTTTGCGTAAGGACTACAGAGACCCGTTTGAAGAACAGGGACAGAAAGATCCGCAGTTCTCCCGAAGGCTGGTAAGTTTGCCATTTTCTTTTTGATTCTCAGGCAGTCACTCCGTCCCGAATTTCTGTGTTCGTCGAGGGGTTGCCCACTCTCGATTTTAGTGTACAGCAAATGCTCGGTGCCGGCAACGGTTGCTACGTGTTAGAACATTAAAATCAGCATAATGAGAAGCGGTGTCACCCAATTCATGGCCGACGCCCGCGCCGGCACCGCTGGTTTCGGCCGGTGCCGGGAAATTGTGTACACCAGGTACCGGGGAGTGGGTAACTCTGTGTTTGTGGCCTCATTTGGAACAGGTTTTGTGTAAGACCAGGGACCCATAAATTTCCTTTACAGGGGGCTTGTCATTTCCTATGCTTCTATATTACTATGTTGACCGATCCAGATCTAGTTTCCAAAAATCCCCACTTAAGTCGAATCAGCATTCTTGTTTGCCTCATTGGACATGCGCACCAAAGAGACTACTCCCTCAAGGCCCCAGCAGCCAATCCCAAATTTTGTCTATCTGGCCCTTGATGTGATTGGACCGTCGGTATTTCTCGAACTATCTTCCGACCGGTCAAGAGCGCATCAGAAATCTCTTATTGACAAGCCCCCTGTAAAGGAAGTTTATGGGTCCCTGGTAAGACGTTTATATAACAGGGTTAGAGAGCAGAAGCCGCGTTTTAGGCAGTGCTTTATCCCGAATTTCTGTGTTTATGGCTCCGTGAGATAGAGGTTTTACGTACGACGTTTAAAAAGGTCAAATAGCAGAAGATCTTCTAGTGCTCTTTTTTTATATTACAAGAATTCAGAAAAGATATTGTAACATTTTTGTTTTGAAAACAATCGTAGCATCTTTTCAAACAATGACTATTTTATATTTCTTTGTCCTTCTTTACTGCGCTTACACCCTTGGACAGAGCGTCATAAATCCTTCATTCATTCGTTCAGTGGATAAAACGGGATACGTCAGCTACGATGCTTTGGCAGCGATATTTCGGCCCTTCTTGGCAAGGGTCCTCGTCAGGCTGTCGAACGCCAGGGTCAACGTTGGGATTCGGTTGCCTGATGAGGACCCTTGCCAAGAAAGGCCGAAATATCGCTGCCAAAGCATCGTAGCTGACGTATCCGTTTTATCCAGTGTTTGAATGTATGTTTCCCAGTCTGCTGGCTCAAGGAGTATAATACTTGTAGCATCTTTTGTTATTAATACTCATATAGCGAAGGGTGCTGCGTTCAGATTTTGCTTTGTGCAGTCATAACCGATTTTGTGCCCCATGGTAAAGATCAGACACGATTTCAGGCATCTAACATTCTTCTCCGAAACAGAAACTAATCTCGGGCAAGAAAGATGATACAAATGAAAATAGATATTCAAAATATTCGTACAATGAAATGTGATGATATGTGAAGCTCATAAACATGCCATTACGAATTATTCACTGATGATTCACCACGCCAATGGAATGGATCTGAGAATCTCAGCGTCGCCAAACAACGGGATAGGGTGACAAGAGTTGAGAAAAGCGACTTCGCTATTAACAAACTGGACCGGTAGAAGAAAAAGCTTGCAAACATCCCAGTGCAAAAAGTACCTTCGGTTTCAATCAGTACAAGTATATTATGAAGCAGTCTTGAACCGAAATAGGTTTGACCGCTTAGAACAAGAAGAAATGCTTTCGAGGGATAGGGAATGGTATGAAGGGCCTCAGGCCATTCCAAAGTAGGAGCAGTTCTCGTATTATTCGTGCTTTAAGATTGCAATATTGAGATTTGGGATTAATGCTGCTGTCTAAAACACATCTTTTCCAGTCAACGGTTACGGTTGTGCAGCCAGAGTCGCCCAGCCTCCTTCGCGAGTCTGTAGTTCTGCCACCATTGATCGAGATTCCACCTGATGAGGAGGCTGACGAATTGACTCGAAGATCTAAGCGACCTCGCAAAACCAAAGGTCCCGCTGATTACCAGGCAGTGATTCAGGATGTTTTGGGCATGGCGTTCCCTGGGACTGACCACGCCGCCCAGATTGAACCTCAGCTTAACGACAACCAGGTATGGTCAAAGCTTATTGCTCAGCTTTTTACTTACCAGTCTTGCATAAGGAGGGTTTTCGAGGCTTATGGAAAGCAAGCTGGACCTTCCATTGGTTTTCGCGGTGCTATACGGATTATTATGCCGATATCTTCATTAACATTTTTCGTGCACACGGAAGTCTGGGAACCTTTGTAGTTTATCCGGGAAAGTTATGGAAAACTTGGCGGAAAGTTGAAAGTTGGGGCAAGATAAGATGTTAAATACGAATTTAAGATACATGGAGAATCGAGGTAGAGTGACTTTGATCAAACATAATAACTTCCAGAAGTATGAACGAGTGCTTTGTTTGAACCCCTTAAGCAGGAACCGTTTATTTAAATTTCTGCGCTATTTGGACTTGAAAATTGGATCTACAGAAGATCTGGGAAGGCCCCCCTACCCCCGTTTAAAATCAGTATTGGAGGTCCCTGTGTAAGACTTGATCAACGCTGTGCCGAGTCTGATTCTTCTCTAGACCGCAGCAACCCTTATGTGCGTTCATTTAGTTTAGTCTAATCTTTTTCTTTCTTCTTTTATTCGTTTCCAAATACTCTATATGGGCACGCCTTGTGCCATTTCTCCAAAGCGGGCCACCTGTCACTTGTCACTACTTGACTCCTCCCATAAAAGAGGAGCAAACTCGTCCAACGGCCAATCCCGGGCCTCGAGACTTCCCGAGTTCGGGAAAAAAAATACCTTACTTATTTAGATTGTACCCTGATCTTTTTCTTTCTTCTTCTTCTCTTCGTTTTCAGATTCTCCCTACTGGCACGCCTTGTGCCATTTCTTGTATGTGCTAATACAATCATTGATTGCCCACTGAATGGAAGGCGGAGCAATTGGCAGCAATATGTTGAGGATGTTGCCCTATTTGTTGCAGGTTCAGCCGGATGTTCAGATTTCAGAACTCCCCTTCCAGGGTGGGGACCAGCCACCGCTTCCCCCACCAGATGTCCTCCCAATCGCTGATGTTAATGAACTTGTGGTGCCCCCATTTGCAACTTCCGACGAGGGACAGCGTAGGACCATTAGAGCTTCGGTCCCGATGGAGATTGAACAGGATTTTTTCACGGGGCAGGTACTTTCGTCTGTGCCGAGCAGGGAGTTCAGAGATGCTTCTCCGGCGAGAAGGACGAGGGGACAAGGGGATCAGACTCAAAGACCCGTGAGTTACATACACGTTTATTGGTAGATTTATTGCTGAGGAACTCGATGGCCATATGGCAACCGTTGATCACTAAAACAAAAATCTCCCCGATAATCAATCTCTACTCGAATGACGTACATTATAATATCGATATCAGTCATATTGTCTTATTCAAAAAATCTACTGCTGTGTTCCATCGCTAGCTCCAGGAATTGCCCCAACCTCCTTTGTAGAAGCAAAACACTAATCGTTGACAACTCTTCTTAACCGCACTCTATGTCAAATGGCACACATCACTGATATTTCCTCCATTCGTTCAGCTCCGCACACTCGCAAACAAGGTGAACCACATTCTGATTGATTTATTGATTTATTATTTTCCCTCAAATAATAATGAGGAGTACTAAAATAAATTTAAGATACTGTCACAAAAAACTTTCAAAACAATAAATTAACAATTGACGTACTTTAAATCCAGACACCCACACAAAGGAATGGATTTCAGATCATCAGATCCCCAAGGAACTACTTTAGCAACAGAATGAAAAATCACATCACCCTAAGTTAAAGGAGTTACATCATGCGTTCTAGCACTTGCAGCATCTAGAACCACCCCACCAAAGACCCAAGATGAAGCCACGACTCGATCCGACCGCTGGGTCATCTGGTGGCGCGGGGCGGAAGAACCCGACATGGGGAGGCTGGGATCATAGTTTGACTATGCATATAACAAAATGTTTTTATAGTAGCAGTAAAATAAGTATATCACCCTGTGGACGTTTAAGATATGTCAGAAGTAGAAACCCTCGGCCATTTTGACAATTTTTGGTCTCGGAAGCTGAATACTATTTAGCTTACTTTCAAAATCTCTAAGAAATCGTTCTAACGAATTTAGTAGCGTTTGTTTATTGTGATCTGGTTTACATCCTTAATTCTTTCGACTTACGGGAATTATCAAGAAAAAAAACAGAAAACAAAATACTCAAAGAAATCGATAATGCAAATAGTTAGTTTGATTTTTCTACACATTTTCCATGTGCCTGATACAATAAAAACAATTTGTTAGATCCATAGTCAAACTATGATCCCAGCCTCCCCATGTCGTGCACTTCCGACCCGCGCGTCGGGCGCGCATGACCCGGCGGTCGGATCGAGTCGTGTCTTCATCTTGGGTCTTGGGTGGGGGGGTTCTAGACGTTGCAAGTGCTAGAATGCTTATGATGCATCTCCTTTAACTAACGTACAAAAAGTTAACTTGTCGCAATTTACGGGAAAGAAGAATGGGAATATAGAGTTTCTATTTGACGGATCATGGACTCATGCCAGGGTTGGTCACCAAAAGTAACTTCGTACACCCTGGAAAGTAACCCAAAAGTATCTTAAAGTAACCCAATGTAACCTAATGTAACCCAATGTAACCCAAAGTAACCCAGTGTAACCCAAAGTATCCCAAATTAACCAACAGTATCCCAAAGTATCTCAGTTTCCGTGAATTTCAATTGTTTCGTACTTAGGGATACTTTGAGATACTTGGGTTACTTTGGGATACTTTTGAGACAATTGCAAGCGTGATGTACGCCATTTGTGCGCAAGACTCGTGACCCAATGTAACCCAAAGTAACCCAATGTAACCCATAGTAACCCAAAGTATCCTGAAGTAAGCAAGTAACTCGTACACCCTGGTTCTTGGTGACCAACCCTGGGACTCATGGTCCCAATCAGATGCCTGATCAGGTGGCAGGTGCCTGATGATAAATTATTTTGAAGTCTTAACCAACACGCCTTATTAACGTCCCAATTACGAAGATATAGGAAGAGTCAGAAGCTGCTTTGAATTAAAAAGGCTTACTCGCGAGTAAAACCTCACAAGTTTGACTCCGCTGGCAGAAGTGATAGATCTTGATTGTGCCAGTTCTTCGTATTCTAAGCCCTAGGCTTAGTGCCAGTTCTCTACTTCAATTTTTTTAGGTCAAATCAGTTCGACCTTCTATGCCCCTGGAACCTCTTGCTGTAGATCAAAACTCGAGTCCGACAGTAGGCCGGAGGCGCAGAAAGACTAGAAGGCAGCTAATCATCGACGAAGTAACACAAATTGATGTACGAGAACATCTGCAGTTCGACGAAAAACACTTCATTGCACCTGTAAGGACCCGAACTTTTTTTGTTTTCTTGTTTTCATTCAGAATCGGGAAATGAGGCAAATAGTCTTTGCAAATAGCCAGTTATATACCGTTTTTGCTCTTCTCGCTTTTGACAAAAACACCAATTTTGACACCCGTTAAAACCTGCTTATACGGGTTGAACATCCGCCCTTCTTTCACCGATCAGGAAGGAGAATCTAGAGTTAGACTACCGAAGCAACATCACGATTGTGCAAATCGCGAAGTTTTCCCCGTAGGCTACTCGATTCTGACAAAAACGCAAAAAAAAGAGAATTGGCTTTATCTCAGTGGTCATAAAACGCAAAATAGGGAGAATTGAGAGGAGAACATTGCGAGGAGAGAAAAAACGCAACTATTCTTTAATTTGGGTCGAGAAATTAGCCGTCTGACTGAAAGCCGAAGGCTTCACCTTCTACATCAATAGATATCTTTAGTCTTCCGTACTTAATCCCAACTGTTCCGGATACCATGAACATTATGGTAGCTAATTCGCAAGCTTTCACAGTTGTCCCTTACGCCCATCTCTTAGGCTACTACCCTAATATAACTCTCGATCACTCTCCCTTTTATCCTGCCCTGTTCGTTTACATATTTATTTTGTCCTCTAAACGTGTTTCCTCTATGACACCCTTCCAGATTCCGGAATCTGGGGTGGGCAACGTCCCGGATCCACCTCGATGAAAACTAGAATCCGGAAGGTGAAGCCGGATGTGTGTTTTTTTTTCGGGGAAAGTGAAAATGTATCCTCAAGGCCGTATCCAGGGGGGGTTAGGGGGTTCGACCCCCCCCCCCCCCGAAACCCACAAAAGTAATAGTTTTTTGTAGGTTTTAACCTCTGATCTATGTATTTTTTGTACTTTTTGGTCCGACCCGTGGGCACCCCCCCCCCCCGAAATAAATTCTGGATACGGGCCTGTGTATCCTCTTGTCAGTTTAGCGTGACTGTCACTTCCTTCTTTTAGAGTGCACGTCTGGCCGCGATTTGGGTGCAAGAGACCAAGCGCGTGAGTGACAAGAAGTCCGTTTTCACAACCAGTGCTCGCCGGCCTATGGGGGCAGCCCTACAGGACCTCTTCAACAGGCGATTCCGTCACTCGATCGTCGAACCAAACCTAGATTTTGATGAGTTCAGTATCCCGACTGTCCTCCCGCGTAGGTTAGATGAGAACCGTAACGCCCCGCGTAGTTTAGATGAGAACCTTAACGCGACAGCTGCTGGTGGAAGAATTGAAGATGCTGACGATGCTCCTAGAGTCGCACAAGTTGATGTTACGCTCGCTGTTGATCAGACGGTAAGTTTTTCAGATTGACCGGCAGGACATGGGGAAAAGCGAAGTGGTGACACAGTCAAGTGGTGAGCTGGGTGGTAATATAGTATAAGAATCCAAAAAACCGACCCAGTATCCCGTTTGAAAAATTAAGTACACCATCAAGCTTGCCATCCAAAACCTTTGCTAAATATATACGGATCGCTTATGCTTTTGTTGCTTCTAATAGCTCATCACTCGTCTTAGTCGTTTTCGTATTTCTAAACTTCACAACATTCTATCTCTGCCCCATCTTCTCGCTCTGTCCCCGATTTGGAAATTCTTTTCTGCTTCAGTAAAGAAAGTTTTGGTCGGACCTTTTTGAATTTGCCAAATATCTGCTGCATGACCCCTTTGGCTCTTTTTTGGCACAGAAATTTCAACTGATACTGCCTGCAAAGATTATTGACAAAAGAATGGATGATTTCAAATCTTCCGATTTATTCAACTGAACCACCAATGGTCTTCCTCGTCGTGTGATTTGTAGTTTTGTTTATGTTCTGTTTATGTGTTAAATTTTACGACTTTAGTTGTCTTTTTTTGTTCTTTTGGTGTCTAGGGCTACACGGCCTCCTTTGGTTGTAAATAAATTGAATCGATCCCTAACATGGCCTTCCCTTGGTGATCTTTTTCGTTTTCGTAGGAGCCGAACCAGGCAACTTCCGACCCACAAAATTTTGCGGTTATTGAACCAGCCATCTCTGCTCCTGTCTTGCCACCAGGTGAACCTGATGAGCAGCCGATAGTGCCTAACCAGCCTGAACTAGATGCACCAGAGGCTCTACGCTACGATCCGTCGAAGCTCAATGCCACAAACGACAAGTTTCAAGGTATGTCAAGTTGCAAAGATACCCCATCCCGATGAAAAATTTGAAGCCTGTGTAGTTTTATGGTAGTTGTACGAAAAAGTTGTATGTAGTGATATGTAATAGTACGCAATACTATCATTTAATGTCCGTCGGGCCGGGCTAATCTTAAGCAGTAGTATCCATTAGCATCCCGTCTTGCTATAATAGCATGCAGCTCCGCTTAAGTGCCATATAGGCTACAGATCACTTTTCGGTCGGCCGGTCCTTTGTTCTCGAGTTGAAGTTTGTATAACTTTTGGGTGATCGGATCTTCATGAAACTTGATATTTGGAAAGGCGTCTGTTATATTTTAAATCCGGACCGGATTCGGTAACTTTGGTGGGAGGTGTGGGAGACCGGAAATCTTGTTAGACGCTTAGAGTGGAGGGATCTGGATAGAATTCGGTGGGAAGGACAAGCACAAGCAATCTCTTGTTTGAAGGTAAACCCAGCGTCGCCAAAAATGTTATGGACGCTTCTCTTTTTAGAAACAAACACAACCGCCAGCCACACACCGCTGCAGAAATCGCTGTACTCACTGAACCCGTCAGTCTTAGTTGGACCGCAGCTTGATGGTTCAGTCATGCTACTCGACGCACCTATTCTTCCGATGCCCCAGGTGGAACCCGAACCTATGAACTTGGAGCCCCTCCAGCTTCCCACAGCTGAGGCACAAGACCAGGGAGGAGAGGGGAGGTCCAAAAGGTATTCCAAGATGTTTTTCTTCAGGATATTTGTTCTTTCCCTATTTACTATTTATCTTATTTAACTCAAAGACCATATAAATCTACAGCAAAAAAAAATAAATAAACAACAGCACGCTAATATATACTGTTCAAACCGGGGCAACTTCCCCCACGACAACCAAATTGGGAGCTTAAGCCTCATATTTTGCATGCTGTTAGTATGTTTATTGAATCCAGTGCTAACACTATAGTTGCGTTTTCGCGGATACTGTTACCACGGTAACTGGATCTGCAATTTGTCGTTTTTGCAGTTACCGTGGTATCTGATATACGGTCTACTGCAAAAACGACTATTGCCGAAATTGCACTTTTCGACGTCATCCCAAAAGAAAAACTGATATCCAGTTACATCACTAAGTGGTGAACTTCTTTCTCACCAGTTTGACAAATTTGGTGAAAGTGAGATGACTTCTCAGATACCACGACCAGATACCACGGTCGGACCGTGATATCTGAATATCTGTTACCACGGTAACTGGCCAGATACCACGAAAACCGAAAAAACGCCTTTTGACCGTGGTATCAGATACCACGATAACTGCAAAAACGACTTTAGACCGTACATCAGATACCAAGGTATCTGCAAAAACGCAACTAATATTTTGTTGGCCATGGCCTTCGGGCTTTTGTGTGAATACATTTTATTCTGTATTCTATTCCAGCAAGGGCAACCAGCAACCGGTTCTGAGACTCAAGAATGCGCTTCTGCAGAAAACTAGCAGAAAAGCGCCTAATTTGTGGAAAAGATGAAAGGCGTCTCCAGCAAACTTGGACGACGACTGTAGTTTCAGTTAAATCCATGCGACCCTATTCAGGCAGCCGGAGTGTAGGTGTGGGAAAGGGTCCGTCCTCCCCTCCCGTCGAGCTGAGAGGAACGTTGGTAGTCGGTTTTCGCCATACCCTGAACATTCGTCTAGTAGTTTAAAAAAAAAAAAATAATAAAACGGCCCCACTATAACGCCTGGCAACTGGCGGGGCTTAGGATACTCTTTATTCATTATCTGTCTATCTATAGTTAACAAACCAAAACAAATCAGAACAAAGAAAGAGAGAAAAAATAATAATGACACAACAAACTGACAGACAAAATAATCCGCTACCGAACGATCTTCCATCAACTATAAGCGCCATCCTCCCCCCCCCCCCCCCAAAAAAAAAAAAAGAAGGAGAAAGGAAATTATCTTTTCAGCATTTATTTCGGGAAATAAAGTATTAAATGCATTGTATATTACATTATTTGTCTTTCTCTAGGCGAAAGAAGGACAGAAATACCTCATTGCCGAATATTGCCAAGGAGAGGAAGACGTCGACGGTGAACTCTGAAACAGATGTCTCTGCAGTAAGTTTGTATATGTATAGAAAGCATCTTCCCGGACGGCTGTCATGCCAAAAGACCTTCGCATCATGTAAAGCAATTGACCCGTGAATGGCACCCTTATAAGCAGATTCTACCATAAACTTCCAGTAATTTGGATTCCAAATTTCAACTTGAATGACCAACGGCCCATGACCCATGACAATGGCCAATGAATACAAAAAGATGATTTTTCGGAATACAACCTTGTCTTCCTCAAATCTCCTTTGTTGATTGTCTACATCACGTTTGAGCGGGTGTCGTCCGTTCTATCATGAATATGTTTACCCGGTTCAAACTATATACATATTTTTCGGTCCCTAAAATTTTCACAGAAACTGCTATTGTATAGAAGCAGGGCACATAATTGGTCAACCAATGTCCCGCAACGTGTGGTAAATCTCCATGCGCGAAATACACCTCCAGGGGCTCAGGTACCCTTGTAATTGCAGAAACAAAAGCCGTTGATTGATGCAGTATTGTGATTCGAGTTACTGTTTTGATTTATTTGTGTTTCGTCTTTTTTCTTGTTTTATCCTTTTTCTAAGTTTCTTTAGTCAACAAAAATCGTTTTCGTAGGAAAATGAATGCCATGACAACTTTTGCTTCCGTCGAATTGCTTCCGCCGTGATTTTCAGAGGTACATACACATGATCTGTCGACGAGAGACCCTGCCCCGAAATGAATTGAACAAGATTTTGTGTTTGGTGAAATTTAAAACAAGATATTTTACTAAGATTTTATGCAGAAGCACAAGCTTTTTACTTTCTTGGTTTTAGTTTTTCTTCCCTTCTGGGGGGGGGGGGGGCTACCAACAAGGGGGACACGTCTTTTTGGATGCAACCAAGAACAAATAATCAGTAAGAACTTCTGTGTTTAGTCCGTGCAGCGACTATGAAAACCCCGACAAATCTGAGTGGAGCTGGAAGTATTTACTGTAGCTTTGAGCTGATGTCTGTCTCTTCCGTCTTCACCATCTTCGTTATAGCCGGGGTGGATATAGTTATGGTCCGGGAAATAACAACTCTTCACCGTTGCCTATCGCACAAGAAATATCGAAAGAGGCGAGCAGGAGGCGTACTCCGCGCGCTGATCCTCTCTGGAGCGTCACCACAGAACCAATCAGCGTTGACTTCTAGATTTCCTCTTTAACAACTTACCGGCGATCTAGCTATTTGTAGAGGTAACGAAACGTGATGTGGCGCGAACCCGCTCTTCTGCATCGGGAGTCGGTCGGATTTTACTCGACTCAGCATGTTTGTATGACCGAGATAGGGAGACAGTAATTCTGTCTCGTTATTTATTCTTGATGCAACGTATGATTGTAATCTTGTGTAGGCTAATCTTGTAATCTGTGATTATGATGAAACTTTGGTAACGCACCAGAGAAAAAGAGATAAATAGCGCAGTACAACAAAAAGAAGGAAAATTACAATGAGCTTTCGATAACGCAGTAAATGCACAGGATGAAAGCAAACTGTAGGATAAAAGCTAACTGTAGCTCTTCTCTCTTTCAGAGCCCACCGGTGATCCCCGTCTCAAGTCGCTATCGGCTACCAACCAAGGACCAAGTGGTAGCCATGCTTGAGGAAGGGCTATGGGCCGGAAAGGAGACTTTCTATGAAATATTTGCTGAACAGAATCGCATGCAAGCAGCGGTCTCTTTCGGTGTTCTTCTTGGTAAGTTCTGGAACATTCCGAGAGATGGCCGAATCTTTCTTTGTGAATGAATGAGTTTAAAGGAACAGAAAACTTGACTTGGAGAGCTATCTAACATATCAAGAATGTACCCTGAGTCGATATTGAGAGTAAGAAAAATTCTCGTTACGACCATTGCAGTATCCGGGCAGTCTCCGAGAATTCGACTTTTGAGCAAAAGGTTTGCAAAAGCAAAAGGTTTGTGTGCCGCGACTAGGAATCGAACCCCGGCCGTCTTGTCGGGGAGGTCGTTAGTCTGTAGTCTACATGTAAAAAGGCGAACTTTTACAGTACATAAGTGCATAATTACAGTGCATAAGGGGCAAGGGCCTGCCAGCTAGCTTTGGGAACACTAAGGAGGGGGTTCGAGATAACAGAGAAACCTGTCGACAATAAGGCCCTGTATATTTATCGAAGCCCCCCGGGCGATTCGATGGCCGAAAGTCGCGTAGTCAAGTTTACTGTTCCTTTAAGGAACAAAAAGCCCTAGAGCCATGTCAGCAAAGAATACTAAATAAACACTAATAATTAATCCTATAAAGCCCACTAGTCTAAGAGCCTTGTGCTATGATCCTTGTTCTAACGTTCCAAATTTCTCACAACTAGAAAACGTTCATCTTTTATCCTCTTTACCATCCAAACTTGGGGATTTCTTTGGATCAAATTCAGTTATTAATTAACCTCAGGCCTACCAATAGGATTACGAAGGAAATACCTGGGTAATCTTAGAGCGTTATGTGCTCCTTACTTTTGTCCGATGTTAGGAAAAATTAATGAATGGATTTTCCATTTAATGGTTGAATATCAGTAATAAAAAGGCCCGAGGAAGAAAATATTCGGGGAATTGTGTGAGACAAATGGCTTGAAGAAATAAATGGGCGAGATTAATCCATTCGGTAAGGTCTGCAGACCTGTAAATTTCGAGAATTGGCAGTTGTTTGTCCAATTGTGCAGTTGTTTGTCCAAGCTGATCGGAAATCTTCTTTTCTCAGAAATGCATCGCAGCAAGAAAATCCATCTTCATCGTAGAGAGGATGAACAAGATGGGAGATTTGGAGATCCGAGGACCCTAAAAATCAGCCTGAGAAACTGAGGTGAAACTCTACAAGTTCCGACCATTTATTTTCGCAGCATGTACCTGGCTTAGATGTTGAATTTGTGTTGTTTTTCCCTGGACTTGAGCGGCGCTCAGACGGATAACATAAGATCGCATGATTTGGTGTCGTCTGGTTAATCACATTTGAGAGTCTCAGTATTGTGAACTGAGAGAGCATACTAAGTGGCGGAAATATTAATTTAAATGAGAGTTAACATGCGAATGATAATTAAAAAAATAAATCTTGACCCACTCCTGTTTCTCGCGACTAACAATAAATAGTAGGACTAAGGATAGTTTTTCGCGCCGCTTTAGTAAGTTGTAAAAGTTTCCGCAACCCGTCTCGTGCTTTGGAAAACGAAGTAGAGCTGCGTTCGTTGTCCGGTGACTGCTCACCGGTGCTTCTTATAACGCGTTTTTGCACTCACCGGTGACTACTCCCCGATCTTAAAAACCCGTTTTCGGACTAACCAGTGTCAGGTTAGTGCCCACCGGTGCGGACTAACCAGAACCTGCTCGGGAGCCCGGCTGTAGCGAGGAGTTAGCAAGTATTCATCAACTCACTGTTGAACCAAAAAACGCGTTATAAGCAAAGAACCGGACACTGGTGACAACACCAGAGCCAGCCCGGAGTGCAACGAACGCAACTTAGCTTTATCGGAAAGTGATACCAAGTTAGCGAAAAGTTAAATCCGTTTGCAGAAATTTTGGAAGTGTGAAAAAAACAAAGCAAGCGTCATTAAGGATGGCCTCGGTGAAACATATGAGAATTAAGGGAATATCCAAATGAACCATAGCTTATTCTAAAAGTTTGCAGTTAAAAAAAATTTCCGCGGTTTCAGCGGAAAGTGGAAAACAATCACAGGAATCGGGTTCTCTCAGTTATTGCGATGTACTCCGCTCGCTGGGAAATGATAACGGAATTCATTCATTCAATCTCGCGAAAGCCCTCTTGTACCAACAACACCAAGCAGACAAAAATCCTGCCAGTTGGCAGTATATTTGTTGACTTCTAATTTGTCTGAGCGCTGCTTTACTTTCTTTCTTAATTGCATTCGAGTTAGCGCACAAAGCTGATTGATCTTGATTACGTTACGGTATTTGAATTTGTATTTCAACCAGTTGTAATTGTTTTTTTTTATGCTGTCGTATTGCAAGCAGGTACATTCATACTCTGAATTTCTGAAATTAATCCCGAGAAAATCAACTGGTTTTATAGTAGCATTTTTTTCTCAAGCAAGACACATTTTACGTTAAGCCCCTGTAACGGGAAGATTCTTCCCTAGCTCGCTAGGCGATATGGGAAAAATCAGCATGGAATTGGGATGACGCGAAAAGCTTAATCCGCCCTTTTCCAGTTCAGTGATCGTAGCGGATTTATGTACGATTGGAAACGCTAGTCCGAGTCGACGCGCATTAAACCAAAAGCTAGTTAAAAAGTCGAGTAAAAAACTGTGACAAGCTAGTAGTAATGATCAATAATATATGACAGTAACCGTATATTCATATAATATATACAAACACGGATTCGTCAGCTGTGATGCTTTTAAAGCGATATTTCGGCCCTTCTTGGCAAGGGTCCTCTTCAGGTTGTTATTCTTCTGGGCCAACGCTGGGGAAGGAAACAAACCTACAATCGTTTTGTATATATTATATGAATATGTGAGTCTAAGTCAGCTTGGGCTCAAGGAATATTTTACACAGTAACCGGAACATCGAAATCGGAAACTCTAGCTTTGGCGAAGAGTTTCAGGCGTCAATTCCGAGTAGTGTTTCCAATTGTACTTATTCCGCCGGGAGCGCTCTGCTGGAAAATCGCCAGTTTTTTCCACGGGCGGCGCAAACGCAGATCCGCGTTTCGTGTAACACATCCTTTTTAGTGCACGGTGTTTTAATCCCGCGGACAGAATAGTGGAGTGTCTTGGTATAACTTTCATCTGCGAATTTGTATCCGGGCTGTTTGTACCTTTCTCTTTTGCCGTTCTATTTCGATGATACCGAAGACCAGTAGTATTTGTCGTTGTTGTAAGTGGGGGATTAGGTTGGAAGTGAGTAGGCTAATCTGATTTTAAGAAATTCTGCAACAGTGTGGAATGTAGACTATGATCTGGGAAGATTGGTCACGTATGGGATTGGAACTGACGCCTCGAGCCCCGAACATGGTCATAACCTCTAATCCTTAGAAATTGCAGAAATAGTATTCAGATAATTGCTGAACCAACTTACATCAGCTTAGCGACTACAGCTGTAGCTCAGTGTTATTTTAAATGTGATAAAGATTGTTTGCTTACTTTTGAGTATTGTTCTTTGACTGTTGTTTTTAAGCGAAAAAAGATAACTGCGATTATCAAACATTTCGTGGATAAACCTGTGTGATTCTTATTAGTTAGTTGTCTGAGCATATAGGTGTAGTTCAGTGATTTGATACTATATGATTATTTGCTTGCTTTTGAGCTTGTTCCTTGCTCGACCTTACTTTTTTGAGCGAAATGATTACTGTGATAATATTTGAAGAATCAAAGATTTCGGTGATAAGGCCATGTGATTTATTATTGGTTAGTTAGTCACTGTAGATGTAGTTCAGTATTTTAAGAAAATGCGCCGAGTGTCTGCTTGATTTTTATTTTTTTTTATTTTTAATATTAACCTTGATTGTCAAGTTTTTAAGCGAAAAAAACTGTGATTATATATGATATATCAAAAGTTTCGGTGATAAACCCAGGTTGTTTCCTATTAATTAGTTTTATAAAGTGGCTTATAAATAAATGGAATTACAGTGAAACGATGTTTTACAGCTGAGATGAAAACCTAAATTTTTTTTTTTCGACTTAAAGGAGTCAGATGTTGTCCATCATTTGCCGATGCGAGTAGTAATAAATGATTACCTATTGCAAGCGTGCTAGAACTGCAGAAGAGCAAATGCGCAAGTTTCATAACAGATAACACAAGCATGCGCAGTTTCGACAGACAACACTTAGGATGTACTCTGGATGATTTTGAAAACGTTATGCATCAAATTTTATGCGTAAAAAACATTGCCAGGAAGAGCCGAAAAACCGCCAAAAAAGTATCTGATGAATTTTTTGTTTGTCGTCATGATATTGGAAAAGTCATCAAATGCTTTTCAGCGGTTTTCGGCTCTTCCTAGCAATGCTTGTTACGTAACATTTATTGCATAATGTTTTGAAAATCACAATATATTATAAATAAATAAATGTACTTTATTTCCTTAATAGCTTGTATGTACACGCTAGCATTGGATCGTCATTTTACAAATAACACATGCAAAATTACACAAGTAACTGACTTAGCTAGAATTAAAATAATGCGTGAAATAAGGTACAAAAGATTTCAAATAACGATCAGTCGAGTGTATCGGTGGTCTTTCAAGTCTCTGGGAAGCAGCGTCCCTCTGTCTTTGTCTCGTATTAGGCCTACTATCCACCGGGGTCTCAAAATCTGGTAGAATGGCACGATGCGCATGTGATGCCAGACACTTACTCCCGAACGCTATTGTCAGCTGCATATTGCATGCCAAGTGTTGTCTGTTGAAGCTGCGCATCCTTGTGTTATCTGTTGTGGACTTCATGGCGAGTCACAGGAATGTCTTCTTTCCTGGCATCTTGGTACAGAGCATCTACAGATGAATAAGCACCCGGTTTGTCTAGGGAATAGCATATCTTCTTTAATTCCGCATCGATCGCCTGGTCCTTGGCAGGCTGTTCCATTTAGGGGTATTTTCTACCGTGTGATTGTGGATTGACTGTACGGGTGTGCTGACTGTGCTGTGTCGCAGAGATGGGTAATCCGATCATGAAAAGATTCGAATCCGGATCCAGGGCTAGGTACGAATCCGACCTAATAAAATGTTTTGCCTAAGGCAAATGAGACGGTTAATTGGACGGTATAAACCATATTTCTGCATTTTCCAGTGTGTTTTTTATAGTATGGGTACTGAAAGAATTTCAGGAATGAATTTGGGCTCGTTAAGCACAATACCTTAAGCCCAGTGTGTAAAAATTGGTAAAAGGTTAGAAAATAGAGCGGATTCGTAAGATTCAGAGTTTGGAATCCCGAATCCGAATCCAGCCTGACAAGGAGAATATTTGAATCCGGATTCGAATTCAGCCAAAAGGACGAATCCTGGATTCGAATCCGGATTCGCACATCTCTGCTGTGTCGTGGCCGTCCAGATGTGTTGTGTCTTGACTGCCCGAGTGACTGAAACAGCTCTTGGTTAACAGTCAATGGTGAATTCATCCCAGTACCAAGAACAAATAAGCCAGGAGAACCTCTGTCTTTGGTCCCATGCAGCGACTATGGAAACCCCGACAAAACTGAGCTGAGCTAGAGGCATTTGCCGAACTTTGAGTTGCTTACTTTCCTCTTCGCCGTTGCGCTTATCAGAAGAATCAGTGCAGGAGGCGCGCTGACCCGCTTTGCAGCTCGTCCAGACAACCAATCGCTTTTACTTTTGGAATTTCTTCTTCGAGGCTTTACTGCTATATAGCTGTTATTAGAGGTAACGAATTGTGGTGTTCCGCGTAGCTCCTACCCTCCGCTCCTTTGCATGGGGCAGGGTACAGGGATTTATTCGACTCCGCATGGTTGTATTACAGAGATAGGGAGACGGAGGTTCTGGTACTTATTTGTTCTTGCCAGTACAGCTGCAGTAATTCATCGGTTACGGAATTATATACATGAGGATGTATCGGAGGTGGGAGTAAGCTTACAGAGTACGAAGATGTTTGCATACACAAATATTGTGTTAAATATACAAATGGAAAAAACAGAATTCAACCAAAAATATGCAGCATTTTTTTTTTATATGTTGCAATCCAACACTGAAAGCTAAAAAGAACTTACTACTCAACTTTAAATGTAGAGATACAGATTGGTTCATCGAAGTACACAGGTAAAAACGACCAACAACAACAAGAAACACATCACACGACAACTAGTATAGTAGGCTAGTAACAATCGGTAATAGTCGTGACACTGGCAGAAACAAAAGGTAGAACAGGAACAGCATATTAGTGGGAGACCAAGAGGAGAGGCTTGAAAAAGAAATTAATTATCAGAACTGTTCTTTGAACTTATGTAACAAGTCACAATCTCGTCGTCATTGTTCTTAATAAATGATCGCGATGAAGCACTTCCTTTTCTGAATCCAAGATGACCTCTTCACAACAAAAACATTTATTATTTATTCAAGCTCATCGTCCGGAGGATTCATCGGGAAATTTGTCCTCACCAAGGTGTCCAAAGTCGCTTAGTAAACGATATCATTTCATTCCAGAAGTTACGAAAGCAGTATACTACTGTTTTGATCGACTGTTGCCATGCGTAGCCGCAAAGTAAATGCTTTTCGATAATTTCGCTGTTGGGTCCAGTGAATTCTGACATAGGCTATTGTAAACATACAATAACGTTTCTCGAACAGATATGTAATGTATATCTTCCTATGTCCCACAGGTAAGTTATATTATGACAATACATTTTTGGGATACGATATCGTATCAGCCTCCACAGAGGATGATACGAAGCCGTATCAGCCTTCGCAGAAGTTCATCGAGCACTTTATTTAGCAAATACCACACTGTCAGAAGTTACATAACGACAACAGATAGGATGCCCGGTTTCAACAGATAACACTTTGGGATGTTATCTTTTATGTTTCTTTCGTTCCCGTTGGTACTTTTACCAGTTGAAGGTGTTGTTGGAGATCTAGGCACAAAATAGTTTAAACTTAATTGGTCATAACACTTTATTTTTAAGTGAAAAGGTGTTATTCTTGAAAGTGTTATGCGCTATCTGTTATGAAACTTCTGACAGTGTATAGGGACGACACAACATTTCAGTTTAACTTATATCAACTCATTCAATCGAATTGTAAATAGATTAATAAACTTACATTTTCTTTTCTTTTTTTCAAATCCAGCTCCAAAGAAGTTTAGTTTCCTGGCCACGCCTCTCGGACCATGACTTGGACCAGGCTGACTGTCAAACGCTGTTGGAATGCGGGGAATGCATACAAGAGGTGGAGGTGGTAGGGGAAATTTCTAGAAAAATGAAACATATCGATACGGAGAAGGAAACAAATTAAAGTCGATACCAACTGCAAAGAGGAAAGAAATAATCATAAAATTACATAGATCCGATATTAGGACAAATTTCAAAGCACAAATTAAACAACAAACAAAGATACATTTAAAAAAATGGAACTAAATATCAAATTACGTAAAAAATGTATTCTATTCCATATTTAGAGAAACGATTCTACTTACAAAAATCACGGCGCCTTCTCCGTTTGCAGGACCAGCAGCTGAAACAGGCTGCTCCTCGACAGATTTGAGTTTGTCCGCTGCTGGGAAGTTCGCAGCGGACTATCTCGTCGAAGAGAGCAGTCATCGCCTGGTCGATCTCGAAGCTGTTTTGCTTCAGATCATCGAAATCGACATCAGCTGGGGTCTTGGTCAAAATAACAGTCGGTGCAGCAGGAGGAGCGTCAGGAGAGGGAGATGGGGCCTTGCTTTCAGGATGAGGGATAGGCTCCGCGGTTTGTGGAATGTTTTGACGGGCGTCCATTTCCACGTACCGCGAGCAATGGTCATGTTCGATTACCTGCGTTTCACCCCACGCTGCCAAGTCCTTCCTGCTCTGCTCAAGCGCAAACACACTTGGCAGCGGTGTATCGAGAAAGCCGAGGCGCTCCACGGCTGGTTCTAAAAAAATCATCACTGTGTCAGAAAGATCAGCTGTTTAAACAATTCGTAGGAGTAATCTACAGAATCATGTTCCCTCAAATCTATCCAGTGGCGCGGCCACGTCTTACCATTTCCAAAACAGCTATCAGTATTTTACTCGATGCAAGCTATAGTACTCTTGTAAGCTGCATAGCTGTCAAATATGTTAAGCTTCGGAATTTCCGATCCAGACTTTCTCATCTGTGTCATGAATATGTGTGAACCTGTTGCAACACATGATATACTTATTCAGGACTTATTGGACAGGTCAGCTAGAGAAATATCAACTTGGAAAAGCCAGTAAGACTTTCGAAGCGATCGAACACAAATTTTGCTACATTTAGTAGCCTACTATTAAATTTATTTCATTAATACTTCGACGCCTTTTATAGACCCTGTAATGTCACACTTCTTAACGATAATAATAATAAAGCACTTACGGATGCTCAGTAGAACTGACATCAACAGGGTCCGGAGGCCCATCACCATTTCTTACGTCACGCTCTAACATCACTCTCTCCAGTCAAAGAAGCAGAACTTGTTCACCCCCTCGCTGAACGAGTCAGTGCTATTTTTAGATTTGTCTTCTGAAATTCCGACACCTCTCCTTTTATGAATCCATATATGGATTGGTACGACCACAGTTGCAATACTTGGATCAAGTTTCATTCTCAAACTCCATTACCACTCCCGAGTACCACTCCCAAATATCATCAGATTTGCTTCCTTTCGTCGTTTGATACTCTGCGCAAACTCAAGCTCGTCATCATTTCTTTCATCACTCTCTCCAGTCAAAGAAGCTGGTACTCCGGGAACGAAAAAGGCAGCTGGGGCAGCAGTGGCAGCTGGGAGTGTGTACTTGGCCGTGGTATAGTGATATGTTAATACTAAGGGCGCTAGAAATTCATCTGTAAGCAAAACCCCTGAGGCAAAAATGATGATGGGCTCATCGGGATCATGAAAATGTATATTTTGCTCAAAAGTATTTTTATTTATTTAAGGAATTCACTTGTTAACAAAACCCTTGGGACAAAACGATCGATCATGGATATACAGGCTATCGTTTAATCAAAAGTTTTTTTTTTCATTTTTCGGTCAAGATGCGCTCTGAAAGACATTTGACAACGCAAAACGGACACGTCAGCTAAATTTTATTGGAACTATATTTCGGCCCTTCTTGCCAACGGTCCTTAAAAGGTGCTAGAAATCCATTTTTAAGCAAAACCCTTGTGGCATAAACGATCATGGACCCTCGTTGTATAGTTCGTTCAAAAGTGTTTTTTGCATTTGCGGTTAAGATAATTCCACCACACACGCCAAGTGTCACCTACGTTCATAATAGGCCAGTTGAGATTGTCGCTGCGCGAGATCTGGCAGTGTCGATCAGAGTTTCTGGTGGTAAACAAGGTTGAGAATGGAGAATCAAGATAGTGTTGAAAAAGGGAGATAAGTCTACAGTAATTGCATTATAGAAGAAAGTGAAAGAAAATGAGGGGGGGAATCCCGTCACTTCGAAGGTTTAAGGTGAAAAAGAGTCTTAAGCCAAGTTTCATCGTCCTAGCGGACCGGACCCCCATCCATCTCCCCGACAGTGCCCGAATCCGGTTCCCCCCCCCCCCACACACACACACACATTCATCGGATCCGGTCTGGACATGAAATGTGACATCTGAGACACGAGGTCTTTCCAAATGTCAAGTTTCACTAAGATCCGATCACCCGTTCGAAAGTTATACATACCTCAAGATTCAGGATTCCCCCTCCCTCTACTCCCCCCACGATGGTGGTATCGGGAAACTGACTATTTCGAAGTTAATCTGGTCAAATCTGATATGCCTGCAAGTTTCATCGTCCTAGCGCACCTGGAAGTACTTTAACTCCGGAAAAGCGGAATTCCGGAACTCCCCTACAACTCCTCCCACAGTGACCAAATCCGGTCCAGTTCTGTTAGTGGTGTACCTAGGGGTTGTGTTTGTTCTTCCAACCAAGTTTCATCCTGATCGCTCGACTCGTCACAAGGTCTCGTCGCGTGTCACAAGATTTCCGGCTCCCCCCCTCTGACTCTCCCCACATTAATCAAATCCGGTCCGAACTTCAAATGGGACATCTGAGACATTGTGTCGTTCCAAATGTCAAGCTTCATCCGATCACCCGTTCCAAAGTTATACGTAATACCTCAAAATTCCGGATTCCCACTCCGCCCACGGTGGTCGGATCGGGGAAGTGACTATTTCCAAGTCGGTCCCTGATACGCCTGCCAAGTTGTGTCGTCACCTGCACTGCTGGAAGTACTCTAACTCGAGAAAAGTGGACCGACCGACCGACAGACAGGCAGACCGGTATATGGCACTTGAGCGAAGCTGCAAGGGCCATAAAAAGCCAGGATATTGGAACTCGGATCTGTACTTGGGAGTGGCACCTGGCGGTGTGTACTTACTTGGCCGTGGTTTGGTATTATGTCACTACTCTCCTTTAACAAAAATACCTCGTTTGTTATGGCCACTCCAGTTTTCGCACAAAATGTAGAGACGCCCCTTGAAATTGGCGAATCACGAGGTTTCCAACAAACAGAGCCTTGCTTCTGCAAGCACTTTCGCGAAACATAAAATTGCCCACCGAGTATTATATCAGGGCAACAGATGTTGGCACGTTATGTATATATATATATATATATATATAGCCAATAAAGACGACACTATGTGCTTGCCCCACAGCCGCCAAAGCAACAACTTCAGAAGATGATCAGTCTGGGTCGGCGGATAGAATCTTTGTTCAAAAAAAATAAAAAAATATTTGAAAATATTTACCGAGTGAGCGGTGTCTTCGAACCGGTGTCACCTCCTCCTCTCAAACCGTTTGAAATTGCACAAAGTAAAAGAGTGAATCTTAGCAACTTTACCGGTACCGACGACTACTGACAGTGGAGGGGCTGCATATGCAAGATTAGCGCTGAACACTGTTTGCACCAATAGATGGGAAATTGGGAAAGCCCCGTTTAACCCAGCTCAGAATAGACGCCAGCCCTCTTGTTGTTACACTTCCCTTTCTGCGCCGACTCGCTCATCTGGCAAAACAAATCTCTGATCAACATCGAACCCTGGACATGGGAGTCAAAAGATGAGTCGCTGGAAGGGAGTTCGGCACTTGTTTCTGGCTACCAACTATGGCATAATCAATCTCTTGTTGGTACTATTGCGTCTTGCCATATCTCTTCCTTGGCTGCCACAAGATGATGCCGACGGGGAAGACAAAGAAACACAATCAGTCACACTTACCAAAGGGACCTTGCAAACAACACTGAGAGTCTGAAATGCAACCTGAGTGAGCAGACAACCAGAAATAAGACTGGTGCCTCTTTCTATCTGGATGACCTGGGTGCCTCTGGTGGCAGAGGAGGATCTAAAGTCTAAGGAAAGTACTCTATATTTTCTACTCCCGTATTTGGCCGCGATAATAATACCATGAACCATGCTGACTTTCTGCGATTGCCGGTCAACTGCCTGTTATCGTTCATTAACCTTAATCGCTAGAGGCGTTTTTTTTAACCGCCTTTCGCTTCGAATTTTACACGCCTTTACGTGGCTTGGACTTTCACTGCCCGCAAATAACGTGGTTTTTGACGGACGCATCATCTCTCCACTGCCGTCTCTTCCGAACTACAGGGTCCGGAACGTCCAGGGCAAAAAAGTTGGACTTTCATTTTTGCCTCACCGGAAAAAAATCGTGGCAAGGACTCGGGGTAAAACTTATACAGGCAAATTTGGACAGGCAATCAAAAACTCAACTACTACCACACGAACGTCGCTGTCACACATTAAGGGGTCAAGCGACATTTTTCAAAATGTTCATGAGAGGAAAAAATACATTTTAAAAATCTGTTTTTCAACCGATCTGGACGATTTTTATATCGAATAACATCTTTCTTTACAACGGACAGAAGAAAGGAACATGTAAAAAAAAATTTTTTTATCGATGTACTAATGATATTTTCTCGCTTAGTCTATTTGACAATGTCGCTTAGGTCTTCTTGACAGTTCTCGCGGCGGTTAGAGTTTGAGCAACTCATGTATCTTGGGAACGGCTCTGATAAATTTACAGTGCAAGAGATACGACGATAGCCCTAGTATCAATAACTCATTTTCACAAAAACTGTCGCTTGACCCCTTACGAGACAGCGACGATATCTTGAAGTGGCGACTGTGCTTTGTCACCAGTCCATTTGGATCTCGTTTACTTCCCAGCCGTCACCGGCTTAGCACTAGAACTGTTCTCAATTGTCTGGAGCTCCGGACCGCGACACAAGAATCCTTAGTGAGCCAGTCCTAGACATTACCAGTGTTGCCACGTCAAGTACAATTGTACTTTTTCAGTACATTTTCGTTACGTCTGTACGAAAGTACAACTTTTTCTAAAATGGCCAAATCTAGTACGTTTTCGTGTTTTCTGTACAAATTAAGTACTTTTTCTTGTTTTCCTGCGTCTAATGTTTTTATTTCTACTTATATACCAGCTACTTCATTCGAGTCCCTTTCTGACGTCTTTTCAGTAACCACCTCCCCCACTGCAAATTCTGCAAGATCTGCAATTTGTTTCTGTGTATAACGCCTGGTGACTCCAGCACGATTCTATGGTCGGCCGGCGCAGCTACGGCCTGAGAAAAATTCAAATTTGAGGAACACAGGAATTTTCAGAAGTGATGTACTAATATGAGAGCTGCGAAATCTGTAGACTACGGCAGTACCAGAATTATGGCTCGCTGAAGCTGTTAGTAAACTTTCGATTGGTGCCCCTCCAACCTCAGTCAAAATCCTTTTTCAAGTTGAAAATATTACGAACAATATGATTACTGCATTGCAAAGACAGTTTCTCTGGTTTGACGATGCGCGTGTTGCGCAATTTTTTGGTAGAAGTACATTTTCGGGCAATCTGTACATTTTTTAGAGCGATATCTGTACATTCTGAAAACTTGGCGTGGCAACACTGGACATTACGTTACACTTACCTCCAGAGAGTCGATCAGAGTAGCCAAGGCAGTCCTGGCTCGATTTCGAGAAAGTCCCGACAAAAAACAAAAGAAACAAGTTTGCATCTTGTTCCTTTTTTTGCGTGGGGGGCGGAATGAGCAATCACGCTTGCTGACAACGCTTGTTTCGCAGAGTTTCAAGTTTTTAGCCTCTCTCGAGAACGAAAAAACGTGTGAAAAACTTACATGACCGGTATTTCTTACCAATGGGCTCCTCGGAAGAAATAAGCGGAAGACTGTTCCGCTTCGGAAAGCCGAACATGGCCTCCAAATCCAAATCCGGCAATCCAAAATTCAGCGTATTGCCGTCAGTGGCGAAACTAGCCCATTTTCGTGGGGGGGCAAGCCCAGATTTTACCGACAAGATTTAGCAATTTACCGACAAAAAGCGCCGCGGACGCATCTTAAAACCACTGTAACAATAAGTTGTAACATATCCGTTGAGATGGTTTTGTCATGAAAGTTAATGAATTTGCCATTCGCTTCCTGGCACCAATGGTTATCAAATGGAATGCAGTCAGTAGTCTTGCAAACCAGAAAAGTTACAGACACTGAACAGACTACTTCACTGCTTGAAGGTTTACTCATGTAAACTAAGCGGCTTCTTGGGGAACTTGGGGTTCCGTCTGTCTTGTCTGTTCGTCTGTTACCATGATAACTTTCAAAAGGGTTGAGATATTTATTGAAATTTGGCATGATGATGCGTTTGGATCACAGTAAAGGTGAAGTGAACGGGCAATCCAATTTTATGGAAAATTTACGGCTGGTTGGAGCAGGTGCCCTAAATTTGCTGGTTCTGTATCGAAAGAAATCTGACAACTGTGAGTGGAAGCTAGACGACACGGTAACTTTGTGATACTCCTCAAAAACCAAATGGGTTCATGGGCCCCAGAAAGTGCTCGGATTCGACTGAAACTTGCCCAAGATGTTCAATTTATCCGCGTCCGAGAACAATGTTGCAGTCTCGGAAATATTCTAATACCAGTGGGGCCGATTGGATAGAGTGATTGGGATAAGGCTCGGAAGGCGAAAAACGGGACCTAGACATGTAGTTTGAGGCCGAAACCGGATCTGACGTCCGTGGGGTGAAGGTGGGCTAGGGGGTACCGGACCAGTAGGCACACTGGAATTTTTTTCGGAAATGCTCCGATTCGAGTGATGCTTGATGGATGGTAGACGCAAATGCCAAATATAGTAATGCTGTGGGGGATTAGAGGTGGGTCCTGGACATTTTCTTAAACGCTTGGGGACCAAATGTGTTGAGCGACTGAGATAAACTTGGCGATACTGCGCCCATGTGACCAAGTTGTGTTATTCAGATATCCTGGCCTGATCCAACCTTGGTGGGCCGAGTTGGTGGGGGCATCATTGAGGGGAATTTGAAACTCACAAGTCACTGAATAAAGTGGACTATTTCCCGAATTGATTGTACAATGTGCAGCCAGATCAACCCAAAAGGGCAGTTTGTGGGTGGGAACAGAGAAATCACCCAAGAAAAAAACAAGCAAACAGGTTTGCCGGTGTTGTTGATTTACCGTCAAGGAGCATAAAGGAACGAAGAAGTGTATGTTTAGTACTTTCACCCCAAAACATTTTCGGATTTACCGACGAGAATATTCCAGTCATCACATCAAAAAGTCTTTGCACTGACGAACAGTTCAAAATTACTGAAATTATCTACACGATTTTATCCATTCCAGATGTAAATAGAAAGAAAAAAATGTTTCCCACTTTACCGACAAGACTTTCCCGGTCACCGTATCGAAAAGTGAAAAACAACCGATAATCAGGAACTCGATCGGATCATCGGATTGACTTCCCGACAAGGCTTTTGTCGGTATCATCTCCGCACCGACAAAAGAGCTCTTGCCAGAGTTGCCAGTACTGAAAACGGAATCCGCGCACCGTCTCCGCACCGACAAATGCCGCCAATTTCCAAACAAGAAATTTCTTGATTTACCTAAAGAGCTCTTGACAATACTGAAAACGGAACCCGTGCACCGACAGACGCTGCCGATTCCCCTAGAACAAGTTTCATGATTTATCGACAGAGCTTTTGTCGGTATCAGAAACGGAATGCTAAAGGGTGCCATACCGACAAACGCTGCCTGTTTCCCAACACGAAGTTTCCTGTTTTACCGACATAGCTTTATTGGTATGAGAAACGACATGATAAAAGCGTTTGTCGGTGCTTCGCACCGACAAACACTACCGACTTACCGACAAGATTTTTCGCGTGGGGGGGCAGCTGCCCCCCCACGCCCTCCGCTAGTTTCGCCACTGATTGCCGTTAGGGTAGACAGAACTGACAGCTTAGAGGAAGTTCAAAACCTTGGAAATGAGAACAGACCTCGGAATAGATGGGACTATAGTAGAGATGTAAAACTAGATGCTATTTCGGCGGTTTTCGGCTCTTCCTGGCCAATGCTTGTTATGCATAACATTGAATGTATAACGTTTTTAAAGTCACAACAGACTCATTCCAAATCTTGCCTGCTGAAACTGCTCATCCTTGTGTTATCTGTTACGAAACTTCTGACAGTGCATGTAGTAACATAGCAAGACGGGTCCTTTGAACTGTAAACTTCAACACTTGCTCTTAGAAAGTATGCATTAAAAAACGATTACAATAAATAAGCAAGAAGCTATTAAATAGCGAAACATCGTCCCTATGAACTGTAGCAGGAACATCTTCGAAGCCAGAAAAGTAAGTGGCCACATATTACGTCGCCAGCGTAACACAAATGCTGAGATGCGCTGATTAATCGTCTATTTGCTGCTATGCGCGATAAAAGCCTCCATTTTCCAGTTCTATGCGCTCGCCCCCACCTTGCTCGCATATGCTGCGGATTGCCGGATACTAGCTTTTGTTGACTTTTACAATGAACCCATCTGTCCCTCCAACGAAAACAGCGCCGCACGGGGATACGACAATTGCGCTTGCGCAGTCTGGGAGGTCAACTGTGTCTTCCAGCTCGAAAGACCCTACCTTCCAGACGAGTAGTTTGTTGTCCCAACCAGCAGCGTAGAGTTTTTGGCCATCAGGTGAGACGGAAATTGCAGTGATGATGCGCTCAGGACCCTAAAGAAAAAACTGTAGGTATATCCATTCCTACTAATGTAGCTGCTCGGCTCAGTGCAGTTGAGAGGCAGAGGTTCTTTATTCGTTCTTGCTGTCATTAAAGTTAACTATAAATGAATAACCTCGCTTGCCCTTCCAAGCTTCATTGCAGGCGAAAGGCGAATAGTGTCTGTTTTTTTTTAATAAATGTATCTCTACTCACTCTACTCTCTAACTGAAAAGTCAACTTATTTTTGTATCATTTAACTGAATTCCCTGCATTGTTTGGATTGGTCTCGAGGATTTTATTTATTTTTCACTATTTGCTCTAATATCTAATATGAAGCCGTCCTCACAACGTAAAATTCTACTATGACCCGTAAAATTTGAATCTCAATACAAACGTGGTTTTTCAGTGGCCAGTGATCAGCTTGCAGAAGGTAGCTCACTGAGCGAACACTTTTCGTAAATTGCTTTGGTCAAGCATTCAGCAGATTTACAAGCGCATAGAGGTACCACAAATCCCACGGGAAATTCCACTATATAAAATTAATTATTCGTGAATAGTGGAGGAACGAAGTAATGTAATTTGATCGGGTCTTTCAGTGAAAACATCACGGGTAACAAGATTTTCCTATCTCAGCCCTTTGCGGTTAAACTTTAAGGAGGAACTCCTTTTCACCCCCCCCCCTCTCGTGCACCTCTCCTCTCGTGTTCGGCAACACTTCTTCAGCAACCGAGCTGTTCCTCTGTAAACAGTCACCAGCGAAAAACCCGAGGGTTTCAAAAAGCAACTCGACGAGGACTGGCGAGGCAGCCGGGGGGAGAGAAACGGTGCGCCGCAGAAGCACCAGTCAGTTTCAGTTTCATTTGACTATATTTAAACACAAAAAAATACATCATTAACACTCCTGCCAGGAAAGCACAAAAGGAGTGCTTGGCTAGGGCAGGGAAATATCCTGTATTAATTAATTAACAAACAGCATCAACTAACTGAATATCCTATACAAAAAAAAAGAAGAACCTGTGGTTTCAACTTTGAGAACAAACAAACAAGAAAAACAAGGAACAATAAAGAAAAAAAGAACAAAAAACGGGGGGGGGGGTCTAAAGGAGGAAAACACTAAACAATTTTCCAGAAATGACCTTTCGCTGCTCGCTTGAAAGAAATAAGGTTATTAGAATTCCGGATATCTAACGGTAGTAGATTCCAAATAGTCGGCGCAAAAAATCTAATTAAGAAAGAAGCTCTTTTTGTTGAGGGCGCTTCTTGGACGACGTCGCAAGAATTTCGAGTGTCATAAGAATGCAGGTCTTGATTTAGTGTGAACATATTTTGGAATGAAGATGGAAGGAGGTTATTGAAATACTTAAAGCAAAAAGTTGCAATTTGGAAATCTCGAGTCTTCGATACATCAAATATCTTGGTACATTTGAAATGAAGATTAATGTTATCAGTGTGTTGAACCGGTGATATAATTTGAATTGCCTTATTTTGGATGATTTGGACTCTTTTATAACAAGAAATGAAGTTACTTGCCCATATGGAACACCCATAAGACAAATGAGGATGAAAAATTGAATGATAAATCATTTTTAGTATTTTCTTAGGAAAACGGAATTTAAGGCGGCGGATGACTCCAAGGGACCTTGATAGCTTATTGCCAACTAATTTTGCATGTTCTTTCCATGAAACATTCTCATCAACTATGAATCCAAGATATCTACTGGTTTTTACTCTATCTATGGTATTATTAGCTACTCTTAATTTCAGATCTGTTTGGATTGATGCTATTCTAGAAAATAAAATATAATTTGTCTTACTGTAATTTAGGGTTAAATAATTCGAATCAGCCCATGACACAAATTCAGTGAGAGCTATTTCCATTTTTTTAAACAAAGTAGGTAGATTTTCGCATGCAACAAAAAGAAGTGTATCATCTGCGAATAGTATTATATTAGCTTCAGTCAAATAATATTTTATTTGGTCAACATAAATAAGAAAAAGTAGGGGTCCCAATATTGACCCTTGCGGGACTCCACACATTATAAAATGGCTCTCAGATGTTACATTTGAATTATGCAGGACTTGCGCCCTTTTACTTAAATACGAATCAAACCATTTTAAAGCTACGTTATCTACCCCAATTGATTTGAGAATCTGGAGCAACTTCTCATGGTCAATGGTATCAAATGCCTTTTTAATATCTAAAAATAAGGCTGCGGGAATCAGACCTTTATCAAATGCGTCATTCACCCAATCAACCAATTTTAAAATGGCAAGATCCGTTGAAAGTCCTTTCCGAAAACCAAACTGCGTTTTGCAAAGTATATCCTGCTCTTGAAGGTAATTATATAGTCGTTTATGAACTACTTTCTCATAAATTTTTGAAAAAAAAGGAAGAATGGATATGGGACGGTAATTGCTTGGGTCATTTTTGGACTTTCCTTTGTGAAGCGGTAGAACACGTGCAACTTTTAGTCTTTCTGGGAAAGTCCCCGCTTCAAGTGACAAATTTATTAAATAAGCTAAAATAGGGATGACAATTTGTTTGGTTGCTTTTACAATTTTTTACGATATTTCATCAATTCCACAAGACTGTGATTTCATTTTCATAATTATTTCATTTATTTCTTTTTCGTCACATTCCGTAAACAGGAATTCAGAGGTTACATGTCGAGTTGGGCGTATAGGGACAGGGGGTCTTTTTGATCTTTTGGCGGCCTCATGACACAGTTTTGAACCTTCCTCAGAAAAATATTTACACAGACTTTCCGCAATTTCTTTTGGATCATTAACAATATTATTTCCGAATTTCATCTGTTTGATTTCCTCTTTTACTTTTTTATGACCAATTACTTCATTAATTTTTGTCCATGTCTTCTTCATATTTCCTTTAATTTGTTCAAATTCCCTTTCATAATATATTTTTTCAGCATGCCTCTTGATTTTATTTAATTGATTTCGGTATATTCTTTGAACGACTGGAGTTTCTGATCTGTAGGGTCTTTAAGATAATCCTTATACAGCTTATTCTTCATTTTTACAGATGTAAGGATACCAATAGTCATCCATTCCTTCCTTGGAATATTTTTTTTCTTCCTTACCTGTTTGAATGGGCAACACTTATCAAACTCCTTCAAAAATATATCCACAAATAAATTATAGGCCTCATTTGCACATTTAATTTTGAAAACTTCCGAAAAATCAACATGATCAAAATTTTCAGCTAGTTTTTTTAAACTCTTTTCTGATAAATCTCTATATTTAAGCTTACTTTTGATGGCCTTGTAACGAAACTATCAATTTTACTAATTAACATAAGGTGGTCTGATCCATCATTTATAAGAACATCAGCCGAACAACCTTTTAATGATAGACCATCAACAAAAATATTATCAATTAACGTTGCCGAAGACTGTGTTATTCTTGTGGGAACAGATACTAGAGGATATAAATAAGATGACAACATGCTGTTAAGGAAATCCGCACGCCCATCCGAATTCAACAAATCAATATTAAAATCTCCCATTAAAACTATATTTCTATATTCTTTTGTGATTTGAGAGAGAACACCTTCAAAAGTGTCTATGAAATCATTATCTGAAAATGATGGTACTTTATATACTATTCTGATTATCAATTTTTCCGAACCAGAAATATTTGTTTCAATAAACAGAGTTTCAACCACTAGCACCATCATCACCTGAAAGCTACTCATCCGGATACAACAATTTAAGGTAAATTCGATAAATTCGTTAAAAGAAATTCACTTTATTTTTGGGGTAATGAAGAAAAAATGAGCAAAAAAGTAGTTTTTTCGTAATTACAAATCTGACGTGTGTCCAAAAACATTTTCCAACTTATCAATAAATTAATGTTGGTGTTAACTTTAATGTTACCGTGAATCGTTTCACTGTTTCACATATACAACTCTTCTATATCATTCACAATTTAATAACTCCAGGAATGCTACGACTAAGTAGCCTACATGGTAGGAGATTGCTCGGGTCCACGTCCGCTCTGGATTATCGGGGAAGGGTGGGAATTCATGCAAGTGAGGTAAGCTAAAAAACGTAGGTTCTACATAATAATTGGCCCACTGTGAAGCAGAATAACCAGAGGCACCATTCAGTGAACTAAACAAAGCCGAGTGATATTTTCCCTTTTTTGTGTCAGTTTGTTATTTAGCATAGTGAAGCAACACAAATTAGCTGTTAGCTATGATGTTGTTTAAATAAACCTATCTCTCTCTCTCTCGAACCTTAGAGGGGGAGATCAATTTTGGGCCCCATCCCAGGTTTACTATACTCAAACTCAAAACACAACAGACTACTCTTTTGGGGATAGAATATAAAGATAGTTTCGAATATACCCTAAAGAAACGTCGTTGCTTTGCAGTTTGCCTAGGGGCAAAAAAATAGTACCAAGATGCAAGATTTAGAAATCCAGCCCCCCCCCCCCCCCGAATGGCACCTCCGGGAATAACCGCTTCGAAAAACAAACACACGGGTCATCAGGCGCCGTATTGACACCAAAACATATGGAAACTGGGAGTACGGCACAGATACTCTATATGACTAAGTCCGAAACACGCCAATGACCCTAGCGAAGAACGAGAAAAGTCACCAAAACCAATCCTGAAAATTGACTCAAATCCTATGTAAACCAATCAACAACGTTTATTGTGGTGATATTTCTGACTCTTCGCTCGGCACACGGCGATTCTTCATCGGCACGAAGAGTTAGTCATCAAGAGTATAGAGCGTAAATTGTTACCTTTACGGTTGCTACTTTCTTAAAGTCTCTTCCCTCCGACTTCCAGCAATCCACCCCATGGCCATCTACTGATTTCATAAAAAGGAAGTCTTTGCTCAAACAAATTGGCGCGCTTCCAGGCAGAGATTTGCGTACGGTAGACTTCAGGCATGTCGCTAAACAAAATATCGACCAATAGTTAGAAGAAGGAATGCAGTTAATCACTGGACGCTTTCTGGTTTCATGCGTGCAGGGGTCAGATAGCGAAAAGCTGAGGGTGGGGTAAGGTGAGAGCCCTACGTCTGCTTGACTTTTTTCAGCGGCCTAACTAGCCTGTGGATCTAATTTTCTCTGGCATCAAAGACGGCTTCAAAATAGGTGGTGCTTTCTCGAAAACAAATCCCCTCCGGGTTTGGGGGTACGTGCAAGACTTTCTCATAAACAATGACAAAACTGCAACTCCTTTGATCAACGCCCGTTGCTCTATCCGGTATTTCCGCGAGGCCACTCCTTCCGTTAGTGTAGTGAATCATCAGTGAATAACTGTTAAGGCTATATCGATGAGCTTTTTTCAAACACTTCATTCTTACGAACATTCTGAATGTCTTCTTTCATTTGTATTATTTTGTTCGCTCCAAAAAAGTTTAAACTGGAATGTATGATGACTGACATCTTTTCTGGTCGTGACCAGTGACCATGGAAGAGGATGGGTTTATATGAAGCAGGGTAAAGATGGGAGTAGGATCAAGAAGTCCAGGTAGTAAAAGAAAGAGGACTTTAATGCAACAACAAAAAAATCATCTGTCCTCCCTTCTAGTTTAACAATATGCCATCCAGAAAGCTGACCTGCATTTGTTTTTTAACTGGCACCCGACGCTCATCTGCAGCTTCCAAAGGACTAGACCCTTACGACCCCGATACAGCCTACCGGTCTTCTTCAATCCACCACCCAGATCAGATTACGACCCCATTATTAATGCTATCTGATAACCCACAGAACATTATCTTTGGACATAGCCTTTATTTATTTATTATTTCCAAAAAACGGTAAGCTAAAAGGCATGTCGCTGATGTATCGGAATAGGATACATCAATCGTCGCTATACAATGTTATAACGACGATGGTAATGTAAATGTTCGTAACTTCAAGTAAATCGTACGATGAAGCTGTAGATTTAAGTTCTTTCAGCCTTTAGCCTACCACGCAGAATCGGTCAGGAATGGCAAGTAGTAGGCTAAGGCCTAACACGAAATACGACGAAGACACCGGGCTCGCAGTTCATATCCACAATCTTATCCGAGTTCAGACCCAAACCACAAAAACTAACGAATACCGGTGGTTGGTTGTTGGATGGGACTCGATGAACTTACGGAATCGTGCCAGTGTAGAGCTGGTCTTCGTAAGTTAGGTGATGAAACTTCATCCATAGGGGGCACTTCGCTGGTGCTGTATCGCTCGTCACTCATGTATGTAAGATGGTAAAACCCTTGACGAGATCGTATAGTCCGTATCTTCTTGAGACTTCGAGCCTCATGATAAAGATAAAGATTCATATCATCTATAGAGGACATTTTTCTGTCCGATATTATCTACTTGTCTGGCCAGAAAATAAAGTTCACATTCGGGTTCAGTGGGTTTTTTCTTTATATCCAAGAAATAATCTACTTCAGAAAAAAAAACTTTTGCTTATACCAAACTTACGGTTTTGACCGGGTTTGGTACGGTTGTTGTCCAAGCAAACAACATCAGTTGACTGTTTTTTTTTTTTCAGTCCGAATAGATTTAGCATGCTTCCTTGTCTTTACATCGACTTTCATATTAGATGAAATATTTTTTTTTCGTCCTAATAGGGTCACGGAACTTGAACTCTGACAAAAGGATCATCACACCAAGCTTGAACAAAATACCACAAACTCTTCGAGAGTTTACCGTGCTAACAGACTGACGGACAAACTTTACTATATTACAGGTACGATAAACGGCAATCACGTTTTAGGATCCCAAAACTTAAGTGACGACAAGAATTAGTAAATTATGGAAACGAATGTCGCGAATATGTGGAACAAGGTGGGGGAAAGAAGCGGGGGGTATCTGTGCTAAATGAGGCAAAGGTAGGCTCACAGGGTCGTTCCGGACTGGCACGTTTAGAAAAAAATACAGTCCAGGTTTAAAGAAGTGAACTCTTAACTTACGGTGCTCGTGGATGTTTGAGACGGTAAGACCTCGGTCTCTGATTGTGAAAAGATCACCGTCCCTCATTTTCAGGTCCCAGACTTCTTCCATCGTCTCAAACTTGCTAATGAACGTATCATCCTCGCCCTTGATAGCATATACCTGCAATCATAATCCATTTGTATTTACTAACAAGAACTGATAAGTTGAAGCTCCGTCGCACTGCTCCAGTCCCGAAAGGGAAAAAAATAGTACACATGCACTTCTATAGCGATATGTCACAATCCATTTCTTATTATTTCGGCTTACCGACGAAACGTCCCCATGACAAAACGTCCCCGTGGCAAAACGTCCCCGTGACAAAACGTCCCCGTGAAAAAACGTCCCCGTGATAAAACGTCCCCGTGTCAAAACGTACCCGTGACAAAACGTCCCCACGGCAAAACGTCCCCAAGCATAGATTTTTAAGTTCGCCTCGATCTTCAGGTGCATTATCGAGGTAAAACAACTTCAGAGTGTGCATTACAGATGTGGGAACTTTTCTTATAAGCAAAAAAGATCGGACATAGGACCGGTTGCTTCATAAATGTATTGTTTGCAGTTAAAATGTGTAGTGTAGTGTAGTATACCTTGCAATTGACTCGTAACTGATCAGTACGTTCTATGTCGTTTGAAGCAACATGCACAATCTGAGGAGCACCAATATGCTCCTCAGAGAAAGGGGAAGCCGGCTTTGGCTCAAAGAGAGTCAAACAAGGAAAGTGAAAAATAAGCGTAGTGTCATTATGCTGGATAAATATGACATGGGAAGCGAGGAAACGAAAGCGGACGGAACGATTAATTAGGTAGAGAGACATAGTAAATCTAGGCTAGATGTGTTTGATCCTTCAGTAAAAACCTTTAATAATAAATATCACCAAATTAGATATCGAACTAAAGCGAGATCAATGGAGTGACATCGCAGCGTAAAGTAACACACAAATAAACCAATTAAAATAAAAAATATAACAAAATTTAACAAACTACTAAATCTTTGCGCTTTCTTTAAGAAATGGCTATAGCCGGGATCAAAACTTTGGTTTGTTTCTTGACTATTGGTTAAATGCTGAAGTAGTCAACCCATTGTGGTTTTAAAAAGTTTATATTCCAAGAAAATTTTTGTCTGAACTGATGACGTAATCAGTAATCTCATAGGCCTAAGTTATCCCTCAGCGATGAAAAAAAAAATTCTATAGCCGGGGACATTTCGTCATGGGGACGTTTCACCAGGGGACGTTTTGATCGGGGACGTTTTGTCGTGGGGTCATGGGGGACGTTTCGCCAGGGGACGTTTCGAAAGGGGACGTTATGTCGACAACCCGCTCGGAAGACCTAATGTGTGTTCTAAATTGTTCTAAGTGTTACTGGTGTTTCCATGTTGTGGTAAACGCTAGTGCTATATCTTATTATAATACTGTGAATAGTAAAGGTTTGATACTATTATGAATGGGGGGGGGGTAAAAAGGTAAAGGTATCAACATCGGTCTACATAGGCCTAACTGGCGGAGCTGATCTACAATTATCCCCTCTCAGCCAGGAAATGCAATGGGCGGTTGGAGGCTAGCGATCCTGGTGCGTTCGCACACGGGTTCCTGCCACCTTCCCCAGATTTCTCCAGGTACCCATTTGAAGCTGGGTTGGACTAAGGCTTGTCTTAAAGGGTTACGCCACACACTCACGCCCGAAACCTAAGAGTAGTCTCCATCGAGACTCTAACCAGCGACCCTCCGCTTACGAGTTTGGCGCGCGAACCTTTCGACAGGGGATGTAGCGGTGTTGACAACTTACATGGCCTTCTTCGTCGCCTGTAAAGACGCGCCCGTTGCTCACGCAGATCTTTCGCAAGGGATTCTCGACGCTTAGTACTTCTTTGATTAGTGACCAGTCTTCATACGACCACACCTTCAGCTTACCTGAAACACTTGTTATTATTACATGTTCGCCACCTTGCGCGCCTTTCCATAAGCGCGATAGTGTGCAGGGCAGGGTTTCCAATAGGCGTCTCTAGACCCCAAGACCAACAAGTATACGTCCCTCATAAAATCCAATGACGAATAGACGCCAGATGCGCCAGAGAAACAATAACAATCACACGTGAGATCGAGGGATAAGTTATCTGAAGGGTGAATAAGCGATTAGGCTTTCGCTTCATACCGAGTCGCGCATTAGCCCCGTTGAAAAGTCAACTAGCGCTCAGCACTGAAGTCGGAAGCCAGAACTGACAACTTGAGGAAGTTTGACAGAACAGAGTTGGGTAGAGCACAAATAGAGGCAGAAGCATTTTAAACAGTTTCAAACATGGTTGGGCCTAAGAGGAATTGAAAACAGCCAAACAAACCTGGATAAACGTATACCGGAAGTGACGTGTCATTGTTTATTTTATGCTAGCGCAGCTTGCGGCCAAAAATGAACTAATCTGGAAGAAATTTTATGAAGAGCGTATAGCAAGTCTCAACTTGGTACCTGTCATGTCACCAAAATCAGCATACCGAAAAAAATCACCAAACTTTATGATAAATTATCAGCAGTGGCAGCCCTGCTCAAGAGTAGCTACTGCCAGGAACGGCAGAAATATTCAGAGCCGCGTTCGATTCGACTCGCGGAAGTCAACCCCAGAGTTGACTTTTTTCTCTGCTGCCGTTTTATTCAGTAAGAAGTCGACAGAAGTCGACCGAGCAAGAATCATTTTGACTTTCACTTTCTTTCTTGGTTAACTTGAGACAACTGACAATTTCTCCACGTCGTTGAAAGTTAACTTTTCGTCAACCTTCACGTCGACGTTGATGAATCGAACGCTCCCAGTTAACCGAGAATCGCAAATAAAACGTCTAAATGAGGATCTCAGTTAACTTGAGAAGTGAATCGAACGCGGCTCAGCTAAAATTTCCGTTCACTGTACGGTTTCGGAACACGAAATATGATCCCAAGTCCACCTTGATTGAAGGAATACTTTACGGAACTGACTAAATGCCAGAATAACGTCACAACAACATGTGGAGTCTGGTGAAATTTGAAAGCTCAGGAATGGACGGAAATAATCAAATCAGAAGGGTCGGAGGTAAGTAAAACTTATGAATCAGTAAATACCGTTAGTTTCAGCCCGGGCTCGATGTGCCCGCCGTAATCCGGCTAACCTTAAATTATTTATGTGCTGTTGTTGGGGTAGAAAAATGTGGAATAATGCGATACTGCTATTTCTGTCCGAGACGACGTCACCGAAAAACAGGATAAAAAGGAACGAAATTTGCGTTTCGTTCCTCGTTCGCAAAAAGCATCGTAGCTGACGTATCCGTTTTAAAGGACCCCTCTTGCTTATTCTGCTTTTTATAATATATCTAGCTCCCATACAGAATTATAAGCTTCTAAAATCCCCACCTTTCTCCACTGTTTCGTTTTGTGCCTGCGAAATTTTAGCGCTTTTTTTGCCTTGCCGAGTTTTGCCCGTCACACAACGAAACGTTTGTCGGGATCATCAACGTCTGCTGACAACTCTTTCATACATAAGGATATGAGAAGCTTTTGCTTATTACTTCTTTTATTTGCTTAGTTTTCACACTTTTTAACCACGGCGTGATCAGTTTTCAAATGTTTTTGCGCCCAGCCACCGCGTCGCAGAGCAGGAAGGTTGGACACAGTCGACAGGCGCTAACAAGAAAATTGCTAACTTCAGATGGAAAGTAATGGTATTTTCGAAATTGTTTATTTCTGATTCATTTCACGGGGAAAAGATTATTTCTAGTAAGAGTTGTGCTTTAAGCATTGTTTGAATAAATGTGTCCTTGTCAGCTTGGGCTCAAGGAATATTTATTCGTAGCTCTACACTCTCTTATCCACTTACGTTTTGGGATCCCAATAAATCCCAATAAAAGATTTCCGCCTCCCTACTTTAGCAGCCCGACGTCTTACTCTTTGTACTAGTTTCGGGAACAGTCTGCGTTCCCACTCAGGTTTTGAGCACCTATTTCCTACCCCATATTGCCCGCCAAAACCTCGACTACCTCGGGTTGTAGCACAAAAAGTTCCAGTTCTTAACCCTGTTTGTACAAGAACCGAACGCTACAGAAAGAGCTTTGTACCATCTTTTGTTGAAGTTTTAAACAATTGATCAAATATTTCCCTTTAATGTTTTAATTATCTAGGGTTTTTATTCTGTTTGATCATTTTTTGACTATTGCTTTATTATGTACAACCACCTTAGTTTTGTAATTATGATGTACCTGACGAAAACGACAAGTTCGGCAATCCAATGCTGTGAAAGTTTCGTTTTACAATAAAGTATCAGTAAACGGCATCTAGAGCTGGTCGTCGACTACAATAGATAACTGTTGTTGAATCGAACGCGACTTAGATATTTACTACACTAAAAGCAAAAGGGCCATGTTACATACCGTCATTTCCGCAAGTGTAAACTTTATCTCCGGCACATGCAACATCGTACACACTGGCTCCTGGATGCGTCACCGCCTGCTTCACAAGCTCCAAGTTATCCGTCCTCCATACCTGAAATCATTCACTCTTCAATGTTAACTGATTATTCTTGATATATCACGTTACATATTATCACATTCTTCGCAACTAAGAGAAAATTAATCAACCCTTTGAGTTAGTCAATCGAAATAGAGGGAGTCACTTCCTAGGGATTCCTCACGCGGAAAAGAACGAGAACACGGAGAATACCACATAAAATCATTTTCCCCTCATGGCCAACACAGCCTTGGTTCCCGATAGCCCTGTCACTGGCGATCAACCTACCGGTACTGTTGCCAAAGAGCAAACGCCTATTGCAACTTCCAGCCAAGACAGGAGCCCAACACCCACTGTGGCGCAAACTGTCCTTGACAGCATGGCATTTGTCCGGAGATCCCTCAAAAACTTATTTATTCTTGTACTGATCTCAGAAATTCTTTTGAACCTTCCCTTAGCCCCAGTAACTCCGGATATCGATTCCCCGCCGAATCTTAACTGGGACAAACACAAACGCGGGGACGGGGAGATTGTTGCTGGATGTTTCTGTTGTTTGACGAGTACCCCCTACTTGGCGAGTCCACGATTTGGGTATTAATGAAGACTATTCTACGCCTTAAGAGCATAAAGCATATCAAGCATATCGTTCAACTAACAGTCACATTTCAAGCGGAATAAAATTCAGTCATGTAGTTTTTAGTACAGTGACTAAAAGAAGCATAAATTAATGAAATCATACCTTTACTTTTCCGTCATCGGCAGTGCTTAACAAGTAGTCGTCTTTTAAGCAAAGTGCCTCAACGTCATAGTGACGTTCTGCGCCAACGGTAACCCTTGCAACAACTTTCAACGGCATCTTGTTTTCGACTGCAGAAGTTTCGCCCTACAGCTAATTTCCTTGCCAAAACGAAGGGGATTCTGGCTCTACTTTCCTGGAGCTTCTAGAAAGAAATTCCTTGCGGCCAAATTGGCATCAGAACCAATATTCTAAGGAACCGTTTCTGGCGGGGTTGTCGGTGCCAATGCTTGTATGACGCATTCGTCTTCCAGTAAGTTGGAGGTGCAGTAATGGATATGTTTTCTCGGTCTCCCCGTCAAGATCGAGAAAACAAAAACATCGAAGGTTAAAAATAGGGAAAAGGGTAAACATCGCGACAATCTAAACTATGATTTTTAAACTATGACTTTTGGTGTTAATAAATAAATAAATGAATGAAAATGAAAACCGCGTTTTTTTTTCAATTCAGTTTAATTTATAAGCAAAAAACAGACAACCAACTGGTAATTTTTGTGTTAGAACATAGATCTATATAGTCTAGCGTAGTAGTTTATATAGGTGTAATGGTTTATTTGTGAAGTGAAACGTGTAAAATCTTGTATGACCTTTTGGCTGAATAAACAAGCGTTATTATTATTATTATTACATGTATATACAATATTGAAATTTAAACCGACGTCTTATCATAAATATGGTCAATAACATAATACAACTAATAGAATACAAATAAAACATAACCCGCACGTCATGTAAGAACAGCAATAGAGCAAAAGCGAGAAGATCAAAATCCCGCCTGAAAAAATTCGATGCTAATTCCCTAACGCCACGATGCGCAAAACGCAATACATTTAAAGTACATTTAGAGCATCGTACCCAACCGGAGGCGCTATAATCGTAGAGCATTTGGGAAATTTGTACAGCACCTTCTGCGCTCCTTCTATATCATTTCTTTCTGGTATCATTCATGTTCTGAGAAAGAAGATGAGATCATGTTATTTTAAGTATGCAAAGCACCTACTCCACCTGTCAAAATTATGTCACAACCATACATTGACGAAGAAATTCAAGATGCAAGTCTTACCCTTTTGGATGTTTCCTCGTCGCTATCAAAGATTTTTGACAACAGAGCCCAACCAGCGCACGACCTTCTCCACTGCTTCCTCGCTGAAGATTGAAAATTAGTGTCTTTTTCTGTGTTTTTATATGTTATATTTGTTGTCTTTCATTTACTCCACTTTTTCGAAATGGCGGGTTACAAACAAATTACTTACTTACTTACTTAAAGAAGCAAGTCAAAGGTATCCTGTTGCGGAGCGAGACTTCGGTTTGTCTCGTTGTTTTTCTAGTTTTGCTCAATGCTAGAAGCTGGTGAGGGCTAACCTCTACGGTTTTCACGGGAAGTTTGAACCTTAGGTCTGACTCATATATCTCCTGCCTGGGGCCATAAAGGATGGTTTTTGCTTGTCTTCAAGCCAGAGCCTACAGTGTACGAAGTGGAGTGGAATTTCTTAGTCAATGCTAGAGTTTCTTCAAGCCGTCTTTCTGATTTTGAGTGGTTCGGTCTGGGTAAAAATGGACTAAAATTTGTGCTACAAATGTACGACAGTTCCCGGGATTCCAGGTCCTATGGTATTTCTTTAAGTCAAACTTACAGAAATAACCGGATAAAAATGCCTTACCCCGTTTGTCCGCTATCAACACATATCGATTTCATCGAATAAACTTATTCTTTCGGATTTGTGGTACCTCCATGCGCCTGTCCCTCTATGCTTGAAAATTTACGAACTACAATGGTTAGTCATTGCCGAAAAATAAGTAAAAATGACAGGTTCCTTGCAAGTCTTATATCTTAACACATGTCTGAACTTCATTTTCCTAGGCTTAGCGTCCTTGAAATGCAGGCTTTTTTAAAATTCAAATTCTCCGCATCTGGATGAATTTTGGGTTGTGATGCAAGCAGCGCACATCCTGAACGTTATTACCCGATGGAAAATGTGTAGCCTGTGTAGTTGTATGGTAGTTGTGCGAAAAAGTTGCATACAGTCATATGCAGTAGTACAGAATACTTTAATTTAATGTGCCTTACGCTGGGCTAATCTTAAGCAGTAGTATTTAGTAGCATCCCGCCTTGCTCCAGTAGCATCCAGTCTTTCTATAGTAGCATGTAGTAGCATCAGTTGGTACTGCATGCTACTTTTTCGTACAACTTCATACTACTATTTTGAGATAATTTTCATCGGATACTAGAGCCTCAGGTGAAAAAATACAAAACAAAAGGGGCAAAATATTTCAGTGTGTTCAAATTGCTTTTGCAGTTAAACTTTAATGTTATTTGACGAGTACCCCCCATTTGGCCTGTCCACGATTTCGGGGGAATTTGGGATATTCTAAGCACCTCTGAAGGTGCCGGAGGAACTAATTTCTAATATAAGGAGGCCCTACATTCTGGCCAGAGTCCGAAATCAGGTGGATAAAAAGACAACCAACTTTACTTTGGAAAATCACAATCAAATACGTTAACCGAAATCAGTGAATGTATACTCTTAATAAAATAAACAAAGGTTACCTTATCCTTCCGACACATTGGCTTCACGTTTCTTTGGTTGGGGCTGCAAACATAAAGAAAAATCAGAAATAAAACCAGTATTTTCTGTCTTAGGCCCGGACATAGAGATACAGGGATGCTGGGCAACGGGGCCCCCTTTTCGATGGTTTAGCAAGGTCTGGCCAGAGTCCGAAATCAGGTGGATAAAAAGACAACCAACTTTACTTTGGAAAATCACAATCAAATACGTTAATCGACATCAGTGGATGTATACTCTTAATAAAACAAACAAAGGGTACCTTATCCTTCCGACACATTGGCTTCACGTTTCTTTGGTTGGGGCTGCAAACATAAAGAAAAATCAGAAATGAAACAAGTATTTTCTGTCTTAGGCCCGGACATAGAGATACAGGGATGCTGGGCAACGGGGCCCCCTTTTCGATGGTTTAGCAAGAAAAAAAGTTACTTTTTATTTTTGTTTAATGTGTTTTATAGACTTTGATTTTAGAAAATAAACAAGCAGATATACAAGTACCAAATATACATTTTTACACAAACAAAATTACCGTTTCGCCCCCTCTCCGGGGCCTGGGGCAGCAAACTAGTTTGCCCCGGTAGATGTTCAACACTGAACACAGCAACATCCCCCTCCCCGTTCACGCTTGATCCTTTACTGTTTCTCTTGGTTGTTTCAATTCCTTCAAGATGGCAGGACAGAAAAGAAGAGATTTCTGAATTCGAACCAGGATTCGAACCACCACTGAATTATTAGCCCCTAAAGTGCTTAGTACTATACTTTCATTACTCTAGGTTTGTAGAAGCTTGATACGTCAGCATTCCCACATCATCAGCTTTTACCTTAACTTACCCCATATTCTCGTTACCATTCGGAATACGCTTGCGCCAATGCCCCAAACAGAGGCATTACTAGCCAAAATGTTTGGGGGGGGGGGGAGGCAAGGTATTTACCGACTGGCTGGTCAATTTTTACCAGCTGTTTTGACAAAAAGACGACTAATTTGAAGAAAAATCGGCCGATTCCAAAAAAAAAAGACTGTTCTTACGAAAAATCGTTGTTTATTTTTTTTTTTACCGACTGGCCGACAACTTTGGGGTGGGAGTCCTCCCCCCCCCCCCCAGACGTGACGGCCCTGGCCCCAAAAGAGGTAGCGTCCACCAAATTCAGCCTGATTTCCCGCAGCTTGTGTTACTTGTCAGTTCAAGATTGGACCGGAAAAATCCACGCCCATATTTACCAAAGCATGCTGAGAGCCGACTGCTGCTTAACTGTCTAAGAGTGGTGAGATGCGGGTTTTGGACTGTTTTTTAGGACCTTGAATCCTTATAAAAAATTAAACACCGATTGCTCATGTCATGGGTGATTTGGTCAGTCGACCTTGTGTCTCCGGCTTGACCCTTATGTATTATAATTTTATAATGAAGCGTAAATTAAAACCTAAAATTAATTAAATCAAAATTAAACCTTGATTTAAGAGTTTTAAATACTAAGCATCATTTTAGACGCAGGGGGACAGACATATTGTACGATCCGTGCATCTATCATTTATAGCTTTGTATTCCAAAAACAGACTCACTAGAACGTAGATATGCGATGGTAAGCTCCTCTCGATCATATGATTCAACTTCTCCGTGGTCCAAGGTACAGAGGTGTCCACGGCGTTTTCCTCGGACAAGGGGGCCAACCGGAATGGTGGAAGTGCAACATACCCAGCTAGCAGGGGGTAGAGGTTGTATGTGAGGGTGTAGGAACTGTCGGGTTCCAGGGTCAGATTAATCTGAAAAGAGATACAGATCTAAGCAAGACAAAAATAAAAAATTAAGTAAGGTTAAAAATCGCCTCTGTTCCCAAAACTCACACTATACACTGTTCTTGGTCGCTGAATTCCTTCAAGCAAACGACACAACGCGTACGCAAACTGGATTAACTAAGTAGTGTTATGGCAAAAACGCAGGTGTGCCGCAGAAAAAGAAAGTAAAAATGAATAAAAAAAAAGTAAAAATGGAGGCACAAATCGTGAGATCCATGATTTGATACAGAAAGCACAAAGAGCAAGAATACCAGACGAACAGATTGACGTTAAAGTGTTTACCATGAATTTTAGCACCTGAATGTATACGGTCAGATCATATTTGTTACTATCTGTAATAAGCAAATAGCGACAAGATTCTAGCTTACCGTTTTTCTGGAAATAACAGATAGATAAATAATAATTAATTTAGTTCTAGTTGCGAGCGAGCCACCAAATTGACCGATAGCCCATTCCTTTGCATCGTGCATTTTGTGTATATTCGCGTCCCGCTAAAAATGCACACTATTTTATACAAATGTCGGAGGCATCGATATACTCGGCTAAGTTTGTTATAAATACCTAGATAGGACACACGCCTATCCCGCAATGTTAAACTTTCGGACAAATCTAAAATTCCAAAAGCCGAAAAACACGAAAAGTGGCGTTTCTCCATAAGCCGTAACGTTAATGTTCGGTATTGTAGCTTAGGCCTATGACGTCGGAAATTAGTTCCGACAGCGGCAACAGGTAGCCCCGAACCTCCGACAAAATGACAGTGGACACAAAAAGTGACCTGACCCCGATCAGGACCAGGCCAGGGGGAGAAGTGGGGGTAGGTCAAAAACACCCGGGGAATCCCCTCAGGCACGCAAAACGAAAAACGTGTTTCCAAAGGGAAAATTGCGAAAGGAGACGAAATTCATTTGTCGCTGATAGGGTTTTCAGACACGGGGAATGCGAATACGGAGTTGGTTTTCGTCCCCGAATTTCCCTTGACCCTTCACGGTCCTAGGGTCTAGAGTACTAGACCCTAAATAATGAAATTGCTGTATCGGCCAAGAAACACATGTTTTAGGGGTATTTCAAACATCCTGAATGCGAAAATGACACTTTTTTTTCACTTTAGACCTACCCCTGACCCGTTTCCCTAGGGTCTAGACCCTAAAAATGAAATTGCTGTATCAGCCAAGAAACACATGTTTTAGGGGTATTTCATACATTCTGAATCAGAAAATGGCATTGTTTTTTACTTTAGACCTACCCCTGACCCGTTTCCCTAGGGTCTAGACCCTAAAAATGAAATTGCTGTATCAGCCAAGAAACACATGTTTTAGGGGTATTTCAAACATTCTGAATCAGAAAATGGCATTGTTTTTTACTTTAGACCTACCCCTGACCCGTTTCCCTAGGGTCTAGACCCTAAAAATCAAATTGCCGTATTAGCCAAGAAACACATGTTTTAGGGGTATTTCGAACACTTTGGATCAGAAAATGGCATCGTTTTTTACTTTAGACCTACCCCTGACCCGTTTCCCTAGGGTTTAGACCCTAAAAATGAAATTGCTGTATCAGCCAAGAAACACATGTTTTAGGGGTAGTTCAAACATTCTGAATCCGAAAATGACAATTTTTTTCACTTTAGACCTACCCCTGACACATTTCCCTAGGTTCGAGACCCTAATAAATCAAATTGCCGTATTAGCCAAGAAACATACGTTTTAGGGGTATTTCGAACATTCTGGATCAGAAAATGACATTTTTTTTCACTTTGAACCTATCCCTGGCCCGTTTCCCTAGGGTCTAGACCCTAAAAATGAAATTGCTGTATACAACAGAAGGAAACTTCTTCGCTCTTGTATATTTCGTAACTTGTGAAGATGTGTTTTTTCATTTTTTGTTGTTGTAATATATTGCTTTGTTGGTGTGAGATACTGAACTACGAGAAATTGACAGCTGCTGAATTATGAACCGAAGGTTTTTTTTTTCATGTTTTGTGTTAGGCTACAGTAGATTTTTTCTCGGTTGAGATACTAAATTGCAATAAACTGAATGCGGCTCAGTTATGAAACAAGTGATTCAAAATTAATTTTCTAGGGTCTATACACCAGAAAAAAGGGTTAGGGATACGGAAGGTGAAAACATGTCATTTCCAGTTCAGAATACCCAACGAGCCCCTAGAATATGTGCTTGCTGCTTGGATTGGAAAATCAATTGTCCGAGTCTAGATCCGAGGAAAACGGGTCAGGGGTACACCTAAAATGGAAAATGATGTAACTTTCGAGCTTAGAAGGTCCAAAACACCCCCACAATGTGTGACTGTTGTCTGATCTGACAATTTCATTTTCAGGGTCTAGAACGAAGGGAAACGGGTCAGGTGTAGTCTAAGGTGAAAAAGATTTTCATTTTCTGATTCAGAATGTTCAAAATGAAATAAAACGGCAATTTTATTTGTTGGGTCTACCCTAGGGAAACGGGTCAGATGTAGGTCTACAGTAGAATAAGTGTCATTTTCCGATTCAGAATGTTTGAAATACCCCTAAACGTGTGTTTTTTTGGCTGAAATGGAAATTTAATTTGTAGGGTCTAGACCCTAGGGAAACGGGCCAGGGGTAGGTCGAAAGTGAAAACAAGTGTAACTTTCTGATTCAGAATGTTCGAAATACCCCCAAAACGCGTGTTTCTTGGCTGAAACGGTAATTTCTTTATTAGGGTCTAGACCCTAGGAAAACGGGTCAGGGAGAGGTCTTAAGTGAAAAAAGTGTCATTTTCGGATTCAGAACGTTCGAAATGCCCCTAAGACTTGTGTTTCTTGGCTTATACAGCAATTTCATTTTTAGGGTCTAGACCCTAGGGAAACGGGCCAGGGATAGGTCCAAAGTGAAAAAAAATGTCATTTTCTGATCCAGAATGTTCGAAATACCCCTAAAACGTATGTTTCTTGGCTAATACGGCAATTTGATTTATTAGGGTCTCGACCCTAGGGAAATGGGTCAGGGGTAGGTCTAAAGTGAAAAAAAATGTCATTTTCGGATTCAGAACGTTCGAAATGCCCCTAAAACTTGTGTTTCTTGGCTTATACAGCAATTTCATTTTTAGGGTCTAGACCCTAGGGAAACGGGTCAGGGGTAGGTCTAAAGTAAAAAACAATGCCATTTTCTGATCCAAAATGTTCGAAATACCCATAAAACATGTGTTTCTTGGCTAATACGGCAATTTGATTTTTAGGGTCTAGACCCTAGGGAAATGGGTCAGGGGTAGGTCTAAAGTGAAAAACAATTCCATTTTCGGATTCAGAATGTTTGAAATACCCCTAAAACATGTGTTTCTTGGCTGATACAGCAATGTCATTTTTAGGGTCTAGACCCTAGGGAAACCGGTCAGGGGTAGGTCTAAAGTAAAAAACAATGCCATTTTCTGATTCAGAATGTTTGAAATACCCCTAAAACATGTGTTTCTTGGCTGATACAGCAATTTCATTTTTAGGGTCTAGACCCTAGGGAAACGGGTCAGGGGTAGGTCTAAAGTGAAAAAAAGTGTCATTTTCGCATTCAGGGTGTTTGAAATACCCCTAAAACATGTGTTTCTTGGCCGATACAGCAATTTCATTATTTAGGGTCTAGACCCTAGGACCGTGAAGGGTCAAGGGAAATTCGGGGACGAAAACCAACTCCGTATTCGCATTCCCCGTGTCTGAAAACCCTACCAGCGACAAATGAATTTCGTCTCCTTTCGCAATTTTCCCTTTGGGAACACGTTTTTCGTTTTGCGTGCCTGAGGGGATTCCCCGGGTGTTTTTGACCTACCCCCACTTCCCCCCCTGGCCTGGTCCTGATCGGGGTCAGGTCACTTTTTGTGTCCACTGTCATTTTGTCGGAGGTTCGGGGCTACCTGTTGCCGCTGTCGGAACTAATTTCCGACGTCATAGGCCTAAGCTACAATACCGAACATTAACATTACGGCTTATGGAGAAACGCCACTTTTCGTGTTTTTCGGCTTTTGGAATTTTAGATTTGTCCGAAAGTTTAACATTGCGGGATAGGCGTGTGTCCTATCTAGGTATTTATAACAAACTTAGCCGAGTATATCGATGGTCGGAGGGACCGATACTGTCTTTCTCTTCTTTTTTTTGTAATGAACGAATTTGAACTTAACTTTAATTTAATGCAAAAAAAAGCCCCGAGATCTCGTAAAAAAAAGATTACCAAACTGATCCAAATTCATTGGATTTCCAAGTCTTGGCGCTACTCCCTAGCGTTATTTTGCTCTGCTGTAGTAGATACCACGGTCTAAAGTCGTTTTTGCAGTTATCGTGACATCTGATACAACGATCAAAAGGCGTTTTTGTAGTTATCGTGGTATCTGGCCAGTTATCGTGGTATCTGATATTCAGATACCACAGTCTTTAGACCGTGGTAACTGATAGTGGTATCTGAAAAAATCATCTCACTTTCATAAATTTTTGACAAATTGGTGGGAACGAAGTTTGGCACTTAGTGATGTGACTGGATATCAGTTTTTCTTTTGGGATGACTTCCAAAAGCGCAATTTCGGCAATTGTCGTTTTTGCAGAGCAACCGAGATACCAGATACCACGGTAACTGCGAAAACGACTAACTGCAGATCCAGTTACCGTGGTAACAGATACCATGGTATCTTCAAAAACGCAACTAATACCAATACATATGAACTTCACTTGCATCAAACAAAGTTTTAATCAGGCATTTGTAGACCCCTTCTACTGTATCTTTTGTTGTCATTTTGTTTTGAGTGTTGTCGTAAATCGTGATCATTATATATTATCGCCCGCAGAAAAGCAAGGGTGATAATGATTATAACACTAGTACACTGTGCAGAACAATGATACCTCCTGGCGGAAATTCGGTAAAAAAAACCACTGTGTATTCCAAATCTTCTCAAAAATTAATATTCACATTGCTGCTGCCCTGAACCGAAATGTTGTACAATATATCCCCCTTCCTCTTACTAGTTCCAAGGTCCATGGATGAGTCGTTTATCGGTCGAATATCAGGCCGTGGCCTGATTGAACCAATCACGTTGCAGAAATGCGTAGTTACTACTCTTACGACGCTCCTGAGCGTGGTAAGCAAATAATTACCATTAGTTACTGTTTTAAGAAGGTTCAAACGGTCAGCGCAGTAAAGTCCGGTCTTCACCTCCCGGAACTTCCGGAATCTGGGCTTCCAGATTTTTCTTTGACTTCTTCTGTAAATTGCATCTGGAAGATGAACCGGTCCGAAAGTACATCAAAATAATCCGGAAAAATTCAGAAAAAATCACGGCGAATCTGGGAACCCAGATTCCGGAAGGTGAAGACCCGACTTAACTTTTCGTGAGGCTGCAACGGAAATAGTAACTAATAGTTACTACTGTTAGAGGGTTGGAACACGCTCTGTTCTGCGATTGTGATTGGTCCAAAAATTACAAAACAAAGCAGCGTGCTCTTGTTTAGATACAAAGTGATATTTTGGTTGTATGTATTTTGGTTTGCAAAATTCTGGTTGGATTTTTTCACACGAGCTAAGCCAGATTTGCTCCAAGATGAGAATTTCCAAGATCTATAGGTGAGGCATGGCTGTTTACCTAGGCTAATGGTTCTTGGTTGTTAGCACTCATCCTGACTTTGTCATATCAATCCACTTGGTATTTTTGCATGGCGCTTTTTGTGTTGGCTATCACTACTGCAAGGTGGCCTAGACTGCAACTTTACTGCTGCCCAATTATGTTTCTTTGTTTTTCCTCCTGAAAGTGATGTCTTTTATTAATTTTTTTGGAGATCGGCTCAGTTTTTACCGCCCGGCTCAGTTTCATCCGCCCGGCTCAATCTTTACCGCCCGGCTCAATCTTTACCGCCCGGCTCAGTTTTTACCGCCCGGCTCAGTTTTTACCGCCCGGCTCAGTTTTTACCGCACGGCTGGCTCTTGTAACATCAGGGCAATACCAGAAAATTTTGGCCCTGGGTAGGATAGGACTGATATCATGGGAGTGCATGGTGTGCTGGTGTTATTATTTGTTACTTTTTGTGCTAGCGACAAATTTCTATAGCTATCCATTTTTGGAAATAAACAAATGACTAATAATCGATCATATTAATTCACACTAATCTAAGAACTTTGCCCAATGCTCAATTAACGACCCAAATTGTTTAGATTCAGAAAAAATTCATCTTCCCATCCATGCTTCACTGAATAAAGGCTGTCTATACGCCTCCCTTCCACATTCACACACACAAAAGGACTCGCACACTAAATGGACCACACTCTCGTCCTCATTACCACACACTGAACAAAAGTAAGATCGCTCTTATTGTCGCCTAGCCCCAAGCGTTAAACTATCGAAATTCATTTCAACTATATACCTTGTGTCGGTATCGAAACGTGGACTTCTTAATCCTAATTCACTCTTCAGCTTTGTTTGGGGGGGGGGGCAAGGTATTTACCGACTGACTGGTCGTTTTTACCTACTGTTTTGCAGAAAAACGACTGTTTTGACGAAAAATCAACTGATTTGAAGAAAAACTGACTGTTTCCAAGAAAAACATCGACCTTTTTCTTACGAAAAATCGCGTCGCTTCGCGCCGCCTCGGCTATTTTTTACCGACTGGCCGACAACATTGGGCCCCAAACCCCTCCCCCCATAAGTGACGCCCCTGCTGCTGCGGTCCATGGTCAAAATGACATCAGGGATCAAATATTCCCTTGTGCTCACAAATGAAGATTATCTTATCATACGGTTGCTTACCAGCTTATTTCCTGCGAACATGAAAGCATCATTCGAATCCATCGTCACTTGAACTCGGTGACATAAATAACTGCTGAGATTCTTCAAAGTGATCTTAGCGCAGAGTGGCTGACGAATGTATCCTCGCGCAGGCAATTCCATGGTAAGCGCAAGGGAAGAATGCTCGACAGGCAAAGAAGGTAAGCGTATCACAGTGGTTGCCGGAGGGAGGGTTGACAGTTCCCTGGAAAGCAGAGTCGGTTATTAGGCTATGGGACTACAGTGTAAAATGTTTCTCCGTGTAAAGATTAAAGTTAACTGCAGTATTTGCTACTCGGATTCATCTTATCTCTATTTGGTATTAATCTCATTTCCGTAGAGATAAGAATAATCTGAGTAGCAAATACTGCAGTTATTTTTAATGTTTATACGGAGAAACTTTTTACAGTGGGACAACAAGTTACACTAAGACTAGGACAGAGGCTTCCAGCTCTATATCCCACGAAGAAATAGGGAATAACCATAATGAGCAGAGTTGAAGTTACGTTCAAATGAGTCGAGTCTATTTTTGGAATACAAAGTTCAAATGATGGATGCATGGATCGTAAAATCTGTCCGTCCGCCCCTGCGTCTGTTACGATGCTTAGTATTAAAAGCTCTTAATGCACACGTGACACGATAAATCATTATTTTATACTTTATCAAGGCCGTCAGCGTCCTTAAAACCAGTCTAAAACCCGCGAAATCACAATATCGTCTACTACAAACTTGAAGCTGGTGAAAAAAAAATCCTGCTTAAAGCAGAGCTGCTGCGAGTCTAGCAGTTACGAAACCCAGAAGAAATAAAATGTTGCATGCTTTTGTCGGGCGTCGGTCGACTCGTCGGCACATCGGGTTAATTTCATACGCAAGAAATAAACTGCACACATTTTTCGTGCGGGACACAGGAGAACAAGACTCGAAAACAAGACGAGTCCCCTTTATGTCTAGTACTCGGACTCGCCTTGTTCTCGAGTCGTCTCGGACTCGTAATTGCTGGACTAGCAGCAGCTCTGGCTTACAGTCCTAATTCCTTTCTACCGTTCATCTTTCCAGACGGCCATTGGCCTGGGAAGATATTTCGAGATACAGGATCTTTTAGCTGGAAAGATATACGGAAAAGGACATTTTTGTTTCAGTCTGCCCTCTAGAGTCCAGCTAAATATAGCTACTCTGACAGTGCCTAACACTGTATTTTCCGAATCGTGCCATCAGAAGGTCCGACGTCATACCGAGCCCTGGTTTGACCTAGCATCTTGAAAGTGGGTGATCTAGGTATTGCAAATTCGTGAAAGCTTCCCAATTACGTTGTATTCTGGGGGGTGGTAATGTGACATCGTGATAGTCTGATCAGTCCATTGAACTTTAACAGTGACATTGACAGGGATTGACAACTTATTCTGATCGAAAAGATAAGATCGTGCTACTTCACATATGCGAAGCACCTGCTCCATCTGTCAAAATTATGCCACAACCACAACCTAACGCGGACAAGTTTCAAGTTCAGGATGCAAGTATCACCCATACAAAAATCACTGACAGCTGGCCCCAACCAGCGCATGACCTGTTATCCTGTCTCCTGGACGAAGATTAAATCTGCGTTATCAGATGTGTTTTTGAGTTTGTTTTTATTTCTTTCTTTCATTTTCTTTATACACCGCTTTCTAAAATGGCGGGTGAAAAATAAATTACTTATTACTTACTTTAAGGAACAATTATGGGTAGAATCTCGCTAAGGCCTGCGAATGTCGCTCAAACTCTCTTCGACGCGAAGAAGATCAATCGAATGAGGCCCTTACCGGTGTTTTAGTCCCCCCCCCCCTTCAACGATTTGTATAATTTGGAATAACGACAAGTGTGAAGCCCTACACTGTCAGAAGTTCCATAACAGATAGCACAAGGATGCGCAGTTTCAACAGATAACACTTGGGATGTTAGCTGTTGTGTTTTTCAAACATTGTCCATACAAGAAGAGCAGAAACAACATCTGCTGACTTTTTTGTTTGTCACCATGATGTCGGAAAAGTCTGCAGATGCTTTTTTTTTGCTCTTCCTGGCAATGTTTGTTATGCATAACGTTGGCAAAATCATAACAGATAACATCCCAAGTGTTATCTGTTAAAACTGCGCATCCTTGTGTTTTCTATTTGACAGTGCAAAACGGATACGTCAGCTAAATTTTATTCGAGCTATATTTCGGCCCTGCTTGGCAAGGGTCCTCTTCATGCTCAAAACCGCTTAAGTTGGAAAAACGAACTAAAGATTCTAGCTTAGCGTTAAATATCTGACTTCGTGAGTTTCTTTGTGAAAGTTGCTTGGAGTTCGAAAGGTTGCTATGATTTCATTTTGGGCACGGCTGCTGTTTTTGCTGCTCGACTGGGTGTTTGATCGGGTAGAGATTTTACTGCATTTGGGTCGACTTTGGTTTTGTTGTGGAAAGGCTTCGGGTCTGAATTTCATTTTGCTGATGATGCTGTTACTGTGCTGCTCTATTTTCTAGAGAGTATTCGCTTAGCTTGGAGTTAAAAAGGTTGCTGTGATTTCATTTTGGACACGGCTGCTGTTTTTGCTGCTCGAATGGGTCGTTGATCGGGTAGAGATTTTTCTCTACCTGAATTCGACTTGTGTTTTCTGGTACGAAACTTCTGATAGTGTGAGGAGAGATCCTGCAAGAGCGGCCTCAGTGGCGATTCCAAAACTCCAACCGGTTAAATGTGACCACGTACGATACGAAAAGACATACCGTCTTTCGTGAATATTTTTAATCTTTGTTAGTGTTTATATTTGTATATATTGACGATTTCGACAAATTTGGCTTTTACCATGATAGTTCGGAAATAATAAAAGTGATATCTATCATCTGTCTATCAGATCCTCACCGTTTCCAGGTTACGGCTACCTCCGCTTCTGCTGCACGTGCTGCTTCTGGTTTGATTCTGAGGGCCCAGCACTCAGTAGCGCACTCGTCTTTATCAAGAACTATGCCTTCAAGGTTCTTCGAGTTTGACTGCAGTTCGAAATCAGAGGACTAGAAAACGACAAGAATATATCAGAAAATTAAAAAAATCTTTGAAAATATGAGCGGAAAACCGAAATTTTTCAAAATAAAAAGTTCGAGGACGTCTGGTTGATCGAGCTAAACGGACGTCAGATGAGATTCATTCCATCGATTCAGGCCCTTCTTGACAGGTTGTAGCTAGAATAATTGAGATCTATACGCGTATTCTCGCCGTTCCCCGAGGACTCCACTTGAGGAGTCCCCGCGTTTTTGTTTGTCCCGGGGACTCACTCCCCGTATTCTCGCGAGTCCCCACGGACGGGGAATGCTCCGATTATCATCACTTTATCATCAAAAAGGACTCCCTTTCAGATTCGGAGGGGAATCAATTTTTGCTGGTGTTGGTGCAATATAAAATTAATAAAAATAATCAGAACAAACGAAACCAAAAATAAAGGAGATCCAGACTACATTTGTCAATTGCATGTTTGTTTGGAGCGAGTCCCTGTATTCTCGCCGTTCCCTTCGATTCCCCGAGCAGTCCTCGGGGAACGGCGAGAATACGCCTTATGATCCTCCTGAGCGGTCGGTGGCACATGGGGTTTCGACGAAACCTCTCCATTCATCACGAAGCTGTGCTACTACAGTGACTTCTTCCCATCGTGGAGTAAGCGAAATACTGGCCTCCTTCAGTCCCGACCGTACTGTCTCCGCATCATCATTTTCCATCATCGATATGAAAGGCTTACGCAAAGAGCTTGGTATGAAATCCCTACAGAATCCCTCCTTCCGCTTCCTCCTTCCTCCTCTCTTCCGACCTCAACGTTTGCGTCCAGAAAGAGAGTGTGCAGAGCGAGTACCCAAGCTTGAACCCCGTTCGTACCGTACGGAGCTGTACCGTAATAGGTTTATCCCCAAATTTGTACAAGTTTTTGGGATCCCAAAACGTAATCGACGGATACCTATGACATCGCGAAAGTTGTCTGTCTGTCCGTCCGTCCGTCTGTCCGTCTGTGAGCACGATAACTCTCGAAGGGAATGAGATATTTTGATGAAACTTGGTGTGAGGATTCTTTGGGTCAAGAGTAAGGTCGAGTTCGTAGATGGGCTCTGTATCAAGCCCTATATTTAGGGGGGGGGTTAAATTAAGGGGCAAACCAAATATTTTGAAACAGCTAATGTGATAGTCGATTATGGGAAATTTCCGGCCAAAACCGGAAAATTTGTTAAAAACAAAAGTTCTATTCGAAGTTGATTAGATTTTCGATTTAAGGGGTATGAAGACTTACTGAACACGATGGTGAAAACCATTTTCTCGCCGGACGAGTAGTTCGCCCGGAATACGGCCAAAACCGGGAAATTTGATAAAAGCAAAATTTTGACTTGAAGTTGGGTAGATGGCAGATTTAAGGGTAAGTATAGTGGGAGAATTTAGAAAGTGTAAGGATGTCAAATGTTGCCGAGATACGATACCCCTTAAAAGCAGACCTAGTATGACTCACTGTTTCCGTTGCAAAAGCATATCTTGTAACATATTGATAACCTCTTTGACCTGCCGCCTGTTACCATGTTAATTAACGTAAGCATACTTTGTAACATATTGATAACCTCTTTGACTTGCCGCCGGTTACCATGTTAATTAACGTAAGCATATTTTGTAGCATATTGATAACCCCCATGACCTATCAGCAAATTTTATGTCAGTAACTTTTGGTGGCAAAACCATACCGGGTTAAGGGGCAACGGAAGCAAGATAACTAGAGTTCTATATAAACTCAAGGCCCCCAAGCTTTGGGCAGTCATGGGTCTGCAGTCATGAGTCTAGAGTCAAGAGTCTGAGTCTGAGTCGTGTCTTGACAGTGTTATTGAGTGAATACCACCTTACTCCGCACCTCACTTCCATTCATCGTCTCTCGGCAACATCCCGCTTCAGTGTACCACCTAGTCTGTTGTGCCCCGTTTTCTAACCGGATTTTATTGTGCCTGACCATCTGCAGCAATGTAAGTGTATCGTTTAATATACCATCTATTTAGCCTTACTACTGTTTCTGTCCTACTAGAGTATCCCCTTTGTCCCCCGCGCACACGTTGACCCCGGATTATCTTGCTCCCATGTTTCGCTCCCTATAGACCGTAGCCTAAGGCAGGGAAGACCCAGACCCGCTTGTTCGTTCGGCCCTCTTTCCGGTGTCTTCTCTCAGGCCTTAGGCTTGGTGTGACAAGGTTATAGTTAGCGTTCGAGTCGCTAAGAAGCTCCCAGAGAAATCACACCATAAATTTTGGCGCGGCCTGTAAAAGTTACCCCCCCCCTCCATGTAAGAAATTTCATGGCAAGTAATTTAGTATGAACCGGTTTTAGCGTGTGCGATGTTTATTTTAAGAGAAATGAACAGTTTACTTTTATTTTGATTGATACTCAGAGTGGGACAGATACCAGTTTAGGCTAGTGACCTTTTTAGGCCTGTGTAAGCTAAGATAGTACTACGATGGCAGCCGAAGCCACAGCCCAAGCTCAAAAATTAACCTCACTCGCGGATATTGCAGGAATTTTACCGGAATGGCACGGGACGTCAGATGTAAATATTTTCTGTACCCAATTAAGCAAATTTCAGGCTATGACCGAATTAGACGTGCCGGCTTTGAAACAAATACTTATTCTTAGACTACGTGGACATGCTTTGCAATTCTTTGAGACAATTGTAGATTCAGGCGACTATGCCACGATGGAACTTCTTTTGGACGCGTTTAGAAACAGATTTAAAAACACTTCACATAAGGCTCAGTTAAAATACGATATCGTGACTTTGCAACCTGGACAGAGTATTCAGGAATATGCCCAGGAAATCCGAGCAATGACGCAAGCCAAATACGGGAGCGGATCAGGAGAACAGTATGATAAAATACTTTTTCATAATTTCACGAACGGATTGACCCCCAAACTGTTTAGGCTCCTCTTGTCGAAAAATATCACAACTCTAGAAGCCGCAGTGGCAGAAACCGAAAGAGCTCAGTCGATAGACATGCTGGTCGAAAAACACTCAAAATTAGCGATCAATGTTATTAATACGGAAGAAAGCGAAAATGAAGCTCCGCCCCAAATAAGGCCTGCCTCCACCTCTCGGAATGATTTCAGACGAAACCCTAATACCGATCGAAGACTCGCGTCGCAAACACGAGTTAGATTTCAAGATAGTAAGGGAACACACGGTCAGAATAGGACGTTAGGCCGATCCCCAACTAGAGACGTAGCGAAGACTGATTCAGCCAGACCACCAATAAAATGCTATAATTGTAACAAGCAGGGACATATAGCTAGAAACTGTTGGTCTAAGAGACAAAGTGTAGGTAGCGGATACGGATTCCGGCCCCAGACAAATACTTTCCGAGCTTACCGTGGCGGCGCGTTCCAAAACCAGCGGCAAACAGAAAATAAACCGCAATGGGGAAAGCGGAATAACGCGAATTGTGTGAACGCGGATAATAATGACCAAGAAGAAAATTGGGAAGCGGCATCCGCGGGAAACGACGAAGGTCAGCAATAAGGCGGACCGGAAGATTTGCTGGCCACAGAACACGTATTTTCCGGCCTTTGATTTATAGATTATGTCAAGTGAGAGATGATTGCGACCCCTGTACATATTCCCTCCCAATTATACCAGACTTTTCCTCGTTTAATATCAAATACTCTGCGCTAATTGATACTGGAAGTGCAATAAACATCCTTTCTAGTAAGATTTTTGATCGTTTTCCGACCCACGTAAAGTCAAAAATAGAGAATACAGGGATGAGATTAACTGGCGTAACCGGTCATAAACTTTCAGCGCTTGGAAAGATTCGTATCCCAGTAACTATCAACGGCAAAACCTTTCCTATCAACGCAGTAGTATGTCGCGACTTACCTTTTGAATGCATTATCGGGATACCATTTATGAGAGATAACCGTATACTGCTAGACATAGAAAAGAAGAAATTGATCTTCAAGGGACAACCAGTACAGGCAGTAGCAAAAGTGAATATTGTTAATCAGCCTAGTGACTCAAACACGACGAAAACAGAAAGAAATAACAGAGAGGAATCAGACGACAGAACACGGGATGCAAATAGTAATAGTAATAACCCGATAGGTCAGGAGAATAGTGCCAGTACAGAAACTAAGACCTCGAAGAAGTACAAGATACCTCCTTTGACTTGGCAGAGAATAAAAATTCACCATAACGTTGCACCTGAAACTCTTTGTTTAGCCCTACCACGTGAAACCAAATACGAAATCGAGATAGACCCACAATTAGTCGAACTACAGAAAGGAAGAGCATATATTTGGGTAGCCAACCACCATAGCAACGATACTGTTCATATCCCCAAATATAGTTCTTTAGTTGAACTGTATGGACTGTCAAAAGAGGAAGCAGAAAATTCTCAAACTTTACAAGAGTATGCCTCAAATGCTATATCAGCAAACACGCAGGACGCGTATCCACTCACGAAAGAACAGTTCTTATCCCAGTTCAATCTTGATCATATTACGAGACCTGGAATGGCCAACAAAGTTAGAGAATTATTGTGGAAGTACAGAGATGCTTTTTCTACTGCGGAAGATGATATCGGATGTATCAACTTCTATGAACACGCTATCGAGACGACGGGACTCCCCCAACCAAAGAAACCATATAGAACGGCTCATTCGTTGCGCCCATGGTTGCAAAACAAAATCGACGAGATGTATAGGCAAGGAATAATTCGACCTAGTATTTCCGAGTATGCGAGCCCCATTATTCTTGTTCCAAAGAAAAATGGAGAAGTGAGATTAGTCGTAGATTACAGGAACTTGAATTCAGTAGTTACCAACGATACTTTTCCCATGCCTAATATTAGCGAAGCCCTTGACAACTTAGCAGGAGACGGTAAAGGAGGAATTAACAAAGTATTTTCTTCTTTTGACCTTAGCTCCGGTTATTGGCAAATTCCCCTAAAAAACGAACATAAAAAGAAAACCAGTTTTACAACATGCGGTTTAGGTAGCTGGGAGTTTCAACGAATGCCCTTTGGACTCAAAACATCTGGGAATGGCATGCAAAGATGTTTACAGATGCTTTTCCGTGAAGAAATCTATCGGACTTGTTTAATCTACGTAGACGACGTATTAGCAATGTCAAAAGACCACGAAAGTCATTTAATTGCGCTTGAAAACATCCTTAGCAAGTTCATTTCGGCAAATTTGAAGCTACGACCATCGAAAATGGCAATAATGAAAGAGAAAATTAACTTTCTTGGTTACGTTGTCGGAAACGGAGAAATTCGGCCAGATCCCGAAAAATTGAAATGCGTGAATAATATCAAAATTCCGCGTACCATCAAGGAACTTCGGTCGATGATTGGATTCTTTTCTTATTTCCGGAAATTCATAAAGAACTTCTCAGAAATAGCCCGCCCCCTAACGATTTTGACGCAAGATCCGAAGAAAGCCATACAGTGGAATGCCCATGCCCAAAAAGCTTTTGAAACCCTCAAAAATGCCCTTCTGTCGGAACCAGTTTTAGCCCTACCCAATCTTAACCAAGGACAGTTTATCCTTACTGTTGACGGTAGTGATTGTGGCTTAGGTGGACTACTTCAACAAAAGATTGACGGAGAAGAAAAAGTAATAGCGTATGGAAGCAAAACTTTGACTAAAGCAGAATCAAGATATAGTACGACTGAACGCGAACTGTATGCAATTGTATACTTCACGAATTACTGGAGAGTTTATCTTTTGGGTACAAAAGAACCTTTTATCTTGCGATCAGATCATAAGACCTTAGAATACCTGAATAACTTCAAAGAGCTGAAAGGAAAAATTGCGAGATACTTCCTCCATCTGACAAGTTATAACTATATTTTTGAACATATCCGGGGAAAGCAAAATCCAACAGATTACTTGAGCAGGAACCCAGAACCAGACAAACCGAGTGACGTCAATGTCGTGAATACAGAAATGCCCAAACCAGACGGTCAGACAAAAATACTAAATCTTGACCAAATAAGGAAATGTCAACGCCAAGACGAATTTTGCATTGCATTGATACGTTATTACGTCACTGACGAGCCTTTACCGAAAAAATACGCAAAGTTTATGAAAGAAATAGACCTTTTCTGTTACAATGAAGACTCAAGAATCCTGTGTAGGATATTTGTTAACGGACCTGTCTATAAGCAAGATAACTTGACACTGATCCCAGTGATACCCGAAGTACTAGAATACGAGTTCATTAAAGTGGTTCACGAAAGTTTGTGCGGTCACCTTGGCATGACTCATACCCTTGCAAAACTTAGATCTTTGGGTTACATTCCAAACGCGGTTGCAAAAGTAAAAGATTTCGTTAATGCATGTACTGATTGCGTACTCAAGAAAAGCCAACACCCTAACCCTGTAGCGCCCCTAGGAAAATTTCCGACAGCCTGTTATCCGTTTCATATCGTATCTTTTGATACCTGGGGTAGGAACTTGCCGAAAACGGAAAACAATAACTGTGTAGTACTGTCAGTTCTTGACCATTTTTCGGGATATACATTTGCAGTAGGACTTCCAGACGAAAAAGCCTATACCATAAGTAAAGCTTTGGCCAAAATCTTCCTTTATTTTGGAGTACCGGAAATCTTAGTGAGCGATAATCAGTCTAGCTTTTTGGCAGATGTAACACAAGGATTATTCAAGTTTCTAAGAGTAAAACACTGGAAGATATCTAGTTATCATGCTATGGCTAATAAAGTCGAACGAAGGCATCGCGAATTTCAAAATATCCTAGCACTCGCCGTCAAGGGAGACCGATTTAGGTGGGATGAATACTTACCGTACTTGTGCCATGTGTTGAATACCAGTATAAGTACAACTACAGGTGACTCTGCTCACTACCTGATGTTCTTGAGGGATAACCGATTTCCGTTTGAAGAAATAGAATCATCCCGAGTTTATTACAACAGCACAGAAGATTATAAACAAGAGATGATAAATAAGATGCGTCATGCTTATCAGGTAGTGAAAGAGAAAGTAGAAGACGCTAGGGTGAAACAAAAAGATTATTACGACAAAAAGGCAAGGGGCAAATATGAATATAAGATCGGAGAAGTTGTTTACTTGAAAGTAGAACATTTCGATAAGGCGAAAAAGTTAGCAATGAGGTATCAAGGTCCATACCGTGTAATATCTGTACTAAGTAATGGCCTTACTTACGAACTAGAACATTGCCAGACTAAGAAGACCGTAATAAGTCATGCTAATCGCCTAAAGAAGACACACGCGACTCGTGTGTGGAAGCACGAACCGATCGACGACGAGTCAGATTCGGACGGCGAAGATCGACCTATCAGTACCCCCTTTAACTATCTGAAACCATTCCACTTGCAACATAACTCCCCAGGGACACAGACGGATGAAGACGAATTTATAGATTTCTTGTATAGCAATAATCAGGGTAGTGCCACCGACCACGGGGCAAGACAAGTAAGATTTGCAGAAAAATCACAGGACACAGAACCAGAGTTGAGTGATTACGAAGTAACGCCACCTGCCAAACAGATTTTCTTCCCGGATCGTTTTTCCACTCCCTACCCACCGAAAAACATCCCGACAAGCGAGTTTTCCCCCAGTAGCCCCATAACTAGACCCTTATCTCTTTGGCAAGAATTAAATCAACCAGTCGAGACCCCCGGACCCTCGAGTCCTCAAAATAGGAGACCCCTAAGAGAAGATCTAGGAGAAATAAACCCACAGAGGTATAATTTGCCAGAAAGGACCCCTAGATTAATGAAAGAATCAGCTTATGTGACAATCCCACATGAATACAAACCATCGCAGCAGGTATGGCGAAAGTTCAGGGAAGGATTGCTAAATTATACTCCCGACCCATTAACAGACCTTAGTTACGGCTCTAAAAGACGAAGCCCGAAGAAAAACGTAAGCACTGACACCGAGAGTGATGTAGAAGTCGCGGAACCGCAGGAACCGATAAATATTGACTACAAAAATCAGTATAAAACAAGTCCAGAAGCTAGGGAGTTCACTAGTGAAGCATGTTCACCGTCTAGGAATACGTCATCCGAGTCAGACCGGGCAGGTTATATAGGTGGACGAATAAGTGATGATTCTCCCGTAAGACCCCAACGGTCTAAGACTAGTTCCGCCCCTCGGATAGTTACGCCTACAGCAAGTGCATCGGCAGAAGCCCAAAAAATGAAGGCCCAGGGCATAGAAAACGATAAGTTTAGCTTAGAGCAGTTTGACGCGGCAACACTGCCGCCAGGATCTAGCAAGGAAATAGGTACAAATACAGGTCCTGAAACTGAACCAAAGGTCAGTACGCGTTACGGGCGAACAGTTCTCCAACCCAGTAAACTCCAGTATACTGGACTTGGAAAACAGAAAAAGTAGAAGTTGAACCCGAAGAGCGTGTGGTTGCAAAGAAGAGACGTTAATGCAATGCTGCACACACATCTGTAACCTACTGCGAGGTGGATATTGTTATTAAACACATCATGCGACAATTGACTGTAATGGAAATTCCGGCCTTTCGAGTCGGGAATACTTGTGTGAAACCCTTAGATACTGCGATAGACTGTTCTACCAGCTCTTATTCGTGTTAGCCAAAGCCAAATAAAGTTTTGGAATTCATCCTTGCACCACACATAAAGAAGAACCAGACTATGTTACCCCATCTCAAGTTTAGAGTAGGGTGAGTGTAATTTTCGTGATTAACTCTTTTTACTTTACAGAGAATGATGTGAACACAGCTGTCTGGGCTAATGGAAGGGACGTAGTAATGGACAGGGTAATGTAATATGAGATAAGAAAATCGACTTAAAATAATAATGAGAACGGATCAGTGGGCGCACTCGGTACTCAATCCTCCAAGCAACTAACACAGTAACATTCTAGTCAAAAAGTGAACCAGCTCTTAGGGGAAAGTACTTCTTAAACAAGACGAAATGAAAAAAATAAATGAAGATTGTCACTTATCATAAAAGACAGTTTGGTACGAGCCCCACTGAGAACGGTCATAACGAATAAGATCTACTAACAGTCGATTTTCGATTAAAAAGCAGTTACAAACTGGAGGGACCTGTCACTAACCAGAACTAACCAACATGCGGGAATTTCGTTAAGTGAAATGAAAGAGAATATCTTAAGCGAAATTCCCGTATTATCTAACGAAACAGAGAGTTGACTGAGAAGTCACGGCCGCAACGGCCTAGTTCCATTTGCCTTAATTTGTGTATTTTTGTTGCTTAGTAATTAAGTTTAACGCGTATAAGACTAAATGCTGAGGTTATTGTGCTAAGACTCAAAGGGATACAAACCCAGACGAAAAAAAAAAAGACTAAAGAAAAGTGCTTAATGTAATGAGTATAGATTAGGAAGTAAAGTGAAGAAAATTAGTGAATAAGACAAAAGGAGCACACTCCAGAGAAGTCCCCCCCCCCCCAAAAAAAAAGTGAGTCAGTCTGACGTAACGTGTGTAGGATAGGATGTATAGTGATTAGTAAATAGTATTGTGGACTAGTGGAACGTAAACCCACACATGTGAAAGGACAAGTGCTTAAGAAACATTTACATTACAGGCAACATTCTCAGCATGGAGTGGTAAGGAAGGTGGACGTCGAGATCCCAGAGATTGGTTCAATATGTAAAGAGTCATTTACTACCCCAATAGGTAAGAATAGTGCCCATCTCTCTCGTCAGGACAATAGGACAGTAAAGTGGAATCTAAAGCTGTATAACTCTAGTGAAATATTTAATGGGTGTGGCCAAAATGAACATAAAGAGCTGATGGCGGCAGACCCCTCTCGACACCAAAGGGATACGCCTTATGACGCGCCGGACAATTGTGAAAAAAGTGCCAGTTATATGGAAATACTTATCTCGAACGATAGAGGGCTCCCATCAGTTCTTACGAATGACATTGGATCCTTCACAGACAATAGAGACATCTTCATCCGAACACAGTTAAATTCTAACAGGCCCCCATGTCACAGCAAACGATCAGTGAAATATAACCACATCAGGGGGAACTCGGATCTGGAATTGCCGAGAATTCCGCCCGGATTGTGTAAAAAGGAACGCATTAAAGAAAAGCTTAAGATATTCCCATTCGCACGAGAGAGAACCACTTTTCTTACAAGGACCGGAGGTAGTAAAATCGACTATAGACTGAGAACCAATAGAGAGATCCCGTCGGCACTATGGCCCTCCTACGTGAGACATTAACAGGTAAACTTGAGAATACCTATTGCCTTTTAGTCCTTCGAAAATGACAATATTTTTTTCGATTTTTTTCTGAAGTTGTTTAGTGGGAAACCAAGTTGGGAGAATATTAACCTTTATGATATAATTGAAATCGAGTAGTAATTGTGTAACTGTTAATAATTTGTAATCTTTTTTTTTGTTTTTGCTGAACAGTTTTTAGCTTTCCAAATGCCACTGGAATAACTATATATGCGAAGTTGTTGTTTTGTTGGTGTCTATATAGAATTTTCTCATGTTTGGGATTTTGTTTGTTTCGTGGGATTTTGTCTAGTATTTAAATGAGATAGTGTATAACTTTATACCCGTGATTTTGCTTATATCAATATTTTGCAAACTTATATCATGATAGCATTTTCGTGTTTTGGGAATTGTTAAGTTTGTGATTTTGTTTAGTTTTAAAAGGGAAATTTTAAGCGTGATATTTTTCTATAAGGCAAATGGGAATATAGAAATGTAAAAGTTAATTTTTAATCTTTTGTGTTTAGAATTTAAGTTACGTACAGCTTTTGGGAATTGTTTTTTGCATGTTACATATTGTTTATGACTATCCGAAAATTTAAGTGCTAAATAGTATGTTTTTGGTACCAACGTGGGCGTTGGTAAAGAAGGTTGGGAAGTTTATAGTGGGAGAATTTAGAAAGTGTAAGGATGTCAAATGTTGCCGAGATACGATACCCCTTAAAAGCAGACCTAGTATGACTCACTGTTTCCGTTGCAAAAGCATATCTTGTAACATATTGATAACCTCTTTGACCTGCCGCCTGTTACCATGTTAATTAACGTAAGCATACTTTGTAACATATTGATAACCTCTTTGACTTGCCGCCGGTTACCATGTTAATTAACGTAAGCATATTTTGTAGCATATTGATAACCCCCATGACCTATCAGCAAATTTTATGTCAGTAACTTTTGGTGGCAAAACCATACCGGGTTAAGGGGCAACGGAAGCAAGATAACTAGAGTCCTATATAAACTCAAGGCCCCCAAGCTTTGGGCAGTCATGGGTCTGCAGTCATGAGTCTAGAGTCAAGAGTCTGAGTCTGAGTCTGAGTCGTGTCTTGACAGTGTTATTGAGTGAATACCACCTTACTCCGCACCTCACTTCCATTCATCGTCTCTCGGCAACATCCCGCTTCAGTGTACCACCTAGTCTGTTGTGCCCCGTTTTCTAACCGGATTTTATTGTGCCTGACCATCTGCAGCAATGTAAGTGTATCGTTTAATATACCATCTATTTAGCCTTACTACTGTTTCTGTCCTACTAGAGTATCCCCTTTGTCCCCCGCGCACACGTTGACCCCGGATTATCTTGCTCCCATGTTTCGCTCCCTATAGACCGTAGCCTAAGGCAGGGAAGACCCAGACCCGCTTGTTCGTTCGGCCCTCTTTCCGGTGTCTTCTCTCAGGCCTTAGGCTTGGTGTGACAAGGTTATAGTTAGCGTTCGAGTCGCTAAGAAGCTCCCAGAGAAATCACACCATATAAGAAGAGACGCTGAATCTGTATATGACAATCATTTTTTACCCGGACATTTAGTTCGTCCGGAATCCGGTTGAAACCGGATTTTTTTTTATAAGTTAAAGTTTTATTTGAATAGTTGATTAGATGTTCCTCATAGGGATAAGGCGATACGCTGAATTCATTTCTGAACTATCTATTTTTTTGCTGGACAAGTAGTTCGCTCGGAATTCGGAAGAAACCGGAAATTTGGCAGAAGTAAAGCAGAAAGTTTCGATCAGTGTCGTCAAAATAGATACAGGTATATCTGAACTTGGTTTTCTCAGATGATCAGCCTGGCGAAGACTGGATCTGGCGAAGACAGGACCTAATTGTCTGGATCAAATACTAAATTTTTGGGATCCCATCGAAAACTTTGGTCTTGTTAACAATGAGTTCTAGTCTGTCCTGCGCGTGTTATATCTTTATGATTTTGTGTTAGACCATTTTCATTCTGAATTAATTATTGCTGTTCTGATTGACATTGTTTTGATATCATGTATCTTGACTTAGACAACACGCCATTTGGCCCCAAGCCACGATTTGTGTTGTCGTTTTGAAATAAACTGAAACTGAAACACTTAGCTGCTGTTTCGGAGTCAAGAATCGGGTCCTGGGGCATGCGGAGGTCGTTGGGGAAGTACGAGGACAGAGTCTACGATTAAGTTGCTAGGGGATCTTTTACGGGGACATGTAGCCAGCCTATCGCCAACCTTCCTCCTTTCACAACCGGGCTTGGGACCGGCTATGACGGAGATAGAGAGAGAGAGAGAGAGATCGGTATATTTAGAAACTATCATAGCATAACTAAATTCAGTTTCTTACAAATCATAAATAACAAACATATAAATAACAATCACACATTACGATTCAGCATTGAAAGCCGACGTAAAAAAAGGCACAAACGAGTTACCGTAACGATTAGTCCGGACTTTGATGGGTAGAAGTTTATTTTGCAACCGAGTTCGACTATTGGGAGGGGCTGATTCTGGTAGCAGTGACCGGTGGCTTGTATTGGCTAGGACAGATTTGCCAAACTGCAAAATCAGGTGTTCAAGCCGGACTTTTAGTGGAGATAAATTGAGTTTCGCAAGGGCTTGTTCATAGGGTATGTCGCGGTTTCGGAGTATAATCCTTGTCGCTCTTTTCTGGACGGACTCTATGTCGTGTAATAGGTACGCTGTGCGGATTGCGGAAGGACCCCACACCGGGCACGCGTACTCGAGCAACGGGCGAACATAACATAAGTAAGCATGGAGAAGACTTTCAGTATCACACCCAAAACGCCTCATTTTGGTAAGTGTCTGAAGGCTTGCATTAGCCTTGTGGACGGTTGAATTAATGTGGGCACTGAAACTACAGTCACTCGTGAAAGTTACTCCTAAGATTTTTATCTCGTTCACAATCGGTAAAGGAACTTCAGGCATATCTATATTCCGCTTCAGAGGGTTGAAACGAATTATCTTCGACTTGGCTACGTTGATGGTAAGGTCGTGACTTGAGCATTCGGTCTTCAGCTGATCAAATAACTGGTCTGAAAACTGCTTCGTTATGACAGTGTGTTCGACTAGGTAAGCGAGCACTATGGACAGATCATCTACGAACTTGTAACGGTCGTCATGATAACTAAGCAGGGAGTTAATTACGGCCAGAAAAATTATTCCAGCTAATTTTGTGCCTTGGGGGGCCCCGCAAGAAATATCTGACCATGACGAATCTGAGTCGTTCTCGTGGAGTGCGAAGACTTTCTGTTTGCGGCCAGTTAAGAAGTCAAGTACAAGGCCAAGGGTGCGTCGTTTGGCACCCATTTCCTGGAGGTTCATGCCTGCAATCAGGTGGCGGATTAGGTCAAAAGCCTTTCTGAAATCCACAGCACAAATGTCGACGAAACAGCTACCTTTTTCGAGCCATCGAAGGACGCGGTCAAACATCCGTACTAGGTAGATTGTAGTACTACACTTGGGGAGCCCACCGTACTGGAATTTATCGATAAGCCCATGAATTTGTTTCATAAGGAGCTTGAGTATAAAGGCCTCCGTTACTTTCGCCAAACAAGGTGTAAGGGAGATCGGGCGGAGATCGTCGCATGCACTAGGGGGGCTCTTTTTAGGGATAACTCTAATATAGGCCCGTTTCCACTGTGATGGGAAGGAGCTGCAAGCAAAACATTCGTTTATGATGATAGACAGTGGCAGTGCTATGAAGGCTGCATATTCACGTAGCAATTTGACAGGTAACTCATCAGGGTATGAAGATGTATTCGGCTTAAGCTTCCGCAATTCCGTGTAAACGTCGAACTCACTGACAATTACGTCGCTCTCAGGCTCACATTTTTCAAGTACGGTGGACTTTTCATCAGCCGTAATGGGCGGATATGTAGTGCAGATTTTGGTGAAGAATTCGTTCACTTCTTCTGCACTGATTAAAGTCCCATCACCATTGCTGATCCTTACACTGCTGTCGGAAGCTTGGCCGGCCACTTTTTTCACAGCGTTGTGCCATTTTTTGGGGTCTGACGTAAGTAACTGGTGGGGCATGGTTTCACGACCGTAACGAGCTTTAGCTTTCTTTACCAAAGAAACTATTTGATTTCGCAATTTCTTACCGTTGAGGGTATCACCACGGGAGTAGGGGCGAGACCTCTCTTTTATTAGTGATTTAATAGCTGGAGAGATCCATGGTTTGTCGTATTCACTAACAACAAATGATTTTGTCGTAAAGATCTCCAAGTATTTACGGTATAAAGTGGCGTTGAAATCCGATACCTTAGTGTTTAGAGGCTCGTTACTGTGCACTTCGGGGAAGTCGTACGTGCCGATCCATCGGCCGTATTCACGGATAGCTGAATCCGTACAAGGACGTACAGTGACACGGGATAGTTTGGGCTTTGGTAAGGACTCTTTTGCTTTCCACAGAATTGCGTTGTGGTCCGACATGCCAACGGGACCAAGAGAAGAGGGAGGGGAGTACAAATCATCACAGTTTGTGAGTATAAGGTCCAAAATGCTCCCCGAAGAGTGGGTCGGTATGTGCACTACTTGTTTTAAAGACAAACAAGATGATAACCAACTCTTCTTGGTCTGGTTAAAGTCTCCTCCTATAATGAAAGCCGGACTACTGTATATACTTCTCAAGTGATCAACAGTCGTTTGGAGGTAGAAAACCAAGGCACCCCGGTTTTTGGCACTTTCCGGGTAATACACTGAAGCGACTATAATACAAGAGAAACGACGGGGAAGTGATTTTGGTTTGCACATAGCCCAAATTGCTTCATGAGCTGGGTCAACTAGTTCCGGTAATAATTTGCAGGGGATGTCTTTCCGTATGTACAAGGCAACACCTCCACCAAGTCTATGTTCACCTCGATCAGCACGTGTGCTCAGGAAAATTTCGTAACCTGCCATATGACCTGAAGATTTATCGAGATTCCACGTTTCTGTAACTGCGATAACTGGGATACTGTTTTGACGGACGGTAACTTCAAATTCATCCATTTTGTTGCATAATGACTGGCAATTTATAACGAGAACATTCGGCATTCCATTTTTTGAGTTAAAAGTTACTGGCCTTAACAGGGGGGGCTGATCACTGCTAGCCGAACATATCGGAGTTTGGTTGAACGGAATCAGGGATGGTATATTGGCAGTTGTTGAGCAGTCTTTTTCAACAAGGATACGTTGACGGGCTACAGTTTCTTCAGCATGACTGGTTGGTCTTAATGACACGATCACTGGGATCATCCGCTGACCTCGTTTGCCGCCACGCTTGCGGCATCGTTTTCGCTTCTTACGGTTAGACAAGATCCCTTGGGGCGCTGGTCTGTCATCTGGTGTTCTTCCGAGCAAATTTAATGCTACGAGTTTTGCAAAGGTAGATGGCGCCAGAGTAAAGTGAGGTGAAAACAGTTCAATTAAGGTCTCTTTATCGTGTTTCAATGGCATGGCACTCACATTAGACAGACTTAGGAGCGTCAATAGTGATATTACAGGCACCATCCTGTCATTTGATTGCGTGAAACAGGCACAAACAAGCTAAACTGGGATGGTCTCTGGGACTGCTGCAAAGCGTCAACCAGAGCCATCTATTAACCGGAGATCGCTAGAGTATTAACCAGAAGGACGAACCTGCTATTTTCGAAGCATCTTTTAAGAGTTTATCTTTCTTTCATACGCCCCTTTCTGGAATACTGTTGCCCTGTGTGGCAATTTGGAACTACTAGTGAACAGTCCGATTCGCTTGACCGGACACAGTTCAGAGCCCTCCTTGTAGTTTCCAAGTCCCCTAAAGTACCGTATATAGATAGACCTTCTTAATACTTATAATTTAGAAACCCTGATGAAGCGCCGTGAAAAACTCTCGCTAGTGCTTGGAACTAAAATCTTGAATACACCAGGACTACGTGATATCCTCCCCCCAGATTTTTCAGCGGCTAAAGTAAGGCCTGAGAGAGTGGTAGCCCAACCAATGCCCAAATTGCAGCCAATCAAACACACAACGACTCGTTACTTAAGAACTTTTCTTCCCGCCTTCGTCAACCTTTTTAACTCGCATCATTAATTGTATATAGATTTGAATACTTTGTGTTATGTTTGACAAGTCATTGATGGATGATATGTAGTGTAGAATTATCTTTTTTTTCATATAATTAGTGTTAATGTGGACGAGAAGCACCAAATCGGCTTGACCGTTGTATCGGTTTTGAGAATAGACTGAACTGAAAAAAATAGAACTGAATTGCCGGACGAGAGAAATGTCCGCTGGAATAAATCTAAGCTACTTTATCCTTTTTGCGCCATCGGCTATGATTCTCAGTCAACTTGGGCTGAAGGAACACTTAAAGTTTAAATGAAAAGGCAGCTTATTTTTACATCTGATATTTGATACACTGAGTTATTTTGACTCATTTAAAATGATTTTCTATTTTTTCACCCGGGGCTCTAGTAAAAACGTTGCTGTGCTTGCAGGACAACCCAAAATTCACCCAGACGCGGATAATTTGAATTTCAACAAAAGCCTGCGTTTCCGTGTGTTACGGATGCTAAGCTCGGATGAAAAAAGTAGGGAAGTTATGATAAGATATGTATTTCTGTTATATGACTGTTTTTTTTTGGCAATGGCTTACCTTTGTAGTTGCTGAATATTTCAAGCATAGAGGGACAAGCAAATAGTGGTACCTAACATCCGGAAGAACAAGTTCATTCGATGAAATCGATTATTTGTGGATAGCGGACAAACGAAGTAACGCATATTTATCCGGTTTTCAGGCCTATTTAAGTAAATAAGTGAACTGAAACTAGACTGTCGGATCTCAAACCTATTGGGTTAAACTTTAAAAGGACTTGGCAGCCGCTTATTTTTTTAATTTCATTAAAACTATAGTGGATGATCTGGGCGGGTACTGATCTGAACACTTCGCACTAAAAGTCTCCTTAGTTGCTGACAGTTTTGCAATCAACCTACAACCCTGTGATTACTAGGCTACTAGCAAATGGCTAAAGCCCTTGATAGTGATCTACGCACTCCTCCTTTCCCTGATAAAAAATAACCGAGAATTAGTCGTATGGAGTAGTACGAGTAGCATGCAGTAGTAACTGTTGCTACTACATGCTACTACTAGCAAACTGGATGCTATCGGATACTACTACATAAGATTAACCCAGTCGGAGGCATGTTTATCAAAGTATTCCATACTACTACATATCACTAATCAAACTACTCCGTACTACTACATACCATTCCATACAACTTTTTCGTACAACTACCATACTACTACACAGTCAAAGAGTTTTTCATCGGAATCCCCAGATATATGTAACAATTCTTCACTCACCCGGAACTCGCATTTATCGATCCCTAGCATGTGTGGCGACGACATCTTAAGCTGACCAATGAAAAGCACTTCTTCGTGGACCATGAGTTTCTGGATGGGTACGAAACCAAGAGTTTTGTATTCGCAGGTTACTTTGAAGGGCTCAATGACTTTCACCGACAATGCCTGACTTCCAACGGAGGAGCAGTTCAAAGTAGTTCCGTCCTTCGGCACCTTCACACTGTAGACCACCTGAAAAATTTTGCTTACTAAAGGCGTATTCTCGCCGTTCCCCGAGACCCCACTTGAGGAGTCCCCGCGTTTTTGTTTGTCCCGGGGGGCTCACTACCCCGTATTCTCGCGAGTCCCCACGGACGGGGAATGCTCCGACTATCATCACCATCATCAAAAAGGACTCTCTTTTGGATTCGGAGGGGAACCAATTTTTGCTAGTGTTGGTGCAATGTAAAATTAATTAAAAACAATCAGAATAAACAAAACCAAAAATAAAGTGGACCCAGATAAATTTCGTCAACTGCATATTTATTTTTATGAACGAAATCCATTTTAGAAGCATTCCCCGTGTTCTCGCTGTTTTCCATACGCGGAGTCCGCGTGGAGTGACTCCCTCGATTCTCGCCGTTCCCTTCGATTCCCCGAGGAGTCCACGGGGAACGGCAAGAATACGCCTTAAATGAACGGAGCAAAGTCGATGGTGCCGACGAATTCCAAATACGCTTTAAATCACTGTTTGATAGTGCGAACCAACGACAGAATTTCCGCCCAGACTTTCTGCACTTTCATCATCAAGTTGAACAACTTCTAATTTTTCCATATGGAACTGATGATGGTGCTGAAAATCTGGGCAGTCTGCCGGCAACTACAGGAGGGGTATTAAACCTCGAATTTGGCCTAAAAAGCTTTGAAAGAAATTTCAGTGCAGTCCTAACGAGGTCCTAACTGTCAAGAAGGAAACCCTAAGTGACCTAGGACCTGTTTTATACTAGACAGAAACTTGTAAGGTTTTCAGGCCAAGTTTGAGGTCATATAAATTCGAGGTAAGATACCCCTCCTGTAACCCTGATCGCCTGTTCAAGGCATGAAAAAATAACTTGATTCCATGGCATTAGTAATAAGACTGTTTGACCATAGAAGTTGGATGGGGGGAAGGGGGTAAAAAATCAGTCCGTTCACATACCTTGACTTGTAACAGAATGTTGCCGGCAAAAGAGACTTTGGCATAAAAATCCACTGAGCGACTCTCATCAACATCTAAGTCGTTAAGGGTAAGAACAGCTTCCTTGGTCATAGGAGCTACGTCGTCAGTAGATGGGCTTGCCGTGATGAAAACTAGAAACAGTATCAGATTACTCCAACTATCACCACAAAAATTGCTGTTCTTCTAGATGTGTCCAAATGGCGGATAGAAGGAGTTGAGGATGTATCCGATAAAGTATTTTTAATTAGTCCAAAATACGGAGGGGGCGAAGGGGATTGCCGAGCAGCTATAAAATCGATAGAGATGCAGCTCTACACCTTTATGTAGTGCGTATTATTATTATTACTATTATTTATTTTTCACCCAAGTCGAAAACAATTTATGACACTTGTGGAGTGAAAAAAATAACAAAAATATAACCACGATTCCTTGCCATAAACCACAAATGTCACATGATCAGATCACTAGTGAAGAAGTGTACTATAGGAAAACGAAAAAGTCAGGATCCCTGTTCTTTGGTTTTCTTCTTCTTCTTCCTAAGTCAGGATCCCTGTTCTGAGGCAGAATTTTGAAACTGTTTTGATTTTAATTAACGAACCCGGCTCCTACTTCAATATTAAATTCACCAACGAACCCAGGTCCGACTTCGGACTTTTTCGCTCGGGCTTATGAATTCCTTACGAAAACTTTATCCAAGTCCAAAAGTCTTAAAGTTTAACTGAAAAGCCAACTTATTTTTATGTCATTTAGTTGAATAATTTTGGGTTCTGCAAAGGGAATTTTTGGTTTTCCACTATCTACTTTAGTTATGACGTTCAGAATATCTGCGGCCGTCCCCACAGCGAAAATTCTACTATGACGCGGGAAATTTTTATCTAAACATAAACAAGGCTTTTTAGTGGGCAGTGGCGATATTGGTGAAGATTGCTTAGTGCCTGAACACAAAAAGTCATAAATCTTTCTTGTAGGGCATACAACAAATTAGAGGTACCGCAAATCACACGGAAATTCCACTATTTGAAAATCTGATTATTCCTGAATAGCGGAACAACCACGAAACGCATTTTCAGCGGGTCTTCAAGCCAATTTAAGTGAATAAGTGATGGGTAACTAGATTGTCCTATCACAGTCCTTTTCGGTTAAACTTTAACATTGAAACGAACAAGGATCCGTCTTTCTTCCGCCTACTATGCCACAGCTAGACAAACATCGTGAGAGCCTTTTGTTTCGTCCAACGTTCCACAAACTAAATTACTAATTGATTTCCAATTAAGCAAAAATGCTGACCGGCAAACGGCCTTCACCGTACATATATGAAGCACTAACAATACAAAATCGCACATGGGGTGACCGTACTCCGTATGCACTATGCATGGGCGTGGTCACCGGTCAAAAAATCATTCCCATATAAACGCTGGTTATCCAAAATGTAAATCAGTTCAAATTTACTACTGAACATAACAGGATTGGACATTTTCTGTTCTCCCCTACAACAATCATCATGAAAGTAAGTTACTACCATTCCTTCTAAAAACATGGGATAAAACTTTGTCAAGGTGTTTTTCTCTCAAAACTGAGGAGTACAAAATATAATATATAAAACAAAACTATACCTAAATCAACTTATCCATTCAATTACACTATAGATAGGTTATTTGACGGCAAGCAGAGCCCCCTCAGACCCACGAACCGACCCTCACAAAGGGATTATTTGCTTTATCTATCCTTATGTGCCCATCGATCCCTTATTTGAGCTACGGCTGAAACTCTGATGGAGTTTGGTGTCAAATATGCTCCTACAGTTCATAAGCTTATTTTTCCCCCTGAAAATCTTTCGAAAAGACTTCCTCGTAAGGTACTTCTGTTAAAAGACTACACTGTCAGAAGTTTCATAACAGATCGCGCATAACACTTTCAAGAATAACACCTTTTCACTTAGAAATAAAGTGTTATGACCAATTAAGTTTACACTATTTCGTGCTTAGATCTCCAACAACACCTTCAATTGGTGAAAATACTACACTGTCAGAAGTTACATAACGACAACAGAAGGATGCCCGGTTTCACCAGATAACACTTTGGGATGTTACCTGTTATGTTTCTTTCGTTCCAGTTAGTATTTTTACCAATTGAAGGTGTTGTTGGAGATCTAGGCACGAAATAGTGTCAACTTAACTGGTCATAACACTTTATTTCTAAGTGAAAAGGTGTTATTCTTGAAAGTGTTATGCGCTATCTGTTATGAAACTTGTGACAGTGTACATCCAGTTCAATTTTTGTACTTAACTTTATTTTAAGTTATTAACAGTTATTTAAGTTACGTAAAGTTAGGAAATTTTTTTTTGCCCAAAAATTTGTATCTATCTTGTTCAGGCCAGTAATCTCTCTTTGTCCTTGCAGTTCTTCATCGTTTGCGCACTCGTCGCTGTTGCCGCCGCTGCCCCGCAGTACCCCAAGCCGGACTACACCCCGGAATACAAACCCGAATACAAGGCTGACTACAAACCCGCTTACAAGCCAGAATACAAAGCTGAGGTAAGTTCCCGAAAACTAAAGTAAGTTCAACGAAAACTAACTCTACCTACACCTCGTACCTAATCCGCTTCAGTTTCAACGCGATACTTACGAAACTGTTTCTTGAATACTTTCTAAACATTCTTCTTCACATTCTTTCTTTCAACACCTCCTCCACTATTATCCTTCATCTCCAACATTATTATTCTCGCAAGGTTTCGTGATTTTTTTTAGCATCTCTATCAAATTTTTACGACATGTCACTGCACGATCTCTCAGATTTTCTTGCAATTGGTTTCTTTGTGTCTCATTAGATGACTCCTTTTGCTGTGCGAAAGATAAAACACAAACGGGTTGGGTTGAATACCACAAATTGGGTTGATAAGCTCTGGCTCAAGAAGATTGCAACATATTTTTTGAAGACACCATAATAATGTTGACCACCACCCCACGCCGGGCTTGGTCTGTAACCACTTAAATTCATATTTTCTTCCTGGCAAAAATGTGGTTGCTTTGATGCATAGTTACTAAGCTTCACCAAAACTGTAATGAGCGAATTAACGAATATTTTTACAGCTGCTCGCAAGACAAGGTTGCCATAAGGGCCGAAACGTCTACACTGACAGGACAGGTCGAATTCATTCCCTGTATTTTGTTAAACTCCCTTTCTACACTGAACGCTGCTTCAGTTTGGTATCTAGCTGGATACAAACAAAAATACAATTAGATATTTTAAATATGTCTGTCAAGATTGACTGTAGGCTATGTTTGACCAATACCAGCTATTTGGATTGTCGACGTTCCGGATATTAATAAATACTTTTCTATTACAGCACAAATACGACCACCACCCATACCAATTCGCCTGGGCCGTAAAGGACGACTACACCTACAATGACTACGCCCACGAGCAGGTCACCGACGACAAGGGATACACCAAGGGAAGCTACCGAGTCCTTCTCCCAGACGGCCGTGTCCAGACCGTAACCTACACCTCCGACGCTTACACCGGATACGTCGCTGACGTCCAGTACTCCGGCGAAGCCAAATACCCCGAATACAAGCCTGCCTACAAAGCAGCCTACCCCGCACCAGCTTATGAGGCATCCAAATACTAAGCGACTTTAAATAACCTATATCAATCTATTATGTCGAATATTTTTCTACGCGAATACAGTTCTATCACAGTTTAACTTGTGTCATCATCGTCGTGTGTCCATGCTCATTCCAACCGCAGCCGAGGGGTGGGTATATAGCTTCGAAGATTCTGGTATCATTTCCGTGCTAGTTAATACATATTTGAGCTAACGATAGAAAATTTGCTCGAATGCACCTTCGTGCCAAGACAAGACAGTCGTCAATGTATGCCTGTGAAGAGAAATCAAGTCTCTGAGCCAATAGTGCGGTTCTGGGGTTCCCATGGATTCGCTTTCCAAACGCAAAGCGAGTATCCGCCGAGTGCAAGAACAAACGGAAAGTCGTTGCGCCTTTACTGCTTCTCGCTGGTTTGCCGAATCCAGCTTTCCTCGGAAAGCGAAGCGAGTTTAGCCGTAGTCTCAAGATCACACGGAGGATAAAAATAACCTAAGGGAGCTTTCCAGACCTCCAGAATCACCCCAGCAGCTATGTCATATGGCCATTTCTCACTGGCTGCTTGTATTCATGGATAAACAGGCGAGCTACTATTGCAGAGCAAATAGTTACTGGAGAAAATGACGTCACTGACGTTTTAAAACTGAATGATGGCTCTATACAGCTTCCAAATCTTGATAAAGCCAAATAAACACGATTTATTGTGTCCTTTCTGCTTTAAGGAGGTCGACCTTATCGGGAAGATCGACCTTAGGGAAGCCCGGCTCGACTCCTCAAATCAGCAATCGGTTCGCTCAGCTGGGGTTCGGGGGAAAAGCCAGAAGCGTCGGATCTGGCCTGGAATCACGCATTACAGCACGTACATACCCCTAAAAGGGTGCACATGTATTCACTTGAATCACGAAACATCAGAACGTGGAGAAAACTTACAATTGCATGCAAAACAAGCATAAATAATAATAAGATTATGCAGCAATAATAAGATTATCCTGGCCGGCTCGATCAGTAAACTAATCAATGGGCGTTGCAAATGCGTTTCCGTCCGGAAATGATAAAACCACACAAAAAATCACAAATAGGCCTTGCAAGGCAAACCGCATACGAGATTCGACGGTTAGTAGAACTAACCCCAGACTAAACTTCGCATACTCAAGTTGCGCACACATTCCACCGAAACAAGATTTTGCTGTGTTGTCAAAGGGGATGTTGAATTTCAGACCTGGGGGCACTCCAGGCCTACACGGAATCCCTCGACAGCAGATAATTTCTGTCATATCATCACACCCCTCGGCCCTCACCCCCACCCCAAAAAGAACACTAGAAGCATACCAAGAAGAAGCATTTCGGGGATAATAATAGTTGAGCGATTAGGGAGGTGGTTCAGCACTAATTACAGCTTTTCTCTAAATTACCTTTTGATTCTTCTTCGGAGGTCGGCTTTTCTGGCTGTCCTGTGAAGAAAATCTCCAGAGCGTCGATTTTGCTCAGCTCACGATTGGTGATTTTAAACTTCACCTGATACCATTCCTTCACTAGTGCTGGAGCTTCATGAACTAGACTGATCTCAACGCTGGCAGCTTTCGGTCTAATATCTGTACTGGTCAGGGGGAGGATTTCACCGATCGTCATCCGTTTATTCCAAGGTTGCCTGAAAGACAACATTTTTAGTCAAGATCCGTGAAAGGAAATATTTACTGGAAAAGGAACAAAACTAGATTTACGTTGCCTGGGCATCCTGAAGTGTTGTAGCAGCTTTTGGTCTAGTTACTGTGCTGAAGGCTGTAACTCGCCACTAAGTTATGCGTTTCTGCTCGGCACAGGAATTTCTTTTATTCCCGCCCAACGTTCCTTGATTTTAAGGATTTATCACTTTCAAATGAGCAACCGAATCAAAACGCAACTTTAACTCCTTGACGGAAGTTGAAGCGCAACTTTGAACCCTTGGCGGAAGTTTCTGTGGCGACTACCTTCCTTTTGTGACACACTGGAATGATGTTAACCAGCATTCCTTGAAACCACGTTTCTGCTTTGATGATGATGAAATTTTATTTACGCACTAGACGAGAAGAAAGAAAGAGTGTAGTACTGATAAAGAAAAGGAAAAACTACACTGAGCTTTGAATAGGTAACGGAGTAAATTCACAGGTTCAAAAAATAAACATAAAACAAGAAAAGAGACTATTCGGGTCTAAAATGGAATGCGGAAAAATGGGCAAGGGCAGAAACTTTCGAACTTTCGAGTGGAAAGCTCCGTTCTAGCAGGCACTAGTTACTGCTAGAACGAAAAGTGTGGACCAAAATCTGAAAGTGCTTAAGATGTGCGATCGCTCCCTGGCCCTGTAGTGAAAATATCTTATTCGAGTAAAAAACTAAATTTACAGAAATAAAGTAGCATTTCCCCACGAGTACCCTAATGCGTAAATCTAAGTGTTGCGCCGCAGATCTTATTGACAATAGCATCCGGAGCCGCGGTCGGTAGTACAGGTTTCTGTGTGAGCTTGCTCTCTCTTTTCTGTTATAGAGGGACTAGAATTTGAAATGATTAGGCAAGCACGTGATCTACTATCCCATGCACTTACCTAGCTGCAGCGAACTCGTGCGCAGGGTTGAAAGGGCTGAAATCTTCAGACTGTGAGCCCTCACAGTGGAAAAGAACATAGCGACTACTCAGGTTCCCAAAGAATGCGGACACGGATGATATCTGAAAAGAAATGTCCGTGTGATTTTAATTTGACGGGCCGAGACTTTTCGTCAACTCTGAATTCGGACGGATTCCGAGACGAGTCGTGCCTTGCTCAATAAACAACGAGACCAAGGCGAGTCCGTTATAAAGGCGTCCCGTTGTTTCTAGTTTCTTAATGAGGCTCTGTCATTAGTGGACTTGATTGTCTACGATGTCTATAGACTACAGATTTACAAATTCAATTAGAATTTATTTCAGATTTACTTATCCGGTTAGCAAGTCCCTTAGTAAAACAAACAACAAGCTCCTACCCGATGTCCGTGATCCAGCTTACCATAAGCGACTTACCAAGTTCGGTCTTACCCTCGATCTTTTATTTCAGCCGGTACTGCGCATTATTACTTTTTGCAATCTCTGCAAGACCTTTTATCAGATTTTGAGACTTCGGTTTAGACCTGATCAAATACTAGGCAAAAGCAAACTACCCTTCATAATGCATGACTTGTTCGACCCCCACAGACTCAACCGAAGGGTGTCCCGATTTTTCATTTTTCAGTTGCATATGATATTATCCAGGGTTTATAATTTATGTTCACGATCCACAGCCAGCAATCTGAAATGCAGCTTCAAGGAAATAAAGGTATCATTATCATCAATATTATTACCTACTCAAACATGCACAGAAACTGATATCTCAAGTTTACTCACCGTAATCGAAGAGCCCACGTCTCCTGGTTCAGCGTGAATACGGAACTCAAGCCTCTTCATTTCTTCTGGTCCAAGCTGCAACTTGATGGGATCCGAGAGTTGACAGACGTCAGCATATCTCGTGTTCGACAGCGCAACAGCCACCTTCGACAAACCGATGGGAAACGAAGTTAAGTTCCTGAAAAAGCGCAATGGTTCAAACATAGGTATTTGTGATGTTTTTTTGTCAATTCTTTCCCCTCTGTTCGGTACACCACGTGTTGACCATTCTGTGCACGACACTTTAGCGGATACAACTTCTCTTGTTGAAAATGTGTCTGATAGTTAGGCAGAAATCACATAAAACATAAAAACAAGTTATCGAAAGAAAAAAAAAATCTAATGATTAACTATATACTGGCCATATATGATTACATTACCCCATGACATACTTACTTAATGAAGACTTCAAGCACGACATCAGCATCGCAAGAATACTCCGCCTTCTGGAATCTCGCTTTCATTTCAATCAGCGACGTAAAAGTGTTCAAAGCGATGGTCGCCACACAACTGCTACTCTCCCACGACGAAGACTGCGACTGAACCAGACCTTCCTCCGGAGATGGCGCTTTTCCATCCAAAATACCCATCAAATTCTCGAAAATTCGCGCCTTTTCCGCAGCAGGCAGCATACTGTGGCTGCACACAATCTCAGCTCCTAATGTGAAGTAGTCACCCCGAAGTGCAGCCCCGTACGCTGACTTCAGGCCGGTCTGAAGGAGATTAGTGAGCAGAGACCACCAGCCGTCGCAGCGGAACTCCCATAACAGGGGGTGAAGGATCCTGAAAGAAATCAGTCCGGTCAGGGTTGCCGCTCGTGGTGAGTTATCACCAAATTTGGTCATTTTTTTCACACTAGCGACTACAAGATTCGTCACTGCAAAGGTGGAAACACAGCTGGCCAAATTGCTTTGTAAACACGCTAAGTCGCACTAAGTCATAGCCTAGAAATTATAAGCGACAAAACCTGGAAAATAAAATAAAAAATACCATAAGGCTACTTACGCTAAAGCTTCGCGGTAGTTTCCTGACTCGTAATGTTCCGTCGCAACCTGAGATACTAAAAGAAAATGCTTGAGTTATTTCAATTTGCTACAGTTCAAACCTAGACTAGTACGCCGTACTTCAACTGTCTTAAGGGACTTTTCCATCTAGAACGCACGAATCTTGCGTGTTTCTGTTAGAAAAAGTCATGAAAAGCTTTTTAGGCGGTTTTCGGCTCTTCCTGGCATTAATGCCTGTTATTTATAACGTTTAATCCATAACGTTTGCAGAATCATAACAGATAACATCCCAAGCGTTATCTGTTGAAACTGCTCATCCTTGTGTTATCTGTTATGAAGCTTTTGACAGTGTAGTCCGTGTTGTGCCCGGGCTGCGTCGATCCTTTCACATGGCGAGCAGTGTTGCCACTTTTCTCTGACGGAGCCTGTTACACCTCGTCGCAAAAAGCTGTGACATTCTGGCGCCTTCGAAACTCGGTCCTTGTTACCAATTATTCGCATGACATCTCGCTTTCCAGCTTCATAATTATATATGATTTTGCTTTTGTTACGTTATTGTCGGTCGCAGAATTCTTGCTCGCTTTGTCAAAGAAGTCGAAAATCCGTGAGAAATCGCAGAATTCTGCGACCACAGGCAACACTGAACGCGAGGGCTCTTGCGTTCTTTCCGAGCGAAACTGAAATGGCTATATAGCTCTGAGTAAAATTGTTAATATTTATGTGGCTTTGGATTTTCTGCGGGTTTTGTTGTGTAAACTTGAATTGAATCCAATTGCGTTGCGTAGATTTCCTAAACGCAACGCTTGTGTTGCGTTTTCGCAAAAACGCAGCAAGATTTGCGGAGTTCAGTGTGAAAGGCTTACGCTTCAACGTGAAAGTAGCATTACCATTCCTAAACACAATTTCAAATTAAAATTCAATTCACCACCAAGGAAAAACTAAACTCAGTTGATTCAGAATGAGAATTACTTTGACGCCAAGAGAAAACTATTTCTTGTCAATCTTTTATGCCTACTCCACACCCCTCCCTCAAAATAAAATATTTAAATGACTCACACAACTGTCTCTTTAGGCCGGGTGATTTTTGGCTCTGGAAATGCTCCACGGCTCGATTCAACAGTAGCACAATCTCTTTCTAGAAAAAAAATACGTCACTTGGGCCTAAACGAATCGTTCATATCGACCAACTCGAAACAAACCCATAATAATCTAATTGATTCCTGCAGGTGCATCTCTTCCAGCAACAGCCCAGTCTACCACAAACCCCTGATTTTGGGATAGCCTATGCCAAACGCTGGGTATATCCAGCATTTGTTATACATACCCTAAGCCTTACGCTGGAAACACTATGCCAAACGCTGGATACTGGAACCCATTAAAATACTGATGATTTGACTGAAGCTCAGAAATCAACCAATCAGAATTCATCCATAGTGAGGTAGGTCAGGGTCAGGGTACCAACAGCTATACAGCCACCAGCGTTTGGCATAGGGTATCCAGCATTAGGCATAGGCAATGCAAAACGCTAGATATACCCAACGTTTGGCATAGGGATCCATAAATCAGGGGTTTGTGGTTGACTGGCAATAGCCTGACGAGGACCCTCGCCAAAAAGGCCCCAAATATCGCTGACCATCATCGTAGCTGACTTTTCCGTTTATAGCCATTGTAACATCCGAGTGCCCGGAGTGGAGGCAAATAATTAATGGGCATAGTGGATAACATGCCTGTTTTAATAAATACTTTCATATGTCTCATGTCTTCATGTCTCAATAGCGCTTACCAGAAGCAGTCCACAGTTGAGGGGACCGGTTCTCGAGAACATCCGAGTTACCATTCCGGCTGGTTATGTTTACAACTGTGACGTGACGAGAGTGTGACGAGACGGGCGGACGACGTCACCAATTGATATGGTATTTTTTTTTTAATACAAATGAGTGTCTTAGGCAGTTGCGTTTAAATTTGGATAGGGAAAAGATTTGATATTATTATATAAAACTATAAAATAGTGGTATAAATTGAGAAACATGTTATTGTATGAAATTGTTTAGATATAGAAGAATAAGAAATTGTATATATTTTTGTATGAATTAGCATACAGGTCAATGTACGAAAATGAGAGATATGAACAATATGAATGAATGAATAAGTTTATTACCCATCTTTACATAACAAGAGCTGTAAGCTCATATGGCACTTGCAAGGCTTGGTAAAATGATGTAAGTAGGAATTCGCCAATGCGTGTGTTTGCTGTGATCATTTGTAAGCAAAATCGGACTGTTCTTAAGTGAAAATTGTACTCGGTTTAAGTGAAAGTTGTACTCTAATTGTACTGAAAGTTGTAACCCCACAGTACTCGGATCCGGTCCGGTCTTGTCAATTATGTATTTAGGGCTTGTGCTTATTCTTCCCCCAAAGTTTCATCCCGATCCGTCCACTCTGAACATGTCAAACAATTTCCGCCCCCCCCCCCCCAACTCCAACCAAAGTCACCGGATCCATCCCGGACTTGAAGTGTGACGTCTGAGACACGAGATCTTTCCAAATATCAAGTTTCATTAAGATCCGGTTCCCCGTTCAAAAGTTATAAATACGTCAACATTCCGGATTCTCCCTCCCTCCATCCCCCCCGGTGGTCAGATCGAGGAAATGACAATTTCCAAGTTAGTTTGGTCGGGTCCCTAATATGCCTGCCAAGTTCCATCGACCCAGCACATGTGTAAGTATCTTAAATCGGGATCACCGGAATTCCGGAACCCTCCCTCCAACTCCCCCCACAGTGCTCGGATCCGGTCCGGTCTTGTCAACTATGTATCTAGGGCTTGTGCTTGTTCTTCCCACCAAGTTTCATCCCGATCCGTCCACTCTGAATATGTCACATGATTTCCGACTCCCCCCTCCAACTCCCCCCAAAGTCACCGGATCCATTCCGGATTTGAAATGTGACATCTGAGACACGAGGTCTTTCCAACATCAAGTTTCATAAAGATCCGATTCCCCGTTCAAAAGTTATAAATACGTCAATATTCCGGATTCCCCATCCATCCACTCCCCCCACGGTGGTCGGATCGGGGAAGCGACTATTTCCAAATTAGTTTGGTCGGGTCCCTGATATGCCTGCCAAGTTTCATCGTCCTAGCTCATCTGGAAGTACCGTAACTCGAGATGTGTGGCCTGACAGACCGACCGACCGACCGACCGACAGACCGAAAAGTGATCGGTATATGGCACTTGACCGAAGCTGCAAGTGCCATAAAAATGTCACTGATGGAGTAGAAGAAAAGAAAAAAAATAAAGAAGAAAGAACAATGAACAACAAAGACACAAAATACAATTTTAACTTTGTAAACTATTTACACTATTTTAACTTCAAAAAATGCATAAATAACTAATAAACTTTTTTCTTTAACTATTGCTTAATTGCTGGATAGAGGCTGTTGAGAGGGTCGAGGGATTCAATATATGTGAATTTTTAAAGTTTTATGTGAATTAATATGTGAATTATTAAAGTTTAACTGAAATTCTGCAAAGGTTTTTTTTTTGTTTTCCACTACCTGCTCTAGTTATGACGTTCAGAATGCGTCCGTACCCACAGCGAAAATTCTACTATGACGCGGGAAATTTTTATCTAAACACAAACAAGGCTTTTCAGTGGGCAGTGGCAATATTGGTGAAGATTGCTTAGTGCCTGAACAAAAAAAAAGTCATAAATCTTTCTTGTAAGGCATACAACAAATTAGAGGTACCACAAATCACACGGAAATTCCACTATTTGAAAATCGATTATTCCTGAATAGCGGAACAACCAAGTAACGCATTTTCAGCGGGTCTTCAAGCCAATTTAAGTGAATAAGTGATGGGTAACTAGATTGTCCTATCCCTGTCCTTTTCGGTTAACTTTAATGGAAATAGTGAACAGCAAAACCCAGAATGAAGTTGTACGGGTCGTGTAACTTGTAAGGGTGTTATCAACCAAAACCTGTAAACACATAAAATAACAAAGAGAAGAGGAAGAGACGGTTCTTGGAAACTGTGGTCTTACCGAGTGATCTACAGACGACTTTTCAATATGCTTTAAGTATGCGATGCCTTCGGCTTCTCTCTCTGCGTCGGGTGGCTCAATGCTGACCTATAAGATAAGATAAGATAAGATTTTATTTGCGCTAAGAGCCAACGGCCATGGCAAATACATATAGAAAAAAAAAAACAAAAAAAACACAAAAACACAAAAAACATCAACATACACACGCAAAATATTAACTCCTATAAGCACCTATCCCTATGGGCTAGGGCTACCCTAGGGAACCTCACCAACTGTTTTATATTTCCAAAACAATTATTCCCCATTACACCACACATCCATTCTTCATCCATTCCCCTTCCATTCAGTCCAAAAATTTCTAGCCTAAGTTCACTCAGACTTTCGCATTCACCCAATAAATGTTTTAAATTCTCATCCATGCTACCACACATCGGACATGAGTACGGACCGGACCGACCCTTTGCCCTCCCAATATACCGTCTTCTCTCCCCCAATGGCAGGCTGTCTGCCCTACAACTAATTAAATCCCGTATTTCCTCCCTTTTCAAACCCGCTTTAAAATATACTTCCTCCCCCCACATCTCTTTAATTTTTGCATAAAACCTCAAAGACATTGACTCATCCTTGGCCACCTGCCAAGTTTGAATTTCCTGGTCCAACAGACGACTTTCCACCACCTTTCTCACATCACCCACAGGGAGTCCAGGCCCATCACCATTATTCCAAAATTCTGACAAACCGCAATGGTCCAACATCTGCCTCGCCTGGGATGCCCACGAATCTTTTTTGGAGTCCCGAATGCTTTCCTTATATGCTGCCTTGGCGACTCGAACCCGTGGCATCTGCAGCAACTTCTCCCAAAATGAGATAATACTTACCCATCTCTTTTTCCTTAAACTACTTAGGCCCAGGTCACCCATCAGAACTATCGAATTTATTTTATTTGCTCTAACTTTGCATACTTACCAAATCCCCAGATCTCGGATGCATAATGTATAGCCGGGATCAGGGGCGTCGCAAGTCCATTTTTGTTGGGGGGGGGGGGGGGGTGCAGAGCCAAAATTTTACCGAATCTCTCAAAAATTTTACCGAATCCTAGAAACTGAGAATTCGAGGTTTAAATTATGGAACATGAAACGATTACGTAGGAAGAATAACATTACAGGGCAGCATGAAAGACGATAAGCCAACTATTAGGCGGCGTTTTGCCCACTTGGAGAATATATTGCCGGGCGCGATTGCAGTAACAGCTACTATCTATTATACCCAAGAGAAAATTAAATCAAGCGCCGCAGGCGAAATTTTGTTTTCTGTATGCTAAAATTTAACTGCTTCTCTTACAAATTCCATCATTTACCGTCGACTAAATACCGAGGCTCTAAGAAGTTCCGGCAACAGCAGCTACTATAGTTTAGTCAATAGCGCCGCAGGCGAGATTTTTTTTAAGTTAGCTTTTTCCTGCCAAATTTAACTATTTCCATCCAGATTCTAGCTTCGAAATCCCAATCCTAAAACTGGCTTAGAACCCCAGTTAATTGACGCACCCTTCTACAAAATAGAGAATATTTATGATACATTTATGATTCGATTTTTTTGGGGGGATCCAAGATAAAAGTAAGGACTATCGATGAAATCATAGATCAGTCCTCTTGTCTGCGACCAGTGCTTCACTCGACCTCTTCCGAGTTTCGAGGTTCGTGGTACTCCCGAATCCTGGCAACTATACCGAACAAATTATCGAATCCCAGTTCTTATACCGAAAAAGTTTAGACCGATAGCATGTTCGGGATTCTGGATACCTGCCGTTTCCCGGTTTTTGTACCGAATTGTGGGATCGAAAGACTACCGAATAATATTCGGATTTGGTATAACTTCGTCGAAACTGGATTCGTGGTAACTACCGAATCTTGGATATCATACCGAATAAACTACCGAATCTCAATCATGATACCGAATAATTTTCGACCGATAGCTTCTTCGGGATTCTGTGTAACTACCGAATCTCCATAAATATACCGAATAGTTCTGGCATCGAAAAATTACCAAATAATTTCAGGAAATTCTCTCACCGAATTCGTGATAACTACCGAATACTGGCAATTATACCGAATCCCGATCGTTATACCGAATAGATTTGTGCCGACACCCTATTTGGGATTCTGTATAACTACCGAATCCCCATATATAAATATACCGAATAGTTCTGCTATCGAAGAAATACCGAACAATTTTAATGAAATTTTGGGCCTCCGGCCCAAAATTTTACCGAATCTCAAAAAGTTGGGGGGTGCTGCACCCCTCGCACCCCCCCTTGCGACGCCCCTTGCCTGGATAATTTTTGTCTGGAAAACCTGTTTATGTAACTTCATATCTTCTATAACCCTTAACTTACTTCTTAATACCATATTTGTACATCGCTTACCTTTGGCTACGCTTGCTTCAACTTGGCTCCCGAAGGAACCATTTGACTTAAACTTATGTCCTAAATAAATAAATTCTTCCCTAAACCCTATTTTCTCTCCCCTAAATTTCAATTTAACTTCATCTTCTAAATTTCCCCCTTTCCTAAAAATCATTACAACCGTCTTCGCCACGTTTAGCTGCAACTCCTTTTCCGCCAAATATTGGTCCAAAAGGTTCAATAACCTTTGTAGGTCCGACCGATTGTCTGCTATCAACGCAATGTCGTCAGTCGTCAAAGAATCAAGTAAGGTAACAAATCTCAACGGTCTGCAGAGACGGCTATGCTGCCTAGTGTTGAGACGAACTATCTTTAAAGTAATAGTTACTATTGGTAGAGGGGTGGAAAACGCTCTCTGTTTAGCGTCATTTATATATATATACATCTGTTTATTTACCCATCTTAATACCAGCATGGTAAAGATGGAGTACAAAAGAAACATAAAAAGAGATAAAAAAAACACTTATAATGAATTATGATAAACATAGCCCTAGAACACACTAAAACAAACACGAACTACACTGTCAGAAGTTTCATAACAGATCGCGCATAGCACTTTCAAGAATAACACCTTTTCACTTAGAAATAAAGTGTTATCAAGGAGGCACACTCGTGCCTCTTTAAAGAGGCGAACCACGACAATGTTAAGCGATCTTCGGTTCCAGTGGTCGCAGAGGGATGGGGAGGGATGCATTTCGTAGACCGAGCTCCAACTAAGAAACCTGCCAAATTTCATCCCCCTCCGACTTTTCCTTCATGGGGAAAATCTGGCCGAAAGTTTCGACCCCCCAACCCCACCCCCCCTTTAACGTTGTCCGATCGGGCTGAAATTCACAAGTTAAGGTCCCCTAGGGCCCAGGAGCTTATCCGCGAAATTTCAGCTCGATCCGATAACTCCTTCCCTGTTTTCCAGAAACCACGCATAGCCACTTAATGTTCATGTTCTCCTTTTGTTTTTTTTTCGCCACGCCTACAGGTCACAGCCGACATCGGATCTGGGTGTACGAAGACTCATTCGACGCGGAATTCTCCGAGTAATTTTGCTTGAAAGTTTCGTCGGAAAATCCTAACCCCCCGATTTTCTAGCTTAGAAAAACCCCATTTCCCCATAAGAGCCCATGTTAAGTTTTTTGTTGTTAAAAGTTACGAATTTCAACATTCAAGTACATCAAAATGATCAGCTCGACATGGTGAGACTGACTGAAAGCTTCCAAAAATTCTGTCTTAATCCGTAAAATTTTTATTTGAGAAAAATGACAGAAACCCTTTTTTTTTTCTGCCACGCTTACAGGTCACAGCCGACATCGGATCTGGGTGTACGAAGACTCATTCGACGCGGAATTCTCCGAGTAATTTTCCTGGAAAGTTTCGTCGGAAAATCTTAACCCCCCGATTTTCTAGCTTAGAAAAACCCCATTTCCCCATAAGAGCCCATGTTAATTTTTTAAATTCTTAAAAGTTACGAATTTCAACATTCAAGTACATTAAAATGATCAGCTCGACATGGTCAGACTGACTGCAAGCTTCAAAAAATTCTGTCTTAATCCATAAAATTTTTATTTGAGAAAAATGACCTTAAATTTTTCCGAAGCCAAGAGCGGGGGGTTAGGGGGGCGGCAGCCCCCCACAACAAAAAACCTGTACAAAAGAGTCTTTAAAAGCGGGGGGGTTGGGGGGCGGCAGCCACCCAACTTCCTCTCCTAATTCCTGTACGAGGAGTACAGGAATTATTAACTTACATCCACCATGGATTGTAGAAAAACGTACAGAAATAATATGAAAAAAACTTCGTTTTCTTAAAGAGTTAAAGAGGCTGCGTCCCAAAGTCGAACCTTAAAACGTACAGGAATTAGGAGAGGCAGTTGGGGGGCTGCCGCCCCCCAAACCCCCCGCTTTTAAAGACTCTTTTGTACAGGTTTTTTGTTGTGGGGGGCTGCCGCCCCCCTAACCCCCCGCTCTTGGCTTCGGAAAGGCCCTCTTTTAATTAACAAAAAATACAAAACAGGTTTTTGTTTGCTACCCTACCCCCACCCCCAGCTCTTAGCTTGTGTGCTCTGTGTCTGGGAAACAGTTTCAATAATTATGTTAAAATGTAAATGGAGTGGTCAACTTCATTGTTACTAATTACTAGTTTCGGCGCAATGGTTCTCCTGTCCTCTTGTGTTTAACATTTTTCGAAGTTATTCCATTATTCATTCATTTCAATTTTTTGTTAATTAAAAGAGGGCCTTTCCGAAGCCAAGAGCGGGGGGTTAGGGGGGCGGCAGCCCCCCACAACAAAAACCTGTACAAAAGAGTCTTTAAAAGCGGGGGGTTTGGGGGGCGGCAGCCCCCCAACTGCCTCTCCTAATTCCTGTACGTTTTAAGGTTCGACTTTGGGACGCAGCCTCTTTAACTCTTTAAGAAAACGAAGTTTTTTTCATATTATGACCAATTAAGTTTACACTATTTCGTGCCTAGATCTCCAACAACACCTTCAATTGGTAAAAATACTACACTGTCAGAAGTTACATAACGACAACAGAAGGATATCCGGTTTCAACAGATAACACTTTGGGATGTTATCTGTTATGTTTCTGTCGTTCCCATTAGTATTTTTACCAATTGAAGGTGTTGTCGGAGATCTAGGCACAAAACAGTGTAAACTTAATAGGTCATAACACTTTATTTCTAAGTGAAAAGGTGTTATTCTTGAAAGTGTTATGCGCGATCTGTTATGAAACTTCTGACAGTGTACTTATACATGATTCAAAGTCAGCTTGGGGGTGAAGGAGTATTTGACAAAAATCTTACCTTTCCTGGCCTCCACGGTCTCTGCCCATAGAACTCCAAAGGCACGTCAAGAAGCGCCATATCGGAAGGAGCAACGCCGGTTTTCACAGATTCCCGGAAAAGTCTTTTCCGCCCCTGTGCATGACTTGCGGCTTGCTGAAAGTAGAAACCGGGGTGTTCCTTCTGGATGGCCGGTAAGCCACCGGCGATGGCTTCTTCGAAAACTGAGCCAAAGATCTCGTACCTGAAGCAGAAAATAACCTGAACGTAGACGCATAGAAAGCGTCATCTACTCCCATTTGGAACTCCAACATTACAAAGTCTATGGCAAGCGGCGGTAAAAATGGATGTTTTCCACAATACGCAATGATATAATTCGAGGTAGCTTACCCGAAAGTAATGGATAAAATGAAATTCTGACAGTGCTAGTGAGTAGGGCTCTTTTTGGCCGCAGGATAATATTTAGTTTTTGTTTTAATTCACATGTGATATAAAGGATCCTTTTTAGGACATTTTAAGGATAAACGCGTTTCTCTATTTATTTATTAATGTCACTCCGTACTAGTCGTATCGTAATCCGTACGATAAGATAAATCCCCAACACCTATCGCCAAACTGTAATGTATACAAAAGGTATATATACCAGTTCTACTCAAGAAAGTAACCCCAGTTAGAGACTTAGGCTACGTGGAATATATATAGGCCTACATTTCGTAATATTTCCCATATTCTGCCCAATATTTCGCATATGTTTCGATTAAACAAGAAGAAAAATACAGGAAAAGGCAACCAGAACACGGTGTTCAAGAGTACTTGCAACTCACTGAAATACTGGAGGGTTTCAGCGGGATTGCGGGATACCTTTCCAGCGAGCGAAGCGCATCGCGGAAACTATGGGAATCGTTCCCGCTGGACTGACCGCGAATACGAACGGAGCTGAAACCAACGCGGAAAATTACAAATTCTATACTTTTTGGAATAAATATGGTTCACCAGACATTTCTTCGATTGTCATATGTTCCAACAAAGTCAATGACGCTTGCCGTGTTTTTTCCATACGTTAGTGAGACTTGCCATGTTTCACGGTAACCACCATACTTTCAAAAATTCTCACCAATTTTTTGCAGATACCACGGTTTCTGATATACGGTCTAAAGTTTTTGCAGTTCTCGTGGTATCTGATACCACGGTCAAAAGGCGTTTTTGCAGTTGCCGTGGTATCTGGGCAGTTGTCATAGTAACTGATATTCAGATATCACGGTCCGACCGTGGTATCCGGTCGTCGTATCTCAAAAGTCATCTCAATTTCATCAAATTTTGTCAAATTGGTGAGAAAGAAGTTCAGCACAGTGATGTAACTGGATATCAGTTTTTCTTTTGGGATGACTTAGAAAAGTGCAATTTCGGCAATAGTCGTTTTTGAAGTGGACCGTATATCAGAAACCACGGTAACTGCAAAAACGACTAAATGCAGATCCAGTTATCGTGGTAACAGATACCATCGTATCCGCAAAAACGCAACTATTGAACTTTCCGCGGAGCTTTCCACTAGCTTTCTGGAATCATTTTCGGAGAAAGCTACTTCGGTTTACGCGAAACCGGGCGGAAAGTTCGGCTCCTTTCCCAAGCAGCGCTAAAGCTTTTGGGAAGTGACTCTGAATTTCATTTTCAGCCCGCGAAAACCCTCCCATGACACTAGTTCGTCCTACACACGATTGCAGATAATATGCCACTGATAAAAACGAAAAAACTCACTGATTGGCGAGCCATGCCTCGTGCTCAAATTCCAGCTCCTGCGGTCCCACATACGCCCTGAAATGATCTAAATGACTTTTGAAGTGGTTAATGGCATCTCGCGGCTGGTTCTGAGTGAAGTTTATCTTCCATATCTTGTACGCGATGATGGTGGAAACAGTCTTGATCTCATTGATGTTGTTGTCAACAACGCGGATCTGAATGAGGTTTTCGTAGGCTTGCAGATAATGTCTGAAAAATTCAAATTCTTTTATTTTCAAAAACAGCGAAAAGGCGGCAATCTGCTGAAATTTTGTTTTCTTGTCAAGATAGATATGTTAAAGGACACTTCGTATAATGACAGTGCAACCTACTCTCGTAACTGCGTTCACTTATTCTTAAGCCCGGAGACCCAAATTTCATACGTTACGTTCTAAACCCGCTAACCAGACACCTCACTAATCTTTACATTTGCCACGATTCACTATTTTCCATGCACATTATGCTCCCGACGATTGTTGGCGCATCATGCTATCAATGCGTAAAACCGGTTATCTGAATTTTGCCGAGTTTTTGCTAGAAGTCAATGGACCTGGAAAAAGGCTTTAAACAGCCAAGCCATGGATAATTTGCTAAAAGCAGAGCATAGTTTTACAGTAGGTATTCAAATAGTTTTAAATACTGGAAAATAAATAGTAAATAGTGCGAGGTGTGCTTAAAAAAAAATATATATAACAGACAGACAATTCAAGTCGAAGAAAGTGTTCTGAATAAATAATAAGAACTAAACTGGAAATTGTGCGGCTGCACGAAAGAAGGCACGAAACTGCGCTCGTAACACGTGTGCAGTGGTACAATCGGCTGTAATTTCGGGACAGGTGCAGCCGCTGTGAGATGGAGCCAAGGTCTTTCAGTCGAGAACAACGGAGGAAGTATATCGCGGAGGACGCGGTGTTCCTGGAGGGATTTCAAAATTTCCCACACAAGTTTTTCCGAATTAAGTTGGAAATCCTACAGTCATTGCACGTAAGGGACCTTAGGTTCTTTCGATGCACTACAGAATGTTCATGGTCTAACCGTACACTATCTACATACACTCATAATATCACTCTCTGGCAACGGAACTGCTTTCTAACGTCTGAGGTAAGTTACACATCTTCGATAAAACGGCAGTTTCCCCTCCTAAATTCTGCCGTGAGAAATAATACGGCAAGATTGAGAAATAATGTGATATTCTTTATAATTCAATGTAATATCATTTTAGTATGACATAATCTGATATAATTTTCCCATGCCAGAATATTTTCCCCTTCTTCACATAAAAATGATTTTATCTACGCGTTTATTCATGTTTTCTTCTCAAACTGTTACGTTGCCATACCAACTGATTGCGATGGATTTTTGTCGTCTATTTTATTTATTTGTGTACTTCGCTAGGATGATAAGCATCCGAAAATCTAGCAGGCAAACGCTACTATACTGTCAGAAGTTTGATAACAGATAACACACATTTGCGCATCCTTGCCTTAACGTTACGAGAATATATCCGTTACGACCCTTGCGAAGTTTTATGTTTCGAGAAAAAACTTCTCACGACCCTTGTACGTGTAACAATTTTAACGTCAAAAATATGCATTTAAAAGGGTCATAACACATAACGTTTAATAAAAGGATGCACAAACATGTGTTATCTGTTATCAAACTTCTGACAGTGTAGGACTCCTTCTGCGACGCCAGTCAAAAATAAACCATACGTTCCACCCAATAAATCACCAAAAGAGGAAAAAGCGTCGAAGCCGAGCGATTTTTTTTTTTTTGAAATATTGACCTTTATTGAAATTTAGTGATTTTCGCGTGAAAATCATCAAAACTAAATGACTCGGTACACAAAAAATGGCGATAAATAAACAACTGTGGAAACTGGTGCAACCATTACTAGTGTTGGGCGACACTCAACATCGACAACGATATCGGACCAAATATCGATATCGAATATCGAAACGTAAATATCGATCTCGAAAACGATATTTGTACATTTAAAATTCAAGGTTCAAGGTTTTTAAAGTTAGATTTTTATTTAACATTTAAAATTAGTGTAAAATAATCCAAAACAAGTTACATATCCGAAATTGGAGATATTTTTCGTAATTTAACTTTTATTTATTCGAAGTTTCAGGTGGTGCAAGATGCATTTTTTCGACAATTTTGTTCTTAAATTTTGGCGAAACGATACGTATACTACAGCAAAAAATGCAACCGAAATACCGATACCGATATATCGACTATCGAAAGTGAAGATATCGATATATCGAAAAATCTAAATATCGCCCAACACTAGCCATTACTGAAAAAGAACAAACTAAGGCGATACCTACTTCAAAGCGTTCCCTTGGTCTTGGCGAAGGTCGCAGTAGACTGCAATCTTGAAGGCGTGGCGCCCGAACAAGTAGGCGTGATTGGTCCGATTCAAGTGCTCCCTGTGGGATTTAACTCGGCGAGCTTCACTCAAATAATGTGCCTGAGCCATATCCAGAAAAGCTGCCTCAAGCCTAAAAAGAGATCATATCTGTAGCTGTCCAACAAGATTAGACGATCCCGAAGAAAATGTATAATCTGTGTCGGGTCTATGATCCTTAACTAGATTTCCGTATTTCAGCCCATTCGGTGAACCTTTAAAGGACCTTTTGCTTATTCTGCGTTTTATTTTATCCTTAGCTCCCTTATGGAATGATAAGCTCCCCGCCTTTCGCCATTACTCCAGGCGTATTCTCGCCGTTCCCCGAGGACTCCTCGGGTAATCGAAGGTAACGGCGAGAATTGAGGGAGTCACTCCACGCGGACTCCGCGTACGGAAAACAGCACGAACACGGGGAATGCTTCTAAAATTGATTTTGTTCGAAAAAAAATATTCAGTTGACAAAACTTATCTGGATCCACTTTCTTTTTGGTCTTGTTTATCCTGATTGTTCTTAATGACTTTTACATTGCACCAGCACGAACAAAAATTGATTCCCCTCCGAATCTGAAAGGGAGTCCTTTTTGATGATGGTGATGTTAAGCGGAGCATTCCCCATCCGTTGGGACTCGCGAGAATACGGGGAGTGAGTCCCCGGGACAAACAAAAACGCGGGAACTCCTCAAGTGGAGTCCTCGGGGAACGGCGAGACCACGCCTTTCGCTTTGTACCTACGACTTTTTAGCGATTTTTCCGCCTAGCCAAGTTCTCCTAGGCATGCAGCGCAAAATTCGCCGAAGGCTTCAAGGTCCACCGACAATTCTTTAAGCTTCAAAGAGTTGTTTTACATTTTGGAAGACGTGGTAGGCCATCAAGTCTATCTTCTGTTTTGGATTTCTTTTGTTTTGCTTGGTTTTCCCACTTTTTAACTACTTTTTAACTTTCATCATGGAAAGATCATTCCTGGTAAGAGTTGTGCCAAGAACAAATAACCTTATAGGACTTGTATTTAGTCCCATGCAGCGACTATGAATACCTCGACAAAACTGAGCGGACCTAGAGGTATTTACTCTAGCTTTTGAGCTAGAGTTTTTGTTTATCATCTTCGCTGTTGCTTATCGCAGAAAAGATAGTGCAGGAGGCTGGCAGGAGGCGTACTCCACGAGCTGACCCGCTCTGGAGCGCGTCCATAGAACCAATCAACTTTGAGTTCTACTTTTCCTCACCGGCGGGTTCACAGCGATTTAGCTATTTGCAGACGTAACGAAACGTGATATGGCGCGAAGCTACTAACCTCCGCTCGTTCGTAGCGGACAGGGTATGGGGAAATATTAATAGAGATAGGGAGACGGAGGTTCTGTCGGATTATTTGTTCTTGGTTGTGCTTTAATAAGCTATCAAACAGTCAAACTGTCTCAAAGTGATTTAACTGTAAGCTGAGGTCAATGCCTGGAGTACTGGAAAATGGGCGGGTGATGAACTATGACTGCTCCTACCCCAAGATCCGTAACAGCATCGGATAACGCATAGAAGTTGCGCGGACTTGAGTATGGGTATATTCCAGATACACTGGTTGGAAACATCATAGAGAGACTGATGCTTACACAAAGAAAACGGATATTTCTACACCATCATTGAAAACAGTAAAACAAAAGAACAAGGATACCATTCTTGACTTCGACAGTGAATTCTGGGGTTTGGTAACTACTCGAAACGTATAAGTTATTGGAGACATTTTCCTACCTCAAAAATGAGACCTTAAACGCCTTAAAGGCTTCAAACTTTTACATCTGACAATTATAGACCCATCTGACATCTGCCATCTGTCATCTGACAATTATAGACCCATAGCGCTTGCGACTATCTTGTCAAAAGTTTTTGAGCGTTGTCTTATAACTAAGATGAAGCCGTGGCTTAACTCTTCAGACTACCAGTCTGGATTCAAGAAAAACTCAGGAGTGGAGTTTGCTATTTACGTTCTAAAGTTCGTCGTACAGTATTTTCTTTTCTTCTCGACACCAGTGTTCGTATGCTTTATCGAGCGAAGCGAAAGCCGAAAGCCTTCGATAGAGTAAACCATCGTAAACTTTTGAAGTGCTTGCTTGATAGAGGCATGCCCCCAGTTTATGTGAAGCTATTAGCTTTTTGGTTCCAATCCCAAAAGTTCCAAGTAAAGTGGGGAACGGAACAAAGCAGTGCTTTTCTCCTTAAGAACGGTTTAAGGCAGGGAGGAGTTCTCTCACCTCTACTATATTCTGTATACGCCGACGAACTATCTAGGAGACTAGCTGAGAAACAGGTTGGTTGCTTTGTGGGTAGAGTGGTGTACAACCACCTACTATTTGCCGACGACCTTGCAATCCTCGCACCAACAATTTACGGTCTTAACCAGCTGCTTAAAGTATGCGAGCAATATGGAAGTGAATTCGATGTCCTTTTTAATACGAAAAAGACCTTCTGTATGGCCTTCCTCCCACGTGGATTCAGAGCTGGTCTGCAACCGGTGTTTTTGTCTGGTAGAGAAATAGAGTTTGTCCCTGAGTTCCGTTACTTAGGCTACATACTTACCGACTCCCAGTGTGATGATTTACACCTGAAGAAGTCGCTAGAAAGCCTCTTTAAAAGAGCTAATCTGCTGATCTGGAAGTTCGGGGACTGTAGTGAAGCAGTAAAGATTCGTTTATTTAAATGTTACTGCAATCAGTTCTTCGCAGTTGCGCTGGTTTCCCAGTGCAAATCTGTGTCCCTCAACTCCGCCAAAGTGGGATTCAACAAAGTGTTTCGGCGGTTTTTCCGACTGCCCACCATTTGCAGTGTCTCTGGTGAAATGGTCTCAAGGCGATGTCTTACATTTGATGAGATAAAACGTAAGGCTAGGTCAAGCCTATTTTTGAGACTCCACAAGTCGGATAATGTGCTAGTCAAACATGCAATTGACCCACTCTTCTCAAACCTGAAGATAAACCAAGCACTGCTCGAGTGATGGTTAGGATGCTGTTGTTTAGCCCTGTTATTTTTATTTTCTTTTTGTAGTGTATTGTTTATGGCGAAAGCTGAATATTAAATCTATCTATCTATCTATCTTTACCCCCAAAAAGTGGAGCACCCTACTGTTTGGTTTTTGCATCATGGAGTCAAAACCTGGCTTTCTAGTTGGTGCTGTCAATACCGACTCAGATCCATTTTCGTTGAGTAGGGTACAATCCCTGCGTTGTTCCACTGATACAAAGGCAAGACTAAAGTTCTCCTAGATAGAAAGACTTAGAAGCAGAGATGAATATTAGTGGTAAATACCTCATGGTATAGCCATGTAGGTGATCTGCATGGCAAGGAAGGGCAAACAAATACTTTGCCGGTAAGTCGCATGCCTGGCATAGAGCACCAGCCCGCTCAGTGGCGATTGGGTCTTCACCAGGAGGCATCGGTGGACCTTTCTGGATAAGTACCAATGCTATTTTACATCCTCTTGTTCCAATAATGGTCCTTAAAAAATAATGTTATAACATCTGAACAACAAAACAAAACGCTTCAACGTGTAGACCTACAGAACTAAACAAACTAACTAACTTAGGTATTTGAGAAGCTCTACACTGCCTTTTGCGCACCATATGTGAATTCTCCGAATGGACTACATTGTGTATTCAGGAAAAGAATCTACAAAGCATACGCTCCATGTAGGCTATTTCAAGTAGACTACCCCCGAATCCTGCTATACTTACCCCGTCGCAAGCACAGCCACTACACGACACACTGTTCGTCAATCCCCAACCCACTCCAAATATTCTTTTACAACGAACAGCATAGGACGTCAACCAAAATAATAACACTTTTGGATTTATCAATGACTTATGGCGGTTACATTTAAACGATAACAAGTAGGCTATAAATAAAAAGTCATCAATTCATAAAATATAAAAAATAATCGGTAACTATATATTTATATATCTACAATTATGAAATGACAATATATACAATTAGCCTAGGTCAACAGTACCTTGAAATATTTACAGTTAGAAGTCATTTTGTTGTATCGAATTAAATGTTTCACGAAATACGGCACGAAAGACTTGTGAAAACGATCCGACGAAGCAGCTGGAGGCAACTACGGACAATGCAAAGCCTAGCCTCGAAACAATCTCCTCCGGTTGTCCGCTTACCTGCTTACCAACCCATTAGCCGAGTCCTCATACAAATCAAACATCCTGGAGGTTATCTGAGTGTGCTTTAAATTTTACTCTTTACTACACTTATGACCTCGGGCAGAGCGTAATTAATCCTTATTTCATTCATTTATAACCTTACTTTAATCTCTGCAATTTCTCGACAACTTCCGTCTTCTTCTCAGGCCAGAGAGGATCATTCCAATCCAAGTCAGCAAAGCATACAGCTACAGATGGCAGTACTGACAAATGTTTCTCAAGCCATTTTGACTTCAGGATTCCTTTGGGGATATACCACTCATATGACGTTCTCTAGAATAAAAAATAAATTGTAAGAATGGTTGTTGACGCAGATCAGAGTCAGCAAATCTTGGATTGATGATCCAAGTAAATTTGACGGACATATTTTCTTAGATTATTCATGCTTATCACTTTTCGGTACAGCCTCTGATCATACGTTGTCTATTTCGCCTTTTTACCGTTCGGCGACGTCGCCGCTTCAACTGTAGGAGAGTACAGGGTTCCAAACGGAACTCTGTATATTCACAAGCTTCCAAGGAAGAAAATAAACTGTAGGCTACTTCAGAGTAACAAGAGCTACTAGCTCATATGGCACTTGTTACGAGTAGTGGTACGAGAAAGTAGAAGAGAACTTCACAATAAACACCCCGCCATTCAAAAATACGGTTCGGACCTAGAATTAGGATATCTAGGTATTTCTAGGTATTTTTGACGTATTTAGAACTTATGCTTGTTCTTCCCACCAAGTTTCATCCCGATCCCTCCACTCTAAGCGATTTCAAAGATTTCCGGTTCGCCCCTCCAACTCCTCCCAATGTCACCGGATCTGGTCCGGATTTAAAATGGGACGTCTGAGGCACGAGACCTTTCTAAATATCAAATTTCGGTTAAATACGATAACCCGTTCAATAGCTGAGCTTGCCACCGGATTCCGGATTCCCCTTCCATACATTCCCCCTCCCGGTTCGGATTTAAAATGGGGCGTCTGAGACAGGAGGTCTTTCTATATATCAAGTTTCATTAAGATCCGATCACCCGTTCGCAAGTTAAAAATACCTCACTTTTCGGATTCCCCCTCTCTCCACCCCACCCCCAGATGGTCGGATCCAGGAAACGACTATTCTCAAGTCAATCTGATCGGGTCCCATACAAGCTAGCCAAGTTTCATCGTCTTAGCGCATCAGGAAGTACCGAACTCGCGGGATCACTAGAAAGTCGGATCCCCCCCCCCACTGTGAACGGATCCGGTCCGGTTACGTCAATCACGTATCTAGGGCTTGTGCTTGTTCTTTCCACCAACTTTCATCCCGATCTCTCTACTCAAAGCGTTTCCCCAGATTTCCGGTTCCCCCCTCCAGTTCCCCCAATGTCACCGGATCCGGTCCGGATTTAAACTGGGATGTCTCAGACACAAGGTACTTCTTATCAAGTTTCATTAAGATCCAATCACCCGTTCGTAAGTTAAAAATACCTCATTTTTCCGGATTCCCCTCCCTCCAGCCCCCCTCCCCCCGGATGGTCGGATCGGGGAAACGACTATCATCAAGTCAATCTGTTCGGGTCCCTGACACGCCTGCCAATTTTGATCGTCCTAGCGCATCAGGAAGTACCGAACTCGCGGGATCACTAGAAATTCGGACCCCCCCCCCCCAACTCCCCCACAGTGAGCGGATCTGGTCCGGTTATGTCAATCGCGTATCTAGGACTTGTGCTTGTTCTTCCCACCAAGTTTCATCACAATCCCTCCACTCCAAGCGTTTCCCAAGATTTCCGGCTCCCCCCTCCAGCTCCCCCCAAAGTCACCGGATCCGGTCCAGATTTTAATCCGGTCGTCTGGGGTACGAGGTCTTTCCGAATACCAAGTTTCATTAAAATCCGATCACCCGTTCGAAAGTTATAAATTCAAAATATTCCGAATTCCCCCTCCCTCCACTCCCCCCACGATGTTCGGATCGGGAAAGTGACTATTTCCAACTTAATCATTTGGGTTCCCTGATATGCCTGCCAAGTTTCATCATCCTAGCTTATGTGGAAGTGCCCGAACTAGCAAAACCCGGACCGACCGACCGACGGACGGACAGAAATTGCGATCGCTATATGGCACTTGGCCGAAGGGCAAGTGCCATAAAAATGTAGGAGCTGAATGTAGTCTATCCTATCACACAGAAGCGCCACATATGAGGGGGGGGGCGAGTAACTCCTCTGCATACAACATACCTAGAATTATTGGATGATCTTTTAAACAGTTGTACATTAAAACGCATAAAGTATGCTTTTTTTTAGTTTTTCATAAGTTAATTACAAGGGCAGAAGGACCAAAAGACCAGGGAACAGGGTCTACTTCATGTTAAAGATTTGCCCAAGAAAGATTTCAACACTAAATATTCAAAACTCTGGAAGGCATGATATGAAGTAGGCTATCCATTTAAGTTGAACTCTCACCCTTGTGTTTGACTGGTCATAAACCCACAATTCCGAGGTTTCATGATTAAAAGACTAGCCTACCCTACAGTACAAACAGGAGAGACTACAATAGCACATAAAATTCTTTTATTTATACCCAAATCGTTGACCCGCCAAATAGGGGGTACTGGTCAGACAACAGTAGCCTAACATACGTTGTTGACAATCTGTAGCTAGTACAAAATAGCTTGGGTGTGCAAATCGTGGATTCTCTATCCAACAACGATGAATGATATCATCAATGGGGGAACAAGAAATGAGAAATTTGGACAGTAGATGAGGACTCAAGTATATTCAAATACTGCATAAAAACTTAAGTTTGAGATTAGCTAGTTGGTAGCGGAATGCTGTCACGGAGTTCTAGCAAAAATAAAAAAAAATGGCAGAAGTTTTGCCGTCGTTAGTTTCTCTACATATATGTCAATTCCGAAGATTTGGTAGGGTAGGTAAGTCAAACCAAGAAATTACTGTCTGTTGTACTGTACGTGTCTGCGCTTATTATCTTTTACCATCCATTAATTTTAGCAGTTTTCCGGGACTGCGGTTTCTTCTAACAGCCTAGCCTAGTCCAGGCTACCATTCTTATACCTGCAAGAATTAACTTTTACTTGCCTCTGGTTTGCTTTGAGGAATAACATTTTCATTCTCGGTATCTAAGTTGACGTAACTTATTGTTTTCCGGTCAGAACTAATCAGAAGTTCCCACAAGATCTTGTTCGATACTGCTGTAGTATCCAAACCATAAACAGCAACAACTGGTAAACTCTGAGACTTTAGCTCTGGGGGAAGAGCATCCATGAGTTCAGTGGGAATCCCAGATGTAAACTTAATCTGATCCCACTGTATCCTGAAAATAAGCAACATCATCAACTGTAAGCCATTCATGACAATACTACATTATATTGCTTGCAAGTCATAGCAAAATGGGCTTTTCGATACAATGCACACTCAATGCAATATAGGGTGGATGGTGATGCAAACTTGGCAAAAAAAATTTTTTTTATATATTTGTATATTCACTAACAGAAAGAAAGAAGTTCTTAAGCTGAAGCTTCTGTCACATGTGCTTATGCAGGCCTCGAGTCTGGAACAGCCCTGCTTAAAACCAGAAAGTTCTGGAGGGTCCGGATGCTATATCCTCCGTACTATATCCTCAAATACTATGAACAAATTTGTTTATAAATTAGGAATAGATAAACAGATTGCATTTGAAATGCTAGGCTAAACCTGGGCTAAGCAGAATATTAGTTATTATACTCTAGCAAAGCTATAGTATAGCTGACATCCGGCAAGGCTATGGAAGCCATCACACGTACTGCCAAGTTAAAACCTTCACAAGACTCTTGTGATGGTTTGAATTGAAGGCTGATAAAAGTGTTGTCAGACCACTGAAAACCTTCTTGTCAACAGTACACATTTGCTAACCGTATGTGCTGACTACCATTCAAGAGGATACTAAGTTTTCCTTACTTTCTCTTTTACATCTGGCACAGAAACATCTATTTTCACAGTATAGCTATTTTAACTACTTTTTAACTGACTCAGCAGTTTACCTTTGATGATCAAAAGCAAAAGTATCCAAGCTCTTTATTATTTTGTTCTATATCACAGGAAATCAAGCTCTATACATACTTTCTCTCATGCTCCAGTTAGCCCTACTCCTCTGAAGATATAAAATAAAAACAAAACAAACAAAATCAGTACCACACAGCAACAAAAAGAAACCGTAACAAATTTAATTTCTGCTACAGCTTTACGAAGTTCTACAGGCAGGGGCGCCACTATGGGGGGGGGAGGGGGGGGGACTCCCCCCCCCCAAAGGTCTTGAGAAAGTACTTTCGTCGGGCGAAGCCCGGCGAAAGTTCACTTGTTTGTCGGCGCGGAGCGCCGGCAAACCCAGGAGAAATAAAATATTGCATGCTTTTGTCGGGCGTCGGTCGACTCGTCGGCACATCGGGTTCATTTCATACGCAAGAAGTCAAATTCTGCACACATTCGTCGTGCACAACACAGAAGAAATCGAATTCTGTATCCTTTTGTCGGGCCTCGATATTCTCGTCGGCACATCTGGTTCTTTTTATACACAAAAAAACAGAAGAAATTCAATTTTATATGCTTTCGTCGGACGTCGGTAGACCCGTCGTCATATTGGGTTCTTTTTATACACAAGAAATCGAATTCGGCAAATATCTGTCGGGCAAAACACAGAAGAAATTGACTTCTGAATACTTTTGTCGGGCGTCGGTCGACTCGTCAGTTCTGTTTATCTGTGATAAATCAGCTTCAGCAAAAATTTGTCGGGCGCACCCGGGAAGTTCAAGTATCGTCGGCACATCGTGTTCTTTTTATACGTAAGAAATCAAATTCTGTAAACGTTTATCAGGCGCATCCCGAAAGTTTAAGTTTTGTCGGTTCATCGGCTTCTGTTTACATGTAAGAAGTAAAGTCCTTTACAGTCTTGTCGAGCAAAACAAAGACGAATTCGAATTCTAATGCTTTAGTCGGGCGTCGGTATTCTTGTCGGCACATCGGGATATTTTTATTCGCAAGAAATCAAATTCTTCAAACATTTGTCGGGCGCACCGGAAAGTTTAATCGGGATCGGAATCGCATTAAAGCTGGTGCCCACTGAACGCGAATCTTTTCCGCCACGCGGCGCGAAACAAATTCGACTTGGAGTTGAAACGGCGGGGCGCGAATTTTTTCCGCTTGCGATGTCAAATTCGCCTAGGCGAACGCGAATTCGCGTTCTGTGGGCACTTAGACTTACACGTAAGAAATCAAATCCGTAAACTTTTGTCCAATCCCGAAAGTTTATCTCTTGTATGCAAATCGAGATTTTCTACACACAAGAATCAAATTTGTGCCTACTTTCTTCTGGATGGCCATTATTTTGGCGGAAAGATCTGTGATTTCATAGGTAGCCTTGCTTTTATTTGAGATCGCTCATAAGCGTTTCCACAAAAAGTTCGCCTGCGGCGCATTTCGTAGTAGCCTACTCTCTATTTGGAAGAATGGTGTTTCCTTTAGTTAGCGTTTTAGGATTCAAATGCTTGGGGGTTGGAAACACATTAAAAAAGAACCTGTAAAGTATAGGTATAGAATAGCCTAAAATTTTCCAGAAAAAAAGACAGATTAAAAAAAAATTCGCCTGCGGCGCTTGATTTAACTTGTTCTGGGTTCGGTGTTTCGAAAGGTTCTGGGTTCGAAAGGTGAAAAGAAAAGCCGTATGTGTTAATTTAAACATACGAATTACATTGAAAAATAATCTCAGCTAATGCATTACAGTTAGTTTTATACAAAATTTCGCGTGCGGCGCATTTCGTAGTATTCTTTATTCGGAAGAATTCATTTAGTTGGCGTTTTAGGACTGAAATTTTTGGGGTTTGAAACACCTTAAAAGCTAGAACATGTAAGCTAAATATTTCCAGAGAAAAAGGCAGATTTAAAATACTTCGCCTGCGACGATAAATTTAACTTGTTCTTGGTAGTCGCTGGAAGCTTCAGTTTTTCGCGAAGCTGCAATGAAATCCCGAATATGAGAATTCAAATTTAAGAATTTACATTCAAGGACTAATCTCAGCTGATGCATCACAGTTAATTTTACACCGGTTCAGTTTTGTGCTGGCGGGAAATGTACGCCGTTGCCGCGAAGCGGCAACGGCGTTTTTTGTCGGCACATTTTTGAGTCCGTCGGCACAAACTGTACGTCCCCCCCCCAAAGGTAAAAGGCTAGTGGCGCCCCTGTCTACAGGGTGGTGTATGATGGCATCCTGGCATATTGTATTTTCAAAATAATATGTTGTAGATTAGGCCTTGTATGGCAGTAATTTTGACCTCAAACCACTGCAAATAAAACAAAGAACAAAATTTTGGATTTTTTCTGGATCAGCTAAATATCCCTCTAAGATGATATGGGAGGGATAAATATAACTTTGGATATTTTGGTTACACTTGGGCAACCATGATTTATTAGACTGCTGCTAAAATGGTAGGAGAATGATATGCTAGTATTTTAAGACAGGCTACACAGCCTTGTTGCTAGCAAGTGCGATTTAAGGTAATTTAAGGTAAAGGCTTAGTAGAATTTAAAAAATAATCAGAGAGTAGGTCAGAGCTGGGTCAGAGGGCTTACCGACGAAACGTCCCCATGACAAAACGTCCCCTGGCGAAACGTCCCCGTCAAAACGTCCCCGTGACAAAACGTCCCCATGACAAAACGTCCCCATGACAAAACGTCCCCGTGTCAATTCGTCCCCGTGTCAAAACGTCCCCATGACAAAACGTCCCCGTGACAAAACGTCCCCATGAAAAAACGTCCCCGTGGCGAAACGTCCCCTAGCATAGATTTTTTAAGTTCGCCTCGATCTTCAGTTGCATGATCGAGGCAAACAACTTCACAGTGTACATTACAGATGTGGGAACATCCCTTATAAGCAGGAACATTTGGGAACATTCCTTATATAACTTATTTTTCGTAAATTCTTTTAGTCAAGCATACCACACAGGTATAAGCGCATGGAGGTACCACAAATCCGCATTTTCATTGGATCTTCGTGTCACCTTAAAAGAATAAGTAGCCTAATGGGTAGCTAGATTGTCCTATCTCATCCCTTTTCAGTTAAACTTTAAAGTCTTACTCCGTTGCAACTAATTTGCTAATGTGGACAAGTATTTAAGCGCTGGCCGGTAAGTGCCTTCCAAGCCTAGAATTCTGGATCAGTGTCATTGGAGAATCCAGTGCATGCAGATATACCTATTTACTTGTAGGTCGAGAGACCCCCCAAAATCTGCAATGGCTCATGGCCGGCCGAGTCCCGTCCCTTCTAAGACAAGTAAAGAGAAAAGCTAAACAAGTCCTAGTTTGCTTACCTCCACGAAACAAATTCATAGGTGGATTCGGATCATTGGGCTTTGCTTTTTGAGTTGGTAACAGCCTGTGACCTCATTTTGTAGCAGTCGCCAAATGATTAATAAACCCTGAATTGAATGACATCTATATACCTAGGCGATTTTAATCCCTTATTGCCATGCCGTGGTCTTATATTATTCGGCTTTGAGAGAATGCCGGTTTGATGTAAATCTATAGCCGGGGATGTTTCGCCATGGGGACGTTCATCAGGGGATGTTTTGAGTGGGGACGTTTTGTCATGGGGATGTTTTGTCGTGGGGACGTTTGGACGGGGACCTTTCGACAGGGGACGTTTCGAATGGGGGCGTTATGTCAACAACCCGGTCCGAGACCGGTGGAAAAGACAGAGATACGACGTATGACTGTAAGGAGGGAAACCGCAAGTTCAGGAGACTACGAGATGGCCAGCTCAAAGGAAACCGCACGATCGGGTGATTACAAGAGTGGTCTAGACTCAGAGAAGGATACCTCTGGATTCGTCAGCGTGATACCAATTCAGTACCACGTATCAGCATTAGTTACAATTTCATATATCTCGATTCTCCTCACTATTCCCACATTATGTGTGTTTTGTCAGTTTTGACTAGTGACACAAAGCCAGTTCTCCTTTCTTGTGTTAGCCTCTAAATCTAATGTCAAACATAAAAAAAGGGAAAAGGAAAGTCAAAGGATGCAATTATCCAGAACCAAGAAGTTGGATGAATAATCACTGACTGTTCTCCTTTTCTTGTTCTCAATAGTTTTTCCTTGACCTCAGTCAATAACACTAATTTGTAAGGTAGGAGAATTCTGGGAATCTGGGAGAACTGGGCAATGAGAAGCTAGAAGTGAGAGAGACCAAGAATGCAACAATTTATCTTAGTACTTTTAATGGCATGCGTATCGTAAAGAACTGCCTTTTACCCCTGAAAAACAGCAGTAACCACAACCACAAACTTCTGGTTCAGGCACAAAGCAGTCAAAGACAATTAAAAATTAAAACCAGTCCCAACTGAAGTTTTGAATATTTTGGCAGATAGGAAAAATACACACACTTCTCTTTGCCTAGAGACCTACAGTTTCACAGGGATATAGGGGAAGTGCAGTTTGTTTTCATTTTCGGTTATAGAGCTAAGAGCACAGCTGCTAATCTAATGATAAGTATTTATTGATCGTTTTTTTTATGTTTGGCTATAACTTGGTCGTGCCTCTCCTGGCCCGGATCTTCCCGAAACCGGAATCCGAGGCGAGGATCGCACTTTTTCTTTCCTCATTCAGCAAATCATCACCACGCCACTGTTGTTTCTAGAATGACGACTGTTTGTAGTAAGCTCTTCTCAGACTCACAGCCCAGATAGAATAAAACTATGACTGTTGGCTTTTTTTGTCATAAGTAAATAAATTAGTTTTGTGTTTTCAGAGAATGGCAAAGGATTATGATCATTTATTCAAACTCCTCATTATAGGAGATAGTGGTAAATATAATGTTTTCTCAGTATCATTTGACTTGAACTTACGTTTTTACACTAGGCTACCTTGAATGCTGCCACTAAAATGTTAAAATGAAATGTCCATTGCCCTGACAGTCAAGAGGCAAATATGAATTTTTTCAACAGTCATGTGCAGTCATGTGTATAAAAATATTCAAATTCTGTGGCTTTTCTTTGTTTTGAAGCTGCTTTGAAAAGGGATTTTCTGGCTATTACTAGGCTAGGGTATGAGTGGCGGTAGTCGGACGGCAGATAAACAGGGGCACTACACTAACCAGTTGCTGCTAGTGCCCAGCCAAGAGTTAATCTCGGGCACTTGGTTTATGCTACCTGATTTTTCTTCCTCGTGAAGTAATTTTTGAATATTTTGTCTCGTATATTAGTTGCGTTTTTGATCCGAATTCTCCTCGCGATTCTCCTCCGAATTCTCCTATTTCACGTTTTTGGACTATTCAGATGAAGCGAATTCTCCTTTTCTTGCGTTTTTGTCAGAATCGAGAACGGGGAAAGCGTCCGAATTCTGCAGAATCGAGAAGTTGCTCCGCTAGTGAATTCTCGATTCGTTCTCCTCCCTGATTGGTCAACAGGGTGCGGTGTTTAATATGCACAAACAGGTATACTGGCTGGCAGACGAGCTGTCAAACTAGTGTTTTTGTCAAAAGCGAGAATGGAGAAGCTAGAGGAGCAAAAACGGTAATGTTGTACGAGAATCGAGAATTCAGAATGGAGAATTCGGATCAAAAACGCAACTATTCTTTTGTTCTGCTGAAGCTCAATGTCCGTCAACGGTTGCCGTTTAAAAATCAGCAGCTAAAGTAAAAGCCAGGCAAAACCGAATTGAAACGGCAAAAAGAAGCGCGGTTTTCGAACGAATTTTTCAATGCGTAAATGAGGTCTGTGAGTTGAGTGGTTTAGTTTTTAAGGTGATTCAAAGCTGAGTGAGGAGTTAACTGCCCGACTACCGCCGCTCGTACCCTAACTCTGCACTTTGCGTTTCGTAACTCTACCTTTTTCATTTTCCAGCTTGAGCCTGAAGAGAACCCTTGCCAAGAAGGGCCAAAATATAGCTCTAATAAAATGTAGCTGACGTATTGGTTTTGCATCATCAATTTTTTTCAACATCTGGTAAATCACGGCAAGGGATTCAGTCATTCAAGCTCAGGTTAGAATGAGATGAGATTGTTTGAAAATAAAAATATGTCTAACTAGAAATAGCCTATTGAAGCAATATTTATTTTTCCAGTATGTAAACCATAAACCATTCAATTAGCTTCAATCTAGTATGTTTGTCATAGCCTATTTGTTCAGTTGGGCACCAGACTTTTTGGAGATTTCTCCTGCTCAGGGGATTCTCCTACTGAGGTGAAAACAGTTCCTCTGTGTAGGGGATTTTGACCTTGACGGAAATGAAAACTGCTAGAAAAAAAATCTTTGGTTATTTCAGTTCTAGAGACACTAGGAAACCATATCCCTTAGCACCCCCTCCTCACCCTCCACCCTTTCTCTAGAAATCCTATGAAATTGGCCAGAAAACAGAAAAGTTGCATTTTGGGGGTTTACTTGGCATCCCAGAGAGTTTCTTGATGCCAGTGTGCATGACTGCCTTTATAGTGAAACTTCAGAAGGCTATTCCTTAGCTTTTCACTTCTTCCTTCCTTTCTTCTCGTACTTTCCACTTGTCCAAGTGCTTTCCCCTAGTGTGGAGGAAATACCAAGAAAAGACCAAATACCAAGAAAGGTATTTCAAACAGGTTGAAATGTAAGCAAACGTGACAGACGACCGATAGGCAAGGGGACGTGCTGAATTCGTATTTGAAGCTTATTTTCTTGCAGGACAGATAGTTTGTCCGGAAGAAAAAAACGAGATTTTCGTTTTTTTTTTCTTATAAGATGATATGCAAGGATAAATAGGCTGTATTTTCGGATATTTCGGTTGTACTTTTTCAAACCGTCCTCAGCGAAAAACAAGACCAGATGTTTCGATGGGATCCCAAAGATTCAATATTTGATCCATTTGATTCAATATTTGATTAAGGCCAAATAGCTAATCATCTGAGAAAACCAAGTTGAGATATGGATTCAGCATGTGTGTTTACCCCTTTAAGTCATATCCATTTTGACGAAACCTATCGAAACGATCCTGCCTTACTTCTGCCAGTTTTCCGGTTTCGGCGAAATTCTTGAACTACTTGTCCAGCGAAAAAATAAAGCTCAAAAACGAATTCAACGCATCTCCTTACCCCTATATCCAATATCTAATCAGCTTCAAATACAAATTTAACTTATAACAAATTTTCCGGTTTCAGCCGGATTCCAGACGAACTATATGTCCGGCTGAAAAATGATTAAAATGATTGCCATATACGGATTCAGATTCTCTTCGTACCCCTAAATCGGACATCTAATCAACTACAAATACAACTTTCACTTTTAACAAATTTTCCGGTTTTAGCCGGATTCTGGGCGAACTACTTGTCCGCGTAGAAAATGATTTTCACATAAGTGTTCAGCATGCCTTCTTACCCCTAATCGAACATCTAATCAACTTCAGATAAAACTTTTACTTTTTACAAACTTTCCGGTTTTGGCCGAAAAAAAAGTTGTCCACTAACCTTTGTCGCCAGGAGAGCTGAACAGCTCGAATCTAAGTACGGCGGACGTAAAGACTGTTTTTGTGTTTCTGGTTCTGGTTTTGTGCTGGTACCACAGAGATGAGTTTTTGACACCTTTTTTCGTTATTTTTTTTGGGGGGGGGGGCGGCGAGAAAACGGTTTTAAATGCCATCACGCATTTTCGTCCGCGATTGTCCGAAATGTTCTGACAAATTGTCATTCAAACTCGCCGTCACGGGAAAATAATAATGTCCGGCGTTACATACCCGAGTAGTTGAAATTTGTATAAAAGGTTTCTATAGATCATTCATGAGATCATATACCTAGGCATAATTCGTGGTTTTCATATTCGTGTTCAGCATGTCCCCTTACCTCTTAATCGACTATCTCATTAGCTGTTTTAAAATATTTTGTTTGTCCCTTAATTTGGACCCCCTCCCCCACCAAAATATATCATTCCCTTCGAGAGTTATCGTGCTCACAGACAGATGGACAACTTTTGCGGTGTCGTAGGTATCCCTCCACTTCCCAACAAACTAAGTCATAAAATCCACTACAATGTCAACAGAAAATGATGCTGAACCAACAAACCGTAAGACGTCATGTAACTAACAAGACCAAAGGTTTCGATGGGGTCCCAAAAATTTAATATTTGATCCAGACAACTGGGTCTTGTCTTCGCCAGATCCAGTCTTCACCAGGCTAGTCATCTGAGAAAACAAAGTTCAGATATACCTCTATAAGCCATATCCATTTCGACGATACTGATCGAAACTTCCTGCTTTACTTCTGCCAAATTTCCTTTTTCGGCCGAATTCTGAGCGAACTAGCCTACTTGTCCAGCAAAAAAAGAAATTTCAGAAATGAATTCAGCGTATCTCCTTATCCCTATAAAGAACATCTAATCAACTTCAAATAAAACTTTAACTTATAAAAGAAAAATCCATTTTCAACCGGATTCGGGACGAACTATATGTCCGGGTAAAAAATGATTGTCATATACAGATTGAGCATCCCTTCTTACCCTTAAATCTGTCATCGAATCAGTTTCAAATAAAACTTTTGCTTTCAACAATTTTTCCGGTTTTGTCCAGATTCCGGGCGAACTACTTGTCCGGCGAGAAAATGGTTTTCATCGTCGTATTCAGCATGTCTTATCACCCCTAAGTCGAACATCTAATCAACTTCAAGTAAAACTTCTACTTTTAACAAACTTTCCGGTTTTGGCCGGATTCCAGGCGAACTACTTGTCCGGCGAGAAAATGGTTTTCACCATCGTGTTCAGCATATTTTGTTTGCCCCTTAAATTAAACCCCTAAATGTAGGGCTACAGAGCCCGTCTACGAACTCCACCTTACTCTTGACGCAAAGAATCCTCACACGAAGTTTCATCAAAATGTCTCATTTCCTTCGAGAGTTATCGTGCTGACAGACGGACAACTTTTGCGATTTCATAGGTATCCCGCCACTTACGTTTTGGGATCCCAAAAACCAGAAGAACGATGCGGACTGGGATGACATGCAGATAAAATAAAATAACGGATATCAAAATGTGCATGTTTACTAAGTGTATATGTACAAATCTGTGGTTATTTTACAATTAGCCTATTCGCCTTGGAATGCCCAGAAGCTTTCATCAAGAATTCAGCCAATTCCTATTTAGCCTACGGCAAATACATAGCCTATTCTTTATTATATAAACCAACTTTTGTGAACTAAAGTACGGAAACAAACCTTTAAAACACTCTTACTATCCTTCACACATGTAGTCGGTACCTCTCTGACTGCATGAAAGCCCGAATGGGCCTGTGGGGGCAGCCAAAAAAAAATCTTCACTTTACATTAATCTGCACATACTTTTTCAAAGAAAAGGAAGGAAAACTGAAAGATAAGAAGAGAAAGTACAAAAGAGAAAAGCAGGAAGAACAAAAAAGAAAAAAGAAAAAACAATAACTGGGAAATCATGCTGCCGTTCCAAAATCATCTAATCAGTGAAACGAATGAAATAAACTCTAGTCAACGGTGGTCTGTCAAGAAATGTTTCTTTAGCCGACCCTTGAACTGAGGTTGTCTTATTGTCTTTTTGCAACATATTTTTATTTTATTATTATTGACTTGCCGCATTCTGGATTTCACAAGGAATCGAATTCTAAACTGCAGTTCTCATTATTATGCTTTATAACGCATATGACTATAACCCATCACTTATGCTCAAACACCCCCAATAAACTCTTTCACAGATCTTTCACAAAAAAAACTCAAAAATCTCGTCTTTTGTATTTCTTTTGCAATGAATGGTCAGCTTGGCTTAAACCTTTATATTAGTTTCTGCGGAATCTGGTCAAGCTGAAAATTTGGTAGAAATAAAAGTTTATTCTGAAGTCAATTAAAGATTTGGTGTAGCGGTAAGAATACACACCGGATCCTTATCTGAACCGTATCTACATGCCATATAATTGCTATTATAGTCCTTAGTCCGGCCAAAACTGGAAATTATTAAAAGCAAAATTTTTGTTGAAGTCGATTAGAAGTAGGCTACGATATACGGGCAAATAGGCATGCTGATCCATTTTTAATTTTATCTTCTTATCGGGCAAATAGCTCGCCCGGAATCTGGCCAAACCTGTATTCTAAGGTGGTTTAAAGATTTGATATCGGGTCAAAAATAAGTAATCTTTCCATATCTGGAGTTTATTTTCTCACAGGACAAGCAATTCACCCGAAATCCGGAATAAAACATTAATTTGGTTGAAGTGAAATTTAATTCTAAACTGGATTAGAGTCGGCGGTAAGAATGCATGCTGAATTCGGATCTGTTCTTGATTTTCTTTGAGGATCAGTTGTTTTTGCGGTAATCATGGAGAAGGAAGGGCTCGAGTCCGGTCTTCACCTCGCGGAACTTCCGGAATCTGGGCTTCCAGATTATTCTTTGACGTCTTCTGTAAATTGCATCTGGAATATGAACCGGTCCGAAAGTATATCAAAATAATCCGGAAAAAAAGGGGCTTTCGAACTTCCAGATTTCCGGAATTTTTAAGTATCGCAGAAGTTTCAAAAAAAAATCTTGGAAAATCTGGGAACCCAGATTCCGGAAGGTGAAGACTCACCTTTAAACATATAGGCAGGCACATAAGAAGTCCAGCAAAAAAAGGTTGAAAAGTTGTCAAACGGGAAAAAGAACGGTGAGCCGGGAAATACTGTTTGTTCTCAACTCGGATGGACAGTCGAATCTGGCCAGAAGTTCTCGAAAATGATTTCCGGTGAAAAGTAGTCCTGAACGGATCTCGCCAATGGGTATGTGAGAATTAAGTTGCAAATTTACGGGCTCTAGAAATCAGACCCGATTTGTATCCGAACTGAAAAGATTCGCCCTTTGGGATCCCATCAAAACTGGCCCGAAGGTGTGTGTCTGGAAGCCAAAAAAGATTCACCCTTGGGATCCCATCGAAACCTTTGCCCTTTTTATATTTAGACCTAGAGAGTCAAAAGTATTCGTCTGGCCCACGTCCATTTATGTGAAGAAAGCGTTCTGAGATCAGTGCCTGATTGTGTTTCTCATTTAGTTTTGATAGCTGGAAACCAACGGCTGGAAAATGTATTAATTTGGAAATCCCCCCTGTTTTCCTGAAAAGTTTGAAGCTCTAACTCTGCCAGATCTATGTGTCTCATTATGACTATCATATGTCTCAGTGTTTTGCTTTCCAAGATGTTAGCTAGTATAATTTCCGGAAAGGCAGTTCGACTAAATAAAATCTTTTCTTCTAGGAGTCGGAAAAAGCTCATTACTAGTTCGCTTCTCAGACAACGTGTTCACGCATAATTACGTCACAACCATTGGGGTCGATTTTAAAATCAAAACCTTAGAGGTAAACGGGCAAAGAGTGAAGCTTCAAATTTGGGACACTGCTGGGCAGGAGCGATTCAGGACTATCACATCCACGTAAGTATTCTTGTCTAGCCTAGATGTGTATGCGTGATTGTAAATATTTAAAGGAACAGAAAACTTGACTCAAACTTGACTCGGGGAGCTAGCTAACATATCAAGACTGTACCCTGAGTCGATATTTAGAGTAAGAAAAATTCTCGTTACGACCATTGCAGTTTCCGGGCAGTTTCCGAGTATTCGACTTTTGAGCAAAAGGTTTGCAAAAGCAAAAGGTTTGTGTGCCGCGACTAGGAATCGAACCCCGGCCGTCTAGTCGGGGAGGTCGTTACTCTGTAGTCTACATGTAAAAAGGCGAACTTTTACAGTACATGAGTGCATAATTACAGTGCATAAGGGGCAAGGGCCTGCCAGCTAGCTTTGGGAACACTAAGGAGGGGGTTCGAGACAGTTCGAGATGACAAAGAAGGGGGGGCCTGTCGACAATAAGACCCTGTATATTTATCGAAGCCCCCCGGGCGATTCGATTGCCGAAAGTTGCGTAGTCAAGTTTACTGTTCCTTTAATGCCGGCGTCAAAGAGCCTAGTATACTTTAACTTGTGCTATCAAGCATCGGTCGGTCTGGTATCCGTTCCGGAAAAGTTCCGGATTTGTACCTTGAAAACGCGACCGGAATTGACTGAAATTTGGTGTGAGCTTGAGTAAGCCATCCCCGGGGCTGTCTTTAAATTGCTTCCACCGTTGACAGTGCTTTAGCATCATGCTTTCGACTGAGAAGCTAATAGACCCTTTCTCGCATTCGCATGTCAGTGATTTTATCATCTGAAAGCTCCGTGTGTCAGAGCCTTCGATTTTGGAAATTCCGTAGCGCAGGCCTAAAGTAGAACTGAAGTCTACTTATGAAATGTGAATGGCTAAGTTACGTAGTTGTGTTAAGCCTTAAGCCAGCGTGAAAGCACTTTTACCTGTAAAACAGGTTATCCGGTGGGAAAATGAAGCCAATGGTATGTATATATATAATCTGTATTCAAAGCCAGAGGCCATATACATGAACAAGTTATGCACTAATTAAGCAACTAAATTAAACAAAATATAACTGAAATTCAACTTCTATTCTCACGAAACTTCGCTCCTTCTTCGAGAAATCTGCACACTTTGCATATTACCTTGCATCACTCGGTTTTTGGGACCCAAAAACATAAGTGGAGGTCTATCTATGACGTCGCAAAAGTTGTCCGTCCGGCCGTCCGTCTGTCTGTCCGTCTGTAAGTACGATAACTCTCGAAGGGAATGAGATATTTTGATGAAACTTGGTGTGAGGATTCTTTTGAGGATTTTTTAAATAAATATTTTGAAACGGCTAATGTGATAGTCGATTATGAGGTAAAAAGACATTCTGAACACGATGGTGAAAACCATTTTCTCGCCGGACAAGTAGTTTGCCCGTAATCCGGCCAAAACCGGAAAATTTGTTAAAAGCAAAAGTTTTATTTGAATTTGATTAGATGACAGATTTAAGGCTAAAAAGAGACGCTGAATCTGTATATGACTATAATTTTTTACCCGGATATATAGTTCGTCCGGAATCCGGTTGAAACCGGATTTTTTTCATAATTTAAAGTTTTATTTTAAGTTGATTAGATGTTCATTATAGGGATAAGGAGATGCTGAATTCGTTTTGGAACTTTTTTTTTTTTTTTGCTGGACAAGTAGTTCGCTCGGAATTCGGCCGAAACCGGAAATTTGGCAGAAGTAAATCAGGAAGTCTCGATCAGTATCGTCAAAATAGATATGGCTTATACAGGTATATCTGAACTTGGTTTTCTCAAATGATTATCCTGGCGAAGATTGGATCTGGCGAAGACAATACCCAATTGTCTGGATCGAATATTAAATTTTTGGGATCCCATCGAAACCTTTGGTCTTGTTTCAAGCAGCATGGTCGGAAAGCTACTCGGAGTGATGGCTGAGTCTCGTCTGAAAATCGTCCAGTTTTGACGGACGTTCAAAAAGCCTATTCGAAAAATCATTAAAAAGCGGGAATGAGATATTTTGATGAAACTTGGTGTGAGGATTCTTTTGAGGATTTTTTAAATAAATATTTTGAAACGGCTAATGTGATAGTCGATTATGAGGTAAAAAGACATTCTGAACACGATGGTGAAAACCATTTTCTCGCCGGACAAGTAGTTTGCCCGTAATCCGGCCAAAACCGGAAAATTTGTTAAAAGCAAAGTTTTATTTGAATTTGATTAGATGACAGATTTAAGGCTAAAAAGAGATGCTGAATCTGTATATGACTATAATTTTTTACCCGGATATATAGTTCGTCCGGAATCCGGTTGAAACAGGATTTTTTTCATAATTTAAAGTTTTATTTTAAGTTGATTAGATGTTCATTATAGGGATAAGGAGATGCTGAATTCGTTTTGGAACTTTTTTTTTTTTTTTGCTGGACAAGTAGTTCGCTCGGAATTCGGCCGAAACCGGAAATTTGGCAGAAGTAAATCAGGAAGTCTCGATCAGTATCGTCAAAATAGATATGGCTTATACAGGTATATCTGAACTTGGTTTTCTCAAATGATTATCCTGGCGAAGACAATACCCAATTGTCTGGATCGAATATTAAATTTTTGGGATCCCATCGAAACCTTTGGTCTTGTTTCAAGCAGCATGGTCGGAAAGCTACTCGGAGTGATGGCTGAGTCTCGTCTGAAAATCGTCCAGTTTTGACGGACGTTCAAAAAGCCTATTCGAAAAATCATTAAAAAGCGTTAATTGCGTTTTAGTTAACTTATAATTTCTCTGGTCCACGGATTTTCAGTTTTCTTGGCTCCATTTCGGCCCTAGAAGATCCAGCTCTTCCCGTCCCGTGAAACAAATCTCCCTTTATTCCTGATGACATCATGAGCATAGCAGTTTCTCAAACTCAATCGACTTTGAAAGTGTTTTGACGGGAGAGAAGAGCAGATGTCTTGCCGAAAGAGTAGTGTTAATTAATGAATTTTCCCGTGTTTTTGGAAACGCGTAAGAAACCTGACGCACGGCTCTGGTCATTAATGAGTTCTACTTTGTCTGTTTGGGAGGGAAAGGAGTGCCAGAACGACGGTCCTTATTATCAGTTGGAGGGGTTACTAACTCCTCGTCACTTGGTGTACACCCTCCCCCAGCACCGGCCGGCACCAACCGAAACTAGCGAAGCCGGCTATAAATTAGGCGATTCATCTTTCAGCGCTTCTAAATATGCTGATTTTAATATTCTAACACGCGGCACCGATGCAGGCGCACTTCGTGTTCGAGAGACAAATTAGGAGTTAACAATCCCTTGTATCATCATCTACTCCAGTGTCGTGTAGGCTACATCCGATGGCCAGCGTTGGGCTAGCATGTTGCCAAAAGTTTCATAGGTCTCATAGGTCTAAGTTCATTTATGATATAAATAAATAAAAAATGGTTCTTTCGTCCATAATATCCTTAAAGGACGCGTCGTACCTGTAATGCCAATGCAACTTAGTTCCTTAATTGCATTCGTTAGTTCTTAAACCTGGAGGTCCAAATTTCATAAGTTACATTTTAAACCCTCTAACGACACCTCACTAATCTTTGCATTTGCCGCGGTTCACTATTTTCATGTGCATTATGCTCCCGCCAGCTCCCGACGAGTGTTCGCGTATCATGATATTGATGCATAAAACCGGTTATCTCAATTTTGTCAAGTTTTTGCTAGAAGTTAATGGGCCTGGGAAAAGGCTTAAAACAGCCAAAGCTGTATAAGTTTTCGAAAGTAGAGCCTAGTTTTACAGTATTATAGCATAAACAGTAAATAGTGCGAGGTGTGCTTTAAATGGCCGATTTAAACTTTCATTTTATGGTTTAGTCGCGTAGGGTGGCGGATTGCTTCGAACCGCATCGAAGACAAAATGAATGTGTAAAACACGCCAGCGTCTCGTTCATGCGCACATTCGCTTATGTGAAACCAAATGAATGAGTAGGTCTAAAGCGCTAGTCAAGCAATTTTCGCGCTTTCAGTGCAATCCTTGGACTTTTTTTTTCCCATTCGAAGAACCATTTACGTGTTGAGGGAAGAGCCCATATGTTTTTGTTTTTTTTGCCTCGCCGATTGCTGGCGCTTTCAGAAACAGTGCGACAGACCCGGACTAAGAGATCCAGGGCCTCTAGGCAGTTTACCGAGTTAACTAGTTCACCCTTTTTGGTATTTTTGTATTTACGTACTTTGACAAGCAGACATATAAATAAAATAGACAAATACACCCCGAGAAGTTTCATAACAGAAAACAACAAGGATGCGCGGTTTCAAGAGATAACACTTATAGGATGTTTGCTTTTATTTTTTCAAACGTTACGAATTAAAACGTTATGCATAACAAGCATTGCCAGGAAGAGCAAAAAACGCCGAAAAAAGAATCTGCTGACTCAGGAAGACAAACAAAATGTCAGCAGATGTTTTTTTGGCGGTGCTTCCGTTCTTCTTGTCTGCGTAACGTTTGAAAAACATAACAGCTAACATCCTAAGTGTTATCAGTTGAAGCCGCGCATCCTTGTGCTGTCTGTTATGAAACTTCCGACAGTGTACCGACGATACTTTTTTTTACCCATTAGCCTATATTTTTGCATTTGCCGCTTTGGCCCCTGGATAGAGCTGTTCCCGACGTTGGGTCCCTAGGCAGAAGTTTGGCACGCGTGATAAGTTCAGTACTGAACTATTTTTTCGGCAGTTCGATCAGGGTTGCCACATGTCGCCCGATAGTGTGGATTGTCACTCTATTTCGGTTTTGCCACTCTTGTCCTACGTAGGACATAAAATTCACTCTGTTTCAGAAAACGTCCAGACGTGTCATTTTCCAGCATTGATTCCGACCAAAAGTTTGTTTCGTGAAAATAAATTTTAGATGCTTGATTTTTGCAGCGGTGATTCCGACCAAAAGCGACCATTTCAAAAAAAAAATTCGTGGAAATTCACTCTCTGTGTTCGACCAAAAGCCACTCTAAATTTGTTCGATATGGCAACCCTGAGTTCGCTAGCTTTTCCTAAGGGTAACCGTACTTTGTTTACAGCCTTTGTGTTCAGATTTGTATCTGGATTTCCGACTATTGTTATGAAATAACATCGTTTTGCTTCCTGTTGAGTCATCATTTGGAAAGGCCAGACAAGCAATTGATCACTATGAAAAGCTACTGTTTGAATTTGTAACCAGCAATCAGGAACAAATATGGATTCTAGTGATACCTTACTTTCTAAGAAAATCCACTAGAGTTTCTGGATCGGAATCCAGTTTCATGGCTACACCAGGTCAAACAAGTTTCGTTCTAAAACTGTGTGACTGCCTATAACGGATAAGATGTTGTAGATTGTGTTTTCTTTAGTGGGATCAGTACATTTCGCAAAACGAGAGAATAGTTTAGTAGGCTACTTCTTTACTGATTACGCGATCTTTTTCTTGCAAAATTCTCAAATCGCTTGGTTTCATTTTGAGATTCAGGTTTTCAACTTAAGTTTTAAGTTTCAAATTAACTCTAGTGTATGGCTCTGAGAAGTTTGAGTTGGAACTGTGGGGAAAGAGTCCCTAAACTTTATAACAATGGAAGCTGTTCTGAATGGACTCTTAATTATTTTTTTTAATAAAAACAGAAAATCGGAAGGTTCGAACGAAATTTTCGATATAGTTTTGGATTGTACGAATGAACGGGATTGAACGGGCCCTGAGAAACTTGATAATTTGTCTGTTATATGTCTTCGTTTGATGGGTAAAGCCTTCTTTGGCACAGACTTGACAAGCTAACCGCATCTGGCTTTTATTAACATAGTTGGATTGCGTTTTGTTCGGCTATCTCGTTTCTATGTTTTCCGTTTCGAATATTTTTTTGCGAAGAAGTTTGTCGTTTTCGTTGAATGAAGACAAAAACGGGCTAAAGAGGGAAGTGTGTATTCTGTCAGTGTCATGCTCTAGGTTTTAGTCATTTGCGACGATATGGTCAGTTTTCAAACCCGCCGAATTAAAGCACTAGACACATAAGTCGGCTAACCCTGCTTGATTTTCTTTCGCGTTTTTTTTTGTTTTTTTACTTTTCTGGTTGGATGTTAAAGTCCATGCTCCATGGCCATAAGCGCCTGACAGATAATTTTGGCGCCAAAATGTTTGTCTTTAGGCCTACGCATTTCAGACTTGTATTGCTTGAGTCATTACTTTCCAGTTATTACCGAGGCACGCATGGCGTCATTGTGGTCTACGACGTCACGAACGGTGACTCATTTGCAAACGTCAAGCGGTGGTTAATGGAGATTGACCAGAACTGTGACAGCGTTAGTCGAGTATTAGGTGAGTGGGCATGTCACGCTTTGTGGCTTCTCTTACACGCTCGGCATGGTGCGAGAATCCTTGAGTGTCGTTTTTGTAGCTGGGTGTTTGACAGCTGCTATGGATCGTATACTCTATATGACTAAGTCCAAAACACGCCAGTGATCCTCGGGAAGAAGGAGTTAACGTCTCCGTAACGACTCAAACTCAACAACTCAAATCCTGTGTCAAACAATTACGGCGATCTCAGGAGCAGCTGTGATACACAAGGTGATACCGCGTCTGGCTCTTCCGCTATGTATCCGGCGATTTTGCACCGGCAAGGGGAGATAGTCATCAAGAGTGTTCCCGACTCGGACGAGGTATACCAGAAAAGCCTTGTGCCTCTGCAGCGATAAGTTGTCTAGCCCTTTGGTGCTCCGCAAAGCTATTGGTGACTAATTCTTCGTGTCGATGACCAGCGTTGTTGATTCGTTTACACAGAATTGAATCAATTTTCCCTGGTGTGTTTCGGACTTAGTCATGTAGAATATACAAATAGTCTAAAAGCTGTAAGGAATAAGCACGCCTTTAACGTAACGCGGTCGGCGAAATTGCAGGACGCTATGACTAAATGCACTAGTTCTTGTCGTTATCGGTTCTTTGTGAGGGAATGGGGACCCAGTCAGGACGATTCGGAAAGTTTTCTGACATCTCTCTTCTAATTTTCTGAAAAGCAAGAGCTATAACTCATTCCAAATTACTGATTACTTGAATTGTTAACTGCCAAATGAATTTTCTTAGATGTCTAGCGAACTTACTAAGCACCCCTGGAAATCTATTTCTAAGTTAATTTTTGTCAACATTGGTCAATCTACTTATTAGTGGCGTTTTTGATCGCCGATTAGTTCGGTGATGGCGTAGCCGTTTGACTTTTTGGCGTTTTTGACGTTCGCCGGAAGCCGATTGCCGTAGCTGTTTATCTTATTTCTGTTTTTTTCTGATCGGCTATCGTGTATCGCCTAAATTCGTGTCCATCGGCCAAGGACTCGCCGATAGCCGTTGACGTATGGATTTCGTTTGAGGATTAGGCGGTATTTTCAAAAATGAAAAACTCGTTTTTGCGCACCCAGAAACATCGACGATCGCCAACGGCTATCGGCCATCGAAAACAGCAGGCTATTTTGCACGAATCGGCAAACTCGCTTCGTCTACCGGGCAAATTTGATCGGCGATCAAAAACGACACTATTGTGTCATTGACTTTCTTCCCGTTTTGCCATATGTGCCATGTACCGATCACTTTTCCGTCGGTCGGTCGGTCTGTCGGTCAGTCTGGTGATAGCGAGTTGGGGTACTTCCAGATGTGCTTGGACGGTGAAAATTGGCAGCCATATTAGGGACCCGACCAAGCTAACTTGGAAATAGTTGCTTGCCCGATGCGACCATCGTGGGTGGAGGGAGGGGAGCCTGAATTTAGTGGCATGCGTAGCTTTAGGAAGGATGATCGGATCTTAATGAAACTTGATATTTGCTAATATTTGCCCAATTTAAGTCCGGACCGAATCCGGCGAATGTGGGGGGGCTCGGGGGGGACCGGAAATCGTGTGACACGCTTAGAGTGGAACTATCGGGATGAAACTTGGTGGGAGGAACAAGCACAAGCCCTAGATACATCATTAACAGAACTGGATCGGATTTGGGCACTGTGTGGGGAGTTAGGGGGGTCCGGAATTCCGGTGATACGGAGTTAAGGTACTTCCAGGTGGGTTGGGACGATGAAACTCGGCAGGCGTGTAAAGGACCCAACCAGATTGACTTGAAATAGTCAGTTCCCCGATCCGACCATCGTTGGGGGAATGGAGGAAGGGGAATCCTGAATCTTGAGGTATAGATAACTTTCGAACGGGTGATGAAACTTGATATTTGGAAAGACCTCGTGTCTCTGATGTCCCATTTCAGGTCAGGATCGGATCTGATGCATGTGGGAGGTGGAGGGGAGAACCGGAAATCGTATGGCACGCTTAGAATGGAGCGATCGGGATGAAACTTTGGGGGAAGAACAAAATACTTTTTACCAAACGATTATTCTCGTTAGTTCCAAGATCATTCTTGCCTCAAGGGTTTTGCTTACAAACGATCACGACAAACCCACAAATTGGAAAATTCCTACTTTCATCATCTGACACAGCCTTGCAAGTGCCATATGAGCTTGGCTCTGGTTTCGTTTGTTTGCTCCATCGTATGCTCTTTCGAATCCTGATGGCTAACAAGGTTTACTTACTTACTGACTACTGCAGAGTAGTAGCCCTTTTTCACATAGCGTTTCTGCGTTAAAATGTTGCGTTCTTGCGTTTTGTTCATATTTTATTTTTATTTTATTTTTAAAAACTGCGGTTTCACTCCGGTGCATCTGCTCCTTGACGCTATATTTCTGTGAGTTAAAAAAAAAGCTTTTGCTTTAGTCTGTGAAAAAAATGTAACGCGATTCAGGATTGACCGGATGTAATTGTTTTTTTTTTTCCTAATTTCAGTTTCTCTAGAGATAACCGCATATCAAACATTACGTTTCCAGGAATGCCTCATTTCATTCAGATTGTGAACGGTAGTTGATATTTCGGATTCCGACACGAGTTAATCTTTTTCGGAACAGGGCATCCAGTTAAGTGATGCCGCGGCAAGAGTGACTGAGAAACCTTTCAGGCATACACATTTAAAGCACGCACGCCAGCAACTATGCCCATTTATTCTTTGTATCCACTCCCGTTGTGTGGTTTTCAGTAACTATATTCCCATTTTTTTGAAATGCCTGTTCTTCCCGGAATCGCTATCGATCTTCTTTTTTCGCCATATTCGTTGATAAGCAAAACATTTTGAATTGATCAGGATCGAACCCGACCAAGTTCGCGAGTCTGGAAGAAAAGGACGTCAAAAGACTTACGGGGTTTCCTGGAAAGGAAATGTGCTTGACTTTTTTTCAGTTTAGTTTTGTGTGGTTACGGACATGAAAACGATAAGGAACAAGCGCATTTAAATGTCATTGTCACCGAGTTCTCGAAAAAAAAATTTGTTGGCGAGGAAATAGAAACTAACATGTTTTGGATCATCTGCTAGTCGCGAAATGCAAGCACAGTCAAGAATCACTGCCTTGATCAAACATTTTGTTAGACTCGCCACAGTTTTCAGAATGACCGTGAGCCCTCTACGTGGGGTGCTCCAGTTAATATTTTATTCCAAATTTCCCCCAAAACTGAGGAGTAACAATATTGGATATGTAAACAAAACTATACCTAAATCAACTGGCACCTAAATCATTGACACTGAACTTTGGAAAAAAATACAGACGGTTAATAAACAAGAGCTGTAAGCTCATATGGCACTTGCATGGGTTGAGACGTAGTGGTTGATCAAACCTACTTTTATGGTTACCTTTGCGGTTCAGATGCGCAATTTAAGGGAGCTAGAGAAAAAAGTATTTTGTTTTAGAACTTGGCTGTAATGATACGCACTTTATAGGCGCTAGAAATTCATCTGTAAGAAAAACTATTGAGACAAAACGATCACAGGCCCTTAGGGATCATTGATATATACCGTTTGGTAAAAAGTTTTTTTTTTTCACTTTTCGGTTAAAATGTGCACTTTAAGGGTGATAAAATAAATTTTTAAGCAAAAGCCTTGTGGCACAAATGATCATGGGTTGAGATGTATCTTTTGTTGAACAAAAGTAGTTTTCGACCTTGCGGTTCAGATGCGCACTTTCAGGGAGCTACAACTTCATTTGTAAGCAAAACCCTTAAGGCAAAAATGATAATGGGCTCATGGGGATCATGAAAATGTATAATGTGCTTAAAAGTATTTTTCTAAATTTGCGGTCAAGATTGGTACTTTAAGGAATGTCGGATTTGGAAAGTGGCGATTTCTGAGCCAATCTTGTCGAATCTCTAATATTCCAGCCCAGTTCGATCGTCCTAGCACATCTGGAAGTACCTTAAATCGCGATCACCGGAATTCCGCCCCCCCCCCCCTCAAACTCCCCCACAGTCGCCGGAGCCAATCCGGTTCTGTAAGTGATTTATCCAGAGCATCTCTTTATTATTCCCACAAAGTTCGATCCCGATCTCCGCAGTCTGAGCCGGTCACGTATTCCCCCCCCCCCATTGTTGTCGAATCCGGTCCGGACATGACAAAGGTCACCAGAGACATGTCCTCTGATCAATTATCAAACTTCACTCAAATCCGATCAACCATTCCAAAGTTACGCATGACTCAATATTCCGGATTCCCCCTCCCGCTACTCCCCCTACGACTATCGGATCATGTAAATTTTTATTTATAAGTCAGTTTGATCGGGTCCCTGATTCGCCTCCCAAGTTTCGTCGTGAAAATCCCCAAAACCGCCATTACCGGAATTCCGGGAAACTCCCCTCCAGCCCCCCCCCCCTAGTGTCCGGATCCAGTCCAAATGTATAAACAATTTATCTGGAGCAAATGCTTGTTCTTCACAGCAAGTTTCACTTCGATCCCTCCATTCTAACCGTTTCTCGAGATTTCCGGTCTCCCCCCCCCCCCAACTACCCCATAACTGTCGAATCCGGTCCGGACTTCAGATGGGACATCAGAGGTATGCCATTTATTCCGTTATTAAGTTTCATTCCAATCCGATCACCCGTTCGAAAGTTACATACTACTCCAGTTTTCCGGATTCCCCAGCCCTCCACTCCCCCCATGTGGTCGGATTGGGAAACTGATTATTTCCAGGTTAGTCCGGTCGGGTCCCTGATGCTCCTGCCAAGTTTCATCGTCCTAGCACATCTGGAAGTACCCCAACTCGAAAAAGTGTGACAAAAACTACTTAATTCTCAGAATTCCCCGGCCCACCACTCCCCCCCAGATGGTCGGATCGGGAAACTGATTATTTCCAGGTTAGTTTGGTCGGGTCCCTGATTTTCCTGCCAAGTTTCATCGTCCTAACACATCTGGAAGTACCCTAACTCGAACATGTGGGACAAAAAAATTCGGACAGACAGACCGACCGACCGACCGACAGACGGAATTGCGATCGGTATATGGCACTTGAGCCAGAGGCTGCAAGTGCCATAAAAACTAAATTAAGATTATCAACTTCGATTAGCACCTCGCACTACGTAGTGTTTCTGGTCAGATGTTCTGAGATAGTTGAACAGTACAACTAAGCTATGCTTACAGAAAATTACACACGGCTTCGGCTGTTCTTAGCCTTTAATCTTGGCAAAATGTGCATAACAGGTCCCCGGACGAAAAAGCTCCTCAGAAACAATGATCGGGCGCCTAAAGAGAACAAACGTGACAATCGTGATAATTAGTATATTACTAACTAGGAGGTAGGCTACACTTATGAAGTGAAGAATCTCGGGAACGAGAATTGATGGAAATACTACTGAAGTAGAATCGCTGTCATAAGTACTACGTGTCCTTTAAGAATCTAGGCCCTGACCGATCATTTTTGAAAGTATACGCAACAGTTTTGATCGTGACCGTCTGTAAGCCCTTCAACATGGTTAACTGGTAAGTAAGTAAGTAAGTAATTTATTTGTAACCCGCCATTTGAAAAAGCGGAGTAAATGAAAGAAAATAAATATAACATATAAAAACACACTGGGAAACAACTTGGAAATGTGTTTTTCTATGAACTGCCCTGATTGCCTCCAGGGAGAGAATGAAAATGTCGTCGTGGGTGCTTTAAGTTTAGAATATTAGGCTTTTTCTGCGATGGATTTTCAAAACTCATATCTTTTAGTTGGGAACAAAAATGACATGCCAGACCGGAAAGTGGTCCAATCGGAAGACGCCCAGCGATTTGCCCGCCATATGAATGTCGAGTTGTTCGAGACCAGCGCCAAGGACAACAGAAATGTGGAAGACGTGAGTTGCTTTTCATCTTCAGTTTACTAGTTTGGTGCTCAAAGAACGCGTATTCGCGTTCGCCTAGGCGAATTCGGCGTCGCCGAGCGGACAAATTTCTCTTCGCCAGGCAAAAATCCGGCCGCGCCGTTTCAGCTCTCGAATTCTGTTCGTGTCGCATCCCAATTCGCCTAAGGCGTATTCTCGCCGTTCCCCGAGGACTCCTCGGTGAATCGAAGGGAACGGCGAGAATATCCTGATCGTTTTTAATTAATTTTACATTACGCCAACACCAGCAAAAATTGATTCCCCTCCGAATCTGAAAGGGAGTAATTTTTGATGATGGTGATGATAATCGGAGCATTCCCCGTCCGTGACTCGCGAGAATATGGGGAGTGAGTCCCCGGGTCAAACACAAACACGTGGACTTGGCAAGCCAGCGAGAAGTTGTAAAGGCGCAACGACTTTCCGTTTGATGTTGCGCTCGGCTGATTCTCACTTTGCTGTTTGGAAAGCGAACCCATGAAAACGCCAGAACCGCTCTCTAATTAGTTCATCAAGAAAATCATCAAAAATCTAGTTTTGTTTGTTTCAGAAGGTGGACTTTTGAATCTGTAATAATAACAATAATGATAATAATTTATTCATTACGAACAAATTCTAGAGGAAAGACAAGTGGAGTACAGTCAGGGCCGTATCCAGCGGGGTTAGGGGGTTCGATCCCCCCCCCCCCGAAACCCAGAAAAATAATAGTTTTTGTAGGCTTTAACCTCTGATCTATGTCTTTTCTGTACTTTTTGGTCCGTCCCGTGGGCAACCCCCCCCCCAAACAATTTCCTGGATACGGGTTGAGTACAGTAAAGCAAAAGAAAGGAAGAAGAATACCAAAAACAACTATAGGCTAAATACGAAAGTACTGGCGCATAAACAGGGGGGGGGGGTAAGTGAGAGTAGGCTGATCCCGGAACCCGGCTAACTTTATCTCCTATTGTCAGATGTTCCTGTCCATAACGCGGAGTGTCCTGAGAAGCAAGCTGGAACAGAGATCCCGGCAGTCCAACGCAGATGCCAACGACAAGAAAATCTCCCTGCGGGATAGCCAGCAGAAGAAAGGAAGCAAATGTTGCCGCTGACGGTACAAAAACCAGACCAGTATTTGTGATCTCATGCCTATAAAACTGCCGTTTCCCCTGAGACGGTTCTCGGGTCGGTGGTTTGCGATGGATTTTGACTACTGGTCGATGCTTTGCCCAGTCGGGGACGAACTCACTAAATTTCGTCAAGAAATGCAGCGATAGCACAAACAGTGATGTTTGTCTTCCTTTAGTTTGATGGTTTCTTTCACGCTCCGCGACCCACAAGATACTAAGTGACTACCATATTCAGGAGAACATGTCCATGGTTTTGAGTTAATAGTGCCGCCAAAAATGAGAAAATCAGTGTAAACAGTGGATCATTAACACGCCTCAGACCTCATACATTTGTCAGAATTTCTGGATGATATATTGCTGACAAAAATACCTTTCTAGAGGTTTTCCAACTCGCTATGTTACCCATTAAAGATCAAGTGACTACCCGACTCTGGAGAGGAGGACGGATTTGAGTTTTCCTGTTGGAATAGCGCCACCGGAAATGACTGCATCATGATTAACAGTGGACAATGAACAGATGCTGTCGAAAACCACGGAATGAGTGTAAACAGTGAACTGAAAGAAAGGCTTTCGCTATGCTACTTACAACAGATCGACTCTGGGATAAGACTGGCATAATTTTAACTTGTGCCGTCAGAATAGTGCTGCCGAAACCGCAGATCCGGCGTAATGGGTCAGGCACATACTTAAGCCCTCTTAGTGATGGTGATACGTCTGTTGCGTAAGAAGCTCGTTGACTAAGGTAGCGTTCCACCGAGGTATTATCCGTTACAATCGTTACGATTGTGTTAGTGTTTTCGTTCTACCACCCGGCGCATTAAGAAAAGTAACTCCCCCCTCGTACAATTCCGTTCCTCAAGAGTTACGATAGTTACAGTTTACTTGTGATGGTCGGGATCGTCATCAGTGATAGTGTTGTCCAGCAGGAATCCCGTCAGAGTGGTGACGTCTGTCCGCGCTGTTATTATTTTGAGAGAGGGAGTAACCATCGAGAGCTGGCTCCTCCTCTCATCATCATTAGTCGTAATAGCATATGTGGAACGCACTCTAACGCTGGCCTAAATAGCTAACGTAGCCTACAATTTTCGGTAGCGACCCTTGATATAAAACCCATAATTTCTCGGTCACTTTCGATTCCTGTGTGATTCTGTCTCATTTTCTTAATTAATCTTCGTGACCGTCACATATTATAACGAAATTTTATGACACTTTCTTTTTCTCCCGAAGTCTGAAGAAGTCATCCGCTGGAACGGATACAGGCTTATCGAAATAAATAACGAAACGTTCTCTTTGAACACTTTTCTTTAAAGCACAACTCTTACTAGAAATAATATTTTCCCTATGAAATGGATCAGAAAAAAACATTTTCGAAAATACCATTACTTTCCATCTGAAATTAGCGATTTTCTTGTTAGCGCCTGTCGACTATGTCCAGCCGTCCTGCTCTCCGACGCGGCGGCTGGGCGCAAAACATTTGAAAACTGATCGTGCAGTGGTTCAAAAATGTGAAAACTAAGCAAATAAAAGAAGTAATAAACAAAAGCTTCTCAGATCCTTATGTCTGAAGAGTTTTCGCAGACGTTGATGATCCCGGCAAATGTTTCGTTGTGTGACGGGCAAAACTCGGCAAGGCAAAAAAACCGCTAAAAATCGTAGGCACAAAACGAAACAATGGAGAAAGGTTGGGATTTTAGAAGCCTATAATTCTGTATGGGAGCTAGATATATTATAGAAAGCAGAATAAGCAAGAGGGGTCCTTTAAGAGAGAGGGTGCAGAGACCTCTCTGTAACGACCATCGTTCGATATGACCTTTCGCGAGCAAAACAAATTTTGGGTTCTCGGTATTACACGCATTTTTTTCTTGATTCTGGAATGCTATGAGGATGAACTTTCACATGAATGTGAGTAGTGATTTTTGACAGTTATCTGCTGTTCGTCTGTAGTTTCTTGTCCGATTGTAAAGTCCTTGTCCGACCAAATTACATCGGTAACTCTAACCTAAAATGCGAGCAGCTAGTCTCGCTCAAGAGGGCAATCGCCCCACGAGAGCTGAGCAATGTTTGTTACCGGTGGTAGAGTAGAAGCCAGGCTTCACCTTACAGCTTACCAGACCTTGGGTCATGCTATTGTCATGATAATGTTACTTAATCCAGCAAACCTCCGTAATTTCCTAGATGTCCTTTTTGCAAACCTTTTGCTTCCCAGACAAGATTGTCAATCACTCTCCTTTTTCGCGTGCCCCGCCCGTTTGAAAATTTATTTTGTCTCTCAAATTTGTTGCCTCTATGACACTTCCGGAAACCGAGATCTGGGGATCCAACACCACCTTCAGACGTTTTCGGCCTGAATTCACCATCCAGATTAACCTCGACAAAAACGGGTCTAGATCGTGTTCCGCCCTTCTAACAATAGTAATATTAGTTACTGTTTTTGTCCTAACCTCGTGAAAAGTTACTACCATTCCAACCTTCTCAAAATAATAAATAATAGTAATTATCTGCTTACCACGCTCGAGAGCGTAGTTGTGACGTGATTGGCCCGATCAGCCCGTGGCAAGATATTTTGACGAAAATAAAAAAAATGCGTTCCAGCCTTGACCGAGGCCTTGACGCCAGGATTCGTGACGTCATAACTACGGTAAGCAGGGTGGAACACGCTCCTAGATTCCGAATAGAAAAGAAAATCCATATGGTGAAGCCTGACCTTAAAGTTCCCTACACCGACAGCCCGGTAATATGAGAAATTCCGTGTCGCTATGGGGAATCCTGCATTTGGTGCATAAAGATTTCGGAGTGAAGGAGAAAATTCGCATCCAAATGCGACAATCGGACTATGTGTGCACATATCTTAAGAGATGGTTTGGCTCCGGTAAACAATCCTGTGTTTTCAGTGCAGGTGGCCTCGGGCCACTTGAAGTCAGTTCTGTACTTGTCAGTGGACATTTCGTCCAAGGTAACGCCGCTGTAGCCTACTACAAAACATCAATCTTTCTAGCTGCCAGTTTTCGTGAAATTTCGGAGACCAGCTATTCACTCGTTCGGTGCCAACTTGTTTCTATCTCTAGCTGAGAAATTCATATACCTTGTGTTCGCCAACTTTTAGGCAATTCAAGAGGCAGCCTACACAGGCAAATTAAAAACTTGGGGAAAAAGTTGGCAGAGCATGTTCCTTCTTTTTAATTGCGAAATTCCTGAGAGTCGAAGACGCTTTAAGTGTTAAACTAGTAGGGAATTTGAGTTCAACCTAAAACCTGCGAAAAGAGGGGTTAAACTTTTTTAACCGAGGGGGTTTTAACTTCTGTTTAACCTTCGTGTATATAAATGCCAAATGAAAATTTGTCCAACGAGAAGCTAGCTTAAAGCATGGCGACTAGCGTCGACCTACATATAATAGCCCAGAGTGTAGCGAGCTGTACTTTTTTATGAACAAACGAAATCGTTCGCCCAAATTTTAGCCCTCCCCCCCCCCCTCAAAGTAAGATTGTTATTGATGCTGAATGCACATTTCATTTGACTTATACCTTTTTTCTGTTCCGTGTGTTTATTGTAAGATTAAAGCAGAATATATTTATGCATTTTAACTTTTCTTTTTAGTGTTTGTCAGGGAATCGTAACTAGTGGCATCTTTTGGGGATAATTTTGTGAATGTGCAACTTGTCTGTTCAGTCGTTTATGATCATCATGAGTGTAACATGAAGCTTAATAAATCTGTTTGATACTCTATATAGTGTGACGTGGCAGTTTTCTTCCGGGATTAGAAGTTACAGTAGAGATATTCTGTTCTGCAATTACCTTCATAGTGGAATCATTAACGACGTGTCCAACTCCGTATCCTACAGTTGTTGTCAAAGTGGAGAGGAATTAGCGTCCGGAGTTTAACGTTTCGGAGAGAAATGGATGAAAGCCATTACGGAAGTAGAAGAAATCGAATTTACTCCCCTCCTAACGCATTGATAATATACAGATGCAAAACGACTCAAATAACGCAAAGTAATTACTCTCTGTTTCCTGATGCAGGTAAACTTTTCCTTCTACCAGAGTATAATAAACAATCACAAATTTATACATGCAATCACTTCCTTCAAATTAGAGTCACTAACCCCTTTGCTCATTGCACGTATTTTTTTCTTCTTCTCACTTCTCATTCCTGAGATTTCGAACTTCGTATGTCGCTTTTGTCCACCATAACGGCGCTACGCTGATTTTTGCATTTACCATGTTTGGCTCTTTTCGAGGCAGATCAGGCTCCCGCTTATTGATTTCGAACTTTCGATAAGCTCATTGATCAGAAATAACGATTATGTACGTTTTTCCATGTTTCTCCAATGGCTGTAAAGAAATAATAACGGCATGTTTCAGATGTCACTTTACTACACACACACAGTTACTCCTGGCAAATATCTTTCTTAGTACTCTAGGGAGGCGGGAGCATCATTTACATGGATTAACGTTTGGGATTTTTGAGTGTTCGCTGGTCAGGGCGCTAGTTAAAAATAAAAACAAAACTCCAGGGGAAGTAGTTGAGCTTTGTGAAAAAAAAGGCGAATCCCAAAAATTTGATACACTTTCAATATAGTTTCGCCGTTAAAATTGAAGTTATTGCTGTTTCCCGAATTAGATTGCACATGCCATCTAGTGAAATATTAACGTACAATGAGGAATAGATGGCGATTGAGTATGCTGGATTGGTGATGAGGATGATTGTTGAGTTGACGCTGAAAACTTGTGAGTTGGGATTATCTCAAATAAGGCTATCAAGAGCATCTTCTCAAACAGAATGACAAGAGTACTGGTGGTAGGATGCGGATGCACCGGCGCCCTTGTTTCAGCACTCCTGAAAAGAAGCCAATGCCATCATAACGTGGACCTTGAGGCCTGGGACAAGGCCAGAGGAGCAGGTGAGATGGAGAGTTAACAACAACATCCAGGCCCAGCCTGGCCCTGGGCCCAGCAGACATCTAGAGTCGGGAGAATGGTGACTGGGTTCTCAGTCCTATCCAGTCCTATCCTCAATAAAATAATAGCTGCGTTTTTTGCCATCATCCAGTTAACCGACGTACAAGATTTCCCACTGTCGTTTACTTTCTTCGGCTAGCCTACTAACCGACCTAACTAAGACCCTAAGTTTTTATAAAAAGCTGTTTTTTTTGCTCTGACGCTTTGCCGGTCGGTTAACCGACGTGTGGACTGAGGCGGGAGCTCCGTCCAACCAGGCACAGACAGAGCGAAATTCAAAATTCTCATTGGAGAGATAGGTGACGGGAAGACGCCATCTTTTCTTACACTTTTTTCTTTAACAGTTTTCAGTGCAAGAGGATTCCTAACCTTAAATGGAGAGCAGATCTGGTACACTTGGACGTTGAATCTGTATATTGAACACAAATGGAAAATGGAAAAATACAGTTGCTTCTAAATCAGTATTGAAGCTGAAACTTGTTATTTCTAGGAGGAAGAATGTCAACCAGCAGAAGGCCACAAAATGGAGCCTGTTTGGTCGATTTGGGTGTGCAGTACATAACAAAGCATGCATCTTATGATCCGAAGCACAACAGGTAGATATTGTATACTGTATTTCACTCTGTTGCTTGCTTGCGTGCTGCATGAAATTTCCTGGATCATTCTCATAATAATCTTCCTTTTAAGTCCAACCGGGATAGCTGCTTTTAACAATCTGCTTGTTGTGGTGATTTCCAGTAATTTTCCGTTTCTTTTGCTCCCACCTTGTGACTATGAACATTAGGGAGCAGTCATTGTGGTACTGGCAAATAAGCGTTTCACTTTAACTCATCCAGGGCATCGGCAACGACCACTGATCGAGCATCACTTAATTGGGATCATCCATTTGACTTGAAACGTACAGCTGCAAGTGTCGTAAAAAGTGAATTGAATTAATGATAAAATCAGGGTACATTTTATTGCAGGTATTATGAAGAGCTGCTGAAAGCAGGCGTATTGGCACCTTTGATGACTGATATTGAGAACATGTCCAATAGCAACAGTGAGGATCAGCACTTCGTCACTCCCGAAGGTGTCAGTAAATTGGGGCTTCAGTTGATTGGGGCATTCAGTTGATAAAAATTCATCCTGTTTCACAAAGGATTACGGAAATATTATCCGATCCCGTGATGTGGGGATGTGAACTACTTAGACGAACTTGCCGCAAGCGGGACCACCGCTTCAGTCTGACAATTGTAGAGGGTTTGCAAACTATGTTCCCCAGCCCCTCGGTGCTAGTGTGTTGGCAATAGAAGTCGAAGGTCGTTAGTTCAAATCCCGCGCAGGGAAAATTTTTGTCTGTTAGAATGGTCATGTTTCACGTTGCCTAGCTAGGTACTAGGCAATCAGGTTATTTTGGCGAATATTGATATTCCTCAGTATTCCCCTAAGTAATCTGATTGGCTAGAACCCTCAAAAGTTGAACTAAGTTCAACTTGGGTCCGAGGCTAGCTGCCACCTGAAACTGGCACCAGTATCAACTGCGAACGGCAAAAACCCGGCAGAGTCTCGACCTCGGAGCGATTTACAGAACTAGCTGGTACCGAGTATAAGCTAAAATCCGTTGTAAATGGGCCTTTACAGAGCTTTATAGCAGCATATCTGCTGTTATCTCGCATGTAATTGGAAGAAAACTAAGAAACAAGTGAATCTGGTAACCCTTAGAAATAAAGACTACGTCAAAGGAGGTTGCGCTAAGAACAGGTGTTATCTCGGTGGACTGAAAAGCTGAGTAGCATTCATCAGTTTTGCGAAGAGTAAAAGACTATCTTTGAGGGGCTTTAGTTAACCCGTTGTGTCATGTCAATGTGACCGCTACTCTTGTCTTAGAATCAAACAGTAGCAACTCCCCAATTGGCTTGGATTACAAACTTTAGGGGGAAACGTTGAGAATGTATCGAGAAAATAGGTTATAGTATGAAAGCACATTTCTAGACCCAACAAAATGCCCTTGTTTTCTTTTCTGCTAGTCTCAGAGTGAGTTTTGACATAAAAAGCAGGGCTCGTAAAAGATGCCCTTAGACAACGTAGTCCCTTCACTTTGATGTATTCGTGAGGGGTGTAGCGTGTAGCAAGACAATCTGAAGGCGTTTCTCTAGTTGCGAGAAAGGGACACGTTCTCTAGATGATACGGTAGGCATAAGTACGATATTTGTTGAAGAACGGTGTTTAATTTTACCTCTTTTATTTTAAATGCCCCCCCTCCACACACACACACAAGAGACAAGGCCATTCAACCACCTGTAGCAAGCAGTATTAAAACAAAATGACATTACCGTACTTCAAAAAAAAATATAACTAATTAAAATATTCTTTCGTTTTCAGTCAAGTTCACTAGTTAAGCACTTTCTACAAAGTGTTGACGTCACAACCCATTTTGGCCGTCAGTTGAGCTCTCTGAACAAGAAGGGGGATGCCTGGGTAGCCACGGCACAAGATGGAGCGACCGGCGAATTCGATGCTGTCGTTGTTACCATACCGGTACCTCAGATATTATCTCTCAGAGGGGATGTACAGACAATAATTGGTAAGTAACGGAATGGGCATGTACTAAGTAATGCCAAAGGACCCATGATGTGTTGTTCATAACTATTCGCATGGTATGTTGAGAAATGAATGACAGATTATTAAAATTTTAAATGAAAAGTCAGCTTATTTTATATATTCTTTTTTAATACTGATTCTGACTCTCCTTAGTGATTTTCAGTTTTCCACCGTAGACTCTAATACGGACGGCCTCCCGACAAGACGCACAGCTGAACCGCTAAATTTGAACAAGAGAACAAACGTGAATTTTTCTGGCCTCTCTTCTCGTCGACGTCGATTTTGAGGCCCAAGGAATCACAATATCAGACGTTGTAGATATTCAGACGCGCCCAGTCTCTGAATATGTACACAGTTCCACAACACCAGCACCAAACATGGTCATGGATGGGTCCAGTGTCAGATTAAAGGCACAGTAAACTTGACTAGGCAACTTTCGGCCATCAAACCGGCCTGGGGGGCCTAGATAAATGTACAGGGACTTATTGTCGACAGGACCCCCCATCTTTGTTATCTCGAAACTCCTTATTGTTCCCAGAGCTAGCTGGCAGGGCCTTGCCCCTTATGCACTGTAGTTACGCACTCATGCACTGTAAAAGTTCGCGATTGTCTGTGTTATCAACATACAGGGTTGCCACTTTACTAAAATAAATTCACTGGGCAAAAGGAAAAAAGTAATACCAAAGAAGAAAAGTACTCAGAACGTGTTGCTGGGTCATAGTCACCTTGGAAATAAAACCTGACAACTACTTTTTTCTTAAAATCTGCTGCCAAAGTAAAGTTCTATTGTGAGCACAATTGTACTACCGGTGGCAACCCTGTTGACATACATTGTATAACTTTGTTTCAAAAGGCCGTTGGGGCAAAGATCGTGGGTTCGAGTCCTACTCCCGGCACACAAACCTTTTGCTTTTTTTTTTTTCTACTAGCTCAAAAGTCGAACTCTCGGAAACTGCCCGGAAACTGCAATGGTCGTAAGAAGAATTTTTCTAACTCTCAGTATCGACTCAGAGTACATTCTTGATATGTCAGCTAGCTCCCTGAGCCAAGTTTGAGTCAAGTTTTCTGTTCCTTTAAGATACATCTCATACAGAAGTTGTTCTCTTTTAGACGGCAACAGTGACGTGAAAGCGAACCTTGGAAAAGTTGACTACAGTTCGCGCTACGCCTTGGGCCTGTTTTTTGACGAAGGCGCCCAGCTGAATGAAGAGTGGGCCGGGAAATACATTAGCAACCATCCTATCTTTCGTTTTGTAGCAATTGACAACAAGAAGAGAAACAAGGGTAAGTTTGCCTTGCTTACAACTAGAGCCATATGCTGTAAGAAAAGCATTTTCTTCTGCAAGTATCGAAGAAACTGGAAACTCAGAATGAACAGCAGAGGCGTTACTAGCCAAAATGTTTGGGGGGGGGGGGGTAAGGTACTGGTTTTGCAGAAAAATCTACTGTTTTCAAGAAAAAACGACTGACGAAAAAACCAGCTGTTTTTACGAAAAATCGCGGCGCGAATCTTCCGTTTTTACCGACTGGCCGACAACATTGGGGGAGGGGGCGTCCCCCTCCTCACCCCGTACGTGACGCCCCTGCTAATCAGAACTGAAATTGTACCTACTACACAACTGAAGCTATTAGAAACCATGTTAGTGAAGCTAATAAAAATAATGATAGAGATGTGTATTTTAATTTAACGTCTGTTCAAAAAGATAAAGGAGATTTTAGAAAATGAATGTTTGATTTCGATGGCTTGCTTGAGCTACGTGCACAGTCAGTCGGATAGGATTTCGCATGCAAAACTCACATCAGTATGGGAAAACCTGCAAAACCCCGACTCTTTTTCCTTATAGTTTAACTGAAAGCCAACTTATTTGTGTGTCATTTAATTGGATACACTGAATTATTTGGATTCTGCCAAGGGATTTTTGGATTTTCCACTATCTGCTCTAGTTATGAGGCTCAGAATATCTCCGGCCATCCTCACAGCGTAAATTCTACTATGACGCGGGAAATTTTAATCTTAAAACAAATGCGACTTTTCAGTGGGCAGTGGTGAGATTGGTGAAGATTGCTTAGTGCCTGAACAATTTTTTTGTTATTAATCTTTCTCGTAAGGCATACAACAAAAATACAAGCGCATAGAGGCACCACAAATCACACGAAAATTCCACTATTTGAAAATCGATTATTCGTGAATAGCGGAACAACGAAGTAACTCATTTTCAGCGGGTCTTCAAGCCAATTTAAGTGAATAAGTGATGGTAACTAGATTGTCCTATCCTAGCCCTTTTCGGTTAAACTTTAAGGCGTATTCTCGCCGTTCCTCGAGGACTCCCGGCGTTTTTGTTTTCCCGTGGACTCACTCCCCGTATTCTCGCGAGTCCCCACGAACGGGGAATGCTCCGATTAGCATCTCCATCATAAACAAGACCAAAGGTTCCGATGGGATCCCAAAAATTCAATATCTGATCCAGACAGTAAAGTTTTCTCTTCGTCAGGCCAAACAGCTAATCATTAAGAAAACCAAGTTCAGATATGGATTCAGCATGTATGTTTACCCCTATAAGCCGATCGAAACGATCCTACCCTACTTCTGTGAATTTTGCGGTTTTGGCGAAATTAAAGGACTACTTGTCCGGCGAAAAACTAAAGCTCAAAAACGAATTCAGTGTATCTCCTTACCCCTACATCCAACATCCCAACTTCAAAGAAAAATTTAACTTCTAACAAATTTTCCGGTTTCAACCGGATTCCTGAAGAACTACGTGTCCGGCTAAAAAATAATTGTCATACGGATTCAGCATCTTTTCTCACCCCTAGATCTATCATCTAATCAAGTTCAAATAAAACTTTTACTCTTAACAAATTTTCCGGTTTTGGCCGGATTCCGGGCTAACTAATTGTCTGTCGAGAAAACAGTTTTCGTATTATTGTTCAGCATACCTTCTTACCCCTACATCGAACATCCAATCAACTTCAGACAAACAATTTACTTTTAACAAACTTTCCGGTTTTGGCCGGATTCCGGGCGAACAACTTGTCCGGCGAGAAAATGGTTTTCATATTCGTGTTCAGCATGCCTTCTTACCCCTAGATCCAACATCTAATCGACTTCAAATAAAACTTTTACTTTCAACAAACTTTCCGGTTTTGGCCGGATTCCGGGTGATCTACTTGTCCGGCGAGAAAATGGTTTTCATATTCGTGTTCAGCATACCTTCTTACCCCATAATCGACTATCACATTAGCTGTTTAAAAATATTTTGCTTGTCCCTTAATTTGAACCCCCTCCCCCACCCCTAGATGTAGGGCTACAGGGTCCATCTACGAACTCGACCTTACTCTTGATCCAAAGAATGCTCAAACCAAGTTTCATCAAAATATCTCATTCCCTTCGAGAGTTATCGTGCTTACAGACGGACGGACAGACGGACAGACGGACGGACGGACGGACAACTTTTGCGATGTCATAGGTATCCCTCCACTTACGTTTTGGGATCCCAAAAAGGACTCCCTTTCAGATTCGGAGGAAAATCAAATGCTGGTGTTGGTGCAATGTACAGTTAAGTAAAAACAATCCGAATAAATAAAACCAAAAGTAAAGTGGATCCAGACGAATTTCATCAACTGCATATTTTTTTTTGAACAAAATCCATTTTAGAAGCATTCCCATGTTCTCGTTGTTTTCCGTACGCAGAGTCCGCGTGGAGTGACTCCCTCTATTCTCGCCGTTCCCTTCGATTCCCCGAGGAGTCCTCGGGGAACGGTGAGAATTCGCCTTAGACTACTTAGGCCTAGGCCCCCATTCAGAACTATCCAATGTGTCTTACTGCTGAGTGATCCAGTCCAGTGCCCTCTATTATTAAGCTTTTGTTTTTAGGTGACCTGCCGCCAAGCGTTGTGTTTCACACGTCCGTACCGTTTGGAAAGAAGTACGTTGAGAACACCCCTGGTGACCTGGAGCCTATGCTGCTGGATGCTGTGAAAGAAATGTTCCCGCATTGGCCTGCTCCGGCCTTTGTTAAGACCCAAAAATGGAGATACTCTCAGGTATGTTCGAGTCTAGACATTTGGGAATCGCTTCGCGTTACCAAGAACAAATAAGCAAAAGAACCTCCGTCTCCCGATCTCTGTAAAACGACCATGAGGAGTCGAATAGATCCCGATGCCTTGCCCAATACAAACTAGCGGAGTTTAGGATAGGAGCTACGCGGAACATCACAATTATTACCTCTACAAACAGCTCACAGTAGAGCCCCGGAGAAGAAAAGTCGAGAGTTAACAGGTTGTTTAAAGGACACCTGAATGAAGAGTACCAAGTATCATCCCTATCTGTATGACTTCCGTTAACATTGCCTGCAGAAAACCCAATCCAGATACGAAATAGTGTTTCCAAGCTATGATTTTTGCTCCATTTTGCATCTGTCCTTATTTCAGTACCGAACAATTTTAGAAATGAACAAATGTCTCCAATCAACCCTTCTTCTGGGATATTTTTTAACCAGTTAAGCCCAAACGTATATCTAGAAGAAATTCCAATACGATCCGGCCAGCGCTGTACAAGATTTGAATGAATTGCGCTTTTTGTCTTGGAGTCTGCATGTGCAAACCTCCAGAAACGAACATCCCTATTTTGACAACGTTACGCTCAGGAGAAGAATGCTGTCCGTGGCCGTGTCTGTAAATGCATTCTCCATGGTATACAATGGTTTCATTGTTCAGGTGTCCTTTAACGTTGTGACGTCACTTCAGGGCGGGTCATAAACGCCTGCTACGTTGTTTTCCTCTCAATGCTCAATGGCTAAGAGGGAAGTAGCTGAGTTTTGTCGGGGTATCCGTAGTCAGTGCATGACACCAAAGACGGAGGTTCTACTTGGCTTATTTGTTCTCCTTGACGTTATCGGGTCTTCGCTAGACTGTCGTGCGCCAGTCCTATTCGTTTGAACTTTAAAGAAGCATATCTCTACTATATTCGCCAAAAGCACCGGTCGTCCAAGAAGTCAAGAATATTGGCCTCTACCACCTTCATTTTCCAGAATTCGCAGTATAAATGAGAGCCTGAATTGAAAGATTCAGGATTCTTGGGAATTGCAGATTATATGGGGATTGCAGGGTAGATTATTATCCTTGGTAATTGCTATACGTCTTATGAAGGAGGCCTAAGGACTTTGTCTCTGACGACCTTGAATGAGCGAAGGCATAAGCTGACCGTGGATTTTGGTTTGAAATGCCTCAGCTCAGAAAAACATCGGGGTATTTTACCGGAGTTCGAAAATGGGAAGTGTGTGCGACCCGGTACAAGGGGCAGACAAAGTCCTTGGGTCTTCAAAAACTTAAGCCCCCGCCAACCAAATCATCCGAGAGGTACCTGAATTCATTTGTCCCTTATTTTATTAAGCATTTTAACTCGACAATTTTTTGAATGTATTGTATTGAATGAATGAATGAATGAGTTTTATTACCCGTAAAGTGAAAGACACAAAATACGGAGTATTTTAGAGACAAAAGGATAAACAACGAAAATAACAAAACAAACAAACTAACACGACAACAAGAACAAACTAACCAGCATCAATAAGAAAAAAGGGCCGCAGAGGGTCGTAAACGTGAATCAAATTGATAGTCTTCTTACACAGGTCGGCACTCGAAGTCTGAATCCGAGAAGGTACGTCTATGAGTCCAAATCGAGCAATGACTTTTCTGTTTCGGTGCCATCTAGGGAGCCGGAGGAGGAATTTACAATATTTGAAATAAGCTACCCGCAGTGTCTGGCGATCTTTCTTACGAAACAATCCGTTGTAATGTTTACAATCCGAGGCTAGCTGTATGCTATTGTGGAGAATTAAAACCGATTTGATTTGATTTGAAAGACTGTCCCGAAGATCCATTTTTTTTTTTTGTGTTGGGGGGAATCCGTATTGACCTTCATCTGAGGAAAGATCTTCTGATTTCCTTTTTTCGCAGGTGAGCAAGCCGTATCCCGGGACTCCTAGCTGTGTCGTGGTCTCAGAGAAACCGCTGCTGATCCTTGCGGGTGACGGCTTCATTCATTCAAATTTTGATGGCTGTATAGAATCAGCCGAAGCCGCTGTAAGCGAGTTCTCAAAGAGAATGGCCGCGAAGGATAGTGCATAAGTAGTGAAGTGATACCAGTGGTTAGTATTCCCCATAATGTGAAATTCCCCATTGAGCTTTTAGGCTCAGCGCTAAACAAATCGCATAACACCCATCCAGATGTTTTTGTAAAGACCTTAATACTTTCTTTGATTCACTAGTAGTTGACTTTAAACATAGCAAGTAGATGGAAATTATACCGCTGAATACCAACCAACACCCAAAGAAGCATACCTCTACTGTAAATAAGTCGCGCGAATGCTCCGGGTACAGTATCGACGCACAGAGAAGTCGGAAATTGCACAGTAGTCGCGTACTTGCATGATAGTGGCGGGACGAATGTTCTCCAGTAGGATAATTGGTTCTTGGTTAGTTCCCAGTCGGATTGATGCATCAGCGTGAGAACAAGAACAAATAATCAGTAAGAACTTCTGTCTTTAGTCGCATGCAGCGACTATGAAAACCCCGACAAATCTGAGCGGACCTGGAGGTGTTTACTCTAGCGTTGAGCTGATGTTGATACCCGTTTACTCCTCTTCCGTCTTCGCCGTTGCGTATTGCACAAGAAATATCGAGCAGGAGACGCACTCCGCGCGCTGATCCTCTCTGGAGCGCGTCCACGGAACCAATCAGCGTTGACTTCTAGATTTCCTCTTTAGCAACTTACCGGCGATCTAGCTATTTGTAGAGGTAACGAAACGTGATGTGGCGCGAAGCCGCTCGTTTGCATCGGGAGTCGGTCGTATTTTACTCGACTCAGCATGTTTGTATGACCGAGATAGGGAGACAGGAGTTCTGTCTCGTTATTTGTTCTTGGTGAGAATTACGATAACTATGTCGCGGTTTGTTTGATGTACAGCTGAACCGTTCCCAGCTATTATTGTCTGCGGTCCCACGCAATAATCGAAAGGAGACGCGGAAATAAATCTTGGATGGAAACGGTGTGGAAAACGGAAGTCGGAAAGTACACAGTCGTTGAGATCTTTCATGACATGGTAGAACAAATGTTCTCCTGTAGGATAATTCGTTCTTGGTTAGTTCCCAGTCGGGTTGATGCATCAGTATGAGAATGAAGATAACTATAGTTGCGTTTCTGCAGATACCATGGTATCTGATATGATATGATATTTATTGCAAAAAGCGAAAGAGAAATAGATATAACTTAATAACACTTACATTAGATCCTCCCGATGCTTCGCTGCCAACCGGACGAACACTGCCAAATTTCTCATTACTGCAAAACACAATCAAATCTATTAACCCTTCCTCCCCTAAAGTACTCCTCCCAAACATTTCCTCCCTTAATCCCCCCAACTCACCACATTCACACATAAAATGTAGCAGATTCTCATCAATTTTACCACACATAGGGCAAAAATAAGGGCCAACACGTACCCTGTTTTTCCCTAAATATTTCCTTTTTTTCCCAAGTGGCAGTGCGTTCCCCCTTAGACAAACTAGTGCCTCTAAACTTCTTCCATCCAAACCTCAGGTCTAAAGTCGTTTTTGCAGTTATCGTGGTATCTGATACCACGGTCAAAAGGCGTTTTTGCAGTTGTCGTGGTATCTGCCCAGTTACCGTGGTAACTAATCGTTGTGTCTGAAAAGTCATCTCACTTTCATCAGATTTTGTCAAATTGGTGAGAAAGAAGTTCAGCACTTAGTGATGTAACTGGATATCAATGTTTCTTTTGGGATGACTTCAAAAGGTGCAATTTCGGCAATGGTCGTTTTTGCAGTGGACCGCATATCAGATACCACGGTAACTGCAAAAACGACTAATTGCAGATCCAGTTACCGTGGTAACATAACTGTAGTTGCGTTCCTGCAGATACCATGGTATCTGATATACGGTCTCGAAAACGCAACTTATGTCGCGGTTGCGCGGTTTGTTTGATGTACAGCTGAACAGTTCCCAGTGAGTATCGTGTGCGGTTCCACGCAATAATAGAAAAAAGATGTGGAAATAATCTTAGATAGAAACGGCAGTAGCGAGTTCTGTTAGTAACTTCTGCGTGTGAGTGTTTTTCCGAAGCCGCGCTAAAAAGTATAGCAGGATAACAAAGCGGAAAAACGCTCAGATTTTCTAGTATGTGATTGGAAGTATACCGTTTGTCAGTGTGGAGTATGTTATTTGATATTCTGCGATGGAGGTTCGAATACAGGTTGTTTATTACTAAAAGATTTACGAAAACATCAGCACTACGTATATAAACAGGATTGTACAAAATCTGGCTCGACAGGCCAGACTACATAATACCTAACGTATCATTTGAGTATTATATTTCTCAGCTTTTCTGTCATTATCGCTTCTCTGCGAAGGAACTTAAAATAACGCCACAACCCCCCCCCCCTCATCCGCTGATAGGCGGAGGGTTAAAATGAGTGTTCAATTAGACGTTGATCTTGAATCAACCACCCAAACGAATTCTAGCTGCTACCGAAAGCGCGTAGGAGAATGCCTTAAGTGGTCATGAACGATAAAACGAGTCGAAACTGTCGCTGTCAAAAGTTGTCTACTCGTTTAGTTCTCGATGGCCAACGCAGCCTTTAATAGACGACTCGAGCTGTAACTCAAGTCCCCGCGTCACATGACGTTCCGCGTCACATGACGTTCTGCGTCATGACGTTATTAGTAACAGTCTGGCCAGTGTGTTTCACTAAAGGCAATTATCTCCTAGCGGACTAAGTACGATTGGAAACGCTAACCCGTTGTTGACGCGTAGGACACCAAAACAATATTGAGAAAAATGCCTACAAAAGATAGGTAAAAGATAAAGAAAAGAATAATATGGCAAGCCAGTAGTAATAATAAATAATAGCAGTAACATCAGAAATCCTAGCTTTGGCGAAGAGTTTCAGGCGTCAATTTAAGTAGCGTTCCCAATCGTACTATGAGCGCTTCTTTGAAAAATCGTAAATCATGTCCCCCTCTGGAAAAGATATTCGCGGGCCCTTCAGTAGACCTGTAACTTCCAGATTTCAGGTAACCCTTCAACCCAAGCTGACCGCGAATACTTAGTTTTTTGATCGAAGTTATGTTGGCCTTTGGCTCGGACGGTTTCTTTTTTCGTTTTCAAACGCCGTCGTAGTTCACCGGTTGCTTAATTAGCATTTTTTCGACTTCGGCGATCTTTGCCCGGTCGCCCATCGACATTGCAGTCACACTTCGGACTTGCTAGCTCATCAAGTTAGACGTTCAAATTTGGAAGGAAACGAAGAAAAATAATGGCGGACGACAAAGATACAGATTTTGGAATTCATCAACAAGACGAAAAAGATTAGTGCTAAAAAACAAGGATAGATTTACAGCCAAAACGCTAAATTTCATTTTTAAGTTATCATTGGCCGCAGCAACGGCGACCAAAAACGGTATTTAAGAGGAGACCTTTGAATTTGAAGGTAACCTTAAACTTCGTTCAAAAACGCAGCTAATATGTTCAGTGTGCTAAACGTTTAAGTCAGCTGCGATTGTACCTCGACGATGTTTTCTGCCAATTCGCCTTATTCCGGTTCAGCGCTCCAAGTGGAATAGTTTCTGTTAGTCCACCGTTTGTTTCTTTCAGTTACATTTTTCACTTCCAGTTTGAGACACTGATTTGCCCAACCCAACCCAACTAAAGCATTTTCGAAAATTCCGCCACTTGAGCTCATTCTCTGATTGAGTCTAACTGGCTTCTATTGCTAGTATTTGACCAAACTCCAATCGCCGAAAAATTTGTTAATAGGCTAAAACTAATCGCAAGAAAATCCGGAGTGGCAGGTTCGAGGGTTCCCAAAAACCTCGAAAACCATATTTTCAAGTTCCAGCAATCACTATCAGTGCAAGTAGAGGGTTAACCGATGGCACAAACACGTGCATTCGAGATCAGGGCAAAACATTTTGTTCTTGCAATTCAAATGTGGACTGATCACTTATCTAAGCACACACAATCGTTCATTCATTCACAATCCAGTGCCCATCAGAGGCGTCATTTCACTAAAACCTAGGGCTATGTGCAAATGGGGGGGGGGGGGGGGGGCAGCGGCGTCGTTCCGGGTCATTAGCTCGGATTCTTGAGGTCTAACTTCGGTGGGGATACTTTCTTAAGATCGAATTTTATCAACTGTCTGTCATATTTTGTCAAATCACTTCGTTTCCTGCAGATTTTAGGATCTTTCAAGGGTAGCTGCCCACCTGCCCCCCCCCCCCCCCCCAAATGACGCCTCTGGTGCTCACTGGGTTTTCGCCCAGTGCACGGTCCGCGTGTTACACCGGGCCAATGGAGTGACAACCTCTCTCAATGAAGTTCTTATCACTGCTTTCTTCCCATATCAAAAGTCCTGTGACGGGACTAAACAAAACAAAAAATAGCAAACAAGCCAATCGTCCACTGTCTTAAGTACACAAATTAGTTAACCGAGACGTGACTAGCTTGCAGGACACCTGCACGAACTGTCAGATTTTTACAAAATATCGTTAATGCGAATAAAAAACAACGCTAATACCGAACTGGCTGCACATTCTGAGACTTGTCTGCCGGATATCTCTTCGGTCCCGGGTTAGACTTCGAGTAACCATAGAGCGACTCTCTCGTAGCGTCAACAACCAGGGTGCCTTGATTGCCGAACCCTTGTTCACTGCTCCTAAATTGCTCGTAATTTTGGGAGTAATTTTGATTCTGCTGATCACCTTGGGAGTAGTTAAAGGTCTGGTTAACATTCGGCGTGCATGGCGTGTTAACTGAGCCATAGGCGGAGTCACTATGTGAATTGTTGGGGGAGAACCCCTTTCCACTGTCTTCCCGCCTTATGGGGGGCACCACTCCACACACGGACTCGTGTCGAGGTTGAAATTTTCTCCGCATGGCGTAGTCATCTTCATTTCTTCCGTAGTCAAAGTCGCCCTTTGTGCTTTCTGCATTTCGCATGTTTTCTTCTTCAAGCTTCTGGTCCTCGTTGACTGGCGTGGGGGGAAGGGGGGCCTGGTATCCCTGGGGAGCGAAGGAGTTGGGTGTCTCATGGCGAGGGGGGTACACGCCGGGGTCTGAAGGAAGGGGTGGCCTTGTTGCGTAAACATTTTCATTCTGCTGCTTGGAGTAGAAGACGGTCTCTTTTTGAATTTGGCTTCGAGGAGCGTAGATACTCCCTGACCTGGAATACAAAAAAGCTGTAGACTGCAACAAAGAAAATATCCAAGTTTCATCAGAATATCTCATTCCCTTTAGTTCCGGAATCCAAGGACCCAGGAAACTTGGTGAGGCAGAGCTTGAGCCTAGTGTCACAATCCCTCAAGCAACATATCCTGGTCCTGGTCCTTGGATCAATATACAAAGCTTCGATCCAGCCTTCCGACTGAAAGTGGGGCTAAAATTAGTGCAGTATTTGCACATACCTTTATGTCGACGAATTTAGCTTTTTAACGGTACTAGCAAAGAACATGATTTTTTACTCGCGTTTACGAGAGGAACCCGTCTGCACCAGCTGTGAAGGTTTTTACGCCACTATAGGCTTCAACTGTTACCAACTAATACAACGTGCGCCTCACTCAAGGACGAAGCCATGTCGGCTCTACTGCACTCGAGTCGTCTATTCCAACTTCGACAGAAGCGAACGATTAACTACACTGTCAGAAGTTTCATAACAGATAACTCAAGGATTCGCGGTTTCAACAGACAACGCTTGGGATATAATATATTGTCGCGACAAAAATAGCCGAAAAACTGCCAAAAAAGCATCTGCTGAATTTTCCGATATCATGACGACAATAAAAAAAAAAAAAATCAGCAGATGCTTCTTTGCCGGTTTTTCGGCTCTTCTTGGCTATGCTTGTTACGCATAACTTTTCATGCATAACATTTGTCGCGACAACATATTACATCCCAAGTGTTGTCTGTTGAAACCGCGCATCCTTGTGTTATCGGTCATGAAACTGGTGAATGTCTGTACAGACATTCCCTCCAGAAGAGTGAACATCGAAAAAGCGGTGTGCCAGTCCGGTCTGTTGATGTTTTGAGTGGCGAATATGAGGCTTTAATTCGATGAAAATTGATTATATGAATAGCGGAGCAACGCAGGGTTTTCATCGGGTCTTCAAGCCTATTTAGGTGAATATGTGATGTCAAGAACAAATAATCTAATAGAATCTCCGTCTTTGGTCCCATGCGGCGACTATGGATACCCCGATAAAACTGAGCGGAGCTAGAGGTACATGCTGTGAGGTCTGAGTTGATACCCGTCATTTCCCTCTTCCGCCGCTGCGCATACAAGGTGAAAAACCGTAGGATTCCACCCCGAACCGGGTGCGGACTACGGGGTGGAGAACCATGTCTACAGCGAGTTCGACGTAACATCGCAATGGTAGACAACCAATCAGCTGTAAAGGACCGTTCGTATTCTTCTGCGGAGTTGTACTGCGATACAGCTGTTTGTAGAGGTAACAAATTATGATTCCTGCGTAGCTCCTCCTCCGCTCGTTTGCATCGAGTAGGGTATCAGAATATATTCGACTCCGTTTTCAGACGGAGGTTCTTGTAGATTATTTGTTCTTGGTGATGTGTAACTAGACTCTCGCATCTCAGCCCTATTCGGTTAAACTTCAAAAGGGGGGAGGAAGACCGTGGAGAAATCATGCTAGCCCTTGTGAATAAAAGTGAACACCACATCATGGGGTTCCATTGCTTCGACCTAAACACTGCCATTCCCTAGTAGAGACAGGCATCACTCAGTAGCAAACGGCAACCTCAAAGTGACAGCGCTACTTTGGCTAATTATTTTCCCGGTTAAGAATGCGAGAAGCGGCGCAGACTAACGAGTCTTCTGTCCCTTTCAATAGCGAGGACCGGAGATGAGAAAATTTCAAGATCACCCAAGAGATGCTGCGTTCTAACAGAAGGCTGAGAGCAAAGCTGTGTGTCGTCGAAAACTAACTTTGCTTCTAAATGAAATCTGTTTTAGTTTTTTTAACTGCTCAGATTTAGAAAATTTTGTAATTTAGATTAATTGTCCAAATTTTTTTTTTTTTTTTTTTTAGCTGATTGCATTGCCCAAATTATCTTTGTTCTAGTGATCTCGTTGACGTAGGCTAATTTATTTTTTGTTTTTTTTTGCAGCCCTTTTTGGGATCCCAAAACGTAAGTGGAGGGATACCTATGACATCGCAAAAGTTGTCCGTCTGTCCGTCCGTCCGTCCGTCTGTCCGTCCGTCTGTCTGTGAGCACGATAACTCTCGAAGGGAATGAGATATTTTGATGAAACTTGGTGTGAGCATTCTTTGGGTCAAGAGTAAGGTCGAGTTCGTAGATGGGCCCTGTAGCTTTACATTTAGGGGTGGGGGAGGGGTTTCAAATTAAGGGGCAAGTAAAATATTTTTAAACAGCTAATGTGATAGTCGATTATGGGGTAGGAAGACACGCTGAACACGAATATGAAAACTATTTTCTCGCCGGACAAGTAGTTCGTCCGGAATCCGGCCAAAACCGGAAAGTTTGTTAAAAGTAAAAGTTTTGTTTGAAGTTGATTAGATGTTTGATTTAGGGGTAAGAAGGCATGCTGAACACGAATATGAAAACCATTTTATTGCCGGACAAGTAGTTCGCCCGGAATCCGGCCAAAACCGGAAAGTTTGTTAAAAGTGGAAGTCTTATTTGAAGTTGATTAGACGTTCGATATAGGGGTAAGAAGGCATGCTGAACACGAATATGAAAACCGTTTTTTCGCCAGACAAGTAGTTAGCCCGGAATCCGGCCAAAACCGGAAAGTTTGTTAAAAGTAAAAGTTTTATTTGAAGTTGATTAGATGTCCGATTTAGGGGTAAGACGAGATGCTGAATCCGTATATCACAATCACTTTTTTTGCCTGACATATAGTTCGTCCGGAATCCGGTTGAAACCGGAAAATTTGTGATAAGTTAAATTTTTAACTGAAGTTGATTAGATGTTGGAAATAAGGGTAACTAGATACGCTGAATTCGTTTTTGAGCTTTAGTTTTTCGTCGGACAAGTAGTTCTGGAATTCCGCCAGAAACCGGAAAATTCGCAGAAGTAAGCCAGGATCGTTTCATTCGACTTATAGGGATAAACACTCAAGCTGAATCCATATCAGAACTTGGTTTCCTTAATGATTAGCTGTTTGGCCTTAATCTGTTTCTAAATTTTAAGAGTATAAATGTTCATGGAGTCTGGCGAAGACCGGATCTGACGAAGACGAAACCTAATTGTCTGGATCAAATATCGAAGTTTTGGGATCCCATCGGAACCTTTGGTCTTGTTTCTAATCGCCGGAGAAGCTTACAGATCTAGAATCGAGCAAACATCAAGAATAGTGAAAAAAAAACTATTTCGTCCATGTTCGAATTCTAAAATTTAGAAACCTCATCCATCTGAAGCAGGCCCGCATCCAGCGGGTAGGGGGGGGGGATAGGAGGTTCGACCTTCCCCCCGAAAGTTACAATAATAATCGTTTTTTTTACAGGATTTAACCTCTGATACATTTTATTGTCTTGCTGTTGATCAGGTCCGATCCGCGGGCAGACCCCCCTAAAAAAAAAAAAAAAGAAAAAAAAATTATCTAAAAAACCTTATCTGAAGATCAAAATTCTCGATCTCTATGACTTCTCAAAATTATTTGCAAATCGTCTCTGATGAGCAAATCCGCGACTATCAGTCCATCTAGTATTTTTGTTTATTTCCTAGTTGTTCTTGGTTGTCGTAGGGAGGTCTCGGATAAGTGATGCAAACGAAACCGATTAGTTCAAGAAATTCGTTTCGCATCTATCTCTGTCGAATCGGTAAAAAATGGACAGAGAGATGTAAGAATGAACAGTTTACAGACTAGTGCAGAAAGCATGTAAGAATAGACCCTTCTGAGGTGAAATGAAGAGAATGGGGTTCCAGACCATCTACAGTGGCTTATTAGATTAATAACCGCAGTGTTAAATGTATATTTTTTTTTTTATCACTAAGTTAAACACTGAAACTACGATTCGCGGTCAGTTTGGGCTAAAGGAATATTGAAGATTAATACTCTAAAAGCACGACGCCTTTCTTTGACTTCAGAAAACAGAAACAGAATAGGCAGGCTACTTCTGAGGCAAAATGATCAGAACGAGATTCCAGACGATCAACCGATATCCCCAGATGAGCCGTCTATTCCCCCTCCCAGCCTCCCGTCGTCCGTGCGTCGCGGTCCGAGAGGAACAATGGCAATTAGTTTTCTCCGGCATTTTCACTCCAACATTTATTTCTGGTCGAACCTTGTAAGTGTGTTTGTTAATTTGTTGTCGTGTTCGTATTTCGGAAATATTTTATGCACCTTCTAGCTTTAAGCCATTTGAAAGTAAATTTGATTGACTGAAAAGGGAGCAAAACGCATATGACTTCACCTCCCCCCCACCACTACATGACCCTCGCGTCTCTGCTCTTGACTATTTTCAACTTGTCGACTACGGAGAAGATACTTTAGAACCGACCAGTCTTTTTATATATTTTTTTTTTTATCCTGCGCGTTTCGCAATGTTTTCGAAAACTCAGTGTAATTTTTTGCTTTCTTTTTTTCTTACTGCAGAACATCCTTTCGTTGTTTCAGTGCGAAATAAAAATTCATCGTCATCACTTCGTCAACAAGGAACAGATCTTTGGAGCATTCCGCATTCAGATATTTTGAGAAAACCTTTCGTCAATATAAAAAATCTTTCGGTATCCTTTAGTATATGTATGATGAATATGGAACCCCTTTCGTATGCCCATCAGCTCTAGCTTGATTGTTAAGATATTTTCATAGAATACGAAACGCCCGAAGCTTGTTTTCCTTTCTACTGTAGGAATATTTCGCAGCCACTGCCTCGGGGAAAGCTATTCACGATCTTGAGAACTTGGCTGTGTTTAACGAAAATACGCAGATAAGAGGACGTTTTCAAAATTTTAATGGTTCATTCAAGCTTTGACAAAGACGTTCCTCTTTACTAAATCTCGAGCAAAATCCTTTTGAATCAGTTTATTTGAAATTCTCGTTTTTCAGCGCTTGCTGAGATGTTCTGGGTTGTTAGACAATAACTCTGTTTTGTCCTGATCCTTGATATGATACTTGTTGCGTTTTCGCAGTTACCGTGGTATCTGATACCACGGTGAAAAGGCGTTTTTGCAGTTATCGTGGTATCTGGCCAGTTTTCGTGGTATCTGATATTCAGATACCACGGTCCGACCGTGTAACTAACTGGTCGTGGCATCTGAAAAAGTCACCTCACTTCCATCATTACCAACAATAGTGCCTAGGATTCTGTCAAATTGGTGGGAAAAAAGTTTGGCAATTAGTGATGTTACTGGATATCAGTTTTTGGGATCCCAAAACGTTAGTGACGGATACCTATGACATCGCAAAAGTTGTCCGTCCGTCCGTCTGTGCGCACGATAACTCTCGAAGGGATTGAGATATTTTGATGAAACTTGGTGGGAGGATCCTTTGGGTCAAAGTACAAGTCAAGTTCGAAGATGGGCTCTGTAGCTCTATATTTGAGGGTGGGGGAGGGGTTTCAAATTAAGGGGCAAACAAAATATTTTGAAACAGCTAATGTGATAGTCGATTATGGGGTAAGAAGACATGCTGAACACGATAGTGAAAACCATTTTCTCGCCGGACAAGTAGTTCGCCCGGAATCCGGCCAAAACCGGAAAGTTTGTTAAAACTAAAAGTTTTATTTGAATTTGATTAGATGTTCGATTTAGGGGTAAGAAGACATGCTGAACACGATGGTGAAAACCATTTTCTTGCCGGACAAGTAGTTCGCCCGGAATCCGGCCAAAACCGGACACAAAATGTGTCGACCAATTTTCGGCTACCCCTTTTCTTCAAAATAGTATATAAGCTCTGCATACTAGTATAGCTCTGCGCAGAACGCGTACTCAATGAACCTAAGAGCTAGTTGTTTTCGACGGTTGAAGGGGTTGGTATGTGGGGTTGGTAAAAGAGAAGGTGGTTGCGGGCTATATAACAGTTGGAAAGTTTAGAAGGATTGACAACTTCAGTAGAAGGGTGAACACTGAAACCAAAAATAGACCGATCCCAACTGTCAGACAAGTTGGGGATTTCTAATGGTTTCATGGTCTAATAATAGGCTGTTAGACCATAATCATCTTCGGCAATGAGGGGTTAGCAGTTTTGTCTACTTGGTGTACCTACAATTTGTTTTCTGTGTTTTATACGGTACGAACAATTTGGTACCACGTCTATCACGAGGACATGGACTCGTAAGTAAGAATCGGTTGCTATAATCTTTGGTGATGAGGGGTTGCCAACTTTTGCTAGTTGGTATACCCTTTATTTTTTGCCAGTGTATTTCATGGTAAGAACGATACGGTACCATGTCTATCACGGGTTGCTAGAAGGCATTCGTGAGGGGCTTGAAACTTGAAACTTTGATCTATAGCTGTTTCTAAATAAGTTTTGATCTATCAACATCATATATTAGATTTTTGGGATCCCATCGACACCTTTGGTCTTGTTCTTTAGGGATGACTTCGAAAAGCGCAATTTCAGAAATTGTCGTTTTTGCAGAGCAATTGTAGTATCGGATACAACGGTAACCGCAAAAACGACTAATTGCAGATACAGTTACCGTGGTAACAGATACCATGGTGTCTGAAAAACGCAACTATTGTCACTGCGCCACCCCGGCCGCGCCTCTTGGCTCCTATGAACTGTCAGCATTCAACCACGGCGCGCATTTGTTTTAAATTTTCCGCGAGAGAAACCAAGTATTTTTGCGCGAAGCCCGGCCAGAGTCGGCAAGCGCCAACAACAGAATTCCTATTTAGACGACGCAAGTATGATTATTTTTGAAAAACACTAAATGCGGACCATTCTATCGCGAAAAAGCTATTTCAAGTAAGAGCTGTGCTTCAAAATTTAAACTGATCATTCAAGCTTTGACAAAATTTGGGGACAGAGTGGCCGTCCCATGAAACTCTCTGTCGATGTGGTCGGTGAGGAGACGGTCAACCGCGGGGATGTCCACTCTCGATTTTAGTATACAGCATGTGCCCGGTGCCGAGATGCAGGGTCGGTGCCGGCACCGGTTACCACGTTTTAAAACACTGAAATCATCATGTTTAAAAGCGAGAATCGCCCAATTTATGGCCGGCACCGCTGGTCTCGGTGCCGGAAAGGGTGTACAGAAGGTGCTGGGGAGTGCGTAGCCCTTCGCGGTCAACGAGTTTTCATGCAGCGGCCACCGCGTGATCAGCGACCCAGTTTGACTTTGTTTCCATGCAGCGGCCGGGCGCGGTCAACGATCCGCAGATAAAATGCATTCAGACGACATGTTTCGATCTCAAAATTTCCTAGAGAGATTTTAGTTCGATTTCTAGTGTCAAAAATCTGTTTCTAAATTAGCTTTTTTTAAGAGGCGCAGCAGCCTTACTTCAGCACCGTATTTAATTTCACTTGATCTCTGGGTATCTTGGAGCAACTAAAAATGTACCATACAACTGGAGCAGCCTGTCGCATATCAGTCAGTTTTAAGGTAAGGTAAGGTAAAATTTTACTGGAAACGGTAAAGGACTCAAATGGCATGAAAGTGACAGACGCGCCAGTGGCAGACACAAAAAGACGGAGTTTTAGATTCCTATGTCTTCATTCATTTCACGGAATAGGGGAAAAACGGATGATTGTTTCCCCTTTCTGCTACAACTTATCTTCGGATATTTGGCATCAAATACTTCGGGGAAAACAATCTTAGAGCAAAAAAATGCAAGATAAAACTAAAATAGTCTTTCGCATGCCAGTCACATTTAGCTTCGTACAACTTATTCGCTTCAAGGAATAGGGAATAACGGATGATTGTTTCCTATTCTACTGATTTCCGGAACACTGTATATCCAGATCCTTTTGGAAACGATTTTAATAGAAAGTCTCGTGGTTTCTAGGATCAATGGAGTTGGTACAACAAACTGGAGCAGTTCGTATGTCGTTGTTCATCTCACGGGTGGAAGACAATGACATGTCGGAAGATTATTTCCCTCTCTACTGACAAGCTGATTTCCGGGATATTTTGTGTCCGAATCCCATTCAGAAATCTAACCGGAATAAAAAGTCTCTCGGTTTCTTGGAGCAAAGGAGTTGATACAACAAAACTGGAGCACCTTGTCACATGTCTACAGCTTCCTATGTCTGTGTTCATTTCATGGGTCACAGAATGTCGGACGATTATTTCCCTCTCTACTGACTTGATTTACTGACTGATTTCCGGGATATTTTGTGTCCGAATCCCATTGGAAAACCATTCACAAATCTGACCAGAATAAAAAGCCTCTGGCAAAAGAGTTGGTAAAATAAAACTGTAGCAGCTTGCCACATGCCAAGTCAGTTTCAACTTAATTCTTCATTCGTTTCCGCGGAAAAAGGAGACTCGGAAGCCGTTTCCTCGGTTTTGCCGAAAAACCAGTGATCCTTCAGAGAACGAAAGGGTCAACGATCTATAGCAAGAACGTATAGGAGATCTGGAATGCTAGCGATCCCGGAGCATTCGAAATCAAGGGTTCGGAACGTCGAGAATGTGCGATTGCCTGTGACGGAACGCGACAGTCGGGGTAAACAGCACGGACGTACTTCGAGTGATGAGCGATGAGGTTTGCTACGGACAAATCATTCGGAATGACAGTAAATTCCTTCGCCTTGCTCGTGAGTATTCTGAGATGCTTTCGAACCTCCTCCTCTTCGATTTGCACTAATGATATTTGCACTTATATTTAGAGATTATCATTTTGTTCCTACTGCCATGGCCCTTGAGCTTTTAGTGTAACAAATATCATATCATATAGCATATCATATGCCTTGAGCTAAACTGAAGTTGATTTAAAAAAAAACTAAATTCCGGCAACAAACCATAAAACAGAGGCATGCAAGGTTCATTAACCAGAAGGCGGTTATCGAGTCCAAAGTTAAGTCTCCCAAAGTACAAGTCTCAACATACTGTTTGTACCTTTAAAGTTTCTGTTGCTATTTTGTTTCAATGGTAAAGATATATTTTAAGATATGAGAACACCGAGATTTGAACTATAAGCCAACCTGTTCTGTCTCCACTTCTTGTCCCGTCTGTCCCGTATCCCGTCCACCAACAAAAAAAAAAAGCACAAACAATAAATTAGTGCTGTAATCTGGTAGGTCTTGCCGGCGCATATCGTCGCATAAGACGAACTTCCATAAACAATCGCAGGCTATAAACAACGTCGTCGCTTGGTTAAAGAGAATCGTTAAAACCATGTTCCCAGGACGCGTATCTCTCTGTATCAGATACAGAGGAGAAGGAAATTTATGGACCGACTTTCATGTGTTTCTAAATCGCAGATCGGACGTACTGAAAAGTAAACCCAAACCCAGCGGAATTTCGACGCAAGAACACTGACGGCTCAGCAAGCGGACAATAAATAAGTGTCTAGACTGGGAATTCAGAGCTAAGCGGAATTCTGGAACAAAAAAAAACGGTATCATTCGGAGTTGGAATGCTCTGGGGGGGGGGGGGGGTGATTTGTTTTTTTTTGTGTTGGTGTTCTTACTGCCGTTCTTTGTTTGATGTGATCTTGTCTCATGTTTGTTTCGACGAGTTTTACGAATGCCTTATTTTGGGGTCGCCCCCTTAGGACAGGCTATATGGAGTGGCCCCTGTTCACATGTGTTCATTGAATTTGATAATACAATTATCTCTCTCTATCCGATCAGGGACCCATAAATTTCCTTTACAGGGGGCCTGTCAATAAGAGATTTCTGATGCTATCTTGAGCGCACGGAATGTAGTTCGAGAAATACCCGCGGTCCAAAGACGTTCAAGACCAGATAGACAAAATTTGGGATTGGCTGCTGGCGCCTTGAGGGAGGAGTCTCTTTGGTGCGCACGTCCAATGAGGCAAACAAGAATACCGATCGACTCAAGCGGGGATTTTTGGAAACTGGATGGTTCGGTCATCATATCAATATAGAAGCAAATGACAGGCCCCCTGTAAGGAAATTTATGGGTCCCTGATCCGATGAAGAGTAGGAGCCGGGTTTGTTGATTGACATCTCCAAGGGGAGTCCAAAGTCCCTCAACGAACCCGGCTCCGTCTTGGACTCCTACTCTGATAAGTGAACTTTGAGTCGTCTATAGCCAGCGTGCAGAAACTTAGTGAAGCCTTAAATACTGGTCGATTCGAGCTGGGAACTACTTATCCGACGATCAACAATCAGGGCTAAGCGGTCGCGGGCTGTATTTCATGCCAACATTTTCGGAAACGTCATCAGTTCCGTACGGAAAAACTGAGATTATGATCCTGGATCTTCGGAGTTAATCTTCCGCACCACTATGGGTTCTCTTTCATGTTTATCTTTCGCCCTGTCGACGTAGCAACCTTTGATACCTTCACCATTTTCGCTACACCCTTCAGCAACGTAAGAACCTTATCTCTGTTACCCCTAAATAAACAAGTTACCTTGTAAACCGAAGAGTAAGTGCCTGTAAATAATCAATTTCGTTAGGAAGACTACCTTATGGGCTGCGGCTGACATCTGCCGCTCGAGTAAATGCTCTCTTGGCGGCTGATTGCTTCAAATCCTTCGGGTTTTGTGGTCGTTATGCTGGCAGCTGGATGGATGCGGGAGTTTTGCCCGCCGATCGCCGGATTCTTGGCGTAGACGGACTGGGACCTGTTGAGGATGTTTCGCTGAGCAGGACCGGGCGATCGGCAGTAGAGGGAGCGGGTCCCAGAGTAGATCCCTTCGGTCTGGTCAAGGTTCCTTGTTGATTTGCACATGCCTTCGGGTCCTGAAAGAAAGGTCCAACTACTTAGGTCGAAGATCTCCCCAATTCTCCCATCATAAAAAGGCTTGGCATGAACATACCTCGCTCTTTTAAAAATACCTGCGGTTTCGGCCGTTCGCGACTTCAATCGTGTCAGGAATGGCAATATAGTTCCAAATAGAGGAAGGTCAACAGAAAAGCCCTTGGTAACTTCTTTGATAGCTTTTGGTCTCCCACTATTTGCAATCTTCGGGAATAGTAGATTAATCTGGATATAATCGTCGACAAATCGAACGACTCGAAATCTGAAATCTGAGCCTACTACTCTTAGCATACCCATCTTTTCGGAGCAAGATTCTAAAAGCGCATTTCATCGGACTCACTCTCCATCTCCCAAATTACAACGGACCATCACCCTATCTATAGGTTGATGAAATAATCACCACTCTCTGCATCAAGTGATTTCATCTTCCACAACTACTACTTTTAGAATTTGTCCAGTCTACTTTTCAGTGTGGGAACTTGAATAGGTAGTAATCCCTCGCCAGGCGAGGGTAGGGGTTCACCCCCCCCCCCCCGAAATTTACAAAAATAATCGTTTTTATATAGACTTTAACCTCTGAACTATATTTTTTTTTTTTACTTTTTGGTCCGACCCGAGGTCAACTCCCCACCAAAAAAAAAACTTCCTGGATACCGACCTGATCCCTCGTATTGCTCTCAACGATGAGTTTTATTTTTTCCGCCTCGCTGTGGGGCATGCTCATTTCTCACACTTCTTTATCTTCGGTCTTAACCAGGATCTACGCCCTGCACTCCACTGGATTACACCCTCCTGTCCCCCCACGCGCTGAGGATTTATCGACAAGACCTAAAACTGATTGCGAACAGATGTCTTCCATTTCCCATAGCTCTTTGCATGGCGGTCGATTTAAACTTTACGAGCCCTTAGCAAGCGGGACGTGGAATTCCGAAATTCCGGATACAAATCCCTCGGTTTTCCATTCCAACAAGGTAAACAAATCTGTCATGACATAACAGGATGAATCCGCGATTTGTCCTCGGAGGCTCTTACAGGCCCTTCCCGTTCCTAAAAAGTTTCTAGTCCGTCAGTTTGTTGCTGGAAGTGGCACTAAAATTTTAATTTTGGTGGATTTATGGTGTGGAAAAGCTTTGGCAATTTTTCCCAGATGGAAAACGCCTTAAAAGCTATGCATTGTCAATAAATCTATGAGACAGTTTGACAGAACGCACAAGTAGCGCACACACGCAGTTTGCTTAACAGAACATTAAAGGGCTCCTCGCACTGCATGTTTCTGCTCAGACTTCGGCTCAGACGTTCTGAGAAAGTTGACCGCTTTGCAACTAAGGACTTTTTAAGCCTCTTTCCATGCCCCTAGCCTTCGGCAATCTTGGCAACATGTGCATAGCCGGTTTTCGGGTGTGTTGTCAGTGTGTTGCTAATAGAGGAGACATGATACACTTTGAAGTTGAGAATCTCGGGAACGAGAATGGATGGAAGTATTAATAGAACGAATTATATCATGTCCTTTAAAAAAGAAACAACTAACGAAACTAAATATAAACTTTGATGCTAAAGGAAGCTGAGATAGCTGAAGCTGGCTCTTATCCGATATGAAGGTCTTAATTTATTATTCGCATTTGATAGTTTTAGAAGCGAAAAACAAAACCCAGGTGGTCGAAAATATCGAGAAGTGTCCAAAAGGTGAACGCATTATCAATAAATTTACGAGAAAATTTAAGAACTAACGCAGTTTTTAGAACGGCTGACTATTAGGTACGGATAGGTGCTTATAGGGGGTATTATTTTCGTTTGTTTGTGTTTATTTTTCATATATTTGCCAGGACTGTTGGCTCTTAACGTAAATAAAATCTTATCTTATTCTTATCTTACATTGACTGATAGAACACTAGACACGAACCACATAACAGGCGTATCATTTGTTTTCTCTGTCCACATTTCCAGCTAGCATTATAAGAACAAATGCAAACCCTTGTTCAAACCTCCGACATCCCGAAAACTCCCGAGATTCAAATTTCCATACGGACACGAAATGAAATCCTTTCAGAAACAATTAGATACTCAGGAATAGTCAGTACTCCGTGAACATGTTCTAATGTCGATTGAGAACAGAGTCGTAGTCCCAAGAGCGCCGTACTAACGATGATAATGTATGTAAAGCGATGCGCGGCGGCTACTGTCGCTTGGTAAAATGTAAGCACAATGTCAACCGGTGTGTTCTTTACCGTCTGTTTAATGCCATTATTACACCCTATGTGCCACTTGGGTTCCGGCTAAACCCCGCCCGGTACCAAAACCCCCTGGCGAAAACCTCCGGGTACCCCCCCCCCCAGACATATCTAAGCGTGCTGATAAATTTTGGAAATAATAATATATTGCTACGAAAAGTATAAAGAGGCGAGCGGTTAGCGACCCGCCGTCACGCATTGAAGGGTGTTTTGGCCGGGGGACCGGGGGGGGGGGGGTCGCCTAGAACCGTGCCACTTCGGGAATTTTTAAAGATAACAGCCCAAATAGCGCACCATGCAACACAAGTACGCTCAATTTTTGCTCAATGCCCCCTTCGAAGTTCTCCGCTTTTTCCCTTCTGTAAGCGGGCAAAAATAAATAAATATAGTATATATAACTGACAAATAATGTACATACCTATGGCGATCGGCTTATACGTGTCGTAATGCTGGCTTCGGACAGCAAGAGCTCCCGGAACTGGACCTCGGACAGGGGGCCCAGCTGGCCCCTCCTCGTAGCATTCTTCATCGCTGTGGATGCTCGAAGAATCTGAAACAGATGTTTGAATTCAACAGAAGATCGTATTTCAAGGAAGTAAGTGACATGGGATAGCCGCCTTGTTCTTTTTAACGGCTGAGTTTGAATACAGAGCTGTCAAAGCGGAATAAGGGCGGCAAGGGGATTTTGTGTGGGAGGATGGAACGACAAATACGGCTTTCGTCGACTATAGCTAGGCTACGTCAATCGCCATCGAGTGGTGTCGATCTTACGCGGCACAAACAAAAAAAGAAGTAAGCGGTTGTGCCTTTAATCATAATAATATTTATTACCCATCAAAAAACACAAGGCATAGATGGAGTAAAAGAAAAAGAAAGAAAAGGAGAAAACGCTATAGTAAGTGAAAAGAAACGAAGATCATAAAACATCGTAAACGTTGGTGACGACCGCCAGGAATAAAACTGAACACTTGTGTCGTCAATCCAGATGGGAAATTGTGCCAGCTTTTTTTTTAAGAAAACTAGGGGTGTGAACAAGGCTCAAGCGGTCAAGCTTCTAGTGCCGTATCCAGATTAAATTATCCCCTCTTGTTGGGCTGTCGAGATTTAGGCCGGTTGTCGCAACGACAGCAAAAAATGCAGAACAACCTTCTTTTGACGTCCCGTCGTCTCCCATGAGTACAGGAGACGATCCCTCTAATTTTGGTCTCTAGCCCAGAATCCCGGGAGTAATCCTTTCTCTCTATATGGTTTCACCGAAACTATGATATCAATTTTCGAGTCTTTCAAGTGTCCCGGAGCTGATTGGGTTTATGCACTTATGATACGACCCCCTGGGAAAGAGTCCCCTCTTGGAAAACACGCGAGCGCTCCTGGAAGACACGTGTCAACTCGGAAATGCGGGTGCCTTCCCGGTAATCCTTAGAAGTGGGATGCAATCCATGGGAAACTCTGACACAGACTTTCTAAGCGTATTATGTCGGCTTATCTCAAGTGATAAAGAAAAGGGAACAGGTGTCCTCGACAGTGAAACAGAAAAGCTACGCGAAACTGGCAGCTATGGACTATACTGTAACAAATATTACTGGACTGAAATATCAAGATCAAAGGTGGGATCCATGCCTCTGTAATTTCTGAACCGGCAATCCTGAGCACTAAGGGACATGTGGGCTCCTTTCCCGAATTTGTATTGCTACGGGTCCTCTCGGTTTTGGTTAAAAAAAAACCTACCTGCCTAACTACCTACAAAAGGAAATAGAAGCAGAGACAGGGGAGTACAGGGGAGGGAGGACGCCATGAAAGAATTAAAATAGAAATTACTAAAGTAGAAGGTCCCCCCAATGCTGTCGGCCAGTCGGTAAAATAACAAGAGCTACGAGCTCATATGGCACTTGTTACGAGTAGTGGTACGAGAAAGTAGAAGAGAACTTCACAATAAACACCAAGCCATTCAAAAATGCGGTTCGGACCTAGAATTAGGATATCTAGGTTCATTCAATCTGAAAGCTCTAGATGACATATTTAGAACTTATGCTTGTTCTTCCCACCAAGCTTCATCCCGATCCTCCACTCTAAGCGATTACAAAGATTTCCGGTTCGCCCCTTCAACTCCTCCCAATGTCACCGGATTTGGTCCGGATTTAAAATGGGATGTCTGAGTTACGAGACACCTTTCTAAATATCAAGTTTCGGTTAAATCCGATAACCCGTTCAATAGCTGAGCTTGCCACTGGATTCCGGATTCCTCTTTTGTACACTCCCCCTCGACGGTCGGATCGGGGAAACGACATTCTCAAGTCAATAGTTCAGCTACCTGACAAGCATGCCAAGTTCATTGTCCTTGCACATCAGCTGAAGTACCGAACTCGTGGGATTACTACAAACTCGGATCCCCTCCAACTCCCCCACAGTGACCGGATCCATTTCGGTTATGCTATTCACTTGCTCTTCCCACCAACTTTCATCCCAAACCCTCCACTCTAAGCGTTTCCCAAGATTTCCGGTTCCCCCGTCCGACTCCCCCCAATATCACCGGATCCGGTTCGGATTTAAAATGGGGCGTCGGAGACACGAGATCTTTCTATACGTCAAGTTTCATCAAGATCCGATCACCCGTTCGCAAGTTAAAAATACCTCACTTTTCGGATTCCCCCTCTCTCCACCTCCACCCCCCCCCCGATGGTCGGATCCGGGAAACGACTATTCTCAAGTCAACCTGGTCGGGTCCCATACACGCCTGCCAAGTTTCATCGTCTTAGCGCATCAGGAAGTACCGAACTCTCGGGATCACTAGAAATTCGGATCCCCCCAACCCCCCCACTGTGAACGGATCCGGTCCGGTTATGTCAATCACGTATCTAGGGCTTGTGCTTGTTCTTTCCACCAACTTTCATCCCGATCTCTCTACTCAAAGCGTTTCCCAAGATTTCCGGTTCCCCCCTATAGTTCCCCCCATGTCACCGGATCCGGTCCGGATTTAAACTGGGATGTCTGAGACACAAGGTACTACTATATATCAAGTTTGATTAAGATCCGATCACCCGTTCATAAGTTAAAAATACCTCATTTTCCGGATTCCCCTCCCTCCAGCCCCCCCCCCCGGATGGTCGGATCCGGGAAACGACTATTATCAAGTCAACCTGTTCGGGTCCCTGACATGCCTGGCAATTTTCATCGTCCCAGCACATCAGGAAGCACCGAACTCGCGGGATCACTAGAAATCCGGATCCCCCCCTAACTCCCCCAAAGTGAGCGGATCCGGTCCGGTTATGTCAATCCCGTATCTAGGACTTGTGCTTGTTCTTCCCACCAACTTCCATCCAGATCTCTCCACTCTAAGCGATCTTCAAGATTTCCGGTTTCCCCTCCAACTACCCCCCGTGTCACCGGATCCGGTCTGGATTTAAAATGGGAGGTCTGAGACACGAGGTACTTCTATATATCAAGTTTCATTAAGATCCGATCACCCGTTCGTAAGTTAAAAATACCTCATTTTTCCGGATTCCCCTCCCTCCAGCCCCCCCCGGATGGTCGGATTGGGGAAACGGCTATTATCAAGTCAATCTGTTCGTGTCCCTGACATGCCTGCCAATTTTCATCATCCTAGCACATCAGGAAGCACCGAACTCGCGGGATCACTAGAAATCCGGATTCCCCCCCCCAGCTCCCCCAAAGTGAGCGGTTCCGGTCCGGTTATGTCAATCCCGTATCTAGGACTTGTGCTTGTTCTTTCCACCAACTTTCATCCAGATCTCTCCACTCTAAGCGATTTTCAAAATTTCCGGTTTCCCCCTCCAACTACCCCCCATGTCACCGGATCCGGTCTGGATTTAAAATGGAAGGTCTGAGACAAGTGGTCCTTCCATATATCAAGTTTCATTAAGATCCGATCACCCGTTCGTAAGTTAAAAATAAGTCATTTTTCCTATTTTTTCCGGATTCCCCTTCCCACCACTCCCCCTCAGATGGTCGGATCGGGGAAGCGACTATTTCCAACTTAATCATTTGGGGTCCCTGATATGCCTGCCAAGTTTCATCGTCCTAGCTTATCTGGAAGTACCCGAACTAGCAAAACCCGGACCGACAGACCGACAGACCGACCGACCGACCGACCGACCGACGGACGGACAGAAATTGCGATCGCTATATGGCACTTGGCCGAAGGGCAAGTGCCATAAAAATGAACCGGCGCGATTTTTCTTAAAAACAGTCGATTTTTTCTTAAAAACCGTCGATTTTTTCTCTCGGTAAAAATGACCAGCCAGTCGTTAAATATGTTATCCCCCCAAAACATCTTGGACTAATAACAATAATCGAAACAAATAACGCATGGTAACAAAATCAGACTCATAAATCTCTACTGACCGTCGGAGAAAAAATATTTTACCACTTCTAGATATTTTAAACGAAAATTCATGGAGAAGCGGAAAAGTCTCAGGCCCCTTTGAATTTTAGTAGGCTATAAATCACTTCAAAGGAGTTAACTGATGGCGGAGTTGTCATTTCGCTAAAACCTAAGGGGGGGGCAACGGTGTCGTCCCGGGACCCATTCGAACGAAACGTAAACCATATAGGCTCCTCACGAAGACTGACATAAAACTAAACTAAATTACATCAAACTGTATCTATAACCCTTCTAATGTACAAACCGAGTATGGCAAAAAAAAAATTATAAAGGAAGAAACACTATAACGACAACCAAAATAATTAAATTCACACTAAAGAAATATCAGGGTAATATCAAATATCAATATGTATGCCAATGGCGAAAAATAAAATAAATGTCAGATTCCTTGGAAGACATATCTTAACATCAATTACCTGCTTTCTACAGGTGGAACTTCTCTGAGCTTAGCATCTTTGAGACTGGAAATGCAGGTATTTTTTTGAAGTTAAAATTCTCCACGTCAGGGTGAATTTGGGTTGTCGAGCAAGCAGCACACATTCTGAACGTTATTAGTACAGCCCGGGTAAAAAAATTAAATACCTTACGCGAGTCAGAATATTTCAGTGTATTCAGTAAGCAGACTAAAAAAAGTTGCCTTTTCAGTTGAACTTTAAACAGTTAGCCTTGCCTCGACTGCAACAGATAAAGATAAGACCTACCTCCGTCGCCGTTGCACTTCCTGCTGCTTCCTTCCCGATAGGCGTTGAAGACAAACTCGTGGATAAGACCTCCGAAGGCTCCTCCAATTAGGGGTCCCACCCAGTAAATCTGAAAGACAGGCGTCCTCTCATTTCGGACGTAGCTCGTAATCATCCCTCACTTAGGCCTTTGCTACCTGTTCAGACACGTAGGGGTCGCGGGTTTCCGAACAAAGAGTTGGTCAATAAGTTCAGCTTCTACCCGATTGTGATCAATCTTTTGTAATATTTTCGTACACAAAATTTATAATACGAATATTTTGCGTCTTCTCCATGACATCAAACACGTACATAAAGTCCCAATTCAGTTTGGAGACGGTTCGCCAACTTTCTGCCATGAGCGATAATTAATGTATTCTCTTTTCGTACGATTATGTTTTTCATATGGCAGAAATGCATAAAAATTTGTCTGAATACGAAATTTCCGTAGGTACTCAATTTACCGTAACCGTAGGCTACCTTTTAAAGATGAGTCGTATTTTTTTCATGGAAAAAGATCCTACTGACGCTAGAGATGGGCGAATTCGAATCCGGATCCGAATCCAGGATTCGTCCTTTTGGCCGGATTCGAATCTTCTGCTTGTCAGGCGGGATTTGGATTCGGACTGGCTCAGATTCCAACCCCTCAATCTTACGAATCCGCTCAAATTACTAATCTACATCCTTCCAGTTTCTGTTTTCCCAATTTTTACAGTTGGCTTAGGTAATCCAACTCTTGGTGTCCGCGAACAACCATCCTCCCTCAGTAATCTATCACGTTATTTGATTACCTTAGATATAAGTGCTTTTTGTCACCTCTGATTTTTAAACTATAACCTATGTACTTGATTTGATCTTTGTTTAAAGTCGGATTCGAATCCGGATTCGGATTTGAATCCTTTCATGATCGGATTCGCCAATCTCTGACGCTTCGCAACGCGAACTGAACTGACCCTTGAGTCTAAAGACTGAGAACTGAGATTTCCCAACTCCCAATAATTAAATTGCACTTATGTTTCTGACACGTCAAAAAAGTGGCAAGACATAGTTTTATAAACACAATTAAACGATTACAAAAATAAACGCGGAATTACAGTAAGAAATTATCAAGACTTATATTCAAACAATGCATAATACGGATACGTCAGCTACGATGCTTCTGCAGCGATACTTCGGCCCTTCTTGGCAAGGGTCCTCGTCAGGCTGTCGAAGTTCAGGGACAATGTTGGGGAAGGAGCCTGAACCTGCCTTGCAAATATCGCTGCCAAAGCATCGTAGCTGACGTATCCGTTTAATGCATTGTTTGTGTATGATGAATGATGACTCACTTAATTTCAGCAAATGCCATACATCTACACGCAGAAACAGTCAGCTTGGGCTCAAGGAGTGTATTTAAGACTATCTTATTGCAAGTGTATAGGTTTCCAGTTGTTGCATATTCACATTTTGATGAAACTTGGTAAGCGTTATGTTTATTTATATACCACAAGCACGTTGACGTTTTTCATTTGAATTTAGAAATAGCAGTATTGCTACACTGTCAGAAGTTTCATAACAGATAACACGAGGATGCGCTGTTTCAACAGATAGTACGTAACAGACAACAGTTCAGATGTTATCTGTTGTGTGTAAAAACGTTATTCATGAAATGTTATACATAAGAAGCTTTGTCAGGAAGAGCAAAAAACAGCCAAAAAAGCATCTACTGACTTTTTTGTTTGTCGTCGTGATGTCGGAAAACTCAGCAGATACTTTTTTGCGGTTTTTCGACTCTTCCTGATGGCAACGCTTATTATGCATAACATTTTGAAACACAACAGAAAACATCCGAAGTGTTATCTGTTATGCATTATCTGTTGAAACCGCGCATCCTCGTGTTATCTGTTCTGAAACTTCTGACGGTGTACCTAGCAGTATTTTTAACCTAAGGAAAACGTATTATTCTCAGACCATTGCCCACCGTTTTCGTTTCCTCGCGAAAGCAAAATTTGAGAAGTTACCCGACAGGTTAGTCCGTATAAAACCTGGACCACTTAGTCCGAATCTAGCCTTTGGCTTTTGCTCCAGACAGTGATTTCAGGCATCAACCGTCCCCATCTTAAAGCCCATATCCAAACCTAGACGTCAGCTTTTGTTTCATATAAGTTGACCCTCTGTTATGGTTGATGTTCAAGAGGTGCTCTCTTCTCTCAAGCGATTCAAGATGTTCTCTGTTGTGGGTGATGTTCAAGACAAGATAAGATTCAAGGCATCAAATATTCCCATCTTAAATGGCAACTAATTTCGAGCAAGAAAGATAATATACATGAAAGTAGACATTACCTATCAAAACCTCGCCAAGATGCCATTACTAATTATTCACTCGTTACGCTAATGAAAAGAATTACGGAGTTCCGCCGCCGCGGCGCAAGAGGGGTTAGAGACTCTGGAATGAACAATGTCAAGGAGGTAAACGTTTATAGGCTACAGTTGTATCGTCCTTTGTGACCCTTTACTGGAACGATATACAGAGAGCAGATTTGGTTTCAAGAAGAAGTAGCTTATTTTTAGTCTGTTTTTAATCTCACACTGTTGCCACTATCTCAGCTCTGGGTTATATCATGCTATGTTGACTGTTGACAGACGCGTCAGCATGTTTATTTCAACCAACGGCTCCACGGGTTTCAAATTTCGCGCCTTGTTTACGATGATTCTTAACACAGCGGTCTGATGATGTCAGATGAGATCTTGAAGTCATAATTCTCGACAGGGAGTTATCAATCTTCGCAGAGTACAACAGAACAGGCACGGACTAGGATAGGCATCCGAACAAGTGGATGCGTTCCAAGTTCCAATATTCTACCAGGCCCGGCCATAGAGATCCAGGGACCCTAGTCAATTAACAGAGTCGGCCCCCTTTTTTATAATTCAACAAAAAAGCTTTTTTTTTCACTTAGCCTACTTTGACTTGAGAAAATACATAGCAACAATGGCTAAAACCGGAAAGTCAGCTACGATGTTTGACAGTGTTAGAAAATAGAAAGTAGACTACTAACAATTATACTTTTTTTTTAATTATACGTATGATCAAACAAAAACTAAATCTTGGCTAAATTATCCAATCAGTCCCATCAAATACAAGTATTCCTTCAGACCAACCAGACTGCGACTAACTGTTGATTGCGCTAGACGGATACCTCATTTTTTTTTTTACGATGCCACTTTAGAAAATCGTCAAAGATGATTCGCAGTGCAGCTTGGGCTGAAGGGAATATCTATCGGATACCTCAGCTTTTCTAGCTTTGAGCCTGAGGAGGATCCTTGCCAAGAAGGGCCGAAATATCGCTCAAATAATTGTGTCACTCTTTTTCAAGTCAATAAATTGTTTCCCTCTTTTCAAGTCTTGGCGCTACTCCCTAGTGTTAGGTTGCTCTGCTTTAAGCCTGAGGAGGACCCTTGCCAAGAAGGGCCAAAATATTGCTCAAATAAATTCAGCTGACGTATCCGTTTAGCGCAGTCAACCATCAAAAATAGGTACTACCTGCAACTTATTTTCTTGTCAGCCATCTGGAAACTAGTGAGCTACAGGTCATCAGAGCTAAATCAACGAAAACCAGTCATCCAATGGTTTACCCTGTTCAAGTGAACGTACATTATGGAAAATAGCTGACCGAAAGTTACTCAATTTGGTGACAAATTAGAAATACATACCCAGTGGCTATCCCATTTGTTCATGACAAAAGCTGGACCCAACGACCGAACGGGGTTGAATGAAGCTCCAGTAGACGGCAGCTGAAAAATAAACCGTGAATTAATTAATGCTGCCGTTTGGTTTCAAGGTTCAAGGTTTTAATTTACGCTTCGTTATAAAATTATCATACATAGGGTCAAGCCGGAGACACAAGGTCGATTGACCAAACTCGGTACAATAAAAAACAAATCCATTTAAAATAGATTTAAAATAGATATTTCTTCGATAATATACCAGTCACACCGTTTCTAGCAATCTTCTAACCCCTTCGTTTGTTTTTCTAACGCGCATAGCATCTTTTCATTTTAAACTTTCGCTTGTCACTTACAAAGAAGGGAAATTTTTATGGGCTACGGCTCCTTTTCGACAGAGTTACCATATTTCTTTTTTATGATTTAACAATGTTGAAATTCCAGTGTTAGTAAAGAAGAAAACCCTAAGGCTGATTCACTAATGGGATACATTGACTCCCAACTTTTCTCTCTGATATTCGTTCGGGTCGGGGGGATTTAATGTAGAATTTCTGTTGTACCTTTTAGCAGGGACCCATAAATTTCCTTTACAGGGGGCCTGCCAATAAGACATTTCTGATGCTATCTTGAGCGCACGGAGCGTAGTTCGAGAAATACTCACGGTCCATTAACGTTCAAGACCAGATAGACAAAATTTGGGATTGGCTGCTGGCGCCTTGAGGGAGGAGTCTCTTTGGCGCGCACGTCCAATGAGGCAAACAAGAATGCCGATCGACTCAAGCGGGGATTTTTGGAAACTGGATGGTTCGTTCATCATATCAATACAGAAGCATAGGAAATGACAGGCCCCCTGTAAGGAAATTTATGGGTCCCTGCTTTTAGCAAGAACAACACCATTCTCCCAGGCACGATTGACTAAATTCTGGTTTTGCTGGAAGACCTTCCTTCTGAATTTTACAGTTTAATCTTACCGAACGTCTAGCGTCTGGTTCAGCATGAGCATGGTATGAGAAGGGGTTCGGGTCTGCATGTCCTCTTCGTAAATTTGAGGAACATTTTTAAGCTGTCTTTGCGCTGACGAAACGTGCACTCCGAAGAACCCAAACAAATCTAGTCGCGAATTTTGTCACCTATCTTCCACGGCCTTGGCTCATTTTCCCGCTTTTGCAGCAAGCGCTTACTCCTCGCTGCTCTTTTGGCTGTTGTCGAGGGGTCGACGACACTCCCGGAATGGTGTACACGTCCCGAAGGAATAATCCGGAATGGTCAGGATTATTCCGTTATTCCGGAATGGTGTACATAATAAATGAGAGTCATCGACCCCTCGTTCGCCGCAGGACAGACTGAATGGGGTGAAATAAATGCGGACTAAACAAAAGTTGGTGAATTATCAAACTGGATAAAGAATGGGAGGATATGGAATGGTTAGGAATAATCCGGAATGGCCAGGAATAATTCGGAATGGTCAGGATTATCCTGTTATTCCGGACTGGTGTACACCAAAAATGAGAGTGGTCGACCCATCGGCTGTTGTTTGACCAAGCCCTTTGTCCTTTTTGCCCAGACCTTGCAACTCCGAGGTGAGTAAGTTGACCAATCTGCTCAGGATAACGGCGCCAGACGCCTCTCTACCAAAACAGTCAAATTAGCAGAAAGGACAAAGGACTTGGGAGAGATGCTCTCTTGGCAAAGAATGTGACTACTGTCGTGACTTCCGATCTCAAATTTGTACTCTTCTAGGCCCGAACTTCTCTTACTGTCAAAGTAGGCCCACACGACCGGAAATCAACCGTACCACAGACGCTCAGCACGGTCACCGCAAGAAGTATCCCAAACCCACCGACGCATAGACAGGATGTCACACAAACCATACATATGCGCTATTCCATATACACTACCATTTAAGGTCTTGAACATGAGCTTTGACGCCAAACATCCTAGCAATTTCACATCTAACGGATGAGCGGGAACAAGCCTATCACAAATGCCTGAGTTTTTAATAAAGGCTACGACAAAACAGGGATTCTGCCTCAGAACAGGGATCCTGACTTTCGATTTTCCCGGCTTATACTACAGTTGTCTCCAGTGTTCCTACCCTCCTACCCCACCAAACAAGAACCCTAATGGATATTTTTACAATTTCGCTCAAACCATCAATATCTTATCGGACTAGATTGACCCATCGTCTGGCATACACTAACCGTCATTTGGTACAAGGCAACTTTTGCATGGCCCATTCGACAATCAATTCTTTTGTTGTACACTGGTGGTATAACGCAGCAGAATGGGTGGTGTGTGAGCTCTCACACTACTCTTTACTTACCCCCACGAGCGAGCAAGCCAAATAGGCAAAACCCACAGTGATAGGACCTGTTCCCATAGATGTAGATACTGTCCGCTTTTGCTCTGGATGGAGGGTACAAAGGTAAGTCAGCACGATGATGAAACTGAAGCAGAGTTCGATGGCAAAGCCTTGCCAGTCCTTCAAGCCGGCAGCAAGTGTAGTTACTCCCAGATTCCCTTGAGATCCGGATGACGTCACTCTGAAAATGTAAACAAGATATTTAATACATAGTGTTTAGTTACACAGTTTTTTTCTGCTAAGATGCTTTGATATAGTTAACCACTTTGAAACTTAGCTGTGCTTACAGAATATTACACAATGCTTTGGCTGTTTTAGCTATGCCTTGGATGACAATCTTGGCAAAATTTGCATATGCGGTCTTCGGACTAATAATATTATCGGAAACAATGGTCGGGAACCTGATACATCACGTGAAGAGACGAAAAGTGGCAAGCGTGATACTAAGTGATGCTAACAGACGAGATAGGATACACTTATGGAGTGTAGAATCTCGGGAACGAGAATGGATGGAAATATAGTAGAATGGATTACTGTAATATGTACGACGAGTCTTTTAACAGATGAGTCAGGTGAAATTCTTGTTTGTTGATATTCTGGTCTTTCCAAGGGAACTGGCGAGAGGGTAAACAGTCAATTTGTCTGTACATCTTCGTGTCCACCGCCCAGTCATCGTCCTGGAATGCATGGACGCAATGAAACGGCGGATCACAAGTTCGTGCTGTTGGGCTAGGTTGTCCCTGTTTTATTACCTGATCTTTCTTGAGGCGTCGATAGGCTCAAGTACCCTACTTCCTCAACCGGGCACGTCGCTAAAATCACTCTTATTGGGCTATCAGACACCCTTTAGTGGATGCCTTGTGGGCCATCTGGTTGGTAATTAGCTCCGAATAGAACGTAGGGTCGTCTGCCCCCGGGTTCAGAGACAACATGTGGCGAGCATATGCGCGGGGTATGGCATATCCGCCTTATCTCAAAGAAAAGTGTGGACTGTAGACACCAACGACGAGATAGGCCTGCGCTTTCTTTGTTGTTACGCGCCAAGCTTAGAAGACCCCGAATCTCAATAAGGGGGATGATACAGAATGCGGGCGGAGGATTAGAAGTCGCAAGTGGGCCACACCATGAACCTTCCTGATCCTAAGAAGACACTCTTTCAGCCCAAGCTGGCTGCGAATCATGTTTGATGGGGCTAAACGGACAAATCCAAAGAAATTTATTTCGTGACACTTCGGCCCTTCTGATTCTGAACCTGACAGCAGTCTCTTAATTTAGCTGGAGCCTGAACAGGATCCTTGCTAAGTTAAGTAGTAGTCCGACCGCCAGCTCGTCAAACGACGCTTAGTTTCGAGAACACCCGACCCATAAGGTACAGTCAGTCTGACGGTAGCCTACCGTTTGGTAGGCCAAAAAATCCTGATTCAGAATATGCTTGGAACGGTGTATCCGACGCTGGCTTAACTCCTAAAAACACTTTTCATTTCGTTTATACTTGCTTTTTAGGAGTGTTAGACCCCTTCACGGAAAGTATCAGTTTTAGTTGAGAATTGCTCACTATAAGTAGTGCCAAGCAATAACCGCCGCTAGCCCTACAGAGAAGAAATGGAAAAGAAGACAGAATTGCGAAACAAACAATATGACAGTAAAAACAACTCAAGACCAGACTGTATTGCCTTACTCAGAGGCACTTATGACATTTATGCACTTGTGGCATATGCACTGATGGCACTTGCTACTGAGAAGGAGAATAACTTATCAGGTTTCAGTTCTACTTTAAGCCACCCTTCCGGAAAATATTTATTAACGGTATATTCATAATCAACGGCTTCGATTTGGTCGGAATCCACTTTTCAACCTACTGTGTTTGATAGCTATACTCATTATTGAGAAGAAATAATGGAATAGCATCGGGCTTCATTTCTACTCTAAGCCACCCTTTCAGGACTTTATTCCCGGCATATTCGGAATCAGGGGGTTCTATTTGGTCGGAATCCACTTTTAAACCTACTGTACCTTTTGGGTTAGGGGAGTGTCACATTTTCATGACTTGGCGGTCGGACTACAATGGAGCTGCGCCATTTATAAGCACGCCGAGCAGCAATATATATATTATCGCCCTTGCTGAGGGTGATAGCGGAAAATTTTGGCTCGCGCTGCGCTCGGGCGATATCAGCCTATCATGCTGCCCAAGGGCCAAATTTTCCGCTATCGCCCGAAGAAAAGCAAGGGCGATAATGGTTATAACACTAGTAAACTTGTTTTAATTTTCTGGTATTCCCCTGATGTTAAAAAAAAAAATTCCAACCGTACGTTATCACTTGATAATAACGCCCGGGCGTTATTTATTTTGATAACGCCCGGGGCGTTATCACTTGATAATAATGCCCGGGCGTTATTTATTTTGATAACGCCCGGTGCGTTATCAAAGCGTAACGTCAGGGGAAAATGAAATTAATATAGTCCCAGTTAAATTCATTCCCTCGGCGGATACTTTTATCACCTATAAAGCGTCCTCTTAAGTTCGTAATTCAGCCAAACAGCACACAAACAGTTCGCGTAGCCTCAGACACAAGTTTAACGAAGCAGTGAAGATTTTCCCATTCTTCCCGAGGAGAGCCGGATTTCCCAGATTTTCCCATTCTTCCCGAGGAGAGCCGGGAACTTTGGCCATTTCATCTTCCGCCCCATCTTAGTAATTAGGCTACGCATAGCTAAGATCCACAGAAGCTAATTAATGGCAGGTGCGAAAGGTGCAAGAAAGAAGCCGCTCAGCACGTAACAATCGGCGTCCTACCGAGTAGAGGTGGAGTTTATGAATGAAAAGGTTCTATTGTGTGGCAAGCTGGTCAAGCAGCATTATTCGACGGCAGGTGCTGATCAGCCGCTGCTCTGCTGCAAGCTGGGCACGTTCCGACGCAAATATGTTTACGTTTTAGGCAATTCAGGTTGGTCCAGGTCATCTGGGCCATTTGGTCGTCTGGTCTGGTCACGACCCACCTGGTGGCTGGGTGTCTCAATGGCACAACCCCGACCGGCGCTGGCTGCTGGGTTGATGACAAACAAGGCAAACCATTAGACAGACAATGATGTTGTCGCTGCGGTATTACATTAGATGCATGAGCTGTCATACATCAGACGCGTATCCGAGGAGCAGGCGATATCCCTGGAGCAGACGAGCCAAGGGGTTGCCCACTCTCGATTTTAATGTACAGCAAGTGCCCGGTCGGTGCCAGCACCGGCTGAAACCTGTCGGCACCGGGTGTCACGTGTTGAAACATCAAAATAAGCATTTTTGGAAGCGTTTGAAAGATGAATCGCCCAATTTATTGTCCACATCGTGCCGGCACCGCCTATTTCGGTTGGTGCCCAGAAAAGGTGTACAGCAGGTGCCGGGGAGTGGTTAACCCCTCGAGACGAGCAGGAATGGTCAGATGTGTTTTGTTCAGCGTTTTTCCTTCTTCGTAATTGGCGGATTTATGCTGCTTTCGGTACTGAAGCGTAAGCCTTTCACACTGAGCTACGCAAATCTTGCGGTTTGTTTGCGAAGATGCAAACATTTTGGTTTCATAAAAACTTAAATCGAAGCATAATAATACTGACACATACAATCAAGGCCGTATCCAGGGGGGGGATAGGGGGTTCGAACCCCCCCCCCCCGAAATCCACAAAAGTACCGTACCGTAATAGTTTTTTTTAGGCTTTAACCTCTGATCTATGTATTTTTTGTACTTTTTGGTCCGACCCGTGGGCAACCCCCCCCCCCCCCCCCCCCGAAATAAATTCCTGGATGCGGGCCTGCATACAATATATACAATTTACTCGTGTGACAGTGTTAATTGGGTCAGGTACAATTCAATCTTTTTATGTCTGTTCTATTCGGGTGCATGGTGCTTTGACACAAGACACCTAGTAGTCCATCTGAGGTAAGATCACCATCTACAAGAAGGTGGAGCCAGTTGGCGCTTCAGTAAGGTAGGTACAATGATTGCGTTTTTGATCGAAGTTGGAGGTAACTCGAACGCGTGTTTTTAAATAAGTTTTTGATCGTCGTTCCCTTGTCCGTTGTCACCGTAGCTGGCTGGCCAAAGTTATTTTTCCACAAAAGTTCTGCAGCACTAATCTTTTTTGTCTAGTGAATAAATTCCAAAATCTGTATCTTTATCGTTTACCATTGTTTCTCATTTTCCCTCAAACTCTGAATGTCGAAGAAAGTTCGAAGTTTGCCTGCAACGTTAATGAATCGGATACCGGGCAAGGATCGAGAAGGAGCCTTCAAACTTGAGAGTCGAACTTAAAAAACCTGTATCTTTATCGTTTACCATTATTTCTTTTTTTCTTCAAACTCTGAACGACGAACTTTGTGAGCTAGCAAGTTCGAAGTTTGCATGAAAGGTTGATCAAACGGCGACCAGGCAAGGATCGCCGGAGTCAAAGGATCCTTCAAACTTTGAACGTCGAACTTAATCAGCTAGAAAGTTACAAGTATGCCTGCCAGGTTGACAAACAGCAACCGGGCAAGGTTCGCCGGAGTTGAAACAACGCTAATTGACCGACTTACTCAACGAGACATTCAAATTTACTCAAGCCGTTTCTCACTCATTCTCCCCCCTTGTTACTAATTATTTCAATTTCACGTTTGTTGTTCATCTGTGCCTGTTCGGTTTTTGATTTGTTTCTGTATTTTCTCTTAAGTTGTGCTGTTGATGGTATATTATTTAGATGTTGCTAGTTATTAATGTGTGTTTATTTATTTTCTCTGTGTTGCCTATTATTTAGCTTTTAGCAGTGAACTCAAACGGCCTTGCCTATTCTGCGTTTTATTGTACCCCTAGCTCCCTTGTCGAATTTAAAGCTTTTGAAATTCCCGCCTTTCTCCATTGTTTCATTTTACGACTTTTTAACGCTTCTTCTGCCTAGCCGAGTTTGCCAGGCACGCAAAGCAAATTCGGCGAAAGCTTCAAGGTCCGCCGACAACTCTCTCACGCATGAGGACATGGTAAGCTTCAAAGTTTTGTTTTTCATTTTGGAAGACATGGTAGACCATCAGGTTTATCTTCTGTTTTGGACTTGGTTTTCTACTTTTTAACCACGGCGCATTTAGTTTTCAAATATTTTGCGTCCAGTCGACACGTCGGAGAGCAGGAAGGCTGGATAGAGTCGACATCGAGGTCGACATGCGCTAACAAGAAAATCGCTAATTCCACGTGGAAAATAATAGTGTTTTCGAAAAACAGTATTTCTGAGCTATGTCATCGTGGAAAGATCATTTCTAGCAAGAGTTGTGCTTTAAGCAACCGGTAAAGCCAACGGCCAACAAAACTTCGATCAAAAAGCAACTAATACCACGGATTGCCCAAATATAAAGAAACCTCTAGCCGTGAGTGACCTATCACAAAGAATCAAATTCCGGTCGAAACAAACCCAACCGGGTCGCAATAAAGGTTAACGAACACTTCACCCTCTCTCATTGAAGAGGGTGCAGGTGTGCAAAACGACCCCTAACTATTCGAATACCCCGCTTCTATATCAATCTGAACGTCTTTAAATTCCAACGAAGAAAGGAGCAACTTTCTTTTGAAAATGCAGTTCAAAAGAAATACCGCCCCCAAAGCATAAAAAGTTCTTAGGGTGATAAAGAGCAGGGTCGAAACGCACAGAGCATAACGCTATCATATTTACAACCCAGCGGGTTAGCTGAAAACGAGCATGTACCATCCTTTGTGTCCTTTAGCCGTTTCCGAACATTTGAAATGTTCTGGATCAAAAGACCAGCGAGGAATTCCTGATCAATTCAGAAAAATAGATAAAGGTCTATTTTTCGGAGATGTCCGTCTGAAATGTTTATTGCATTAGTTCCGGAGAGACCCGGAAACAGGTGATGCTGGACACATACGGCGAGGAGTAAGGACGGGCCTGGCTAACACCGAGGCTAACACACGCTGGAAATAGCTGGAATCAATCCTCGACCAAGAAGTTTTAAATTCCAAATCTCGGCAGAAGTTTCCAGCCGAGTCGAACACTAATACCAGCATTTCCCGAATCCACATCTGGACAACCCCTTAGTCAGTTTCAAATGTCAAATTTGCTCATTTTGAAATATTTAGGTTTTACCAGATTTCGGACGAATCTTCCATTTGCATCCGATACAAAAATCAACAGCATATCAAAATTCAGATTAGTGTTTTAATCTCGTATCGACTAAAATTCGTAAATTTTCGGTTTCACCGGATTCCGATCGGAAAAGTCGGATTCAAAAATGGAGCGAAACAAACAGAAAGAAGCTTTACTGCACTGACAAGTCAGCTGATATTGCCGCTGATGTTGCCAAGGGCGATTTGGGGCGAGATTTGGGGGTTGGGAGTTCAACTTACCCATAGAGCAAAGCTGATCCGGCGATGGATCCTCCGACCTGGGCAGTGAAATAGAGAGCGCCGCGAAACGGTGACATGCTTCTTTTGACCACAAGCGCAAGCGTCACCACAGGATTAAAATTGGCACCTAGAAAAATAAAATACTAGAGAAATGCCGACGGCCGTACGATCGAGCAATTCTTCCGTCTTTTTTCAAAACATTCGCTCTTATCGCAAGGTCGACACAAATTCGGAGAAGCGAAAGCTTTTTGATGCGACTATAGGCCTATTATAATTATTACTTTATTATATTAAAACGTTTGTTCTGCATTTACTAAATTTTATGAGGAAAATCCCTGAATATTTTCAACAATTTCTGCTCGAATTTCTGGTTCGTTTTATATTGAAGTGTATGATTGACATATAAACGTTATAACTGCTGTGCATTCATTTTATTGCAAACGGCCGCAGTATACCGAACGCTTCGGCACTCCCTGGCAAAAAAAACTAATTTTGACCAATCAGAGACACCATTGGAGGGGGGGGGCACCTCAGGATTTCGGAGGGGCACAAAATCTTCTTAATTTGGGTCGGAGTAATAAACCTAGGATGGGGATTGATATTTAACCCTCCCCCCCCCGAGCTTTACTGAAATAATGAATACGGATGATTGGAATGAAATCATCCATATTCTTACTGGCTGTACCCCACGTTTGGCATGTTTTGCCAAAAATCGAATGACAAAATTGACCAACAGTACTAGGCTAGTCAAAATTTCAGGCTTGAAATTTTCTAAACAAGCAACATCTTTAGAGCAAGAACAAAAATAAAAATGAAAGGAGACATTCAAATATTAGTAAGGATGAACTTCACCCCTTAACTTTACATGTTGATTTTAAACTCTCACACTATCAATTCATGGCTCTGGATGCGCAAGGAAGGAAGTTGAGAACTGCATCCCGATGGAAAACAAAAGCTTACTATTTTAACTAAACTTACCTGAAATGAGCGCAAAGCAGTGTGTTAACATCACAACCCCAAATCCAACAGTCAGGGCAATTCCAATAGGCGGGGGAGTATGCCCAGCCCACGGCACAAATGCTCCACAGGTTAGAAACACAAGAAAAAATGTTCCAACACATTCGGCAACTACAGATCTCCAAAATTCCAAAGTTCTCACTTCGGCTTGGAATTGAACTTTCGCCCAAGGTTCCTCCTTTTCTTTGTCAAGTTTCCTCAACAAAGTCAAAAGCAGGGTGTCAACTGTTGCTGATGACAGGTTTTGGTTTAAGGGAACTGCTGCACTTGAGCGACCCATGGTACGAGTGTTGACAAATCCAGGTATAACAGCACTAATCAAACTGAGCACAATTTTATTCACTATCGCAGGCTTTCATACGCTCAAATCAAAGCACAAAACTACACCGTGTTTACTATCATATCCTATCCACTTCGTGATCAAAATCAAACTGACTAAAATATGATTCATCGGCGTGAGAACTGAGAATTCGTTTTGTATAATTCTCCCGCTCCCCGTTCTCACGCATACGCCACTCCCACTTTTAGTCTTCCGAAACGCCGCAAAGGAGCCACCTACGAAGATAGAAAACTAACGACCCACTTTATTCTCAGATTAAAGCTAGATGGCGTTGATGACTAGTGGCCAGCACAGAATTGTTCGCATTTCGTCCATTTCGGTTGGGAAGTTGGAAGAATATTTTCGGTGTAGAAAGCCGACTCGGAATCCAAGTGCTAAAGAACTGCAAGACGAAGAAGAGTATGGTGGTGCTGACAGATGCAATACTAGCGAAAATGTTTGGGGGGCGCAAGGTACTGACTGACTGGCTAGTCATTTTTACCAACTCTTTTTATGGCACTTGCCCTTCGGCCAAGTGCCATATAGCGATCGCAATTTCTGTCCGTCCGTCGGTCCGGGTTTTGCTAGTTCGGGCACTTCCACTTAAGCTAGGACGATGAAACTTGGCAGGCATATCAGGGACCCAAATGATTAAGTTGGAAATAGTCACTTTCCCGATTCGAACATCGTGGGGGGAGTGGAGGGAGGGGGAATCCGGAATATTTAGGAATTTATAACTTTTGAACGGGTGATCGGATCTTAATGAAACTTGATATTTGGAAAGACCTCAAGCCTCAGACTTTGGGGGGAGCTGAAGGGGGGAGCCAGAAATCTTGGGAAACGCTTGGAGTGGAGAGATTGGGATGAAAGTTGGTGGGAAGAACAAGCACAAGTTCTAGATACGTGATTGACATGAACGGACCGGATCCGCTGACTGTGGGGGAGTTGGGGAGGGGGATCCGAATTTCTAGTGATCCCGCGATTTCGGTACTTGCTGATGTGTTAGGTCGATGAAACTTGGCGGGCGTGTCAGGGACCCGAACAGATTGACTTGAGAATAGTCGTGTCTCGATCCGATTATTTGGGGGGAGGTATGGAGGGAGTGGTAATCCGGAAAAGTGAGATATTTTTAACTTACGAACGGGTGATCGGATCTTAATAAAACTTGATATTTAGAAAGACCTCATGTCTCAGATGCCCTATTTTAAATCCGGACCGGATCCGGTGACATTGGGGGAGCTGGAGGGGGGAGCCGGAAATCTTGGGAAACGCTTAGAGTGGAGGGTTCGGGATGAAACTTGGTGGGAAGAACAAGCCCAAGTCCTAGGTACGTGAATGGCATAACTGGGCCGGATCCGATCACTGTGGGAGAGTTGAGGGGGGGGGGATACAAATTTCTAGTGATCCCGCGAGTTCGGTACTTTCTGATGTGCTAGGACGATGAAATTTTGCAGGCGCGTCAGGGACCCAACAGATTTACTTGAACAGTCGTTTCCCGATCCGATTATCTGGGGGGAGGGGGAATCCGGAAAAGTGAGGTATTTTTAATTTACGAACGGGTGATCGGATCTTAATGAAACTTGGTATATAGAAAGTTCTCGTGTCTCAGATGCCCCATTTTAAATCCGGACCGGATCCGGTGACATGGGGGGAGTTGGAGGGGGAACCGGAAATCTTGGGAAACGCTCAGAGTGGAGGGTTCGGGATGAAACTTGGTGGGAAGAACAAGCACAAGCCCTAGATACGTGAATGGCATAAACGGGCCGGATCCGATGACTGTGGGAGAGTTGGGAGGGGGGAGGATCCGAATTTCTAGTGATCCCGCGAGTTCGATACTTCCTGATGTGCTAGAACGATGAAATTTTGCAGGCGTGTCAGGGACCCCAACAAATTGACTTGAGAATAGTCGTTTTCCCGTTGCGACCATCCTGGGGGAGTGGTGGAATGGGCGCGATAGGGGCAGTTGGAGGGAGGCACCGGAAATCTTATGGCAGGTCTAGGGATCAAACCAGTGGGCTTATTGGGCTGAAACTTGGAAGTTACAACAGTCATTTGTCCCAGATGATCCGAGGCGATGCCAGAAACCCTGAGACTTCAGTGAAACTGCATATTCCATTTCTAGGTCCGAACCGCAATTTTGGATGGCGGGTGTGGTTTGTGACTTTCTCATCTACGTTCTTGTACAACCTACTCGTAACAAGTGCCATATGAGCTCGTAGCTCTTGTTTAGAAAAACCGACTGTTTTTAGAAGAAATCGATTGTTGATCGACTTCACGCCAACTATTTTTTTTTTTTACCGACTGGAACACTGGGGGTCTCCCCCTCCCTCATACGCGACGCCTCTGGGTGCTGACAATTCTAACAGGATCTCCAGATCGCAACCGCCAGACTCGGTCAGCACAGAAAACGCTAGGGTACAGTAGAGATACATTTTTTTTGAGCAGTGCCATTCCATCCACTTGCTGTGACAGAAGTCAACTACCAACCAGTTAAAGTAACTGAATGGGTGTTTTGGGTCTTAATTTTTTATTTATTTAGCCCAACCCTGCACCGTTCGAAGTTCAGTAACTATTCAAAAAATACGTGAAACATTACGGAAACAGTAATCGTAGCCGCAACGACAACAAACATAAGTGGATGTCATAGAATAGACCTATGACATCGCACAAGTTACCCGTCTGTCCGTCTGTCTGTGAGCACGATAACTCTCGAAGGGAATGAGGTATTTTGATGAAACTTGGTGGGAGGATCCTTTGGGTCAAGGGAAAGGTCGAGTTCATAGATGGGCTCTGTAGCCTTAGATTTAGGGGTGAGTGAGGGGGTTTAAATTAAGGGACAAACAAAATATTTTTAAACAGCTAATGAGATAGTCGGTTAAGGGGTAATGCTGAACACGAATATGAAAACCATTTTCTCGCCGGACAAGTAGTTAACCCGGAATACGGCAAAAACCGGAAAGTTTGTTAAAAGTAAAAGTTTTATTTGAAGTTGATTAGATGTCCAGTTTAGGGGTAAGAAGGCATGCTAAACACTTGTGTGAAAATCATTTTCATTCAAATTCATTGAAAATCATTTTCAGTCTTCAACCGTCACTCGTCAAAATCATTGAAAATCATTTCAAAATCATTGAAAATCATTTTCAGTCTTCAACCGTCACTCGTCGAGTGCAGTCGCAAAAATCTGTTCAGTTTCCAAACATTAAAAGCATTAGTGACTGTGTGACCTTCAACGGACCGTTAAATTTGTTCTAAAAGTTCGTCCGTTGAGTTCTGGCTTCAACTGTTGCCTTTGGAATGCTGTGACCGTTGACAAGTTACTCTCCTAAGTTCAACGGACCTAAGTTCAACTAACCTTCAACCGACAGTTAAATTTCTTCTAAACGTTCGTCCGTTGAGTTCTGGCTTCAGTGTTGCACCTTTGGAACGTTGTGACCGTTGACAAGCGACTCTCCTAAGTTTTCATCGGTGGCTATTGGCGCCAAAAAGTTCTGGTCCTTGGACTTGTTTCAGCACGTGTGCTAGCCATCGTTGTGTTTCGTTTGTTTTGTCACTCTGTTCGTCCATCCTCCAAATGATACAACCGGGGCAAAAGGCGTTGGCGAGTTTTCCCCATTACAAGTTATGGCCTGTCAAGGTCATCAAAACGATCAAGACCAAGAAAGGTTTACAGTACGAAGTTGTCTGTTATGGCACCAAAACAACTAATGTGGTGAAATCCTCTGACCTTTTTGTGTTTGATGAGCACATAAATGACGCTCGCAGTGATAAACGGAAGAATGTACAAAATGCGCTTAGAGATTGCGATAATGACCAACTAGATGACGCACCGGTCCTTTCTGGATCCCCGGACTTGAATGCTATTACGTCGACACTTACTACAGTTCAGTCAGAAGTCTCGAACTTCAGAGCTAACTTGCAATCGGACATAAGATCTGCCGTTGATGAGGAACTTCGACGAGTAGCTCTAGGTGACGCCAGCCTTCCGAGTGATTTACAAGACCAGATTTCTCAATCCGTTTACAAAGCTATTGAACTTGAGTTTTCAACCAGACTGTCAAAGATGGAAAAGCTAATCAGCTGCGTTCAGTCCCAGCTAGGAGCTGAAAGTGTCCGAATAGACAAATTAGAATCTGCAATTGACGATTTCTCGCAAAAGAATCTAGCCACGACTGTAGTTATTCATGGTTTCCAGTCTACTGTTCGGGACATTTCATCATTGCCCTCCAAGGTCTCCCATCTGCTACACGAGAAAATGGAACTGAGCTTACCACCTGAATCGTTTCGTGAGGTCAGGCGTCTGGGCCCTAGACTCGGTGATAACCCTGTGTTGCAAGTCACCTTTTCCTCTGTGAATGTTGCTGAAGAAGTGTTGCGCCGTCGTGCTGCCCTTCGAGGCTCGAAAATATTTGTGAATGAAGCTTTGACGAGAGTGCGTCAAGAAGCATGGAAGTTGGCAAGAGATAGGTTTGGGAACAGTAATAGAGAAGTTTGGGTTTCTAGAGGTGTTATCAAAATTAGACTGGGTGACCGAGTTTTTCAGGCTTGCTCTGTGAAGGACGTTTTAAACCTACCTGATCCTGTTTCTAGCCCTATCCAGTAATATTAAGAGCTTCCCATGAAATGATTTCGTATTTTTTTGTTTATGGACTCTTTTGATCAGTTTTTTGAAGCTAGGCTTAAGCTTGATGAATTTTGAACCTTTCTCTTGGTTCACCAAATGATTCTGATGTGCCGTTGGCGAAAAATCTTCCTGAGTGTACTTTCTTAGATTTTGATTCGGTTGCATCTTCATTTCCTTCCCAATCGGCGAATCTCAAGGTTCTGCACTTGAATGCTCAAGGTCTTTTCTCCGCTTTTAACGAACTGAAAATCCTTGTTCAGAGAAATGATGTGGACTTAATTGCTGTTTGTGAATCATTTCTGTCAGACTCTTCTCCAGTGAGCCTTCTTGATATTCCTGGGTATACGTGTGTTTGTAAAAATCGTTCGGCTAAATCTAAAGGTGGTCTAGCAATTTACATGAGAAGTTCATTTTCTTATATTATCCGACATGATGTTTCGCTGTGGAAGGAAGGTACCCTGGAATCCTTGTTCCTCGATGTAACTATATGCCATAACTTTACTGTGACATTTGGTTGTGTTTACCGACCTCCTTCATGTTCAAATTCTGATTTCGAATCATCACTTTCTGTGTTATGTGCAGGGCTTTCTGCTTCCCGGAATCGCACTATCGTCACGGGTGATTTTAATTATGACTTGCTTGATCTATCTAATTCTGCTAATTTGAATTTCTTGACTAATATGCTTGCTTCCAATTTTCTTCCAACTATATCTTTACCGTCTCGTTTTGCTCGATCATCCGCTACACTTATTGATAATATTTTCTACTCTGGTGGTTCCCTTCAAGCTGAATATTCAGCAGTAATTTCTTTCGATACGTCCGACCATTTCCCGGTTTTAACTCAGTTTTCGTTACCCCTTAACCGCCCTTCTAATGATCCAAAAGTAAAAGAAAGAAACGAGTTTCACCCAGTTGACATGGAAAAGCTTCGGTCAGCGTTAGCTTCTGAGGTTTGGTCAAATGTGTTTGATTGTCAGGACGCCAATCTTGCATTCCCTATTTTTCTTACCCGTCTTAGAGCTCTATGCGATGATTGTCGATGCACTAAATCCTCATCAGGAAAGTTTACTCAAAAGCATGATCCCTGGATTACAACTGGGATTCTAGCTTCCTTGAAACGGAAAAGTGTCCTTCGTTTAGATTATTTAAAAAAACCTAGTGACAAAAGTTTTGAAATGTATCGTGCTTACAGAAACAAGTTAAACTCGTTGATTCGTGATTCTAAACGTAAATATTTATCTGATCGTTTTATGAAGTTCAAAGACAATGCTAGGAAAACCTGGGAGACAATTAATAGTATTATTCGACCCAATCTTAAATCCAAGAATCCAATAAATTCACTGAAACTAGGCGGTGAATCCGTTTCTGACCCTAAGCGTATTGTAGACGAATTGGCGAAGCATTTTAGTTCTTGCGGAAAAAATATTGCTGATGGGGTTAAAGCAAACGCCAAGCCAGATAGTCGTTATTTTGGACCAAACACAAGTAACCGTCCAAATTCGTCTTTTTCTTTCCAAAATATTTCCCAGGATGATATATTGAAAATTTTCAAAGAGATTAATACGAGCGATTCTTTAGACGAATTTGGATTTTCTTCTAAATTTATTCTTAGCATTAGTAAGCACCTGTCTGAAGTTTTAACTTTTTTAATTAATCTTTGTCTTGATCAAGGTGTTTTCCCTGATATTCTTAAAAAAGCTCGCGTAATCCCTCTTCACAAAGGTGGTGCAAGAGATATTTTGAATAATTATAGAGGGATTTCGATTCTTTCTGTTTTTAGTAAATTATTAGAAAAAGTTGTTCACAAGCAGTTGACTTCTTACTTAGTAAACCATTCAATAATCCATGATAATCAGTTTGGATTCCAGAAAGATCGGTCAACTGAGCTTGCTATCCATAATCTTCTTTTGTCGATTAACGATGCTCTTGACACTAGTCAACACGCTTGTGCAGTTTTTCTTGATATTTCTAAAGCATTCGACTCAATTGACCATGGGATTTTGCTTGATAAACTGAAACAGTATGGCATTGAAGAAAATACACTTGATTTTTTTGCTTCTTACCTATGTAAGAGAAGTCTCACTTGTAGGCAAGTTGGTGAGCTTTCAGAAGAATTTCCTATAGAATTTGGAGTACCACAGGGGTCTGTCCTTGGACCCACTTTGTTCCTACTTTACATTAATGACCTTCCAGAATATATGCCTTTTGTCAAAGTTATCATGTTTGCGGACGACACTGTGATTTTCGGTTCGCACTCAGATTTGGTTCAGTTGTTCACTGTCCTTAATTCAGCTCTTTCGATTGCTTCTGACTGGTTTACATCTAGTTTACTAGCTTTAAACGCGGAAAAATGTCGCTACATGCTTTTCTCCCGGTCTGGTTCAGTTTCATTTTCTGGTAAACTTTTTCTTTCTGGTGCTGAGCTTCAGAGATCGTCCAGCTTTAAATATCTTGGCCTTATCTTAGATGAGAATCTTTCTTTCAAGCAGCACATCGATGCTTTGGCTCTTAAGCTGAGCCGTAACGTTGGTATGCTATCCTGCCTAAAACATTTTCTTCCAAAATTCATACTTCGATTGATATATTTCTCCCTGGTTCATTCCTACCTTTCTTACTGTACTTCAGCTTGGGCTTCTACTTTTGCAACAAATATCAACCGCATTCAAATCCTACAAAACAAATCAATCAGAGCTATTTATGGACTTCCGTTTTCTTCATCAGTTTCTCAAATTCTGCCTCGTCTTTTTATTTTAAATGTCCGTCAAATTAGAGACTGGAATATTGCAACTTTTGTTTACCGTTATCTTCTAGAAGATTCACTACCTGCTGATTTTAATAATCTCTTTAAAATGAACAAGCAATTTCACGATTATAACACAATACGGCGGTCTAATCTCTCCACCAATAGATATCCTTGCACAAGATCTAGTTTTTCCATTCGTCATTCAGGTATAAAAATATGGAACTCACTGCCCGACAATATTATAGTGTCTGAAGACAGGAAAGTTTTTAAAAGAACCCTAAAAAAGTATATGTTATTTAGCAGTTATACTTCTTCTGTTGAGTGATTTTTCTGATTGATTTTTGTTATTCGAGAAAGTTAAGACTGCTGATACACACAGAATTTCTTTCTTTCGTTCTACGTCTATTGTCCTAAAATTCTCGTATTGGTCGCATTCGTATTTGTGATTGTTTTAGTTGTTAATTACCTTGTCAAAAAAAAATTCGAGCTGATGTTGTTAGTTGTTTGTTTCGTTTTATTTAGGCTAGCGTTTTAGTATTTTTTTCATAAATCAGTTGAATTAACGAAGCGTCATTTTGTATGCCACTGGCATGTTTGTCGCTTTTATGTTATTGCAGTTATACTAAAGTTGTCAATAAAATTGTACCTTACCTTACCTTACGCGGACAAGTAGTTCGCCCGGAATCCGGCACAAACGGAAAATTTGTTAGAAGCAAAAGTTGTATTTGTAGTTGATTAGATGTTCGATTTAGGGGTAAGAAGAGATGCTGAATCCGTATATGACAATCATTTCTAAGCCGGACATATAGTTCGTTGGGAATCCGGCTGAAACCGGAAAACTTGTTATTAGTTAAATTTTGATTAGATGCTGGATGTAGGGGTAAGGAGATACGCTGAATTCGTTTTTGTGCTTTATTTTTTTCGCCGGACAAGTAGTTCCGGAATTTCGAAGAAACCGGAAAATTGGCAGAAGTAAGGCAGGATCGTGTCGATCCGTTTCGTCAAAATAGATATGACTTATAGGGGTAAACACACATGCTGAATCCATATCTGAACTTGGTCTTCTCAGATAATTAGCTATTTGGCCTTAATCTGTTTCTAAATTTTAGTAACACAAATTTTCAAGGAGTCTGGCTAAGACTGCTGGATCTGGCGAAGTCAAGACTTAATTGTCTGGATTAAATATTACATTTTTGGGATCCCATCGAAACCTTTGGTCTTGTTTCTACTGCACCGCTGCGAACGCCAAATGAATCGTCTCCAGCCGAACCACGCGATGACTCCAACGGGCAAAACTCCAAACTGGGCAATTAAAATTTTAATTCCGATAAATTCTCATACATTTACGAAAAGTACGAAACTCGTAAACCGTTTCGCGTTAAAAAAAAAAAAAAGACTAACCGACTAAAAGTAATATAACTTCCGAAATACAGGCCTTCAAATATACCGATTAAAACCAAAAAAACATGCATCCGAAACTACGTGTTTCAAGAGATGACCTAATAAGGTCATTTTGAGGATACAAAAAGTAATAGGAAAACCAAGAAAATAACATGCACGTTTAAATATTAAAATAGTTAATATCCCAATCCATCTCTTTGCCGTGACCCAGCACTTTCTCGTCGTCGAAAGTTAAAAGTGTGGCCACGTGCATGTATTTACCTCCCGGTGATGATACTGATGCAGCAACATCACGAGAATTCCTTACTCATTGTTTATGATATGTCTATCGGATGGGTAACGGTAGTTCAAGAAAACTTTCTAGTTCTTATCACTTCTAAATCATTTTCTACTTCCACTTACAATAGGGCAACCCCTACGTGTCATCATGAACAGATAATGAACCATCTAGAGAATGCTTCCACGAACGTATCGGTTCCTCGCGTCACCACAGTATAATGACTACAATGCATAGAGGTTTCTAGAACCTTGTGGTATCTTCTTCTAAGGCGTATTCTCGCCGTTCCCCGAGGACTCTACTTTTCCTGCGTTTTGTTTGTCCCGGGGACTCACTCCCCGTATTCTCGCGGGTCTCTACGAACGGGGAATGCGTCGACTATCATCACCATCATAAAAAAGGACTCCATTTCGGATTCGGAGGGGAATCAATTTTTGCTGGTGTTGGTTCAAAGTAAAATTAATTAAAACCATCAGATTAAACAAAACTAAAAATAAAGTGGATCCATACTTATTTCGACTACTGAATATTTTTTTTCGAACAAAATCCATTGTGGAAGCATTCCGCGTGTTCTCGTACGCGGAGTCCGCGTGGAGCGACTCCCTCTATTCTCGCCGTTCCCTTCGATTTCCCGAGGAGTTCTCGGGGATCGGCGAGAATACGCCTCTAGTACTTCCAACTCTTATACTGCATGCCAAGGAAGAAAACTAGAAGAAGTGGTTACGTTCATGCATGTTACGTTCATGCAGCTTGGAACGCTAAATGACGACTCGGACGGCGTTCGTATGGTTCGTGAAGTTCTTCGTAAAATATGCTCTGCAAACGTTCGTCGCGGCTCAGATGAGCATTTGTCCTTTTTAACTTAACGAAAACTGTGTATGGCGAATTATTGTTCTACAAGTTATTTCATACAGGTTATATCTTTTTGCGTCCCTCAAGGATACTGACATATACGGGTCATCTCGGGCGGACTAGACAATCATATCTTGATTTTCCTGATTCCACATCTTCAGATTTATTTGAATATTTTGCTTTCTATCCCGTCTCCTGTTGGACGTTGATTTTCATGCCTAGTGCCGTAAAGTAGGTTCACGAAAAAACTGAAAGTTTCTGGAGCACCTTTACGAACGCCGTCTGAGCGGGTCTTAACAGAAAATTCTCAGAGGTGTTGATTAAAGCGCATATTCACAACTTATCAACAGATTTTACCTAACGCCTGGCCTTAGCCAGGTCTGAAAACTATTCTGACACGATTTCATCTAGGGATTTGCCGTTGCTTTTCGCCGTGGTTCGTGGCTTTCGTGTTTCGCCGCTCGAGAGCACTAGCCAATCGGACTACTTTGCGTAATATTCTGACTGAACAAGTCCAGAGCTCGGTCAGACAAAAACAGGCAATAATAGCTTGCTGTTTTGATCACTGAACCTGGGCAAGAACATTTGACTTGGTTCGACACCATCGAATCAGACTATTCAAAAAATTAAATTTTGGGTAGTAGCCTACTCTTGAAAGCTGGATTCTTTCACCATTTGTTTCAGGTTTATCGTCGTAGGCCAGTTTTTGTCGGGAGCGGCAAAGCCCAGGGTGTAAGTCGGTGTCAGAATAATTTCACAACTGACTGCAACAGGGTGCTAGGCAGAAATTGTTGTGAATTCGCCGTTCTCTATTCCTGACATCACACTCCCTAAAAATACGTCACACTGCACTAGAGATTTTCTTTGTGCGTTGCCTATTTCCCGCTGTCACTTCCGTAAGACTTGATTTTTCTAGTGTCTTTGGTCTGGCTTAACCAATCACGGTGAGTTATCGGGGAAATGTAGTGACGAGAGGAGGAAGTGTTGAACACCGGTAGCAGCTCGTTCGCTTCGCTGGACAATGCCTGAAAACAGAAATATATTAGTTCTTTCCACTTCTACATCCCAGTTCGAGCGTGTTCCATCCTTCTAACAATAGTAACTAACAGTTACAATTTCTGTTCCAACCTCACGAAAAGTTACTACGCAGACCATTCAAACCTTCTCGAAATAGTAGCTAATAGTAATTATTTGTTTACCACGCTCGGGAGCGTAGTTAGCGTGGTAACTACGATCTCTGTCACGTGATTGGTCCAATCAGCCCGCGGCATGATATTTTGCCGAAAATAGAAAAAAGCGTTCCAGCCTTGACGCCAAGAAACCAGAACCCCAGACGTCATGCGTAGTTACTACGGTAAGTAGGGTGGACCATGTTTTGTATAGGGGATGTGTAACGAAAACGTCGTTACAACTTGATCACGCATGTTCTACACCGAGTTTCCGGTTTCTCCGGATTCCGACCGAAACCTATCCACCAGAACGGACAACTGAAAACATATCCCAATTCGTGCTATTTATCCCTAACTCAACTCCCTACGCAGTACCTTGGTCAATTTTGTCCATGCTCAATGGAATTCCGACCGGATTATCCATCCGATCCGAAAAACTGGTTCACCTACATATCGACCCCCTAGCCATGATAACCGGACAATTAGGTTCAATCGCAGGTTTCTAGTTTTGACTGGCTTCCGTCCGAGGGAACAAATAATAACAATTAATAATTCTGCCTATCTTTTTACATGAATTTTTACATGAACTCAACTCCCTAAGAAGTTCTTGGTCAAGTTTGTCCATGCTCAATGGAATTCCGACCGGATTATCCATCCGATCCGAAAACCGGTTCACCCACATATCGACCCCTACCCACGATAACTGGACAATTATGTTCAATCGCAGGTTTCTAGTTTTGACTGGCTTCCGTCCAAGGGAACAAATAATAACATTTAATAATTCTGCCTATCTTTTTACATGAATTTTGACCTTCCAGAAAGTTCTTAATAGCTTTTCCTCACTTAGCATGTCTTTTTACTCGTATTTTCAACGGTACTCAAATCTACATGACCTCGTTATACTGATCGAAAGAAGCTACACACCAACTTTCATCAAAAGATCTTCGTCCAATCAAGAGTTCCAGAAGTCACCGACAGACGGACGGACAGACTTGTGAAATCCTCAACTTTTCAAATGTATCTTAACTCCAGAGGCCTGTCGGGCTGCGTTTTGGCGACAGTCCAAACCGGTCCTCGTGGTAAACTACTGATATGTGACGCAACGTGATCGTTTTCCAATGACACTCAAAGATCAAATACAACATCCTGATTCCAAACCTATTTCCAGACTGACATCAATCACGATTGACAGGCTGACAAGTACGCGAATATATGCCAATAACATTGACGTTCTAGACGGCTTCAGCTCCCAGATTTTGGCGTTCGTGAACGTAGGAAAAAGCGGCAGAAAATAATAAATCACGAGAATCAGTTCTAAAAGCTAAATAATCGGGCATACCGCCCGAATCGTGTCTAGTTGCGCACGATTTATTATAAGGTCGGTTTGGGTTGACAAGCCTGAAAGCGCTTAGTAGTATCACGAAGTCCGGATTCTAGATAGTTTCCGTCTAGTCCAATCTGTAAGCGAACGGTAAACTAGACGCGCCCGGAAAAAAAGGGCGGCTTAAATCTTAATGGATTCCGGAATCTGATACCTTTTTTTTTTATAAATCTGTATCCTCTAGAGACCAAAGAGCCGGAAAGAGAGCCACAGACAGATAGATAGATATTTTAGACCCTTTTTCTCAGCATCTGATACGGTAAGGCGACGCCGATCTTCTTAATTTTCTTCCATGCACACAATGTATCATCATTCTAAAAACTGGCAATACAATATTCGTGATTTTCAAATTTCAGCATGGAATAACGCGTAAAACGAGGGAGGCACCTGTCGCACGGCCCCCGTTCTAATTGTCTTCTTCTTCTTCCTTAAGAGTTCAGAGACAGGAGCCCTCCCTCCCTGACAAATTTCGATATTCGGAGCCTAGTTTTGCAACGTTAACCTCATTGACGAATAAGAATCCGATATTATTTCAATAGTGTTAACCTGTTCAATGAGTAATCATTGTGAATATTTTCAATATTTCTTTCATTTTTATATCTGTTCTACATAATTTAATGCTTCACGTCTGAAATATTGCCTGGTAGTTACGGCGATCCACTAGTGCGGTAGGTTTGGTTTAAGGAGAAGTAGAAAATTGGATTAGGACCAGGTTGTGAGACCGATTTTAAGCCGGTCAAGGAAAAGGGAATCAGTACCTTCAAGTAAATGTACGCATCTGTGCCGTATCCTTCGCAGGAGGAAACCATCAAGTCACCAAGGAGGTACCGTGCGTAGAGACGTGACAGCGGTAGTCCGTAGCCATAGCCTAGAAATTAAATCATAACAGTTGCGTTTTTGCAGATACCATGATATCTGATACCACGGTCTAAAGTCGTTTTTGCAGTTATCGTGGTATCTGGCAAGTAACCGTGGTGTCTGATATATTCAGATACTACGGTCCGACCATGGTAACTGATCGTGGTATCTGAAAAGTCATCTCACTATCATCAATTTTTGTCAAATTAGTGGGAAAACAGGTTTTCAAATACCTGCTAGAGGTGTGCTGTCAGAATCTCCAGACGATGGTCGGGGGGCAGTGGAATAGGTATACTGAAATAGCAGCGGCATTGTCGAGCGAGGTATGCCCCCTCCTCGATCCATCACCTGGAAAATAAAAGTAGGAATGAAGACTCGAGGGATTCTTCCTTTCTTTCTGTCTCTTTTTTTCACCCAGATCATTTTCTCTACTCGATGTATTTTGTGTATCTTTCTTTTTTTCTCACCGTGAATAATTACTTATGTGTGTCGTTTGCGTATACTGGACGTATTCTGCGTGATAACTATGTAATGTGATTAAGTGTAATTTAATGTATAGCTACTTTGCCCACTTTTAATCACGTTCTGTTTAGAAGTCGCAGTCGGATACGAGTTAACAATAAATTTGTCTTCTTCTCGAAAAAAAGTCACTTCTAAAGAAAACGGTGTGCATGGAGGAAACACATTTTTTTTTTTAAATAGCTTATTTAAAAAATGTCACACGTCTTTGTTTGAAAAAATGTTACAGTTGTAAAAAAATGTTGTTCTTAAAGGGAAAACGTCTCGGAAAAAGTTAATGCAACAAAAAGCGTTGTTTTTAAGGGGAAACGTCTCGGAAAAACGTTAATGTAACAAAAAGTGTTGTAGCCAGGAGATGCAACAAAAATCAGCCTATCATGCTAAATACTTCAATAAAAAAATGTCACACGTTTTTGTTTGAAAAAATGTTACAGTTTTAAAAAACGTTGTTCTCTAAGCAAAAACGTCTCGGAAAAATGTTACTGCAACAAAAAGCGTTGTTTTTGAAGGGAAAACGTCTCGGATAAACGTTAATGCAAGAAAAAGTGTTGTAGCCAGGAGATCAAGATCATGACGAGAGTTCACTATACTAAGAAAACAACCGAGAATCTCCCTGTCTACGGGTTCCAAAGCATTCTGTTATTTCAAAGCTTGAAAAAAGCTAAGAAAAAAAAAGAAAAAAACTGGGACACTTTCGTAAAAAAACGTCACAAAAAGTCGCAAGAAAAAAGTTCGAATAACCATGTTGAAAGGTAACAGCGTTATTAGATACTTGCTTCTGTACTTGCACCCTAAGTTTCAACTGAATCTGACAGGATAGACGAGACTTATTAACAAAAAGAGACGTTTTTGTTACGGAAAAAACGTCTCAACCGTAAAAATATGTTGTCTACCTGCTGACAGTGTAGTGGATCCTCCAACAAGATAGTTTCAGGGGTAGTACTATTACGAAATACATGTAATGGAATGAAAATGAACAACTAAAGGCATGTCATGTTATTATTATCGTCATAATGGTTAATACCGTACCGCTCGAAGTCGGTACCCGTTTTCCGTTTCCCCATAATCCTTGTTCTTGTTCTTTTTGTTTTCTTTTCTTTTAGGTACTACAGTACCGTGATGGGTAACAAATCAATGACAATAATAAAGTTTCTTCCGGTGAATATGGATTAGGAATGACAGTTAAACCCAAACCACTGTCAATCACTAGCTCTATGGTTGGCAAGAAAAATAAATGTTATCATCTTTTTCATAGAAGTACAGACTAGAAAGCTATGGATTCCGGAATCCGGTACCGTTTCTTTGGCAAGGCAACGCTCTTGACAGTGACTCTTGACTTGACTCTTGACCACATTGACAGTCAATGTGGACCTTTACTCGAAAACGAATCACTAAACGGGAAAATGTGATGGCTCGCTCGCACAGCATTTATTCACTCGTTCAAACTTGCATGCTCTAAGACCTGAATTCAGGGGTTCTCGCTTAAAACCCCGCGACGTAATTTTAGCTGGCCCCCGTGATTATTCCGTTTTCTCTCGTAATTGCGAGGGCAGGTCACCCCTATGTTCCATTGGTGCAATTTTCTTCAAGCCTAGTCGAGAGAGTCTGTATTTTCATCCTGACGATTTATCGCCGATTAAAGAATGTTATTATATATTAGGCTAGGCGTGTCCTTTTTGTTGACGATTAAACCAAATTTGGCGATTTGTCTGTAGAAGCACTTTTCCTCTATCAAATTCTACTCTACTACCCATTAGCGCTTAATAAATAGATGCAATGCTATCGGCTCTACGCAGACGTCATCTCTTACGGCAAGGTGTCATCCACCGGAACTAAAATGATCAAACTGAGCTAATGTTGAAGGAGTCAGCTAAAATATCTCTTCAATGCAACACGTGCACGATCGTCCAATAGATCATGTGCCTTCGATTTTAGACAGCACAGGCAACCTCAACATTTTGGGTGAAACGTTCCGTTAAGTGATATCTTGCAATCAAAACCAAGTATAAATAGTACAATGGAAGTGACTTTAAGAAAACAAACAACAACCAGAACCGTATGGCTTATCTTTCCGTTCGAGATAAGAAAATTAGCTGGAAAACAAAAAGCGAGTCAACAAATTTTTCTACAGTTTCTGCTTTTCCGATTGACTCGTCAATTAATTATTTAGCGACGAAAAGGGGTTCCTCAGTATTCTATGGTCTGAAGTTCTGATCGGTTATAGTTATTACTTGGCCTCACCTTAGTTAAATTGGCATCCGGGATGGTCAATGGGCAAGAAAGAGAACATTACTAGACCTAGGTCAGCTGACGGCCCTGATACACGTTTAGGCCCCTTGGCGGGGAGCGATGCGTGGTTGCAGGGGTTGGGGCAAACCGTCCGATGCTTCCTGTATTTTACCCTAGGGGACATTTTCGCGTGAATAGCTGTTGAGCTCGACAGAAGGTGCCATCCACGCGAAAATGTCATTGGATGATGCCATCTTCACAACAATTTGTTGAGCTCAACAATTACGCGCAGTTTTGTTCAACAGTGCTCCCGGACCACTGTTGAACAAACCGATGGTCTTGAGCTCAACTCTGACGTCACACGTTCAGCTATTCACGCGAAAATGACTATCATGAGGATGCCATCCACGAGAAAACGTATATCATGATGATGGCTTGTCCTGTTGAACAACGCCGTTCACGCGAAAATGTCCCCCTAGATTTCTCTTGGTACCCGTTTTACAGCTAGCTCGTCTGCGGCAGAAGAATCATTTCGCAGAAACCTAGGGGAGGCAATGGCATAATGCCGGATCATTAGCTCGGTCTGATATGGTCAAAGTTTGGTGAAAGACCTTATTTAATTCACTTACGCGACTGCCTGTCATAGCGATGTCAATCACTTTTTTCCTAAAGATTTGATCATTTTTCATATGCAGCTGCCCCCCCCCCAGCCCCCGGGGTCAAATGACGCCTCTGGGTACTCTTACAGAACCTTCCGTCGATTTTCACCTCAGTGAGGATTTGAACTCGTTTCTACGCCGAATGACATTCAACATCAGTTCTGGTCCTGACAAGAAGAAGATTCAACATACCTTGATGGTGACATCTTCTTCGCCTTTCACAACCATGACTCTCAGGGGTGGGTAGGAATAGGAAGCATTGCCGTGATGTTCCATCACAGCTCTCATCGCGTTCTTGAACAACTCAAACAGAATGTGGTAAAGATGAGAAGGGACGTAAACAATCTGGATGGGAACACCGTTTTCTTTATCTAAAAGGGTAAAGAAGTTACATCTCCCGCGTTTATAACAATAGAAAACGAAAAACACTACCCCCGACGCCTTCGGGCTTCGATCGCACACATGGAAAAAATTTACCAGCCGATGAACTTGTCGGAAACAATACACATTCTTGAACTTCTTTGCTGAACATCTGTCAGCAGGCCTGTATCCAGAAATTTATTTTGGGGGGGGGGGGGGGTTACCAGCGGGTCGGACCAAAAAGTACAAAAAATACATAGATCAGATTTTAAAGCCTACAAAAAACGATTAATTTTGTGGATTTCGGGGGGGGGGGTCTAACCCCCCACGGATACGGCCTTGTCTGTCAGTGTGTCGTATGGTTCGCACCAACAGAATTCTCAATCAGCGCAAAGAACGCACAGTGAATGGCTGACATTGGCAAATTTGTGATGTTTTAAAACCGAGTCCGTATTCAAACCTGAACCCTTGTTATCCCTACCCAATCTTAAGCGTTTGCTTCATACAAACCCCGCTCTGTTAAAGGCGTAAGGACAAGAGATCTGGCTGTTTTTGCGCTCACCGGGCAATCGATTTCAAAAGAATGCAAGAGGCTGTAAGTGAGTATGCCTAATGTTTATTACGATCTATTATTTGAGAGGGATAAGCTTCTCAGGACTGAACACCATTGAGGCACGGATGTTCCGACTGAGTTGGTAACGAAGATTACTTACCGTTGACAGCCTCAACGACGAGATCTGGAGCTGCCAAGTAATATCGTTCACAGAGAAATCGAGCGTTTTCATACGCATCTTGCACTACGTTGACTACGTCACAGTTTGGGTCGATGCAGCCGATGTGTCGCTTATTCTGCGTTAATGTCTCCCCAAACAGTAAAGCTGAAACCAAGAATAAATATGTCACAATCAACATGTACAACGTTGACAGGCAGGCACATAAGTTACTTCCAAAAAGTTTTTGGGGAAGATGGTGATTTGCCTACAGATGAACCGTTAATTCCTCCACCCCTCCCGTGCGTCTGAAACGCTGGTAATCAATTCTTTCCCGTTTTCTGCACCTTCCCCAAGTAAGTTTTTAAACTGATTCATCTTTCATACCTAGGGATATGTTTCATGCTGAATGAATTGGTTTCGGCTTGGTTTCGTGTGTTCTGACTGCTTCACTGGTCGCCAAATGGAAAAGACAGGCGAAAACTAACCAGTGTTGTCACTGGCAGCTCAATTTGACAAGGTCCAGTAAATTTCATTGAACCTCGAAGAGAATCCAGATTTTTAGTAAACAACAAGAGCTGAGAGCTCATATAGCACTTGCAAGGGTAGTTCGCATGTATTTGAGATAAGGGTAGCATACGGTCCGGACATATACATGGAAGCAGAGGCGTTACTAGCCAAAATGTTTGGGGTGGGGACAAGGTATTTACCGACTGGCTGGTCATTTTTACCGACTGTTTTTGTGGACAAAATTACTAATATTGAGAAAAAAACAACTGTGTTGACGAAAAATTGGCTGATTCTAAGAATTTTATGAAAAAATCGACTATTTTTACGAAAAACCAACTTTTTTAAAGAAAAATCGGTTGTTTTTAAGAGAAAACTACTACGTCTAAGAACAAAATCAACTGTTTTTGTGAAAAATCACGGCGCTTCGCGCTGACTCGGCTATTTTTACCGACTGGCCGACAACATTGGGGGGGGGGCGTCCCCCCCTCCCCCCCAGTAGTGACGCCTCTGCATCGAAGATCCAGGACATGTGCTCTAAAAAACGATAAGTTCCATCCGGGTTGGATCACACGTATGACACATATTAGGAATCACCCTCCACTGTAGATGTAGCCTACAAACAGGATTGTGAATGTCCTGACCGTTAAGTCCGAGACTTTAAACGGAACACACTAGTACATGTATTCATGGCAACTGTCGCGTTTCATCCAGATGGTATTGTCCGCTCGATCGCAATGAATAAAACAAAATATCCGCAAAACCCAAATCCTTACATCGATGTCGGATCCGACTGATAGACATATTGTTGCAAATTAGAAGCCTACTTCCTCACTGAAATGCACCTTCGCATAAACATATACCACTACTGTGTACTAACTAAGACACCAGTCTATCTCTTATCGCAATGTCACCATGCTCCGACCATGCAATACCCGACCGGAATGAGAGCTAATCACTGTACGAGAAACTTAAGTATTCTCAGGTTTTCTGAAGTGGATCGGAGCATCGGAATCGGGGGAAGAATGAATGCTAAACTAGTTTTGTTGGTTGGAAAACCGTTGCCGTAAACCAACATTGGAAACATAAATCGCTTTTCGGTATTTACGACAAGGCGACATAAGTTCTTTGCAGTTAAACAAACATAAATTTACAGCATCAGCTAGCGCTTTATAGGAACTTATCAGACTTACCGTGCTGATTAATCAGCATCCGGATTCCAACCCGGGACATGTAAAGCCGATCCAGAAAATACTGGATTTTCTCCTCCGTTTCCGAATCCACGTACGAAGTCTCGCGGAGTTCCAGTACACCCTGGGCCATCGTCGGAACAACGTCAGAGTGACGATTTCGGATTCTGTCCAGTGCCACAGCAAATCTGAAAATTCCAAATAATAAGCTTTTCACGTTTAGGTACTGTAACTAATCAACCGTTGGCAAAATGAACGGGATTTAGAAGACTAGGATTCCAATTTCGAGCTTCGTAGACAGTCCAGGGCAGGTCCGAATCCAGGAATTTATTTCGGAGGGGGTTTTCTCCACGGTTCGGACCTAGTCCATGGCAAAAAGGTATGGATCAGAGGTTCAAGTCATTAAAAAAGTATTATTTTTGCACGTTTCCGAGGGGGTTTGAACCCCCTAACCCCCCCCCCCCCTCTGAATACGGCCCTGCCAGGGCCCTAACGACAGAAGATTTATGGGTAGACAAGTTGTGTTTCTTGGTTTTGCCGGGTTTAAACACAAATTTTATGAGTAGGTTTATGGAACTGAAAACAATGTATTAACACTACTAAAGACTGATATGTTAATTCATACTATTAGAATAACAATTTCGAATATTTTTTATTTTTGCCTATTCAGAGACGAGAAAATGCAGAGAAACATGAAATGGACAGATGCTTGTTCATTCCCAGTCAATGCTGAAAACTTGCCGCCTTGGTTCACCCACGGACTTAATCACGCATCAGGAATTCTGCGAATGCTTTCTTGTTTTTGATATCGGTCTATCAGATGTCGACCACGAGTAAACAAAGACTTCAGCTACAGCTTAGAATACAAAACAGATGTAGAACAGACGGATTCCACCCTACCCAACGAAAGCGGATCTGAGTGAATATTAGCATTACAGTAGGCTACTGACCAATAGGAAGCCGGACTTGATTCGAACGCGTAAAAAAGATCAACAGGATGCGGGACTGGCCAACACAGAGTAAACCATACCAGAAAACATGCATAGGATGGCAACATGTGCCTAAGTTCTAGCCGGTGGGACAAAAGCCAACTTTCTGTCGGAAGAAAGAGGAACACCACAAGTCTGAGTCGGAGAATTTCGTAGAATTCCCAGCTAGAGCAAAACCACACAAACCCATTGTTGCCAAGTGCGACAGTGCGACACTTTTTGGTTCTTTTTGACACTTTTGGCTTTTGTGTGCCACCATGACACCTGTTCTCTGAAAATCACACCTTTTGCACCTTTTCATACAAATGACACTTTTATGCAGCGTTACAAGAAGAGGAAAACTTGATCAGAATCCGGTCTTGGTGACAAGATTATGTTTACAAACAGAGGGAAAAAAATTATCCTTCAAACCAGAAAATCTGACAAAAATAAATTCACCAGACAACAAAAAAATGTTTTTGATGAAGCCCACTCACAACGGGTTTTAGCTAATACTCGATACCAGCCAGTCCCGGAAATCGCTCTGAGACCGAGAATCAGCTGGGATCCTGCCGTTCGCAATTGATGTTAGTGCCAGTTTCGGGTACCAGCTAGTCTCCGACCCAAGTTGAAATCAGTTCAACTTTTGGGGGTAATAGCCAATCACATTACTTTGGGGAATACTGAGGAGTATTCCGATTGGCTAATGCTGAACCACGTCATACAGAATAACAATGACCTAATTCACTTTCGGTTTTCAAGACAGCAAGGAGTGGATGTGATTTTATCTATTGGGCTTGGTTCGAAACTAGCCAATCAGAATATTCTTCAATACTCCCCAAAATAATCTAATTCGCTAGTACCGTCATAAGTTGAACTCATTTCAACTTGGGTGCGAGACTAGCTGGTATCCGAAACTGGCACCTGTATCAATTGCGAACGGTAGAATCCCAGCTAATTCTCGGTCTCAGAGCGATTTCAGGAACTGGCTGGTATCGAGTATTAGCTAAAACCCGTTGTGAATGGGCCTATAGCATTATGACATCAGTACTGATGACTGCTGCTCTCAAAAGCTAGCTATACGTTTTTTTTTAGTCTTTTTACCTGTGCCGCCGACGCTATTCCTTTCAAGCTGACCGGAATTCCTTTCATCATGAAAGGAATTCCCGTCCCGCTAGACTTCTTTTCTAGTCGTTCACGAACGGAATCCTTTCAAGTCGACCGGAATTCCTCTCTAGCCGACGGGATTTCTTGTCCGTGTAAACACTGTATTAGGTCAGAAAAAGCACCTTTTCATTTAATGTGCTGCTAAGGTTACGGATTACCGCCCCAAACCAGCCCCAAACACATGTACTTTACTTTGATTTAGTACCTGTTTAGTAGCAAAAGAGTTTGAAGCCTCATAACAAAGCTCATTTTTCGTTAAACTTTGTTCGAGACTTCGTTACAAACTTGTGACTTAACATTTCAGAAACTGTCTTATCCCAACTCGAAGTGGATGTTTATTCGGTATAATTTTCAGGATCCGGTAGTTACCACGAATCCCTGCTTTTGTTCCAGTTTCGACGAAATTAAACCGAATACGAAAATTATTCGGTACTGTTTCGATATCAAAACAATTATTCGGTATAATAACCAAGATACGGAAGTTATACAGAATCTCCGGTAGTTATACAGAATCTCGAACATGCTATCGGTCTAAACTTATTTGGTATAATACCTGGGATTCGGTATAATTGCCATTCGGGAGTTACCACGAACCTCGAAACTCGGAAGAGGTCGAGTGAAGCACTGGTTGCAGACAAAAGGACTGATTTATGATCTCATCGATAGTCCTTACTTTTATTTTGGATCCCAAAAAGAAGATTTAATCATGAATGCTTCGAAAATTCCGCCTGCGGCGCTTTTTGTAATATTCTCTATTTTGCGGAAGGCCGCGTCATTTGATTGGAGTTGTAACACAGTTTTAGGATTGTGATTTCGAAACATTAAAAGCTAAAATATGGATGGAAATAGTCAAATTTGGCAGGAAAAAGCTAACTTGAAAAAAATCTCGCCTGCGGCGCTCACTTTATGTGATCATGGGTAGTATTGACTAGGCTAGAGTACATGCTGATGGAGGAACGTCGCTCCATCCGGTTTCTGGAACTTCTTAGAGCATCGGTATTTAATCCACGGTCAATGATAGGATTTGTAAGATAAGCAGTTAAATTTTAGCCTACAGCAAAAAAAAAATCTCGCCTGCGGCGCTCACTTTATGTGATCATGATTAGTATTGACTTATAATACAGTAGCTGTTGCTGTCGGAACGTCGCTCCATTCGGTTTCTGGAACTTCTTAGAACATCGGTATTTAATCCACGGTAAATGATAGAATTTGTAATAAGCAGTTAAATTTTAGCCTGCAGGAAAAAAAGATCTTGAAAATTCGCCTGCGGCGCTAGATTTATTTTTCTCTTGGGTATAATAGACGGAAGGTATTACTGCAATCGTGCCCGGCAATATATTCGCCAAAACGCCGCATAATTAAGTTGGCTTATCGTCTTCCATGCTGTCCTTTAATGTTACTTTTCCTGCGTAATCCTTAATGTTCCATAATTTAAAGCTCGAATTTTCAGTTTCTAGGATTCGGTAAAATTTTTGAGAGATTCGGTAAAATTTTGGCTCTGCACCCCCCCACCGAAAATGCACTTGCGACGCCCCTGCTTTCATGAGTCAGGCTCTTGGCAACTCTGCACAAACCACGCGGCCGTTTTGCAAGCAGAAAACGATAGTTTTCCATAATTATACAATAGCCCATATCGAACTCTCAAACCGCGCCACTGAGTCAAAGGAGGAGTCGTCAGCACTTAGGATAGTTCAGTAAGTGGGAAATAAAAACGAAAATCTAGAGCCTAGATAGCCGAGACTCAGGTCTAGGCTCTGAGACTTCAGTGTTGAAGGTTCGTAGGAACCCTTCTCTATCTAACTAACACCCGGTCCCCTCGTTTTTATGAGAAACATGGAAAAACTTGCACAACCAGTTTTTCTGACCAATGAGCTTTTCGGAAACACTGAGCGGGAGACCGACTCGCCTAGATAAGAACCAAACATGCAAAATCCCAAATCAGCGTAGTGCCGTCAGGGTGGATGACACTAGATGAGTTCGAAATCTTGGAAATGAAAATGGATGGAACGATTGGGGGCTTAAAGTGACGCAGCAAGTTGGATAGGAATGGCAACATGGAGGACATTAGCAAGATGGCGACAAGCTAAAAGCTTAATGCCAAATGTAATAATAAATAAATAAAAAAATAAGAACTCCATGTATGGGGCGATTGTGCTATAGTCTTATTTTTTTTAGTTTTTCTGTGTCTTTTTGTGTTCCTTTCCTTTTTTTATACTCCGCAAGTGCAGTGGGCCAATAAATTCAACCAAAGTACTGTAATCGCAACTGGAATGACGCCACGAAAAACGAGAGAGTCACGACCTATTCTAGTTTTCTTCTTCTCCTTCCTTAAAGCACAACTCTTACTAGAAAGAATATTTTCCCTACAAAATGGATCAGAAAAAAACATTTTCGAAAATACCATTACATTCCATCTGAAATTAGCGATTTTCTTGTTAGCGCCTGTCGACTATGTCCAGCCTTCCTACTCTCCGACGCGGCGGCTGGGCGCAAAACATTTGAAAACTGATCGCACCATGGTTCAAAAGTGTGAAAACTAAGCAAATAAAAGAAGTAATAAACAAAAGCTTCTCAGATCCTTATGTGTGAAAGACGTTCAGCAGACGTTTATGATCCAGGCAAACGTTTCGTTGTGTGACGGGCAAAACTCGGCAAGGCCAAAAAAGCGCTAAAATTTCGTAGGCACAAGACGAAACAATGGAAAAAGGTGGGGATTTTAGAAGCTTGTAGTTCTGTATAGGAGCTAGATATATTATAACAAGAGCTGTAAGCTCATATGGCACTTGCAAGGCTTGGTAAAAGTATGTAAAAGTATTCGCCAATTCGTGGGTTTTTTGTGAACATTTGTAAGAAAAACCCTTGAGATAAGAATGAAGACGGACCCTTGGAAATCAAGAGAATGTATCGTTATGTAAGAAAGTTTTTTTTTGCACCTGGCTGTGATGATGTGCACTTTAAGGGCGCTAGAATGTCATTTGTAATCAAAACCCTAGTGGCAAAAATGATCCTGGCCCTTTAGGATCATGAATATAATTTATGGTTTGGTGAAAAGTATTTATTTAACTTTCCGGTTAAGATGCGCACTTTAAGGGTGCTAGAAACTCATTTCTAAGCAAAACCCTTGAGGCAAAAATGATCATGGGCTCATGGGGATCATGAAAATGTAGGTTTTGATTAAAAGTATTTTTTGTACTTTGGGGTTAAGATGGGTACTTTAAGGGATGATCGGATCAGAGAAGTGACAATTTCTAAGCCAATCTTGTCAAGTCTCTACTGTTCAAGCCAAGTTTCGTCGTCCTAGCACATCTTGAAGTACCTTAAATTGCGATCACCGGAATTCTGGACCCCTGCCAGCTCCCCCCCCCCCCCAGAGTGACCGGATCCGTTCCGGTTCTGTTACTGATGTTCTTGTTCTTCCCACCAATTGTCATCCCAATCGCTATGTTCTAAGAGTGTCACAAAATTTACCCCCCCCCCCCGACTTTCCAAATTGGTCGGATCCTGTCCGCACTTGAAATGGGACATCTGAAACATGTGTTCTTTCCAAATATCGAGTTTCAGTAAGATCTGATCACTCGTTCAGAAGTTGGACAACCTCAAGATTCCGGATTCCCCCTCCCTCCACTTCCCCCACGGTGGTCATATTGGAGAAGCGACTGTTCTTAAGTTAAAAATGTAAAGTCCCTGATAAGCCTGCCAAGTTTCATCGTCCTAGCACATGCAGAAGCATCTTAAGTCGGGATCACCGGAATTCCGGAAGCCTCCCTCCAACTCCCCCCATAGTACTCGGTTCCGGTCTGGTCTTGTCAATTATTTATCTAGGGCTTGTGCTTGTTCTTCCCACCAAGTTTCATACCGATCCGTCCATTCTGAGCATGTCACACAATTTCCGGTTCCCCCATCCAACTCCCCCCAAAGTCACCGGATCCATTCCAGACTTGAAGTGTGACATCTGAGACACGAGGTCTTTCCAAATATCAAGTTTCATGAAGATCCGATTACCCGTTCAGAAGTTATAAATATGTCAATATTCCGGATTCCCCCCTCCTCCACTCCCCCCACGGTGGTCGGATCGAGGAACTGACTGTTTTCAAGTTAGTTTGGGCGGGTCCCTGATATACCTGCCAAGTTTCATCATCCTGGCACATCTGCAAGTACCCTAACTCGCTATCAGCGGACCGACCGACCGACGGAAAAGTGATCGGTATATGGCACTTGGCTGGAAGGCAAGTGCCATTAAAAAGTATTTTATTTGTGAACTTGGCTGTAATGATGCGCACTCTAAAGGCGTAGAATTTATCTGTAAGAAAAACTACTGAGACAAAAACGATCACAGGCCCTTAGGGATCATCGATAAATTCTCTCATTGCTAAAGATATTAGAAGCTTATCCCTTCCTCCTTTCTAAGTGATGCTATTAGAAATATACCGTTTGGTCAAAAGTATTTTTTTTACACTTTTCGGTTAAAATGCGCACTTTAACGGTGATAGACTGTGATAGCGCACTTTAAGGGAGCTAGAAACTTCATTTGTAAGCAAAACCCCTGAGTCAAAAATGATAATGGGCTCATGGGGATCATGAAAATGTAAATTTTGCTTAAAAGTATCTTTCTGAATTTGCAGTCAAGATTGGTACTTTAAGGAATGGTCGGATTTAGAAAGTGGCGGTTTCTAAGCTAATATTGCCGAATCTCTAATATTCCAGCCAAGTTTCATCGTCCTAGCACTAATGGAAGTACCTTAAATCGCGATCGCCGGAATTCCGCCCCCCCCTCAAACTCCCCACAGTCACTGCAATCAATCCGGTTGTGTACAAAGATCAAGATATGACAAAGATCACCAGAGACATGTCCTCTGTTCAATTATCAAATTTCATTCAAATCCGATCAACCGTTCCAAAGTTACGCATGACTCAATATTCCGGATTCCCCCTCCCGCTACTCCTCCTACGACTATCGGATCATAGTAAATTTTTATAAATAAGTCAGTTTGATCGGGTCCCTGATACGCCTCCCAAGTTTCGTCCTGAAAATCCCCCAAACCGCCATTACCGGAATTCCGGGAAACTCCCGTCCACCCCCCCCAGTGTCCGGATCCAGTCGAAATGTATAAACGATTTATTTAGAGCAGATGCTTGTTCTTCCCAGCAAGTTTCACCGCGATCCCTCCATTCTAACCGTTTCTCGAGATTTCCGGTCTCCCCCCCCCAACTCCCCCATAGCTGTCGAGTCCGGTCCGGACTTCAAATGGGACATCAGAGGTATGCCATTTATTCAGTTATTAAGTTTCATTCCAATCCGATCACCCGTTCGAAAGTTACACACTACTCCAATTTTCCGGATTCCCCAGCCCTCCATTCCCCCCCCCCCCAGGTGGTCGGATTGGGAAACTGATTATTTCCAGTTTATTCGGATGGGGTCCCTGATGCTCCTGCCAAGTTTCATCGTTCTAGCAAATCTGGAAATACCCCAACTCGAAAAAGTTTGACAAAAACTACTTAATTTTCCGGATTCCCGGCCCACCACTCCCCCCCAGATGGTCGGATACTGAAACTAATTATTTCCAGGCTAGTTATATCGGGTCCCTGATATGCCTGCCAAGTTTCATCGTCCTAGCACATCTGGAAGTACCCCAACTCGAAAATGTGTGACAAAAACTACTTAATTTTCAGGATTCCCCGGTCCACCACTCCCCCCCAGATGGTCGGATCGTGAAACTGATTATTTCCAGGTTAGTTATATCGGGTCCCTGATATGCCTGCCAAGTTTCATCGTCCTAGCACATCTGGAAGTACCCTAACTCGAAAACAGTGGACCGCCCGACCGACCGACCGACCGACCGACCGAAAAGCGATCAGTATATGGCACTTGAGCGGAGCTGCAAGTGCCATAAAAAGCAGAACAAGCAAGAGGGGTCCTTTAAGACTTGAGAGGCAGGATCCCTATTCTTGCTTATTTATTATTATTTTTCTTTGGTAAATTGCGATGGTTGGAGACTTCTTTTGCAATGTTAACCTCATTGACAAACACGGCTCCGACTACACCAAAGTTTCTCCGAGTAAGGATTAAAGTTAACTGCAATATTTGCTACTGAGATTAATCTTATCTCTACTGGGATAAAATTAGTCCGGATTAGAGATAATCTCTTCTCAATAGAGACAAGATTAATCCCAGTAGCAAATCCTGCAAGATTTTTCTTTACAGTGTAGTTTGACTTATCTCATACTGTCAACGAACAAGTCTCCAAATTTTTACACATGCAGCAATATATATTAAACTGTAGCTCTACATCTGTGCTATAGTGAACTGAAAGACAAAAGCGCTTCTCAGTCGGGATTTGAAACCAGGACTATCGGCTTGCAAGGCAAGCGCTCTACCAATTGAGCTACCGGCATGTGAAGTGTGAACACAGTCGCAAACCACTAAAATAGTCATACAGAAGCCGGTCACAGGAACAGTGATCGAGCCCGACGGCAGAGTCATCTAATCAGTTAACATCAGTGCTTCCACTTCTACTTTATTTCAAAGTAGAATACTTTATTTCGGACCATTCTACTTTTTAATTTTCTAATCTACTGTACTACTTTATTTCTACTCTTTTTTGTCTTTGACACACTGCAGTTTGGAAAACAATCTTGTTTCTTTTAAAATTCTCTCAATTTTACCATGAAATAAGCTGATTTTCGAAATTTTTGCCTGCGGCGCACAGGTTTAACTTAATCTGGTTCCGTACTAAATATATTTAATTAAACAGAAAACAAGCTGATTCCCCCTGTTGTAACAGTCAGTGCACAGTTTGTTTCTCTGCCCCGATCTCGGTACTTTAGCACTAAAAAGGATAATTTTTTGCCTGCGGCGCACATTTTGAACACAAACTGGTTTTGAACCAAAAGATCTGTATTTTAACACAAAACAGTCTGATTTATGAAGTTTTTGCCTGTTGTGAATAATTTGCATAGAACTTCGTTTTGTACCAAAGTTTCTGTATTTTAGTAGGAAACAGGAATTTTTTTCTGAATTCTTGCCTGTGTCGCAGTTTTAACACAATCTGGTTTGAACAAAAATATCTGAATTTGTTAGGAAAACAGGATGATTTTTTTTTATTTCCTGCGGCGCACAGTTTAAACAAAATTTGGTTTATAGAACAAAAAGAAAGTTTTTGTTTGCTTTCAAAAACTATTCATGAAGGGGAACGTTGAAAATGAATCAGCTAATTAAGCATTCACTGTCGTAGTGATTGCATTACTCCTGCATTAAGCTCGTCTTTCGATATAAAACTACTTTTTTTTTTACGTTGATTCAGAACAAATCTACTTTTTTCTACTTCATTTTGGAGGGCTGCTACTTTTTTTCAGAGAGGGTCGAGTGGAAGCACTGGTTAACATCCTCATGTCACGGAAGTTAATACCTTTACATTTAACTAATACTTGTTAGGCGTAGTGGGTTCCCAGACAAATCTATACCCTACTTACGTCTGCAGGACTTTGGGGTTCCGCGAATCCTCCCCGGCAAAGGTTAGCACCTCTGCAAAACTGTCGACATACCATTTCTGGACGGTTCTGACGGAATGCATACGGAGGAGGTCAGGGGGTAGCAGCTTGATTTCTTTCATAATATTCGCAAGACGGACGGGAAGCTCCTGACGCAGAAACTCGAAGGAGTCCTTCTCGCAGGCTTTCTGACCTAAAACAAGCAAGTAGGATCTGACCCACAGAAGACTACTATAGGCAGACTACTTTCAAGACTTCGACTAAAAGCCCAAATATTTAAAGGACAGGCAGCGGTAGGTACTGTTAAAGCTTAACCGAGAAGGGCTAGTATAGGACAATCTAGTTACCCATCACTTATTCACTCAAATTGGCTTGAAGACCCGCTGAAAATGAGTTACTTCGTTGTTCCGCTATTCACGAATAATCGATTTTCAAATAGTGGAATTTCCGTGTGATTTGTGGTGCCTCTATGCGCTTGTATTTTTGTTGTATGCCTTACGAGAACGATTTATAATTTGTTTTTAGGCACTAAGCAATCGTCACCAATCTCACCACTGCCCACTGAAAAGCCGCATTTGTGTTGGAGATTAAAATTTCCCGCGTCATAGTAGAATTTACGATGTGGGGACGGCCGGAGATATTCTGAGCCTCATAACTAGAGCAGATAGTGGAAAATAAAAAAAATCCCTTTGCAGAATCCGAATTTTTCAGTGTATCTAATTAAACGACACAGAAATAAATTGGCTTTTCAGTTAAACTTTAAATCCGTACACCTCGCACTATTTACTGTGTATGTTCCAATATTCAAAACTGTTTGGATACTGTAAACTAGGCTCTGCTTTTCAAAATTATACACGGCGTTGGCGGTTTTAAGCCTTTTCCCAGGCCCACTGACTTCTAGCAAAAAACTGAGCATAATTCAGATAACCGGTTTTACGCATCAATAGTATGATATGCGAACACTCGTCGGAGCAAAATTCGCACGGAAAACAGTGAATAGTGGATTTATTAATGAGGTGTCGTTAGCAGGTTTAGTATGTAACATATTAAATTTGGGTATCCGGGTTTAAGAAATTAATGAATGGAATTGCGGAAGTAGGTTGCATTATAATATAGTATTATATATATTTACATATAATATCCGAGGGGTTACCCACTCCCCGTCACCTGCTGTACACCCTTTCCCGGCACCAGCCGAAATAGGCGGTGCCGGCACCGGTGCCGACAATAAATTAGGCGAGTCATCTTTTTGATGTTTTAACACCGTGGGCGTTGCGGCACCGGGCACTTGCTGTACACTAAAATCGAGAGTGGGAAACCCCTTGATAATATCTGTGGATAACGGACAAACAAATTAACGAATTTTTATCCGGTTTTCAGGCCTATCTAAGTGAATAAGGGATGTGTTACTAGACTGTTGGATCTCAGCCCTATTCGGTTAAACTTTGATGACGGTGACCAATACGGTGGGACGAATCTCGGGACGAATAGGAATTAAACCGCATGGTGGCTCTGACCTGGAATAAGGAAAATTCTTTGGAGGCCGCACCTCACCGTAATGCGCAAACACTCTATCAAACGCAGATACAGATCACCCCCCCCCCCCCCCGCAAGAAAAAAATACGGTGATTGTATGGACGACAATGGTTCGTCTAGCGAGCACATTGACTCGCACATTGAACCAAGACCAATGTTTGCACGCTAGTGCTAATAGTGCTATAGTCGGTCGAACGAACTCTGTCAATTTGACAGTGTCAAACCAAACGGATCCATTCTTATTTTACATCACAACAGCACATGTTGAAACCGCGCCTTCTTTCTTATTGGTCAATGGATTCTGTAGCTCATCCGGTTTTGGTTCCCGTAGATATACTGTGCCAAATATAATCAAGCCTCCGGCCACAGTGAAAAAAATGCGGATTAAAAGAGTCGCCAACTTGCGATGGGCCACTGGAAGCTCCGGTAGCTAATAAATAAATAAAAAATAATTGTTTATGTTTACTATTGTGGAATAAGCTTGCTTACGGAAAGCGTTCGCTAATGAAAACTTGAAACGTACACGGAGGTAATATAGAATAACAAACGAGGGGGGCGGGGTCGAAATGTTGACAGCCTAGAGGCCGTCACATAGTTTAATTTAGCTCTGGGATAATCACACTTTTATGCAATGCAGATTTTCTAGTGCAGATCACGAAGTTTTACAATCCCTCCAGATTGGTGGGATCTAACAAACCGACAGGCCGATATCGATCATTCAATTCTTTCGATAATGTAACCTTGTGGACTGAACTTCTAGGACGTCTCCTGAGTAGCCTACGTGCCTCCGCTCATTCCCGACAAAACCTATCTTTCCAAACTTGGAGAACTTACTGGGCGTCATGATATTTCGACCAGAGCCATTTCTTCCTGTCTCGTTAAATTTTTATTTACATATATTCTAAGGCAGGACAAATCTTTTCACTTAAAAACGGAGCGACTTGTTAGCCTTGACAAATTCCCTCACGAGCCTCGTAGTCCCAATGGCAGTCTCTCGCAGCTTCTATTTATACGGGGAGGGTAAAGGTTGCATAAAGGTCGGGCTTCACTACCCAGATTTTTCGCCCGGATTCTGGGTTCCGTTTTCTTCGATATCGGTATGGGTAGTGAAGACATGTCTAAAACGGTCTGAAAACACCCCGGACGCGTCCGGGAATCTAGTAGAAAAATCTACCAGATTCCCGGATTCTGGGTGAAAAGAAATGGGAATTTGAAAGTAGCTTTCATTTGACTTGGAGAAATTATTGTGCTTAGGTGGTAAAATCTGAGAAAATGACAGAAGTTTGTTTGGGACCGTCTTCACATAATCCGGACCCCAGATTCTGGGGCGTCTGGGTAGTGAAGCCCGACCTTAATTCTTTGGGTTGCATTGAATCGACGCTGAATTCTTCAATGGATTCTCGCTACGTGATACGAGAATACACTTCATGACTATCTCTCCTTGCCGCTGCGAAATCTCCGGCCTCTCCGGTTATCTAGCGGAAGAAAGGCAGAAGTGGTGTCACAGCTGCTCCCAAAGATCGTCGTGATTGCTTGACACAGGATGTGAGTCGTTGAGTTCGAGTCGTTACGGACGCGCTTGCTCCTTCTTCCTGAGGATCACTGGCGTGTCTTGGAATTAGTCATATAGAGTAATTATTTGCTTTTATAATCGAGTTATTAATACTAAGAAAGAATTATTTTATATTATTACTTACATTTCAATTTGATAGTTTTAACTATTATTTTTGTTTACTAATTCAACATGTCATTTGCCTCCAATCACGACCTGTTTTGCGCTTCTAAAAATTAACTGGATACTTACCAAAATCCATAAACTGCTTGATTGACAAAGACGACGGCGAATATTTGGCATATTGCTCAATCTGTCGAGCCAAGTTTAGCGTTGCCCATGTAAGCCTCATGTCCAATGTGTAACTCCAAAAATTAAAGTTGATACAACTGCTGGTTCTCACTGCATTCCCTTGCTTTTAACTAGCGCTTTAAGATGTGTTTACTAACACGTACACCTTGCTATTCTGCAATGTTTTCTTTCGTCAGATCCAGGGAACGAGACGGAGGAGACCTTCAGACCGCCGGCCAACTGAAGAGCAGATGCGCTAACGGCACCCGCAGACGGCATCTAATGGTTAATCGGAACAACTCTGTGCTCAAAAAATAAAGGATAGATGGCGGGGAAGTCTCACGAAGGTCCAGTTTATTTTCATTTTCTAGATGGCAGGTAGAGCTTTGCGTGTGGCTTCTGCCGACGATTTTTGTCTCCGTTTGCCGATTTGTTCCGTATCCCTGCGTGGGAAGGGTGCAATTCTGACATATCCATTTTTATGTACTAAAGTCTAGACCGAGGTCTAGACCAACTAACTACAGGCCGACTAGGTCACATCACTTACGAGCAAGAATTACCGCGGATTCCCCTTATCGTCATAGCCGACAAGACATTTGGTATAATACTTTAACTAAATTACATCACTTGATACAAAAATACGGATCGGCCCTTCCACGCAACTCCCTTGTCTGGAATATCTTATCAACTCCGGAATATCTTAAGATATTCCGCCTTTATTCTACATATTTTCCGCAACTGACTTCTCGACACAGAATAACACTAATGCTAGGCAGGCTAGGCTCAATCAGGCAGGTTTCCGCCTTTTTCACCCTTCGTCAAATCTTGGAACACCACGCCTAGCACCAGCAAACCTCCGTGGCAGTTTTCATCGATTTCATAACTGCTTTCGACTCATCAGTGCGCAATGGACCATTGCTGACCCGACAAAAGTCATCCGTCAGCAATAATAAAATATAGGCCTTTTTCTCAAAATCAGTCTTATCCCATAAGTAAACTCAGCACTGATCTCAGAAATTATTTTCAACCATCCGTAATACCTGTTTTCCAAAAAACCAACGACACCAGCAATTCACCGAGTCGATTTCCCACCGAATCTGAAAGGGAGTCCCTTTTCACGATCGTGATGATAATCGGAGCATTCCCTGTCCGTGCTTTGGGAGTCCCCAGGGAACGGCGAGAATACGCCCCGATGTAGTAATCATACTTTACCCCCCTACGAGCGAACCGCCATTTCAACAAGGGTTGGGCCGCTATTATTTCCCGTGTTACTTGAGGTCAATTTCACGGATTCGCTTAACAAACAACAAAGCGAGGATCCGCCGAGCTCAACAACAAACGGTAAGTCGTTGCGCCTTTACAAATTCTCGCCGACTTGGTGATATAACTTCCCACTAGCGTAGTAGATTCACTTTCCACGTCACTGGCGGAAATTAGGTTGGAAAGCGGATCCGTCAAATCGCCCTCAAGTAACAGACAAAATGGGAGAACAGCTAGGTGGCGGAACGAAGGGCAGCTCTGGAAAGCGAAGCGGGTTTTAGCAGAAGTCGCAAGAACAACTGGCGAATAAACTAGCGGTGCTTTCCAGATCGCCCTTTCATTACCCAACTCAGTCTGAGCCCCGGACCTCGTTCTGGTTGTCACCGAGGACGGCCCTTGTTCCAGCGAGAAAAAAACCCTCTATAAACAATGTTAAAGGAACAGTAAACTTGACTACGCAACTTTCGGCCATCGAATCGCCCGGGGGGGCTTGGATAAATATACAGGGTCTTATTGTCGACACGCCCCCCCTTCTTTGTCATCTCGAACCCCCTCCTTAGTGTTCCCAAAGCTAGCTGGCAGGCCCTTGCCCCTTATGCACTGTAATTATGCACTCATGTACTGTAAAAGTCCGCCTTTTTACATGTAGACTACAGAGTAACGACCTCCCCGACTAGACGACCAGGGTTCGATTCCTAGTCGCGGCACACAAACTTTTGCTTTTGCAAACCTTTTGCTCAAAAGTCGAATTCTCGGAAACTGCCCGGAAACTGCTATGGTCGTAACGAGAATTTTTCTTACTCTCAATATCGACTCAGGGTACATTCTTGATATGTTAGCTAGCTCCCCGAGTCAAGTTTGAGACAAGTTTTCTGTTCCTTTAAGACCTATCGGAGATCCCGGCTCCAATATCCGGGTTTGTTAAACCTTCAACTGTTGGACCTATGTTTTCTTGATTTAGATCTCATCGGGAAGCCCCCCCGGCCCCCCCTCCCCGCAGTTATGTGATCCCTAGTCTAGCTACACCACGACCTGTCTAGAACGACACCTGTAAAATGGGAAACATGACAATATGTATCTGCAACCATGAATGAAGGGCTGGTTAACGAAAGGTGCTTCCGCAATCTTCAAATTTCGACAAACCAAAACGTACACCGAAACAGAAAGTAAAACAGTAATTCAACAATAAAACGTAACGACGTTCAACGTCAGCTTCCAGATGATCCGCCGAACCTTCCCATTACGGAAGAGACCAGGTCACGAAGAGCCTAAAACCATTTCATTTATTAATATAAATAGAGATATTCTAAATGAAGATATGCTGTTTTCTATCCTAACACACCGGACTAGGATTTCATAAAAGCTCCGTGGTCCTAGTTTCGCACGCTCACTACAGCACTATTAACGCTCGACACTAAATGAACATTGGCAAGAAGTCCTGACTATAAATATATTACCAGGGACCCATACATTTCCTGTAATGACTCGCTTAGAGCCTTTGGCATGTTGGCAGTTCAGGAATTCATCTGTTGATTTTTTTCTTTTTTACAAATAAAGCAGTCTCTCTCTCAATCAGGGGGCTTGTCAATAAGAGATTTCTGATGCGATCTTGACCGACCAACCGGTAGTTCGAGAAATACCCACGGGGATAGAATACGCGACTATCCAGATATCCAGATTTGGGATTGGCTGCTGGAGCTTTGAGGGAGAAGTCTCTTTGGCGCTCACGTCCAATGAGGCAAACAAGAACGACGATTCGACCCAAACGGAATTTTTGGAAAGTAAAAGTAGGTCGGGCAACATAGCAACATAGAAGCATAGGAAATGACAAGCCCCCTGAACGGCGAGGCATTACAGGAAATGTATGGGTCCCTGATATTACTGACGACTGAACGAATATTCATATGAAGAGGTTGTCATTAAACTGGGCGTTCCTAATTAACTGACCACAGAAATACCTTTTTAATTAATTTCGGAGCAAAGATAGCGTGTTGTCCCCAGATGAGCAGTCTATTGCCCCCTCCCCTCCCGTCGTCTGTGCGTCGGTCCGAGAGGAATACTGACAATCCGTTTTTGCAGTATCCTGCCAACTCGTCAACCCGAATTTTACATAGTTTCCACCATTTTCTTGTAAAGCTTATTAGTTAATTTGTTGTCGATTTTGTGTTTTTCGTAAATATCTTATTCACCTCTTCTAGCTTTAAGCTACCTGGAATTAAATTTGACTGAATATTCGGCTTGCCCGCTTTCCGTTTTAGACACAAACTGAATTGAAGGACACTAGGTATATTTGGTTCCATCAAGAACAAATAATCAGACAGAACCTCCGTCCCCTATCTCTGTAATATGACTATGCGGAGTCAAATATTTCCCCATACCCTGTCCGCTACGAACGAGCGGAGGTTAGTAGCTTCGAGCCACATCACGTTTCGTTACCTCTACAAATAGCTAAATCGCAGCGAAACCGCCGGTGAGGAAAAGTAGAAGTCAAAGCTGACTGGTTTTATAGACGCGCTCCAGAGCAAGTCAGCGCGCAGAGTACGCCTCCTGCCAGCCTCTTCACTATTTTTTCTGCGATAAGCAACGGCGGAGACGGAAGATGAGTAAACGGGTATCAACATCAGCTCAAAGCTATCAACATCAGCTCAAAGCTACAGTAATACCACTAGGTCCGCTCAGTTTTGTCGGGGTATTCACAGTCGCTGCACGGGACTAAAGACAGAAGTTCTGTCAGATTATTTGTTCTTGGTTCTATCTTTGCTATGGTCTATAGGCTTAGACCATGACCGAGCTCAGACAATCAGTTCTTCACATTTCCACATCCCCAATTTCCGCATTAAGAGTTTCCAGTGTTAAGATTGGTTATTATTAGGGGTTGGGAGGAACGACAAAACCGGCCCCACCATACAAAATGGAGGAAAAACGTTATAATTTTGAACAAGCGGTAAAACTTGGGTCAACTCCTGCATGGTTTGGTTGTGGGAAAGGGGACAAAAACGGCAAGAGGCGAAGGTGCACACACAACTCGTATCACAGTCGGATACGAGTTTCCTCTTCCGCTCCGACATTTTGACGCATCGCATGCAGGTTTCCCAATAATGACGCAAATTTCGCATGCGTATTTCTGCAAGCGACATCATTTATGAGTTCTCTTAATGTTAAAGGAAACCTCGCACTACATACTGTTTCTGCTCATATGTTCTGAGATAGTTGACAACTTTACAACTAATTTAAGCTATGCTTACAGAAAATTACACACGGCTTCGGCTTTTTTTTTTTACCTCTTTTTATGTTCCTTGCCATGGATGACAATCTTGGCAAAATTTGCATAACCGGTCTCCGGACGAATAAGCTCCGCGGAAACAATGATCTGGGGCATGATACGTCACATAAAGAGAACAACGTGGCAAGCGTGATAATCAGTGTATTGGTAAAATAGTAGATATGATACACTTAATAAGTGTAGAATCTCGGGAACGAGAATGGGTGGAAAGACTGAAGTAGGATGAATTGGAATCATGAGTACCATGTGTCCTTTAAGTGCTAAAGGGGTGTTGGTTACAAGTGTGTTGGTTAGACTCCATAGCAACTTGCAGGCTCTGTCAAGAATCTAGTATTTTCTTGTCGTTCATGTAAAGCACTCATAGTTTACTTGCCATCAAAAAATGGTATTTTTTTTTTATCTTTGGGGGATATGAATTTCCTTATTAATTTTTTGTTGTTATCTCATTTTTTCTTTTCGGGTAACTCGAGCAGATCTGAAGTCCACCAAACTTCACATGCAACTCAAATGAAAAGTGTTTTTTGAGTAAAAGCGAGGATCGGGATGCAACCAACATCAGTGCCGTGGATGCTTTAACAGACAGACACTTTGGGAGACTGACCTGAGGTTTGCAATGCTCTTCGAGCCAGTTGAAAACTCCGGCAGAGACATCTGAAAAGGAATCGGTCACCACCATCCGGTCGAACGTCTCGAAGAGGGAGTCCATCATTGTTTGAAACTGGAAGATGTTTTAAAGCTTGAGGCGCAGTACGGGCTCAGTACACTCATTTTTGACCCTAGACTAATTATTTTTTTTCCAGCCGTTTCTTTGTAACAAGAGTGGTTGAGTTTTTTTTTTTTAGTACGCTAACTAACCATGCTGTAGGCAAGTCCTGCTGTAGACAAGTCCAACCCTGTAGATCAGAGCAACGTTGCCGCATTCGTCTCCAGGACATTGGTAGACCCGGATGGATAAACAGCCACTACGGTGTAACTCGCAAGAGAAAAACACAATAAACAGTGATCTGTGTAGCAGTTGCAAAGAACAACACTGGTAGCCTAAGTATTTTATAAATGCTTTTGAAGCCTTTCACTTTACATGTGAGTATATCTCACTCTAGCCTACGAAGATAAAAGCCAAGGTATGCCTGGGAACAAAGAAGCTCCGTTTAAGTGGTTTGTTTGTCAAATGAGCCTTCTGCAAAAACTGATAGCATCCCCAATGCGAAACCTCTGGAACCGTGGATGGAGTGGCTACTAAGGACGTTCCTCGAATAGCTACTACCACAAACAAGAGCTACGAGCTCATATGGCACTTAATACGAGTGGGTGGTACAAGAAAGCAGATGAGAACGCCATAAAATACCCCCTTCAACCCCCTAGGCTCGGACCTAGAAATGGGATATATAGTTTCGCTGGAGTTTGAGCATTTCCGGCGTCGCTTCGGATCATCTAGGGCAAATTAATTGTCTACCTTCCAAGTTCAGATCCACACGTTTGATCCCTATCCGTGCAACACTATTTCCGGTATCCCCCCTCAAACTCCCCCGACCTCGGCCGAATCTGGTTCGCACACATAAATGGATCATCTAAAGCATCTTCTCTAACCGCCTATCAAATTTCACTCGAATCTGAATTTTTTCAGGAAATTCCGGTACCCCCCCCCCCCACCGTGCTCGGTTCCGGTCCGGACCCTAAAATATTTCATCTAGGGCATATGCTCTCTCTAATTTCCAAGTTTCATTCAAATCGTTCCACTCCTTTGACCCCTATGCGAGCCACAAAATTTCCGGGACTCCCCCTCCAACTACCCCTACTGTGGCTGAATAAACTCGGACACATACATTTCGGATCTCTGACATCTCCTCTTCCCGTACATTAAGTTTCACTCGAATCGGAGCAAATCTGCAAATTTACGGTTCCCGCTTCATCCTCCTTTACCGAGGCCGGATCCGGTTCGGATACCAAATAACAAATCTAGGCCGCATAAGCTCGGTACTATCCAACTTGCATCCCATTCGGCCCACCCGTTTGGTTTTTATCGCTGCCAAAGCATCATAGCTGACGTATCTGTTTAATGCATTATTTGAATATATGTTTCAGAGTCAGCTTGGGCTCAAGAAATATTTATCTATGGAAGTCAGTAATTTCCGTATTTACCTTCCTTGAACTCACTCAAAAATGGTCGGATCCAGGAACGGAAGTTCTCCTAGGGCATAGTGTCGACTGTCCTGTCCTTAAGTATATTTGGTCGGGTCACTAGCATGCCTGCCAAGTTTTATCGTCCTTAGCACATCTGGAAGTATCCTACCTCGCGATCACCGGAATTTCGAGAAACCCCTCCAACTCCACCCAAAGTGCCCTGATACGATCTGGCCTTGTCCAGAACGTATCTACGGCTTACGCTTGTCCTTCCCACCAAAATCCATCCCGATCCCTCGACTCTAAACGTTTCACGAGATTACTGGTGCCCTCCTCAAGCTCCACAACAAGTACCGGATCCGGTCCGGACTTGACATGGAACATCTGAGACGATAGCTCTTTTCACTGAAATTCAAGTTTCATTCAAATCCGATCAATCGTTCAAAAGTTATGCATGCCACTAGATTCCGGATTCCCCATCCCTCCACTCCCCCCACGGCGGTTGGATCGGAGAAACGACTACGCTCACGTCAGTCTGTTCGGGTCCCTTATGCGCCTACCAAATTTCAACGTCCTAGTACATCAGGGAGTACCAAACTCGCGGGATCGCCGAAGTCCGGAGCCCCCCCCCCAACTCCCCCCACAGTGCCTGAATCCGGCCCGGTTATGTCAAGGATGTATCTAGGACTTGTGCTTATTCTTCCCACCAAGTTTTATCCCGATCCCACCACTCTAAGGGTTTCTCAAGATTTCCGGTTTTCCGCTCCTCCAACTCCCCCCAAAGTCACGGGATCCGGTACGGATTAGAAGTGCATCGTCTAAGAGACAAGGTTTTTCCAAATATAAAGTTTCATTAAGATCCGATAACCCGTTTAAAAGTTATACATACCTCAATTTTCCGGAATCCCCCTCCCTCCACCCCACCCCCCAGATGGTCGGATCGGGGAAGTGACTATTTCCAAGTTAATCTGGCCAGGTTCCTGATACGCCTGCCAAGTTTCATCGTCCTAGCTTATGTGGAAGTGCCAGAAATAGCAAAACCCGTACCGACTAACCGACCGACGGACGGACAGAAACTGCGATCGCTATATGGCACTTGACCGAAGGGCAAGTCTTCGAGATGTTGTTAAATAACAACATAAAAAGGGCAAGTCTTCGAGATGTTGTTAAATGAAGCCTTCGAGATGTTGTTAAATCTTCCGCCGAAGCCACCCTGGGCCACCAAAAGCGGCATAGGAAGAGGTGGATTTCTGAGAAAACGATAAAGCTCGCAGAGGCGAAACAAACAATGGGCTACTCGAAAACCGAAGAATTTAAAAAACTTCGGAGAGAATGCCATCGGTCAGCACGAAAAGACAAACAGCAGTACTGGGACAAAGTTGCTAAAGACATGGAAGACGCCGCATCAAGATCCGACACGCGAAAGCTCTTCCAATTGCTTAAGGAAGCCAAAGGTTCTAGGAAAAACGTCATCACCACATCAGTACAGGATGTAGACGGCAAAATCATCACGGTGAAAGACAGAGTGGTAGACCACTGGAAAGAACACTTCCAGAGCCTTCTCAACCCCGTGTCACCACCACCTGCGCCACCTCCATCCCCGCAGCCCCCCTCCTCGCCGCCTGACGCGTATCGCTCTGTTAATATTGACCCACCTGACCTCCTCGAGACCCAGTCAGCTATAAAACAAGAGCTGCAAGCTCATATGGCACTTGCAAGCTTTTTAGCTTGTATTTAAGTTATCGCAGTAGGATGTGAATGGATAGTAGCTTTGTCAGTGTGATGGGTTGTTTGGTACTACAGTTACGTGCAAAAGAAATGGTCACTTAGTTATATTTGCTGTTGTATAACATATTTGCTCAATTTGTTTTAAATATTTTGACATCTTATGGAAAAATCAGCGAAATTTTCAAGCACTTCCTTTTCGACGGTGACGCTCGGGAGGTTTCGATCGCTCCATTCTAACCGTGTCACGTGATTTTCGGTTCCTCCCCCCGACCCCCCCCACATTCATCGGATCCGGTCTCGACTCGAAATGGTACATCTGAGACATGAGGTCTTTCCAAATACCAAGTTTTATAAAGATTCAATCACCCGTTCGAAAATTATGAATGTCAAAAAAATTCCGGATCCCGGCTCCCCTCCCTCCCCCCACTATGGTCGGATCGGGCAAGTGACTATTTCCAAGTTAATTTGGCCGAGTCAATTATACACCTGCCAAGTTTCATCGTCCTAGAACATCTGGAATTAACTTAACTCCGTAACACCGGAATTCCGGAACCCCACTCCAACTCCCCCCGTAGTGCAAGAATCCGGTCCGGTTCTGTCAATGATGAACCTAGGGATTGTTTTTGTTCCTCCCAACAAGTTTCATCCCGCTGTAAGCGTGTCACATGATTTCCAGTTCCCCCCTCCGACCCCCCCCCCACATTCATCAGATTTGGTCTGGACTCGAAAAGAACATCTGAGACATGAGGTCTTTCCAAATATCAAGTTTCATTAAGATCCGATCACCCGTTCGAAAATTATGCATGTCACTAAATTCCGGATTCCGGCTCCCCTCCCTGCCCCCACGATGGTCAGATCGGGCAAATGACTGTTTCCAAGTTATAGAAAATCATCTGTAATCAAAACTCTTGAAGCAAAAAAGATGATCATCAGGAGCACGAAAATGTATATTTTGCTCAAAAGTATTGTTTGTACTTTAAGGAATTTTATTGTAAACAAAACCCTTGAGGCAAAAATGATCATGGGCTCATAGGGATCACGAAAATGTATATTTTGCTTAAAAGTATTTTTTTGCACTTTGCGGTTAGCATTAGTACTTTAAGGGATGGTCGGATCGGGGAACTAACTATTTCTAAGCCAATCAAGTCAAGTCTTTAATTTTCAAGCCAAGTTTCATCGTCCTGGCATGTCTAGAAGTACCTTAACTTGCGATCGCCGGAATTCCGGACCCCCCCCCCTTCCTCTAACCCCCCACAATGCCCGAATCCGGTCCGGTTCTGTCACTGATATACATAGGGCTTGTGCTTGTTCTTCCCACCAAGTTTCATTCCGATCGCTTCACTCCAAGCTTGTCACAAGGTTTCCGGGCCCCCCTCCGATCCCCCCCCCCAGCTTCATCGGATCCGGTCCAGACTTGAAATGGGACATCCGAGACATGTTGTCTTTCTACATATCAAGTTTCATTATGATCCGATCACCCGTTCGGAAGTTGTACATACCTCAAGATTCCAGATTCCCCCTCCCTCCACTACCCCCACGATGGTTGGATCGGGAAGCTGACTATTTCTAGGTTAATCTGGTCGCGTCCCTGATTTACCTGCCGAGTTTCATTGTCTTAGCCCACCTGGAAGTAACTTAACTCCGTATCACCGGAATTCCGGAACCCCACTCCAACTCCCCCCACAGTGGACGAATCCAGTCCGGTTCTGTCAATGATGTACCTAAGGGTTGTGCTTGTTCCTCCCACCAAGTTTCATCCCGATCCGTCCACTCCAAGCGTTTTCCAAGATTTCCGGCCCACCCCCCCTCAAGCTCCCCCCAGAGTCACCGGATCCGGTTCAGATTTTAATCGGACCGTCTGGGGCACGAGCTCTTTCCAAATATCAAGTTTCATTAAGATCCGATCACCCGTTCGAAAGTTATAAATTCCAAAATATTCCGGATTCCCCCTCACTCCACTCCCCCCACGATGGTCGGATCGGGAAAGTGACTATTTCCAACTTAATCATTTGGGGTCCCTGATATGCCTGCCAAGTTTCATCGTCCTAGCTTGTGTGGAAGTACCCGAACTAGCAAAACCCGGACCGACCGACCGACCGACGGACGGACAGAAATTGCGATCGCTATATGGCACTTGGCCGAAGGGCAAGTGCCATAAAAACTCAAAAGGCACAAGGCACCTGGACCTGATGCCATATCTGCTGAGCTCTTTATAGAGGGAGGTCCTCTGTTAACAGAGAAGTTGCACGGCCTGGTTGTTAAAATCTGGAATGAAGAACAGTTCCCCCAAGAGTGGCGTGATTCAAAAATCCTGCCTGTTTTCAAAAAGGGAGATGCCACCCAATGCAAGAATTACAGAGGAATATCGCTAATCTGCATCGCAGCTAAAATCCTCACGATCATCCTCCTCAGCCGGTTTAGCTCCCACCGCAACTCAAGAACCAGACCGAATCAAGCTGGTTTCCGACCGGGCATGGGGTGCATTGACCAACTGTTCACTCTAAGGCAAATCCTGGAGCACAGAGCGAAACACCAGCAGTTCACGATCGGCGTCTTCATAGATTTCATTACAGCTTTCGACTCGGTCCTTAGAGACGGCATCTGGTTAGCTATGACTGAAGATGGAGTTCCTGACAAGCTGATACGTCTGATCAAAGCGTACTACGCTAACACTCGTGCACAGATCCAGGTCAATGGAGAGCTCTCTGCAATGTTCCTCATAGAACACGGGGTAAGACAGGGCTGCGTTCTGTCGCCTGTACTCTTCAATTTCGTTATTGACTGGATTATGTCCAAGGCCATGTCTGGTTTTGCTGGAGTACAGGTCAGTCCTGGCTTCAACCTGACATTGGCCTCCTGTCTGGAACTGCCACAGAAGCCCAAGACATGCTCTCCGAAGTTGCATCCACAGCTCAACCAATGGGCCTCAAAATCAGCATTCCGAAGACAAAGATCCTCAGGTCCGACTCGCCCAACCAGGTTCAGTCTATCTACCTTCAACAAGAAGTAATCGAGGTGGTTGACGATTTCAAGTATCTCGGATCTCTGATTGACGCCAACGGGAGCAGCTCGACAGAAATTCAAACACGAATCGCTTCTGCAGCAAGAGTCTTCGCGCAGCTTAACATCTGCCTATGGCGGAAACGCCAAATCCGGCTGCGTACCAAAATCCGGATCTACCAGGCTCTTGTCAGATCGGTTCTCTTATATGGCTGCGAGTCGTGGACACTTAAAGCTTCTGAAGTACACGACCTCAACGTCTTCGACCACTCTTGCCTCCGGAGGATCCTTGGTGTCAGACTATCCGACCGTATGAGCAACGCGGATCTCCGCCGATCATGCTCCCAACGCCTTGACATCGGGTCGATCATCAAGAGACGCCGGTTACGCTGGTATGGGCACGTCCAACGCCGCCCACCCGAAGCGCTTACCAAGAAGGCCCTCCACTGCCAGCCTCTTCCCGGGTGGAAGAAACGCCAAGGAGGACAGCGCAAAACGTGGCTCGCCTGCGTCAAGGCCGATCTAGAACCCATAGGAGGATTCCGCCGTTTTGGTAGGAGATGGGACGCAAACTGGCTTGATCTTACTCAGGAATGGACCCAAGACCGCCAAGGATGGTACTCTACTGTGGAACAACTCTTGGATGCCAGGGAAGGCTCGCAGCCTGTGTCCTGATACAAGTACAAGTAAGTAAAAACGAACAGTTAAATCTACAGATCGTCCAACGACCCTCATGCAAAAACCACGTATACGTTTGTTATCACTGGTTGCAACTCCATGTGGGATTGGGCCGCGCACCCCACGCTATATAATAATCTATGTGCTATGATCAGGCGGCCAGTGGCATAATGGGACCAGTAGTAATTTCACCAACGCGAAACATCTGAGGCACAGACCCAAATATTAGACGAACTGACACAACCAACTTCTCAGGAAATCGAATAGCCCTGTAGATATCCTTTACGCTCTTATCAAACTTATGGGAAGTGTGCCCGATACTAACCACCCGAAATTTTGCTTCATCAGGGACCTGAACGTCATTTGCTCCTGGCAGTCTTTTGTGCGCTTCAACGATTACTTCATAGTTTTCTTTCATGATTCTTAGGGCAATCACTTCTTTTCTAAGGACACTTAGCTGTTCTTCGTTGGATTTCTTCTGCTCCTGAAGCATCTGGAAATTAAGAGGTTGTCGTCAAAGAACAAACTACCGTACAAGTAAAGAATGATACATCTTCACTAAAAACGTAAACAACGGCACTTTCTGGGATCCCAAAACGTAAGTGGAGGGATACCTATGACATCGCAAAATTTGTCCGTCTGTCTGTCTGTCCGCACGATAACTCACGAAGGGAATGAGATATATTGATGAAACTTGATGGGAAGATCCTTTGGGTAAAAGTAAAGGTCGAGTTCGTAGATGGGCTCTGTAGCCCTACATTTAAGGGTAGGGGAGGGGGTTCAACGTAAGGGACAAGCAAATATTTTTGAACAGCTAATAAAATAGTCGATTATGGGGTAAGAAGACATGCTGAGCACGAATATGAAAACCATTTTCTCACCGGACAAGTAGTTCGCCCGGAATCCGGGCGAAACCGGAAAGTTTTTTAAAAGTAAAAGTTTTATTTGAAGCTGAATAAATGTTCGATTGAGGGGTAAGAAGGCATGCTGAACGCTTCTGTGAAAATCATTTTCTACCCTGACAAGTACTTCGCCCGGAATCCGGCCCAAACCGGAAAATTTGTTGAAAGCAAAAGTTGGATTTGTAGTTGATTCGATGTTCGATTTAGGGGTAATAAGAGATGCTGAATCCGCATATGACAATTATTTTCTAGCCGGACATATATTTCGTCCGGAATCCGCCTGAAACCGGAAAATATGCTATAAGTTAAATTTTTTTTTGAAATTGATTAGATGTTGGATATAGGGGTAAGGAGATACGCTGGATTCGTTTGTGAGCTTTATTTTTTCGCCGGACAAGTAGTTCCGTAATTTCGTCGAAACCGGAAGGCAGGATCGTTTCGATCGGCTTATAGGGGAAAAACACACATGCTGAATCCATATTTGAACTTGGTTTTCTTAGTTGATTAGCTATTTGGCCTTAATCTGTTTCTAAATCTTAAAGTTTAACTGAAAAGCCAACTTATTTTTGTGTCATTTAGTTGAATACACTGAATTATTTGGATTCTGCAAAGGGATTTTTTTGTTTTCCACTATCTGCTCTAGTTATGGCGTTCAGAATATCTGCAGCCGTCCCCATAGCGAAAATTCTACTATGACGCGGGAAATTTTTATCTAAACACAAACAAGGCTTTTCAGTGGGCAGTGGCGATATTGGTGAAGATTGCTTAGTGCCTGAACAAAAAAAAGTCATAAATCTTTCTTGTAAGGCATACAACAAATTAGAGGTACCACAAATCACACGGAAATTCCACTATTTGAAAATCGATTATTCCTGAATAGCGGAACAACCAAGTAACGCATTTTCACCGGGTCTTCAAGCCAATTTAAGTGAATAAGTGATGGGTAACTAGATTGTCCTATCCCAGTCCTTTTCGGTTAAATTTTAAGAGTAAAAATGTTGCAAGGAGTCTAGCGAAGACAGGATCTGGCGAAGACAAAACCCAATTGTCTGGATCAAATATTGGATTTTTGGGATCCCATCGGAACCTTTGGTCTTGTTAGGATAAGAAACTTTCCAGACACGCAACTACTCTTTCTTCGAAGTTTGCTTGTCAGAAATGGTACCCAAGCAAGACTGAAGCAATTAGGGATGGGTGTCCACAGGATGAATTTTGAAATTGCGCTTAACCGGACACTCATGTTTGCAGATGCACTTCCAAAAGGCTCAAGGGACACTTGAGTGTCCTGTCTGTGCATAATTTTGAAGAAAAAAAACATCTAAAAAAAACTCTCTCTTAACAACTACTGATAGTACCCTTCTGAAAGTGTTTGAAGAACACCCACAGATGTTGCTGGGTAACATGTCAAGGGCAAAAGTGCTCCATATCTCTATGAGTCTATGGGTAATAGCAAGTATAGATTATCCTTTAATATATTCTTTGACTTTACCTTGATGCAGCTTTTACATCACTGGCATGCAGGGGCGTCGCTATGGGGGTGTGTGGGGGTGTGTGGGGGGGGGGGGTACCACCACCCCTCGAAGAAAGAAAACGCTAAACAGAGCGTTCGCAGAGTGCCCAGTCATAATAAATAAGCTAAACTGGGCGCTCACAGAGCGCCTGACCGTAAAAACTGAGCCAAAAATGGAATTTTCACAAATTTTCAGCTAAACTGGGCGCTCACCCAAGAAAGCTAAATGGGGGGCTGGCAGTACGCCCGGAAAAGTCAGTAAAGCTAGTCCAGGGTTACCAAGAAACTAAAATGACATCCAGGTTGGACATCGGCGGTTCTGGGTTCTCGAGCGTTTGAGACTTGAGGAATGATTGCATTGTCAGTCGCATTTTTCGAGCTAGCCAGATTGACATAAAGAGGCGGGCTATTTGTATTCGTTCGGATACGAAGAGATTTTTTGATCATATTTTGTCAGAATGAGAAATATGATTGTCAGATCTGAGCTTCCAAGATGGACAAAAGACAGTCGTTAACTCATGAATTTCACCCTGCAGCGAACACTTTTAACCCAATCTGTTGTGTACCAAGATCTCTCGATTTTTGCTTGTGGCGTACATTTTCAAGAATTTATTAGTTTCATGCAAAGATCCTTTTTATTTTAACAGAAAAGAAATTGATGATAAGAATTTTCCTCTAGTGCAACCCTTAAAAATAAATCGGCTTCGTAAGCAATGAGAGAAGATGGAAAGACAGTCCTGATTATTGCAACACGTCATTTGATTTTTATTTTGTTTTTTAACTGTAAGTTCAGAACAAGTCAACTCTGTTTCAAGATTTTTTTTTTTCTGGATGAACAGTACTTCTTTTTCGGAAATTTAACCACATTACCAACTACCACTACCAGCTAAATGTCTCACATTTTCGAAGACAGAACGGGCAGATCCGTGCTCCTTACTTTTATTGGGACCCGAAAAGATCATACAGGATCATACAGGATTCCAAAAAATTTGTTGCGGCGCCTTTCGTAGTAGGCTCTATCTGGCTTGGAATCTTGGGGCTTGGGTCACAATAAAAGCTAGATTATGTTGGGGGGGGGGGGGTTCTGCTCGAAAAAAGTAATCGCCCACTTAAAAAATTTCGCCTGCGGCGCTCATTTTCATTCTGTCTGATATACAGTCATTAGAAACTACAGCGGGTTGGGCTATTGCAGAAGCAAATTCCTGCTGTTCTGAATGACGTTTCACCTTAAACTTACAAATACTAGTTTTAATGTTTCTTTAAATTCATACAGTTTCCCGCTAGTGGTGCCGTGTTTCTTGGCTATTGCTTCTAACTGGTACGTCTCTTGAGCCTTGCTGGACATCTCCCAGTCTTACGTTCTGAGGTAGTCACTTCCCACGCCTAAGCCCTTCAAATCGCCCCTGAGCTCGAAGATATGACTAGGCTTCTTCAGTCGTCAACGCTTGCCATACCACTAGTTTTATTATTTACATATGCAACGAAAAGCGGAAATGGGCGGCAGGGCGCCGGCCCCCCCCCCTTCTTGAGTTTTGGCTATCGATGCCCCTGCTGGCATGGACAGAGGTATATGGATTGTTCACACATTGCATGGATGTCAGAGTTCAAGGAACTGTAGCCCTGCGGGATATGACTAGGCTTCTTCAGTCGTCAACGCTTGCCATACCACTAGTTTTATTATTTACATATGCAACGAAAAGCGGAAATGGGCGGCAGGGCGCCGGCCCCCCCCCCCTTGAGTTTTGGCTATCGATGCCCCTGCTGGCATGGACAGAGGTATATGGACTGTTCACACATTGCATGGATGTCAGAGTTCAAGGAACTGTAGCCCTGCGGGAACATGGAAAAGCTGGAACTGATGGATCTGCTGCACGGTTGCATGAAGATAACAGGGAGCCAGAAATTCTCTTTCCTGAATAACAGTTTTTGGTAAAAGACAAGAAAATAACTAATAGGAAGGAAGCTTGAGCCACGCTAGGGAGAACTATCTCGCCCAACTTACTGCAATATATTCAATCGATTTCTGAAGTACAACTGCCTTACTCATCTTCATACACACACTTCCATCTTGTTGCTGGCAGGATGGGACAAGTTCCTGCAGAGCGTCATAACCTTTTTTAATTGCATCTCTTCGTCTCTGCTCTGCTACAGTGTGAGCCTCTCGTCTTCGCTCCTTGGAAGATAAGTTGGATTTATGGTCACTGTCATCATCATCTAAAAGAAAGTTACTTTAATTGAAATATCTTTGACCAGAGCTATCTCAAAGTCCTCTCTGTTCTTTCATGGACCTTGCAGGCTTCCAGATCCTGTCCAAACCCAGCATGAACTACTGGTTTAGAAGATCCTTGAAGGAAATATTGCCTTATGTTGAGGCCAGGTTGCGATTGGGTTGAGGCTGTCTTTAACTTATGTAGTGTTTCCTGTCGAGTAGAAAGGCATTCAGTCTACTGAAAGCGATTCTGTTGACGGTGATGGTTAAGATGATTAAAACAAGTCTTTCTAGCTTTTGACAGCAGCAGCCATCAATACTGATTGCATAAATGCAATCAAATCAAAACATTTTAATGTTGTCTGGTTTTGGTAATTTTTATCAGATTTTCTGGATTGAAGAAATGGTATTTTTCTCTGTGTGTAAAATAACCCTGTCACCAAGGGCAAGACCAGATTCTGTTCAAGTTTTTCTCTACTTGTAAACTGCATTTAAAACACTTCTAAGCCTGTTCTAAGTGTTTGAAACAGCGTTTAAAATGCTTCATTACCGTGCCATTACTACCTAAGGATCAGCATTACCTAAGGCGTTTTTCTGTGACACAGTTGTGGGCCACACACTTCTGAGTCTTTTTCGTGGAAACACGATTGTGTGCCACAAAGTCTAGCCACAAGTTGAAACTCGCAGAAACGCTGTTCTGTCTATTTTTTGGGCTGTAAATTCAACTGTCTGAATAGGCTACATTGATATAAAAAAAAATCATGTAAAAATCTCAATAAATAGAACTCTAGGCTTTTGTCCTTACCATTCGTGCAAAAAGGATCTTCAGTTTTATGTCCATATACTTGAGAAAGTTTTTAATTTTATTTATCTTGACATTATTTGCTGCTAAATTTGAATTTCCCACCAAAATCTAGCCACAAAATCGACAATCACCTCTGCAGTTGTTTGTCGAATTTGAGCAACAGAAGTCTGGTTGTTGGTGGAAACACACTTGTGACCTGTATGAAAGGCTGTGGAAACACTCTTTTCGAGCCACAACCTGTTTGTGGGAGCACAGAAAAACGCCTCTAGCCTAGCCTACTCGTTAACTTAAAGCATGCACCAGAATTCTAAATTTACCACTATTCTGTGCCGAAGAGGGAGCACTGCTGTTACTTCGCTGGAAATCACACATTGCTTTTCTGGTAGGCTACAGAATTTCCCGAAAGCAACGTTGTAGTCATTCAAAGTTTTCCCATTGGCGATATGGTCAAGAGGTAAACTGGCGTGACAAGAAAGCAATTTCTGGCTCAGCGGGAACTTTTAAAATCTTATAAGAGCATGGGCCAGCCTAGTAAGATTTTGGTGGAAGCAGGGTGGAAGTGATGGACAGAGATGCATCATAATCAGCTAATATTAAAGGTTGGTCGTGTTAACCATATATTTAATTGTCCTCAAAGCCAAAGGATAGAAACCAGAATCATAGGCGTTACTAGCCAAAATGTTTGCACAGACTGCAAAGCACCACTATTTTCATAAGAAGAGTCAATTTTTTTTCTTGGAAACAGTCGATTTTTCTTAAAAACAGTTGTTTTTTCTGCCAAAACAGTCAGCAAAAATGACTGAAAATGACCAGCCAGTCGGTAACAGAACATTTTGTCTAGTAACGCTGAGTAACGTCTCTGATTGTTGGTGTCTAAGCTATTGCCTATAGGCTAGGGCAAGATAGGGGGGGGTGCGGCTCCAGAATTCTACCAGAATTTTTCAAAACTTTACCGGAATTTTTCGAGGTTTTTCCGGAAATTCTTCGTAGTGAACCTCTGCAGAAACTCTAGACCTATTGCTGTGTTCCGACTTCGACTATGTGTTACAAACAACAACAAAATAGGTTCGTTAAAGTTTAACTGAAAAGGCAGCTTATTTTTAAATCTGATATTTGAATACACCGAAATATTTTGACACATGAGAGATTTTGTATTTTTCCAACCGGGACTCTGGTAATAATGTTCAGAGTGTACGCTCCTTGCATGACAAAAAAAAATCATCCAGACGCGGAGAATTTGAATTTTAACAAAATCCTGCATTTTCAGGGCCAAAGATGCGACATCGGAGAAATTACGCCTGTAGGAAAATGATTTTATTTTCAATTCGGTTTATTTTATCCATAAATATCTTTTACAAACAAAAATAGTAGATATGAAAAATAGGATATGTCTTACAGTGAATCTGATTTTTGGCAATGGCTTTGATTTCTAGTTGATAAATATTTCAAGCGTAGTGGGACAAGCACATAGAGGTAGGCTACCACAAATCAGAAAGAGTAAGTTCTTACGAAATTGATTATCCCTGGATAACGGAGAAACAAATAACATATTTTTATCGGGTTTTTACCTTAAATTACCTTAAATTGCACTTGCAAGCAATAAGGATGTTGTATCCCGATGAGTAGCTTGCGGATGATGATGGTGTTATTTTCTGGTTGCTGCTTCCGGGGCGCACCAGTCCACTTTCCAGGGCTGTCGGTGCCAATCCTCGTCGAGTCGCTTTTTGAAGCCATCGGGTGTCTCGCTGGTTACAGTTGGTTCAGACAGGCTGTTCCACAAAGGAACAGCTCGGTTGCTGAAGAAGTGCTGGCGAACACGAGAGGTGCAGAACTTTCTGGACAGTTTCCGGGAGTGGCCCCTTGTTCGTGACTGGTTGTCGGGAGCGAAGAGGGAGGGAAGACAATTAGAGTTGAGAAGTTTGTAGGTTAGTAGCATGTCCCCTCTCTTCCGCCGGTAAGTCAGTGTCGGGATCTTCAGTTTCTGTAGTCGCTGTTCGTAGGGTAGTGCTCTAAAGCCTAGGATGGATTTTGTTGCTCGTCTCTGGACACCTTCGATGAGTTTCTTGTCTTGTTTGTAGAAGGGGGAGGCTAGGGCATTACCGCTCTCCAACTTGGGCCTGACCAAGGCTTTGTAGAGCTTCAGCATGACAGTTGGTTTGCGGGATGCAACTGACCGTTTGATCATCCCTAGGGTCTGATTGGCACTTGCCACTACCTTTTTGGTGTGAGAGTGGAATTTCAACTTGTCGTCCACAATAACTCCGAGGTCCCTTTCTTCTGAGGTGGAGGGGATCGGGACGGGGGTGCTTGATCCGTGTCTTCTCATCTGGTATTTCAGGAATATTTAAGTGAACAAGTGATATGTTAGTAGACTGTTGGATCTCAGCCTATTCGGCTGAACATTAAGACTAAAAAGTCTTCGACCTTCAACCACCCTACATGTTTATCTGTTGCGTTTTAAGCATTTTCCATTTGTTAACAACACATCCAGTTTCACATTCGTCAACTAGATCGACCTTTTACTGAGGTAAAATGAATTGTCTTAGGCAGCATGAACGCTTTCCATTTTAGCGGTAAGACATCTTTCAACTCATGAAAGACTTCGAATACCTATGTCTTCAAACTTTTGGTTTGTTTCGAGGCTCTCCTGGCGATTTTCGAGATCATGTCGGAACAAGACTCGTTTATCGTCTCAGCTTATCACCGGAAAGGAATCGACAAAGCTGTCGAAACTGGAGTAAACGGTACCGTGATATTATTCCGGGAACAGTAGCCTATTTGTAGTTGGAAATGATGAAAAATTCTGTAGGTTGCCTAATTCTTGAAAGCTACAGAAATTCAGGAGATTACCGGAATCACCTGATGAATGTTCCGGTAGGCTACGCTGTGTTGTCTGTCTGCAAGAATCTCTCTGGTAAGTTGTGTGCTGGGGTCATCCTGGCCTGGCAAGCTGTGAGTCTATACTTATCCGGTAAGCAGCAAAATTCCGGCAGATTCCCTGAGCCAAATTCGGGTAGATTCCGTGGAGCAAAGTCCGATAGATTCCCTGATCCAGCCCCCAGTAAATTCCCTGAGCCAAAGTCCGATAGATTCTTTGAGCAAGATTTCGGTAGATTCCCTGAGCAAAATTCAGGTAGATTCAAAAATTCTAGCAAATTCCATGTAGTCCAGTAGATCCCTTGATCCAGCCTCCAGTAAATTCCCTGAGACAAGTTCCGGTAGCAAGATTTCGGTAGATTCCCTGAGCAAAATTCCGGTAGGTTCCCTGTGCAAAATTCCGGTAGGTTCCTTGAGCAATGATCCGGTAGATTCAAAAATTCTAGTAGATTCAGTGGGTCGAAATCCGGTAGATCCCCTGATCCAGCCTCCAGTAAGTTCTCTGACACAAGTTCCGATAGATTCCTTCAAGCAAGATTTCGGTAGATTCCCTGAGCAAAATTCCGGTAGGTTCCCCGAGCTATGTTCCGGTAGATTCCCTAAAAATCAAGTTCAGGTGAATTTGTTAAATTTACCGGAATTTTTTTCTGCGAGCCTTCTGGGTGGGGGGGGGGGGTGCAGCACCCCCCCTCGGGACGCCCCTGTGCAGGATATGCACTGAAGGAGTTTATCTTTTAGAAAAATGTGGTAACGCGTGACACCAAAGCTAATATTGTATTCTGTTTCCAGATCCATCTCTATTGCTCTTTGTGGGCAGTTGCTATCCAATCCATCACTGAGTACAAACGAAAAGATGCCAGGGAGTGAATCAGGCTTTAGGATTATCCTGATCATCATAGCCATTGCTGCTGCTGTTGTTATATTCCTTGTGATCTTTGCCAGAAGGCAGATTGAAAGGTTCAAGCAGAGATCCAAATATGGTCCTTTTGTACCTGTAGGTACAGGAGCCCCCAAGGTAAGCTAGGCTCACTAAAGTCTGGTAGATTCTCCTTCAGACGGCTTTCAGTCTTCCTGTGGCCACTTCTCCTTAATCCTGTTAACATCCTGATCTCCGTCAAAAGAAGGTAAAAAAGCTTCTGTTCTTCTAGATTTGAAATTTGTCCAGTCTTCCTTTTAGTTGAAGGAACCTGGACAGCTCCTACAGACGGGCCTGGTTGAAAAAAAGCAAAGCAAAAAAAGCAAACTTTCGTATGCAAACCGATTAGCGTTCGCGTAGCGCAGGTGCCGATCTCCTGATTCTCTGCCCTCGGCCGGGGTGCAATGCGTGGTCGGGGGCAAGTCATCCGACGCTTTCCCCTGCTTTTCCCTAGATTTCTCTAGGTACCCGTTTGAAGCTGGGTGGACTTTCGGCTTGTCTTACGGGGATACGCCACTAACCCTCGCCCTAAACCAAACGGTCGGCACAACCGAGACTCGAACCAGCGACCCTTCGCTCGTGAGTTCGGCGCGATAACCATTCGGCCACGGACGGACAAATTGCCTTGTTGAGAACAGCATGCAAAGTCAACACTTTAGGAATGGAAGCCTTCAAGTCATTGTCTGTCAATGCTGGGCAATGTTGAACAAAATGTATACCGTACTTGTCTCCTCGTTTATTGCACAGTGGATTCGACTTGGAGAATCACCTTTTCCAGTCTTTTTCTTTGCGAGTCGAAGTAAAAGTTTGGTAAAACAGTTGCTTAGCCTATATGTAACTTTTGTGGAAGCTGTGTTGGTTTGAAAAAATCACACGTTATTGATGACTTACGTGTGTCGGTTACCAAATACTAGTAAACAGTTCAATACTTGAAAATGGTTCAGAACCAAGTGCTGCAAATGGAAAACAAGGAAAAGAAACAGTTCGAATAAAAACTTTTACATTGTAGTCACTTAAAAGGGAGATAAACCGGCGATTCGATGTTGTGGAGAAAATAATGTACGAACCAGCCTTACTTGGTTCGAATGGAGAGCCAGTGTACTCCAAGGTATCCACATCCACAGTTCTGAGAATGAGAGCAGTTGATGAAATGAAGATGCTCGGTAAGATATGATGTATTTTCCTTGATCAGAAACGGTCAGTTTAGTCGGGTAGGATTCTTCCCCGGATCAGCTTTCACAGTCTTCCTGTACTCAAGTCTTGGGACTACAACGCACGTTATTGCAAGATGTTTATCTTGCGAGACCTGTGCTGTGTGCTCTAACCATAACATGAACTTAACGGCAAGATAACTTACAGAGCGAAGGCGAGTGTCAACGAGTCGAAAGCGACACTAAAACTCTATCGGACGAAGTGCATTGCCTGAAGCCAGGGAGCAAAGAACGCCATTAAAGTTTAACTAAAAAGCCAGCTTATTCGTTTATATTGTATTTGGACTGGATTTGGACACATTGCATTATTTTGACGCTGTTCAGGGAATTTAATTTTTTCACAACAGCTCTCGTAGTTATATTGTGAATGTTGATGAGGTCCCGACATGATTAAGTTCACAGTCAGACCGAGCAACTTGAATTTCATCGAGGACATAGTTTTCCCTTCTGTAAAATCACGAACGAGTGAAAAATCAAAGATGCTGCCATATGCATGGCTGCAAAATGAAGTTCAAAAGAGTCCCTTAGCCTAGCAAGTTTTTTTTTCGAGAGCAGGCAATTTGGTGCTGTGTTAACTCTAAATATTTGAAATTACAGAGAGCAACCACAAGTTTGAAAGATCTTTCACTCGCATAAAAAATCGTTGTTTGGGAAAAGCAGAACAATGGATTAATGCATTTTCAATGGGTTTTCAAGCCTGCTCAGGTGAATAAAAGTGTCTTAACTAGATTTTCTTATTTCAGCCCTATCCGATGAACCGTTATCTCTGTTTGCATTTTCATATTTTTTTTATTTTTTTTTGTGTTTAGAGAATGAAATTGAACTCATCGACGCAGTTTCCCGAAGACCCCCTGGAAAGAACGTCCGAACATTTTTAGTGGGTCTTCTGAACACGACGCTTTTCGGTGCACCACAGAGGCTAATCCATGAACTGTGCGACCTTTACGAGAAAGCTAGACATTCCTCGGAGGAGTTTACGGAAGAAGATCATGCTAGATATAAGAGCCTAATCATGAGGATCCAAGACATGTGAGTATTTTTTTTCTTTCGTTCCTGTTTACGCAAAATCATGATTAAACCGCGAGTGATGATTATGATTAAACCGCGTTTGAATCATAACTGAAACCTGATAGTATTCTGTTATTTTCCTTCTCAGTATCGAGCACAATCACTACTCCGTCTGTTTTTGATGTTCATGTCGTAACCGTAAGTTAGTTCAGAAGTTCGGAGTGCAATATGTTCTTCGGTCACTGGAGAGGACGTCGACGTCTCTACTAAAACATCTATTTATCCAGCTCATCGTCTACATCAGTGGTTCCCAACCTTTCCGTGCCGCGTACCCCTAATCAAGGTTCAAAAAAGGTTCCGTACCCCTTTTTGACAAATTGCTGTTCTACTATTTTTTGCCGTGACTACAACGTAAAAAAGACGATATTGTATTGTCACCAATGATAAGGCATGTAAATCTGAAACTGCGTTCGATGTACTTCGATGGGGTATCTGCTTTTGGGAACAATAATGAAACTCAGCTAGGGGACTCAAAAAGGATTGAAGCGAGGTATTAAAGCTATAGAATAGCGTGATTTTGAGACCTTCGCGTACCCCTTGTGAGGGTCTCGCGTACCCCTTTGGGTACGCGTACCACCGGTTGGGAACCACTGGTCTACATGATGTTGTTCATGAAATTTTTATGCCCAGTTAGAAATTCAGTCTAAATTGCCGTGCTTCATGTTGATTTCGGTTTGTGTTGTTTTTCCTTTTACTCCACTGTCTCCATGTGGGTTTGGTGGGTCATAAATTTAATGTACATATGTAGTATTTTTACAATTAAGCCCCGCCTCTTGCGTCGATTGCGATTGGTTCAGTCGGAGATACTGACTTTACACACAAAGTTTGTTGGGGTTACAGGTTCTGTATGAGGTTCTGTTGTTTCACAGCGGGGAGACAGTGCGAGAGGTATTGCATATGAGCTGATCTGTTTCGATTCCGTCACTGGTCCAGGAAGAGACAGTCTATACTGACCATTTTTTTCTTTTCAGAGCAAGGTCTCACAGATCAAAATCTGGCCGCCCCGTCACCCACGAATCAACCATTCGCTTCAAAACTCAGTCCACCAAATAAGAGATCTCACTATCCCGAATGGGAATTTTAGTCAAGGAGTCTTCTGGAGAGGCTGTCCGTAGGCTGTCCTGCAGCACTAATCACTTTCTGTTAAACGCAAGTCGGTGCTGAACCACCAGTTCATGTATGTGAGTCTATCATTATCCCCGGCACAAATCCACTATGACCGTACTGTTGAAATTCAAGAAAAAAACAATAATCAATAAAATGTTCCAGCAGAAACAATAGTTGCGTTTTTGCAGATACCATGGTATCTGATACCACGGTCTAAAGTCGTTTTCGCAGTTACCGTGGTATCTGATACCACGGTCAAAAGACGTTTTTGCAGTTATCGTGGTATCTGATATTCACCGTGGTATTACTGATCGTGGTATCTGAAAAGTCATCTCACTTTCATCAAATTGTGTCAAACTGGTGAGAAAGAAGTTTAGCACTTTGTGGTGTAACTGGATATCAGTTTTCCTTTTGGGATGACTACTTCGACAAGTGCAATTTCGGCAATAGTCGTTTTTGCAGAGCAACCGTGTATCAGATACCACGGTAACGCAAAAACTACTACTTGCAGATCCAGTTACCGTGGTAACAGATACCATGGTATCTGCAAAAACGCAACTAATAAAGCCACGTTCAGTCACTAAGCTGTGCATCCGTGTAAGTAAGTTTAATTACGTAAAAGCCCAGACGGCCACGGTAAATAACCAAAACCAGAAATAACATAATTTTTGTACTACCTTTAATTGCACTTGATGATGGCAATTATTTTTGGGTGCAGCTTCTCGGACGATCCAATCCTTTCGCCACGGTTGTGCGCGCCAGTCCTCGTCACGCCGATTTGAATCCTTTAGATGTCTTAACAAAAACGAAATGAAGAAAAATACGGGGCAGATCTAAAGAAGGTGCCCTCTGTGCGATATTCCCGAGCAGATGAACCTTCCCGGATTGAATTCCCACGAAAGATTTTTCTCTCCACCAACATTCCTCCCCCTTCCGACCTCCACGTCAAAAACCTCCTTCCATGTTATGATCATCTGTTGCTGGGACCAATAAACAAAACTGAGTTGTGGGGGGTGGGACTACGATTGCAGCGTTTTCATCTTAAAAGTTAGAAGCTGCTATAGAACAGGGGCGTCATTTCGCGAAAACCTAGGGGGGGGGGGGGGCGTCGTTCCGTGTTATCAGCTCGGCTTAAAGGTCAAAGTTTGGTGAGAAACCTTCTTTGATCAACTTTTCCTAACTGCCTGCCATAACATTGTCGAATCCCTTTGTTTCTCGCAGATTTTCGTGGGTATCCGGGCAGATGACGCCTCTGCTTTAAAGTATCCGTTGGTTCTGTTCAGATAAACTGGCGTCCTAGGACCACGGTATGTTCCAATGTTTTGTAATGGTGAGTGACATGCAGACATAATATCAGCGTTTCGAGATCCGTTTGAGATTTGTGTAGCTGCTTTTCATTCAGACTGCTGAAACTGGTAAGGAATAAATAATAAGGATTTTTGTTATATAGTGTTCATAAGTCACGGGCTAGGTGGATAATTGTAAGCTGTTGTGTTTAGATATTTATTTATCAGATACAAGAGTAGTAACAGGAAATTGCAGCACAAGTCCTTAGGACTTCCTTTTTGCTGCAATAATATATATTCATCATGTCATTTTATTTCATGTTTATATTTTGGTTAAAAATGAAACCTACCTACCTAAAAAAAAATAATAATAAAACCTACCTACCTTTTGTGCCCTGCTTTCCCGTAGCGTGCTTAGCAGCTCGCAGGATAGCGGTTAGAGAAATCGTGAATTGCATAGGTGCCGCATAGTTGCAAGTTTGCAAGGGAAGATCGAAGACGACCCTTCTCCAGCATGACGATTTGTTCTGTATTCTTTCAAGGGGCCGTATAACCACACCGTTTTATTTGTCACATAATAACAATAAAAAATGTGCATATGTCGCATAATAAAAATGTTTACATAGAAAGACTCTTGATTGTGAGCAGGAAAAAATAAGCCACTCGAAAGAAAGACCTTTCACTTAAACCATGGAAACTTAACCACCGACTGTGCTCAGATGCGGAGACAACATGCCGCTAAATAAACCTAAAATCAAGGGTCCATGATTTTCTGTCATCACTTGCCGGTTCATTAGCTCCAGAAACACGCTGCGCCGGGAACGTGTACCGCCGAACGATTGCGTTTCTGCAATACAACGCTGTGCTAGAGTGTTTTGCGTTCAAATGCCACGCAAGGCACCACCGAGGGGCAGCGTTGCCACGGTTGGTGCAATTTGTTACGCTTTGTCACCAAATTTGGTGATTTTATGGTGACCTAAAACACTAGCTATTTTTTCATATAATTTATGATTTTATCATATTTACTGTAAAACAAGCAATCTAAAATGCCTTGCAGTCGTTAGTTGACCTAAGTATCTGTTTTTTCAACAATCCTGGTCAAATCTCGGTTTATATGTATTCAGTTTAAGAAGGAGTAACATTAAGTGGCTACATTTATAAAGATGATATTTACTCTTCGAGATTTTGGTGTCTATTTCACCAAAAATGGCGTAAAAAACATCGAATTCCCCCCCCCCCAAATCACCAAAAACAAAGTTTCGGCCTTGGCCCGAACGACGCAACTTTTGTATCTGTTAAAAAGCAATAGACACAGCCTGCGTGAAACGAGGGTAAGGCTTACTCCGAAGATAGAATAAGAGCAAGAGCTTAAAACCTTTTTGGCCGAACACAACACTGTCAGAAGTTCCCTAACATATACACAAGGATGCGTAGTTTCAACAGATAAAAGACAACACACTTCTGTTGAAGTTACATAATATTTCCGTTACGACCTTTTAAATGTTACTTTTTCGTTAAAAGTATCATAGCGTTGCAAATTATGTTTTAAAAACGTAACAACTAAGGGCTTATAACACAAGTTTTCTGTGACGTCAACAGGTAGTGTGTTATCTCAAATCTGTTGAAACTGCGCATCCTTGTTTGTATGTTATGAAACTTCTGACAGTGTGCACACATCGGATCAGAACTTGCACTGAATATCAGCAAGAAGCTACTGATAGTCGGATTTGAAATCCGGGATTCAGCTTTTACTTTTCAGAATAGAATAGCGATCTAGCCGGCCAGGCCGCATAGAAACGTCGTTTACTTTGTGCTGGCGTGACGTTCTGCACAACGTCACGTAAAATCCATTCCGCCTGGGAATAGCGATCTAGCCGGCCAGGCACCACCGAAACGTCGTTTAGTTTGTGCTGGCGTGACCTTGTGCACAACATCACTTTAAATCCATGCCACCTGCTAGCCGGATGTATCCACGTAAATAATGACATAAATTCATGGGCCCTTGCTAAAACCATACACATCGTTACCTGTTTCAAAAGTGCATAGAAACACAACCTTCGTATTCGTGTCATTTGACTTCAGACAGGGGAGATAAAGTCCGCCCAGATAGGGCAGTGGTTTGACGCTGGTCCACCCCATTTCCACCCTTTCGGGATCGCTAGGTGAGTTAGGCCAGAGGTAATGACTCCGGCTTTCTCTAAAATAAAACGAAATGGTCAGCCACACTGAATGGGGGGGGGGGGGGGAGGTTGGTTCACTGGCGTGAACCCTGAGTTCAAATCCTGTAAGGGCACGGTTTGTCGATGGGGCCAGGGTCGTGCTTGAGTAAGAATACCGGCGGCACAAACCAACGTAAGAAAAGAGGTTTGATCAGAACTGACATCGTTAAGGTTACATACCATCGAAACAAATCTTACTTCCTATTGGTCGTTTTTTTCGAGTCAAAGCCTGATTACTAATGGTCAGTGCAGCCAATAATGACTCGCGTTCGTTTTCGTTGGGTGTGGTGCAATCCCTCTAACCCCTTCCCAATTACTATGACTATTTTTCACGGCCATGTAATGGTGCGCACAGACGATCAGGTTGTCGCTGCCGGATTTTCTGCACATCATAAAGTTGAAAAAAGCTAAACTTTTCCGTATGGGATCGATAATGGTGCAGAAATCCGGGCAGGAAATCCAGTCTACGAGCACCCTACAGCACCCTACTCTGATCGTCTGTCCAAAGCATAAAAGCCATGGCAAAGTCACATTAGTTACGACCAGGTTACGACGGTATTTACCATTAGTATCCTGGTATCTTATACCAATGTCAAAAGTCATTTTTGCGGTTACTGAGTACCTGGCCAGCTACCGTGGTAACCACGGTCCCGACCGTATAGGTATCTGAAAAATTCATCTCGTACTTTCATCGTCACCAACAAAAGGGGAGAGAAGTTTGCCACTTGTTGCATTAGTGTTAAAAGTATTTCTTTTGGGGGTGACTTCTATAAACACGCAAATTCGGCAACTGTAGTTTTTGCAAAGCAACCGTACGATCAAATACCATGGTAACTGCAAAAACGCAACTTCAGCCCACCAAACATCATCGTATAAAAGCCACCCATCGCTCGACCCTAACTTACTCGTGAAGTATTCCAGCACAGGCTTGGAAACGAAGATGCTGTCGAAGGCAGGCTTTGCTGATGCGTCTCCGTCCTCTTTCCATCTCGTGTCGGTGACCTCAGAGGTTGGTAGGAGCTCGTGTGTCAAAGAATCAAGTCCTGTACGACAAATAGTGGTAAGTGTTTTTCTCGCCCAGTGGCGAACTTCTGCATGGGGTCCAACCAGGGCCGTATCCAGGAATTTATTTCGGGGGGGGTGGGGTTTGCTCGCGGAATGTATTTCGGGGGGGGGGGGTTGTCCACGGATCGGACCAAAAAGTACAAGAAATACATAGATCAGAGGTTAAAACCTGCAAAAAACTGTTACTTTTGTGGGTTTCGGGGGGGGGGGGGGTTGAACCCCCTAAACCACCACCCCCTGGATACGGCCTTGGGTCCAACCTCGGGACGGTCAAGGGCCGAAGTGGTAATAGCAAAATATACTGTGTAAACAAGCATATTTCGAAGAGAGCTTGTCTTTTTTCTAGATTCAAAGTACGACAAATAAACAACAAAAATCTAACGTAAGATTTGTTTTTGGATAAATAACCACAAAGGGGGACCCGAGTGTGTTAACTGCCCAGGGGGGGCATCTCTATGGCCCGGTCTACTTTCACCGCCCTCTCTTCCAGTCCATGTAAATCCTATGTATTTAGAGTCGAGACCGCTAAAGGGAGATTAAGATCAGCCTACTTTTGGCGTTAACATTCACGATTCCAGCAGCGAGATTCTTATTAAGCGCCCAATACTCTTGGTGACTAACTCTTCGTGCCGATGAAGAATCTCCGTGTGCCCAGCGAAGAGCCAGCAACGTCACGACAACGAGCATTGTTTGATTGGTTTACACAAGATCTAAATCAGTTCGTTTGGGCGACGTTTCTTGTTCTTCGCGAGGCACACTGGCGTGTTTCGGATTTAGTCATATAGGTAAATATTCGTTCAGCCCAAGCTTACTGCAAATTATATTTGACAGTGGAAAAAGGATAAGTCGGCTGAAATTTATTGGAGCTGTATTTCGGCCCTTCTTGGCAAGGGTCCTCTTCAGGCTGAAAGCCGCTCAAGATGGAAAACGAAACTTGTGAAAACCACGAAGAAATATAGCTCCAACAAATTTCAGCTGACTTGTCCGTTTTGCACTGTCGAATATAGTCATATAGAGTATATCTAAACTGTTTCTGAAAACGAAAACTGATTTTTGCTCGGGTTCGCCTTTATGCCTATGCAGCACAGCCAGTACAATCGATGTTGAAACAAAGCCACCGCACCACTCTGAATCCACCCGTACGGAAATTTCCCGCCTGAAATCGACCCAGACAAAGTGAAACAGATTTCGTCCCGATTTCAGGTTAGTTTCCTCCTCGGATCAATCGGAATTTTGGCCTCGGGCGATTTGTTGGGTCGATTTCGACCGGAATTTCGGCCTCGGGCAGAGACGAGGCCGAATCCCAGGAAGAAACCAACCTGAAATCGGGTCGAAATCTGTTTCACTTTGTCTGGGTCGATTTCAGGCGGGATATTTCCGTACGGGCAAGGCCTTCCTCAATAGCTGCGTGCGATGCACCGATTAACCGTCATCGCACCAAGTCAAGCCATTCGAACTGGCTTTTGCTTGACCTAAGATGATAATAATGATGTTTCTTATAACGAAAGGCTACAAAAATCCAAAGGCTCGAAATGCATTCAAGACCAATAAATCCAAGCGTGGCATATCCACGTAAAAGGTTCGTCATCCCAGCAGCTTTATGGAGCAGCTAAGTGTGAATCTCGAGTTCAAATTCTGGTCAGGATGGGGCTAGGGTCATGCTTTGTAAGACTATCGGCGGAACAAACAGACGTGAGAAAGGCTTATCATATCACGTTCCTTCAGATTACATTAAGTAAGTACCTTTGACCGCTTTATTATCTAGAAAATGAACACAAATTTGTTCATCTTTCTAATAATGAGGTGTTTCGTGTTCTTACGTGGTTATTATTTTAGATTATTTTCAATTCGTACGGTTGACATTTTTCAAATATGTTCGATTACTCAACACGCCATTTGCCTCAAGCCACGATCAGGAGGCGTTTGGGGAGGTGGCACTAGACAGAACAACAAACACAGAAAGCTACTCGTGAGACGCAACGCTAGCTAACAAGGACGATATCTGTGTTCTTTGTCGCCGGAGTACTCACTAGTGGTCTCCAATTACCGTTTTCGGATTCTTTGGTCGCTGCTACCATACCTAAGGCGTTTTTCCGTGCTCCCACAAGAAGGTTGTGGGTCGATTGTGGCTCGAAAAGAGCGTTTCCGCGGCCTTCTGTGCGGCCCACAAGTGTGTTCCCGCGACCAACATGATTTGTGTGGCTGGCTTTGTCGCTCAAATTCGACAAACAACTGCCGAGGTGATTGTCGATTTTGTGGCTCGATTTGGGCGGGAAATTCAAATTCAGCAGCAAAATAACGTCAAAATAATAAACTTAAAAACTCACTCAAGTATGAAGACATAAAACTGAAGATCCTTTTTGCAAGGAAAGCTAAGGACGAAAGCCTGGAGTTCTATTTATTGAGATTTTTACATGATTTTTATTTATACATTCAGTCATTTGAAATTACCGCCCCCAAAAATGGGCAAAACAACGTTTCCGCGAGTTTCAACTTGTGGCTCGACTGTGTGGCACACAATCGTGTTTCTGCGAAAAATGTGGCCCACAGCTGTATCACAGAAAAACGCCTCTAATGCTATAAACCTTTTTGGACTCGCCAGTGTCTAACTTTACTCGAAAAGTGCGGACTGGTCAGAACCTGGACCGGAGGCAGGTTCCAGTGAGAAGTCACCAGGAAGTGGTGAGATTAAAAAAAAAACTTTACAGAAAAAACACCATACACTAACGATTAAAGACCAAAACATAATAGGAGTAGGTACGACAAACGCGACTCATTTGTTTTAACTTCGTGGATTTCAGGATACCTTGTGCTGAATTCTTGAGACGGGGGGGGGGGGAGAGAGGGGTCCAATCCCTGGCCTAGGTGGCATGGTATTAAATTTTATAAAGGAAAACACTGACAAGCTTACCACTTCTTGCTGCGCTGGAAACTGCGGCGACGACTTTGGTCGTTTCACAACAGTCTTCAACTTGCTGGAGCACGCCGACTAGCTTCTCCGTTTCATTATCGGAAACGTAACAGTTCACAAGTGCCACGTTACTATCAAATACCTGCAAATGATCATTCCGTCAGACGATTATCTTATTCCGTGTAGTCGTGTACCGCGTTCTACCTGGTTCATCTTCCTACCACGTAAAGACTCGGGGGGATGAATGCAAATTTGAGTGGCGTCGCTGTTTTAGTTAGTTTAGTCTACAGCAGGGGCCTCACTATGGGGGGGAGGGGGGGGACTCCCCCCCTCAAAGGTCCTGAGAAAGTACTTTCGTCGGGCGAAGCCCGGCGAAAGTTCACTTGTTTGTCGGCGCGGAGCGCCGGCAAACCCAGAAGAAATAAAATTTTGCATGCTTTTTGTCGGGCGTCGGCCGACTCGTCGGAACATCGGGTTCTTTTTATACATAAGAAATTCCATTCTGTACGCTTTCGTCGGGCGTCAGTAGAATCGTCGGCACATTGGGTTCTTTTTATACACAAGAAATCAAATTCGGCAAACATTTGTCGGGCAAAACACAGAAGAAATTAACTTCTGTATGCTTTTGTCTCGGTCGACTCGTCGGCACATCGGGCTCTGTTGATATGGATAAATCAATTTCAGCAAAAAATTTTCGTGCGCGCCGGGGAAGAACCGGGAAGTTCAAGTATCGTCGGCACATCGGATTCTTTTTATACGTAAGAAACCAAATTCTGTAATCGTTTATCAGGCGCAGCCCGAAAGTTCAAGTTTTGTCGGCACATCGGCTTCTATTTACACGAAATAAATAAAGCACTTAACAGTCTTGTCGGGCAAAACAAATAAGAATTTGAATTCTGAATGCTTTAGTCGGGCGTCGGTATTCTTGTCGTCCCATCGGGATATTGTTATTCGCAAGAAATCGAACTCTTCAAACATTTGTCGGGCACACCCGGAAAGTTCGGAAGATCAGAATCTCATTACACGTAATAGATCAAGTCCGTAAACTTTTTTCCAATCCCGAAAGTTATGTCTCGTCGGCAAAACGAGAATTTTCTACACACAAGAATCAACTTTCTGCCTACTTTCTTATGGATGGCCACTACTTTTTTGGCGGAAAGATCTGTGATTTCACTTTTATTTGGGATCGCTCATCAGCGTTTCCACGAAATTTCGCCTGCGACGCTTTTCGCAGCATTTTCTATTTGGAAGAATGGTGTTTCATTTAGTTGGCGTTTTAGGATTGAAGTTCTTGGGGGTTGGAAACATGTTAAAAGCTAGAGCCTGTAAAGTAGGTATAGAATAGCCTAAAATTTTACGGAAAAAAAGACAAGTTAAAAAAATTTCGCCTGCGGCGCTTCATTTCACTTGTTCTGGATTCGGTCGTTGGAAAGCTTCGCATTTAAGCGACAGGTGAAAAGAAAAGCCGAATATGTAAATTTGAATATACGAATTTATATTAAAGGACTCAACTAATACATTACAGTTAGTTTTACACAAAATTTCGCCTGCGGCGCAGTTCGTAATATTCTTTATTTGGAAGAACGGTGTTTCATTTAGTTTAGCTCCCTTGGGTTTCCTTCTTTGTCATCTCGAACTGTCTCGAACCCCCTCCTTAGTGTTCCCAAAGCTAGCTGGCAGGCCCTTGCCCCTTATGCACTGTAATTATGCACTAATGTACTGTAAAAGTTCGCCTTTTTACATGTAGACTACAGAGTAACGACCTCCCCGACTAGACGGCCGGGTTCGATTCCTAGTCGCGGCACACAAACCTTTTGCTTTTGCAAACCTTTTGCTCAAAAGTCGAATTCTCGGAAACTGCCCGGAAACTTCAATGGTCGTAACGAGAATTTTTCTTACTCTCAATATCGACTCAGGGTACATTCTTGATATGTTAGCTAGCTCCCCGAGTCAAGTTTGAGTCAAGTTTTCTGTTTCTTTAAAAGCTAGAACTTGTAAGCTAAATTTTTCCAGGAAAAAAGGCAGTTTTAGAAACTTCGCCTGCGGCGATTAATTTAACATGTTCCGAGTACAGCCGCTGGAAGCCTCGAAAATTTTTCCAGACAAGAAGGCATTTTTTTTTAATATTTCACCTGCGGCGAATACTTTCTTCTGCGTACAGTCGTTGGAAGCTTCATTTTTTTGCGAAAGCTCCAATGAACACCCGAATATGTGAATTTAAATTTACGAATTTACATTAAAGGACTAATATACGCCGTTGCTGCGAAGCGGCAACCGCGTTTTTTTGTCGGCACATTTTTGAGTCCGTCGGCACAAATTGGACGTCCCCCCCCCCCAAAGGTAAAAGGCTAGTGACGCCCCTGGTCTACAGTAGTCAGTAGAGGTATGCTTATGTGAACATTTGTTGACTTCGGACTTTGCCATTTTCATGCACTTGCTGTGTCTGAAGCTAACTACCAGTTAGCCAAAGTAGGTAAAAAGGGCAGCTGAAAACAACTCTACAGTTATTTTGGATCTTCAGTCTACCATTTAGCCCAGACTGCAGTGTTCACATTAAAGTAACTGTTCACATAAGCATACCTCTACTGTACTTCAAGTACGCCTATACAACGAATAATGACCCGAATATAGCCTATGGAACTCACTTACGCTAAAGGTTCACTAAAGAGCTCATCGATCGAATTTCACACGACGGAGGTGCTGCATTCGAATACAAATTCCACCCCAAAAACGGGTCAGCTCTTACGCAATAACTATTGCAATGTATCCAGGGGCGTCACTAGCCTTTTACCTTTGGGGGGGGGGGGGGCGTCCAGTTTGTGCCGACGGACTCAAAAATGTCCCGACAAAATATTAGTCCTTTAATGTAAATTCGTAAATTTAAATTAACATATTTGGGTGTTCATTGCAGCTTTCGCTAAAAACTGAAGCTTCCAACGGCTGCACATCAGAGCAAAATCACGTGAACGACCGTTAAGGGAAAAGAAAATATTAGTAAATTCGCAAATTTAAATTAACATATTTGGACATTCATTGCAGCTTTCGCAAAAAAATTGAAGCTTCCAAGGGCTGTACCCAGAACAAGTTAAATTAATCGCCGCAGGCGAAGTTTCTAAAACTGCCTTTTTTTCTGGAAAATAGCATTGACGTCAGAGCAAAATCACGTGAACCACCGTTAAGGGAAAATAAGGACCGAAGGAATACCAGCCTTGGCATCACAGCAAAATCACGTTTAGGACCGTAAAATCGGGGCTGGGGGGCTGGCGGTGTGTCCCAGGTCCACCCGTCACTGACCCGTGCTGCTTACTCTAGAAGGATATTTTTGCAGACTGACATTTGCTCTCGAGTCCGAATGAATATACCACGCACATTTGTGTAGGCCATTCCTGCAGTTAAAGGCGGTAAGCCAAATAACCCGCTCAATCAAAGCAAAATTCTCAGGACGAAGCGAAATTTGCTCCCAATTAGAATACTGCTTGGACCACCTAGATTAAATTACGTATATTGCTGCTTCACTCTACGGCCTTAATCGTTCCATCCATTCTCATTTCCAACATTTCAAACTTCCTGACCATGTTCCTGGAACATTGTTCCACCCTACTTACCGTGGTTACTACGCATGCCGTCACGAATCCTGGCTTCTTGGCGTCAAGGCTGGAACGCTTTTTTTTTGTTCCAGCCAAATATGGTGCCACGGGCTAATCGGACCAATCACATCACAGAGATTCGTAGTTACCACGCTTACTACGCTCCCGAGCGTGGTAAGTAAATAGATACTATTTTGAGAAGGTTGAAACGGTCAGCGTAGTAGCTTTTCACGAGGTTGGAACGAAAACAGTAACGAATAGTTACTATAGTTGGAAGGGTGGAACACGCTCCCTATGTAATTTTTGTTCACCCAGACTACACTGTGCTAATTTCTGGATTGTCGGTGTTTGTCTCATTTCTAGAAGGACCAGGGACCCGATTATTGCCTTCGAGTAGCTCATTCGTCAGAAAACCGGTTATGCACGTTTTTCCGTATTTGTCATCAAAACAAGGAAGCCCATAGAGGTTAAAAACCAGCAGGGACAGGTTTGTAATCTCTGAAAAACCCAGAAGAGTTTCAGTGACAGAAATTGTACCTACTGCTACTAGCGGTTCTAAGAAGCAGTAAAAAACAAACACCAACCTTAAACTTGACCAGTTGTAAACTCCTTAGTGTTCCTAAGCTGCCATTGGTGCTGATTATATCCTCTAAAATCGCGTGACCATTCAGGTATACGATAGCTAAGCCTGAAGAATTGCACAAATAGTCCCAAACAGCATTATAACGCCTTCGTTTCCAAAGATTAAGGTAGTCACACAGCTAGAAAAAATATAAATAAGTATACATCACCACAAGTTAATCCCCTGAATACACTCACTACCAAGAACCTATAATACTACTGTGTAGTAGAACATTTGTCTCTCCCTTCTCAGATTTTGTGCAGCAAAAACTTGCACCGTCCAAAGCTATAACTCTCCCGCCTAAAATACTTTTAGTGCAACTATACTCCCATCCCCAAGACAGAGAAAATGATCGGCGTTCTTCTTCAAGGTCCGCTTTCTTTATCAGCCTGAAGACGAGACTTCAGCAACGCTTTTTCAAGAACTGACAATATAAGAACGATTACACGCGAGCATCTTCCGTTCTCAAAAGAATTCCGTCACGCTTTTCCCGCTCCCCAACCACAACCGGATGTGTGCAGGCAGGCGCACAATGAATGATGGGATAACAGATTACGTCACAATCCTTTCCGGACCGCGTAAGACCGAAACCGTGCCGCAGCTTTGTCAAATGGGGGTTATGCAACTTGATTATGCACCTTTCATTCTGATACGCTGGCGATACTTGGGCCACGTCTACAATAGGGACGATTCCATACTGTCAGACACCACCCTAAACTGGCTGACACAAGGGAGAGGTCGATGAGAAATATCATCGCGTCTATCAGACTAAAGCTGGAAATCATCAAAGCTGATCAGTGATCACAGCCAGAGATGGGCGAATCCGGATTCGAATCCAGGATTCGTCCTTTTGGTCCGATTCGAATCTTGATTCGAATCTTCTGCTTGTAATGCTGGATTCGACACGGATTCCAAACCCTCAATCTTACGAATCCGCTCAAATTTCTAGTGTTCATCCTTCCAGTTTCGAATCCTCAGCACGAAATCGTGGATTCGGATTCAGAATCGGATTCGTACCTAGCCCTGGATTCGGATTCGAATCCTTTCATGATCGGATTCGCCCATCTCTGATCACAGCCCACAGGTTCGTTTTTCTTGCTTGAGCCGGACAAGGAACCGTGCCCAGAAGCGCCGAAATATCGCTAGATTAATCGGTTTAGCCAGTTCCGTCTTTTACTTTTGGTGGACTTTAGGCATCCATGGGTTTTTGGCCCCTTTTCATGAGTCAAAAACATAAAATCAGCAGAATATTAGCACACAAGATTCTTCAACGAACCAAGGGGCTGCCCACTCTCCGCCACTTGGTGTACACCATGTTGCGCCACCCATCCGCCACGCGCGCCACTCATCCGCCACCCTTCCGCCACGCGCACCACTCATCCGTCACCCTTCCTCCACGCGCGCCACCCGCCACCCGGTGTACATCAATTTTGAGAGTGGGCAACCCCTCGGATAAACTACAATATGGTCCGAGCATAATTTCGGTAACATAAATGACGACGGTCCAGCGTAGCTGGTTGCACCTGGATCGTAATGAACAAGGCAATACGGCTAGCAAACCCAGCCTGATTTCTCAACAAGTTACACCGGCCGCTTGGCCTCTCATGACCCCTGGCCCCCCAGCACCGGCCTAAGAATATCATTACCTGCTTCACAGCCGCCTCCTCCAAAACCCCCTGCAGCATCATCAGACTAAACGAATTTGCTAGTATTGTTCTGCACACAACCTCTCTCACCCCCGGGTTGTTCACTTTATCACAGCTAAGGTCTTCCAAATTCCACGACCCGATTCTAAAGCAACCCTTCCCAATGGGTTCTACGGGTGAGATTTGACATAAGGATTGTGCGTCACTACTGTCCAGTGCACTTGCAAGCGCTTCGACTTGCCCATTTTGAGCGGTAAAATGAAGGCCTTCTTCGATGCGACTGGATTGTTCGGATTGAGTGTTAAAAGACACGGAGGAGACTTCATTTCCTGGAAATACAAAAATGTAGAAGGAGGAAAACTTTTGACAGGAGTGAGACTCGAACGCTCGACCTCGCGACGGAATGTAGCCAATCTCTAATGAAGTTTCCCATGTCATTTTTATCCACCCGAATACGGTGATTTTTGCATTTTCCGTATTTGGCTCTTTCGCGGCGGATCACACCAGTCATACACAAATCCTCATTTTTTGGGCATGGTGCCCCAACGTATGGGCATGGTGCTTATACGTTGGAGCAACATGCCCTGCAGGAAGGGCATGGTACCCCCATGAAAATCTGTTGAATTGAGAATCTGAAATGGAAAGTATCTTTTCAAGAAGATTTTTATCGGGGTACCATGCCCTTGCTGCAGGGCATGGTACCCCAACGTCTCCCTGCTGGGGACGTTATGTATTTATTTTATAAAATGTATTTCCAAACAATAAAAGAACTTGAGCACCATGCCCAGATGCTGGGGCACCATGCCCAAAAACTGAGGATTTGTGTATGACTGGATCGCATCCAATGAAAAATTCTTTGACTGTGTAGTAGTATGGTAGTTGTACGAAAAAGTTGCATGGAACGGTATGTAGTAGTATGGAGTAGTTTGATTAGTGATATGTAGTACTATGGAATACTTTGATAAACATGCCTCCAACTGGGTTAATCTTCTGTAGTAATATCCGATAGCATCCAGTTTGCTAGTAGTAGCATGGAGAAGCCACAGTTACTACTGCATGCTAGTTTTTCGTACTACTCTAAACGACTAATTCTCGGATATTTTTCATCGGGGCACTTCCGCTTACTGCTTCCGAGGAGCTCATTGGTAAGAAGTACCGGTTATGCTGTTTTAACCAAAACCAAGGGGATCTCGAAAAAAAACATGGAATCCATACCCTTCGTTTTTCTTCTTTGTGTGAGCAGTCCTTTCAAGCATATCCGGACAACTCTTCACTGATCTCAAGTGGAACTTTAAATATAGCATCCAGGGAATTTTTTTTTATAACTTTCATATCATGCCTTTTAAGACACTAACGACGAGATAAGCTACTCCTTGTTTACTTCCCCATGGGTCATAAACTAGTTGAAACCCACGCAAGCTTCAGCAATCGCACGGACGCAATTTCCGTAATCGTCGGGAGTAAAAAAAAAAAGTTATCAAGTTATCTGCAGGCTTTGGGGTGACCCGCTCGAATGTCAGTAAGGATCGGTCTACCCTGCATCCGTTAGCCTACTTCCCTCATTTTACACTTCCAGACAGAATGTCATTTAACAAACAAACATCCTTTGCTCCTGCAAAGACAAAGTAGACGACTCGAGGTATTTTCAGTACCATATAGTGGTTATGAAGGTCAATAGATAAGAGATCATTCACATCCTACTTTTTCATGATTTCTCTTATCGACTCGGACCGCAGGACAAATACTTATTTCCATATATTTTTTGTCGAAGCCTTGTTTGGGACCATCGTCTGAACCTTCGGATGTCTTTAAAGGACCCATCCTACTTGTATTGCTCATTCACTACACATCCTTCGTCCCATCCATTCTTGTTTCCGAGATTTTTAACTTCTTACGTTAACTTGACAATGTGATTTTTGCATTTGCAATGTCTGTCTTCTTTCGAGGCGAATCAGGCTTCCGCTAAATGCTTTCGTGCTAATTAGTCAAAATACCGGTTATGCAAGTTTTTCGATGGTTCTCATCAAAACCAAGGGGGCCGCGCGAGGCTGATACCCGATGAAATTTTTTTCGAGAATCAGTCGTATAGAGTAGTACGAAAAAGTAGCATGCAGTAGTAACTGTTGCTACTACATGCTACTACTGGCAAACTGGATGCTATCGGATACCACTACATAAGATTAACCCAGTCGGAGGCATGTTTATCAAAGTATTCCATACTCCTACATATAACTAATCATACTATTTCATACTACTACATATCATTCCATGCAACTTTTCCGTACAACTACCATACAACTGCACGGTCAAAGAATTTTTCATCGGGGAAAGCAGCAGAGAAAGGTTTATTAATCTTTGAGAAACCCAGCAACTTCAAATGAGTCAGGTAGGTTGGTATATCGGGATATAAACTGCAGGCTACCTACAACGGCTTTTGCCCTAAGTCTCGTCATTCTCCACAAAGCCAATCGTGCTTAACGTTACCTACACTCCTCTCTTTTCTCTACAACTTCATCCATTACTTGGAAATCACATTAGCTCAAGGAATCGACAGGGATGATCCAGATGATCCAACGGTCGTACCGAGGGTATGAACCGGCGACTTGGATGATGGTGCTCTAGATGTTGCAAATCCGATTATAACTCATCTAATAACATAATCATACCTATTAAGGATCCATTTGTACTTCCATTTTTGAATTCAGAATCACTATCACCCACGCTGAGATATGGACGGAGTGAGAGAGCGTAGCGGAGGGTGATCCCCTTAACTTTCTGGAGGTCCTGAAGCGAACGGAATGAGCCCTGTAAAAAATCAAGTTTTAGAATTAATTCAATAGTTTTAATCCGGTATGAAACCATATTCTAACACTACAACAAAACAAAATTAAATAAATGATCAACCACATCCCTCTGGTTCGTACATTTTTACACATACAGGCAGAGATAGGCGAAGCCACGGATTACACAAAGCATTGATACTACAGTTATCTGAAACAAGCAAACGGTTTCTAAGGGAAGTATTAATTATGCTGAAGATCATATTATAAGTACAGTCGGTAACAAATCAGTTACCTATAAAGAACAAAAACTACGAACTCACATGGCACCTGCTGCGGAAAATTGTACAATAAGTGTGAAACAACACATTTCAAATTCACATTTCAAGCAAAATAATAAATCATGTCAAAAAATGGGCTTCTGTTACAGAATCAATGCACTAGCAAAGCCATCTTACCTCGCGGGTCGTATCAAGCAAGAATTTCTAAGTGAATCCGGATGGTCCCTAGCCGGTTACATTCCAATACAGAGAAAACCGAAACAGCGACGTTCCAAACCGCGAAAGTGACGACCACGAAAGAGACAAGGCGATTGACCTAAACATACATTGAACTGACAACGCGACGGATCAGGTGGCTGTGGCCATCTGAAAGTTTGCAAGGTGTTAATAATATGCGACTCGCTGTAGTTCTAGTACATCAGATGGGTTTTCACCTTTTAAATTCCACTTCGATAAGTCGTTCAGGTTTTTGACTCAACAGGGAATGTAGAACTATATTGTCGAAACTGCTATTGTTAATTTAAAGGTACACTTTTAAAGTTCTGTACCAATGTCTTGGCCAAGCCTTATAATTTAATCCTGCTATCGGCTACAAACAAAATATAAAAATAAAATAATGAGAAAATGACTGAAGGAAAAACATGCAAATATTATATATATATATGTATATATATATATATATATATATACACTGAACTGATATATGCATATATATATATATATATATATACATATATATATATACATATATATATATATACATATATATATGTTTATTAAGTTGTTTATTTATATGTAAGATTTGGTGAAAAATAAGAATTTAAAAAAAACATGCAGAAGTTGCACATTCTCCATTCTTATAGTAGCTGAAGTAACTGGCAAGTAGTCGTTGGCCTAAGCGACCAATGAACTGACAAATTATTCGCTCGGGAGGCCCTCCCCATCAGGCATTAAGTTCAAGCGGTGGTAAGCACAATCTTTACACCAGACGGTGGCGACCACTCCGGCGAATCAGCCGTCTATGGGCACTTAGCTGCAGGCTGGACTGGAAGCATTGAAATGTGGAACCTGCAAGTCTGGGAGAATGAGACAATGGGTCCGATGTGGCCTGAGTTTCGAACAGTTGCGGTCTACCTACAACAATAATAAAACAAAAGATACCTGTGCATGCTGTGTTTCGTTGACGCTACTGACTAGGTCGAACTCACCTTCTTTTCTCTGAAGGCGACTATTGCCGCTGCCAACTCCTGAGTAACACCAGGTATCGTCATCAAGTCAAAAATGGTTGCCTTGTTGACGTTTAGATACTTGAAAGACCTGAGAGACGAGCGGTCATGCGAAAGGCGCTTAAACCCATTGACGCCGACACAAATTTCGTCTCTTATGAGCTGAAACCTTGCCGCTCCGACGCCGTTCACCAGGGCTACGTCTTCCGGACGCCGGAATCCGCCAATGCTTTTTCGGTACGCAATGATAGATTCGGCGACAAGACGAGTGACGCCTTGTAACGTCATCAGCTCTTCAACCGTAGCTTCGTTGATGTTCAATGGGTTAGCCTGCAAGCAAAAGAGAAGTTGAAGCTTAGAAAATATCTTCGTCTCCCATCTGCTTTGTAATCTTAACCGTTCTCAGTGACTGTTGTCTACCTTCTTTGTAAAATACCTCAAGCTCCACTGCAGACATCCCGCAAAGATCTCGTATAAATTTCAAAAACAGTAAGTGTCTCTGTACGTTGCGTGGAAGCGTATCTGTTGGCTATGAAATAGTTATCCTTGATGACTTATGCAATTTTCATCATCGCTGTGCCGGACACTTTCGCATCAGAGCACCTCTCCCCCTATTACCGAGAGCTCTATGTCTATAATCAAGAACAGTGATGTCCTGAGGAATGGACGGAATGAATGGAGAGGCGCCGGAGTTAAGGTACGTGCACACACGGCCCAAGTGACATCAATATCGCATGCGAAATCTTATCGGACTGTGGTTGCACGAAGCTTTAGATGAGTAGTCACGGAGTATGCTATTCAAAGTTCAGGTGGTGGTAAAACATACGTAGCCCTATCGCTGATATAGAGCGTGTTCCACCCCTCTACCAATAGTGACTATTAGTTGCTATTTCCGTTCCAGCCTCACGAAAAGTTACTACGCTGACCGTTCCAACCTTCTCAAAATAGTAACTAATAGTAACTATTTGCTTACCACGCTCGGGAGCGTAGTTAGCGTAGTAACTACGCATCTCTGTAATGTTATTGGTCGGATCGCCCCGCGGCCTGATATTTGACCGAAAAAAATAAAAAAGCGTTCCAGCCTAGCGTAGTAACTACGGCGACTAGCGTAGTAACTATGGTAAGTAGGGTGGAACACACTCATAGTAACAAAAGCATAGTTCCGAATACGGAGACCAACAGGGAACCGGAGCAACCGCTAGAACTGAAAAGCACCGCTCCCAAATTGCAACTGTCAAAGTAGGCAACAAGACAATTTACGAACCTCAAAACAGCCTTCATCAATGCTGAATGTTGCACTACTGCCCGTTTGTCTAGGTGTCGCGAACGCCGACCCTCTTCGAATAAACGCAGCACTGTCCTTACTGAAACGCCGCGACCATCGCCTCACAAATCCGCCCGACGGCCGCTCACTTTTCACATGAGTACCGGCATGCAATTCCTGATCGCCCAACCCTCCATTTCCACTGTCAGAAGGTACATCGCACTGACCCCCACTCGCACGCCTAACTCGACCCATTGAGCCGTTGATTGACTTTCCTTTCTGGAACGGCGAGCCGCTACTGGCACACTGCCCCATGATTTCTTTTATCAACAAAGCTGCTACTGATAAGGCCTCTATGTCAATCTCATCTTCCTTTTTACCGGCTTTTTAGAGGATTAGTCGTGGAACATGATCCTTATCATCACTAGCAGGAGCCGCGGATATAGTCTGGTAGAAATTAGTACACCTTCATGAGGGGAGCAGGAATATGTCGAGGTCGGGCGAATCTGAAAAAAGGGGGCTGTCAAGGTTGCAACTGAAGATTATTCTCCTATTTCCAGCCATGTAGCCCACCTCTTTGAATTTACTAAAAAAAATTACTAGTTTTTATTGGGATCCCAAAACGTTAGACGGATACCTATGACATCGCAAAAGTTGTCCGTCCGTCCGTCCGTCCGTCCGTCTGTACGCACGATAACTCTCGAAGGGATTGAGATATTTTGATGAAACTTGGTGGGAGGATCCTTTGGGTCAAAGTACAAGTCAAATTCGAAGAAGGGCTCTGTAGCTCTATATATAAGGGTGGGGGAGGGGTTTCAAATTAAGGGGCAAACAAAATATTTTGAAACAGCTAATGTGATAGTCGATTATGGGGTAAGAAGACATGCTGAACACGACGGTGAAAACCATTTTCTCGCCGGACCAATAGTTCGCCCGGAATCCGGCCAAAACCGGAAAGTTCGTGAAAAGTAAAAGTTTTATTTGAAGTTGATTAGATGTTAGATTTAGGACATGCTGAACACGATGGTGAAAACCATTTTTTGACCGGACAAGTAGTTAGCCCGGAATCCGGCCCAAACCGGAAAATTTCTTCAAAGCAGAAGTTTTATTTGAAGTTGATTAGATGTTCGATTTAGGGGTAAGAAAACATGCTGAACACGATGGTGAAAACCATTTTCTCGCCGGACAAGTAGTTAGCCCGGAATCCGGCCAAAACCGGAAAGTTTGTTAAAAGTAAAACTTTTATTTGAAGTTGATTAGATGTTCGATATAGGGGTAAGAAGACATGCTGAACACGACGGCGAAAACCATTTTCTCGCCGGACAAGTAGTTCGCCCGGAATCCGTCCGAAACCGGAAAATTTGTTAAAAGTAAAATTTGTATTTGAAGTTGATTAGATGATAGATTTACGGGTAAGAAGATACGCTGAATCTGTATATGACAATCATTTTTTACCCGGACATATAGTTCGTCCGGAATCCGGTTGAAACCGGATTTTTTTTATAGGTTAAAGTTTTATTTGAAGTTGATTAGACGTTCTTTATAGGGATAAGGAGATGCGCTGAATTCGTTTCTGAACTATCTTTTTTTGGCTGGACAAGTAGTTCGCTCGGAATTCGGCCGAAAACGGAAATTCGGCAGAAGTAAAGCAGGAAGTTTCGATCAGTATCGTCAAAATAAATATGGCTTATACAGGTATATCTGAACTTAATTTTCTTTTCTCAGATGATTAGCCTGGCGAAGACTGGATCTGGCGTAGAGAAGACGTAGTTGTCTGGGTCAAATATTAAATTTTTGGGATCCCATCGAAACCTTTGGTCTTGTTTACTATTTTCTTTACTGAAGTAAACGTAATTACAGTAACAAAATATATCTGGTGATCAGTTTTTCAGAATTTAACTTAACACAAATATTTCAGCATGCTACGCTACCCAACAAACAAGTAAAAAAATGGTGCACGAAATTTTAATAACATCAGAACTTCGCTCTGAATTTTGATTTGCGTCAAAATCAATACACGGTAAACCTCGGCAAGCAGAGATTATATTATTATTATTATTACTCTTTAATCCAGAAAAAGAAATTCCATATTGACTAGCCTAATAACAAGAAAACAAACGAACACAATAACATAAACATAACGAATGTCACCTATCATTATACCTGAAACATCGAGGCACTACCTTTAGCGTTCAAACGAGACATAACCGATGGGATAGAACTTCGTTCAAAGCCTGCAGTAGTGCAGGGAGAACAGAAGGAGGCTATTTTCTGGGAACTTCCTTAGGCTACCGCCTTTTACGGTCTCATAACGTTCTTTTCAGATTTGTAAGGCTGATTACTTCACAAAAGCAGAAGGTCCAAGGTTTATTTATTCAAATTAACTACATTCGCCCATAAGTTGCTGAGCGCCAACTGCTAAGAACAACTGCTCCAACAAGGCACTTCCGGGAGGACGCGACGCCACTCGCAGAAGTTAAAGCAATCTTTCTCCAAGAAAAGAGAGCAATACATCTTACTTAGAGAGGAGACAGTGACGGAAGAGACCAGAGGCGTCATTTTAACCTTGGGAGGAGGGCAACGGCGTCAACCCGGGCCCCTTTCGCGTTCTTTAACGTATATCTTACATAGATGAGACTGAAAATACTTTGAAAGGAAACAATATTGACGAAGATCTACGTAGCCTAAACAAATCTTTCATCTCCGTGAATTTGGGGTGCAAATTATCATCAACGGGTAATTTGGGGGCACAGGTGGAATCTATGGCTAGTTAGGGGCAGAAGATTTCGTGGTTAGTTTTAAGAAGTGTATTGAGGACTATAGGGCTTAAAGATATTAGACTTCAAAACAGGTTTTGATTCTAAGATAGTTGCTGTTATGCATTATGGTGCTGAAGTGTGGAGTTTGAAAAAGGGATCAAGTTAGATAGAACATATATGAATCGCTTTAAGAGGTTGTGAGGACTAAAAGCGTTTTTCTGTGCTCCCGAAAACAGGTTGTGGGTCGATTGTGGCTCGAAAAGAGCATTTCCGCGGCCTTTTGTGCGGCCCACAAGTGTGTTTCCGCGACCAACAAGATTTTCGTGGCTCGCTTTGTGGCTCAAATTCGACAAACAACTGCCGAGGGGATTAGTTGCATTTTTTATTGTCGATTTTGTGGCTCGATTTCGGAGGGAAATTCAAACTTAGCAGCAAAATAACATCATAACAATAAAATTAAAAACTTTCTCAAGTATGTAGACATAAAACTGAAGATCCTTTTTGCATGGAATGGTATATTAAATTAAATTAAATTTTATTTATAACCCGTCTAGGTAAAGACGGAGTAGGCTATAGTAAAAGATGAAAAAAGAGAGAAACACAACAACAGCAACCAAAGTAATTGATATTCAGTAAACTGGAACATCATGGAGCTCCATGGGTGGTGACAATTTTCCTTCATCCTCTTGATAATCCTCTTGGTAAGGATGAAAGCCTGGGTTTCTATTTACTGAGATTTTTATTTATATATTTAGACATTTGAAATTACCCCCCACAAAATAGACAAAACAGCGTTTTCGCAAGTTTCAACTTGTGGTTTGACTGTGTGGCACACGATCGTGTTTCCACGAAAAAAATTCGGAAGTGTGTGGCCCACAACTCTGTCACAGAAAAACGCCTTAAGGTCTAAGTTTAACAATCTAATTTTAAGGGGTAATTTAGGGTTAGGGTCCCTGCAAAATCGTCGATTAGATAGGATGGTTAAATATTGGGAAAGGCTACTAGATTTACTGGAAAATAGATTAGTTAAGATGGCATTAACAGAAGTGCTAGAGGATAGGAGGAACACTGCATCGAAGAACCAGGTTAAATCAATTTTGGATAACTGTGGTTTGAGTGAATCTTGGAATAATGGGTTACAGAGAGCACTGAAAGTAGGAGCAATAGCTAATCTAGTAAAAGAAAGGTTAGATCGCCAGGAAATACAAAAGTGATAAAGATGAATCACAGTCTCTGACCTGGTCCAAGAGGGTCAAAGAAGTTTGGGGGGGGAGGAATCATAAGTAAAACTGGGGATAGACTGAGGGCAGAGGATAGTAAGTGGACAAAATATTGAGTTCTTGGGAAGTGTTTATTTGAAGTGCTTGTTAATTACTGATGGATTTTTTGAATTGGCTGATTTCTCGGTGAAAGCTTCTGCGCTTTCCCAGGCGGATAATTGCACACACAAGGATTAAATTGTAAATATACACAGTACTCGTAAATAATCACAGATCTGTACATATACACTTTTCACATGCACATTTTATCTTTCGTTATTTTACTTTTAACTGGATGTCGTTCAATCCGCACTGTTCTTCTGGGTTTTCGTTACAAGTTATTATATTGTTTGTTGGTTCTGCATCGTTTTCCTGTTGGTATTGTGGTGAATTTTATGATTTTGTTTTGTTTTTTCACTACTGAGGACGGTTTGCCCTGGGGCCTGGGTCAGGCCTGGGTTTGCCGGAAGGCAACCAAAATTTATTTATCCCTCGCACATCATCTTAGAGGGATAACTAGCTGATCAAGGAAAACTGCATTTTTCTATTTTTGTTTACAATATCGCTAAGCAGCAATCCAACTGCAAATGTACTGTATTCGATGATTTAGCTCCCACTTTAAATGCCGAACTTGTCGTATTATTCACCTAAAGATATTAAACAAATGTGTGTAAGGCAAATTTAGTATTAAAAAAAAAAGGCAACCTAGGCCTGACCTAGGCTACCTTTGAACAGTTGAAGACAAGAGCTGCGTGGCTAGAGATTTAAACTAATTGCCGGAACGCCCGAAACAACATCCAGTCCATAGAGTACAAAAAAGGATTTGTCAGAAAAGTATTAGATACTTAGAGTACGTTCAGACGGGTGGGAAAAACAGGGAAAAACCGATCGGTTTTACGTTTTATCCCATCGGGTTTTGAGCTTGGATTATATTTTCAAGCACGTAAAACCCATCGGTTTTCCCTTGGTACCGATCGGGTTTTTATAATTTTCCGATGCGTCTGAACGCACTCTTAGAAGTTAGAAAGTGTTAGATACCGGATTTGCTGTTCAGCTCGCAAAAATATTTCCTAATGAATGCTAGTCCACTCTCCATAGGTGTAATGAAGGTTTGCTCGGGATTTCTAGAATCACTTTCCAGTGAGCAGAGACAGCGGGAATTCCCTGGGAAATCAATTCCGCGAACTTGTGTCTGAGGGGCGGATTAGTTGGTTTATGTTGAAATAGGCGATAGTGTCAGTTACAGCCTTAATAACTGAGAAAGTACGAGTGGGCAGGAGAAGATGGAATTGTTGGGGTCATATGAATCACATGAAAGAAGGTAGGCTGCCGTTTGATGAATGTTGTTAGACTCCCAAGGTCTACCTGGACGGCTTCTCGAGAAAGAGGCTACAGCTGCAAATTTGAGGCTTGATGAGCTGCGGGAATGGCTCAAGGTCGGTCAATATGGAAGACTAGAGGCGCATTCTCGCCAAGGACTCCACTTGAGGAGTCCCCGCGTTGTTTGTCCCGGGGACTCACTCCCCGTATTCTCGCGAGTCCCCACGGAAGGGGAATACTCCGGTTATCATCACCATCATCAAAAAGGACTCCCTTTCAGATTCGGGGGGGGGGGGAACAATTTCCTGGTGCTTGTGCAATGTTAAAATTAATTAAAAACAATCCGAATGAACAAAACCAAAATTAAAGTGGATCCAGACTAATTTCGTCAACTGCGTAATTTTTTTTTTTTTAACAAAATCCATTTTAGAAGCATTACCCGTGTTCGCGCCGTTTTCTGTACGCGGAGCCAACGTGTATAGTGACTCCCTCTAATCTCGCCGTTCCCTTCGATTCCCCGAGGAGTCCTCGGGGAACGGCAAGAATACACCTTAGGACCTCTGCTGCTGCCTCATGCGCCTGTAGGCGCGAGAAGGACTCAAGTTTAAGTAAGTTCCCGTGCAGCAGCTTCTGGAAAGTCTTTCCGGGAAAATTGCCTCGGTTTCCACAGTAACATCCAAAGGATGACGTTTAATGGCACATTAGACGTATTCTCGCCGTTTCCCCAGAACTCTCCGGGGAATTGAAGGGGGCGGCGGGAATAGAGGGAGTCTGTGAACGCGGACTCTGCGTACGGAAACAACGAGAACACGGGGAATGCTTCCAAAATGGATTTTATTCGAAACAAAATTATGCAGCTGATGAAATTAGCCTGGATCACCTTTATTTTTGGTTTTGTTTATTCTGACTGTTTTTAATTAATTTTACATTGCACAAACACCAGCAAATACTGATTCCCCTCCGAATCTGAAAGGGAGTCCTTTTTGATGATGATGATGATAATCGGAACATTCCCCGTCCGTGAAGACACGCGAGAATACGGGGATGAGAACAAAAACGTGGGGACTCTTCAACTGATCCTCGGGGAACGGCGAGAATAAGCCTATTGAAGCTATCAGTTTCGCGAACATGCGATAATAACGAAACGGCAAGGAAAGAGGGAAATGGGGTGCCGGCGTCTTGGATTCCGTCGGTGGCAGTGCGGGACCACCATAACAGCAGCAACAAAGATATTTCGGTCCTTCTTGGCAATATCCTTGTTAGGCTGCAGCTAGAAGAAAATCTATGGTTTCTTCTAGGTTCTTTGCAAGGTCCTCTTCCGGCTGTAGGTAGAAGAAGTTTTCTTACAGCCTGACGAGGATCCTTGCCATGAAGGGCCGAAATATCGCTGCAGCACATATCCGTTTAGCACCATTTTGCATACATGATTCGCAGTCAGCTCGAGCTGATGGAGTACTTATGTAACAAAGATTTTATTCTCCATTAACTAATAAATGGAACAAAAACAAACGAACCTCTCATTTTTACGATGGCATTCGATGGCTCAGAATGGTACTGGTACGCAGCATTCTAAAACATAACTGACAATTTACTGCTACTGTGGTAGAATCTCAAAAAGCGAAAAAAAATAAGCAAAAACAGATTCCTGGTTCAGCAGGCAGGTCGAAAACGAGGACGGATAAACAAAAATAGAAAAAATAGAAATTCACAAATCGTGGGGTACGTAATGAAGACTTATGGCAGAATTTCGGCTTGTCTACACTAAGAATTTTTGTGGAGACTCGCATGTACGGACGGATCAACCAACGCCGGATGGGTGGGTGTTGGCAAATCAACAACATTTTTTTTTGTATTTGCAACAAGTAAAAACAATGAAAGCAAAGGGAAGCCACGGTAACAGTAGCCTATCTTCAACAACATACTGACATATCACGATCATAGCTGTTCTCTATACTACTAGATTATTGTTAACAATTACACTGGGCTAATTTTCTATTTCAGCGCACGATTTTGGGGTCATCTAAGATTTAAATCATGTACAGTAGAGGAATGCTTATTTGAACACTTCTGTAATGTTTCACTATACCTAGGTTTTGTTTCTTGCTTACAAAATAGTCAAATGAAAAGACAAAATAACAAATGTTGACATCTGCTGACAGCCTGTTTCAGCTTCCTTCTGGCACGAACAATAAAGTTGCGTTTTTTTTTATGTAGTTTCGGCGTAGTTTCACTTAACAGCGTTTTTTTTGGTTAAAAAGTTTTGTTTCACGCCGTTTTATTTGTCCATTCCATCTGCTGTAGTTTCGACCCTGAAACTACGTAGCTCAAACTACGAACTACCTCGCAAGTAGTTTGACTAGTAGTTTGAGTTTCGGAAACAAGAACTCAATAAAAAGCAAGTAAGACAAAACAAGAGCCAAACAACAAACTTTGACGAAAGAAGTGAATAAAAAAATATGCAACTTAGGCTCAAACTGTAATTCTTTCTTATTTGCTGTCGATCTTTAAATATGCTTCTTCTTCCATTGGGGTATGCTATTTAGTTCGACCGCCATCTTTCTAGGGACATTACGCGCCGATTAGCAACAGATGCAAAATTCAGAAGAAGAAACATAAAGAAATTATAAACTTGACATACAGTTTTCGGCAAGTATTTTACACTGTAAGTTTTTCTTCTGCGACCTTCGCAATTAAGCGACGTTCAAATAAGCATACCTCTAGTGTATAAAACACGTGAAGCTAAAGCCCATTCATCTTTACTGGTCTTTCTCCAGAAGTCGGCTACGCAGAAACACTTTCGACCATTGTTTTCTTTATTATCGCTGCCAAGTTCGATTCAGAGCTCGTTTCAACCTCTTCAGAATCCGAACTTTTGGTCGAACTTTGTTCAACAAGTGATTGTGCGTTTATGGCAGAGGAAAAACTCAAATCAGTATACGTCGGCTCGGCCGACTCGTCAGGGGCTACACTTTCTATTTTTGTGAACTCGGAGGGCACCTCACTGTAAGGTATGGCATCCGCGGGCTGACTAACTTGCACCGGAAACTGTATCGCCTGTTCAAAAGGTACACTGTCAAACGGGGTTGCCTCGTAAGGGAAGCCCTGATGCCCCTCAGGAAAGCCAGTGAACGCCGGGGTTTCAAGCACCGCCGAGCTACTGGCCGTTTGAGTATTTTCTGGCTGATACACCGCCGGGTAGGAACTAGCCGCGAATTCGTCACCGGGGAATACGCTAGCTGGCGCAGTCTGTTCCGGCACCTTTTCAAACCCTTTGCTATAACCGTAAAAGTTATAGCCCTGCTCCTGCTGGGAGTGGGGGTACGACTGTCTTGCATCGAAAGGTGGATAGCCGTCAAATACATTCGGCTGTGGTTGATACGCGAATTGCTGCGGGTATGCGATATGGGGGTCGGGGTATGTGCTCTGGTGCCCGCCGTCGTAGGCAAGGTTCCACACTTGGGTGTAGGCTTTCGGTCCTTGGGAGCAGGAAGGCCCAGACTCGACTCGGGCTGCCAAGTGATCCGTCACTGTTTTGAAGCTGGGAAGATCAGCTTTGTATTCCGTTGCGGTCTGACCTGTCGTACTGGCCTTTTCAGACACTTTCACCTCTTTATTATTTTCCATTTCCATTCTCATGAGAGTGTGAATGAAGTGAGTTCGAACACGGACAGGGTTGAATTCGATTCGGCCACTTGGGTTGGCACAACCGTCCCGACTACAGGAGCAGGGGAAGTTTATACGATCCACCTAAAAGACAGTTAAACTATAGGCAAAAAAGGACAACTTTTTCTGACATTTAAATCCAAGCGAACTGAACATGAAGCCTCTTCAGTTTCAATCGTTATAGTAATGAAAGAGAAATAGAAAAACAATATGTATAGTCTATTTTTTATGTAGGTTATACTTAAAAATACGAGGCCTCTCTTTTATGGCGTCCACATAAGGAAGCCAGCAACCTATAATGGCAAGGGTATTACGACTGATAGCTACAAACTGGTCCCCCAGGGGTTACGCACTCCCGGTACCTTGGTGCACACCAAAATCGAGAGTGGTCAACTCCTCGCAGGGGGTGGGGGGACTGGTCACCGCTGCTACCCCTTTCCATGAGCCGGTGATGAGCGGCCTGCACCCGCAATTTCTGTTGGAAATTCCCTCATCTGAAATTCCCTCATATGCAATTAAAACTGAAATCCGCTGGAACTTCCCTAAGAGCTTCCATCGGGAAAAATAACTGTCTAGACTCTTTGAAACCGATGTCTGCATATTTGTAGTAGGCAAGGAGACATCAGTCACCTAGTTAATTTTTGTTTTTCCTGGAAATCGTCCAACACTTTGGCCAAATACGCGCCATCAGAAAGAAAAATCTAACGACCATTTTTTTTGGAATCATAGAGTAGGCCTATACAGGTTAACACATTTGGTTCGGCCCTGTCCGGCTTTTCTCGCGTGTACTATCGGCTATATTAGTAAACCGAGACATGGGCGTCCGAGGACTGGAACTGTGAAAAAAGGAATCGAAAATATGCGGACTACCGATGGCGCTTGTCGCTGAGAATAACAATAGCGGACAAGATTTCACTTATGCTTTCGGCTAACACAAGAGGGAGTGCGCAAGAGAAAGATTTTTCACATACCTGGCACTTTATTCCAGCCTGAGAACAGCTGCACGTCTCTGGGTCACAGTAGGACTTGCAGGCGCAGCCGCACATTTCCCTGGAAGTTCGGATGGTCTTGCATTCATCCTTTTCTAAACATTCAATCCTGCTCACTCCTGACGCGCGGAGCAAAGAGCGCCGCTGCCTCGTCGGTACCGGCTAAAACGGAAAACTAAAATTTAAAGCACAAGAAACGATCTTTTCACGAGGAAATGGCTCAGACTATTACTTTACAAGTAAAATTGACGCTTGTTAGCGCTTTTCAACTCTATCCAGCCTTCCCGCTCTACAACGCGGCAGTTGGACTCAAAGTATTTGAAAACTGAGCGCGCCGTGGTTAAAAAGTGGGAATACCAAGTAAAACAAAAGATAGACCTGATGGCCTAACATGTCTTCCAAAATAGAAAACAAAAATTTTAAGCTTCTCATGTCCTAATGTGGAAAAGAGTCGTCGGTGGACCTTGAAGCTTTCGGCGAAATTTGCCTTATGTGACTGGGAAACTAGGCTCGGTCGAAAAAGCGCTAAAAAGTCGTAGGTACAAAAGGAAACAATGGCGAAAGATGGGGGTTTCAGAAGCCTACAATTACATAAGAGAGCTAGGGATAATATAAAAGATAGAATAATTAAGAGAGGTCCTTATTTCATAGCTGAGAAGTTACTTACGGAATAATTCACCTTACGTCCCACCAATACTGGAAGAAATGCTAAGGACAGGCCCTGGGGTTAAACGGCGATTCTTGAGATTCTCTCGAAAAAGGAAAGCTATTTATTCACATGGAGTCCCCGCCAAGATTTATTTACATTGGCTTATCCATTCCGTCTCCGTTGAAAGCTTAAGACGAGAGATCGATTTGGCTTTATTTTCCCTTAAGGTCCGATTTGCCACTGCGCATAGGGCACGATCTACGCGGCACGAGAGAACAAGCGGAGAATATTGATTCCAGGAAAAATACTGTCGGCGGTTGAATAGGAGTGGAGTAGGAGGATATACAAAGAGAAACGCACCAGATTTCGTGGCGGTTAGGCACGCCCGTAGTAGCAAAGTTTGAAAAGTTCTACACAACTTAACGCATCTACCAAAGGTTTGATATAAACATTAAGCAGGGGGGCGGGGGTAAAGGAGTACCGAAGTACCCGCTCCGTAGGAGCTGAATCATCTTCAGTCTAGTTTTTTTTTCGTCTTTTGGGAGTAGTCAGGCCACCTAAGCAGTGAAAAAACTATAGATCTCGGATCAAAAAGTCAGCGACGATATAAGGATCCTGTCAGGGGGATCCGCGCAAGCTCGATAATGTCTTAAAAAGATCATCTGACCTCCATTTTCGTCCAAACATCAAGACCAACAAGCGCGCAAGCGCTCAGGCGTGAAGTTTGAAAGTATGAATGAATTTATTACGTGCAGCCTATTAAAGGCATTTGCACAGTACATACAGAGTAAACAAGACCAAAGGTTCCGATGGGATCCCAAAAACTGAATATTTGATCCAGACAAATAGTTTTGTCTTCGCGAGATCCAGTGTCCGCTAGACTTTTTGAAGATTTTTACTGTATTTTGTTTTACAGATTGTTATGCTTATCAGATGGGAAGTGTGACATTTTGGTCGCTTCGAGAGTTATCGTGCGTACAGACGGACAAATCCGGTTTCAACCGAATTCCGGACGAACTATATGTCCGGGTGAAAAATGAATGCCATATACAGATTTAGCGTAAAACCTATCATCTAATCAACTTCAAATACAATTTTGCTTTTTAAAAAATTTCCGGTTTTGGCCGGATTCCGGGCGAACTACTTGTCCGAAGAGAAAATGGTTTTCACCATCGTGTTCAGCATGTCTTCTAATCCCTAAATCGAACATCTAATCAACTTCAAATAAAACTTTTGCTTGTAACAAATTTACCGGTTCTGGCCGGATTCCGGGCGAACTACTTGTCCGGCAAGAAAATGGTTTTCACCATCGTGTTCAGCATGTCTTCTTACCCCTAAATCGAACATCTAATCAAATTCAAATAAAACTTTTAGTTTTAACAAACTTTCCGGTTTTGGCCGGATTCCGGGCTAACTACTTGTCCGGCGAGAAAATGGTTTTCACCATCGTGTTCAGCATGTCTTCTTACCCCATAATCGACAATCACATTATCTGTTTCAAAATATTTTGTTTGCCCCTTAACTTGAAACCCCTCCCCCACCCTCAAATATAGAGGTACAAAGCCCATCTACGAACTCGACCTTACTCTTGACCCAAAGAATCCTCACACCAAGTTTCATCAAAATATCTCACTCCCTTCGAGAGTTATCGTGCTTACAGACGGACGGACAGACAGACGGACGGACGGCCGGACGGACGGACGGACAGACGGACAGACGGACAACTTTTGCGATGTCATAGGTATCCGTCACTAACGTTTTGGGATCCCAAAAAGGGAAATGAACGCTTAACAATAAATATAGATGGTACAGCAAAATCCACAACAACAACAAAAGATATATTTCTTCTAGCTTCATAGTTGGGTCCGGGACAAAAAAATTTCTCCATGATTCGGTGATTGCGCATGCGACGCAGGTACAAAAGAAAACGGAGATATTTGAAACAAGAGCTGTAAGCTCATATGGCACTTGCAAGGCTTGGTAAAATGATGAAAGTAGGAATTCGCCAATGCGTGTGTTTGCTGTGATCATTCGTAGGCAAAATCCGACTGTTCTTAAGTGAAAATTGTTAAGTCCCTGATATGCCTGCCAAGTTTCATCGTTCTAGCACATGTCTAAGCGTCTTGTCAGGATCACCGGAATTCCGGAACCCTCCCTCCAACTCCCCCACAGTACTCGGATCCGGTCCGGTCTTGTCAATTAGGTATTTAGGGCTTGTGCTTATTCTTCCCCCAAAGTTTCATCCCGATCCGTCCACTCTGAGTATGTCAAACAATCCCCCCCCCCCCAACTCCCCCCAAAATCACCGGATCCATCCCGGACTTGAAGTGTGACGTCTGAGACACGAGATCTTTCCCAGTATCAAGTTTCATAAAGATCCGGTTCCCCGTTCAAAAGTTATAAATACGTCAACATTCCGGATTCCCCCTCCCTCCATCCCCCCAGGTGGTCGGATCGAGGAAATGACTATTTCCAAGTTAGTTTGGTCGGGTCCCTAATATGCCTGCCAAGTTCCATCGTCCCAGCACATGTGTAAGTATCTTAAGTCGGGATCACCGGAATTGCGGAACCCTCCCTCCAACTCCCGCCACAGTGCTCGGATCCGGTCCGGTCTTGTCAACTGTGTATCTAGGGCTTGTGCTTGTTCTTCCCACCAAGTTTCATCCCGATCCGTCCACTCTGAATTATGTCACATGATTTCCGACTCCCCCCTCCAACTCCCCCCAAAGTCACCGGATCCATTCCGGACTTGAAATGTGACATCTGAGACACGAGGTCTTTCCAAACATCAAGTTTCATTAAGATCCGATTCCCCGTTCAAAAGTTAAAAATACGTCAATATTCCGGGTTTCCCATCCCTCCACTCCCCCCACGGTGGTCGGATCGGGGAAGTGACTATTTCCAAATTAGTTCGGTCGGGTCCCTGATATGCCTGCCAAGTTTCATCGTCCTAGCTCATCTGGAAGTACCGTAACTCGAGATGAGTGGCCTGACAGACCGACCGACCGACAGACCGAAAAGTGATCGGTATATGGCACTTGAGCGAAGCTGCAAGTGCCATAAAAACCAGAACGCATTCGACTGGTGTCTTTTTTCCTGAGAATTGGGTACAAACCAGCGAGGAAAAGCACAGAAGAGGAGCAAAAACTTCTGTAGATTTTTGCTAGACCTCGTCGGTTGTACCTGGCTCTGTTTGGAACGATTTTCAAACAGCCCATCCTCGTCGCATTTGCAATTTTACTGAGGGTTACTGAAACTGAAATTCCGAACCACTTAATTGTGGTTTGGGGTTGCAGAAGGCTGTTTGTTACTTTAAGGGTAGAAGAAGAACCTTTAGGCGGATTAAAACAAAGATATTGACACTTCTCCAGATTAACAGATAACCCGATGTTGCTAAGGTCCTTGAAAAGCAAATTGTTGTAATTGTTTTTATATACCGATCACTTTTCCGTCGGTCGGTCTGTCGGTCCGGTGATCGCGAGTTAGGGTACTTGCAGATGTGCTAGGACAATGAAATTTGGCAGGCGTATCAGGGACCCGACCAAACTAACTTGCAAATAGTCACTTCCCCGATCCGACCATCGTGGAGGGAGTAGAGGGCGCGGGAATCCTGAGAATTTAGTAGTTTTTGTAAAACCCCTACCCCTTTCTTCACACTAGAGCTCTGCGCGTGGCGTGGCGTCACTCTTTGCATCGGATCACTCTGTTAGCATCGGAAAGAGCTAGTGCATTCGAGGGTCAAAGGGGTTTGTATATGTGGTTCAGTGCGGGGGAATATGGAAAATTGAGTGTTGTGTAACTTTCGAACGGGTGATCGGATTGGGACGAAACTTAATACTTGAATGAATGACATATCTCTGATGTTCCATTTGAAGTCCGAACCGGATTCGACAGCTATGGGGGAGTTGGGGGGGGGGGGAAGACCGGAAATCTCGAGAAACGGTTATAATGGAGGGATCGGAGTAAAACATGCTGGGAAGAACAAGAATCTGCTCCAGATAAATCGTTTACACGTTTGGACTGGACCCGGACACTTGGGGGGGGGGGTGGAGGGGAGTTTCCCGGAATTCTGGTGATGACGGTTTTTAGTGGAGCGTTCCTTGGAACAATCCACTCTTGCGAGCGCTCTAGCAGCTTTCGGTTTTCGGTTTTCGGTTTTCACCATATTTTGTGGAGCTCATAACTCGTGAACCAGTGCAAGTATCAAGTTCAAACTTGGTACACTTGTGGGTGTTGGGGTCTAGTTGTGCCTTTTGGGGGTCCCACCCCCCACACCCACCCGGTTCAGGGGCAAATGGGCCCAGATTGCCCAGTGAATAATGTTCATAACTTGACCAGAGTTGGAAATAAGACAATGAAATTCCTTGTACTTGTAGATCCTAGGACTGGTAAATTACTTTTAAAGTCGCACCTCCCCCACCCATCCCATTCATGGGCAACTGGGCCCAGATTGCCCAGGAGTAAAGTTCATTACCAGGGACAAGAATCAACAGGTATCAAGTTGAAACTTGGTAGGTTAGCGAGCATTGGGGTCTCTTTTTCCTTTTTGCGGGTCCCAAACCCCACCCCCACTTGGTTCAAAAGCAATTGGGCCCAGATTGCCCATTTTTCAATGTTTTTAACTTGACAATAACTGTAGATAGGGCGATGAAATTCCTTTGTGCTTTTGGATCATAGGGCTGGGGATTTCTATGTGGAGTTAACCCCCCACCCCCACCCTCCCCGTTCGTGGGCAAGTGGGCCCAATTTGCCCATTAGTTAAGTTTTTGACCCGTGACTGGAATCAAACTGTAAGGTAGTGTCGTTGAGGATATTTAGGTCTAGATCTGTAATTTGATGGGTCCTCCCCCCACCCACCCTCGCGTAATGGGCAACTGGGCCCAGATTTTCCATGAGTTACTTTCGTCTATGACATGTCTCGAATGCAAGGCTTGTGTACTTGTGGATATTTATGTATAGATACGGGTTTTGGTGCAACAAATAAGACTATGCGGCTACGTCAAAGCTCATGAGCAAGTGGGCCCAACTTGCCCATGAAAAAAGTTTTTGACCCGGTGACTGGAATAAAACTCTAAGCTGGCATACTTGAGGAAATAGAGATGTAAATACGCATTTTGGTGGATCCCCCCTCCCTCCCGTTCATGGGAAGCTGGGACCAGATTTCCCATGAGTTTAGGTCGTTCGTCTATGACAGGTCTTAGGTTCAACTCTTGTATATTTGGGGAGATATATCTATGGAAGTTGTGTATCTGAACTCTGCACATGAAGAGAGGATTTTGGTGTATCAGCAAAAATAAGACGACGCGACGGTCTTCGACCTTTAATGAACAGTTGGAAACCTGACACTTTTGTCATATGATATGCCGTTCTTAATGAATTGTGACAAAGGGGGTATTAGGCTGCTACGATTTGGTTTATTGCAGTAGTTTATTACCTTGATAATGGAAAAGAGGTTTAAAGGGTCGGAATGTCTAGTAGACAATTCAGTTTTGGACCATCCAGTGTTCGTGCAAGATCTGGAACATTTCTTTGGATGTATACAGGCGGTTTGTTCGAAGAGGTATGATTACAAATTAGGTTATTTCAGTACTTGTTTGGTTATTGGGGATGTGAAATGTATTGGTTCTAACGCTGTTTGTATACAAAATGTGATCAACATTTTACTTTCACACTCCACGTCTGAGCGCTTGCGCACTTGTTGGGATTTTCACGACGAAACTTGGGAGGCGTATCAGGGACCCGATCAAACAGACTTGTAAATAAAAATCCACTCGATCCGATAGTCGTGGGGGGGATCGGAGGAAGGGGGAATCCGGAATATTTAGCCATGCGTAACTTTGGAACGGGTGATCGGATTCGAGTGAAATTTAATAACTGAACAGAGGGCGTGCCTGTGGTGATCTTTCTCGTGTCCGGACCGGATCCGACAACAATTCGGGGGGGGGGGGGGAATACGTGACCGGATCGGACTGGAGAGATCGGGATGGAGCTTTGTGGGAATAACAAACAAGTCCAAAACCGAACCGGATTGGCTCCGGCGACTGTGGGGGGAGTTTGAGAGGCGGGTCCGGAATTCCGGTGATCGCGAGTTAAGGTACTTCCAGATGTGCTAGGACGATGAAATTTGGCTGGAATATTAGAAATTCGACAAGATTGGCTTAGAAATCGCCACTTTTCAAATCCGACCATTCCTTAAAGTACCAATCATGACCACAAATTAGGAAAAATACTTTTAAGCAAAATATGCATTTCCATGATCCCCATGAGCCCATGATCATTTTTGCCTCAAGGGCTTTGCTTACAAATGAAGTTCTAGCTCCCCTAAAGTGTGCATCGTAACCGCAAGGTCGAAAAGTACTTTCTATCAAACGATACATCTCAACCCATGATCATTTGTGCCACAAGGGTTTTGCAAAAAAAAAAAAAAAAAAAATTCTAGCACCCTTAAAGTGCGCATTTTACCCGCATTAGTGGAAAAAAATACTTTTGATCATACGTATATATCAATGATCCCTAAGAGCCTGCTATCGTTTTTGCCTCAAGGGTCTTCCTTACAGATGAATTTCTAGTGCCTTTAAAGTGCGCATCATTACAGCCAAGTTCTACGATAAAATACTTTTTCTCTAGCTCCCTTAAAGTGCGCATCTGAATCGCACAGTCGAAAACTACTTTTGATCAAATAATACATCTCAACCCATTCAAGTGCCATATGAGCTTACAGCTCTTGTTTAAATCTGCTGATCAAAAGTATGTCGTCAGCGTAAGCAATATAACTGATTCCAAAACCTTGAACAAAATAAGTAGGTGTTAGGTTATTTAAACAATCTGCTATTGCGCATTTAAAAATGTGTGGGGATGACACACGGCCTTGCGGGACACCTTTTCTAACAGATATAGGATCACTGAGATTACCTTCCCATTGATAAGAAATCTCGAGTTCGAGTACCAGAAGTGTAGAGCCTTTACTACAGCCCTGTTAACACCGTTTCGACATAATGAAAATAAGGCTTGATTGTGATTGACATTGTCAAAAGCTACGGCTATGTCGACCGCACACAAGTGAATAGTTTCTTTCTTCAATGTGGCTGTTTTAAAATTTTGACAAGTGTTTTGTGGGCATGGGACGAACCAATACCTTTGCTGAAGCCAAACTGAAATTCCCCAGAATTGCATTTCGACACAATGTGTTCCGTGATGACATTCTCAAAAATTTTGCTCATGATCCAAGACACTGTGATGGGTCGATATGAACTACACTCGTTGGAGTTGAATCGACTTAAGTTAGATTTGTCCCTTCATGTAGCACAGTATCGCGTAATTATAATTTGACACCAACAACTGAGCTCTCGGACTCAAGAGTCTCTAAACACAATTTTGTCCATCTTTTTACTTTCAGTTTTGTTTGCTAAAAATAGCCTACTGCAAAGTTTGTTTCATGAACTTAAGGTTTAACCTCAGTCAATCGTGAACATTAATGCACCTACCAATGACAGATCCCACTGAAATTTACGACCAATCCGAGGACCAACCTTCACAGGACCACAGAACACCTGTGAAGCCAGATTGCACGGTGCAGCTTATTTTAGGAACAGCACAGCCCACCTGTTCTGAAGCCTCTTAGCCACTCCAGGACTATGCTGGGGGAGATACAGGAAGGGTAGATAAGACGAGCGTGTCTGGTGAAAGCAAAGAATCAATAGCTTCGTCCCCGGTTCTTTACTATGCTATTTTCCGCCCTGAGCTTCTAATACATGTTATGACATGACGAAGCTCGTCTCCTTAGCAATCGCTAATGACGCCTATTTCTGTCACCGAACATTACCGCGTGATCCGACGTAACCATCTGCAGTTTCCCGCATTCGCTCACTCCCTTCAATGACTTGCTGGCTTTCTACTAATAGAAATTAGGACTAGAGATAACTAGGACAAAACCAAGATTATGGTCGTGGACCAATCCTCTGGCACCGCCAATCCTCTTTTGGCCCTGGACCAGACAACTACTGTTGACGTGGTTCAGGAGTTCACGTACTTGGGCTCTGTCATTACTGAAGACGGCGCGCTTCTCCCCGAACTACAAGCAAGAATAGCCAAGGCATCCGCTGCCATGAGGAGGTTAAATCGTCACCTCTGGCGGAAACCAAGTATTAGTCGGAACACGAAGCTGCGAATCTTCAACGCCCTGGTCGGGTCTGTAATTCTTCATGGAACAGCGACCTGGCCGGCTACAATCAGAGCTCTCAAGACCATAGACGTGTTCTAGACGAAAAGCCTTAGGATGATAGAAGGCCTGAGAATGTTCGACTTCGTCAGCAACGGGAAGTTACTGCAGAAACGCAGCAGACATTATTTTCCGTCCAAATAGCGCTGCGTACGGTACGATGGTACGGCCACCTCCTCAGAACGCCATCCCACCTACCTGCGAAAATCGTGCTGGATTTCAACCCCGCAGAAGCTGGCTGGAAACGACCCTGCGGCAGACCGAAACATCAATGGTCCGATAGTCTTTGATGAGGCTGACATCAACTCTCTACGCTGAGCGACGCCCAGCAGGAGACATAAGTCAAGTACGTCAAGTTTATACTAGTAAGAGCTATTACCTTATAAGACCCTTTACAGGAAGATGTTCAAGAAAGTAAATGAGGATGTGCAACCCCTTCACCACTGCCAGATGCGGTTCACACCTACTAACGAAGAACTAAGGCATCGCCTTTCAACATTCATCAAGTTTCCCTGGAACCGGATCCCTCGTTCGCAACTTACGCGAGTCACGAGATATCCCCTCAACCCCCCACGGATGATCGGATCCGGGCAAGGAGCATTTCTCCTGAACGATAGGGTCGAGTCCTTTACACACGAGCCAAGGGCAATGTCCGATCTTACGCGGACTAGCAAAAGTTGGACAGAGCAAAAGACATTACGACCGCTACCAAGGCTGTATCCAGGGTTAGGGGGTTCGAACCCCCCCCCCCCCCCGAAACCAACAAAAGTAATAGTTTTTTGTAGGTTTTAACCTCTGATCTATGTATTTTTTGTACTTTTTGGTCCGACCCGTGGGCACCCCCCCCCCCAAAATAAATTTCGCAGGCGAACCCCCCCCCCCCCCCCCGAAATAAATTCCTGGATACGGGCCTGACCGCTACACAGCACTTGAGGCGAAGTCTGACAAAAAAAAAAATTGCAACCGTCGACCAAAGCCGAAAGCGACCAGCAGCTCACGATCTTATGACCAACAACAAGCATCTTGATGACTGGCAAGAATAAACGCAAACAAATGCCCAAGGTTTCCTGAAAGTTTGTCAGGTCTGCAACTGTGCGGGACGTAATCTTCTAACGTCATATCGAATAATACACGATTTGAAAAGCAGAAGGACTTTACAAGCACCTTAGACGAGGATATTAACTTCCTTTGTGCTTTAGCGAGGTGACCTGGCACTCAAGAAAAAAATAGACGAGACTCACCTGTAGAAAATAGAAGCTGTCAAGATCCTCGTCCGATAGGTCACTCGGATTTTCTTCCGGTTCGCCGCAGCTGTCCGACTCGTTTTCACTTCCCGCTCCCCCGCCATGTCTCATCTGACCTCGAAGATTCGCAATCAGGTCGCGGTGCGTCTTCTTTTGCTCGGCAAAGTGCTCGGCGATAGAAAACTGCTGAACGTGTGAATGGGAAGACGACATTCCGAGAGTTGAGCCTCCCTAAGGAAACAAAGAAAGGTGTGATGACATAAGTTTAGAAAATACGGTTCCATGAGTCAGCAACTGACTTAAGAAAAAAGTTTTTCGGTTGAAAGCTATCTTGAGCTGAAAGTTTCTATGTGTGGGTTGGGTCGATATTGCTTCCTGGTATCCTGAATCTACGAGCCCGAACTTCATCGTGCAAGTTTGTAAATATGTAATTAAAGTGTTGAGACTTAGGACAGAAACTTTACTTTAGATGAGTAAGGTGCAACAGTTTACTTTTGTGGCGTATCCGTAGCGAAAAAAGTGCCGGGATTCAGGAGAAGGTCCCGGATTCCGGAAAAAAACGCGGAATTCCGGGTTGTTTCTACGGAATTTCGTGAGTGCTCAAGGATTCCGGGGCCGACACTCGGAAATCACGCACCGAGCCAGGAATTCCTGACCATCTGCTTGGTACCTTCTCTTTAATCTTGTATGGCCTTTCGGCTGAATAGACAAACGTTACTATTGTTATGACCAAGAATTGGTAATAACCCTCAGAAGACTATTTAATGATCATAATGATGAGAAGCAACGTTACTGCACGTACCAGTCGGATCTTCCCAAAATCAACGCGTCCACCCAGCCAGAATGGGAAAGTGTCTGCGCATCGGCTTATCTGAGAGATGACTGTCCTAAGTGCCTCTGGAAGTGCAGGAACTGTTGCCACTTATCTCTGACGGAACCTGTGACATTCGGCCGCAAAAACTGTGACATTCTGGCGCCCACAAAACTCGGTTATTTTTTCAGTTTCAACGAAAAACTCTTTGATTCTAAGGTTCCAATTTCCTCTTATAAGGGGAGCTAATAATCATAAAAAACAAAAATCCTTTTGCCAAAAAAGTTTGCCTTGAAATTGGCCGAAATGTTTTGATATCGCTGAATCTGCGACATTTTTGGAATACGTGCGATTTCCTGTGGAGAATTTTTCACAGCGTGAATCTGGGGAGACGTCGAAAACCTGTGACAAATCGCAGAATTCTGCGACCAGTGACAACAGCGGGTGCAGGGGGAACTAAGGTTTAAGGTCTTATCATGTTTTATCCTCCGTGCGCTACAGTAAACCGGCAGCAAATTTCCAAAGGAATTAAATTAAAGTCACGCAGAAGCGAGCTCTTAAGCCCAATTCACACACGCAAATTTCGCCACGCCTGACGATATTCGTCACACCAGCGTTGAAAAAAGGCTTCGTCAGGCTTCGGCTCCGAGCCGAAAAAATTCGCAACGTCAGGCAAATGATTTCACGCCCTCTGTGTGAATTCCGCCTTACGCTTGAAGCTGAATACTCCTTATTCCTTAAAACTTACATGACACGAGAGATTATTAAAGTTTAACTGAAAAGCCAACTTATCTGTGTGTCATTTAATTGGAAACACTGGATTATTTGGATTCTGCAAAGGTATTTTTTTTCCACTATCTGCTCTAGTTATGAGGCTCAGAATATCTCCGGCCGTCCCGACAGCGTAAATGACGCGGGAAATTTTAATCTCAACACAAATGCGGCTTTTCAGTGGGCAGTGGTGACATTGGTGAAGATTGCTTAGTGCCTGAACAAATCACAAATCTTTCTCGTAAAGCATACCACAGAAATTCGGCTCCATAAATCGCAAGGAAATTCCACTATTTGAAAATCGATTATTCGCGAACAGCGGAACAACGAAGTAACGCATTTTCAGCGGGTCTTCAAGCCAATATAAGTGAATAAGTGATGTACAACTAGACTGTCCTATCCCAGCCCTTTTCGGTTAAACTTTAAATCCTGCTTTATAAATGCAAAAAGACTTTAGTCCGGGATCCAGGCACCTCTATCGTTCAAGGGGGGTAGCAGGAGTGCTGCAGAAGGTTTGAAGAACTTTTCTAGACCTATAGAGACCAACTCTATATAAACAATTTTCCTAGCAGGACCGCATAAGCTTAATCAGACAAACTATACATATTCTGAATCCTCATTCTATAGTCTATCGAATGCTGTATTTCTTATTTTTTTTAAACTTACACATTTTTCTTAGAAACGTCTTAGAAACCGAGAAAAAGTGAAATCTGTTTAACTTTTTTAACTAAATTGTCATTTTTCTCGGAAAAACCTCCAGCAAACTACATATTTTTATTATCTCATTGGAAAGATAAGCTTCTTACCAATCGTTTGAGCTATTAAAAATTCAAAAACGTTTGATTTTAAGAATGTCTGGATTTTTTTAAAGCAGAGTATCCACGTTTTCATCAATGAGTGACGGTAGAAATTTTAAAGGAAATATATTAGTCTGACGGTCCGTTTATGGTTAGTTTTTTACGTAGAATTTAACTATGACATAATTTTCTCTCTCGGGATTCATACTGGTCATATAGGCTATATAGCATAAAGACTGAGTAGCCTATAATGAACAAACCCGTCATATCTCTCAAAATATATATTATTAATAAATATATTAGTTTGACGATAAGTTAAGGGTTACTTTTTGACATGGAGTCCAATCATGACTTCAGTTTTTTCCTTACCATACTTATAGGTCATGTAGGCTATATAGCCTATAGGCTGAATAGCCTATAAATCCTATAAAGATTTTTTTTTGAAAATATAAGTTTTGAATAATCTTTACAGACCTGCTTTTTGAGCCGAGAACGTAAATCGCGTCGGATAAGACAGCATCTGTGACATTTTGGCCTATGAGGGTAAATTAGGACTATAAAGACCAGCCCAATGAATATATTCTAGACAAAATTTAACATCCTGTATCCCCTGCAGGCTAAAGTGATGCGTTTTCTACATAAAAATTATGTTAGGTATCTTGTCGCCAACGTAATGCCACGCTTGCCCTTTGATGGGCCGGACGCTGACGAAATCTTGCTTGACGAAAATCTTGGCCGGACGCTGTTCTCAACTATTGACCCGCACTCACCCGCTTGCAACGGAGTTTTCTTTCACGACCAAACTAGATTGCTCTTCGTGGCAACCACCAAGCGACACCATGTCTCCTTTCATTCATGGCGTTCATGCACAACTGGCTTAGTCATCAAGGCTAGCTATTGGGTCTCCCATAGTCTCTGACCCTTCCTAAAGGCTACAATCGGTTCGAGGTCCGTGTTGACCGTCAGAATTGATGTCTTTTGAATATCCCTTAGTCTCTGACCCTTCCTAAAGGCTACACTCGGTTCGAGGCCCGTGTTCGCCATAGAACCAATGTCTTCCGTTTGTACCCCTGTCCGCTTCTTCCACCCTTTGGGCCGGGGAGGTTGCGGCGCAATCTGGACAGAGCAACTTCAGGTCATCGGAACACGTGCATGAACTGGTTTAGTCCTCTGGTTCTGACCGGGTTCGACAAAGCAGTCGGTGTGATCTGCCATTGTTATCATTTCCTCATTACCTGTAATTCTCAGGTTTAATTTTCAGTATGGATCGCAGGCATCTTTGGTATAATAGAACAAGGTGATTTTGCGTGCTTCTGCGGTTTTCATCGACGAAGTTTGCGGGACATTTATAAGTTTCTACAAGACAGGACCTTCGTAGTCTAGGGCAGCATTCAGTGTGTTCTGTGCCCTTTTGACTTAATCGGCGATCATTCTGTTTCTGGGGAAAACGATGGAAAGTCATAGACTTCCACCAGTAGCAGACTTCCACCCCAGGTGCTTATCCATGATCCTTTAGAACCGAATCAGTGACGAACTTGAAAAGAGCTAGCAAGAGGATGAAACCTTGGCAAACGCCTCCTTTTGTCAAGAACTGGGTTGACTGCTCTGTTTCACCTCCCACTAGAGCCTCCGTCTGGTCATAGAATACCTGAACAATGCGGATTATCTTGGGACCCTGTCTATCCTGCATTTCCAGCTAGTTGTGTCTTTCTTTACTGAGTCGAATGCAAGAACAAAGTCAACGCAGAATTTCGTGGTTTCCTGTTGATGCTTGAACGATTGATGGCTTCACATCCGTGCTGCCAATGCTCAAGTATGCGGCAGAGAGAGAAGAGCCGTGCAGCACACGCTCGTTGTCAAGCCCGCTTTGGTTAGATCTTGTGCGTCTGTCCCTTCATTCTCTCGAGCTTTGCAGTAGCAGGATAGTTGTGGAGACTTAATCTGCACGTATTATTAGACAAATTCTAGTATAATTTTTACAATCACCCTTGTCACCTTTTCTATTGGGAGAGGGGGGCTATGATGGACTTGCGCCAGTCTTCGGGGACGCGTTCCATATGCAAACGATGATGTTGTGGAGGTACAGCTGGACAGGCAATTCTAACGGTTCGTCTGTTGATGCATTACCATTGTGTGATAGGGATAGTCATAGATTTCCTTTACATTGAGCGGACTGATGACTGGAGTGTTTTAATAATAATAATACAAAGCAAAAGAAAAGGCTTTCGCTCTCTTGTTCCTCTGGTAACGTCAGCAACTATGTTGCGACCTTCCCGTTCTTGTTTCTGTAGGCCCTTATTGTAACGCATACGGAGCAGTCGTCACGGCTTAAAAGTTAGAGCAAGCAGATTTATACGTGAAACGCGACTAACTTATGAGATGCTGGAACTGATGACAAACCTGGATTCAGCCCAAAAAACTGACCTGTGGGCGTGCGAAAACTTAGTTTTCCGAAAATTTGTTCATTATAGGCTACTGGTCCTTTATGGTATATAGTTCATATGACCTATAGCCTACTATCTTACAAGATAAACTAGTGAAATAACCAGATTCCACGTCAAAACCAACGCTGAACCTAGCGTCGAACCAATACATTTAGTATAAAGTTTCTACTGCACCTCATAGTAAAAAATTTGGATTTCCTGCTTACAGAAATTTCAGAAATCCTAAAAATTTTTGTTTAGTTTTAATACCTCAAACGATTGAGAAAGAGCTTCTATTTTTAGTACAGTAATAATAACAACAAAAAAAAACAACAGTTTTCTGGAAATTTTTCCAATAAAAATGTCAATTTATTTGAGAGATCTGACGGGTTTGTTCATTGTAGGTTATTTAGCCTATATGTTATATAGCCTATATGACCTATATGCGTCCCGAGAAAGAAACTTATGTCATAATTAGATTCTAGTACTACATTAGATTCTAGATTCTAGTACTCCTCTAATAAGTAAATTTAGTGTAGAATGATTTCATTGAGCTGGTCTTTAGAGGCCTAAATTCCCCTTATAGGCCAAAATGTCGGTTACCTACACAGGTAACACAGGTGCTGTATTATCCGACGCGATTTTCGTTCTTGGCTCAAAAAGCAGGTCTATAAAGATTATTCAGCTGTGTTTTCAAAACAAAAATATCATTATAGGATTTATAGGCTATTCAGCCTATAGGCTATATAGCCTACATGACCTATACACATGCAAAGGGAAAAACTACTGTCATAATTGGATTCCACGCCAAAAACTAACCCTAAACTTACCGTCAAACGAATATATTTCCTTTAAAATTTCTACCGGCACTCACTGATGAAAACGTGGATGCTCTGCTTTAAAAAAATCTTGATATTCTTAAAACCGACTGGTTTTTAAGTTTTAATAGCTCAAACGATTGGCAAGGAGCTTATCTTTCTAACTGAATAATAAAACTATGTAGTTTGCTGGAAGTTTTTCCGAGATAAATGACAATATTAAAAAAGTTAAATAATTTTCGCTTTTTCTTGGTTTCTAAGACGTTTATAAGAAAAATACGTGAGTTAAAAAAAAAAAAATACACCATTCGATAGACGATAAAAAGAGGATTCAGAATATGTATATTTTGTTTGATTTAGCTTATGCGGTCCTGCTAGGAAAATTGTTTTTATAGTGTTGGTCTTTATAGGCCTAATCTGCCTTTATAGGCTAAAAAGTCGGTGACGTACATCGGTGCGGAGTGGTTCGGTAAGATTTTCGTCCTCAGCACAAAAAGTTGTCCCAGAAAAGTTCTTCAAACCTTCTGCAGCTCGTTTGCTACCCCCCCCCCCCCCCCCCGTTTTTGAACGATATCGCGGTCTGGATGACTATTTTTTAAACTATTCACGATTCCGCGAAACTGCAATATCGCAATTTCTTATCAGTCAGTTCGCCTTTTCTGTCAGTTCGCCAAAACAATACCGGCGGGGGGGGGGGAATATTTGTATGTAATGTAATGTATACTAGTGTAGCCTACAGGTCCACGTATGAAACTTAGAGATATGAACAATATGTGAATTCTTAATGGAAATAGTGAACAGTGAAACACAGATAGACGTTGTACGTGTCGTGTAAGGGTGTTACGACCAACACCTGTAAACGCAAAGATCACAAAGAAGAAAAGGCGAGGATAAGTCCCATGAATCGTTGAGGCCGCTGGAATGTCGTAGAGGCTTTGACGGACCAGTCGTACCTATAGCCTACTACTAGTTCACAGGTACCCTAAACCCATCCAGCATTTGCATTTCATTTTTGTTCACACTAACAGTAACGGCACAGCAGAGATTTTGCAACTGCCATGTTTAACCATTCTCGAATATGGTCAAGGATCCCATTGGCCAGAAATACCGGTTATGCTGATTTTTCTGTGTTCCTGATTAAAGAAAAGGGGTACGAGCGCGGCAGAAAACAGCCGATGTGTATACTAATTTTCTGAAAGCGAAGTATGGTTTAAAAGGGGTTTGACATGTCTGTAGACTGGACCACAAACTGTAGCCTATCTACTGCGACTTGTGCTTTAAGTAAAATACTACCTGACGAAAATTTTGTAAGTTCATCTGATGAAATCTTCGTCATCTCTGATTACGTCTTTGGCGGACCTGCTCACCCCTACAACGCCAGGGCCAATCGGCGGCGGAACTACTAAGAGAAGATCTACGAGCATGTCTGACCTGCAGATACCATGGTACCGTATCTGATATACGGTCTAAAGTCGTTTTTGCAGTTATCGTGGTATCTAATACTACGGTCAAAAGGCGTTTTTGCGGTTGTCGTGGTATCTGGCCAGTTACCGTGGTAACAGATATTCAGATATCACGGTCCGACCGTAGTATCTGGTCGTGGTATCTGAAAAGTCATCTAACTTTCATCAAATTTTGTCAAATTGGTGAGAAAGAAGTTCAGCACTTGGTGATGTAACTGGATCAGTTTTTCTTTTGGGTTGACTTCGAAAAGTGCAATTTCGGTAATAGTCGTTTGTGCAGTGGACCGTATTTCAGATACACAGTAACTGCAAAAACGACTAATTGCAGATCCAGTTACCGTGGTAACAGATACCATGGTATCTGCAAAAACGCAACTATTATGTCCGTAAAATAGCTCAGAAACAATCCTGACGATGACAATTACCTGGGATGGCACGCACGTAAAACCCTGCATACGGGGGAAGTAGTACACAGTCACTCCATTGAACTGCAGCTTCCTTTTCCTCTTCGCCCCAGATGCACCACTCGAACCACTACTGCAACTGTCTGTCTCGCTTATCCTCCGTTTCAAGTTGCCCTTTCTCGACACAGCAACAACAGTCTGCCCATTGTCCAAGTCCTCAACAATCGCCGTTGAACTTGTGCTACTCAAACAGCATTCTTCAGTTGTGCTCGATAACTCTCCATCCTCTCTGGGTCCTCTTTCAGTGCAAGCGGTTGATGTGTTTGCTTTTTCTTGACATAAGTGTTCATCAGTTGGAAAGATTTCAACGTTCTCGCCTGACAGAGTATCATCAGCACTGGTGTTTACATTGATTATCTTACTTCCAGAATCGCTAGAAGGGTCCATCGGGGTTGATACATTTTCATTATTTTGCTCACTATTGTCCGATTCTGAAGCCTCGGACGATACTGGGTCCTTGCGCTCAACTGTCAACTTTTCGATACTGGCAAGTCCCTCATTCTCAACATGTGGCACCTCAGATTCCTTCACGTCAAACTCGCTCTTTTCTAAAGAATGTTCATCTGGACCAACCAAAGCATTTTCTTCCATTTGTCTACTGGGAATTTGTGGGTTCTTGAGTTCCACCGACTTGCTGCCACATTGATCCTCAATTGATGAGGACACACTTTCATTGTCAAGCGAGTTCGGTTTGCCCCCGTTCATATTCGGCGAGCCTTCAACTCTTGTTTGTCTTTTTTGCACAAGCTCGTCACTCACTTCACTATTTGCCCCGTTCAGCGGGTCTGTCTCCAGATCACTGGAGACCCATCTATTCCTGGAGACTTCACTCTGGAGCTCGGGAGTACAATTGTTTCCAGGCTCTAGAGTCTCCAAAGAGGCTTTTGAGGAGCACGTGGCCTCGTTGTGACTTTCATTCACTGACATTTTCTTTCTTTTAATGACCTGACTTGAGGTCTACATCTAGTTTTCATTCAGGCCAAACGGAAACTGACGTTCGGGTTCTGCAAAAAAAAAGACGTAAAGCCGGTTTAGCGTCTGGTTTTCTACCTGTCATCCATAGGCCTACCCCATTGACTGCAGTTGAATTTCAAGCTTCCTTTTTTTTTTAATCAATACCATTCACTGCAGCGATGAACCTAAAAAAGTGAATGAAAATATATTGATAAATTACTGACGGTTAGAATGTATCTTGCCCTCTCTCCCCCACCATGAGAAACTACCAGCCATTCAAAGGCATACCACACTGAACACGGTTGAATTCAGTTAAGTTCAGTTTAACTTTTTTAAATTCATAATAAATGAACAAAATACAGTTTCGACCCCTACAAAGCTCCATGGCCCGTTACCAGGGCCGTATCTAGGGGTGTTAGGGGGTTCGAACCCCCTCCGAAATAATGCAAAAATAATTGTTTTTATATAGGCTTGAACTTCTGATCCATATCTATTTTGAACTTTTTGGTATGGACTAGGTCCGACCCACGGGTAAAACCCCCTCCGAGATAAATTCCTGGATACGGGCCTGCCCGTTACATAGGGGTTAATACCAAAACAATCAACAAATAAAGTTCACTAAAATAATCAACAAGAGCTGCGTTCGTTGTCCGGTGACCACCGGTGCTTCTTATAACGCGTTTTTGCATCCACCGGTGACTACTCACCAGACTTATAACCCGTTTTTGAACTAACCGGTGTCCGGTTTTACCTCACCGGTGCGGACTAACCAGAACCTGCTCGGGAGTCCGGCTTTGCCGAGGAGTTAGCAAGTTTTCATCAACTCACCGGTGAACCAAAAAACGCGTTATATAAGACGAACCGGACACCAGAGACAGCCCGGAGTGCAACAAACGCAGCTAAGTTAAAGTTTGCAAGAAAATGTTCCCACAAAGACGGGAAACATAAATGAAAGAGTTTCTCAGCTGAGCCTTTTAAAGGAGAAAACTATAGACAATCAAGAACGATCACCCCGTACAACGGTGCTGCGTCAAACCGGACTGATGGTCGAAGTTCGAAAGGAAATTTCGAAATTAGTAAGAAAATTGCTAGCGAATCCTCAAACTCAATAAACCCACATCTATTCACCATCGGGTATCGAGGAATACATCAATTTCTTCCATTAGAAACATATGTTGTGTCAATGAATTATATGCTAGTGGACCGCGTGAATCCAGCCACGACACCATCTATTATAAGAGCTATTACGCTAATGCCCATTAGGTGGCATTACGCAGAACTGTCCATTCACCAATTCAGTTACAATTTTATAGCAGCATTCGTTTCAGACCGATTATCTTGGAGCATTTTTGCTACGTGTATTAGTTATATTTTCTTAAATGCATTTTTGCAAATGTTTCGCATGTCTCCTGATTTTCCTAAATGAAGCCTACTTGACGACCTCTTCTAGCTTTAATATTTTGGCTGAATAAACTGATACTACAGATCTATTACTACTGTAATGCAGCTGCCAAGGATTGTGGCATAAATGGCTTTGCTTCCGTTTCGAACGTTTTAACATTCATGCGATTCAGTCGTACGTCGGAAAACCAAAGAAAAGTCGGTTTGTAATCAATCAAATCAATCAATATAAGGCAGCCGTGTGAACCGGTGTTTGCTCTGGCTTTCTTCCTCTGCTGTGGCCTACCTCAAAACAACACTTCTTCAGTAGCACGTAACAAGTACTCACTTAACACATGCAAATGCACTTGGAACAAGGAGGAATAACTTGAGTCTCTTCAGGCGAAGAGAGGCAACTGCCGGAGCGGGGAGTCCCGGGAAACTTGTCTCCTCGAACAGACTTGCTAGTGGAGCAAGGCACAATACTGGAAAGTATTGACCACGCTGTAATCGGGCTAGCCAATGAGAGCAAAGGTTTCCAACCGATGAGAGGACAAGAGGTGAGACATGCAGATTGGTTCAGAGGACAGATTTCAAGAATGAGGTTAGCAACGGCAAAATTTCCGAGGTGGACTTGCGACAAGCTAGAATCGATACTTCAAATGTCGGAAGGGTGCTATGGTTCGGCTTGCAAGTAAGCCAATCACCATCTGCTTCGAGGCTACGCGAGAAAACACATATCTCCTCCTCGAAACATACATTACAGCTAAGAAAAGACAGAACCGTACTAGAGAGCGAAAACACTACGAGCGTGTTCCACCCCTCTACCAATAGTAACTATTAGTTACTATTTCCGTTCCAGCCTCACGAAAAGTTACTACGCTGACCAGTAGCGTATATTCCGATTTGTTTCGGGAGGGGCGACAGCTCAGTGAAAATATGCGGCCGAATGCCACCCCCTTTCCGGCCGGAAGGCCGAAAAATGTTCGGATTTTTTTTCATTTTGTGACCGTTTTTAACACTAAAAACACCTCTAGCCAGACTAAAATTCGACTCCAAATGACGATTTTGTTAAAAACGAGGTGCAAACAACACCTTTTAATCTTTTAATCATTCACATTACGACTCAAAAACTGTTTCTGAGATATATTACTGAACCGTGCTGTTTCGACTGATCTTCTCAATTTGCATTTTAGCGTACGTTTTTACCGTAAAAAACTCCTTTTCCGAGAATTTCGCCCCTGTCGCCCGTGTTTCGCACACGTTTTTCCCACTAAAAATCCCTTTTTCAAGAATTTCGGGGGGGGGCGATCGCCCCTGTCGCCCCCCCTAATATACGCTACTGACGCTGACCGTTCCAACCTTCTCAAAATAGTAACTAATGGTAACTATTTGCTTACCACGCTCGGGAGCGTAGTTAGCGTAGTAACTACGCATCTCTGTAACGTGATTGTTCGGATCATCGATATACTCGGCTAAGTTTGTTATAAATACCTAGATAGGACACACGCCTATCCCGCAATGTTAAACTTTCGGACAAATCTAAAATTCCAAAAGCCGAAAAACACGAAAAGTGGCGTTTCTCCATAAGCCGTAATGTTAATGTTCGGTATTGTAGCTTAGGCCTATGACGTCGGAAATTAGTTCCGACAGCGGCAACAGGTAGCCCCGAACCTCCGACAAAATGACAGTGGATACAAAAAGTGACCTGACCCCGATCAGGACCAGGCCAGGGGGGGAAGTGGGGGTAGGTCAAAAACACCCGGGGAATCCCCTCAGGCACGCAAAACGAAAAACGTGTTTCCAAAGGGAAAATTGCGAAAGGAGACGAAATTCATTTGTCGCTGATAGGGTTTTCAGACACGGTGAATGCGAATACGGAGTTGGTTTTCGTCCCCGAATTTCCCTTGACCCTTCACGGTCCTAGGGTCTAGACCCTAAATAATGAAATTGCTGTGTCAGCCAAGAAACACATGTTTTAGGGGTATTTCAAACATCCTGAATGCGAAAATGACACTTTTTTTTCACTTTAGACCTACCCCTGACCCGTTTCCCTAGGGTCTAGACCCTAAAAATGAAATTGCTGTATCAGATAAGAAACACATGTTTTAGGGGTATTTCAAACATTCTGAATCAGAAAATGACAATGTTTTTTACTTTAGACCTACCCCTGACCCGTTTCCCTAGGGTCTAGACCCTAAAAATGAAATTGCTGTATCAGCCAAGAAACACATGTTTTATGGGTATTTCAAACATTCTGAATCCGAAAATGACGTTTTTTTCACTTTAGACCTACCCCTGACCCATTTCCCTAGGGTCGAGACCCTAATAAATCAAATTGCCGTATTAGCCAAGAAACATACGTTTTAGGGGTATTTCGAACATTCTGGATCAGAAAATGACATTTTTTTCACTTTGGACCTATCCCTGGCCCGTTTCCCTAGGGTCTAGACCCTAAAAATGAAATTGCTGTATAAGCCAAGAAACACAAGTTTTAGGGGCATTTCGAACGTTCTGAATCCGAAAATTACACTTTTTTCACTTTAGACCTCTCCCTGACCCATTTCCCTAGGGTCGAGACCCTAATAAATCATTTTCTGATGACAAAAATGTCATTTTCTGATCCAGAATGTTCGAAATACCCCTAAAACGTATGTTTCTTGGCTAATACGGCAATTTGATTTATTAGGGTCTCGACCCTAGGGAAATGGGTCAGGGGTAGGTCTAAAGTGAAAAAAAAGTGTCATTTTCGGATTCAGAACGTTCGAAATGCCCCCAAACTTGTGTTTCTTGGCTTATACAGCAATTTCATTTTTAGGGTCTAGACCCTAGGGAAACGGGCCAGGGATAGGTCCAAAGTGAAAAAAATATCATTTTCTGATCCAGAATGTTCGAAATACCGTAAAATGCCCATTCTAGGGACAGTTTTTCATGTTTTTTTCGAATAACTTCAGCTCTGAAAGTCGCAGAAACTTCAAATTTGGCTCAAACTTGGGTCTTAGCTAGTTGAACAAGTTCGCCAAGTTTCAGATTTTTCCTGTAGTCAGTTTTTTTATATTTTTTTTTTTAGAGGGTGTCCCTTGTTTGGCAGCGGGTTCCTATCTAGGGACGGTGACCTTTAATGCACTTTTGAACCATGTTCGGAAGCCTAAATTGATCGAGGGACAGTACCAATGTTTTAAAAAATGCTTTATTCAGCTATTGGTAAAGAAAGTTTTGAAAAAAGTGTAAAAATGGCTCAGATATCACTACTTTACTACTTTGAGAGGTAAAAAATAACTTAAAACGTAAAATAAAAGGCACCTGCACACAATGGACTTTAGATAAATTACTGGATCTTAAGACCTGACTAATAGACTATAATAATATGCTATTCTAACAGAAAGCTCATGTTTATGATGTTTTAAGAAATTTTTGCCAACTCTGATCTAGGGATATTTGTCTTAAAATCTGTGCGAAGGATGGCCTATCGTGTCTAGAGGATATTTAATGAAATACTGCAGGTCAAATGATGTCGTGGGATAGGCCCACGCACCACACAGTATGATTCTTTAAGGTCAAGGTCATCTATTTCATCAATGACTGGGTGCCACCCCATATTTCTAGCCTCGTAGTTTTGTTCTTGGCCTTTTCTGTGTCAAAATATTACAGTTTTTGGAATTCCAAACTGTCTCATGGTATAAAATATCATCATTCTCAGCTCTAAGAGCAATAGCCAGCTTTCTTTTGTCAACTTATTTCCATTTTTGTACATATTTTTCACTGTTCCTAGTTAGGGCACTCCAACACGTGAAAAGATCGAAAATTAGAAAAAAAATCATAATAAATAAAATAATGAAGATAATGAGCTGAAAATTGGTGTCGACACTGACAAAGAACAGGCCTTCAAACTAACATATTGTTCTTGCTTGTGGGAGCCGTAGGTTCCTGAGGCCAGATCAAGATTTTTGTCTGTGAAAAAAAACTGTTTTTCAGCACTTCAGCAAAAAAAAATCCTGAAGGAAAGGTATGAGAGTTATCAAAAAGGTGATTACACCTTTGGATTCAGCTTTTTCTCAGCTATCAAAAACTGTAATGAATATAGAATTAAGTGGTCTACTTAATTTTATACAGAACTTTTTTAAACTTTTCCAGGTTTTTTGTCCCTTGTTTGGCAGTGTTCCTTGTTAGGGCATTTTACGGTACCCCAAAAACGTATGTTTCTTGGCTAATACGGCAATTTGATTTATTAGGGTCTCGACCCTAGGGAAATGGGTCAGGGGTAGGTCTAAAGTGAAAAAAATGTCATTTTCGGATTCAGAATGTTTGAAATACCCCTAAAACATGCGTTTCTTGGCTGATACAGCAATTTCATTTTTAGGGTCTAGACCCTAGGGAAACGGGTCAGGGGTAGGTCTAAAGTAAAAAACAATGCCATTTTCTGATTCAGAATGTTTGAAATACCCCTAAAACATGTGTTTCTTGGCTGATACAGCAATTTCATTTTTAGGGTCTAGACCCTAGGGAAACGGGTGAGGGGTAGGTCTAAAGTGAAAAAAAAGTGTCATTTTCGCATTCAGGATGTTTGAAATACCCCTAAAACATGTGTTTCTTGGCCGATACAGCAATTTCATTATTTAGGGTCTAGACCCTAGGACCGTGAAGGGTCAAGGGAAATTTGGGGACGAAAATCAACTCCGTATTCGCATTCCCCGTGTCTGAAAACCCTATCAGCGACAAATGAATTTCGTCTCCTTTCGCAATTTTCCCTTTGGAAACACGTTTTTCGTGCCTGAGGGGATTCCCTGGGTGTTTTTGAGCTACCCCCACTTCCCCCCCTCGCCTGGTCCTGATCGGGGTCAGGTCACTTTTTGTGTCCACTGTCATTTTGTCGGAGGTTCGGGGCTACCTGTTGCCGCTGTCGGAACTAATTTCCGACGTCATAGGCCTAAGCTACAATACCGAACATTAACATTACGGCTTATGGAGAAACGCCACTTTTCGTGTTTTTCGGCTTTTGGAATTTTAGATTTGTCCGAAAGTTTAACATTGCGGGATAGGCGTGTGTCCTATCTAGGTATTTATAACAAACTTAGCCGAGTATATCGATGGTTCGGATCACCCCGCGGCCTGATATTTGACCGAAAAAAATTAAAAAAGCGTTCCAGCCTAGCGTAGTAACCACGGCGACTAGCGTAGTAACTACGGTAAGTAGGGTGGAACAGGCTCTACATGATATGTTTCGAGGGATTATCCACTCCCCAGCACTTAGTGTACAGCCTTTCCCGGCACCAGCCGACACCAGCAGTGTAGGCCATAAATTAGGTGACTCAACTTTTAACGCTTCTGAGTTTAATATTCTAACACGTGGGTTGAGTCGGCACTGGCCGGGCAAGGCGGCATAGAGGGGTTGCCCACTCTCGATTTTAGCGTGCAGCAAGTGCCCAGTGCCGTGGTGCCCAGCCGATGCCGGCAACGGTGTTGCACCGGTTGCCAAGTGTTAGAACGTCAAAATCAGCATGTTTAGAAGCGAAATCACCCAATTTCGGTCGGTGCCGGGATAGGGTGTACAGCAGGTGTCGAGGATTAGTTAACTCCCCGAGCGGCCTTTATTGTCCACCGAAATCGAGAGCGGGCTATCCCTTGATATGTTTTCGTTTAGGCTAATGTTGTTAACGAAAGTACATTGTTCTTCCACACCAACATCTACAACAAAGGGATAGCAGACATTTCTGTTTTATACTTATCGATCGATAACAAGAGTCCGGAAATGTTTAACTCCTATCATAAGTAGTGATGCAAGAATTCGGGCAGAGTTTAAGATTTCTTCCAAGAATATATCGATAATCTAACTGACAATGACGATATCGTGATCAGAAAATGTCCAGCGAAGAGCAACTAGCGAGTCTGGAGTAGCGGACTTCATAGACTAGCTGTCGGCTAATCTTCGGAATGTACCAGGGATGCAATTCATTAAACACGATAGATCAATGTAGAAAGCAAATGAGCTCGATCTGGGTTTCATGACTGAAAAATGTTGTTTTTTTTCCAAGGAAATGTGAAGTGGTACAGTTTAGAGTTTCTTGTCGCCCTTTAAAACAAGACCAAAGATTTTGATGGGATCCCAAAAATTTAATATTTGATCCGGGCAACTGGGTATTGTCTTCGCCAGACTCCTTGAACATTTTTACTATTAAATTTCAGAAACAGATTAAGGCCAAATAGCTAATCATCTGAGAAAACCAAGTTCAGATATGGATTCAGCATGTGTATTTACCCCTACAAGTCATATCTATTCTGACGAAACTGATCGAAACTTCCTGCCTTACTTCTGCCAAATTTCCGGTTTCGGCCGAATTCCGGAACTACTTGTCAGTTAAATACTACATGTGCCATGCTGAACACGCATCCGGCCAGGGCCGGTTGGGCGAGTTGCCGGATATTTCCCGAGAATGCTCCGGTTCAAGCGAAACTTTAGGCACTACATGTGCCATTTATTTGTCCGGACCTTATTCGTCCAAGGTAGCAGGAACCGGGAAAGGGATCAGGAAATTGGCTTCGGTGGGCTGAGTTGGGGGAGGGGTACCGGACATTTCCGGGAAATGCTTCGGTTCAAACGAAACTTGATGGCTTGTAAGAGGAGATGCCCTCGACGTGTCATTTGTGTTTGACTTGCATCTGGCCACAATGGGGGAACTGTGACGTCCTCATTCACTTTCTTGTACTAACTTGCCGTAATAAGTGCCATATATATGTGCTCGTGGCTCAACATTTTAGAACACACCACAGTAGCAGCTGCCAGAAAGACTGTAAGCTCTCTATGTAGTGTAGGCAGAAGCAAATAACAAAGCAGTGGCAAATCAAAGTCATGAAACTCTAACTTGAGCGTGTATGGTGCTCATAGTTATGAGTACCCGTTATTCCTCCGAGGGATATCAGTATACAACACTTTGGTAATTAGACAAACCAGAATTTTATTTTGACTTGGAAACTGTTGTGTCCTAGTCCTACACGTATAACCCTCTGGGCATAAGGTGGTAAACATATATTTGAACACCACGCTAACACCTGCCAGCATGCCCCAGCATCTGAGCATGGTTATCAAAAACAGACTCAGTGTACTAGGCTGCCTGAAGTGGCAGTACAGCTTGGTAAAGCATAAGTGTGGAAAAAAACAAGGACTGTGACTCAACCTCTGACTTCTGGATACCCTAGCATTTGACATGCCCTATGCCAAACGCTGAATATACTATGTTAAATGCTGGATACTCTAACCCCATAAAATATTGCTGGTTTGAGCCACGCTCAGAAATCAACCAATCAGAACTCATGTATATTAGAGCAATTCAGGGTTAGGTTAACAGCAGGTATCCAGCATTTGGCATAGGGTATCCAGCATTAGGCATAGGATATCCAGCCTTCACTTCATGCAGCCAGACATAGCATTTCATGCAGTTTGATCTAAATGGTGAGCTTCAAATAAGAGAAATGGTGAGCTGAAAATAAGTGTGCAGGCAGCAGGCAGGCGGTATGTACTACTACCTCTGAAGCTATATGGGCCGCTTACTGCAATATGCATTGTACTTTGATGTGCAGTGAGCAAAGCAAGTAACTTGCCATGCAGTGCAAACTAAAATCATGACATGTCTGTGATTCGTGAAAAATTTAAACATACTGAAGAGAGATGGATGAGAGATACAGCCAACATATGTACATCTGTGACGACTGTGAATAGACAAGGTTTCAGCATGCTGAACGACATCACAAACTGTGCTGTAAGTTATACACAGTAAAGTTGGAAGAAGTATTCATGCCATATTGTGCATGATGCTAGGTTCTTTACCTTATTGTCCTCAGCAGGGGCATCACGTCAGTCTAGTACACAAAGCTCTTTTTTGATAACCATTCACAAACAGGGTGGCATGCCCCCAGGGGTAAGTAGGGTACTCATACATATGTGTACCCCTTCTTCTCTAGAGATATACCAGTCTAGCCTACTACACTTTCTAAATCAAAATTAATTACTGCTTACCGACTGCTGCATCTGGTCTAAGGATTACAGACAGAAACAAATAGCCCTGCTTTAGTCTTAGAGCTACAATTTAATATATCTTGCCAAACCTTTTTAATCTTGTAACCAGGTGAAAGGGGTCCCCGGAATCAGACCGGAACAGAGCGACATCAACTTCAGAAAACACGGCAAGTAGCTGTGGTACGAAGTACAGTGCATGCAACCTGGCGTTGATATGAGCAAGCTTGCCACATGTCGACCGATAGTGTGAATCGCCACTGTACAATCACAGACTCGCCACAGTGTCTCGCAAGCGCCTGACAAATCAAAAGTTGCTTTTTGAAAGCTTTTTTCACCATTGGCCTGCCCTGGGCCTGCCATTGCATTGGCTTAGCCCAGGCTTAGATGATTTCCGTTTCTGAACGACTTCGAAGTTCACTGTTAGCTTAGCCTAATTAGTGTTTATATAATCCAGTGATCGACGTCTCTTCAAGGATTTAAGCAAACTTCAAACTTGAAGTTCGAGACGATGGTCAGACTCAGACTACTCAGAGTCTCAGAGTCAGAGTTTGAAGGACAAAGAAACTGTGACTGACGAAGACTTGCTCTTACTTAGATTTGAAATCTGAACCTGCTAACAGCAAACATCAACCAAAGCTGAACCAAAGGACATAACAATCACTTACCAAACCATCATAAATTTTGGGCTGGACTAGCAATTCAACACTTTCTCAGCTCTTGTCTTGATGGATTTGTCAAAACTTTTTTCTATCTGTCTGGGCTTATTAAATTGTAAGCACAAACATTTTATCTACCGCTAGGTGGCTGTCGGTAATTAGCTCACTGGTTTTCCATACGATTACCAACATGATTTTTGTAAATTAAAAAAAATTATAACCCAGCTTAAGGTCGGTCGGGCTTCACTACCCAGACGCCCCAGAATCTGGGGTCCGGATTATGTGAAGACGGTCCCAAACATCAAATCAATTGGGCATTTTTCACCACTTCACCTCAGCACAATAATTTCTCCAAGTCAAATGAAAACTACTTTCAAATTCCCGCTTCTTTTCACCCAGAATCCGGTAGATTTTTCTACCAGATTCCCGGACGCGTCCGGGGTACTTTCAGACCTGTCTTCACTACCCATACCGGTATCGAAGAAAACGGAACCCAGAATCCGGGCGAAAAATCTGGGTAGTGAAGCCTGACCTTTAAAGTTTAACTGAAAAGCCAACTTACTTGTGTGTAATTTACTTGGATACACTGAATTATTTGGATTCTGCAAAGGGATTTTTTTATTTTCCACTATCTGCTCTAGTTATGAGGCTAGCGTCCCAACAGCGTAAATTCTACTATGACGAGGGAAATTTTAATCTCAACACAAATGCGGCTTTTCAGTGGGCAGTGGTGAGATTGGTGAAGATTGTTTTGTGCCTGAACCAAAAAAAAATTATAAACCTTTCTCGTAAGGCATACAACAAAATTACAAGCGCATAGAGGCACCACGAATCATACGGAAATTCCACTATTTGAAAATCGATTATTCGTGAATAGCGGAACAACGAAGTAACTCATTTTCAGCGGGTCTTTCAAGCCAATTTAAGTGAAGAAGTGATGGGTAACTAGATTGTCCTATCTTAGCCCTTTTCGGTTAAACTTTAAGGTTGCTTTTTCAAGTTTAACTCACCAGTTCAAAACGGTGTCGTCTAAATCTCTGCCGATTATCCGAGGATCGTGACGTCATACCTAGTTTCATCTTTTCCATTTCCAAACCTTATGGATTGTCCCCGGAACGGTTTATAAATGCAAACGCTCGCTGGCTGCTCTGTATACATAGATCCGTATACATGTTCGACAACAGGCTTCTTAATCGAATCTCCCAACTTTTTTTCACGACGTAACTTCGCGCGTATCGGATACTCCGCTGAGATAGTAAAGAAAAGAGCCACCTTACGGCGGGTTAAAGGAACAGTAAACTTGACTACGCAACTTTCGGCCATCGAATCGCCCGGGGGGCTTGGATAAATATACAGGGTCTTATTGTCGACAGGCCCCCCCCCCTTCTTTGTCATCTCGAACCCCCTCCTTAGTGTTCCCAAAGCTAGCTGGCAGGCCCTTGCCCCTTATGCACTCATGTACTATAAAAGTTCGCCTTTTTACATGTAGACTACAGAGTAACGACCTCCCGACTAGACGGCCGGGGTTCGATTCCTAGTCGCGACACACAAACCTTTTACGAATTCTCGGAAACTGCAATGGTCGTAACGAGATTTTTTCTTACTCTCAATATCAACTCAGGGTACATTCTTGATATGTTAGCTAGCTCCCCGAGTCAAGTTTTCTGTTCCTTTAACATCGAAAGCTTCTGTTCCTACATACCCGAAACGGGATTGTCCATTGCAGTGTTACGTAATTGTTTAGCATCGGCGCCGCACGCTAGAGGCTTTCACCATTGGCGTGCCGATAGGCACTTGATACAACTACAACTAGGGACCCATAAATTTCCTGTAATGACTCGCCTTTCTGATGCGCTCTTGACCGAGCGTCAGATAGACGGGATAAAATATTGCCTTGAGGGAGGAGTCTCTTTGGTCTCACTTCCAAGGAGGACCGGGATTGGCTCTATTTGAGCAAGAACGCCGATTCGACCCAAGTGGAATTTTTGGAAACTAGGTGAGGCTCGGGCAACATAGCAACATAGAAGCATAGGAAATGACAAGCCCCCTGAATGACGAGTCAATACAGGAAATGTATGGGTCCCTGCTACAACTGTGTGCCGTCAATGCACTTGTGAGCCAAAATGCTGCGATGTGTCTCATGATCGGCAATAAACATTTGTGCCGTCTCCTCCCAAAGGTATGTTTGTTAGTTATTTCAACGAACTGGTCTGCGGGGCTTCGTTCTAGCAAACGTTATACTCAAACGGAGATGTGGGGAGGGCAAAACCTACAGTGGAGGTAGCCTATGCTTCGTTGAACGTCAGTTAATTTTGAACAGTGCCATTCCCATCCACTTCCTGGGACAAAAGTCAACTGCGGTGCCAGTCAGCCAAAGTAGCTAACTATATAGAGTGTGTTCCACCCACCAATAGTAACTATTAGTTACTATTTCCGTTCCAGCCTCACGAAAAGTTACTACGCTGACCGTTCCAACCTTCTCAAAATAGTAACTATTTGCTTACCACGCTCGGGAGCGTAGTAACTACGCATCTCTGCAACGTGATTGGTCCGATCAGCCCGCGGCCTGATATTTGACCGAAAAAATAAACAAGACCAAAGGTTCCGATGGGATCCCAAAATTTCAATATTTGATCCAGACAATTAGGTTTTGTCTTCGCCAGGCCAAACAGCTAATCATTAAGAAATCCAAGCTCAGATATGGATTCAGCATGTGCGTTTACCTCTATAAGCCGATCGAAACGATCCTAGCTTACTTCTGTGAATTTTGCGGTTTTGGCGAAATCAAGAACTACTTGTCCTGCGAAAAACTAAAGCTCAAAAACGGATTCAGCGTATCTCCTTACCCCTATATCCAACATCTAACCAACTTCAAATACAACTTTAACTTCTAACAAATTTTCCGATTTCAGCCAGATTCCGGACGAACTATATTTCCGGCTAAAGAGTGATTGTCATATACGGATTCTCCATCTCCTCTTATCCCTAAATCTATCGTCTAATCAACTTCAAATAAAACTTTTACTTTTAACAAATTTTCCGGTTTTGGCCGGATTCCGGGCGAACTAATTGTCCGGCGATAAAATGGTTTTCGTATTGTTGTTCAACATGCCTTCTTACCCCTACATCAAACATCTAATCAACTTCAGATAAAACTTTAACTTCTAACAAACTTTCCGGTCTTGGCTGGATTCCGGGCAAACTAATTGTCCGGCGAGAAAATGGTTTTCATATTCGTGTTCAGCATGGTTTCTTACCCCAAAATCAAACATCTAATCAACTTCAAATAAAACTTTTACTTTTAACAAACTTTCCGGTTTCGGCCGGATTCCGGGCGAACTACTTGTCCGGCGCGAAAATGGTTTTCATATTCGTGTTCAGCTTGTCTTCTTACCCCATAATCGACTATCACATTAGCTGTTTAAAAATATTTTGCTTGTCCCTTAATTTGAACCCCCTCCCCCACCCCTAAATGTAGGGCTACAGGGCCCATCTACGAACTTGACCTTACTCTTGACCCAAAGAATGCTCACACCAAGTTTCATCAAAATATCTCATTCCCTTCGAGAGTTATCGTGCTCACAGACAGACGGACGGACAGACAGACAACTTTTGCGATGTCATAGGTATCCGTCACTAACGTTTTGGGATCCCAAAAAGCGTTTCAGCCTAGCGTAGTAATTACGGTAACTAGCGTAGTAACTACGGTGGAAAACGCTCATAGTGTCTATGAAGAATACCTGAACTGGTGTTTCGTTCTTCGTTTTAACATTTAGCCTGAAACTGCACTGCTCAAAGTTAACTTACATTCAAAGAATACCTCTTCTTTAGATAAAAATGAAGGACAGGGGAGAGATGAGAATCTCCAGATGGAAGCTACAGGCACAGGCAGTCCGATTTTCGCAGTTGGATACGAATTTTCTCGTTCGCTCGGAAATTTTGACACATCGCATGTAGGTTTCCCCATAGTAACGCGAATTTTGCTACAGTATTATTGGATGCGAAATCTTACCGGAATGTGTGTGCCCGTAGCTTAAACCCCGACCTTACCGGGGAGGCAGGCATAATTTACTAGACCGGAATGGGTGGGGGGGGGGGGGTCGTGGTGTATATATCTACCCTTAGTAGGTTGCTGAATGGCGGGGGATACAGGGGCTCAACTTTAGTGAAAGTAAAAAAACAATACCCAAGGCGTGTGATATGTATCCAGCAAATCTACGTATTTGCCCCCCCCCCCCCCAAATGAATCTTATAAGGCTTTTGACACAAAAACACGAACACCTCGTCTAATTCCGTCGGCACTATGATACCGTCCCCCAAACCCCGTCCCCCAAGACTGTTCCGAATTTCAAGTGCTATTCGTTTTTGGATAATTATGGCTAATTAATAAACTTGATTTGATTTGACCTGAAGTGCAAGCAGAAGCTGGAAGGGCGAACCTGTGTCATCGTTCATCATCTTTGTTGGCTGAGACGTGGTCAGTAAAGGCACTTTATAAATCTGACATATAAAAATTGGATCTATCTAGATTACAAGTGAACTCTGTGAAGTACGCCCACTTCGAAGAGAAAAATAAAATTAAAGCAGCCTCCTTCGTCCATGACTGAACATACATGGGAACCAATCTGTACACCTGGGCAGCTACAATATCAGAAATGAAAATTCACATACAGCGAAGAATTCCAGAAGTATACAATTTCAATTTAGCTTAAACTAGGTTGGCATCCTTGGCCATACCGTAAAAAATGGAGGATTTGTCCGCTAGCAGATTGGAAGGAGAGTCGAACTCTCTTATCTCGCCTTTTTCCAGTACCATTACCCTGAAAGAGATAATTTCCATTAAAATCACGTCGCAATTGCAATGTGCCTGTTTGCTTTAACTCAGACTACCGTGACTAAGCATGGGCACTGTTCTGTTTTTTTTCAAAAAACAGAGGAACAGAAAACAGGGCATTTTAAGAACAGAACAGAAATAGAAACAGGTGTCGTAGAAAACAGATCACCTGTTCTGTTTCTGTTCTGTTTTTCTTTAAAAACAGAAAACAGCTGTTTTGCTGAAAAAACAGCTGTTTAAACAGCTGTTTTCTGTTTTTTTCCCACACTACCTAGTACCTATAACAATCCGAGTTGCGTGTTTATTTCAAGCGAATAGAGTTCTCCGTCTCAGTTCTAAGCAAGACCCTCGCGGCCTCGCTAAGAAGGGCCGAAAGATAGCTGTAATAAATTTCAGCTGACGCATCCGTTATGCACTGTCTAATATTTAGAAATGTCTCTACGTTTTAAGTATTTAAATTTTTCGATTTAGGGGATTACATATGCGAACTATCTGATGCCACTACGTATCATAAAGCTAGGTGCCCACAGAACGCGAATTCGCGTTCGCCTGGGCGAATTTGACGTTGCGAGCGGAAAAAATTCGCGCCGTTTCAACTCCAAGTCGAATTTGTTTCGCGCCGCGTGGCGGAAAAGATTCGCGTTCTGTGGGCACCTAGCTTAACGCGGCTACTAAATCAATTTGAGGATAGACGATCATGGGGGATCACGAAAATGCACCATTTGGTAAAAAAAAATGTTTGCACTTTGTGGTTAAGATGTGCACTTTAAAGGAACAGAAAACTTGACTCAAACTTGACTCGGGGAGCTAGCTGACACATCAAGAATGTACCCTGAGTCGATATTGAGAGTAAGAAAAATTCTCGTTACGACCATTGCAGTTTCCGGGCAGTTTCTGAGAATTTGACTTTCGAGTTAGTAGAAAAAAAGCAAAATGTTTGTGTGCCGGGAGTAGGAATCGAACGCACGACCTCTTGACTACTATCCCGATGTGTTAGTCATCACGGCCAAAGGCGAACTCCTACAGTGCATAACTGCATAATTACAGTGCATCAGGGGCAAGGGTCTGCCAGCTAGCTTTGGGAACACTAAGGAGGGGGTTCGAAATAACAAAGAAGGGGGGTCTTGTCGACAATCGTCCCTGTATATTTATCTAAGCCCCCCAGGTCGGTTTGATGGCCGAAAGTTGCGTAGGTTTTCTGTGCCTTTAAGTCATCCGATATCAACTAATCGGCAAGGCCAAGTACACACTTTTGCAGCTTAACTCTCATGTTTCTGAGGGATTCTCCGCTGCCAACAATCCCTTCTTGTTCACATCACACAACAGAACGGTGGAAATTATAATCATATCAACTAATCCGCATGGCCGAATAAAATATTTGCAGCTCCGTCTGTAGGCTACCTAGACCGGTAATAAAAAAAAAATAATTTCATTTAATTTAATTCTGACGTTTTTGAGGGATTCTCCGCTGCTAAAGATCCCTTTATGGTTTACTTAACAGTAATGCAACACAACGTTGGAAATTTCAATTGCTGCTAAAGATCCCTTTATGGTTTACTTAACAGTAATGCAACACAACGTTGGAAATTTCAATTGCTCTTTTAGTTCGAGCATGATTTCAGCTGTGTTTACTAAGAAATTACTAAGAAAACATAGCCTACCTGGTACTGTCCATGATCGTATTCAGCCTGTGTGCTATCGTTATGACAGTACAATCGGCGAATTCCTTTCGGATAGTTGCCTGGATGAGATCGTCCGTTTCCAAATCTACGGCAGCCGTGGCTTCATCGAGGATCAATACTTTCGTTTTCCTCAAGAGAGCACGAGCCAGGCATACCAATTGCCTCTGCCCAACACTGAAAATAACATAGGTCATTTAAAGTACCAGCTACATCAACTTATCGAATCTTCCTGATTATTTTCTACAATATTACTTGGCGATTTCTACGCGTAGGTTTAGCGAAGTACCTCCCGTTTTCTTGAATTAGAACACACGCACGCCATAGCAATTGCGGCTGTTCAATCCGAAAAAGACGAAGTCAGCAAAGGTAAGAATGACATAAACTTATAACGTTATTGTTAAATTTCTGAATCTGCTTTTACTCTATTACTGGAAAGTGTAGCAGTATACCGCAGTACTTGCAAAGCTGGGATAGTCCATAGCTTTGTTTCGGCGAGACAATTTGAATATCCAATCGATGACATATCGCTACACTGGAATGAAACTATATCCTACCTCCAAATGGGCTCCGATTCAAACTATCCTACCTCCAAATGCGCTCCGATTCAAACTATCCTACCTCCAAATGGGCTCCGATTCAAACTATCCTATGTTCAAAACCGCAACTTTTCAGGAGAGCTATTTGAAGTTTGCAACATAGTATACTTTGGAAAATAGGATAAGAAAGAAAAAGGCGATTTGGAAGACATCTATAGCGGCGTACTGCCAATTCTGACTGTAAATCGGATTCAGCACACAATTTCGCACAAGATAGATACTAATCCATTTTTTCCATTTTTGGAGATAGGATAGTTTCAATCGGAGCACATTTGGAGGTAGGATAGTTTCAATCGGAGCGCTTTTGGAGGTAGGATAGTTTCAATCGGAGCCCATTTGGAGGTAGGATAGTTTCATTCCAGTGTCGCGATATATAGCCAATAAACAGGCTGCACTGACTGTGGTAGCTTTCTGCAGCTATCGGTTCGAACACAAGACAGTAGCATCTGTCTATTTCCCCACCTTAAACTAAGGCGTTACGGGATCAAGAACAAGGTTTCCCTTCAGAACTTATCGCCCTTTCTGTTGGAATGTCATAAGCTTTCGAACTTGAGGGCATCTTTACTTGGGTAGAATTGTGTGTGTAACCTGTGTGTGTAAACATTTTTTTTTACAATTTCTTGTATATTTTTTCTTTGTAAATAGCCTCCAGCTTTTAAAAACACAATCATTTTTATTACGATACGGATAATTTTATGCCCTAACAACAAGCTCAGCTTCTCGGCCTTATGTCCACGAGACACGAGGCCGTTTCCTACGATGTTTTAATTTTGCTTACCTCAAATTTTCACCTCCTTCTGATACTTCGTGTTGGAGGCCTGCGGCAAGAGACTGCACGAAAGACTTCAAATGGGCAAGCTCTAACGCTCGCCATACATCCTCATCACTGCACTGTTTGAAGGGGTCCAGGTTCATTCTCAATGTTCCAGAAAACAAGACAGGATCCTGAAAAACAGAGGTCCTCTTTAGACAAGCCAATCGGAATTAATGCGTCTTATCGTTTTCTCTGGGAAACTGGTTTCCTACACATGGAACCTCTGCAAGATTCAGAACCATATTCCGCAAATTTTTGGTTCAGTCGCTCTTCTGGTCCTCACTGCGGGCATCCCCAGATAAAACCCCGACCGTGACCGGGGAGTCAGGCATAATAGCTACTTATTAATTTCCCTTTACAATAGAGGTATGCTTAATTGAACACTCCTTTAACTGTTTCAGTACCCTGGTTTTGTCACTTGCTTATAAAATAGTCAAATGGCAAGAAAAAATAACAAACTTGATATCAGCCAATAGTCAACTATTTCAGGATTGTCTTGGCACAAGCTTTAATTTTGAAACAAATTTTATTTATTTATTTAGAATTTACAAGTGTGCTCATTTTTCTATCTGAGGAATCTACTGGCTTGGACCACCATCTTCTCTGTTGAAGGTATAGTACAGGTATGTTTGTTTGAACAGTTACTTGAATGTGAACAGTGCTGTTTTGGGCTAAATAACAGCCAAATTTTCAAGATAAGATGAACATGGCTGAAACGGATGCGAGCAAAATGTTCCTGGCAAGTTTTTGCAATAAAAGTTGCCTTGTATGGATTTTTTATTTTTCTGCGATCGTTCACTGTTCAACAGAGGTTCACATTCCTAGCATCAACCGCGTGAACTGGTCCTTTCTAGGCAATAAAGTTATCACTAACTTTCACTGAAAGGCATTTAGTCAGAACAGTTCCTTAATTTGTGATAACGTTGGCTGATATCACTATTTTGCAGAAAGAAATATTGCAGCAGTAGGCTATTCACAATAATCTTTCCATTTTGACTGGAAAAGGTTTCTCCCCATTTTCCGCCAAGTTTACCAACTTCGCTAAACATACCTGTGGGATAATCGTGAGCCTGGATCTGAGCGAGTGGAGACCCATCTTTGTGATATCCTCGCCGTCGATGACAATAGTGCCGCCTGCCGGTTCGATGATTCGGAAGAGTCCAAGGGTCAAAGAGGACTTTCCGGCTCCAGTGCGACCGACGATGCCAACCTGAGAAATAGTTCATTCAGTACTTCATGACCAAGAGTCTGTAGGCAGTATTTTTAATTTATTTATCTAATAATTTATAAGATTTTCATAAAATATTTTTGTTTTAAATTTTGGGTTTGTAACTGGACACTCTTTATTTTTTATTGCTATAGATTTTTATTACAAGATAAGGAAATGTCAGGATTTAGAACCATAAGCGTATATTTTCTATTTAATACTTTATTTGTCTTTAATAGTCAAATTTAATTTGCCAAGCAAGTGTATTATAGATAAGATTTGTAACTCTGCTCAATATGACTACTCCCAACTTCTCCGAGTTGTGTAGCGGCGAAAGCCTTTTTGATGCGGAATATTATTACTAATCTAATTTTTTTGGTTTATTGCAGTTGGATTATAACTCAAAAATGACTTTCACTGCAATGATGCAGTCAACAGACCATCGTCAACATATGGATAATCGTAAACAAAGGCATCGTCGATTCAACAGATTTACAAATGCAAATACATTTGTACAATCTAAATACAATCAAAGTATACAAATTAAAATATGCCACTTCTCTCGCTTTTTCTGACAGTTCGATCGCCCACCCGTAAACTGATCCACCCAAATCCGTAAATAACCGACACTACGCAGTCTGTAAGTTCGTCCAGCTGTCAGCCCACCCGATGGCAAACTTACGGATGGGCGATTTTGGGGGTGGGCGAAATGACGGGTGACGAACTTACAGATGGGCGAAATGACGGCGGATAACTGACCGGTGCGTCAACTTCCGAATAGGCGAACTTGCCGGTGGGCAAACTCATGGGTGGGCGAATTTACGGGAGTGGAGTGGACGAAATGACGGATGGTAAACTTACGGGTGGACGAACTGATTGGCAGGTCAACTTACGGATGGGCGAAACTGCGGGAGGGCGAAATTGCGGGTGGGGTAGTGACGGCGACCCGCCGCCCTACTGGCAAGAAGTCGATTTGTTAATTAGCGAAATTTGTTCAGATCTGGAATATCAAGGTTTATACAAAACGCAGAGAATTTCCCTTTACCTTTTCACCTCCATTGATGGAGCAAGAGATGCCTTTGAGAACCAGATCCAGTCCCTCTCTGTAACGAACTTGATAATCGACAAACTCCACTTTTCCTTCCTCTGGCCACTCTTTGGGAGGTTTCTTCTCAGTCTCCCATGATGCTTCCTGAAACAAAATTCAAGACAATGAGAGTTCAGTCGACAGGTCGGCTGATAAATGAGCTAGCTGACTTATATCTCGTCTGAGCGTGATTTCAAGAATGGTTTGGCGTACCGGAAAGGACGACCGGATTCGAGTCTGGTTTTTGACCCTTCTGACGGATCTGAATGTCAAGTAGATTTTATTATACTAATATTATTATTATCGCGGGGTAGACGTTGAAGCTCAGACCCACTATCAATTGTGTCAAGGAATATACGTGCCGTTTTCGAGCGCTATTCTCGATCGCCTAAAAACGTCAAACCGTTCAAGACCCATTGCCTGAATCGTCCGAGTCATTTCGCTTCGCAGTGCATAAGCGTAGGAGCTTTATTATAGTTTATGCTGGGTTTCTGGCTACAGAAAAGGAAGCAACGGGAACGTGGCTTTGTTGTCTCTAAAGCCCCCCCTTCCCACACAATATCTTTCCTATAATAACAAAAAGATGTTACCTGTGGTGTTTCTCCATATTCCTTGATTCTCTCCACAGCAACAATGTTTGTTTCCACTTCGGATGTCATTCTCATGAACCAGTTGAGTGTTTGCGTAATCTTGAAATAGAAAGAAGTCTCGTGAAAGGGGAAAGCGCAATTTTTCGCATCGAATTTCAAAAATCCAAACGAATTTCTTAACTTCCTGCCTATGGAAGAAATACTCCGTCCGAGTTTTGCTTAGATTGCTTAGATAAAATGCCAGAACTATCCCCAAGACTAACTGTCTGTGAAACGCCAGTAAAGTGAGACACAACACCGTCTTGCAGTATTTGCTAGTTTTGCTACTGGGATTAATCTTGTCTCTATTGAGATAGGTTTATCTTTAATTCGGATTAATCTTATCCCAGTAGAAATAAGCTTAATCCCAGTAGCAAATACTGCAGTTAACTTTAATCCTTATTCGGAAAAAATTCCCACAGTGTATATTTCCCCCAGAGCCAAACAACACTACAGAGTAGCGCCAAGACTAGAAATAAGTGACACACACTCGAACAGCAGCGACACAAGCACCACTAGCGATACTGAACGTCCCTACTGAAACTCAATCGGTCGTGCACCAGCGCTGGCTCCAATAACTTCATATTCTGAACATAGCTAAAAAAAAAAAAAACATCCCCTGTTTCCTCAATGTGTGCAGACCGTATCTTAGCTCTGCCAGAAATTTCTAAACCCGCAAGTTTTTCTCGCCTTAACTGTCGCAAGCTGCGTTATGAGTATCGCCCGTTTGCGAAGCAAGGAAAGCATAGGTCTTGGCGCTACTCCCTAGTGTTGTTTTGCTCTGATTTCCCCAGCCCAAGCCGACTGCGAATCTTATTGACTAAGCAAAAAAGATAGGTCAGCTAAACTTTACTTCATTTTCCACGTTGAGCGGCTTGAGCCTGAAGAGGATTCGTTTTGCAGTGTCAAATCTGACCCCTGCCAAGAGGAGCCGAAATATAGCTCTAATAAAATTTAGCGGACGTATCCGTCTTGCACTGTCAAAAGTAAGACACTCACGTTCAAAGCGTAGCTGATGGATAAGCCAACAAGTCCGGGGTTCAAGGAGGTTCTACCAATCACAGCGAACAGGGAGGCGAAGAGGACAATCAAGTTTCCAACTGTTTCCAGGCGAACGGCGAGCCATCGGTTTGCGACGATACTCGGATAATAGCAGACTTGGTTGAGGTCAACGCGGTCTTCTGATTCATGAATGAACCGGTTCTCCTGCGAGTATGCACGAATGACTGAAGCTCCTAGAAGTGATTAAAAGCGGTTTATACATAGTCGTATAGGTCAACTACTACAAGAGGTCAATTCTTGCATAAATGCAGGAAAAACTTCGAGTCGCTTACGCTTCCATCGTGACGAACAGCCACTTACGCTTCCATCGTGACGAACAGTCGCTTACGTTTCTATCGTGACGAACAATGTCTTACGCTTCTATCGTGACGAACAGTCGCTTACGCTTCCATCGTGACGAACATTCGTTTACGCTTCCATCGTGACGAACATTCGCTTACGCTTCCATCGTGACTAATAGTCGCTTTCGCTTCCATCGTGACGAACAGCCGCTTACGCTTCCATAGTGACGAACATTCGCTTGAGCTTCCATCGTGACGAACAGTCGCTTACGCTTCCATCGTGACGAACAGTCGCTTACGCTTCCGTCGTGACGAACATGGTCCACTTTTTACATGGCTTGCTAGCCAAACTCTACAACGCTGTGCCGCTATCCCACGTCCTATATCTGGCAGTATCGAATCCGGTCACGCTATTTTCGGTACAGACTAATTACTAAAAATGCCAGCCTAACACGCAACACGTACCGAACTAGAAAATTCAGCCTGATAGAGCCGAACAAGGCTGGATGGAAAAGCTAGTTCAGAAAGTTCTTGGAACGGCCGAACACCCGTGGTTAACAATACTGTGCAAACCGGATGAACTCGCCCCTCGTGTTTTTTCACTTGGATTGCTGTATGTATTTTTATATTGATCGCTATCTGTCTTTTCTCTCTATTATTCTTTCATTTCATCACATCACACCGTTTGAATGTAACGTGTTACAAAGAATATACATACACACATTAGGCTAAACTGTGTTGTTTTTTCCAAAGTAAAAGTACGCACCAACTAGAAGACATCCTTAACGCTTTATTCAAAGAGTTTTCTAACTGAAAGAAAGTCGTATACTAACCTGTGATGGTTTCTCCAAAGTGGGAGTAGATAGGAGATCTGGTGATCGACTCCAGACGTTTCAACTGCCTTGACGAGGATACGTAGAAGTGCTAGAAAATAAAAAAGCTGAAAGTTCAATAAAAACACTTAACAAGACTTTCCTTGAAGCCTGATAACTTCATTTGGTTGTACTTCCTCAAAAACTCCTGAACAAAACACTAACTCCTATCTTGCATTCTACTGAGAGTGAGCCAAGACTCAATCCCCAGTCTGACTCCGCCCTACTCTGCTGACAAGCAAGGTTAAGAAGCGATAGTTCAAGCATCCCGCTTGCTTTACGTTCTAACGAATAATTGGACGAACCCACCCTAACCCCCTTTTGTTTTCGAGGGGGTCGCATCGCCATCAAACATCCGGTAAAGGTTTAATAGCAGACTGAGGGAGTGGCTCAAGTAATAAGGATAAATAGGACGAAGTAGGCTTAAATTCGTTCGGCACTTTTCTGTCTCTCCCGGCGCGAGGCCTAGCCAGGTAAAGACGGGTCACAGTATCGGCAAATCGAACTCGCGACAGATTTCTCCTAAGTTGATACTGTGTCCCACACATTTCCGAGTGTTCGTCAAGTAAACCTAAGTGTGCCGTAGTGCACTCAACCACAACTTGAAACTCGCTGAAACGCCGTTTTGTCTGTTTGTCTTTCTTTTGGCGGTAATTTCAGTCTTATGCCCTTGCTTTACAAGAACGATTCCCTGTTTTATATGTATCTATTTGGAAAAGTAGTTAAATATATTACCTGTACTTCAATTTGCCACCAAATTTGACTGGAATTCTTTTAGTTTAATAAAAAATTAAAGATCGCCGAAATCCTCAATTGTTTCCAAACAAAAGAAGAACATGAACCATGAAGTAATACCTGCATGAAGTAATAAACGAAAAAAACCAAAGAAGAACATGAATCACAAGACACACTCAATAGCAGAAAACCCTTGCCAGAGATGAAGAAAGGGAATAAAAAGAAAATACCATTCCTCCATACCTGCATGAAGTAATAAACTATTCCAATAGGCAGTACAATGACCATGAAGATCGGAGTAGTATAGCTGATGACAACTATAGTTGCCAAAACCTAAATAAGAGACCTTGGTCAACAACTCCCCAAAACCTTTGGAGAGGCAGCCATGCAAGTATCCTAACCTCGTCTTAGCCTACCCGCATATAGCCAGGGACCCATAAATTTCCTTACAGGGGGCCTGTCATTTCCTATGCTTCTATATTGATATGATGACAGAACCATCCAGTTTCCAAAAATCCCCGCCTGAGTTTATCGACATTCTTGTTTGCCTCACTGGACGTGCGCGCCAAAGATACTCCTCCCTCAAGGCGCCAGCAGCCAATCCCAAATTTTGTCTATCTGGTCTTGAACGTTATTGGACCGTGGGTATTTCTCGAACTACATTCCGTGCGCTCAAGATAGTATCAGAAATATCTTATTGACAGGCTCCCTGTAAAGGAAATTTATGGGTCCCTGATATAACCAAGGAACCGGGATCTTTCGATCATTGCGCACGATTAAATCTTCTCGAACCCCAGTCGAGTTTCATCTTTCGACGTTAGAATGTAGGGATTAAACGAGAGCTGCCTGAATTCTGCCAATACTGAGGCGTTGACTGTAAGTAAGAGTCCCCCCTCCCTCCCTTTGATACCCTAAAGTTGATTTTATGATACCCTCATAGCTTTTTTTTTTGGGGGGGGGGGGGGATATGCCTAGCTTGGGCGCGACTGTTTCTGCTTTCAACACTGGCGACCTCAGTTGAACCTTCAATCGATTCAGACCACTTCTTTATGGTGCGTACAGCGTACTTCACTAATGGGGCAATGCCGTCGGCCCGAACGCACGTCCGAAAGAGACCTACTGGGAAGGCTGTGGCTACAAGTCGTGATTTGGGAAAGTCCTTAGCCAAAAAAAGGTGGACCGAAATCTCCTTGACTGATGGTATGTTCCAGCCTTCTAACCCAGGAAGGAGTTGTCCTTGATTGACCGCGGAAGTTTGTAAAGTGACTTTTAAGGCGAACAACTCAGACCGGCCCAAGTATCCCAACAAACGGAAAATAACGTAACAATGAAATAAGTAAAATCGGGTAGGCTACACCAAAATCGAGGTTTGGCAACCACTCGTAAGTATGAGTGGGAGGTTGGAACATACCCTAGATGATATTACAAAGATCTAAAACCTTAGTAAAAAAGATGACCAGCTGAAACTCCTGAGTCCCTGCGGTCGAATAGGAAAACTACTGAAAGCAAAAACTGATTATGAAAATGCGTGATAAAGAACAAGCAAAAACGCCAGTACATTCAGTGCGTGTGGTTAAAGCGACGAAAAGGTAACATGCAACGTTTACTACAACTGTCTCGCCAACTGCGCTATACCATAGTAGCTATAGCGGCTACAATTGCGAATTGGTGGCAGCTTTTATCTTGTAACCTTGGGTGTGAGGCTTCTTTTTAAACATTTAAAACTATATACCTCGTAAAGACAGTAGACCCAGTCAATGAGGAGGCGCGGTAACTGGTTGTCCGCAGAGTCCATGTCCTTAGAAAACCTACTCAGGACTCTTCCGACCGGGGTGGTATCAAAAAACGACTGCGGGGTTCTCAGGATATTAGACAGGAGTGCCTTGTGAATACGCCTCGAGGCATATGCAGCACCATAGTAGGGGATAACCTCGCAGAACCCGAACAGGACTGGAAGAGGAAGGGGCCTATGAGCAGGAGCAGTCATACACAAATCCTCAATTTTTGGGCACGGTGCCCCAACATCTGGGCATGCCCCAACATACAGACATTGTGCTCATACGTTGGGGCACCGTTCCCAGCAGCAAGGACATGTTACCCCCATGCAAATCTGTACGAAAAGCAAATTTCCATTTCAGATTCTCAATGAGGGTACCATGCCCCTCCTGCAGAGCATGCTGCCCCAACGTATAACCACCATGCCCATACGTTGGGGCATGTCCAGACGTTGGGGCAACATGCCCAAAAAATGAGGATTTGTGTATGACTGAGCAGGAGGCCGCGAAAGTTAAAACGCTTTCGACATAACTGATTTTTCGGATGATTGTTGTATTTGATTTTTAGTTTACAATCTTCGGTTCTCGACCTTGACAAATAAATAGTAACAATTATTTATTTTCGAGTAAGTTTTCTTCGGCTAATACAACTCAGAGTGAGCGAGCTCTAAAGTGTCGTGGGAAAATCTGTAACTGATTTCATATACAAGCTAAAGCTTAACGCCAAATGTAATAATAAATATAAGGATTTCTTGTTTTTGCTGCACTTTGCAATCCTCCACTGAACAAGAGCTGTAAGCTCATATGGCACTTGCAAGGGTTGAGATGTATTATTTGAACAAAAGTAATTTTCGACTGTGCGGTTCAGATGCGCACTTTAAGGGAGCTAGAGAAAAAGTATATTATCGTTGAACTTGGCTGTAATGATGCGCACTTTAAAGGCACTAGAAATTCATCTGTAAGGAAGACCCTTGAGGCAAAAACGATAGCAGGCTCTTAGGGATCATTGATATATACGTATGATCAGAAGTATTTTTTTTTCCCACTAATTTGCGCGCTTTAAGGGTGCAAGAAATTATTTTTTTTGCAAAACCCTTGTGGGACAACTGATCATGGGTTCAGATGTATCGTTTGATAAAAGTACTTTTCGACCTTGCGGTTAAGATGCACACTTTAAGGGAGCTAGAACTTCATTTGTAAGCAAAACCCTTGAGGCAAAAATGATCATGAGCTCATGGGGATCATGGAAAAGCATATTTTGCTTAAAAGTATTTTTCTTAATTTGCGGTCATGATTGGTACTTTAGGGAATGGTCGGATTTGAAAAGTGGCGATTTCTAAGCCAATCTTGTCGAATTTCTAATATTCCAGCCAAATTTCATCGTCCTAGCACATCTGGAAGTACCTTAATTCGCGATCACCGGAATTCCGGACCCGCCCCTCAAACTCCCCCCACAGTCGCCGGAGCCAATCCGGTTCAGTTTGGACTTGTTTGTTATTCCCACAAAGTTCCATCCCGATATCTCCAGTCCAATCCGGTCGCGTATTCCCCGCCCCCAATTGTTGTCGGATCCGGTCCGGACATGAAAAAGATCACCACAGGCTCTGTTCAGTTATTAAATTTCACTCGAACCCGATCACCCGTTCCAAAGTTACGCATGGCTAAATATTCCGGATTCCCCCTCCCTCCGATCCCCCACGACTATCGGATCGAGTGAATTTTTATTGACAAGTCAGTTTGATCGGGTCCCTGATACACCTCCCAAGTTTCGTCGTGAAAATCCCAAAAACTGTCATCACCAGAATTCCGTGAAACTCCCCTCCACCTCCCCCCCCCAAGTGTCCGGGTCCAGTCCAAACGTGTAAACAAATTATCTGGAGCAGATTCTTGTTCTTCCCAGCAAGTTTTACTCCGATCCCTCCATTATAACCGTTTCTCGAGATTTCCGGTCTTCCCCCACCCCAATTCCCCCATAGATGTCGAATCCGGTTCGGACTTCAAATGGAACATCAGAGATATGTCATTCATTCAGATATTAAGTTTCGTCCCAATCCGATCACCCGTTCGAAAGTTACACAACACTCAATTTTCCATATTCCCCCGCACTGCACCACAGATACAAACCCCTTTGACCCTCGGATGCACTAGCTCTTTCCAATGTTAACAGAGTGATCCGATGCAAAGAGTGACGTCACGCCGCGCGCAGACCTACTAGTGTAAAGAAAGGGGTAGGGGTTTTACAAAAACTACTAAATTTTCCGGATTCCCCCGCCCTCTACTCCCTCCACGGAGGTCGGATCGGGGAAGTGATTATTTGCAAGTTAGTTTGGTCGGGTCCCCGATATGCCTGCCAAGTTTCATCGTCCTAGCACATCTGCAAGTACCCTAACTCGCGATCACCGGACCGACCGACCGACCGACAGACAGACCGACCGACGGAAAAGTCATCGGTATATGGCACTTGAGCGAAGCTGCAAGTGCCATAAAAACGCTCCCAATAATACATTGTCATAGGCCCAACTAGGCCACCTCGTTACTCACTCGGTGACGTCGAAGTGTAAACTCGCACATCCATTGTATTAACCTTATTGAACCTGGAGGACGTTGAGCTTAGACTATAACGCTCAAAATCCGCTGAGCTTTAAAAAAAAAAATCCATCATCGGGGAATGTTTATAATCACGGAGCAGGACATCGTCGAGACTGACGCGGTTTTAAAGGCCAGCCACGCTTCTTCAATACTAAAGCTCAAATCCAAAAAGCTTCAACCCATTTACTAAAAATTCTACCTCTTTCTTTTGGCCACCATTTCAATTCGCAATTATAACAGACATAACAACTCCCAAGCAAAGCCCCCACCGCTTCAAACGTCGACAAGACTTTACTTGGAACAGGCACACAATCCAGCTTCTGATACAGAACGGGAACACATTATCCAACACGTCAATGTCCTTGGCAAAGCGGTTCACGATCCGTCCAAGCGGCGTGGTGTCGAAGAAGCTCATCGGCAACCGAAGCACTTGGATTAGCATGTAGTCATGGAGAACCTTTGAGGCCCTGAGTGTTGACATTGCCAAAATCACTGACGCTACCATGACAGTTATGGCTAGAAAGTGGCTAGGGGTCAGAACTTGAACTTGGTTGAATCGAGGGCCCATATTTTTTGTTGATCGCTTGCCCTCTGCGAGATCATGTGTTGATGCGGAAATCTTTCCATGTGAGCTTTCACTTTTTGCCACCGTCTTTCGTGCGCTGGCGACACTTCATCCGAGCACACAAACAAAGTTAGGGTGCAAGGTTGATATGCTTAAAGTTTAACCGAAAAGGGCTAGGATAGGACAATCTAGTTACCCATCACTTATTCACTTAAATTGGCTTGAAGACCCGCTGAAAATGAGTTACTTCGTTGTTCCGCTATTCACGAATAATCGATTTTCAAATAGTGGAATTTCCGTGTGATTTGTGGTGCCTCTATGCGCCTGTATTTTTGCTGTATGCCTTACGAGAAAGATTTATCAATTTTTTTTTTGTTCAGGCACTAAGCAATCTTCACCAATTTCACCACTGCCCACTGAAAAGCCGCATTTGTGTTGAGATTAAAATTTTCCGCGTCATAGTAGAATTTACGCTGTGGGGACGGCTGGAAATATTCTGATCCTCATAACTAGAACAGATAGTGGAAAATCAAAAAATCCCTTTGCAGAATCTAAATAATTCAGTATATCCAATTAAATGACACACAAATGAGTTGGCTTTTCAGTTAAACTTTAATGTTCTGGTTGATTCGAGAAAATTTAAAGGATGACGTACGACGAAGGACGTATTTAGTCTGATACAGCTTCAACGGAAGCGGAAACTTGAGATAATGTTGGAACATGTTGTGAATTTAAGCTGACCTTCTGCTTTCAGAAGTGTCAAACAGCATTTTTTTTTTTTTTTTTATGGGCGAAAACGTGACGCACAGGAAAGACTTGTACATAATTTCTGCATTGGTAACATGACCTCTTGCAACGAACAGGAAATTATGTGCCCTTTGACAAACTAGTAGCTTTTAATAAAGAAGAAGGAGAGGCATGCGATGCCTGTGCTCAAGGGTCGAAGAGCATTTCCAAGGCTGAGACTGATGAATAAGGACAAAATTGTGACGGGTCGAAGGGACAGGACCTGCCCAGAGATGGAGGGAGCGCGACCAGGGTAAAGAAACAGCGTGGGATCGTTACACTACATCGCATGCCATGCCCCTCAGAGCACAGATTGTGTGCCTCGAATACAACGTCTAAAAGCTACTAGTTGATTAACAAGCCAAAATACAGATGGAAAGTGAACACTAACGCTTCCAAGCGTGATCAATTCCCACTTCACGTCTTCAAAGCTAGTACTTACAGTTTACTGGCTTTTCTCTCGTCAGTTCAAATTACTATTTGACAAAGATACACCGACGAATCGGTTTTGAGGAGTCGAGCCAGCTACACGTAACGACATCTTGCGCGGAGCTTGCAATCAGGAAGAAACCGGCTCGATTCACTTTGTTTGTACCACTCAATCATAACCGTTAATTATTCGACTCAACCCCACTCGTTTTAATTCTTCTCTCAAATGTTTTGCATCTATACAACCAGGGGCGTCATTTAGGGGGCAGTTGCACCCCCCCCCGGCTTTCCTAGGGGGTTCAGAGCTATCCATGAAAAATTACTGTAAAACCTAGTTAACCGAATTGTTGATATCTGAATACGTGTATAGTCATTATAAAAAATAACTTTTAACGTCAGTATTCATTCATATATTGTTTACTTTTCGCTCATATACTGTTAATCACTTAAGTATTTTCGGTCTCACCTATGTAAGATTTGCGTTAAATTGGCTTGAAGACCCGCTGAAAATGAGTTACTTCGTTGTTCCGCTATTCACGAATAATCGATTTTCAAATAGTGGAATTTCCGTGTGATTTGTGGTGCCTCTATGCGCCTGTATTTTTGCTGTATGCCTTCCGAGAAAAATGTATCAATTATTTTGGTTCAGGCACTAAGCAATCTTCACCGATCTCACCATTTCCCACTGAAAAGCCGCATTTGTGTTGAGATTCAAATTTCCCGCCCCATAGTAGAATTTACGCTGTGGGGACGGCCGAGGGGACGGCTGGAGATATTCTGAGCCTCACAACTACAGCAGATAGTGGAAAATAAAAAAATCCCTTTGCAGAAACCAAATAATTCAGTGTATTTAATTAAATGACACACAAATGAGTTGGCTTTTCAGTTAAACTTTAAGTATTTTCGGTCTGGATCAACGTCGGCAAAGACCGAAAACTGAAATGACGGAAGCCTGGAAGGAGAAGTCTGGCCTAGATATTCGCGCAAGCTCTGTTAGGTTTCGATCAAGGGGTAAGCTCCGCGCTATAACGTCGTTGCGTGACGGTTAGCGACCTATTCGACAGATACGAGAAAATTCGCAAATATTTATATGAAAGTAGTAAAAAGCGACGAGGGCACGCCAGTAAGCTGAAAGTAGGGGCTTCACTAAGATGGATTAGACATAAGCTCCAGCACAAGAAACATCTATTTACCCCATATAAAGTATTTAGACAGGACCGTAGCGAAAACGGGATACTTCGGTCAACGACGTCAATATCGCGACTGAAACGATTCAGCATCCGACCCAGTGGGGTGGTCTCAAAGAACACCATTGGTGATTTGAGGAGGTTATCAATCATACGATGATGCAGAATCCAGGATGCGTGAAGACCTCCCTTAGCAACGGTCAGACTATTGAAGGCTACTAGGATTGCTAGAATCATGGAGTGGGTTAGGTCGAGGGGTTGCGAACTCCAGCAACAGGTCTGATTTGAAAGGCCCGATGCCGACGCTAAGTCGGTAGCATACATGAAAACAAGTAGTTTCCGTCCCTCTAGCTTCCAGACCAGCTGTCCAATGACAATGCCAGTAGCTGACAACCCCTCGGGATAGGTCACGGGCCACGTTCCTTCCAAACTCGCTACATTTTGAAGTTCAAGCTTCCGCTTAACTGAGAAATTGAATGAAAGAGTGGATTCTTTGTCGCTGAAAACTGAAACTTATTCATGAAAATCGTCGTTCCCGCAAATTATTTTTTTTGGCGACTGAAAACTTTTCACAAAATCACCCTATTCGTAATTCTTATATCGAAAAAAAAGCTTACTTATTACAGAGATTGACAAGTTCTTTAGCGATTGAAAAGTTTCAAAACCAAAGTCCTGATACCTGCCTGACACATATACGGGACGACAACCTTCGCTTGCACAAAATAACGCTAGCGCCATTACTACACTCGTCCCAACAGAAAAACATACCCGGAACAAAGAAAACGAAAGAGACTAAACACAGTTTCCCCTCAAGAGTCTATGCTATGCGCCCACAGGACACATGTACCTCATATAGTAAAAGAAAAACACAGCAGAAAACAGGAGGCATCTAGCAGTTGTGGGGGTATAGAAGAGGAACTTTTCCTAATTATAACTTACAACATTTTTTCACGGTTAGCTAAGGGTGAGTAAAGGGTATATCAAAGGTGAGACTACCACATTTGCTCACTGAACATCCATCTTACTTTGCAAATGGGTACGCCATGCGGCAGGTCTCAGTTTCGCTGTGCCAGTTCTTCAACACCCCTTAACGGCATTACTTGCGATGCTGTGATTGGCTGTTCGAATGAACAATGCGATGTCAATAAGCTATTATGGAAATTTGGTGTCTTCTCTACAGTACTCATGACAAATGCAGGTGACGGCGCAACAAAAATAAACAGATAGCCTACGGAGTCACGGGATTTTTTGCTACACATCACGCCCAAGCCCCTGACGCTTTGACGGATAACGCGGAAATTCGTAATTCAGTATTCCTTTACCTCAAGCTGTTCCATTATTCCTTTCGCTCAAGCCTGACTAAGAATCATGCTGGTGTTGCTAAACCAATTAGTCCGAAAAATCTTTAGCGGGAGATATTTCGCCTCTTGGCAAAGGTCCTTTTCAGGCCGCAGCTAAAAATCTATACTTGAAAACTATATACTTAAAAAAAAACTATACTTGATTTAATTCTTGCACTGCTTTTGTTTCCTCAATAAGTTATAACATAAAAGCTGGGAACGCTTAACGTTGCCTCTTCGGAAATCCATCGATAACAAAATCAGAAGCATATCTTTATAGCCTCTGTGACTATAAAGAGTCATTCCACGTGAAGTGGTCCAAAAACGTGCCAGGGCTATGTCAGCGATTTTTTTCTTTTTGACCTCAAACGGTTCGTATATCATCGAATAACAACCTCTGAAAGTTTCAGCTCTCTAAGTCAACCGGTTCCGAAGTTATGGTAGATTTAGTGCGAACAGGTCGGACACTCAGTTTCTTCCTCAGCAACCTTTGCATTTGATTGTCCCAAAGAACAATTTTTCATTTGAAAACGATTAGAGGTATCAACTCAATTTTTTGTTTAGATTGAAGGGGATGATTGGAGTGTGTCCGTGTAAAATAATCGACTTCTCAACTTGGATATTTTTGGACCAGCAGACTCTTGAAAAAGGCATGCTGAAAAAGTGGGTCACACGAGATATTTTTTTTGAACCCCGGCAGGAAGTTCAATCTTCATGAAATTTTCACGGTCGACTCAACTGATAATGTTCTATTTCCTGTAAAAAAATTAAGTGGTAACGGACCCTGAAAATGGGGTAACTAAACCTTCAAACTTGACTGATTTTTCGACCAAAAAATACGAAATATGCTACTATTTTTCTCACTATATAAACGAGAAGTTACGTCTTAAAAGAAACTGAAAATGGGGTAACCGAAACTTCAAAGTTTGACCGATTTTTTCGCCCAAAAATGACGAAATATGATAATATCCTTTTTATTTCTCCAGGAATAAGGTTAGACAGAGTATTTCGTAGCATGTTGCGGTTTTAGCTTAATAATGTAGGCTCAAAAGAGCAAGGTCTTTATTCCCTTTCGTCTGTTTGCTATCATTCTGTCAAGTTATTCGATACTAAAATATGTAAGATACAGAATTAGTAAGGCTATGTATTGAAACTATTTACCCACTATTACGAAAACAGGCTAGTGAAGCATTTCGTTACACTGAAATTTCCGGAAAGCAAGTTGTATTTCGCTGCCGGGTAGTGACACTATGGTAAAGTTTCCTGAGCTCTCTGCGACCTTCACAACAAGCAGTACATGGTGCAGTGGGATACAGCAGTTGTCGTGCCTTTGGGGCCAATTATATAACACAGACGGGAAAGACGGCGCTAGAACTTGCAAGACAGATTCACATTCCTCCCTGTCGATAGAAGTAACGAGCGCAACACGAGGTACAAGGTCTACGCTTGCGATGACGAAGTCTCCGATTTGGAACGGCAGGACAAGGTTTTTCGTGCCCGGTTTTGCTAGTGTTCCACTTGTATCACCTGTCACCCGTTTCATCAGAACATGGCCGGGCGACCCACGGGTGGGGACAAAAGCGTGGTTGGCTCGTATCCCAGGGATAGGCTTTAAAGCAGCCATTCTATCAGCTGCCTGAATAGTGTGATCCAAGATCTCGGTTGCGTCTATGTAAATTGATGTCACATTTTTATTATTATAAGCGTCTTGTAACACAAGCTATCGACTGAAAAATGTTTTCTATCTTATTAAAGACCACGGAAAATGATAGGTAGCTCTGTGGTAGTTGTTATTTGGTCCGCTAGATAGCATTTCATGTTCCCCATGAAATTTTTTTTCTAGACAAGTCAGATCAGAGACTGAACGACTTATAGTTGGAGTTCCAGACCAGTTCAAGCAAATGACGGGCTAAAAAGAATTGTTGGTGTCATAGCCAGTTTCGTAGTGAACAACGCCATAAAACGGGCTCATGTGGCAAATTCTGTAGCTAAAAAAAAATTCAAACCATAACTTTGATATTTTAGAAAATGAGTTCTATTTAATATTGCTGTCATTAAAAAAACAAAAAAAAAACAGTTTATTGATATGTTCGAACTAGTCTTATAGAAAAAAGGGATTAATTGCATTTTTCGACTTTTTCGGTCGAAAAAAACGGACAAGATTTAAGTTTCAGTTTCCCGATTTTCTGTCCTGTCTGGTGTAATTTTGTTAAGGTTAATAGATAATCATTCGGTGGGTACACTGCAAAAATTGCATCAAGATCAACCACTTGACAGAGTCCAAATATAATAGCATATTTCGTCTTTTTTGGTCGAAAAATCAGTCAAGTTTGAAGGTTTAGTTACCCCATTTTCAGTGTCCGTTACCACTTAATTTTTTTACAGGAAATAGAACATTATCAGTTGAGTCGACCGTGAAAATTTCATGAAGATTGAACCTCCTGCCGGGGTTCAAAAAAAATATCTCGTGTGACCCACTTTTTCAGCATGCCTTTTTCAAGAGTCTGCTGGTCCAAAAATATACAAGTTGAGAAGTCGATTATTTTACACGGACACACTCCAATCATCCCCTTCAATCTAAAAAAAAAATTGAGTTGATACCTCTAATCGTTTTCAAATGAAAAATTGTTCTTTGGGACAATCAAATGCAAAGGTTGCTGAGGAAGAAACTGAGTGTCCGACCTGTTCGCACTAAATCTACCATAACTTCGGAACCGGTTGACTTAGAGAGCTGAAACTTTCAGAGGTTGTTATTCGATGATATACGAACCGTTTGAGGTCAAAAAGAAAAAAATCGCTGACATAGCCCTGACACGTTTTTGGACCACTTCACGTGGAATGACTCAAAGTTATTTAAGAATAATATTTCAACATAGAAGACAAATGGAATGAAATACGGAATTAGTTACTTTACTGCAGCGGCATCTTTTCTCGGAATTCAAGATGGGTAAAGATTAGTTAATTTATATCTTGACGACAAAGTTCACATTTTCAGCTTCAGCCTGAAGAAGACCGTTGCCAAGAAGGACCATTATACCACTGAATACAAATTTCAGTTGGCTAATCCACTTAGCAACCCCGAACGTAATCCCAGAACAAGTACACACCGCTCTTCCCGTTAAAACTCATCTGAATGGCAACAAACAGACAGACTGACACTAACAGCCCCAACAGACTTCATACCGACAGTAGGGTCTGCAACCAGGACTTCAGGACGTTCGGGATGATGTTGTCTACAGTATCGACGTCTTTGGCGAATCGGTTCACGATTCGACCTAATGGCGTCGTGTCGAAGAAGGACATAGGCGATTTGAACAAATGTCTGAGCATGACGGTGTGGAGGTACCGGGAGGCGTAAAGTGTCCCCAATGCGTTCACCAAACTAGCGATGCCAATGGAGATGGCTAGAAACCCCCATTCGTATTTAGAAAGTCAGTATAGTAAGATTATACCTGCCCTTTGGGGGGAGGGGGGGGGGGGTAAAAAGCGTAAATGGATTGTCAAAATACGAGCAATACGAGTGCCATAATGTCCCCCTTTAGGTTCTCTTTCAGGGACGTTCCCTGTCTAAACAGATTTTGTGAAAGGGCTCAGATGGGTATAATAATGGTTAATGTTTCCAAACTGTCCGCATCTTTGCACCCTTTGTAATGAGAAAAAGTATTTCTGATAGAATGCAAGAAACTTTCGGATCCCTGAGGGACATTTTCTTAATGTGTACGACCTTAAGTTCCCTGATATTCTTGAGACTAGAAATAAAGCAAAAATAATCACGACAGGCCAATTTATAAGAATGCTCTAGCTAAATAAAACGTAAGGGTGAGGTTTGCGTGCTGAATACTCTAAACTGTAGTTTTCTTTTTTTATATATATATTCTCTATGGCCATTGATTACTGAATTATTTTACAGATTGTACCAAAATCTGCAAATGAAGTGTCGGATCTACGTAGTGCGCCTGAAAAAAAACCGTTACGATAGCGCGGGAGAGGGTACACGGAAACCTTCAGTCTACGCACACCTACCTTCGGGTATAATCCAGATACCCTGCCCTTTATTCCAAGACAGCCCAATACTTCACATCAAATGCGTTCACGTTCTTAAAAATAATTACGCTTGCGGCAGCTGGACAATAGTGTGAGGATATTTGCTGAAAGTAATACCGTTCAATCACATCACTAGTCCCTTACAGAAATAAATATTTGGCTTTACCTTGACCAAATCCAAGGGCTCCGTAAACTCCCAAGAACATATCTCGTTCTGATTCGGGAATAGGCACTGCTTCCGTCGTTCCATTGGTGTGATTCTTATCAACGTAGGCGTTAGACCAAGCAGAAAGCCAGACGTTAGAGCCAACTGAGAAGAGCTGGTAGATGGCATACAGGAACAGAGTCCAAAAAGTGAGGCCGTAACCGACGGACCGTAGGTAGTGCATGTAAACTTCTGGTTTAACCTGCAATTAGGGAAAGCTTAAACCTTGACTGGGACTGAATCCTCTCAAGCTCCGGCACATGGATCTCAAAAGGGAACAACTGAAGAGCTGAGCGCATAAAGGTGATAACTCGCCTTTTTGGGCAAATTGAGTTAAGAGCACCATATCTGATACATTTTTACGCTCTTTCTCCCTGTGCTATCAGAACCTTCGCCAGATCACTCCTACAGAGATAATCAGTCTAACAAAGGTAATAACTAGCTTTCGATCTTCTAACTTCCCAAACTTTGAACGCAATTCTCTCAAAACTAGCAAAACGTGAGTTATCACCTTTGTGCGCTCAGCCCATCAATTGTACACGAGCTGTTGGCATCCAGTTAGCCTAAGATGATATAAAAAGTCACTCCAATCAGATCACCCGTTAACAACTTCGAGCGCCACAAGGTCCCAAATCCCCCCCCCCCCACGGATGAATCAATCCGGAAAATGAAGATTTTCTGCAACAGTGGGTATAGTGTCCTTGAAATTGCATGCCAAGTTTCATCATCCTGGCTTATGCGTGCCCGAACTAGAAAAAGTGTAACCGAGGGACATATTTTAACAATCGCTATATGACATTTGAGCCGTAGACAACAGACGCCATAACAAACTGAGTAAAGAGAATTCCGTCGGACCTACTGATGAGAAACGAGATCACGTCAACGGGTAAACTGGTCTGCTCCGTGACGGAGGTCATGAGTACGCCTTGGTCTGCTTGTTTTTCCTTTTCTATGATACAGCCGTAATCAGCCGGGTAGCTTACCTTTCCAGTTTCAGCTTTCTCGGCTTCAATCAGCTTCTCTCCCTTTTTGACTTCAGGGGCTGCAACAACTGCTTTGCCATCCTTGGCTGGTGACTTACTCTTTTCCCCATTGGCCTTGATGCTTCCAGACCTGACTAGTTCTTGACTTAATTCCTTCTGCGGAGACCTAAGAGGAGAGGTGGAGCCTGACTCGGAGTGGCTTTCGGAGTTGTGGGACCTCTGTCGCGAAATTTGACGCTGAACTTGCTCGCGTCCAAGGCTAGATTCAAGCTCTTCGCGAATCTTTGATAGCTCTAGAATGGAAATAAAACATACCATTAATAACATATCACGGAGTTGGGAAATGGGAAATACAGTAGAGGTATGCTTTTTTGAACGTTTGTTGACTCTGAACTTTGCCGTTTTCATGCACTTGCTGAGACTAAAGTTAACCAACAGTTAGCCAAAGTAGGTAATTGAAAGCCTCCGGAAACATTTTGGATCTTCATTTTACCATTTAGCTCAAAACTGCACTGTTCACATTTAAGTAACTGTTCAAATAAGCATATCTCTACTGTATACCAGTCAAAATAAAGGAAAAATTTGCTTCAGTCGCGTACGAGACACCTGAAATCGTTCTAGCTGTTTACAGTTGTAACAGATGTGTTGGTCTCCTTTGTCTTTTCAAAATCCAACTAATCGACCTTAGATGATGATGAAATTTCATTAACGCACCAAATAAGGAAGGGAACGATGGTTTCTATCAAGACGAATGCTAATCGAAAGCAACTCCTACACTGTCAGAAGTCTGATAACAGATAATACATGTTTGTTCAACCTACTGTTCAACGTCACGATAATATATCTCTTAAATAAGTCTTTAAATGTTGACAATTCGCAAAAAATAACACTTAAAAGGGTCATAACGTGTACGTTCTCACAACGTTTAACACAAGGATGGGCAAACATGTGTTATCTGTTATCAAACTTCTGACAATGTATCCTGGCAGTCAACTATTCGGCCTGAAGGTAAATTAACCGATTGGTATACTCACCAGTGACATCGTCCTCTTGTTCCTGTTCAGTCAGATGTTCAACCAAAAAGTCGGCAAAATCTCCTTTCTTTGCTAGCAATTCTTTATAAGAGCCGACTTCAGACACGGCACCGTTTTTCAAGACGATAATCTTGTCTGTCTGCGGCAAGAAGGTGATACCGTGAGTGACCAGAAGCCTTGTCTGAAATAAAATAAAGCGTGAATGTCAAGGTGTCCCAGCAACAATCGGACATGTCTATGTCTCCAACTACATGAATGAATGATTCATTCGCACATTAAAACCATCAGGCCGTCACAATAATCTGTCGTCTGAAAGACGACACAAGTTGACAATGGATTTTGGACGTAAATGCTTGTCCTCTGATCTTCATAGGTCTCTCCTACCGGATTACGAAGCCTGAAACAAGGCTTCGCGCTGCAACCCGTAATTGTACCAGACTTGTTCGTCCCGATATCCACTGTACCGACCGGTATCTTTCGTCATTTGTAACATATTTCGTGAAAGTATTTCAATTCTGAACTTTTTTTTCCCATGGCCTTTGTGCTTTTAGTGGAATAAATCTTATCTTATCTTATCTTATTCGTTATTAATTGTACATAGGCTACATATAAATATTTTAAGGCAATTATTGAGAAGTGATTATTAAGTTTTAGCCATGTTAATAATTGTGTGACGATCCGATGCTAGCGAGTAATTATATGAGCTATTCAGAAAATAAACGTTATTATTATTATTATAATAATGTATCTGCACTAAAAGGCTTTCGCCTCTATAACTTCTCATTACACTGTGTACTCATTACACTGAATGTCAGCCAGGTGACGGTCAACACCTGCCTTAAACTGAATAATATTTTATGCGTTTACGACACTTTTAAAATCATCATGCAACATTTTTGTTGGAATCCGCTTTTGACGAATTGTCTTAAACAAGGAAAGACACGTTTAATCGTTTGACATTTTAATCTACTAGTATACCTATATATTTTTACTGTTTCACTAATCACTTATTTATATTTGACAGTGCAAAACGGATAGGTCAGCTGAGTTCTATTAGAGCTATATTTCGGCCCTTCTTGGCAAGGTTCCTCTTCAGGCTCAAGCCGCTCAAGCTGGAAAATTAACTTGTGGGAAAACAACTAAAGATTCTAGCCTAAGTATAAAATAAGTATATAAAAAAAATCAGTTTATTTATTTCAAAGTTTTCTCTGAAGTCGTAACATTTCAAAAATGATTTATTGTATTTATTGATTATATTTCTTAAGGTTTCTCTTAAAGTTTTCTTAAACAGACTAGTTATCATGTTGTGAGACTGACCTTCAGGAATAAATATGACGATAATTATGAATAAGGTCCAGAATTTTGTAAGTGGACGGGTCTACCGGGTTTACGACTTACCTTGTCCTTAAGAAGACCCTTGGGCCCAATGACGTGATCGAAAATGTGCTTTCCAACGTGAGTATCAACAGCAGAGAGAGGGTCGTCCAAAAAGTACACATCTCTATTGCAGTAGACGGCACGAGACAAGCTGACACGTTGCTTTTGGCCTCCACTCAAGTTAATACCCTAAAAAAGAACGAATACTTGCTACACTATCGAACCCAAATCCCCCGCAGGTGGTGTTACTACTGGAGAAGGATGTAAGCCTTGAGTTATCTTCCACCGCAAATTTAGACCCTCAGGTTTATCAATAGTCGCAGTTTTGCTGATACCATGGTATCTGATACCACGGTCTAAAGTCGTTTATGCAGTTATCGTGGTATCTGATACCACGGCAAAAGGCGTTTTTGCAGTTATCGTGGTATCTGGCTAGTTATCGTGGTATCGGAAAAAGTCGTCTCACATTCGTCAATTTCTGTCAAATTGTTGGGAAAGAAATTTGGCACTTAGTGATGTGACTGGATATCAGCTTTTCTTTTTGGATGATTTCGAAACGCTAAATTTCGGCAATTGTCGCTTTTGCATAGCATCCGTATATCAGATACCACGGTAACTGCAAAAACGACTGATTGGAGATCCAGTTACCGTGGTAACAGATACCATGGTATCTGCAAAAACGCAACTTTTGTGTGTTGAGTAATTTTCACCGGGCCAAGTTCTAACTAGGAAGAATACTCGGACATCAAATTTCCTACGAACACCGCTGCGGCGAAGCTTGACAACACACCGAAGCCATCCGGATTGCAGACGACGACGGATACACGTCTAAACCTCAAATCGATCGGCGCACGAGTTTGCGCAGTGATATGCGCAATGTAAGGCGAAAAGTGTGATTAATAATACAAACATGTCTGGGTGGTGGTGACTCAGCTGAAACTCAGCAGAACACATTAGCAGTCAGCTTGGGCTGAAGGAATACTTCTAACAGAAAATAAGGCAGTCAAACACAAATCTCAATTTTAGAATACTGCTGTGGTCCAACATTAGTGCTAAAATGCACGAGCTTTAAGTGACAAAGTTTAATTAAAAGAAAGAAGAGACACTCCAGCGCTGCAGGATCAGTTGACATATTGGATTTTAGGTGCCGCCGCAGTTATGATCACCTTGGTTTCCAACTTCCCATCCTTCCAGGATTTAAAAGCTGGAGTAAACTGAGACCCCAACGAACAACCTCTGACGTTGGAGCACTGTTCCCAAAAACTGAGGATCTGTGTATAACTAAAATAAAGCGTCCGTGGATAAGAATTGTCTACATATGAATGGTCCTTCAGCGAGACGGGTTTCGCAGGTGTCCTAGAGCTACAAGTTCAGATCAGATCAGCTCGCCCTCGCCTCGGTGGAATCCAAATTTACCAAATGTTCAAGAAGTCATCATTTTACCTTTTCACCGATTTCAGTTGCGTCTCCTGCTGGTAACATCTCCAGATCTGGTCTCAGGGCGCAGGCGTCGATCACTTCGTTGTAGTGGTGAGGTTCTTCAGTCCCGCCGAAGATAATATTGTTCTTCAATGTTGTGTTCTGGATCCAGGCTTGCTGAGGTACATAGGCGATGGTTCCCTAGAAATTGGAATGAATACACTAATTACGTTTTTGCAGATACCATGGTATCTGTTACCACCGTAACTGGATCTGCAATTAGCCAATTTTGCAGTTACCGTGGTATCTGATACCACGGTCTAAGTCGTTTCGGCAGTTACTGTGGTATCTGAATATCAGATACCACGGTACCTTGCCAGATACCACGGTAACTGCGAAAACGACTTTTGACCGTGGTATCAGATACCATGGTATCTGCAAAAAAGCAACTACTGTTTAATCGATTGACATAAACCTTAAGTGAAGCTTTTCCTGTTAAAATGGCAACGGACACAAAAATACGCAGGACGTTCTTCATGAACTGTCTGGATGAATTCGTATTCGTAGTTTATTAATGACAACTGCAAAATTGTTTGATTATGACTTCGAATGTTCTTCTTTGCTCTAAGCTACTTGACTTAAAGGACCTGTCGTATCTATAATGCCAATGCAACCTACTTCCGTAACAGCATTCATCAGCTCTCAAAACCACCTCACTAATCTTTGCACTTGCCGCGATTCACTAGTTTCCATGCACATCTACCTACCCTACACTTCGTATGAGGCGGGTCTAGACAGGCTTGGTCTCTCCACTCTGTCTGAAAGACGACACAAGTTGACAATGGATTTTGGACGTAAATGTTTGTCCTCTGATCTTCACAGATCTCTCCTACCGGATTACGAAGCCCCAAAACCGACTCGACCTGAAACAAGGCTTCGCGCTGCAACCCGTAATTGCACCAGACTTGTTCGCCCCGATATCCACTCTACTGACCGGTATCTTTCGTCATTTGCACCATATTTCGTAAACTATTTTAATTCTGAACTGTGATATATTCGTTATTAATTGTACATACATATAAATATTTTAAGGCAGTTACTGAGAAGTGATTATTAAGTTTTAGCCGTGTTAATAACTGTGTGACGATCCGATAATAGCGAGTACTTATACGAGCCATTCAGGAAATAAACGTTATTATTATTATGCTCCGGACGAGTGTTCGCGCATCATGCTAATGCGAAACCGGTTTTCTGAATGTCGCAGAGATCTTGCTAGAAGTCGATGGGCCTGGGAAAAGGCTTAAAATAGGTAAGGCCGTGGATAATATACAGAGCCTAGCTTTACAGTATTCAAGATAGTTTTGAATACTGGAACAGAAACAGTAAATAGTGCGAGATGTACTTTAAACAAACTAATTTATTTACTGACTTTGTACGCGCAAGAATTGTACGCGCAAGAATTGACGGATTGATAGATTCTCCCGGTGAGAAACTGTCCGTGAAGGACTGTGACGTATCCGCTTACCTTTGTATTGACTCGTCCGCTCAACTTGTCCATTTCACCCAACAAGGCAGAGATGAGAGAGGATTTTCCAGCTCCTACTTGACCGACGATAGCAACAAGACTCCCTTGCTCGATGTCCAGGTTGATGTTCTTGAGCACTGGTTCTTCATCCTTACCCCAGGCGAATGCCCCGCTCTGAACGACGATCGGATTCTCTAAAAGGGGAGTTCAGATAATGAGAAAGCTCGGACGAATCAATGAACTTATCCATTTCTTCACTATACAACCAGCGTTCGTTATGTACGAGTAATCAACTATTGCGGCCACTATAGTCAGCGTTTGCTTTTAAGTTTTCACCGATTTCAATCAATCAATCAATGAAATTTAATTCCAGATAGCTTAAAGCTAGAAGAGGTGAATAAAATATTCACGAAATACACAAACGACAACGAATACACTTTACAAGATATGACCTGAAATAAATATTGGAATGAAACTGTGTGAAAGTTCGGTTGACGAACAGAAAACTGGGGCACAAATACATCAGCCGTGAACGGTATCAAGTTGATAATTGGTATACTTGTTGGCAACATTTGAGGTTAGATGTGCCGTGGGGGTCCGGCAGCCCACATTCTCCCGGTTCAGGGGCAATTTGACCCACGTTGCTATAGTGGACAAAATAAATAATGTACATACTCTCGTCAGCTTCGTGAGAGACTGCGTCTGGCTCCAGTTCATCGGCGTTCATAAACTTATTCATACGTTTCAACGATACGGCGGCCTATATAGAAAGACTGTATTACTTCCATAGAGTGGCCAAGAAATAAAATAGGGCAACAAGACAAAGAAGGGACCACGACTGTCCAATCCTCGTTCGAGAATATGAAGGCATGTCAGTGCCAATGATTACTCCGCAACTTTCCTCTATCTTACACTGTAAAAAAAAATCTTGCAGTATTTGCTATTAATGTTGTCTTTATTGAGATAAGATTATCCCTAATTCGGATTAATCTTATCCCAATAAGATTAATCCCAGTAGCAAACACTGCATCCTTATTCGCAGAAAATTTTTAGAGGGTAGCTGACTTCTTTCAGTCTCAGTAGGGGACTCATTTGTGAATGCTCTGGAATGAACTTCCTGAGTATTTAGCCAGTACGCCCACGGTCAGCGCGACACGAGGGTAGTGCGCCAAAATCAAGCTCAGGTGGGGTGAAATTAGCAATACGCTCTCGGTTTACTCTAATGGCCGACGACGCCTGGGTACGGACGGGAAATCTACCGCGCGATCTAAATCTGTCCGGATCATATGTCCCACGTGTGGGTGGTCGTCGAACTAATATTCGCATCGACTCGAGCGGTAGGTCTCCTAGTTGTAAGCAGGTGAATGTCGTTAATGCAGCCGCCTCTAAATCGCCAGGCATATCTATATTAATATGTCAAATTTCGTACATGGTAAAACAGTTTCACATTCGGGTGCTACGGATCATTCCGGGTTTCGGTTACGAAAGACGCTACCCCGCGTCCCCGCCATTCCGCTCCGAATTTGTCGGGCCCAGCTTGGCTCAGATTTTGGTAGTAGTAACAAATACAAAAAGGGATCCCTGAGGCCTGATATGGGGAAGAGTTCCATGTGAACAGTAGTTGTTGTTTTCGCAGTAACCGGGTATCTGTTCCCCCGACGAATTGTCGTTTTCTCAGTCACCCAGCAACATGTTAGTAACCCTGGTGTCTGGTACCGAGTAACCCTGCTGAGACCTAGGTTACCGAAATTCAGTAACCTACTAACCTAGCAGCAACCGGGTGTCTGAAAAAACGACAAGAGTGTGTTCAGTTACCGGGTAAGAGCAACTCTAGGTTACTGCAATAACGCAACTAGTGATTGGACACGAGTCAGTCGGTCCCAATCCGAACCTGGAATGAGTCCAAGACGAGCGCACCTCCGAAGAGCTAAGCTGTCTGGACCTCGTGTACAGGCGAAAGGGAATCCCGTTGTCATTCCCTCTAAGTTTCTCCTGCAGTTTCAGAAGAATCCTGACGATGCGAAAATCTTCGAAAAGGAGGATCACAGAATCAAAAAAAAGCAACAGACAAACACTGGACTCACCTGAACAGCCTGTGTGATGATCATAGGCAACATAGACATTGGAAACCGAAGAATGTTGAACAGAGCGAGTGACGAAAAAGCAATATTCGGCGATAATACGTGCGCCGGATCAACGAGCACATACGTAGTAAACGTCATCAAAGCCACCTATTAACAAAAGTACAGGACGTCACAGAAACCCAAAAATTAACCCCACGAACACCCGAACTTAACGGCACTATCCGAACCAAAGCGTGACCGAGGACGCACCCCAAACAAGATTCACACCCTGTTTTCGAGATTGACGGAATGTGTCTTCCACAATTACACCTGTTCACGAAGCTGACGTAACGCCATTTTCCACCCATGTTCTAACCTGTATGGTGGCAATGATCATCATTGGTAGGATGCTCATAGGCATTCTCATGATATTAAATAGTGTAATGGAAACGAATGCTTTCTGGGCATCGAGCACATTATCGATACTGGAAAGAACGTAAACTCCAAAGGTAACCAAAGATACCTAAATTAATAAAAAAAAAATTATTAGTAAAAAAAAAAGAGAAAGCTGATGGATCTAGGAGAACTGCGATGGGCTTTCGGGATGAAAGGTTATTTTCGTAAGGGACGGCGTGACGATTTCAAAATCGAACTGGGGGGGGGGGGGGCAAACCTCGTCCGCATGCACTTTAAAAAAAAGTATCCGCTTTCAGCTAAATTAATCTGCAGTATTTTGCATTATAGCGTTTTAATCCTCCATCGGATTTTAACTCTCCGAATTCGGATTCTGATACTCATAATTCGAAAGAAAAATCTCCGAATCCGGTGATGCACAACTGCTGAAGTCAGATGAAGGAGAAACTGTTTACAGTTTGGAACCCGTCTATGAACTTGGGGCATGCTCTGTATGTATAAGCTACATGGAAATGAGCTACAATGTCAAACTTATCGGGAAAAGAATTTGTGTTAATAAAGAACTTACCAAGAATGGAGCGCAGGTCCATAGGAACGATGTACCAGCGCTTAGGTATGCAGCTTTTCTCAAAACATGTATTTCGCGGTCACGAATTTCTTCCACTTGATCTTGGAATGAAGGCTCCCAAGCGTAGAGCTTCAGAACCTAGAGAGAATTCGTTTTTTTTTCTTAGCAACCACCAAGAAGCGAGTAATCTAGGATCCAGAAAATCTTTCCGGAATATAATGAAAGGTCGACTGTGTGATGTGAGCAGTTCAAACAGTTTAATTTTTTCTTCAGAGCTCTTTCGTGATTTTTTTCCTTGATCGAAATTTGTTTGTATAATTTAGTTTTAACTCACTGCGGTGGCGTTTTTTCCGCTGCGCAAAAAAGCTGAAGGAAAAATTCCAACTTCGACACAGTTTTAACTTGCGCGCACAGTCGACTGCAAAAATACGCATGCGAAATGAGTTAACAAATTCAATCAATAAATTAAAAATCTAAACAAATAAATAAATCCCGCAGCCAAGGAGTTCACCTGCATCTTGCATCAACCTTTAAAGTTGAATTTCGACTAAATCCCTTGTTGCCACAGTTTCTAATTTCGCTTGTAGTTATCAAATTTATTCGACGATCTAGGAACGCAAGCTAAATTCTATGTAGGCCTAGGATATGTCTGACGACACGACACATTTCTCAATACCGTCATGAAGCTTCCAGAAACAAAAGACTGTTCGATTCACGTATTGACTGAGGGCATTAGCCCAACTCATCGTTTTTTATCAAATACTTTACAAATTGGCTGAAGGAAAGCTTACTTTTATTCCACTAAGGATTTCGTTCATCAGCTTGACTCGTTTGTCCTTGTTTTTCATTTGAGCAACTTGTAGTTTCTTCGTCTTGTTGGCAAGAACACCATTAATTGGAATGAGAAGGATCATAACAGCCAATCCAGCGAACACACTAGCACCTAAAAAAAAGAGGGTTAGATATTTAGTATACACTTGACATGACGCTAGTGAAGTTCCGAGGCCACGAGAATTTGCATCCGTATGAGTAAAATCTTCCTCCTTGAATCCGAAAGTTACCCTCAAACCAAACAAACCGCTCGTGAGACCTACTGGTCCCTTCCTTTCCCGTAGCGTCTGATGAATGTTTCGTAGTCTAAACACACCACAACATTATTAGAGTATTTTTGGTTCGAAATAAACCTCTTCCAAGTTCCAGATGCCTTTGCACATTAGCAAATACGCGTTGTAAGTTGCCTGTTGAGTTTAGCAAAATAGTGGAACATTTCAAATCTTCCGCTATAGTGAACCGAACCACCAGAGTTGTATTTTTTTTTGTTCTTTTTGTTGCACTGGGTCACTAGGGGTTACACCTTGTCTTTTCTGCTTCTTGTTTGTACTTCGTCACTAGGGCTACACGCCCTCCATTGTTTTTCGACGGGTTATTAATAAACTGAATTGAATTGACAACCGATGAGCAAACACGGACTATATAGGAGTCACACTTGTAAGCTGCTGAGGAAGTAAAATCATCAAATTCCACTTTTTTCGCAACTATTATACACTGTCAGAAGTTTCATAACAGATAACACAAAAATGCGCAGTTTCAATATATAACACTTGGTATGTTTTCTGTCATGAATCGTCCCGTAGTAGCATGCAGTAGTAACTGTTACCACTGCATGCTACTACTGGCAAACTGGATGCTACTACAGCAAGATTGAATGCTATCGGATACTACTACTTAAAGTTTAACTGAAAAGCCGATTTAATTTTGTGTCATCTAATTGAATACACTGAATTATTTGGATTCTGCAAAGGGATTTTTTTATTTTCCACTATCTGCTCTAGTTATGACGTTCAGAAAATCTGCGGCTGTCCCCACGACGTAAATTTTACTATGACGCGGCAAATTTTAATCTCAGCACAAACGCAGCTTTTCAATGGACATTGGTGAGATTGGTGAAGATTGCTTAGTGCCTGAACAAAAAAAAAATCATAAATCTTTCTCGTAAAGCATACAACAGAAATTCAGTACCATAAATCACAAGGAAATTCCACTATCTGAAAATCGATTACTCGTGAACAGCGGAACAATGAAGTAACGCATTTTCAGCGGGTCTTCAAGCCGATTTAAGTGAATAAGTGGTGGATAACTAGATTGTCATATCTCAGCCCTTTTCGGTTAAACTTTAAGGTTAACCCAGTCGGAGGCATGTTAAATCAAAATATTCCATACTACACCATATCAATACATGCTAATTTTTCGTACAACTACCATACACCATACCCAGTCAAAGAAATTTTCATCGGGGTTATGCATAACAAGCATTGCCAGGAAGAGCCGAAAAAATATCTGCTGGCTTTTCCGATATCACGATGACACAACGAAAGTCACAGACGTTTTTTTCAGCGGCGTTTCGGCTTTCTTGTACGAATAACGTTGCGCAAGGTTTGAAACACATAGCAGCTAACATCCAAAGTGTTATCTGTTGAAAACGCGCATCCTTGTGTTATCTGCTATGAAACTTCTGACGGTGAAGTACCAAGGCGAGAAGAACAGGCAAATGCTTACCAAGAATGTTGTAAAGGAAATAAATGGCAAGACCGATCTGCAACGGAGCAGACCACAACATGTTGAGGTAGGAAGTAAGGTCCATGAATCGCTGAGCATCAACTGACATCAAATTGACAATCTCACCAACAGTCGACTCTTTTCTGGCAGAGTTGGAGATCCTGAGAGCTTTTTTATAGACAGCGGAGACAATGGCAGTTCTGATCCCCATTCCAACGACGTACATGTGTTGGAAGTACTGGGATAAGAAGATAGTCTGGATCAGGGCGCTGGCAGTTAGCAGACCGGCATACATGTACCCACGCCATGCGTAGTCGTCTGATTCGGTGAACTCGATTAATGCACTGGAAAATAAAATATATTAATAAGTAATTATATATTGACTACTTATCATGTTCGGGGTCATGTTTCGGAGTTGTCGTTTTTTAGCTAGGGCCTGCAGAGGATTCTTGCCAAGAGGAGCTTACAAAGTAAAGATATTAAAACAAAAATCCTGCGAAGACTAATAATGTGTGAAGTTCAGATATTGAAACTGTGCGACGTAGCATTAAATGTGTCCATCTGACGGTGTCCTACACAAAAGCAGACCAAGACAAAACAAAATCACCGAAAAATAGGACATACATGTAGTATTTTTGGAGCTTTTCCACAATTCCTCCCGAAAGTTCTAACCCGTCATCCTTGATTTTAACCAACTATACTGTTGATTGGTTGACTATTTTTTATTTTATTTTAAGTAATGAATTAAAAGACAACAAACAACCCAAACTTCCCCATCAACTCAAAGTTTAACCGAATGGGTCTTAGATCCGACAGCCTAGTTACACATCACTTATTCACTTAAATAGGCCTGAAAACCCGATAAAATGCGTTACTTCGTTTGTCCGTTGCCCACATATAATCGAGTTCATCAAATAAACATTCTTTCGGACTTGCGGTACCTCTATGTGCTTGTCCCTCTTCGCTTGAGACATTCACCGACTACAAATGAGAGCTATTGCCGAAAGCTAAAATAATCGTGTCGGATTGTGCTTTCGGCTGTTCACGACTCTATTCGTGCCGGATACGGAAAAATAGTTCCTAAAAGAGGAAGGCATAACAGAAAAGCCCTTGGTAACTTGTATAATAGCTTTTGTTCTCCCTCTGTTTGTATCCTTTCTGGAATTTTTGGCATTCTGAGACAAAAAGAATTAGAACGTATCAGGACTTCCTATTTCAAATACTGTAAATTTCTTTATACCCTCCTCGTCACAGAAATTCACGCATAACTGAAAACTTTTAACCATCCGACCCTTGTGCTAAGCTATCCTCCACTGCTCAGGACCTCAACGTTTCTGCCCTTAGGCCATTTTTCCACTTTCCATCTGGGAAGGAGATTTTTTAGACCTGATTAGTCCCTTTTTTGTATTTTGCTTGTTTGTTTTTATCCTGTGCATTTACCGCGCGATGCGCGGTACTTTACTTGGTCAAATTTTATTTTTAATTATGATAAATAGTCTTATTTCTGATTACCCTGACCGATGGAAATATGTTGACGACCTCTCAGCTCTTGAGGTTTGTCGGCGAAATATTAAGAGCTCCGCAATGACCATTCTGGATGACATTACCCAAGAAGCTGCTCTGTCACAAATGAAAGTCAACTCCAAGAAATCTTCAATCATGACAATTAACTTTTTAAAATCCACCCCAGCTTTTCTTGACCCCATTCCCCCAGAAATCTCTGTCAAAAAAATTAAACTTCTCGGAGTTACTTTAACCAATGATCTAAAATGGGATGCCCACATCAAAAATATTTTAAAACAAGCCTCCCCATGTATTGCTGTCCTGAAACTACTTATGAAATTTTCTTGCCCTTCTAAAGACCTCCTCCAAATTTATGTTAGTTTTATCAGACCTATTCTTGAATACGCTTGTCCTGTTTGGCACTTCGGGCTCTCTTCAGAGCACACATACCGTATCGAGAATATTCAAAAAAGGGCCCTCATGATTATTAACGGGGAGGGTAAAGTGCCCTACAGTTACCTACTAAAAAGGTTCAAGCTGGCTACCCTGGAAGAGAGACGAACCCACCTTAGCATCGATTTCGGTATAAAAACCCTCTCTGTTCCCCGACTACGTAATATTCTCCCTCCCCCCTATTCTCCTATACGTATTAGACCCCAGCGAGAGAAATCCCAGAAAATCCCCAAACTAGCACCTGTGGCCCCTCTCCATGAAAGATACAGAAGGAGTTTTGTTCCGGCATTTGTTGAGTTGTACAATAACCGATAAGTTTTCCTTTTAGTGTTTTTATTTTATTTTTTGTAACAAGACTATAGAGTGAGAGAGTGTTATTTTATTCATTTTTGTATGACGAAAAGGTCAAATTCGGCGGCAACGCTGTGACAGCTACTTTTGAAACAATAAAATTCTATTCTATCTATGTTATCGAAAGCTCACTGTAATTTCTTCTTTCTTTTTTCTGTACTGCGCAATTTCCCTTTCCTTGTTTAGTGCGTTGATAAAAATGTCATCATCATCATAACTTCACGAATTACGTAACAGATTTTTTTTTTACGAACTGATCTTATTCTTTATTTCTCTCCCCTACTTATTTTCGTTTATTTATTATTGGCCACTACTTCGGTTTTGCTTTTCTAAAACGTGTGAAGATTAAACAAATAAAATAATACTGAACAGAAGATTTCCAGATTTGCTCAAAAGCACTAAATAGGATCGAAGTGTCGCGTCCGCCCGTCTGTAAAGAAAAAAAAAATGTCCGTCTCACAGTGAGTCTTGCAAAATTAAAAACCGCTAAGTCATCCTTACTACAAACTTGACATTTAAGGAGCCACTTCAGAATCCTACGTAAGTATGACAGACAAAAAAGTACGCCTGGTGAATCAGATTAGATAATCACAGCTTATTTTGGATTACTTTTCAAAGACCATGAGTCACCATGTCCATTCTAGTGATTCTTTTAGCAGGTATTTTGTAACCCGAGACGACAAAAAGCTGTAATCCGAAACTTCGGAAAATGAATAGGAAAGAGTTACAATAGGACGAAACTCACTTGATTATATGGTTGTCTGGAAAAGAAGTACAGAGAAAACTCAGTTTTGATAACCCTTAGTAAGAAAATGATCATTTCAAAGGGAAAGAAGGAGATCTTTTAAGGGGAAGATGATCGCCGAGAAATCATGCTACAGCGGAAGGCTGTCCGTCCGTGGCCGAATGGTTAGCGCGCCGAACTCGCAAGGGAATGGTCCCTTGTTCGAGTCTCGGTCGTGCCTACTGTTTGGTTTCGAGCGGGGGTTAGTGGCGCAACCCTGTACGACAAGTCAAAGTCCACCCAGCTTCAAATGGGTACCTGGAGAAATCCGGGGAAGGTGACAGGAAGGGTGTGCGAAAGCACAGGATGGCTGGCCCCTAACCCCTCACTGCACTTCCTGGCTGAGGGCCGAGAATCGGAGATCAGCACCTCCAGCTTGTCGTGTCAAGGCTAGTGCTGATACCTTTACTTAACTATAAAAACAAAAGCATGTGCCTTAATAGTAGGATATTAAACGAAATGCAACAAACCTTAGCAATAGAGGGCTAACGAAGGTCATCAGGTCCTGGAACAGCTTCAGTGCTGACCCAAACAGGAACTGCATGCCGAAGGTTTTTACCATAGTTGGGAAAATGGAGACGAGGTTCTTCTTTGGCATAGTCTTGACATCGACGCTTCCTTTCCCTTTGCTGAACGCAACGTCATTTTCAACCGTACTAGAGGGGGATTTAGGTTAGTTCTCAACTCTGTCGTAAACTAGGCAGGAGTGTTGGATGTTAGATAATAACTTAAGGTGAGCAACGATGCGGCCAACTGACGAGTGAAGAGACATGTGCGAAAAAAAAAGGATAACACTAGGATAGTTGGGAGCATTTAGGTGCCGATTTAGCAAGCCCACACTTTGACGTGGACCAGTCCCTGACATCTACATCACAGTTTAGTCAAATGCTCCCTCCGCCGGAAAACGAATCGTATACACCCGGTGAAAAATTGCCGAGAATTAGTTGTATGGAGTAGTACGAAAAAAAAAGCATGCGGTAGTAACTGTTGCTACTACATGCTACTACTAGCAAACTGGATGCTACCGGATACTACTACCTAAGATTAACCCAGTCGGAGGCATGTTTATCAAAGTATTCCATACTACTACATATCATTCCATGTAACTTTTTCGTACAACTACCATGTCAACTACACAGTCAAAGAATTTTTCATCGGGCAAAGATGTAGCGGAGGTTAGCTGAGGCGTCATTTCGCGACCTAAGGGGGGGAGCACTTTCCGCTGCCGCCTTCGCATTCTTAACGCAAATCTTGCATGGAGAGACCAAAAAACTTAAGTGAATTAAAACATGTTAACGAAAAGTAAAATATATATTCACGAAAAAATATGGACGAAAATATTTTGTACAAAGATTATATACATAGTCACCTCGTCAACTAGTTTTCCCCGTGATTTTTTAACGGCTAGCTCTGGGCCAACTTTGGAAGCCAGGGGGCACCCCTAAATGACGCCCCTGCTGACATCCGTTTCGCGACATTTTTATATTCAGAGATCATTCCGTCTACTATGGGATTTGTTTACTCGCAACATGGAACGGTCTTATGTTCGCTTGTGCTCTTGTAAGTATCTCATCATGTTAACATTCAGTTTAAAACAAGGTGAGAGCTTAAACTCTGAGAGGATTCTTTACTGCAAGTGAGTTATTTAACGGACTGGTTACGTAATATTTGTGAAGTATGTGTGTTTGACCTGCTTTGGGTGTCCCTCAACAATAAACATTCACCGTTTGTACCAATGACGGAGGACTGCCAGACACCTCATTTTTGCGACTTATACTATCCTGCGAAATTTGTTTTGACATGGTTCGGGAATCGGGGAAAAACTTTTAACAAAGCCGTTGAAAAAAAAAAAGTTTCGGCGAAACTCTGTGCAAGTCGCAGTTGACTCAGTTTCGATTCCAATGTTCTAAACGCGCGACCTTTTTGAACCTCTGCCGGATCTCTGAAAATACCATAAACCACCCCGTTTTTCAGCCTTACTTGACCCCCTTGGGTTTGATGAGAAACACGACCGGTTTCTCTGACCGATGAGCCCTTCAGAAATAATAAGCGGGAGGGCTGTGATTGGAGGTTCGTTTCTTTCAGCTCAATCAGAAGAGGATCTTTGCCAAAAAAGGGCCAAAATATCGCTGAACAATATCCTAGCTAACATATTCGTTTCGAGCCATTAGTTGCGTTTTGCAGATGCCATGGTATCTGACACCACGGTCTAAAGTCGTTTTCGCAGTTACCGTGGTATCTGATACCACGATCAAAAGGCGTGTTTTCAGTTATCATGGTATCTGAAAAGTCATCTCACTTTCATCACTTTTTGCCAAAGTGGCGGGAAAGAAAATTGGCACTTAGTGATGATGTGACTGGATATCAATTTGTCTTTTGGGATGACTTCAAAAAGCGCAATTTCGGCAATTGTCGTTTTTGCAGAGCCAGCGAATATCAGATACCACGGTAACTGCAAAAACGCAACTATTATTATTAATGATTCCCAGTCAAATTTGGCTGAAGGAGTATCTAAGAAGTGGAAGCCTGATCGGCGTCAAAAAGAGCCAAACATGGCAAGTGCAAAAATAAGAGAATTGTCGCTAGGGTGGAATTTATTTTTTTTATTGGAATTTATTTTTTTTATTGAATTTATTTGGGGGGGGGGGGGTTGCCCTCCGGGGGGTGCCAGCGGGTCGGACCAAAAAGTACAAAAATACATAGATCAGATTTTAAATCCTACAAAAAAATATTACTTTTGTGGATTTCGGGGGGGGGGGGCTCACCTTTTCTGGTGGCTCTTGGCGAGAGCTCTGGCCCAGTGTTTGTCCCATCTTGGGATAATCGCATGAGATCGATCCTCCGGTTTGAGCTGCCAGAGGTCCTTAGTCTCCAGGGATCTCCGGTAGCCAAGAATGGCAAGTTTGTCAAACCAACTGAAAGTCATACGCGAGATGAAGGAAGCGGCAATCTCCGGAGAAGGATTCTAAAAAGAAAATAATCACAGTACTATAATGATTAAATAATAGTTGCGTTTTTGCTGATACCACGGTATCTGATATACGCTCTAAAGTAGTTTTTGCAGTTATCGTGGTATCTGATACCACGGTCAAAAGGCGTTTTTAGCAGTTGCCGTTGTATCTGGCCAGTTACCGTGGTAACAGATATTCAGATATAATGGTCCGACCGTGGTATCTGGTCGTGGTATCTGAAAAGTCATCTAGCTTTCATCAAATTTTGTCAAATTGGTGAGAAAAAAGTTCAACACTTAGTGATGTAACTGAATATCAGTTTTTCTTTTGGGATGACTTCGAAAAGTGCAATTTCGGCAATAGTCGTTTTTGCAGTGGACCGTATATCAGATACCACAGTAACTGCAAAAACGACTGATTGCAGATCCAGTTACCGTGGTAACAGATACCATGGTATCAGCAAAAACGCAACTAATTATTTGAACTGATATCTGTATAGCCGACTTGCTAAACGGATACCATACGTCAGAGCCTGGTCACACTAGTCTCAAAACGGCACCGATTCGACAATCTATGGAGAAATTTGCGCAGATTTCTCGGCTAAAGTGATTCTACAAATCTGCGTAACTCATCGTGGTATCTGACCAAATCATCTTATTGTCATCTTCACAAACACAAGAGTCAGTTATTTGTCAAATTGGTGAGAAAAAAGCTACGCCACGGTAGATGTCAGTATTTCTTCTTTGATGATTTCTAAAAGCGCAAATCCGGGTTGTCTTTTGCAGAGCAACCGTAGTAACAGATACCAAGGTAACTGCAAACACGACTAATTGCAGATCCAGTTACCACGGTAACAGATACAATGGTATCCGCAAGAACGCAACTAAGGATGAACATCCTTCTGTAAAATGCTGTTACTCTTTCTTAAAATCGCAAGTGCCATACTTCACGAACAGACGTCACTTAAAAAGGTGTCACAAATATTCTAGGATGTTGCAATGGTACAAGCTTTGACACAAAGATGTATATTCTTGTGTTAGATTATGCCTTCCCTCTGAAATAGTCCCATTTAGAAGCTAGATCTGAACTTGGTCGTGCAACCGTTCACACGAGGGGGATCAAGTTAGGAGACAGTGGCTTACTTTTGCAGTTGTTGAATATTTCAAGTGTACAGGGACAAGCAAATAGAGGTACTACAAACCGAAAGAATCTCAGTCGATGAAATCGATTATCTGTGGATAGCGGAAAAACGAAGTAACGCGAGATGTGGGGGGGGGGGGGGTACCTAGGTTCTAGGGGGTGACTACCAAGTTTTGGTCGATCGAACTTGTGTCTCAGGCTTTACCCTATATAAAATAATTTTATACAGAAGTGTAATTAAAACCTTTAAGCTTGCTTTACGGTGACGATGGCTGATGTATCAGTGTCGCGCCATCAGTCATTACTGTATTTACATTAACTATTGTTTTGGTTATGAGAAAATAAGTATTGATAAACGAACACGCCCAGAGGTCAAGACAAAGTCATCTGAATACTCAACAAATAACACATCAATAAAATGGTGACGTAACCGTCACAGGCTACTTAGACGGACTTTTTAAGCCAGTAGGGCTTGAACTCCCGTCCCGTAGGCTTAAGACCTGGAAACTTCGGGAATAGGGAAACGCCAGCTCGTATCGCGAATGCTTATATAAGCAGCCCCTATTACACGACCTCGTGTAACACTTTGGCCGGATCGTAAATGTCGCAAGAACTCCATTTCTTACCTCAGTTTTATATTCGCTGGCTTCATACTGTGGCGGCGCATCGGCAAAGCAGTTCAGTAACAACATCAGCAATAGCATAGGGTAGTAAACCATGTAAGTTATGAATGTGAACTGCACTAGCGTGGCAACCTGGAACGAATGCCGTAAATTGTATAAACTCGTGCTTACAGGACAAAATCCACCTTTGTCAAAGAAGCTTGTCATTACTTTAATGCAAACAGGTACAGATTCCAGCCTTTGCGACAGTAAAATTACATCCGGAGATCTCTTCATTACCATTAACTGGTTATCAATCTTGCGTTAACACTGCAGTAATTTCACTTAAAGTCCAAAAGGTCCGACTAATCCAGGAAACAATTCAATTCAATACATTTTATTCCGGTAACTAAGACCATAATTTGAGAGCACACATAACGACACTAATAAAATGAACAAGAGCTGTAAGCTCATATGGCACTTGCATGGGTTGAGATGTAGTGTTTGATCAAAAGTACTTTTAAGGTTACCTTTGCGGTTGAGATGCGCACTTTAAGGGAGCTAGAGAAAACGTATTTTGTTTTAGAACTTGGCTGTTATGATACGCACTTTATAGGCGCTAGAAATTCATCTGTAAGAAAAACTATTGAGACAAAACGATCACAGGCCCTTAGGGATCATTGATATATACCGTTTGGTAAAAAAATTTTTTTTTCACTTTTCGGTTAAAATGTGCACTTTAAGGGTGATAACATAAACTTTTAAGCAAAACCCTTGTGGCACAAATGATCATGGGTTGAGATGTATCGTTTGATAAAAAAAAGTAGTTTTCGACCTTGCAGTTCAGATTCACACTTTAAGGGAGCTAGAACTTCATTTGTAAGCAAAACCCTTGAGGCAAAAATGATAATGGGCTCATGGGGATAATGAAAATGTATAATTTGCTTAAAAGTATTTTTCAAAATTTACGGTCAAGATTGGTACTTTAAGGAATGTCGGATTTGGAAAGTGGCGATTTCTGAGCCAATCTTATCGAATATCTAATATTTCAGCCCAGTTCAATCGTCCTAGCACATCTGGAAGTACCTTAAATCGCGATCACCGGAATTCCAGACCCCCCCCTCAAACTCCCCCACAGTCGCCGGAGCCAATCCGGATCTGTAAGTGATTTATCCAGAGCATCTCTTTATTATTCCCACAAAGTTCAATCCCGATCTCCCCAGTCTGAGCCGGTCACGTAATCCCCCCCCCCCCCATTGTTGTCGAATCCGGTCCGGACATGACAAAGATCACCAGAGACATGTCCTCTGATCAATTATCAAATTTCACTCAAATCCCATCAACCGTTCTAAAGTTACGCATGACTCAATATTCCGGATTCCCCCTCCCACTACTCCCCCCACGACTATCGGATCATATACATTTTTATTTATAAGTCATTTTGATCGGGTCCCTGATTCGCCTACCAAGTTTCGTCGTGAAAATCCTCAAAACCGCCATTACCGGAATTCCGGGAAACTCCCCTCCACCCCCCCCCCTAGTGTCCGGATCCAGTCCAAATGTATAAATGATTTATCTGGAGCAGATGCTTGTTCTTCCCAGCAAGTTTCACTCCGATCCCTCCATTCTAACCGTTTCTCGAGATTTCCGGTCTCCCCCCCCCCAACTCCCCCATAGCTGTCGAATCCGATCCGGACTTCAAATGGGACATCAGAGGTATACCATTTATTCAGTTATTAAGTTTCATTCCAATCCGATCACCCGTTCGAAAGTTACACACTACTCCAGTTTTCCGGATTCCCCAGCCCTCCACTCCCCCCCAGGTGGTCGGATTGGGAAACTGATTATTTCCAGGTTAGCCCGGTCGGGTTCCTGATGCTCCTGCCAAGTTTCATCGTCCTAGCACATCTGGAAGTACCCCAACTCGAAAAAGTGTGAAAAAAACTACTTAATTCTCAGAATTCCCCGGCCCACCACTCCCCCCCAGATGGTCGGATCGGGAAACTGATTATTTCCAGGTTAGTTTGGTCGGGTCCCTGATTTTCCTGCCAAGTTTCATCGTCCTAACACATCTGGAAGTACCCTAACTCGAACATGTGGGACAAAAAAATTCGGACCGACCGACCGACCGACCGACGGACGGAATTGCGATAGGTATATGGCACTTGAGCCAGAGGCTGCAAGTGCCATAAAAACAAAACAAAACCAAGACCATATTACCCTCTATCAATAGGCTCATATAACTGTTTCCATACTGGAAGTGAAAGCCGTAGGAGCGAAGTACTCAATTGACAAATAAGGGTATTGTCGCTTGCAAGAAGCCGTTTTCTCTGAGACTCACGACACAGCCAATGCAGCTCATAAAAATTCGGGACATTATGATCAGAAAACACTTCACTAGCACTTGTAAAGCGAGGGAGTTTATGAAGAAATCGAAAAATAAATAGAACAAGAGCTGTAAGCTCATATGGCACTTGCATGTGTTGAGATGTTTTGTTTGATCAAAAGTATTTTTCGACTTGTGGTTAAAATGCGCACTTTAAGGGAGCTAGATAAAAAGTATTTTATTTTTGAACTTGGGTGTAATGATGCGCACTTTAAAGGCGCTAGAAATGCATCTGTATGCAAAACCCTTGAGGCAAAAACGATCACAGGCCCTTAGGGATCCTTGATGTATACCGTTTCGTCAACAGTTTTTTTTCGCTTTTCATTTCAAATGCGCACTTTAAGGGTAACAGAAATAAATGTTTAAGCAAAACCCTTGTGGCACAAATGATCATGGGTTGAGATGTATTGTTTCAAATAAAGTACTTTTCGACCTGGCCGTTCAGATTCACACTTTAAGGGAGCTAGAACGTCATTTGTAAACAAAACCCTTGAGGCAAAAATGATAATGGGCTCATGGGGATCATGAAAATATGAATTTGGTTTAAAAGTATTTTTTGAAATTTGCAGTCAAGATTAGTACTTTAACGAATGGTCGGGTTTGGAAAGTGGCCATTTTTGAGTCAATCTTGTCAAATCTCTAATATTACAGCCAAGTTCCATCGTCCTAGATTATCTGGAAGTACCTTAAATCGTGATCACCGGAATCCCGGACCTCCCCCCCCTCAAACTTCCCCACAGTCGCCGGAGCCAATCCGGTTCCGTAAGTGTTTATCCAGAGCATCTGTTTGTTATTCCCACAAAGTTCCATCCCGATCTCACCAGTCTAAGTCGGTCACGTATTTTCGCCCCCCCCCCCCCAATTGCTGTCGGATCTCTCCGGACATGAAAAAGATCAACAGAAACATGTCCTCTCTTCAATTACCAAATTTCACTCAAATCCGATCAGCCGTTTCAAAGTTACGCATGACTCAATATTCCGGATTCCCCCTCCCGTTACTCCCCCCACGGCTATCAGATCATGTCAATTTTTCTTTTTAAGTCACTTTGATCGGGTCCCTGATTCGCCTCCCAAGATTCGTCGTGCAAATCCCCAAAACCGCCATAACCGGAATTTCGGGAAACTCCCCTCCAACCCCCCCCCTAATGTCATGATCCATCCGAAATGTATAAACGATTTATCTGGAGCAGATGCTTGTTCTTCCCAGCAAGTTTTAATCCAATCCCTCCATTCTAACCGTTTCCCGATATTTCCGGTCTCCCCCCCAACTCCCCCATAGCTGTTAAATCCGGTCCGGACTTCAAATGGGACATCAGAGGTATTTCATTTATTCAGTTATTAAGTTTCATTCCAATCCGACCACCCACTCGAAAGTTACACAGTACTCAAATTTTCCGGATTCCCCAGCCCTCCACCCCGCTAGTGTCCGGATCTAGTCCAAATGTATAAACGATTTATCTGGAGCAGATTCTTGTTCCTCCCAGCAAGTTTCACTCCGATCCCTCTATTCTAACCGTTTCTCAAAATTTCCGGTCTCCCCCCCAACTCCCTCATAGCTGTCGAATCCGGTCCGGACTTCAAACGGGACATCAGTAGTGTGCCATTTATTCAGTTATTAAGTTTCATTCCAATCCGATCACCCGTTCGGAAGTTACACACTACTCCAATTTTCCGGATTCCCCAGCCCTCCACTCCCCCCCCGGGTGGTCGGATCCAGTCCAAATGTATAAACGATTTGTCTGGAGCAAATTCTAGTTCCTCCCAGCAAGTTTCACTCCGATCCCTCTATTCTAACCGTTTCTCGAAATTTCCGGTCTCGCCCCCCAACTCCCCCATAGCTGTCGAATCCGGTCAGGACTTCAGACGGGACATCAGTAGTGTGCCATTTATTCAGTTATTAAGTTTCATTCCAATCCGATCACCCGTTCGGAAGTTACACACTACTCCAATTTTCCGGATTCCCCAGCCCTCCCCCCCCCCCGGGTGGTCGGATCCAGTCCAAATGTATAAACAATTTATCTGGAGCAGATGCTTGTTCTTCCCAGCAAGTTTCACTCCGATCCCTCTATTCTAACCGTTTCTCGAAATTTCCGGTCTCCCCCCCCAAACTCCCCCATAGCTGTCGAATCCGGTCCGGAATTCAAACGGGACATTAGAAGTATGCCATCTATTCAGTTATTAAGTTTCATTCCAATCCGATCACCCGTTCTAAAGTTACACACTACTCCAATTTTCCGGATTCCCCAGCCCTCCACTCCCCCCGGGTGGTCAGATTGGGAAACTGAATGTTTCCAAGTTAGTCCGATCGGGTCCCTGATGCTCCTGCCAAGTTTCATCGTCCTAGCACATCTGGAAGTACTCCAATTCGAAAAAGAGTGACAAAACTCCTTAATTTTCAGAATTTCCCCGGCCCACCACTCCCCCCCAGATGGTCGGATCGGGAAACTGATTACTTCTAGGTTAGTTTGGTCGGGTCCCTGATTTTCCTGCCAAGTTTCATCGTCCTAGCACATCTGGAAGTACCCTAACTCGAACATGTGGGACAAAAAAATTCGGACAGACCGACCGACAGACCGACAGACCGACAGACCGACCGACGGACGGAATTGCGATCGGTATATGGCACTTGAGCCAGAGGCTGCAAGTGCCATAAAAACTAACGAAAAACTAATCTAGGAAAACTAATCTAGGAAAAAAACTAATCTACGAAAAACTAATCTAGGAAACCCCTTGCATACTTGCCAGAAGTTTATTTACGCGTGTTTGAAATTTTCTCCACTTAATTACAGCTTATCAAATCATTTTCCTAATCACGCGTTAATGACTGCCTTTGAGACCCCCTGAGAAAGATACACATCCAGGGCCGTCACGTATGGGGTGGGGACGCCCCACCCAATGTTGTCAGCTTGTCGGTAAAAAACACGAGTCGGCGCGAAACGCCACGATTTTCTAGACTCTTCTTCCATTTTTGGGATCCCAAAACATTAGTGACGGATACCTATGACATCGCAAAAGTTGTCCGTCTGCCCGTCTGTGAGCACGATAACTCTCGAAGGGAATGAGATATTTTGATGAAACTTGGTGTGAGGATTCTTTGGGTCAAGAGTAAGGTCGAGTTCGTAGATGGGCTCTGTAGTCCTACATTTAGGGGTGGGGGAGGGGGTTTAAATTAATGGGCAAACAAAATATTTTGAAACAGCTAATATGATAGTCGATTACGGGGTAAGAAGACATGCTGATATCGCGATGGTGAAACCCATTTTCTCGCCGGACAAGTAGTTCGCCCGGAATCCGGCCAAAATGGGAAAGTTTTTAAAAGTAAAAGTTTTATTTGAAGTTGATTAGATGTTTGATTTAGGGGTAAGAAGACATGCTGAACACAATGGTGAAAACCATTTTCTCGCCGGACAAGTAGTTAGCCCGGAATCCGGCCGAAACCGGAAAATTTGTTAAAAGCAAAAGTTTTATTTGAAGTTAAATATATGTTCGATTTAGGGGTAAGAAGACATGCTGAACACGATGGTGAAAACCATTTTCTCTCCGGACAAGTAGTTCGCCCGGAATCCGGCCGAAACCGGAAAATTTATTAAAAGTTAAATTTTTCTTTGAAGTTGATTAGATGACAGATTTAAGGGTAAGAAGAGACGCTGAATCTGTATATGACAATCATTTTTTACCCGGACATGTAGTTCGTCCGGAATCCGGTTGAAACCGGATTTTTTTGTAAGTTAAAGTTGTACTTGAAGTTGATTAGATGTTCTTTATAGGGATAAGGAGATACGCTGAATTCGTTTCTGAACTATCTTTTTTTGGCTGGACAAGTAGTTCGCTCGGAATTCGGCCGAAACCGGAAATTTGGCAGAAGTAAAGCAGGAAGTTTCGATCAGTATCGTCAAAATAGATATGGCTTATACAGGTACATCTGAACTTGATTTTCTCAGATGATTAGCCTGGCGAAGACTGGATCTGGCGAAGACAAGGCCTATTTGTCTGGGTCAAATATTAAATTTTCGGGACCCATCGAAACCTTTGGTCTTGTTTCCTTGGAAACGGTCAGATTTTTCTTAAAAACCATCATTTTTCGTCGGTTTTTCGCAAAAACATTAGATTCTATTTTACTATAAAACAGACATTTTTTCTGAAAATCGGTGAATTTTTCGCCAAAACAGTTTGTTTTTTCTTAAAAAGATCAGAGTCGGTTTTTCTTCAAAAAAATAGTCGTTATAAAATTAACAGCCATAGTCGGTAGGTACCTTGCCCCCCCCCCAAAAAAAAAACATTTCGGCTAGTAACGTCTCAGCATAGATCCATTTCTTTTTTTGTGCTTGAAAGTTACACCCCAGCTGCCATTTATGTACCAGATCTCGATGCGCATCAGACAAATGCTGAAATATGTATCTGGCTTTGGTCACCGATATGACGGTGAGTAACGCTGGGAAGCAGTCACCAGTGAATTGAGTATACCTTGAGAATTAGAGATCACTAGTAATTACTCCGGCGCTAAAGAACACAGCTAATAATAATAATAATAATAAAAATTCTTGTTTTTTCCTTTTCTTCTTTTCTATCCCAATTCAAACTCTCTTTTCTCCTCTGGTCATATGACGGGTTATAAATAAAATTCATTCATTCAATAATAATATTGCCTTTACTTACTGGGTTGGTAGCTCGCAAGATGAGTGATCGGTAGGTGACAGCTCCAGTCATGGCCAAAAACAGCCAAAACATGAAAATCGTACCGGACGACCGGATTCCTCTTCGTTTTCCGGCAAGCAACAGAACAAGGGCAAGGACCTAAAAAGGAAGTGGAATAAGACACAACATTTGCACGAGTGGATCTTGAGTAACCGCAAAGAACCTATGGTGCACCCAGATGCTATATAACTTTTCGATGTCCCCGTGTTCATCTGGTGGGTTGAAAACAAAATACATGTATACATAATTTAGCCTCGATGGGTCACCAATATCCTTCGCTGATTTTCTGGACTTCGCATGTATGGGATGTATGGGCAGCGGCCCTTATGAGAGACGACTGGCGACTCTTCTTGGATGCCCTAAGCGCCTCTGGAGGTGCAGGAGGAACTAAGGTCTAAGGTAAGGCATGTACAGCTAGGCTTGCAACTTTTCATTCAGGATCATATGGACTAGAACCCAACGACCAAAAACAGTAAATAAAGATATTAAAAAAGAAATAAAAAAACCCGGCTGCTATGCTTTTTTTAAAAAAGGAAGTGAAATTAAGACTACCGCCTGCCCACCATAACAGCTAGAACATTATCTAACAGAAAAACAAAGCAGTCCCACAAGTAGCAATTTTTTAGGTCATACGTAATACACTTGATTCAGAATATTTCTTCAACTCTCTCAGCCTCGAGGGCATGTCACGCTTTTGTTTGTTGGTCCACCATCATGAAGAATCACCTCCTTAGCGAGGGGTTACCCACACCCCAGCACTTTATGTCTATGCTTTACCCGAGGGGATGCTCACACTCCGGCACCCGGTGTACATTCCTCTTTTGTCAGTTTTTAACGAGAGAAAAAAAGTTCTAAAAGAAAGTACTATAACCGATAAGCTGCATCACAATAATCAACTGCTACGATGAAAAAAAGAAATTCGCGAAAGTGCCGAATTAACAAGGAATAAATAATGAACCTCTAAAGTGGGAAGGTGCCGGAAGGCGCCACGAGGTGACCGGAGATATAGTTTTCGTTATCGATATTTACGTTTCGATATTCGATATTTCGTCCGGTATATCGTCATCGATAATGAATATTTGCACAACACTATTCCCAGTCGCCTTATAACAAATATTTGTATCGTGTTATTCTACACGCGTAGCTTCATGAACCTCTAGGCTTTTACAGCAGTTTTTCCTTTTCAAAATTAACAGGAAAGATTCTCCTTTTCTTCACATAAAATAGATTGAACATTCGCCCTTGAGCTCCTAGTCACTATATGCTAGTTACTTTTCATGTTTTTGTAATCACTGTATCTCTTCTCTTGACGAAAAGAGTGTATTTTTTTACACAATTTTATTTAATACACCTTTAATAAACTGTATGCATCTGGAACACCGACTATTAAATAGGATGGTACCTTCCTGCACCTCCCGGCACCGGCACCTGGTGTACACTGGTTTGGGGAGTGAGTATCCCCTCGGCTTTACCGGCACTAACCCAGCATTCAGCCCCGGCCGGCCAGCGATGCCGACCATAAATAAGGCGATTCACCTTTCAACGCTATTAAATATACTGATTGTAATATTAACACGTCGCAACAGGTGCCAGCAACGGGCACATTGTAAACATTTGTGTTTTTATGGCACTTGCAGCCTCTGGCTCAAGTGCCATATACCGATCGCAATTCCGTCTGTCTGTCTGTCGGTCGGTCGGTCGGTCTGTCCGAATTTTTTTGTCCCACATGTTCGAGTTAGGGTACTTCCAGATGTGTTAGGACGATGAAACTTGGCAGGAAAATCAGGGACCCGACCAAACTAACCTGGAAATAATCAGTTTCCCGATCCGACCATCTGGGGGGGAGTGGTGGGCCGGGGAATTCTGAGAATTAAGTAGTTTTTGTCACACTTTTTCGAGTTGGGGTACTTCCAGATGTGCTAGGACGATGAAACTTTGCACGAGAATCAGGGACCCGACCGGACTAGCCTGGAAATAATCAGTTTCCCAATCCGACCACCTGGGGGGGGAGTGGAGGGCTGGGGAATCCGGAAAACTGGAGTAGTGTGTAACTTTCGAACGGATGATCGGATTTGAATGAAACTTAATAACTGAATAAATGGCATACCTCTGATGTCCCATTTGAAGTCCGGACCGGATTCAACAGCTATGGGGGAGTTGGGGGGGGGGGGAGACCGGAAATCTTGAGAAACGGTTAGAATGGAGGGATCGGAGTGAAACTTGCTGGGAAGAACAAGCATCTGCTCCAGATAAGTCCTTTATACATTTGGACTGGATCCGGACACTAGGGAGGGGGTGGAGGGGAGTTTCCCGGAATTCCGGTAATGGCGGTTTTGGGGACTTTCACGATGAAACTTGGGAGGCGCCCGATCAAACTGACTTATAAATAAAAATTTACATGATCCGATAGTCGTGGGGGGAGTAGCGGGAGGGGGAATCCGGAATACTGAGTCATGCGTAACTTTGGAACGGTTGATCGGATTTGAGTGAAATTTGATAATTGATCAGAGGACATGTCTCTAGTGACCTTTGTCATATCCGGACCGGATTCGACAACAATGGGGGGGGGGGGGGAAATACGTGACCGGCTCAGACTGGGGAGATCGGGATCGAACTTTGTGGGAATAATAAAGAGATGCTCTGGATAAATCACTTACAGAACCGGATTGGCTCCGGCGACTGTGGGGGAGTTTGAGGGGGGGGTCCGGAATTCCGGCGATCGCGATTTAAGGTACTTCCAGATGTGCTAGGACGATCGAACTGGGCTGGAATATTAGAGATTCGACAAGATTGGCTCAGAAATCGCCACTTTCCAAATCCGACATTCCTCAAAGTACCAATCTTGACCGCAAATTTAGAAAAATACTTTTAAGCAAATTATACATTTTCATGATCCCCATGAGCACATTATCATTTTTGCCTCAAGGGTTTTGCTTACAAATGAAGTTTTAGCTCCCTGAAAGTGCGCATCTGAACCGCAAGGTCGAAAACTACTTTTTTTCATCAAACGATACATCTCATCCCATGATCATTTGTGCCGCAAGGGTTTTGTTTAAAAATTATTTTATCATCCTTAAAGTGCACATTTTAACCGAAAAGTGACAAAAAATACTTTTTACCAAACGGTATAATTATATCAAAGTGATCCCTAAGGGCCTGTGATCGTTTTGTCTCAATAGTTTTTCTTACAGATGAATTTCTAGCGCCTATAAAGTGCGTATCATTACAGCCAAGTTCTAAAACAAAATATAAAGTGCGCATCTGAACCGCAAAGGTAACCTTAAAAGTACGTTTGATCAAACACTACATCTCAACCCATGCAAGTGCCATATGAGCTTACAGCTCTTGTTAGTACAAATTCTTCTCTCTCTCACGAAATACTGAACTGTTTCTTACCTCAGGCAACAAGTCCCCCCTCGCATATTCTGTATATTTGGTTTTTAGTGTTTGTTTTTTAGGCCTAAATTAAGAAAAAGGCGTAACGCAACAGCACAAAGAGACTTGATAATGCAGGGGGTCACTCGCTCTCAATTTTAGTATGCAGCAAGTGCCCACTGCCCAGTGCCACAGTCCCCCGACGGTGGCAGCTGTCACCGGTTACCACGCGTTAGAAAACTGAAAATAACAAGTCTGGAAGCAGGAACCGCCTAATTTGTGGCAGGCACCGGTGCCGGCACTGTTTTCGTCGTCCTGTGCCGGGACAGGGTGTATAGCATGTGGCGGGGAGTGAGTAACCCCTCGGATCATGAAAGCTCGTGGATGTCCGGCCTTGTTTTTTCTTTCCTGTTTTTGCTCTTTCTTTTTTCTCTTACCTCTTTTTTCTTCTTTTTTTTGAAAATATAATAGATTAGTTTTTCTGTTATTATTTATTGAACAATTTTAAGTTAAAATGTGGTTAGAAGATACAGCCACCCACAGGATTTTTGTCTTTTATGTGGTTGTTGAGTTTTTATGGCACTTGCAGCTCCGCTCAAGTGCCATATACCGATCGCTTTTCGGTCGGTCGGTCGGTCGGTCTGTCGGTCGGTCGGTCGGTCGGTCGGTCGGGCGGTCCACTGTTTTCGAGTTAGGGTACTTCCAGATGTCCTAGGACGATGAAACTTGGCAGGCATATCAGGGACCCGATATAACTAACCTGGAAATAATCAGTTTCACGATCCGACCATCTGGGGGGGAGTGGTGGGCCTCGGAATCCTGAGAATTTAGTAGTTTTTGTAAAACCCCTACCCCTTTCTTCTCACTAGTAGGTCTGCGCACGGCGTGACGTCACTCTTTGCATCGGATCACTCTGTTAACATCGGAAAGAGCTAGTGCATTCGAGGGTCAAAGGGGTTTATATATGTGATTCAGTGCGGGGGAATATGGAAAATTGAGTGTTGTGTAACTTTCGAACGGGTGATCGGATTGGGACGAAACTTAATACCTGAATGAATGACATATCTCTGATCTTCCATTTGAAGTCCGAACCGGATTCGACAGCTATGGGGAGTTGGGGGGGGGGGGAAGACCGGAAATCTCGAGAGACGGTTATAGTGGAGGGATTGGAGTAAAACTTGCTGGGAAGAACAAGAATCTGCTCCATATAAATCGTTTACACGTTTGGACTGGACCCGGACACTTGGGGGGGGGGGGAGGTGGAGGGGAGTTCTCCGGAATTCTGGTGATGACAGTTTTTGGGATTTTCACGACGAAACTTGGGAGGCGTATCAGGTATCAGGGACCCGATCAAACTAACATGTAAATAAAAATTCACTCGATCCGATAGTCGTGGGGGGATTGGAGGGAGGGGGAATCCGGAATATTTAGCCATGCGTAACTTTGGAACGGGTGATCGGATTCGAGTGAAATTTAATAAATGAACAGAGGGCCTGTGGTGATCTTTTTCATGTCCGGACCGGATCCGACAACAATTGGGGGGGGGAATACGTAACCGGATTGGACTGGAGAGATCGGGATGGAACTTTGTGGGAATAACAAACAAGTCCAAAACCGAACCGGATTGGCTCCGGCGACTGTGGGGGGAGTTTGAGGGGCGGGTCCGGAATTCCGGTGATCGCGAGTTAAGGTACTTCCAGATTTGCTAGGACGATGAAATTTGGCTGGAATATTAGAAATTCGACAAGATTGGCTTAGAAATCGCCACTTTTCAAATCCGACCATTCCCTAAAGTACCAATCATGACCGCAAATTAAGAAAAATGCTTTTAAGCAAAATATGCATTTCCATGATCCGCATGAGTCCATGATCATTTTTGCCTCAAGGGTTTTGCTTACAAATGAAGTTCTAGCTCCCTTAAAGTGTGCATCTTAACCGCAAGGTCGAAAAGTACTTTTTATCAAACGATACATCTCAACCTATGATCATTTGTGCCACAAGGGTTTTGCAAAAAAAAAAAAATTTCTAGCACCCTTAAAGTGCGCATTTTACCCGCATTAGCGGAAAAAAAATACTTTTGATCATACGTATATATCAATGATCCCTAAGAGCCTGATATCGTTTTTGCCTCAAGGGTCTTCCTTACAGATGAATTTCTAGTGCCTTTAAAGTGCGCATCATTACAGCCAAGTTCTACGACAAAATACTTTTTCTCTAGCTTCCTTAAAGTGCGCATCTGAACCGCGCAGTCGAAAATTACTTTTAATCAAATAATACATCTCAACCCATGCAAGTGCCATATGAGCTTACAGCTCTTGTTTCTATAATGTAGTTGTGTTTTTTTGGTGAAGTAAAAAATATCTGAATATGAAATCTGAAAAACTACTGTACTGACAGCACGTAGTGGTCGTAGTGGTCGTGCCAACTTCTTCTCCAAAATCCACAATATTTCAATATGTACCTAATCCATCCCGACTACACCTACTCAAAAACGATGCGCCGTCCCCTCCACCCTGATGTCACTGTTATCAGTAGGCTAGAAGTGCAAACAAACTCATCGAATATTATCAACGCATTATGTAAGAGTACTTCGTTACTGAGGATTCCGCGTTCATCCATGCGAGGCATCCGGCTTATCACGATGACAAGCACAAAATAAAATAGCAGGCATCCCGTCGTCACGATGATAATGTGGAAGCATTAATTTCGTTGAATATGGTCGCAAAATGCAGTGGACGCGTATGTCACTTTCGCCTGACTTTTAAAGACACTAACAAATTTGATGAAAATCAAACATCGGAAATATTTATTTTTAGTAGTAACAATCCTATTTGACAGTGCAAAACGGATACGTCAGCTAAATTTTATTCGAGCTATATTTCGGCCCTTCTTGGCAAGGGTCCTCTTCAGGCTCAAAACCGCTCAAGTTGGAAAAACGAACTTGTGGAAAAATATATATCATATACCGAAATATAGCTCGAATATAATTTAGCTGACTTATCCGTTTTGCACTGTCAAATATGATTCGCAGTCAGCTTGGGCTGAAGGAACACTTATCCTCGAAGTAACAATCGCAACAAGTAATTCAAATAGGGACTCGGAGTACGCTGTTTTTACTAAGAGCCAAGTCCAGTCTGTATTTCATGATACCTGCATGTTTTCCTTCGCCGTAATACACACGCTGATACAACTGCACATACATTCGCTTTCTTCAGGTTGCGATTTGCAAGTTGTAACACCTTTGCTTGCTACCTGGATGCAGTTCGGCGACGGCAGCATTATGAAATTCCTTCCATCCGCATAATGAATCATCAGTGAATAATTATACATGCCATACATACGAGTCTTAATTATCAGCAAGTAATTTCATCGTTAAATATTCTCTCATTTTAGTAGATTTATTCGTTTACCTAGTATTCCGGCTGCTGTAGCTCTCGGTTTTTGTTTTTTAGTGGAGTGGTAATTTACGAACAATCCACTCTTGCGGCCGGTTTTCAGTTTTCCGTTTCACCGTATTTTTATGGAGTTCATAACTCATGAACCATGACAGGTATCAGCTTTGAACCTGATGTACTTACTGGAATTGGGATCTGGTAGTGCCTTCTAGGGGTCTCACCCCCACACCTACCCAGCAAAAGGGAAATCACAACTTGACCAGATACAGGACTAGATTATCAAGACCAGATTAGTACATCCAGGTTTTGATGGTACTTCAAGTAAACTGTACTCAAATCAAAGCCAAAAACTGTTTTTCTTTCCAATGTTCTGCTTTATATGCTCTACTCACCGTGTTCAAGGTCGGTTATGGCATCCAAGTAATAAAACAACCTACACTACCACCCCAGATATCCAAACAGAAGAACCAGAATCTTCGAAGACAAAGAAAATACACCGAAGGAAGATCTAGTGCTATTCTTTATGTCGCAAGAAAGCTGAAGCATGAACGTACTTGAAAATAAGCTCCTAATCTGTTGACCAAGGTGGTGAAAATTTTTGAGAGATTTTCAAAGAAGCATATCTTTACTCCAAAACTACTAAAAAGAAGATTTATGTTAAATAATATCGTGTGCAAAGATTTATTAAAATGGAGATAAAAAACTACTTGAGCTGCATCTTTATAATACAGATGGCTCAGACAAGTTGAAAAATATCACTGGGGAGGGAGGGGGGGGGGTAAAAACAGGTGGATAGACTTACCAATGTCGCCAATTTGATTACTGGGGTAAAGATGTCGGCAGGGTATATATCATTTATCTCCCCATTCTGAGCATTGACTGCCCAGACCAGGTCAGCGATGCAGAGGACAATCAAGATGAGGTTTACAATCTAGAAACAGCATGATTAGCAAATCATAATAAGGTATTACAACTATCTGCTTTCCAAAACTACTATGGTCCTTCGGAAATCTCAATTCAAAAATAAATCAAAGAGATTGGTGGCAACCATTATCATAATTATATAAGCTTCCATGGCCCTCAATCAACACTATTTACCGTATGTATTTGTGCGCGCTAACGGGGATAACGTGGAGTAAGCAAAGAAAAAGGAAAAATAGAAACACAACATAACATTTGTAACCATAAACAGACAAGGAATTGAGGCTATATACGGCTTGCACAAACGTTTAGCACTTGAGATCGAGCACTTTCTTCTAACAGTTCATTTGAGTTGATCTTATGATACTATATATTATCGCTCTTGCTGAGGGTGATAGCGGAAAAATTTGGTCCGTGGGTAGCATGATGGGCTGATATCGTCCGAGCGCAGCGAGGGTGATATCTGCCTATCATGCTGCCCAAGGGCCAAATTTTCCGCTATCGCCCGAAGAAAAGCAAGGGTTATAACATCAGTACACTTGAAAAACCGAAAAAAGCGCAAGCGACAATACTGTAATGCCTGGCGTGATATTTGAAAAGCACTGCCGGTATGCCATTCTGGATTCCACAGAAACCATGATGGGTAAGCTATTTTGTTTGAGTTGGTTCTAGTCGATAATGTCTCAGTAAGAATATAGCATAGTGCGACATTCAAAAATTTTTCAAAATGAACTTCCAACTGAACTAAAATAACCCTCAGCTATACAGGAGAGGTTCAAAGTTCAAACTTGGCCTGGAAATCTTACAAGGAAACCCACCCCGGATTAAGTCCGCGATCTTGAGACCAAACTACCCACCCCCACCCGGCTAGATGTCAAAGATTTTAATACACTTGTTTTAATTTTGTGGTATTCCCCTGATGTTAAAAGAAAAAAGTTCCAACCGTGCGCTATCACTTGATATCGCACGGTTGGAACTTTTTTATACGGTTGGAACTTTTTTATACCACGGTTGGAACTTTTTTATACCAGAAAATTTTGGCACTGGGTAGGACAGGACTGTTATCATGGGACTGCACAGTGTACTGGTGTTATTATATAATATATTATCGCCCGAAGAAAAGCAAGGGCGATAATGATTATAACACTAGTACACTTGTTTTAATTTTCTGGTATTCCCCTGATGCTAAAAGAAACAAGACCAAAGTTTTCGATGGGATCCCAAAAATTTAATATCTTGTCTTCGCCAGATCCTGTCTTCGCCAGGCTAATCATCTGAGAAAACCAAGTTCAGATATACCTGTATAATCCATATCTATTTTGACGATACTGATCGAAACTTCCTGGTTTACTTCACAGCCAAATTTTCGGTTTCGGCCGAATTCCGAGCAAACTAATTGCCCAGCAAAAACAAAAGATAGTTCACAAACGAATTCAGCGTATCTCCTTATCCCTATAAAGAACATCTAATCAACTTTCCGGTTTCAACTGGATTCCAGACGAACTATAGGCTATGTCTGGTTAAAAAATTGATTGTCATATACAGATTTGGCGTCTTTTCTTACCCGTAAATCTATCATCTAACCAACTTCAAATAAAAATTTTGCTTTTAACAAATTTTCCGGATCTGGCCGGATTCCGGACGAACGATTTGTCCGGCGAGAAAATAGTTTTCACCGTCGTGTTCAGCATGTCTTCTTACCTCCAAATAGAACATCTAATCAACTTCAAATAAAACTTTTACTTTTAACAAACTTTCCGGTTTTGGCCGGATTCCGGGCGAACTACTCGTCCGGTGAGAAAATGGTTTTCACCATCGTGTTCAGCACGTCTTCTTACCCCATAAACCACTATCACATTAGCTGTTTAAAAATATTTTGTTTGCCCCTTAATTTAAACCCCCTCCCCCACCCCTGAATAAAGGGCTACAAACCCATCTACGAACATGACCTTACTCTTGACCCAACGAATCCTCATACCATGTTTCATCAAAATATCTCATTCCCTTCGAAAGTTATAGACCGTACAGACGGACAGACAGACAACTTTTGCGATGTCATAGGTATCCGTCACTAACGTTTTGGGATCCCAAAAAGGAAGTTGCTCGAAGCCATGGAAGTTACGTCTCAAGCTCTGTACGAGAAGGAACACAACAGAAATAGGCGTGAGCTAAGGCCTGATCGAATATGCCGTTTACTGTACTGAGGAACGTTACGGACAGCTCTATAATACCAAACAGGTTATAGGGCTAATAAGATAACGTCCCAAGTTTTCTCCAGTCCCGATGTCTACGACTGAAAAGTATGAAGTTCAACTGTCTGCAAAGTCAATTTAGTCCCTACTTCCGATTGTCGGTATTTCTTTAAAACCCGAGGTAGCCTATAGCCATGTGATTACGAACTGTGTCGTCAGTTCAGAAAAAAAAAAACTCTTTTTAGAACATACCATTTTCAAAACCTAGATGGGTTGACAACTTCAGCGTTTAACAGATAGCGAAGAAACAAAACCAAAGTGTTGCTCTCGCAACACTTTAGTCGGAGAAGCCGAACTAATGTTGCTGCAACACTTCACGTTGCACGGCAACGTAGGTCTAGTTTGAAACTGATATTGTTTACTGAGTTTGCAATGTAAACCCATATCCTACTAACAAGATGATTTTTATACGGATTTAACAATTTGTCCATAATTGACAACAGCCAATAACTCTTAGCTGGGATATTGACAAAATTCTAAAAAAAAAAACTGAATAATCTCTTAGGATCTTTTTAACTAATTCTGAAAGGTTCAAATCAGTATTCTCCATCAATCAATTTGTAATTTTGGTACTTTTTTCTACTTTAAGACAATCAAACTTCCAATCTAAGGGTTTAAGGTTACAATTCACAAAATTACCCCCACAACTGCTGCAACAGTTTATCACGATATCAAACCACTTGCTCCTGAAAGTACTCCACACCCACCCACCCACCGCCAGAAAGATTTTGTATAGGCACCCACCAAATTAAGACTAAAGCAGGTACATGAAAAATAGGGCTTAAAAGAAAGATATAGATAGCATAGTATAGTAACATCCTACTTACAGTTTTCAAGATATTCAGTGCAGTCCATGGTATGAACCTTCCTTTGCTACTTCGGATGAAATAAATTTCCAAGATACTAAACACCCACAGAAATGCACATGGTGTCCAAACTAACACTGTCTCTTGGAAACACTCTGTGAAGTCTGGATTTTCCGTGTACCATGTTAAGTTCTCATCCTGAAATGTAAGAATTACAATACTACCTTTTTACTTCCAAATCAAGTGTAGTTTTATCCAGAAGCACCACATTTAACTAAATACTTGACGCCACCTGATCCATTGTGCTAAAAAATCACGATTGAATGCAGTTTATGGCTAGTTTCAACACACAATAAGTTTTGGTTAATCTCTTCTGTGGTACTAAAACAAGGGAATCGTGTGTACGATGTGTATGTAGAACAAGATAAAACATAGGATCAGAGACATTAACAATTCTGAAACACTGTTGGATTTATCACAATGTTGTGTTCTGAAATTGACCAGCTCAGTAGAAAAGGGATATCCTGGAATGGGGGAGAAAACCTAGAAAATTAAGCATAGTAAATTGTAAAGAAAAAAATGCAATTAAAATTTTGCTAGCCCAATCCTCCAAAGGTAGCCTACAGGAAGAAAGCTGAAAACAGCAATCTTTCAAAACAGGAGGGAAGGTGGATTGTCTCAGCCAAGTGGCAGATGTTAAAATTGTTCCTTGTCACCAATGCTTCCTTCAATTATGTCATCTGATCACTATTCTTTGTCCCAAACTTAGCTCACGATCCCCACAAGTAATAACCAAGCTTTACAAAGGCCTGGTCGAATTTGGGATGTGCGTAGCAACACCAATAAACAAGGAGGATCAGGCAGTCTGTACAAAGAAGAGCCACCAAATGCATCAAAGGATATAGCACCCTGGAGTATCAAACAAGATTAACGAAGTTAAACCTACCAACCCTTTGCTACTGTCGCAGACGTGGCGATGTCATTATGGCACACAAACTCTTGGAGACAGACACCAACCTGTTCCAGCTAGAACAGAACACCCGAACCCGTGGTCACTCCAAGAAGTTTTTCCGGAAGAGAGCTACGACCAAGAAGCGAAACCAATTTTTCACTAATCGAGTGGTACCGTTATCGAATTCAATCAGTCAAAACACTGTCATGGCAGATAGTGGTGGAGGCCTTCAAGTCATAGGTTGACAAAGACTGGACTCGGAAGCCTTGGAAAACTGCATGGGATTCCCAAGATGCAGCCCTCCCCATTCACCACTGAGCCAGCGCACGACAGGATTACCTTTCGCTGGCAAGTGCGATTTAAGGTAATTTAAGGTATTTATCAGCATGCAAGGTATAAGAAGGTCTACTCACCCACAGAGAGGACCCACAGTAGTCATACAATGGCCCAGTGTTGTTCATTTTATCCAGCCAAATCCTTACTTCTTCGGGCCTAAAACGAAAGTGTGCAAGTGTGAAAAGTTTAGTCTGAAGGTTTCAGAAAGAGCTATAGGCTAGGTTTACACATGCTTTGTCAACTAATTAATCCATCTCTACAATAATTGACCAGCAAACGTAATTAATAACATAAACTTTATAGTTCCTGAGGTCCTTGACAAGACTACCCAATCTAAAAAAAAATTCCCATCACACCCAAACTGATAATATTATTGCAACATGTTTTAGTAGTAGGACTAGACAAAAACAATGTGAAAATTCCATAACACCTTTATGTCTGAACCTGAATAATTTCAAGTATGAAATCCAGTCTCCTGGTCAATCAATTATTTGTAGAGTGAGCTGAGCAAGTCAGCCACAAGACTGAACAAGTGATAGCGATCTAGTGCTGATCCATCTCAGACAGATCTTAAAAGGGAGAAGCTTAATTGGACTGCACTAGATAGGCCTAGCCTAGCCTACAACACACTTGAAAGCACATATTCCAGATATATTATTCTCAGGGGCGATGATGAATAGACCACATGAGGGGTTGCCAACCTGGAAATACTTCACACTGAAGTTCGCTAAAAACGTTACAAGGAAATTTCTCTGCAGTCCTGGGTCAGAAACATTTTGCTTCTTGAAAGTTAGGCTAGTTCATATTGCACACAAATTTACCCATCACATTATTAAGGCAGATTTCGAGATTATGTAATGTTTGTGACCTCTCCCAGTAAAAGGCCATTTACCCTCTTCTATGCCAAGTTCTGGGCACCCTCCTAGTAACATGCCCTAACCAACCAAAAAATAATTTTAATCAGCTGTTTCTTTCACTCAAATCTTAAAATATTCTTAAACTGTTGGTTCAGCATAATGCAATACATGAAAATTTTAGATTTTTGTGTTCTTTTTCTTCACTGATGAGCAAGGAGAGCATTGCCTATATTGTTTGGCAAATAAGGTTGACTGAAAGAGCAGAATGTTGCACATTTTCCTAGTCCTGGGATTTTTCTTTGCTACAAAACAAAAGCTATCTGATGTAAAAGGGGTGCCCCTCTGTTTTTGTATTCAAACACAGAATAATCATCTAAGACAGTTTGGACATTCACCAATGGTTGAAGCGGTCAAACACTTGTTTGTTTAATTTTAGTTGTGAACATATGTTAACTGGTTGTCCAATTAGATTTATGTCTTCCACACTGACGAAATATAATGTTAGAGTAAATATTTTTCACATAAGTTTTCAAACAGATTTAGAGAATGAAGGAAATTTAGAAATCCTAACAACTAGGGTAGTACAGGAATGAGTAGGGAATCTCTGGGAATTTTTGCATAATTTTCGCTTAATAAATGCAGGGAAAAATACCTGTCTGTATTTACCCCTTTTTAGGACCCGGATGGGGTAATTCCGTATGAAGTCGAAGGGGTAATTCCGGACTAGGAGGGGTAATTCTGGACTGTACAATTTTATTTTTCTCTTCATTATTGTGTGTTTTCTCTCATTTATTCTTATATGTGAACCACATTTTAGGCACCAGTTTATGGAATGAGGACTTATTGGAGCATGGTTTAGTCTAAAGGGAGCAATAAGTTCACCTTACGTGACAAGAAGGTGGTATAAATACAGTCGTTCATCAAGGACGAAAACTTCTGAAGAAAACTCCAAAGAAAAAAAATGGATAGTGGAAATGGATAGGTAAACCAATAGGAAAAACTGGTCTTCATTAAAGGCTAAATTTCTTGGATGTTCTCTAATATTCTTAAAATTGGAAAAAGAGGTTAGATAGAACATAAGATCAAGTATCTTGTGGTCTAGGAGAGGAAGACAGCCCTATTTACGTATGTAATCAATCTCAGTTCAACCAAATATCATGGGGGTGCCATGCTAGTACCATGCCCATGCTCCAGGGCATGATGGTGCCCAACGTATAGGCACCATGCCCATACCTTGGGGCATGCCCTGACTTTGGGGCACCGTGCCCAAAAATTGAGGATTTGTGTTTGACTGGATGACGCCATGTTTTTTTATAAGCCGTTTTTTAGAGCTCAGTCGAACCGACTGGCGAGACGAAAAAACGGTCAATACTATAGTGGCAAATAGGTCGGTTAACCGACCTACGGAAGAAAAGGCAAAAAATGCAACTAATGTGTCTGAATTCACATGTGTTAGACTGCTAGTGTTTAACCATCTTACATTTCTATTTTCGCACAGGAGGAGCCAAGACTAAAGAGAACAAAAAAATTAAAACATAAGAAAATTATTTTAATTACCTTAATAAAACAGCTGCTTAGCCTCTAGCCTTGGTTGGCTCTTAAATAATTGCCCAGTGACTTTTGTAATATTCAGGGTGCATTACTTAGCTTAGGCTAGTTCACAGTAACAAAATGGTTGAGTATGGTTACCGTACTGCCCTTCCGAATTACTGCGTCTCCACTCAGCAGTAGAACAACCAAGCAGCACAGACAGAAAAATGCTGTGCCCCACAGCCCTGGTTATCCAACACTTCTGTTCAAATGACAAAGTAGGATTGAGGAGTGAACGACCTCAAATTCTATACAGATGATGTGTTGGTGTTGCCGTTCTTCTCGTAAAAACTTACAAACTTACTAATCGCATCAACACGAAATGATACTGAAATACACTTTATGACTATCTCTCCTTGCCACTGCGAAATCTCCGGCCTCTCCGGGTATCTTGCGGAAGAAAGGCAGAAGTGGTGTCACAGAGCGTGTTCCACCCCTCTACCAATAGTAACTATTAGTTACTATTTCCGTTCCAGCCTCACGAAAAGTTACTACGCTGACCGTTCCAACCTTCTCAAAATAATAACTAATAGTTAACTATTTGCTTACAATGCTCGTGAGCGTAGTAACTACGCATCTCTGTAACGCGATTGGTCGGATCACCCCGAGCCTGATATTTGACCGAAAAAATTCAAAAAGCGTTCCAGCCTAGCGTAGTAACCACGGCAAATAGCGTAGTAACTACGGTAAGTAGGGTGGAACACGCTCACAGCTGCTTCCAAAGATCGCCGTGATTGCTTGACACAGGGAGCGTGTTCCACCCTACTTACCGTAGTTACTACGCGAGTTACCGTAGTTATTACGCTAGGCTGGAACGCTTTTTGAATTTTTTCGGTCACATATCAGGCCGCGGGCTGATCGACCAATCACGTTGCAGAGATGCGTAGTTACTACGTTTACTACGCTCCCGAGCGTGGTAAGCAAATAGTTACTATTAGTTACTATTTTGAGAAGGTTGGAACGGTCAGCGTAGTAGCTTTTCGTGAGGCTGGAACGGAAATAGTAACTAATAGTTACTAATGGTAGAGGGGTGGAACACGCTCAGGATGTGTGTCGTTAAATTTGAGTCGTTACGGACGCGCTTACTCCTTCTTCCTGAGGGTCACTGGCGTGTTTTGGACTTAGTCATATAGAGTATTCGCCCACCCGGAGTTCCGTTTTTACTTTCTCGATGGTGTATCGGGCTGGTATCGGGTGTACATTCTTAACTTTAAAGAATTGGGTAAAATGTTCCGCACACCAGGTCTGAATTCTGAAAGTCCTGCTAGTGAGGCAGCCGGCAATCTGGTGGGCTTTCTTTCCTTGATGTTAGGATAGTCGTATCGCGATTTTCGTTCTATTTTCGACAATGTTAGAAACTTTCGCAGAATGGTACTTTTTGAACGAGGACAACATCCCGTGAAACTTGTCCTCTGTCTCAGATTACTCTTTATGTCAAACAAATTCTCTTTGATTTGCCGGTTATAATATGTCCAGGTTAAAAACATTTTTGCCTTTTATCATCGATAATTAATGTGTCAAGTGACAACAAAAGCTAATACACGCCACATAGGCTCTGCCGCACTGTCGAAAACAGTCTCGCCTTCGATACAGTGGTTACGTTTTTGATCCAATCTCTTGGCGATTCTCCTCTCAGTTCTGTTATTTTGCGTTTATTAAATAGCCTATACTGAGATGAATCCAATTCTCCTTTTCCTTTGCTTTTGTCACACTCGAGAACGGGGAAAGCTTCGCGATTCTGCAAAATCGGGAAGTTGCTCCGACAGTCAATTCTCGTTCTCCTCCCTGATTGGTCAAAAAAATGTCAGCCCGTATAAGCCGTATAAGCTAAATTAGTGTTTTTGTGAAAAGCGAGAACGGAGAAGCGAGAAGAGCAAATCTAGTAATTTGTACGAGAATTCAGATAAAAAACGCTACTAGTATTAGCATTGAGATTACAAATGACCGTCAGTGGCATTTTCATCCCTTTCGACGTTGACCTATGCCCGATTCCTTTTTTATGCTTATAAAGTGATTTGTTTATGTTGCTTTGCCAAACGATTTTTAAGGAAACACTGCTTTCGTCGCCCAAAGAAGGCTATTCTATCACTCGACGTTCGTTCGAAGTGTGGATGCAAAGTGACCACGACGGCACAGGCCGTTACCTAATGCATCCTAAAAACAAGACCAAAGGTTTCGATTGGATCCTAGAGGGGGATATTTCGGGTCTTGCAGACGTTCGGTCTTTACCGAACCCAGTTAACATTCCATATCATCGTAATAGACCCCTTAATCAGATGTATTAGGGAATACTTCTAGCCAATCAGGCTACCTTTCTATCACTCGACGTTCGTTCGAAGTGTGGATACAAAGTGACCACGACGGCACAGGCCGTTACCTAGTGCATCCTAAAAACAAGACCAAAGGTTTCGATTGGATCCTAAAGGGGGATATTTCGGGTCTTGCAGATGTTCGGTCTTTGCCGAACCCAGTTAACATTCCATATCATCGTAATAGACCCCTTAATCAGATGCATTAGGGAATACTTCCAGCCAATCAGATTCATTCGTCAACTTCCGGTCTGACCAGTCCATCCACCCAAGGCATTCCCTTTCGCCGTGCCTTTTTCGGGTACACCGACCTTTCCCAACCAATTTTAGCGGACAATTTATATGCTCATTAATTTCTAAGCACCTTCCTTTCCCCGAAATGTCAAAGTGGAAATCCGATCTATAACTCAGGTCTCATTCATGAGCTTCCCAGACGCGACTCTTTTAGCTGCGCTTCCGACCCTGATGTTACTCTCCGACCACGTTATTAACTTATTACAGATCCAACGACTAGACAAACAGACACGGACTCTTATATGCCTATTTATTCTTCCCTCTATATCAAACGTAACCTACTCAATCGACTTCTTATAACCAAACTCAATCAACTTCTTATAACTCCGACCAAATTTCCCGTTTTACCGGCTTCCGATCAAACTGCTTGTCTACCGGACAAATATAGTTCATGTATAGATACAGAATGTATTTCTACCCCAACATGGACGTTCCGACCAACTAAAAACAATTTCCGGATTTTGCCGGATCCCGGGCAAACTAAATGTCCAGTGAGAAAATGAATTTCAGACCTGGATTCAGCATATCATTAACCGACTATCACATTAGATTTGTTCATCCCTTAATCTGAGACCCCGTCCCCCACTCCTAGATATAGGGATACGTGTCCTATCTACGGACTTCACCTGAACTTTGACCCAAAGGACCTCATACCAATTCGAACGAAATATCTCAATCTCTTTTAGCATTATCGTGGTAGCATACAGAACGTGTCCGAAAGCTCCGAAACGAACGAAAATGCTGAATTAATTCAGGATTTGATGCAGCATTTTGCTTTCGGACTTAAAATTTTCGCTCATTTAATTCAGCAAAAAATTCACCGAAAAATTCAGCAAAGATGCTAAATTATATGCTGAAGTTTCAAGAAGAAACTGGGGAGCACGGCGATTCTCCTAGTATCTTCCTAGAATCTTTTTCTTTCTACGACAAATTACCACACAAAATTCTCGTAATGTTATCTAGTTCAAATTCCCGTCTTAGCGGCGACAAATTTTACGGAGCATATTCTACTTTGCGAAAAACTTTACGAAGTCTGAGTCGTCCTTTATACAGCTAATTCTGTTTTCTTCTTTTTCTTCCTGACTTAAATTTCGGTATTCTAGAAGTGTCAGAGAAGAAACAAAGGCAACAGCTTTCGGACAAAAATAAATAAATATACAGCATTGCAGCATTTACAGCACTAAAAAGCTTTCGGGCACGTTCACATACAGAGGGAGTGAGGGACACACATATTGGAGTCATAGGTATCCCGACAAATAACCTTTTGGGATCCCAAAAACTCCAGCGCAAGCCGAGATGTTTGTAAACAACTTACAAGAGTAACAAGAAGCACTAAAGAAATTCAAAAGGCGAACGGCACTTTCTGTATGATTATTGTGCCGTCGAAGTTTATTTTCGAAAAAAATATAAACGCTTGTTCAGTATTTTGTTTCAAAGAGCAGCCCAATACGGAGAAAAAAACGCTTTTCGTCAACAGACACGAAGAAAATCCAAATGGAATGTCCTTGACGTTTCAAACAGGTTGCCTCAATTATACCTATACACACAGCACCAATAATGCTACTGAGACTAGGCCATTCACTGGTAAGGAAATTACGACTCGATCGCACAATCACTGGTATATAAAATACTTCGAATTTGCACTAACTGATAAGCTCAATATCCCTAAAACGTCTCCTTTCTTTTCTTATACCGAGGACATATCGTCTGTTTGCACTCGTTCACAAATTCGAAACCTCTCGTCCTTCTCCTTGAACAAGATTGGCGTCTTTTGCCATTCCGTAAAATATCGTAGATGTGTTGCTAAGCAACTTGTCAGGAGCGTCGAATTCTCGGACTTCTCCTTTGTCAAGGACCAAAACTCTGGAACAGAAATTGCGAGATGAAAGGAAGCACTTCAGACCGCGCCGAAAAACGAGAAAGTTAGGATCCTTGTTCTTTGGTTTCTTCTTCCTGAAGTCAGGATACCTGTTCTGAGGCAGGATCCCTGTTTTGATTCCAGTCAACAAACCCGGCTCTACCTTTTTCACCACCGAACCCGGCTCCAACTCCCGACCGTCTGCGGCGCTTTCTCATTTGAACGCTTACATAAGGTGACAAAACCGAGCATTTCTACTGGACCTGTCTGCCGGTTACTCAGTCGGGAGGGGCAGAATCCGACAGGCGAAGCGAAAGCCCCCTTTTATGGAAACAGATACTAAAGGATGCCAGTGCTGTCTTGGTTGTCTTGTTGTGTAACCACGAAAGGAGATTTGTAAATAAACTTTCTGATCGTGTTCCACCCTTCTAACTGGTAACTATTAGTTACTATTTCCGTTCCAACCTCACGAAAAGTTACTACGCTGACCGTTCCAACCTTCTCCAAACAGTAACTACTTGATTACCATGCTCGGGAGCGTAGTAAGCGTGGTAACTACGGATCTCTGTAACGTGATTGACTGGATTACCCCGTGGAGTGATATCTTGACGAAAACAGAAAAAAGCGTTCCAGCCTTGACGCCAAGAAGGCAAAATTCGTGACGTCATGCGTAGTAACTACGGTAGGTAGGACGGAACACGCTCTCTATCTTTCTATCTGTGCACTCGCAAAATATGTGAACCACTCTCATCCAGAAACCCGCTCATCGGACAAAAGTAAGAACCGGATTTCTGCCTACAATTATATTATGTATATTTGTAAACAACCAAACTGCGATTTACTTCGTGGTTCTTTCAGAACCCACGATCCTAAGAAACCAGAGGCGTCGGGCGCAGGAGATCAGGCGTGCGTTTATCCAACTTACCGTGTACTATCCATAATGGTGTTTAGTCTATGCGCTATCGTAAGAACGGTGCAATCAGCAAACTCCTTACGAATGGTCGCCTGGATTAAATCGTCAGTTTCAAGATCGACGGCAGCCGTCGCCTCGTCAAGGATGAGGATCTTCGTTTTGCGCAGAAGCGCTCGAGCAAGGCAAATGAGCTGGCGTTGTCCAACGCTGGAAACGAGAAAAGAATCTGTGAGGGCCGACCACACAACGAGCATACGCTCTTCATAAAATCCAATACCGAATTATCGCCAGATGTACTAGAGGAACAATAACAATCACACGTGAGAACGGGGGACAAGTTATCGGAATGGAGAATGAGTGATTAGGCTTTCGGCTCACACCGACCCGCTAATTAGCCCCGTCGGAAAGTGGTCCAGCAGTCAGCAATTATGTCGGAAGTCAAAATTGACAAACTTGATGTAGACTGATAAAACGGAGTTGGATTGAGAACAAACAGAGGTAGAGGCATTTTATGAAGTTTCAAGTATGGCTAGGCCTAAGACAATTTGGAAATGGCCAAACAAATCCGGATAAACATATACCACGAAGTAACATGTCATTGTTTACTTTATGCCAGCGCATCTAGTCTGGATGTAATTTTATGAAGAGCGTATGAGCTCGACACGCAAATCTATGTAGGTAAACGGATATTTCACAAACGCAGGACCAGAGTATAGGGTTCTCCAGTTCAACTCCTGCCTGATCCTTTTCAAGGATCCAGTAAAGGAGAGAAATAACGGCTGGAAACACCGAGCTCGAATATGGTCACCCGAAACGTTAACCAGGAACAGATCAGAACCCTGATGTGGTGACCTAACTGGTGGCCCGAAACGTTAACCAGGAACAGATTAGAACCCTGAAGTGGTAACTAATCGTGATATCTGAATAATTCATCTCATAAATATTCCTTCAGCCCAAGCTGACTGCGAATCATGTTTTTGTCGTAAGTTAGTTTTTCCAACTTGAGCGGCTTTTAGCCTGAAGAGGACCCTTGCCAAGAAGGGCCGAAATAAGCTCTAATAAATTCAGCTGACGTATCCGTTTTGCATCACTCACTTTCATCACCACCAACACAGGAGCCTGAGTTTTAGTCAAATTTGTGGGAAAGAAGTTTGGCAGTTGTGATGTGGGTATATATTAGTAGCCTATTTCTTTTGGGATAGCTTCTAAAAGAGCAACTTCGGCAATTGTCGTTTTTGCAGCAACCGTAGTGGTCCGTTGTATAGATACCACGGTAACTGCAAACACGACAAAATGCAAATCCAGTCACCGTGATGGTATCTTGCAAAAACGAAACTATTGACAAGCCCTTCAGCTAACCAATATTCTCTGGGAAATTTAGTAGTTCTCACGCGATCCCACAAAGAGGCTGTGGCTCAAAAAGAGGGTTTCTATGATCGTTTGTGTGGCCCTGTTTCCGCGATCAACAAGGTTTTGTGGCTTGCAGTGTGGCTCAATCTGACAAACAACTTTCATGGAGATTTACGGTTTTGCGCCTCATAATTTGGCGGGAAATTCAAATTTGGCAGCGAATTCAAGTCCAAATGAGAAGATGAGCTGTTTTATAAAGCAGACAGACACAAAACTGAGCATCTTTATAGCCCATAACGGTAAGGAATATTGTAATATGGTAACCTGGTGCTGTTGGGGTTCACCCTGCCGCTCTTTTTTTCTGATGTGATACTGTCTCATGTTTGATTTGGACGAGTATTTACGACTGTTTAATTTGGGGTTGCCCCCTTAGGACAGGCGAAAGCTTTATGGGATGGCCCTTTACGTGTGTTAAAATTATCTCTCTCTCTATTTGTAGAAATTTAATTTAATTTTCAGTCGCTTGAAAATACCACAAAAAATAACAGTGCGAGCCACAAAAACCTTGTTGGTCGCTTAAACAGAGTTGTGGGTCACACGAACGATCGCGGGAACACTATTTCTGAGCCACAACCCAGCCAAAAGCTGCGGCTCAAACCTGACAAAGAACTCTAGAGATGATTTCCGGTTTTATGCCCCAAAATTCACCGAGGAATTCAAATTTCACAGCAAAGTCCAAATAACAAAACTAGCTATATATGCAACTGGGGACATACAAAACATTCAAAACGGTGTTTCCGCGAGTTTCAACTTGTGGGTCGTGTGTATAGCACAGACATCTGTCTCCGTGACACACAGAAATCTGAGCGACAAAAATAGCCACGGAAAGACGCAGCTTAACTGTGAAAACAGGGCCTACCTCAAGTTTTCTCCTCCTTCTGCTATCTCGTGTGATAAACCAGCAGTCAAAGACCTGGTGAACGTTTTCAAATGAGCGAGCTCAAGCGCATTCCAGATTTCTTCATCTTTATGCTGGCCAAAGGGGTCCAGGTTGATTCGCAGGGTTCCAGAAAACAAGACAGGGTCCTGGAAAATAGCAATTCAGGGCTTAACTATGTTTAAAGGGTTGGCAACAAAAATAACTACCGCATTACAACAGTCAATTCTGATGCCCCCGCTCCAAGTTGCGCCCCTCCCGATAAAAATTCTTTGACTGTAGTAGTATGGAATATTTTGATTTAACATGCCTCCGACTGGGTTAATCTCAAGTAGTAGTATCCGATAGCATCCAATCTTGCTGTAGTAGCATCCATTTTGCTGGTAGTAGCATGCCGCGGCAACAGAGTTACTACTGCATGCTACTTTTTCGTACAACTCCACAAGACTAATTCTCGAAGATTTTTCCATCGGGCTGCGATCTTACAATCACGGCTGTGAAATGCCAGCAAGGGGTTGCCGTTAGGCGTAGTCCCCAGCAGGCCCGTCATTTCAGCAAAACCTAGGGGGGGCAAAGAATTTTCAACCCCTAGGACCATCATTTCACTGAAAAATCCGGGGGGAGGGGGGTATTTCCAGCCACGTTTTTGTTTAGTGATAGCCGTGTATCCTTTGCCCAAAGGTAAAATTCGGCACTTTTATTGCAAGTCTAGATTTCTATAAACTAGTACAAAAAGGGTAAGAAAAGGGAATTGCTAACACGAATTTCCATATAAAAAGAACTAAACAAGGGGATAGCGCCTGTTCCCTAATGCAGCAAATCTGTCTACAACGAAATAGTCTAAATTGTCTCAACGAAAAGTCTAGATCGAAATTGTTTTATGCGTTCATTTTGCAGCGTAGGCGATGGTTACGTTCGTAAACAAATACAGGCTGTCACTGTGCACCCGGTGATCGCGCTTTCTTATCCGAGCCGGATACCTATTTAGCCAGGGTTGGTCACCAAGAACCAGGGTTTACGAGTTACTTGCTTACTTCAGGATACTTTGGGTTATTCAGGGTTACTTTGGCTTACTATACATTGGGTTACTTTGGGTTACATTGGGTCACGAGTCTTGCGCACAAATGGCGTACATCACGCTTGCAATTGTCTCAAAAGTATCCCAAAGTAAACCAAGTATCTCAAAGTATCCCAAAGTAACCTAGTGTAACCCAATGTAACCCAAAGTAACCCCTCGTGCGCAAGACTTGCGTGGTGACGTTTCAAACTTTTCGTCAGACGAGACGAGGCGCCGATTGCAATATCTTGAAACTGATGCGAAATTCCTTCACGAAACAACTGAAATTCACGGAAACTTAGAGATACTTTGGGATACTGTGGGTTACTTTGGGATACTTTAGGTTACTTTGGGTTACATTAGGTTACATTGGGTTACTTTGGGTTACATTAGGTTACATTGGGTTACTTTGAGATACTTTTGGGTTACTTTCCAGGGTGTACGAAGTTACTTTTGGTGACCAACCCTGGCTATTTAGAAAGTTTAAACAGGTGCGTTCCGACGGTGCACCCCCCCCCCCGCAGCACCCGTCCTAAAGCTTTTGGCCAGTCGGTAAAATTTGTATCCCACCCCCAAAAGTAGCCTCAAGCCTTTAATCAGACCGCCCCGAGTTCAAAAACAATCAACATTTTGTGTTTTTTGACGGCTTGATCAAACCAAAATGAACGCATAATATTGTTAAATGAACCTTTTCTGTCTTCGTTCTTCTTCACTTTCTGTGTTTTTGCGCTTAAAAAAGCTTAAAACAGTTGGCTGATGTCTGCTCATAATAATCCACAATAATTTCTTCGCAATCAATCCTTCATTCACTGCACTAAACTCAACTCAACCAACTCTGTCCCAAGTCTGCAACTGACCTTAGCAACGATACATTTTCCCAGTCCAAACGTCGAAATGAGACACGTTGTTTTGACTCGAAATGGGCTTGAAAGCCAAGGAACGAATCAACGAAATAAAACTGATAGGAGGGGTTCTGAACTCTCGGATAGTGAGTGAGTCACTGATTGAATACTAAGAGAAAACACTTAAAGCCAGGGAATTTCTGTAAGCAAAGTGGGAAAGGCAGTACGTTTGGGTCTATGCAGAAAAATAAAGGTTTAAAGAGTGAAATTTTTCGAAAATCAGGGGGGGGGGGCAGATGCCCCCCCCTGCCCCCCCCCCCCAATTTACGGGCCTGGTCCCCAGTGGTAGCGAATCCCAGACAGATGGTATGAATTTCGTTTGCTTAGCCAGAAACTGCACGAAAACATTCTTATCCTCGAGACAAATCGAAGTTCGCAGTGAGAATGTGAAATCGCGCTTACGCTGTACAAACTTTATCCGTGTAAAGATTAAAGTTAACTTCAGTATTTGCTACTCGGATTTGGAGATAAGATGAATACCAACTAGAGATAAGATGAATCCGAGTAGTAAATACTGCAGTTAACTTTAATCTTTATATGGAGAAACTTTTTACGGTGTAGACGTATACTCGCCGTTCCCCGAAGACTTCTTTTGAGTAGTCCCCTTGTTTTGTTTGTCCCAGGGATTCACTCCCCGTATTGGCGTGAGTCAACCTTTGACCTCTAACTTCGCAAGCTAGCAAGTTCGACGTTTTCCTACAATGACCACCATACAGCTTACCTGCTCTTGGACTCAGTGATCATGTCACTATTATCTGGGAGCCAAATGGTTGGCATGCTTTGAGGATAAAGAAAACGGTTAGCTACAGACCCCTGAACGACGACAAGGTTCTATCCTTTAAGGAGTGGTTAAAAACTAAGAACTGGTCCGACGTTCTCACCTCTGATGATGGCAACTTCATGATGGAATCAGTGACCAAGGAGCTCTATCAAAAGTATATGGAGATATTCCCGGTAAAGTCAATAGTGCTTAAACCTCACAACAAACCGTGGATCTCTAGTGAAATCAAGTGCCTCATTACAAAGAGAGATAACCTTTACAAAATGGGTAATAGATCCGAAGCAAATAAGCTTCGCAATCGTGTCGTGAAACTGATAAAGAAGTCCCGCAGGCAGTATGGTGTTAAAACAGAGTTAGAGCTCAAGAAAATAAATCCTAGCAAATTTCATGTGAAAGTCCGGGAAATGATGGGGAAGGAGAAAAAGCCCTTAAATTTAAACGATGATGAGGGAAACCCAATAACATCAACTCAGATAAACGAATATTTTGCATCAGTTTGCAGGATCCATCCACCCTTAGTTGCGTTTCCAGAAAAGGGAGATCCTGCCGAAATCCCCGTAATTGAACCGTATAGCGTGTGTGAAAAGCTAAGTAGGCTAGACACAAGCAAGAGTAATTATCCTGGAGAAATACCAATAAAGCTTGTTGTTGAGTGTGTCGAAGAATTGAGCCTTATTTTAGCTGCGATTTTTAACCAGTGTTTTTTGGATGGAATTTTTCCCGATTGTTTTAAAAATGCTTTTATTACACCTATACCCAAATGTAAAAACGTTAAATCTGTTAGTGATCTTCGACCGATTTCAAAAACGCCTGTTCTGTCTAAAGTTTTTGAGAGTTTTATTTTTGAGCATTTATTTGAAGATATTGAAGCAAGGCTAGACCCCAGACAATTTGGATTTAGACCTGGTTGCAGTACCACCCATTATTTGATTAGGCTAGTTGACGATGTTATGAGGCATTTAGAAGGGGATAGTGCGTACGCGGAAATATTGTTGAGCGACATTGTGAAAGCTTTTGATAGTCTAGATCACCAGGTGGCAATCAATGAAGCTAAAGAAATGGGAGCCCGTCAGTTTTTGGTCCGATTGCTAGCTAGTTTTTTAACAGGACGTAAACAGTGTGTAATGCTAAGTCAAAGTGATATTTCAGATTTTCTAGATATTTTCTGTGGTAGTCCCCAGGGGACAAAGCTTGGACCTTTAACATTTTTAATTGTTTTTAACAAAGTTTTGCTAGCTGTTTCTAATCGTTTCAAATTCGCTGACGATCTGTCGTCTTTGTCACTTCGAACTATCCCTCCAATCCAGACCGAGCAAACACTTTCGACTATATTTGATATAATGAAGAAGGACCTGGCTGATGTTAAATTGTCAGTCAGTTTTACTAAGAGTTTTGAGTTAAGAGTTTCTTTCCTTAAGAGAGATCTTCCAGTTATGGAGAACATTGGTCTGGAATGTAGAGATAGCTTAAAACTTCTTGGCATTATTTTAGATAATGATTTGAAGTGGAATTCCCACGTTGATATGATACTCCAGAAGGCAGCTCCACTCCTTAAGTCGTATTCTATCCTTCGTAGGTTTGGTCTTTCGCCAAGAGTTATGCGGTCATTGTATTGTACGTACATCCGTCCGTGAGTAGAATATTCTTGTGCAGTGTGGCATCCGGGACTTAATGATGGTCAGAGGGACAGACTTGAAGGGATTCAGAAGAGAGCGGTGAAGATCATGCTTGGCCCGACCTACACTTCGTATGAAGCGGGTCTAGAGAGGCTTGGTCTCTCCACTCTGTCTGAAAGACGACACAAGTTGACAATGGATTTTGGACGTAAATGTTTGTCCTCTGATCTTCATAGATCCCTCCTACCGGATTACGAAGCCCTAAACCCGACTCGACCTGAAACAAGGCTTCGCGCTGCAACCCGTAATTGTACCAGACTTGTTCGCCCCGACATCCGCTCTACTGACCGGTATCTTTCGTCATTTGTACCATATTTCGTGAAGTATTTCAATTCTGAACTGTGATATATTCGTTATTAATTGTACATACATATAAATATTTTAAGGCAATTATTGAAAAGTGATTATTAAGTTTTAGCCGTGTTAATAATTGTGTGACGATCCGATGCTAGCGAGTAATTATATGAGCTATTCAGGAAATAAACGTTATTATTATTAAATAAACTTGACAAAAATACACACAAAAGGTAAAGAACCTGATCTGAAAGATAGAAAATCTGCAAAAAGACGAAAGGTATATGAAGAAACTCACAAATGTAGTAAATCTGATCGGAAAGGCAGAGAATGTGAGAAAATCTGAAAAAGTAGAAAATCTGAAAAAAAGACGTATAGGCGGAGAATTTCACAAGCAAAAACGCCCTTCTACGAACCTGGGGAATGATGGTGAGCCTTGACCTCAATGAGTGTAAGCCCATCTCGCAAATATCCAAGCCGTCAATGAGAATAGTTCCACCAGCAGGCTCAACAATACGGAACAAGCCAAGCGTCAAGGAGGATTTGCCAGCTCCTGTACGTCCTACAATGCCAATCTAAAAAAAAAAGTTGAAATAAAAATATCGCATTACTATTTATCATGTACAAAAGTGCACGATCAGCCGGATTTTCTCAACTTTGATCTTCACGTTGAAAAAAAAGTCTCAACTTTTCCATACGGAGCTGACGATGGTGTCGAAAATCCAGACAGGAATTCGAGTCCGCGAACATCCGACCCTGATTGTCTGTTCAAGGCATAACGAGTTCTGCCTGTCAGCAAGCAGTATCAGGGAAGCACGGACGTAGACTTGCACTTTCTCTGATAGCTCCTTCCTTCATTCTTCTTTTCTAGCCATTCGTACTATGACAGCTAGCTCACAATAAAAGAAAACAACCATACAATCTTCTGATTGTTGGGTTAATAAACAACAACTCATGATATTTAAGCTCAAGGTTTTGTGAAAAGCTCGGGGAAAATTCCTCTACATCTTCCGAAAGCTGGAGCCAAGGCGACACCAAATCGCTAAGGTTGGACCGCGCTAAAGCCTATCGCACAAAAAAAAGAAAAAGAGGGAGGCCAATCGGACCGGAGCTTGGTTGGTCGTGGGTCGTGGGGGGAGAAGGACCAAAGGCCTAGAGCACACTTCATCGAAGTTCATCCTATACTTTAGAATCTTGGTAATGAGACCCTACCTAGTGCTGAAGATCCTTAGAGCACAAGGCTCAGTAGATACAGTTTATGTACCAATATTCTAACGAACCTGACGCCTTGAAACTGTAAAGTGTTTTTCCTAAAATTACAGACCCATCTCGGCTGTTTTGGACATCCGCGACCCTCTTAGCCTCGACGAGAAACACGGATAATTGCATAACCGATCTTTCTGACCAATGAGCTCCTCGGAAGCAAATAGTGGAACCCTGATCTGCTTCGAAAAGGGCCAGATGCAAAAATCGGTATAGTGCCGTTAGGGTGGGTAAAAATGACAAGGAGGTTTGAAATCTCCGAAATGAAAATCGATGGAGCGAATAGGGAGATAGAGTGAATCAGTACGAAATATAGATATGACAGGGCGTTAAACTCAACACTGCGCACACCAGAGATAAGTGAATCCGACCATGAAAGGATTCGAATTCGAATTCAGGGCTAGGGACGAATCCGATTCCGGATCGGAATCCACCATTTCATACTGAGGATTCGAATCCGGATACGAACCCGACACTAAAAAAAATCAAATCATATATGTAGACTATATTTTAAAAATCGGAGGTGTCCAACATAACAGATGTCCAAGGTAATCGGGTAACGGGACAGGTTACTGATGATGGTTGGTGGTGGAGATAAAAAGCTGGATTTCCTAAAGCCCACTGCGTGTAAAGTGGGAAACGGAAACTAAAGGATGTAGACTAGAAATTTGAGCGGATTCGTAAGACTGAGGGTTTGGAATCCGAGTCCGAATAACCTGACAATCAGAACATTTGAGTCCGGCCAAAAGTACGAATCCTGGATTCGAATCCGAATCCGGATTCGGATTCGCTATCTCTGGCGCATACGCGTGATAACAAGTCGGTTCATGGTAAAAATGCTTGTCATGACTAGGAAAAATAAATAGGACTTACCCTCTCTCCCCCTTTTATATTCACGCTAATTCCCTTAAGGACCAATTCAAGTCCTTCTCTATATCGAAGCTGAAGGTTTCTGAACTCGATGTTACCTTCCTGAGGCCAATCTTTGGGAGGCTTCTTCTGTGTAGGGGCTGTTTCCCAGGATTTTTCCTAGGAAAAAAAAATATTGTCGTAAAACCGTCTACTGAAAGGCAAACAGGAGGCCAAATGGTACTAAATTCCTTCGTTTCTGGCCTAGGTGGTTTGGACGTCAGTCTAAACAGGGCACGTAGGCTATTATATCGTAATTATCAAGGCTCCTGCACTGTTCTTCCAGGTGTTCTTTTACTGTACCGGGTTTTGGTCAATCGACCTTGTGTCTCCGGCTTGACCCTATGTATGATAATCTTATAATGAAGCGTAAATTAAAACCTTGAACCTCTTACTATAGCAATGATTTTTTCACGATAAAATGCTCAGAAAAATCATTTAAAAAATACCGTTGCTTTCCATGAGAAATTAGCGATTTCTTGTTAGCGCTTGTCCACTCTATCCAGCCTTCCATCGCTCCGACGCGACGGCTGGACGCCTATTTGAAAACTGAACACGCCTTCGTTAAGAAGTAGGAAACCAAGCAAAACAAGAAGTCCAAAAACAGAAGGTAGACCTACGGAGAAAAAATGATTTTTTCACGATAAAATGCTCAGAAAAATCATTTAAAAAATACCGTTGCTTTCTATGAGAAATTAGCGATTTTCTTGTTAGCGCTTGTCCACTCTATCCAGCCTTCCATCGCTCCGACGCGACGGCTGGACGCCTATTTGAAAACTGAACACGCCTTCGTTAAGAAGTAGGAAACCAAGCAAAACAAGAAGTCCAAAAACAGAAGGTAGACCTACGGAGAAAAAATGATTTTTTCACGATAAAATGCTCAGAAAAATCATTTAAAAAATACCGTTGCTTTCTATGAGAAATTAGCGATTTTCTTGTTAGCGCTTGTCCACTCTATCCAGCCTTCCATCGCTCCGACGCGACGGCTGGACGCCTATTTGAAAACTGAACACGCCTTCGTTAAGAAGTAGGAAACCAAGCAAAACAAGAAGTCCAAAAACAGAAGGTAGACCTACGGAGAATAATACCAGGGACCCATAAATTTCCTGTAATGACTGGCCATTCAGGGGGCCTGTCAATAAGAGATTTCTGATGCGCTCTTGACCGAACGTCTGAGAGTTCGAGAAACACCCACGGGGATAGAATACGCGAATATCCAGATAGACAAAATTTGGGATTGGCTGCTGGCGCCGTGAGGGAGGAGTCTCTTTGGCGCGCACGTACAATGCGGCAAACAAGAATACCGATCGACTCAAGCGGCATTTTTGCAAGATGGATTTGGTTCGGTCATCATATCAATATAGAAGCATAGGAAATGACCGGCCCCATGTAAGGAAATTTATGGGTCCCTGATAATACTTAGAAGCTTCTCATGTCCTTATCTGTGAAACGGTCGTTGACGGGCCTTGAAGCTTTCGGCAAAACTGTACAATGGCGAAAGGAGATGATTTCAAATCCTTATAATCCCATAAGGACCTAGAGATATTATGAAAGGCAGAATAAGCAAGAGGGTTCCTTTGAGGTTCATATAGAAGAGCTCTTGAGCTTTGAGAGTTTTGACGGCAATAAATCAGATTTGGCCTCGTTGTGTGCAAAGATTGGAACGGAATACATGAATCAAGAAGAATTAATCCGTCTGGACAAACAACGTGCCCTTTAATTTTGGGCCCCGATCCCATGTTCTAGACTCGAATTTTCATGACTCTTTTCGGGGGTAAATCTAAAATAATTGAGCTAGCGAAAAATATAACCAATGAGGAAGGTACTGAAATCCAGGACGGCCATGCCCCCACCAACCAAAAAAAAGTGACACCGTTGTCCCCGAAGGATATGTATCCTGGGAACTGATAAATATTCGCAGCTTATTTTAAACCCTCACTTGCACGCCAATCCTCTTCCGATAAAGCGAGACTGATTTCAAGACTTTGCCAAATTATCTATGTTTTTTCTTTTCGTTTTCAAGTAGGCTTACTTTCCCACTATGGAGTTATGAGCTGTGTAGCGTAGAACTGACAAATAAGGATTAAAGTTAAACGGCGGGGGGGGGGGGGGGGGCTGCAAAAGTAAATGGGTAAAAGTTTGTAGTTTTCTTTACCTGCGACGCTTCGGAGTACTCCTTCATACGTTCCACAGAAACAATATTGGTTTCGACTTCAGAAGTCATTCTCACGAACATGTTTAGGGTTTGTGTTACCTGAAAAAGGAGTTGGAATATACGAAGGAGAAAACAAGAAAACTCCCATACGAACCGCCACTTATCACCCCGGAAAGAAGAGTAAAATATCTATTCAAGTTTAGGGTTCATGAAGCAGTATTACACTACACCATATACACTACAGTATTCCTGTAGTCTTGATTAGGCACGGGCACTGTTCCTTTTCCTGTTTTTTCTTGCTGTTTTCTGTTTTAGGGATTCAAAAATAAACAGAACAGCTGTTTTGAACCCAGCCGTTTTTTTTTATCCCTAAAACAGGAAACAGTAAAACAGGAGGAAAAAAACAGGAACAGGAACAGAAAACAGGAACAGTGCCCATTCCTAGTCTTGGTCAGTGGCTTTATACTCTGTAAACGTCTGTAAAACGACTGATGTGTTTAGGTTTCAAATTTAAGATTACTCTTCAGTTTTGAAGGACTATGACTGAGTAATAACAATTATACGATAAAGCAATAGGATGGATCGAGCTCTTGCAAAGAAGAGACCCGAAACAAAAAATCGGTGTTCACAGCCACTGGGCTGAGCCATGGTGATTCGTTAATACTGAGCTGGTGCTTAGACGAGAACGGACAGACGAAATGAATTCTATAGAGTAGAATAGCAAGTTATCACCAAAGGAATTAGAAAAGATACTACGCGGGAATAAAAAAAAGAAGTTCTTGGTACTATGCTCGAAGTATCGTATTTTAAGCAACTGCAAGCAACGTATGGAGCGACACAGATCATTCCGGGAATAAAGGAAAAATCCTTACACTCAGTGAGTAGCTGATAGACAAGCCGACGATCCCTGCGCTGAGCGTCGATCGGCTCAACACAGCGAACACGGATGCGAAGAAGACGACGAGGTTTCCGATCGTTTCCAAACGAACAGAGAGCCATCTGTTAGCCATAATACTAGGGTAGTAGCAGGTCTGGTTGAGATCTACTCTAGTTTCGGATTCCTTGATAAATCGCATTTCTTGTGAGTATGCACGGATCACATGAGCACCTGAAATAATGGAGTAGTATATAAACGGAACATTTTTTACTGTTTTGAATCTAACCATAGATTTGATGATCGCTTTTAAAGTTTCCAAAGGCGGCTGATACAATAATCGGTGGATGAAATTCGAATGAAGTTAATTAATCAAAAGTAAAACGAAAATCTCTACTTGCACTCCGCTAGACGAAAAACTGTCGAAAATTCGTTGTATGAAGTTGTTCAGTAGCATGCAACAATGGTACCGGATAAGATTTTCCCAGTCTGAAGCACAGTTAAATGAAAGTATTTGATACTCGTGCATACAACTTTATTTCACGGATGAAGCTGTACGGTATGTTACGACTACAGATTTTTCAACAGGGTTACCATTCATTATCCATAATCTCCTAAAAAAGTTTTATCTCCTAAAAAAGTTCGAGCTCACAACGCTTGAGGAAAGGAGACAAACACTGTGCTATAATTACGGAATGCAAGCTTTCTCTGACCCCAGGTTCCGTGATCTTTTTCCACCTGTTCATAACCCTCCCAGAAGGAGACGCCCCCGGGAAAAATTCCAGAAAATTCCTAAATTAACACCGATGAATTGCACACACGAAAGAACAGGAAAAGCTTCGTTCCATCCTTCGTGACACTTTTTAATAAAAGTGAATTTTTGTTTTTTCATTGAAAATCAGATAACCTTGGCTGTGTTTTAAATTGTATTTATACTTTGTATCTGTATATCTGTTGAAAATGTTGAACTGACGACGTTTTTGTTAATGACTATGTTGACACGAAATGCAAATTCGGCATTATTGCTGTGAAAGCCATTTTTAAATTGAATTCTACTCTACTCTACTCTACTCAAGACATTTATTATTAGGGTATATATGAACACATACATTCAAACAATGAGTAAGAATCCATGGTTTGTTTGCAAGGTGGAGCACATGCCATTACAATTTTGTGCCATATTACTTGGTTTCTTTTTTGTTACTGATTACTTTTACTGATTACTATTTGTCACCGTGAAAATATTTTTGTGGTGGTATAGCTTTTGCGTTTTTTTTTTTTTTTTTGTGTTCTTTTGTTTGTATGTATTGCCATGGCCCGAGAGGTTTTTTTGTGATTAAATATAAGATATCAAATATAGCTGCTCCTCACCAAAACCAGGGCAAAACTGACAACGTTCCATCGTAAGACCGTCCGGTTGTTCTTTCCGGCCACGAAAACCCCCCTTGCATCGTCACAGCTTACCTGAAATGGTTTCACCGAAATGAGAATAAATTGGAGACCTGGTCACAGACTCCAGTCGTTTCAGCTGCCGAGAAGTGGAGACATAGATGAACTGCATGACGTAATACAGAACACCAATAGGTAGGATGACGACGAGAAAGATGGGTGTGCTGTAGCTGATGACCACCATTGTGCCTACCACCTGCAAAATAAAGAGACTCATAGGCACGCCGGATAGAAAGCCTTTTATACTCTATACAGGCACTCATTCTGCCCGACTTACACAGACTATTTTCTAGTTGTACTACGACGCTCAACAGCACTTCAATGAGTTTTTTTTTTAGTTTTTCCGTTCAATTCTTCGACGTGGAAAAGACTTTCACGCAATTCATACAGACATTCACTTGTAGGCTACTGTTTACACAGACTGTGTGGTACGACCATACAATAACACTCGATGACAGTTTTTTCAGTTGTCAGCTTAATAAGTTTCAAACATTTATAGAACGAGGTCTCAGTTGCGTTTTTGCAGATACCATCGTATCTCACACGGGGACCCGTCTTTTCGCCCACCCGTCGATTCGCCCACCCGTCATAATGCCCAAAAAATACGTCACATCCCCCACTTTTTCCGACAGTTCGCCTAACCGTCACAAGACCCAAAATATCCGTCGATTCGCCCACCCGCTGATTCGCCCACCCGCTGATTCGCCCACCCGTCAATTCGCCCACCCGTCGATACGCCCACCCGTCGATTCGCCCACCCGTCAATTCGCCCAACCTCGGTTTCAAGAGGCATCGATTCACCCACTTCTGAAATCCGTCGATTCGCCCACCCGTCAATTCACCCACCCGTCATAAGACCCAAAAAATCCGTCACAACCCCCACTTTTTACGCCAGCTAGCTTACCCGTCACAAGACCCAAAAAATCCGTCACAACCCCCACTTTTTACGCCGCCCACCCGTCATAATACCCAAAAAATCCGTCACAACCCCCACTTTTTACGCCAGCTCGCTTACCCGTCACAAGACCCAAAAAATCCGTCACAACCCCCACTTTTTACGATAGCTCGCTTACCCGTCACAAGACCCAAAAAATCCGTCACAACCCCCACTTTTTACGACAGCTCGCTTACCCGTCACAAGACCCAAAAAATCCGTCACAGCCCCCACTTTTTACGACAGATCGCCCACGCGTCATAAGACCCAAAAAATCCGTCACAACCCCCACTTTATACAACAGCGCGCTTACCCGTCATAAGACCCAACAAATCCGTCACAACCCCCACTTTTTCCGTCGATCCGCCCACTTCTCAAAATCGACCTCTGATCCAGCGCGGCTCTTATCATTGAACGCGGCAAAAGAAAGCGACCGATTCACAGGGGAGTAATTAAGAAGGATACGATACAGTCCGATTTAAATAAGGGTGAAAACTAGTTAATATAGCTTGAGCCAGATTGATCAGAAGCATTACGTCAGACATCGGTGCTGATAATGAAAGAGGAAATAAAGAGGATGAATGCAAGAGTAAAGTTTCCGAAAAAAGAGCTACCTTTTTTAGGTACAAGTGTACCGAAAGAGGTGGGCTACATATTGCGATTATGTGGTACGTCAAAAGATTTTGATGCCACAAGATCAATCAAGTCTCAGTAGAGTGTAAGCGTAAGGTTCCCTATTGTATCTTCCCCAAACTTCTCCTGCAATTAAGCTCAGTTTTGTCTCAGCTCATACCGCACACAACAATGCAGAACACATGCATAATAATACTTATTAAATATAGTATTCAGTATATTCCCAACATTTGCAAAATCGTCATAGGTAATAGGCCAAGTGTTATATAGAGAAGTTTTCTTGGGATCCCAAAACGTAGGTGGAGGGATATGTATGACTTCGTTAAAGTTGCCCGTCTGTCTGTCCGTCTGTCAGCACGATAACTTTCGAAGGGGTAGGATATTTTCTTCAAACTTGGTATGAGGATCGACTGAGTCAAAGTAAAGGTCAAGTTCGTAGATGAGCCCTGTAGCCCCATATTTGGGGGTGGAGGAGGGGTTTCAGTTAAAGGACGAAAAAAATGTTTATAAAAGTAAATAAGATAGTCGATCTAGGGGTAAGGAAATCCATATCTAAAACTTATTTTCTCGCTGGACAATTAGGTCGTCCGGAATCCGGCCAAAACTGGAAAATTTGTTAAAATTGAAACTTTTATTTGAACCATGCATTTTCCGGAAATCTCGTCCCACTGTAACACCTCCCGCAATGAGCTTTTCATCAATTCCACACGCAGTCTGCCGATCTACTTGTGATACTTTTTGCGCTTCTGTGAAACTGGATATTAAAGTTTAACCGAAAAGGGGCTAGGATAGACAATCTAGTTACCCATCACTTATTCACTTGAACTTGCTTGAAAACCCGCTGAAAATGAGTTAGTTCGTTGTTCCGCTATTCACGAATAATCGATTTTCAAATAGTGGAATTTCCGTGTGATTTGTGGTGCCTCTGTGCGCTTGTATTTTGGTGTATGCCTGAGGAGAAAGATTTATCAATTTTTTTTTGTTCAGGCACTAAGCAATCTTCACCAAGCTCACCACTGCCCACTGAAAAGCCGCATTTCTGTTGAGATTAAAATTTCCCGCGACATAGTAGAATTTACGCTGTGGGGACGACTGGAGATATTCTGAGCCTCATAACTAGAGCAGATAGTGGAAAATCAAAAAATCCCTTTGCTGAATCCAAATAATTCAGTGTATCAAATAAAATGACACACAAATGAGTTGGCTTTTCAGTTAAACTTTAACAGTCACAATATGAATAAGCCGATGTGAGATTCCAGTTTGTCTCTTGCTTTGTTCTATGGCCAAGTAACAGGCTGAACAATTAACACTCAATTTCGTGGCGTAGAATAACGGTAGGTAATATATTGTTAAAGTTTGATCAGAATCGATTAGAGTGCAGAGATAGGGGCAAGAAAACCTTAAACAAACAAGCAAAAATCGGTCTATCAAATATATTTCTCGGGTGGGTCACAAAATCACCACGATACCCACGATCAAAATGCCCACGGTTAAAAATGCCATAATTCAGGTTGTAGACCCTGAAATCAAAATCGTCAGAAATGTCAACGGTGCAAAATGCCCACAGTTTAAAATGCTCTCAGGGAAGACAAAAATCGTCAAAAGTTTCAATGGAAGATTATCGCCATTCTGATACTCGGTCCGCTCCTTTTGTGTCACATTCATCACTAGCTCCAGTTTACTACGGCCTGAACACCTCAAACTGTACAATCATGGGCATTCTGAACCGTGGGCATTTTGAGCCGTGGGCATTTTGAGCCGTGGGCATTTTTAGCCGTGGGCATTTTGAGTCTTGGGCATTGTGATCGCGGGCATTATGAGTGTCAGCCCATTTTTCATGCTGGACCGATTCAGCTAAAGTCAGGCACAGCCCGGAACTACTGCAATAACACATAAATCCGGTAAAAACTTGAGTGAAAAAGTTGAATTATCATTGTCGTCGGGCAGCTTTTCTGTAAATGCTTGTAAAGATACCGACCAATTAGTACAATCGTCTTCCGATTCGTCTGACAAGGGCCATTGATGAGGAAGCATAACATGGATCATAATATTCCTTGAGCTTCAGGATTCCAGCTATATTAGTTTCATAAGTATCATCCTCTGGGATCCCGTCGGAACCTTTGGTCATGTCTGCCGACCAAAAGTATTGGGGAGCACCAATCAAATTTTAATCGGATTAAAAATATGTAAAGTTTCTTATAAGGCTTGTCGTAAAACTAAACTAAGGATTGTCGTAAAACTTTGGAGTTGCAAGCTAATCTGCAGGGGATGTTCGGGGAAGACATCTGCTGGAAATGCTTATACTCTATTGAGATAATAATCGCAATACGTAGCCTACCGCTGTCGGTACATGTTGTACCTTAAAATACGGTAGCTCCTTCATCTGATGTTTTACTCTCGCATTCATCCTCTCCATTCCATCTTTTATTATCAGAACCGAGGTCTTTTATAATGCTTCTGATCATTCTGGCTCAAGCTGTATTGACTTCACCCTTATTTAAATCGGACGGTATCGTATCCTTCTTAATTACTCCCCTGTGAATCGGTCGCTTTCTTTTGCCGCGTTCAATGATAAGAGCCGCGCTGGATCAGAGGTCGATTTTGAGAAGTGGACGAATCGACGGAAAAAGTGGGGTTTGTGACGGATTTGTTGGGTCTTAAGACGGGTAAGCGCGCTGTTGTATAAAGTGGGGGTTGTGACGGATTTTTTGGGTCTTATGACGGGTGGGCGATCTGTCGTAAGAAGTGGGGGTTGTGACGGATTTTTTGGGTTTTGTGACGGGTCAGCGAGCTGTCGTAAAAAGTGGGGGTTGTGACGGATTTTTTGGGTCTTGTGACGGGTAAGCGAGCTGGCGTAAAAAGTGGGGGTTGTGACGGATTTTTGGGTATTATGACGGGTGGGCGGCGTAAAAAGTGGGGGTTGTGACGGACTTTTTGGGTCTTGTGACGGGTAAGCGAGCTGGCGTAAAAAGTGGGGGTTGTGACGGATTTCTTGGGTCTTGTGACGGGTGGGCGAATCGACGGGTCATAGAATTGGGTGAACCGACGGGTGGGCGAATCGACGGGTGGGCGAATCGACGGGTGGGCGAACCGACGGGTGGGCGAACCGACGGGTGGGCGAACCGACGGGTGGGCGAATCGACGGGTGGGCGAATCGACGGTGGGCGAATCGACGGGTGGGTGAATCGACGGATTTTTGGATTGGGCGTATTGACGGGTGGGTGAATCGACGGGTGGGGGTAGTGACAGCGACCCTCTCACACCACGGTCTCAAGTCGTTTTCGCTGTTACCGTGGTATCTGAAACCATGGTTGAAAGGTGTTTCTGCAGTTACCGTGGTATCTAGCAAGGTATCGTGGTAACTGATCGTGGTATCTAAAAACTTAATTCTCACTTTCATCATCACTAACACAAGAGTCTAGTTTTTTTTTTCAAATTGGTGGGAAAGAAGCTATGTCGCTCTATACAGAAGCCAGTCGATATCGGTATTTCTTTTTGGATGATTTCTAAAAGCGCAAATCCGGCAATTGTCGTTTTTGAAAAGCAACCGTAGTATCAGATACCACGGTAACTGCAAAAATGACTAACTGATGACTAACCGTGGTAACATATACCATGGTATCTGCCCCTCTGTCGGCCCCTCTTGGCAAGGGTCCTCTTCAGGATCAAGCTAGAAGAACGAACCTACAAAAATCGCTGGAATAAACCTCAGCTGACTTACCCGCCATCAACTCACAATCCTGTTACGATACATAGTACTTACCGATAGTAACATAGTGATGCACATTCTTAGCGACATGGGAATAGTGTTGTCAACGACATCCACGTCTTTGGCAAAGCGGTTGACGATTCGTCCGAGAGGTGTTGTGTCGAAGAAGGACATAGGCGACTTCATCAGCCTTCCAAGCATGGTGTTATGGAGATAGACAGAAGCTTTGATCGTGCCAAGTGCGCAGGTCACGCTGGCAACGAATGAGAAAATGCCTAGGGAATATCTTGGTAAAAGCGACTTCACAGTTTAAAGTTCACGAAAACACACAAAGACTAGGAAAATCAAACGAGCGGTTCCCCATATTCTAGTTCAAGGCCACCATGTGGTTTAGAGCCTTAAGAGGTATAACGCCAATTAGTTTTTGTTGCATTTTCCTCAGATGCATTTACACCATATGGGAAAAATTTCTGGAAAAAAATGTAACAAGTGCGCAAGAGCTCAGACGTGGAGTGTGAAAGTAAAATGTTGATCACATCTTATATACAAACAGCGTTGGAACCAAGACATTTCACATCCCCAGCTATTGAAATAACGTAATTTGAAATCTTCCCAGTTTGAAAGCTTTAACAAACCGCATTACAAGTCCAAAGAGGATCTTCCTAGCCAATCCGACACTTTGAACTTCTTTCCATTAGCAAGGTAATAACAAGTGTAATAAAACCAAATCGTTTTGTTGCCTGATACCCCCTTTGTATCAACTTCATTAAGATCCGCATATCAACGATCATATGACGAAACCGTCCAGTTGCCAACTGATAACTAAAGTACGCCGCGTGGTCTTATTTGTTGCCGTTGCACCAAAGTCCGCATCTATACAGACATATCAACAGAATTGAACCTGAGACATGTCATAGACGAACTTAACTCACCAGAAATCTGAGCCCAGTTACCCATGAACAGGAGGGTGGGGGGTCACGGGTCCCATCAAACCGAAAGACGAAAGCTGCTACAGCGCTTGCAATAGTGGATTGTTCCAAGGGACACTCCACTAAAAAGCACAGAATTTTCAGTTTTCGTCCACGCGAAAACTTGTTTGCGGAGAGACCTGCATTTTGGTTAGATGATAGTCCCATCACTCACATGTAGGCTTTAACGAATTCCATCCGTCAGGTCACATTTGCACTAGCTGGTGGAACCTATTTTACCCTTAGCGAGGATCTCCCTGATGACGGATTTTGTGGTCATATAAAAATGAAATAATACTTATTTTGCTTCTCTAGCATTACCGAGATCTTGGGACACTAACCGAATGCGAATCCGGATTCCGAAACATAAGGCGTTTTCCGTGTTCCAACGAACAGTTTGTGGGTCTAACGAAAGAGCGTTTCTGCGGAGTTTCCGCGACCAACTGAATGGGTTTCCGCGAACAACAAGATTTTTGTGGCTCGCTTTGTGGCTCAAATTTGACAAACAACTGCCGAGGTGATTGTCGATTTTGTGTCTCGTTTATGGCGGGAAATTCAAATTTAGCAGCAAAATAATGTTTAAACAGTAAAATTAACTACTTTCTGAAACATGTAGACATAAAACCGAGCATCCTTTTTGCACAGAGTGGTAAAGACGAAAGTCTTAAGTTCTATTTCGTTGAGATTTTATCTGAATTTTATATTTATTTTCAGAGATTTTTTTTTTCAGAGAATATCCGTGAGTTAAAACTTGTGGCGCGACTGTGTGGCACACAATATTGTTTCTGCGACATGTGGCCCACAGTTGTACCTCAGAAAAACTCCTATATTCATACCTTGACCGAATCCGAGAGCTCCATAGACTCCCAAGTAGAGATCTCTTTCAGACGTGTCAATTGGCAGGGTTTCACCCGTTGTACTATTTACAGGGTATGAGTTGGACCAGGCTGAGAGCCACAGGTTTGCCCCTACTGCACACACTTGGTAGATGGCATAAAGGAAGAAAGTTCCAAAGGTGACGGCAACGCCGACAGATCGCATGTAATGAACGTAGACGGCGATTTTTACCTAAAAAAAAAACACAAAAAAAACTTACAACTCGCTTATCACACATACGAGTATGTTAACTGTAGAATAAAGTAAAGTTCATTGCTATGCAGAAGCTCATGATCATCCACGTTTGTCTCAGGAACACGGATGGAAAAATTTTGCTGAAAATGTCGAGACATAAGAGGGATAACTGCCGGCAGGTGTCGGGCAACTAGAAAGTAAGTGCGAATAAGTAAAAAAAAAAGAGAGAAAAAAGTAAAGCAAACTTTCGCATGCAAACTGGTTAAGGTTCGCGTAGCACCGGCGCCGATCTCCTGATCCTCCGCCCTCGGCCGGGAGTGCGATGCGTGGTTGGGGACAAATCATCCAACGCTTCCCGTGCTTTTCCCTAGATTTCTCTAGGTACCCACTTGAAGCTAGGGGGTCATTTGACTTGTCTCACGGGGAAACGCCTCTAACTCTCGCCCTAAACTAAACCGTCGGCACCACCGAAACTCGAACCAGCGACCCTGCGCTTCGGAGTCCTGCACGCTAAGCCGTTTGGCCAGGATAAGGCGCAAATAAGCCCTTGAAAACTGGGCTTGATAATCGACTTACCGATCCAGTCTCAGACTTCTCCGCCTCAATAAGCTTATCCGCTTTCTTATCCACTTCGGGTTCTTTCGGAAGTTTAATCGATCCGTTTCTTCTCAAACTTCCCCCTTTTTTGGAGATGGAGCCGTTTGGGGACACGCTTCCTATGCTTCCATCAACCGACAAACGGCTATGACTCTCGGAAATGTGTGACCTCTCTCGCGTTAGTTTCTCAAGCTTTTCGCGGCCTAATGTGTTCTCCAGCTCTTTCCGAATTTCTTGGATATCTAGAAATAAAGACAGTGATGTAATTTGGAAGGAAGCCCCCCCCCTAAAAAAAGCAGTCCCGACAAGAAAGAGAACTAGAGTATGAATCTGCTTCCGAATTCAACTTCTCTGCTAAGGTTTCTGATCCACGTTCTTCATAATCGACATAAACGCTCAAGTCTAGAAGTTGGGAAGCGAAAGTTAGCACAACCACCCGTCAAGGCATCAACAAGATATCTCCACTTGTTTGTACCATATTTTATTCAACACTATAACGACGCTCTAGAAACATGAAGAAATAACCGATAGGCCTACAGACAATGTTATGACAATTCGACAATGTAGTTTAGTGTTTTATCGTATATCTAGCATTGTATTTTAATTAATATGACAAATCAAGTGTATATAACTATTCTAATTGTTTCTTTTATCGTGTAGTATACGATTACTTTGTCGTCAGCCTATGCTATCCAATGGATAATTTGGTATCAATAAATGATTGATTGATTGATACGGTTGCTACAAAAGAGAAGCTTTCTGTCAACTCGATTTTCAGTCCATCCAGTGACCGCAATCCGAGTGAGAGTCTGGACGGCTTAAGTATGCTGCGAGGCATTTGCGTTGTTTGTTAGAAGTTGCTTAAATTTGTTATAAATACACTACCTACCTACCTACCTAAAAGCAGGCGAGGCCTATTGGTATGGGTGACCTATAATGAATCCAAAGCCATTCATCTTGTGGCTTCGAATCCGGAATCAAGCGAAAGGCGTATCGCCAGTTTACAGGTGGACTTTAAAGTTATGTGCTGGAAAAGCCTTCAAGGCGCTTTGGTAGCAAATATTATTAATTTCCACACGTTCTACGACTCAATTCAAAACAGAGGAAGATGGAATTCAGAAGTAGCAAACGTCAACTCAATCGGAATAGCCATAGTGACGAATTCGTATAGGACTTGGTAAGTAGAAGTCCGGATCCGAACTGGACCGTACCTAATTCGCCCAATTCTGGACACACGTATCTCCTGATGAAAAATAATAAAAGAGCGTTGCCACACAATCCTGCGACTTTACCTTCAAGGTCTTCTTCTTCAACTTCCTCTTGCGAGAGATGCTCGATCAAGAAGTCTGCAAAATCTCCTTTCTTTGCCAGCAGCTCCTTGTATGAACCCACCTCCGAAACTCGACCATCCTTGAGGACGACAATCTTGTCGGTCTGCGGTAGAAACGTGATCCCGTGGGTGACAAGAATCCGCGTCTGTAACATTAAGAGTGATGATATTCTTACTATTACTTGTCAGGTTTGTGAGAGTACTTGGATGGACCTTTGTACAAAATGGTCGAGCCATTCCTCACGGACACTCACTAACTGTTATCATCCAACCTGAACATTCAATAACAATAAGACAGAAACGGGTGCGTCGACTTTTCGAACGCAGATCCTGCACGTCGATTCCATTTCTTGTTGCGCTTCTGTTACCTGAATACATTATTAAAGTCTGCAGCAATAAAAACAAGGGGTCGATTGGGCGGGGCTATGGGTTAGGACAATAAAAAAACCTAACAACATTTAGGTTGTTTGAATAGGCACCAACATAGTATCCACTTTCTATACTTACAAATGTATAGACTTATTGCTAAGTAAGTCAGTAGGTACAAGTAATGATTTTATTACCCTATTTTTCAAGAAGAACAAAACACAGTATAGAAGAAAGAGAGAAGAAGAAGAAAACAAAAATGCAACCCGCAGGTCACGGCAACAATTAAAGTATTGTTAGACGATGTAATCGACCTTGGGACAAATTATACATTCAAGAGGCTCTAGAATGCATGCATTTGGGTCACATTCTTTCACCTCGAAATTTCGCAGTGAGCTCTAGTCTAGTTGTGGTGGTTTCCAAATTTATGAGCGGCTTGAATTATCGAGGACAAGCGAATTAGCACTTCAACTGAACCAAACATGGTATGAAGCAAAGGAAAACGAATATAGTGTTATGAAAATAACAATTTTGTAATAGTATTAAATATCTTATTATGTACAATACAATAATAAGATACAGCACTACCTAGCGGATAATACTTGCCACAATATATAAGAGTTGGAGCTAGGGTGGGTTGCTCATCGTAGATAGAAACAATCACATATGTTTGGGTAATGAAAAGAATGGTCCATGGACGGATAGGTATGATGATATCAGTTTTACTTGTAGAACATAAAATCAGAGAAAGAAAATATTTCTGGAGACACTGAGGGATTAATTAAATATTATCTTAATGGTATTATGCTATGTTGTTTTGTTCCAGGGTTTCTATGTCTACTTTATAAGAAGCTAAAAACACCTGCCACCTTTATAATCGTGTACCGCTCGGTACGTTGTGCCCTTAGTATCTAGTAGTAGTAGCTAGGCACAATCCAATTTACAACACATAGGCTTTACCTTGTTTTTGAGCATTCCTTTGGGTCCAACGACATTATCAAATATGTGCTTTCCTACGTGACTATCAACGGCTGACAAAGGGTCATCGAGGAAGTACATGTCTTTGTCCGAGTAGACCGCTCTTGCAAGACTGATGCGCTGCTTCTGGCCACCACTGAGATTGATACCCTATAAATAAACTTGCAAATAAAACTTACCTTGGCCTGCCAATCAGGCCATCTACAAAACATACTAGGTAACTTTCGGTGGCAGGGAGGGACTGAATAAACGTGCAATACTCATACGCCACGGCTGTAAAGTCCTCATATAACCTTGACAGACGACTCCTAGCTCGACTCTATAATGCCATCTTGCTGCAGCACATACGATACAACTCTTTTTGGGATATTTAAACTACGGATAAAAATGAGTTAGAAGGCATTAGTGGCGTTTTTTTTTTATTGCCGATTAATTCGGCGATAGCGTAGCCGTTTGACTTTTTGGCGTTTTTGACGTTCGCCGGAAGCCGTAGCTGTTTCTTCTAATTTATGTTTTTGTGCTCAACGGATAACGTCTACCGCCTAAATTCCTCTCCATCGCCTATCGGCCTAAGACTCACCGATAGTCGATGGACATTGCCTCTAACTCCAACGGCTATCGGCTATTGAAAACAGTAAATAAGCACGAATCGGCAAACTTCTTCGTCTACCGGGGAAATTTCATCTGCGATCAAAAACGTCACTATTATTTTAGATTCGGGAAATACCTCTCCAGGTCCCGCGGTGAAAAAAAACCAACGGTTTTGTGGCAAACCGATATGGCCTTGTTAAGCCAATAATCACAGCTATATACGAGCAATTTAGAGAACTGCTGCAACGTCCTACCAGTCATAGTTGGGAGGGCGTATTTTTCTAAGTGTGTGCTTTTCGTTTCCCTATACCTTAGTTTCCTCCTGCACCACCAGATACGCTTAGAGCATCCAAGAGGAGTCGCTCGTCTTCTCTTATATGAGAGCCGCTACCCATACATCTTCCCATTTGGACTCGATGAACGCGTTGATGTTGTGTAGATCCAGGTGGTAGGAACAGCGAAGGGTGTTCTCCCGTCACCCTGGATCCCTCCTTTTCGTGTTTTCATAATAATAATAATAATGTACTTTATTTCCTTAATAGCTTGTATTGTACATGCTAGCACTATATCGTCATTCACGCAAATAACACATGACAATTACATAAGTAGACATTTCATCTATACTGTTATCTGTTCTTGTTTTGTTTGCTGTTTTCTTTTACTTCATTTTTTTCCTTGTTGTGTCCTCTTGTGTCCTATGTCCTATGTGTCCTTCCAAATAAAGTTCATTCATTCACTATTGCTGTTTTTTCTTTTTCTTATCTAAAATTCTTGTGCTGATGTGTGGTGCTTTTTTTCAATTGTTGTTTTATGTTGTTTTTTAACAGTTAATGCTTGCGGCAAGGGTTTTTATTATATTTTACAAATCAATTACATTTTATCAACAAAGCGTCATTTTTGCACCCCACTGGCATGTCTGATGCTTTTATGCCGTTTTAATTTGTTACAATTTTCACTGAAATTGTCATTTTCCTTACCTTCATACTATTATACAAATAAACTTTATCAATCAATCAATCACATTTATTTCCAAATAGCTCAAAAATAAAGCTAGAGTAGGAAAAAACAACAACAATATTTGAATTATCGCCATAAAATATGGCTTGCGTGTGTTACTTGTGTGTTGTTTGCTTCGCTGTTCAAATACGGCACCCTTCGGCACTTCGGAACTATACTATGGGAAGAAGCTCGCTGCATCATACGCACAGACAGGACAAGCCTTGGGGAAGAAAATATTAGGTGACCTTGTCAATACGATATATACTGTTGACCTAAAATCAACTAGTCGGCTTACGGCCGTTTCAAGATTTTCAATGAATAAACTAAACTGAACTGAATTGAATCCCACGGAAATCCTCTACAACTATTTATTTACCTTTTCTCCAATTTCCGTTGTGTCTCCGCCCGGTAGCATGTCAAGGTCTTGCCTCAAAGCACAGGCTTCGACGACCTGATTGTACCTTGGCGAGTCGTTAATCCCGAATAAGATATTGTCTTTGAGCGTGCAGTTCTGAATCCATGCTTGTTGCGGAACGTATGCGATCGACCCCTGAAAAGAACAGGTACCAGCTTCTATCTACTCTGCTTCTAACCCACCATCATCCCACGAATTCAGGAGCACATTTAAATCCGTCGTTTCATCACTTTTCGACCGAAACTGTGGTACATGGAACGTCTTGGGATATGACATCTTTTTCGGCTTTAAAGCGATAGTGCATTAAGCGTCGGCACATGCAATAAATAATGTCAAGGAAATGCAAAAACACAGACTAACGTTCGGCTTCAGATATGAGTTAGGACCCGTGAAAGCCTCGCTCTGCTGGACTACTATTTTTCCAAATCATTTGCATGTAAATATCAATCAAATAAATTTACTCACGAAAACTAAATGCTCAACGAACTACCGATTTCTGGCCCCCATCCCCGATTGGGTGTTATTGATATACTGAAATCTTTGTAATATAACCAATCTAAAATGATCTGGGTGATGTGGTATCAATATTTGGATATCTCAACAACATCCGAAATTAAAAAAAAAAGTAATCTTTACAGGAGTATCTTATTTTCTGCAAGGGCTGGTAATTATAATAGTCTCTTTGGTTCTTGTCAGGCATTTCTTCTACACTTTATTCTGTGAGCAACATTCTTTTTTTCCTCTCCCTTGGCACAGGCCACGGACGGATCGACGGAAAAGCGAGCGGTCAATCAAGAACTTGTTTATTTTGTCCGAACTGCGAATACATTTTTGTGACTAACAAACAACTATCCCTCACCTTGGTATTTATGGTCCCGGATCGCTTCTCCATTTCGCCTAAAAGGGCCGAGACGAGAGATGATTTCCCACAGCCGACCTGACCAACAACAGCCACCAGACTTCCCTGCTCCACTTCCAAGTTGATGTTGTTCAGCACAGGTTCGTCGCCTTTGGCCCAGGTGAAAGAACCGTTTTTGACACTAACAGGATTTTCTGCACAAGAAAAAAACAGATTATTACGCGGAACGAATACGTGTCGCATTGTCAGAAGTTTCATAACAGATCGCGCATAGTACTTCCAAGAATAACACATTTTCACTTAGAAATAAAAATACTAACGGGAACGAAAGAAACATAACAGATAACATCCCAAAGTTTATCTGTCGAAACCGGGCATCCTTCTGTTGTCGTTATGTAACTTCTGACAGTGTAGTATTTTTACCAATTGAAGGTGTTGTTGGAGATCTAGGCATGAAATAGTGTAAACTTAATTGGTCATAACACTTTATTTCTAAGTGAAAAGGTGTTATTCTTGAAAGTATTATGCGCTATCTGTTATGAAACTTCTGACAGTGCGGCTCGATCGACGATGAACGACGCAAGGAGAGTGAGAAACGAGGAATGACACTGATGACCCACTGGGGTAGGATTTTCGAGATTTCTTGTTTCCACTACTCTTGGAACAGATATTCTTTGTTCAAGTCCATCGGTATTCGGTTCTTGATTTGTTTCTGTATTTTGTCTTAAGGTTTCTTGTTGATGGTATATTATGTAGATGTTGTTAGTTATTAATGTGTGTTTATTTATTTTCTTTTTGTTGCCTATTATTTAGCTTTTGCTATTGTGGCAATTTTTCCTTTAACCTTAAACCTAAACATATCCTACTCCTCCTAATGTATGTATATTTATAACCTCGAAATTCAATTACAGAGCAAGAAAGGAGCAAATGAAAGAAAAAGTGTTAGTTATTAATGTGTGTTTATTTATTTTCTTTTTGTTGCCTATTATTTAGCTTTTGCTATTGTGGCAATTTTTCCATTAGCCTAAACCTTAAACCTAGACATGCCCTACTACTCCTAATAAATGTATATTTCTATAACCTCGACATTCAAACAGAGCAAGAACGGAGCAAATGAAAGAAAAAGTGTACAGAAATAAAGAGAAAAGACAAATATCTACGTAAAAACATCTACAACTACAAATGAACAAGTTAATCATTGGAGATGATGATTCATTTACATAAGGATGCACGATTTCAACAGATCAGATAACACATCTGTTGACGTAACAGAAAAATTGTGGTAATTTAAGTGTTGGTTTCTGGAAAAACATACCACTAAACATGGTTTGCAACGTTACTTTTTGCGAAAAAAAATAACGCTGGAGTGGTCATAACGGAGATACTCTGCAACGTCAGGAAATAATGTGTTATCTCATATCTGTGGAAACTGAGTCTCCTTGTGGGAATATTAAAATAAGTCCGACAGCGCAATTAAGCCATTCGTCTGAAGGAAACAGTGATTTACTTACTTTCCGATTCGTCGTGAGTTACAGCGTTCGGATCCAGCTCCTCTGCATTCAGGAACTTGTTCATACGCTTCAGTGATACTGCAGCCTGTAAGAGAAGTACTTTTTAAAAGTTTAACTGAAAATCCAACTTATTTTTGCGTCATTTAACTAAATTATTGTGTTAATGATTTTTTTTTTACTATATGCTCCATTTACAACTTTCTGAATATCTACGGCCACCTCACAGAGCGAAGTTCTACTATGACGCGGAAATTTTGAATCTCAATACAAACGTGGCTTTTCAGTGGCCAAAGGTGAGCTTGGTACAGGGGAGCTCACTGCGTGAACATATATTTGTCATAAATCGTTTTCGTCAAGAATATACCATAGGTACAAGCGCATAGAGGTACCATCAAATTCGACAGGGAAAGTCCACTATATGGAAATTGATTATTCGTTTTGCCGAAGAAACCGAAGTAGCGTATTTTCATCGGGCCTTCAAGCCTATTCAAGTGAATATGTGATGAGTAACTAGACTGTCCTTTCTCAGCCCTTATCGGTTCAACTTTAAGCGAAGAATACCAGCTTCGGAGCTGGCACAACCCAACGATGCCCTTCTTGGGCCCACCTTGTCTGCACGGGTCGGGGTAGTGTGCCTTTTTTCCACTATATCAACCATTGTCTGATTTTATGATTTGTATACGTCAAATGCCAGGGAAGACCATTATCTCAGCCTGTTTTGAGAACGGGGCGGGGTAGTATGCCCTTTAAAACAAAACCAATAGCCTTGACAATTCCATGGGTTGATTTCTCAGCTGTCGAAGGGGGTTCACGCGAGCTTTAAAGCAAAGCCGGCATCCCTTTTCGTTGGTTTGCTGCCGAAAATTGCAAAGCTTTTCGCAGCGTTTTCCGCTCCGGAAACCGCCTTTCCCTGAGATGAACTATTCGAGCTCTGCCATCACGCGAACCAATCACAGACAGCATGTTGGTTTAGACAACACTGTGACAGTAAAGGCAAGCCCAGAACCAGATTTATATTTTGTCTTACGGATTAAAATGCGAGAACTAAGGGTTTATGTATGCTGGGGAGAGCACTCGAAAGTTCTTCAATGAACCGAGTTACAAAGATTTCGTCCTCAATTCCAAAACAATAGAAAATTAGCATATTCCTTTGCCCGCATATTCGGGACACAAACGCGAGTTATGAGGCTGAACTGGCAGAAGTTGCATAACCAGTGCTGTCAATCAATCAATCAGTTTATTTCTTGCCAATATCATCATAAGATAGTTTGGACGCGTCACAAAGAAGACAATGATGCAAAACACACAACAGGCACAATTGAGATTAAGCAGAAATATTGACAGTTATGAATAAATAAACTAAATCAAAAATATATTTACAATTACTCAAATCTTATTTTTAACTTATGAAAACTGTGTCGCCGGAGCCACAGGAGATCAAATTGGTTCTCGAGAAATCAAAAGGACTTAAATTTCTTCAGCTGAGGCTAGAAAAAAATAGTAAAACCCAAAACTTCGGGAAGACAAGGCCTTCTCAAGTTATTGCTCCATTTCAAATATGTGTCCGTTATTACTTTTTTTTTTATCTGCAATTACGTTTTAAATTTTCAAGATTTATTTGTTTTAAGATCAGGTGTCGAGATATGTTTTTTAAGTGCATAACTCGACTACCTTTTGTCTCGTCATTTTGGCCAATTATTATGAATCATAATAAGAGTGGGCTAAGCTGAGGAGGAGTACACTGAGCTTCTTCGGAGTTTCAAGCTGGAATCTTTGGACCAACGTCGGGAAAAAAATGTGCCTTAAATTTCGAGTTAGGACGCTTGAGAATCCTCGTCTGCGAGACATTTTCCCGCCCGAGTTCGAACCCGTTAGACCTAGACCTGCGCGAATGGTTTCGCAGCCCATTCCTAAGCCGATAAAAAGCTTCGTACCGTCATTCGTTGAAATGTATAACTCATCGTAATTCTTGCTTATTTTATAATTGTTTGACTCCTAGTTTTGATACATGTGTAATGTGACGTCTTTCGTCGAAATGCATAATTCGTCGTAACTCATTCGTCGAAATGCATAGTTCGTCGTAACTATTGTTTATGTTATAGTTATTTGATTTTTAGTTCTGATATAATTGTAATTGTAAATGATCACTTACAGTGATTCGAACTGTATATAAGTTTATTATTTACGACAAAATTATGACAAAGATGCTGATGTTATTATATTTACGACGAAAAATCCAATGTTCGGCTTGCCCGTGAAGGAATTTTGAAAATAAATTGAAATTTGAATTGAACTGGGTGGATATGTCTAGAAGTGTTAAGTTTATCTGACAACGTGGCTTACCTGAACACTGGCGACGATGAGCATCGGGAGCAGAGCCATTGGCATATTCATAATGTTGAAAAGAGTCAGTGCCACGAAGGCCTTCGAAGCATCAAGAACGTTGTTCGGGTCCGAAAGTACATAAACGGCAAACGTTGTCAGAGCGACCTATAGGCATAAAAGTTATCAATTTCTCCATACCGCAAACGAGAAAGGTCAACGATGGGGTCAAACCGTAGATAAACCGGGAGACCTTTTTGGAAAGCCAACCGCATATACCGCGATAATTCGACCACCAACCAAAAGGATCCTCTGCCGCTTACGGCTGATACTGAAACAAAGGTTGCGTTTTTGTCTACACTTAATAACCGCAGATTTCCTCTTCACCTTTTCTTCCAGGCTCGCTATCTAAACCAGAGACTTCCGATGTGACCCAAATGTAGGTAAACTGGATGACTTTCAAGAGGTCAATCGCCCACAGTCACGCAAGAGAATCCGGCTACGAATCAACAAGATGGCCGTTCTCTACCGCTTTTGTAGGATGCCGAATATTGCCGAAACAAAAGTTGCCACACTCTTATAGCCGCAGATTTCCTCTGCATACTTTCTTCCAGGCTCATTTCCTAGCGGAAACTGTCAAGTTCCTACATTATAAATTACTACATCCTAATCCACTGGTAGCCATCTGTTTAGTACTGTGTCCGGAAATTTGTTAAGGCCAGCACCTTACAGATTTTCTTCCGGATTCAGGAATTCCTTTTTCTCGGATTGTATCAGGAAGCCAAGGCTAGGGGACGTTTTCGCGTGGACGGCTGTAGAGCTGAACGGGTGATTCCGTCCATGCGAAAATGAGCAAAACGATCAGGCGTTGAACGGCTGAGGAAGATGGGTTCCGTCCACGCGAAAATGCCCATCCAGCTGGACGGGAGCATCTGAGTGGGAAGGTCCACACAATATCCCCGTTCAGCTCAACGCTGCCCTCGGAGCGGTCTTGAACGGGAGACGCCCGTCGAGCTGGATGGCCCGTTCACCTGTTCATCCGTACACGCGAAAATGACAAAAAGACCGACGGCATCCCCGCGAAAATGTCCGTCGAGCTCGACGGGAGGTCGACAGGACCAGAGCCATCTATGCGAAAACGTCCCCCTAGACCAAAGACGTCTGGGAGTCCGGGTTGGATACCCCAGATTCCAAAATTCGACAAGGTGTGCAACGCGCAACGAAAAACTCACCAGGAAAGGTGCACATGTCCAGAGAACTGATGTTCCAGCTGAAAGATACGCTGACTTCTTCAACACCTTCACTTCCTCCTTACGAATTTCTTCAACTTGAGCTTGGAAAGAGGGCTCCCAGGCGTACAATTTCAAAACCTGCAATGGCAAATAGCAGTCAAGACATTTTTGCCCTGCATCACATATTCAGTTTCAACAACAATAGTATGCTGATTGCTGAGATTTAACTGAGAAGGAAGCTTATTTTTACATCTGATATCTGATTACACCGAATTATTAAGACTCTTCTAAGGAATTTTGTATTTTTCACCCGGGGCTCTAGTGGGGTCTATGGGAGTCTAGTGGGATGGGTAGGTAGTCCAGGCTAACAAGGTTCAGAACGTGCACTGCTTGCACGACATTCCAAAATTCATCCAGACGCGGAGAATTTCAATTTCAACATAGTCCTGCATTTTCAGTGTGACAGATGCGACTGACACCCTACTTATAGTAGTTACTACGAATGACATCACGAGCCTGGCTTTCTGGCGTCAAGAATGGAACGCATTTTTTGGCAAAATAACGTGACACGGGCTAGCCACGTCACAGAGATCGTAGTTACACGCTTACTACGCTCCCGAGCGTAGTAAGCAAATAGGTCCTATTAATTACGATTCCTAGAAGGTTGGACGACGCACAAGACAACATCACGCCGACCCACAGGACAATAAGGTTGACCCACTGGCCAATAAGGTTGACCCACAGGACAACCTCAAACAACTAGATTTCAAATTTCCAGAGAAGTCTTTCCTTCATCTATCTGGCTTAAAAATGAACTAAAAAACATGACATGGACTGAAGCTAATACAATGGTTTAAATATTGGAGAAACAGATTCTATACTTCAATATTTCTAGTTAAACATATTTTTATTTTCAAACAGAATCACCTCATTCTTACTTGAGCTCGAATTCCATGCCGTGATTTACAAATTGACGAAAAAGGCAGAAGTACCAAAGATAATAGCCAGAAAATCCCTTTTTTAATCAGGTTCTTAGCTAAGAAAAGGCATGTCATTTGAATATTTTGGAACTGTTGACAAAATCAGATTTTGCCTCTTGACTGTCAGAACAGCATGGAAATTTTATGTTAACCTTTTCGTGGCAAATTTCGAGGTTGGGGAAAAACAAGGTCAGGTACCGCTCCTGTAGGTCGGATCGAAAATAGTAACTAACAGCTTATATTGTTAGAACGGTCGAACACGCTCTAAATCACAGCTCTTACTAGAAATGGCGTGTTCAAAATAAAACTGTTCGGAAATTTTGTTTTTCAGAATTTGGTTAGGAATGCTCTTGTTAGCGCTTGTCGGCTCTAGCCGGGCTTCGCGCAAAAATACTTGGTTTCTCTCGCGAAAAATATAAAACAAATGCGCGCCGGGGTAAATGCGGGGTAATTACAACGAAGTCAGCGAAATCCGAGACGAAATGCTTTGACGGTCGAGGATTTAACAAAAAAAAAGTTACTAACTGGCATCCCGAGAAAATCTCAGGATTCATAAAGATTTTGTAAAGAGGGAGATTTCAGAGGTTGGACGATCACGTATGTCGTCAGGTGCGGTCCTTTAAGGACCAGAAAAGCAAGAAGGGTCCTTTAAGGTGTTACTTACTTTCATTCCATTTAGGATTTCGTTGATGAGTTTCACTCTTTTGTCTTTGTTCTTCATCTGCTGCATTTGTAGCGTTCTCGTTTTAGTTGCTATCACTCCGTTGATAGGAATCAGCAGTAACATGACGCCTAATCCGGCGAAGATACTTGGCCCTGGAAAAAAAGGAAGAACGCTAAAGTATTTATAGAGCGTGTCCGAAAGCTCGGAAACGAACGAAAATGCTGAATTGATTCAGCATTTTATGCAGCATTTCGCTTTCGGACTTAAATTTTCGCTCAGTTAATGCAGCAATAATTCAGCATAAACTTCATCGAAAAATTCAGCGAAGATGCTAAATTTTACGCTGAATTTTCAAGAAGAAACTGGGGACCTGGCGATTAAGGCTAAATTTCGGAATTAGAATTGTCAGAGAAGAAATAAAGAACGTGTCCGAAAGCTTTTAGTGCTGTAAATGCTGCATTTAATGCTGCATATAAGGTAAGAGCTTTCGGACGAAAAAATTAATAAAAATGCAGCGTTAAATGCAGCATTTACAGTCCTGAAAGCTTTCGGACACGCTCATATAAATATATTTTACAGGGTCAAAAGTCTATCTGAAGAAGGGGCAGGAATATTCATGAAAGTTAAAGAAAAGTCAAACCCCAAGCCCTTCTCCATAGCAGAACCAAATTCAATCAGAATGCGGAAAAATATGTACCATGTCAACGAACCAACCGAGCAGCAAAAACAACATCCGCGTACAAAATAAAATCTCAGCACCAGCTTTAAATCCAAGCAATTTTTACGGAAAAGGTCATCAAAATCAAATATTTTTAGTTGCTAAGAGCTTTTTTATTTATCACAGGTTCACTTTTCTAGCTTTGAGCCTGAGGAGGACCACTGCGAAGAAGGGCCAAAATATCACTCAAAGAATTCAGCTGACGTCTCAAGTTTAGCGCGGTCAACTAAAAAAGGTGCAGTGCAGGGTTGCCATGGTGACACTTTTTCTAGAACTACCACTGTAAGATAACGTAGCACTATCAGAGCACTTTTAGTAGAACCAAAAAATGTTCTTAAAAGAACACTTTTTATTCTGTTCTGACTGCTTTTTGCTTTAAAGCACAAAATTAAATAGAGGAACAACAATTAGTACTTTTCTCCGTTTGAAGAGCACTTTTAGCACGAGAAATTGCTCCACGAGAAAGTGTTATCTGGAAACACCGGCGAAATCACGCAATGACCGAAAAATGTAAACTATCAGTTTAGAAAAGAGATTTCCAAGGTTCGGTATTCAAACAGCAGATGTATAAGGAACCAAGGATACATAAGCACAAGCACTTTATTTCCCTTGTTTTGTTTTTTCTAATTTAAGAGGTGAGGGAAGCCTCTCTGCTTGAGGATCAGCTGACCTACCCGTTTAAGGCGTTTAAGGCCATCAAATAGGTTCGCAGTCAACTTGGGCCGAAGGAGTGCCATAGGATGATTTTGGCCAGATTCTAAGAGTATCAATCAATCCATCATATATTTTCCGAATAACAGTCCCAACGGTAATAATAGTTTCCAAAAGAGAAAGAAAATCGAAAAAAAAACAAGTAGAAACATGGAACTCAAATGCAACTTACCAAGGGTTTGGTAAAGAAAGTACAGGGCGATACTAATAGTAAGAGGGGTCGACCATAGTAGGTTAAGATACAGAGCCATTTCCATAAGACGTTGGGCATCGACAGCCATCAGATTCACGATTTCTCCAACTGTTGTCTCCCTTCGAGCCGTATTAGAGATTTTCAATGACTGCAAATAAAACTGGTGTTGGCCATACGGAATAATATCTACATATACCGAATTAATAACTTTATATGCTACTATATAGCAAAACATATGCTATACTATATAGAAGAACATATGCTGCCTTTTGGCAAGGCAGCCTAGATCCGAAGGGGGTAATGACATGTGAGGGTAGTGACGTCTGGCGAACTGACGGTGGACAAACTGTCGGATTTTAGCAGTGGACAAATTGACTTGTAGGCGAACTGACGCGTGAATGTACTGACGTTTAGGCGAGCTGCTGGAGCATGTAGGCCTTGTGGCGGATGGGTGAACTGCTAAAAACATGGATGTATAGTGACAGATTTTGCGGATGTATTACAGGATGTATAGTGACAGATGACAGATTTGTAGGCGAACTGACGCGTGAATGAACTGTCGTTTAGGCGAGCTGTTGGAGCATGTAGGCCTTGTGGCGTATGGGTGAACTGCTAAAAATATGGATGTATAGTGACATATTTTGCGGGCGCAGTGACGGGACCTCGGTTCGAATGCTGACTTCACAGTGCCCAATCCTAAAGCAATTCGCCTAATGTGAAATTTCATGCACTCGGTGTACTCAGCCACATGGTTTCATCGACTTTGACAGAGGCTAGTCTTTCTGAAAGGACCTGCCGTACATGTAATGCCAATGCAACTTACTTCCGTAACAGCATTCATTAGTTCTTAAAACCGGAGACCCTATTTCATATGTTACATTCCAAACCAGCGAACGACGCATCACTAATTTTTGCACTTGCCGCGATTCGCTAGTTTCCATGCGCATCATGCTCCTGACGAGTGTTCGCGTCTCATACTGATGTGTAAAACCGGCTATCTGAATTTTGCCCAAGATTTTGCTTGTAGTCAAGGGGCCTGGGAAAAGACTTAAAACAGCTGATTCCGTGGATAATTTGTAAAAAGCAAAGCCTAGCTTTACAGAATTCAGGCAGTTTTGAATACTGGAACAGTAAATAGTGCGAGGCTACTGCTTACTGTTACTGTTTGAAGCCAGGCTTCACCTTCCAGATTCTCAGATATCCGGGGCTTCAACGCAGTCAAGCTAGATCTTCCGGAATCTCTACATTCTTTGCCATCTGAGTAAGTGTAGCGCAAGAGATTTATTTTCACTGCACTGCCTGATATTCCAGATTGAAGGGGTGAGTACCCATTTATGCAGTTATCACTACCCATCCGGGAAAAGATCAATTCCGATATTATTGGATTCCCAGGTGGATAGGTGATATTCGTTGTGTCATGGTTTTTGTTTGTATTCTTGTAGTCAATATGGATTTTCTTTTACCAGATTAAAGAGATAGAATTGCAAACCTCGTATATATGCGTAGGTGGTTAGTTTTTCAGAGATTTGACGACGAAGAAAATTATATAAAAATACAAGGTTTGCACCATTCGATCCGCCATGAAAAATTACATCGGACAGTATAAGAACCTAAGAATCGTAAAAAAGTGTATTTACGAGGTTTGGACAATTCCACCGCGATATGTCCCCTTCAAATACTTTGCGTCTCCCAATCACACCTGTACTTTTCATACAATTCAATTTTCCGCAACACCATCGCGGATTTTTGCTAGGCTATGGTGCTATGGTGGACGGGGACATTTTTGCTAGGCATTCCGCATCACTGTTGTACGGAGACACTAATTTGCCTTAAGGCCCATTTACAACGGGTTTTAGCTAATACTCAGTACCAGGTAGTTCTGAAAATCGCTCCGAGATCGAGGCTATTCCCGGATTTCTGCCACTCGCAGTTGATATTGGTGCCACTTTCGGTTATCAGCTAGTCTCTGACCCAAGTTGAAATCGGTTCAACTTTTGATAGTACAAGCCAACTAGATTGCTTTGGGGTATATTGAGGAATATTCTGATTGGCTAGTGCTGAACCACGTCAGACCCAATAACAACGACCTAATTCACTTTCGATTTTCGAGACAGCAAAGTGTGGATGTGGATATCCTCAAAAGTTGAACTGATTTCAACTTGGGTCAGAGACTAGCTGGCACCCGAAACTGGGCCCGGTATCCATCGCTGAAATCATACCAGTAGTTGAGAACCTAACTTAGATGGCTTACCTTTCGGTAAACAATGGACGTGACCGAGGTCCTGACACCCATGCCAACAACATAAACAGCTCGGTAGTGTTGTGCGTTGAGGATTGTTTGGATGACTGCGGTAACTGTTAGGATTCCAGCGTATAGAAATCCTTTCCATTGCTCATCTTCGGACTCGGTAAAGTCAATCAAGAGCCTGCAAAAATAAAGAACTAGTTTCACAACCATTTTCGTTGTTGTAGACTCGGGCGAGTCTTTATGCAGGAACGGATTAATTTATTCCCCCAAAAAGACCGTGAGACCATGGACTCGGTAAAGTCAATTAAGAGCCTGAAAAATTAAAGAACTAGTTTCACAACCATTTTCATTGTTGTAGACTCGAGCGAGTCTTTATGCAGGAACGGATTAATTTATTCCCCAAAAAAGACCGTGGGACCATGGACTCGGTAAAGTCAATTAAGAGCCTGCAAAATTAAAGAACTAGTTTCACAACCATTTTCGTTGTTGTAGACTCGAGCGAGTCTTTATGCAGGAACGGATTAATTTATTCCCCAAAAAAGACCGTCGGGAAAATACAACAACAAAAAAATGTATCGTGCTAACATGGAAACAGATGTGCAAACTTTGTGAAGTCACCAACTAACGTTTTAATTTTTATATAACTAAACACTAGCTTTTCCTCAAGTTGCAACTCCTGTAGATGAAACAAAAACATCTCTGAAACCTAGAACTGGCAATATTTGATCCCACTGATCAACCGACATAAGTTCTAGACGATAACAAATCTCTAAAAGAGCGCACTCTCACCGATACCGCAGACTGTAACGATCAGAAAGGTCAATCAATAACGCTGCATGTGAAGATGGATGCAATTTTAAGATTTTTGCGTTATTCCGGCCACCTAGTCCAAGAGGCTAGAAAGTAGAAACTCCTGTGTTAGTATTTCCAACACGAAGTTGACAAGACCAAAGGTTTCGAGGGATCCGAAACGGAATATTTACTGACGTTTTCAATACAGACACAAGCGGGTTTAATTGTAATCTTCGATTAAAGACTTATTCTAAATATCAGTCAATTATGTCTATTAATTATTTAAGATCAACGAAAGAAAGCGTAGCTATGTCTCTTGCAGTATTTTGTCAATAAGTAGTATTTCTCATACAGTGCATAAACATCCGTCTAGACCAGAGTGGCGAAGGTATTCTTGAAACTATAGTGTAAACACATAGGCTAGGTAGGCTATAGCCAAGGCCTTCTTGAAAATATAGCTGTAAATACAGATAGGCCGACGTTGCCTCAAATCAAGAATAACAATAGCTTTCGTAGGCTTCGTGTTGAGAATCCTTCGGCAGGCTTGTCTTGGCTCTCAAAGAGTTCAGTTCTCTTATAAGATGTAGTTTATAGGTAAGGTAATTATCTTTTCACATATAAAATACTTGTCCTTGCATACAGTAAAAATAAGCATTAATTTCTAAGACAGTTAAAATCATGTAAATTGTTATTTCTAGTTTATTTTCCTGTCTCTCTGAATAAGGCGATAGTGTTTTCTTGATCTATAATTGTGTAATTCTTGTTGTCTGGGTTCGGTGTTTTCTTTTTGTATAGTGGGTATTTTTGTAGGAGCAGCAAGTACCATCAGTTAGGGCAAAGCCTTTCTTTGCGCGGGTCCTGGGCACCTTTCGGTTTTTCAAGCCATCTTAGTACCAAGGGTGGGCATATTGGTTTTGATTAACTAAGGCGTGCTTTGGCCCTAACTCTTTCCGTCCGTCCGTTCCGTCTTGTACCAAGGGTGGGCATAGCGGCGCTGATTCGCGAGAAAGAGTTCCTGCGTACGTGCTTATCGAGGCTTAGGCGTAAATTCATGGGGTATAAATTCAGGGACTTACAGTGATCACTCTTTCATCTCTTTTTACCTTTTTACTTCGTCTCTTCGTTTTATAAATAAAACTAATTGCCGGTATCTATTCTTCTTATATGGTTTTGCTATAATTCCTGGGCGGAGGGGTGGCCTTCCGGGAGGGTTTGATTATCCGGGGCCCTTGCTCGCGCTACCTAGTTATTTCCCCCTTCCGGCGGTTATATAATTGCCGGGCCCCGTAAATATTGATATCGTTCTAACAAAATACTTAAAAACATTCATTAGGTAATACTTACAAGTAAGAAGAAGATTAGACAATCAGATAAATTCGTATACACGCGGTTTACCAAATTCCGACGGAATCATCTATCCCAGACAAGAAAAAACAATACTAATCTATTTGACTTTCTCCACCCTAAGTTACTAACTTCAAGAAAAACTTCTACTTCTATCAAATTTCCTCTTTCCGCTGGATTCCGGTCATTCAGATGCGGATTCAGCATGTATTCTTGTCCCTATATCAACGCTCTAATCGAATTCAGAAAATAAGTTTTACTTCTACACAAAATAATAAGCTTTTACTTCTACAAAACTTTCTTTTTCTGCATGTATCCTTGCCCCCAAAACCGAATTTTAAATCAGCTCTAAACTATATTTTTTAATCCCTTAACCTGATACCCCCTCACCACCACAAAGTTATAGGACTACCGTGCACGCCTACGACCTTGTCCCATACTTCGGCCCAATGGATCCTCACAACAAGTTTGAACACAATATCTCAACACCTTCGACAGTCGTCGTGCTAAGATGGACGGACATACCAACTTTAGGGAGTCATAGGAATCCCGTCACTAACAGTTTAGGATCCCAGAAAGACTTTTCTTTCCTAAATTCCAAAGTTTTTTATTAGGATTAAATAAACAAAAATGAGTTTAGGATACTGATGCACCAAACATTGCCATCCAAATAGATAGAGAATTGACAGCCAGAATCCCTTGGTCTGGTCAAAAAGAGTCTCACTACGACCATGAAAAATCTCATCTTAAGGTTTCTTCGATTTTATCACCTTTCTTTCCCTCCTACACATTTCATCAGCTGCCCAGTCATTCCCTTGAAATAGCATTGGCATTTCGCCGAGTTGTCTGAATACGCTAACTGGCGATTACGTGGGCATTTCACGTGGAGTGCCCACACAGGGCCAGATAAGAGAGATAAATGTCACCTGCACTCTTGGGCCAACAACTTGTATTTTCTACTTAAAGCACAACTCTTACTAGGAATGATCTTTTCACGACCAAATGGTTCAGAAACATCGTTTTCGAAAACACCATCCCTTGCCACGTCAAATTAGCGATTTCCTTGTGGCACTAATCGACTTTATCCACCCCAACCCCGTTTTCCAACGCAAAATATTTGAAAACTGAACGCGCCGTGGTTGAAACGTGCGAAAATTGAGCAAAACAAAAGAAGTCTTAAATTGGAGATGGACCTGATGGTCTACCATGTCTTCTAAAATGGAAAACAACACTGTGAAGCTTCTCATGTCCCTATGTTTGAAACAGTATCGGCAAACCTTGAAGCTTTTGGCCAAGTTTGCGTTGCGTGACTGCCAAAACTAGGCACGGCCGAAAAAGCACTAAAAGACGTAGGAACAAAACGAAACAATGGCGAAGGGCGGGAATTTCAGAAGCATGCAATTCCATAAGGGAGCTAAGGATAAATATTCCTTCAGCCCAAGCTGACTGCGAATCATATTTGACAGTGCAAAACGGATACGTCGAACATGAACATGTGAAAAACGAACATGTGGAAAAACTTGACGTATCCGTTTTGCACTGTCAAATTTAGCTAGAGATAATATAAAAGGCAGAATAAGGAAAAAGTACTTAAGTACTCAAGTACTCAAGTATTTAGGTAGGCTGATAAAAATGCCTGATCAAAAGATCAACGATGCAAAACTACGATATCCCATGTGAGGGCATATTAAATAAGCTTTTTTGGATCCCGAAACGTAGTGACGGGAGCAGTTTAATTCAATCGCATGGTTTGTTCGTCCGTCTGTTTGCTGGTGGCACGATATCTCTCGAAGGAGTTAGGTATTCTTTCAAACTTGGTGTGGGGGTTGTTTGGGTCAAAGTACAGGTCAAGTTCGCAGATGGACCCCGTAGACCTATAACTGAGGTGAGGGAAGGGTGTTCAAATTAAGGCTTTATGAATTAAATATTCCCGCATCGCCTTGAGACGGCTTGGTAATCCCTCCTGATGACATACATTTTTGTAGTACAAAATTTAATAACTACAATAAAATATGATATGATATGATATGATATATATTTGCACAAAAAGCCCGAGGGCCATGGCAATACAAAACAAAATAGAAAAACAAATTTTCACTGAATTCCAACTAGGCCTAAATTTCTCGATGCTTCATCGAAAGCTTAAGGAATCTTCCCAACTGGCGAACTCCAGAAAAGCATTCATCCTTCATAACTTTGACCAACCATTCCTCATCATACGCCCCTTTTCCAAACAGTTCATCCCTCAACTCATCCAATTCACTACATTCACACATCAGGTGCAACACATTCTCATTCATGTCCCCACACATTGGGCAGTAGTAAGGACCAATCCGACTTAAACGGCTTAAACCCCTTCCCACATACCTTCTCCTATCCCCTAGCGGTAAACAATCAGCCCTCATACTTATCACCCACGCTAACTCCTCCCTATTCAACCCTGCTTTAAAATAAATACTTCCCCCCCCCCCATGTCTCTTTAGCATCTCTGTAAAATCTCAACGAACTAGACTTACCAACATCACACTGCCACAGCTGTATCTCCTGATCCATCAATACCTTTTTAACAACACCTGCGACATATTCCCGCATCGCCTTGAGACGGCTTGGTAATCCCTCCTGATGACATACATTTTTGTAGTACAAAATTAAATAACTACAATAAAATAATACAACTGCTCAAAAAAGGCTTTCGCCTCTACAAGAAGAAATACTTGCCTTTGAATCTGGGGACTGACAAAAGCCAAAACATCAGCAAACAATTTCAAAACGCCACTGATGGCTAACGGCACCCCAAACGTCTTCAACAGCGTAGGGGCGATGGAAATGGGCTTTGGCCTCTTCTTGGCTTCTTCCTCAAAATTCACGGTTCCATTCGCTCCACTATACTTCACTTCCTCAGACGAAGCGCTACGGAAACAGAGAACTCAAAAGGGTACAGGACACACGTTACGAGAGATTATTCATCCAAGGGATTTCTACTTTCAATATAATTCTTAAGCTCGAAAAATCGCAATGCCTTCTAATCGTTAAAATGACAGGGGAACAAGAAGGCTATCTAAATTTCCGACATGAACCCTCGGAACTGAAGTTCGCACTGTCAGAAGTTTCACAGCAGATAAAACAGGGATGCGAAGTTTCAACAGACAACACTTGTAATCTGTTGTGATTTTGAAAACGTTATACAAACAAAAAAGTTAGCAAATGCTTTTTCGGCTCTCCCTGGCAATGCTTGGTATGCATAACATTTAATGCATAACGTTTTCAAAATCACAGGAGATTACATCCCAAGTGTTATCTGTTGAAACTGCGCGCATCCTATATGTTATGAAACCTCTGACAGTGCGTAAACGAGGCTGGCGTTGCAAACCAAGGCTCCGAACATCGAAATGTGTCAATGAAGAAGAAGCAGAAAATCAGAACAGGGGTCCTGCCTTGCCTCGTTTTTTCGCGGCGGCGATCCAGGGGTCCCTCTGTCAAATTTTATTTGGACTATTTTGGTAGTTCAACGACCAAACATAAATCTGCCAAGTGTGACGAATCACTTAAATTTAATCAGCCCAAAAAATCAAAAGAGTAATTCTGCAATGATAACAGTTATTTTTGTTTCTTTTTACAAAACCACCACTAGCGTTATCGGAGACATTCTCTCCTGCAATGGCATTTCCAATGTTAGAGGTCGACAATCATATTTACGGAGTCATTCTGGAAAGCCACACATACTGATTAGGTGATTATTTGCTAGACCGACGGCTTCTCGAATGCACTTCAATACATCCTTATCTTGTCTCTACGAGTCAGATGGTCTGAGGACAATCAGAGAAATCTTCGGCAGCGAATAAAACTATAAAAATATAAAACTGGCGACAAGCTAAAGCTTAACGCCAAATGTAATAATAAATACATAAAAATAAATAAAAGAAAGTAGTAAAGTGAATTACCCAAGGCCAATAGTGGAGACATCTTGAAGGCAGGTCCAAGCTCAGTCTCTCAAGTCACCGAAAACATGAGAGGTTCCTATAGCTCTTATTAAGCGATGTGAACCGAATATAAACAAAACAAATTAAGACACCACAATCTGGATAGAAAACGAAGAAAAAAATGAAGAAAAAAAAGTATATCTAATGAAATGAATGAATGAATATATTTTATTACCACTACACTTGACATAATAAAAAAAACGTAGTATCTCGAAAAAGAAGAAAAACAAGAGCTGGAAGCTCATATGGCACTTGCAAGGCTGGGTCAGAGGATGGAAGTGATGGTCAAAAGTATTTTTTCACTTTTCGGTTAAGATGCGCACTTTAAGGGGGGCTTAAAATTCATTTCTAAGTAGAACCCTTGAGGCAAAATGATCATGTACTCATGGGGATCGTGAAAAAGTAAATTTTGCTTAAAACTATTTTTTGTACTTTGCGGTTAAGATGAGTTCTTTAAGGCATGGTCGGATCTGGGAAGTGACGATGTCTAACCCACTGATGTCAAGTTTATAATGCTACAGCCAAGTTTCATCGTCCTAGCACACCTGTAAGTACCCCAACTCACGATCACCGGAATTCCAGACCCCCCTCCCACAGTCCCCCCCCCTCGGTACCCGAATCCGGTCCGAATCTGTCACTGATATACCTAGGACTTATGCCTGTACTTCCCACCAAGTTTCATCCTGATCGCTTCACTCCATGCGTGTCACAAGATTTCCGGTTCTCCCTTCCGACCCCCGCCCAGTTCACTGGTTCCGATCCGGACTTGAAATGGGACATCTGAGACATGAGGTCTATCAAGATATCAAGTTTCATTAAGATCTGATAACCCGTTCGAAAGTAATGCATGCCACTAATTACCGGATTCTGCCGTCTCCCCTCCCCCCCCCCATGGTCGGATCGGGCAAGTGACTGTTTCCAAGTTAATCTGGTCGAGTCCCTGATACGCCTGCCAAGTTTTATCGTCCTAGCCCACCTGGAAGTAAATTAACTGCGGATCGCCGGAATTCCGGAACCCCCCTCCAACTCCCCCCACAGTGTCCAAATCTGGTCCAGTTCTGTCATTGATGTACCTAGAACGTGTGCTTGTACTTCCCACCAAGTTTCATCCGAATGCTCCACACTGAGAGTGTCACACGATTTCCGGTTCCCCCCTCCGACCCTCCCCCAGATTCGTCGGATCCGGTCCGGACTTGAAATGGGACATCTGATACACGAGGTCTTTTCTAGATATCAAGTTTCATTAAGATCCGATCACCCGTTCGAAAGTTACACGTGTCCCTATTTTCCGGATTCCGCCGCCTCCTCCTCCCCCCACGATGGTCGGATCGGGCTAGTGACTATTTCCAATTAGTTTGGCCGGGTCCCTAATAAGCCTGCCAAGTTTCATGGTCCTAGCACTTCCGGAAGTACCCTAACTCGAGAACAGTGGACCGACAGACGGATCGACAGACCGACGGACCGACAGACCGAAAAGCGATCGGTCATATCGAGAGCGCCGATTTTGGACAGCCCTATGTATCGTCAATGCCATATCTTTCATTAATCCCGAATTTCTAGTCCAAGGTGGTAGGCTTAGCAAGAACTTACAGAACCGATAAAAGCACGACCGAATGGAACGCTTATTCAGATCTGTCAACAGTATTGAGTAACAGTCTCAATTTCGAAATTAACGTGGACCGAATATGAGATCCGTCCCATAATTCCGGTGTAACATGTCACATTATCTATTTGCTTGTTGCTACCACCACAAAGACCGAATAGGACATACTACTGGCGTACCATCACTGTTCCCCGGGAATTCCTTGGAGAACCAAAGGTAACGGCGAAAATGGAGGGATTCACTTCCTGGGGACTTCCGGACGGATAATAACGAGAAAACGGGGACTGCCTCCGTAAAAAGTTTTTTTTTCGAGAGTTTGTTGTACAACTTGCAAGTTATTCAAGTGATGCAATTAGTCTGTTAAGGTAATGAAACGAATAACTCAAAATCTGAAGAAGCGCTTCAGAAAACAAAGCAAAATCGGGGCGTCTACACGCAGCTCACGGTCTTTCCGCTAGTAAAAAAAAAAGAAAAAAAAAGAAATGCCAAAAAACTCAATCTCTGTTTTAATACCTCTTAGCTGCTGCCTTAAACAACGCTTTGTTCCAATGCTTGTCGAAGCGAGGGATAACTACAGATGATGAGTCTGAAGGCTTTAAGTCCCAGAGATCTTTCATATCCAATGGCTTGCGGTAGCCCTTCCAAGCCAGAGGGTCGAGCCACGAGAACGTGACCTTTGACAGGAAAGATGCACTTAGCTCTGGAGAAGGCCTCTAAAAAAAGGAATGACCAATAAATCTGCGGCTATATTAAAATTAAAATAAAAAAATAAAAAATAAAACGGAAAGGTTTCGTTGCCTTCGTTGCTTTGATAATAAATGAATGAAAACTGCCAACCACTGCGGGTGGTGCTCTCTTAGATGTTTGATTTGTTTTGTTCCAAACAAAATAAGAACTTACAAACAAGAGCTGGCACTTGCAAGCTGGTTCAGAGGATGAAAGTACGAGTTTGACAAATCGTGGGTCTGTTGATCATTTTAAAGGACACCTGAATGAAGAGTACCAAGTATCATCCCTATCTGTATGACTTACGTTGACATTGCCTGCAGAAAACCCAATTCAAATACGAAATAGTGTTTCCAAGCTATGATTTTTGCTCCATTTTGCATCTGTCCTTATTTCAGTAGCGAACAATTTTAGAAATGAACAAATGTCTCCAATCAACCCTTCTTCTGGAATATTTTTTAACCAGTTAAGCCCAAACGTATATCTAGAAGGAATTCGAATACGATCCGGCCAGCGCTGTACAAGATTTGAATGAATTGCGCTTTTTGTCTTGGAGTCTGCATGTGCAAACCTCCAGAAACGAACATCCCTATTTTGAAAACGTCACGCTCAGGAGAAGAATGCTCTCCGTGGCCATGTCTGTAAATGCGTTATCCATGGTGTGTTCAAGTATGGTTTCATTGTTCAGGTGTACTTTAAGCATAACCCTTGAGATAAAGACTAGTACTTTAAGGAATGGTTAGATTTGGGAAGTGACAATATCTCAGCCAATCTCGTGAATCTACAACGTTCCAGCCAAGTGTCATCGTCCTATAGAACATCTGGAAGTAACATAACCAGCTCCCCCCCCCCCACACTGCCTAGATCCAATCCGGTTCTGTAAATAATTTATCGAGAATTTCTCTGTTATTCACATCAAAATCACGATCACTCCAACCTAAGTGGGTTATTTTCGGACTATAGTTGTCGGACTATTTTTCTTTTGACTGTTTTTAGAACGGTAATTTTAAATCTCTGAAAATAAAAATAAGATTCAGATAAAACCTCAACAAATAAATCTTCAGGCTTTCGTCCTTACCATTCTGTGCAAAATGGATCCTCAGTTTTATAACTACATTCTTGAGACAGTCTAATAGTTACTTTTATTGTTTTGACATTATTTTGCTACTAAATTTGAATTTTTCGGCCAGAAACGAGCCGCAAAGTCGACAATCACCTTTGCTGTTGTCTGTCGAACTCGAGCCACAAAAAGCATGTTGGTCGCGGAAACACGCTTGTGGGCCGCACAAAAGACCGCGGAAACACTCTTTTCGAGCCACAATCGACCCACAAACCGTATGTGGGAACACGGAAAAATGCCTTAAGAAAGAACAAAACATTTTAAGGACGTTGATAAGGAGGCAGAAACAAAAGAAAATAACTTAAAGGCCTTTTCCGTGCTCCCACAAACAGTTTATGGAAAGATTGTGGCTCGAAAAGAGTGTACTTCTCGGTCTTGTGTGTGTTTCGCGATCAAAGAGATTTATTTGGCTCTCTTTGTGGCTGACTCTGTGGGTAAATTCTTACTTAGCTGCAAAATAACGTCGAAACAATAAGATTAACTACTTGCTCAAGCATGTACAGATAAAACTGAGGATCCTTTTAGCACAGAATGGTAAGGACGAAAGCCTGAAGCTCTATTTACTGATACCGAACTTTGTTTTTATTTTCAGACATTGGATAATCACTGCTCAAAAATAGACAAAACGGCATTTCCGCGTTTCAACTTATTGTGGCTCGACAGTGTGGCACATACGCGTCTTTCCGCGAAAAAACTTAAAAGAGTGTGGCCCACAACTGCATCGCGTAAAACAGGGAGTAAGCTGTTTAGTTTTAACCTCGGATGTCCGTGTAACAAATGGTATATTAGAGTATTAAATACCAAAATTTAGCCTTCTTCATAGCTGGGACAATTCGAGCTTTGAGACTATATAACAAACAACCACATCCTTTCCATTAGCGGTTGGATCAGAAACATCCTCTTGTCCTTTATAAGACTCCTGATATCTTGACTTTGGTTTAAACTTTGAGAACTTGCGGGTGATATTGTTTGTCTATAAACTTTAGGGTTCGATCTTTAAGGTTGGCTACGACGCAATAAACGAAATAGGAAACTGATCTGAAGCCCGAAGCGGGCAGATGATCCTGAGTGTTTATTGGAGCGAGAAATATACCGTTGCATTCCCGCAAAATAAAGTAAGTGGGAAAGGAAAGGAACCGACTTCTCTAAATGAAAGACTACGATCCCAACACGCATACGTAAAGTTGAATATTCCCCCACCGCTCGACGCTACCAAGATGTAGTCAGCCTAAGGGCTTCGCATCAGAACACCGTCCGGGCAAATAACCATTCATTTCATTCGTCCAGATCTGGACGGATCTGGACTAGATCTGGACTCGATTCGAATCGAGTCTAAAGTGGACATTCGGGAATGAAAAAATGAAACTGAGTAGGAAAATGAATGAAATATCCTAATGAAACTGAGTACGATAATAATATAGATCTGATAACGTACATCCGCCATTTGTTCTCAAGTTTGTTAATCAACAAAACTTGAACGAAGTCTACCAAAGTAAACACCACCAAATATTCCCAAGTTCCAGCCAAGAACATGAGCCAACCAAAACAACATCAGAAGAAAACCCTTACTGTCCTGCTCAGTCCTACTGCCAGGCAGTAAAAAGGTACGTAAAAAATTACGCCGTCCAAGAAGCCTAACATAAAGAAGAAGAATAAATCACGCTAAAATACACAAACTGACATACTTACATCACTTTTATAGTCCGTAAGCTTGTACATAGGTGGATCGTCGGAAAAGCAGTTCAGGAACAGTAATAGCACAACCATAGGGAAGTAGACCATACTCGTGACAAAAGTAAATTCAACCAATGCAGGGCTCTGAAAGAGAAAGGAAATAGTTCAAGCACGCCTCGCTCTATTTACTGTTTATGTTCCAATATTCAAAACTATTCGAATATTGTAACACTAGGTCCTGCTTTTAAGATATATCCACAAGTTTGGCTGTTTTAAGCCTTTTCACAGCCCCACTGACTTCTAGCAAAACTCGGAAAATTCAGATAACCGGTTTTACGCACCGACAGCATGAGACGCGAATATTTGTCGGGAGCGTAACTCGCACGGAAAATAGTGAATCGTGCAAGTGCAAAAATTGATTAGGTATTGAACGCGAATACGGAAGTAGGTTGCATTGGCATTATAGACACGATGAGTCCTTCAACGTAACGTGCAATTTGTAGGCTACATAAAGAAAGATGAATAAAAACACAGCAAAATATACTAAGTTTACTATTAAAAAAAAAAAAAAAAGCATCCACTCAATTATCTTACTACAGAGCGAGTCACACACCAAAATTTGGTAAAGGAATGGTATTCCCGCAAATCTGTCTGATCCGGAATTACCATCTTCCTTGGTAAAGCGCAAACCACTGATTTTGAGAGAATCCGTTTAAACGGTATGAAATGTAACTAACCTGTCCAACTATCTTCATTATCTGACTTCTATATGTGATGATACCGCAAACTGTTAGTATCAGCCAAAATATAAAAAGGATCCCTGAAGTTCGGATCCCTCGGCGCTTGCCAGCTAATGTGAGTGTCAAAGATAGGACCTGAAAAGAGAACCATTTTAGCCGAGCGAAAGAATTTTTCCTTATATCTCTGGTAAGGCGGTTAATTCGTTCCTATTATTTATAAACACGCAGTCATCGCTATTACCGGGCCTTGCAGTCCTGAATCATCGACCTTCGAGAGGCAATGCGTGACCAGGACTCCTCATAGGTAGTCAAGTTGACACCTTTCACCTTCACTGTGATCACCCTTCTATCAATAGTAAAGGCGTTTTTCCGTGACAATCCAGATTGACGATTCACAATCCGGATTCTCGAAAATACGTTTTCTCTGACAATCCAGATTATGAAAAATCGTTTTCTGTGACAATCTGACAATCCGGATTCGTGCTTGGATTGCCGATTCCAGAATCTTGCTACGGAGCAAGATCGTCGGATCTTCATTTGTACAATCTGGGATTGTCGATCCGCTGTTTCTCTGATGAATCAACAATCTAGGATTATAATCCAGGATTGTCGCGGGAAAACGCCTTAAATATTAGTTACTATTTTCGTTCAACCTCGTATAAAGTTACTACACTGACCGTTTCAACCTTCTTGACATAGCAAATATTTGCGCTCCATGCTCGGAAGCGTAGTAAGCGTGGTAACTACGAATCTCTCTAACATGACTGGCTCGATTAGCTCGTGGCATGATGTTTTGAAATGCGTTCCAGCCTTGATGCCAAGAAGCCAAAGTTCGTGACGTCACGCGTAGTAACTACGGTAAGTAGAAGCTTTCTATAACCTTCGTCCTGGGGATAGTGGCTAAAGCGTTGTCACTAACTCATAAAACAACTCTTTGTCCGATCATACAAAGTTTGCACCAGATCGGCTGTCTCTACTTTCTCCAACAAATCATGGGCTGGCGAACTACAGTAGGCTAGAGGTATGCTTATGTGAACGCTTGTTGACTTTGGACTTTGCCATTTCGTGCACTTGATGGGTCTAAAGCTAACTACCAGTCAGCCAAAGTAGGTAAGAAGGGCAGCTGAAGACACCTGTACAGATATTTGGATCTTCAGTCTACCATTTAGCCCAAAACTGCAGTGTTCACATTAAAAAGTAACTGTTCACATAAGGATACCTCTACTGTAGTAGGGCTATATGTATAGGCTTATTGTGGGTGTTAACACCGTCAATTCTGAGCATCTTGTGAAAACCCGAGTTTGATCTGTAGGCTACTCTGACCCAAAGAATCCCCACAGCAAGTTCAAACATTCAAGAGTTATCGTGATGACAGACGGACGGACGGACAAACTTTACAAAATTATAGGTATCCCGCCACTATGTTGCGATTTCAAAACGAATCGTGTTTATTAGCCAAAAGGGTATACGGTAATATATGGCAGCTGCCGGCTGCCATGTACTATAAAAATACTATGAAGGATATTTTTAATTATAACCCCAAGAAGTGGTATGATCTAGTTAAAAAACTTTCTGGCAAGCAAATTGGTAATATTGATTTCCAGCTTGATGAGCCTAGTATTAAAACTGCTAACGATCTCAACCAGCACCTCGCCAAGATCGTTCAAGCACTACCTCCACTATCTGCAGCGACACTTGAATCTATTCCCCATAGTCAGGATGGAAAGCTTCCCCACGTATCACCAAAGGATATCGAAAAGAAGATAAATAACCTGAAAAGGACAAGTATATGCCCATCGGATATTCCGATTGAACTTGTCAAAGCCTTCGCCGACAAGCTGTCCGTACCACTGGCAGACATTTTTAACACGATCACAGAAAGTGGATGCTACCCTGACCCCTGGAAGCAGGGATTCGTGACCCCGATTCAGAAGAAGGGTGCTGAGGGGGGTTTCAATGGGGTTCGTCCGATCACTCTTACCTCAGTTTTCTCTAAATTGTACGAAGGCTTTCTGACCGATTGGCTTAAGTCAAAGATTGAAGAACTTATTGATCCAAAGCAATTTGGTAATCAGCGTGGCCTCTCTACTACCCACTATCTTGTAAGCTTACTGGATACAATATATAAAAATTTGGAAAACCCTGATGTTTGGCTAAATCTACTTCTAATTGACCTCCAAAAAGCTTTTGATCTGATTAACCACAACGTTTTAGTTGAAAAACTCCTAAAGGAATTTCATGTCGATCCTAACCTTGTTAGAATAATTGCTTCTTTCCTTTCCAATAGAACTCAATGTGTAAAGTATAAAAATTTCTATTCAGATCTCCTTCCAGTTTACTGTGGCGTACCCCAGGGTACTCTCCTTGGCCCGCTCCTATTCCTGATCATGATAAATGGACTTGCGACTGAACACCCTGATCGCTGGAAATTTGTTGACGATATGACCCTACTAGAAAAATGCCGGAAAAACTTGAAGAGCTCAGCCATGGAAATTATGGAGGATATTACCAGCGAAGCTGCTCGGGACGACATGTCTGTCAATGCCAAAAAGTCAAATATCATGACTATCTGTTTCTTGAAGAGTACGCCCTCGTTCAAGCAACCAGTTCCTCCAGAGATGTCTGTCCAGCAGTGCAAGCTCCTCGGTATCACCATCTCGAGCGATCTAAAGTGGGAGGCCCACGTCGCCAACATCACAAAGCAAGCTAATTTGGCAATTTCTACGCTTAAATTTTTCTCCAAGTTTTCTTGTCCTAAAATCCAACTTTTAAGAATTTATTCAAGTTTTATCCGCCCTATCGTTGAGTATTCTTGTCCGGTTTGGCATTTTGGTTTAACTGTTTCCCAATCTAATTCAATAGAGTCAGTCCAGAAGCGAGCATTAAGAATTATTTATTGTCAAGGTAAACTCCCATATCACTTCCTTCTTAAGCATTTCCAGCTCACAACCTTATCGGAGAGAAGAACCCTCCTGTGTACCCGGTTTGGCAATAAAGCCATGACAGATCCCCGTTTCCAAGATTTATTCCCCCCGCCTTTTCAACCCTTACGATCCCAACCTCAAAGACTCAACTCCCAGAAAGTCCCCACCCTTCAACCTCTCCCACCAATCCACGAGAGATATAGGAAAAGCTTCATCCCGTCGTTTGTAAATATTATTAACCAGTGATTTAGGCTATTTAGTTTTTTGTTGTTGATTAATTTTATTGTCGACGATTGGTTTTAACCTGAATAGTTAATTACCTGACGTGAAGCGCAAGTTCGGCGCCATGCGCTGTGATAGTCGTTTTTTAAATTAAAGTATCTCTATCTCTCTATCATATAAAACAAAATTTTAAGGGTAGCACTTATTACTCGTGTTAAGCGATTGAATTCCCTTTTAGATACTCGCATATCCTTATTACTGATTATTGTCTAGAATCACTGTGAATCCATTTGCTTGACTACACTTTTGTGGAAGTTGCCTCGGAAGAAACTTTCAAGGCGTTAGCTTATGGCTGAGCATTGCACTGAACGGAGGGAGACGGGAGGAGGTAAAACAAAAAAAAAAAAGGTAAAGGTGTCAGCTATCAGCCTTTACAGGCCAAGCCGCCGGTGCTGATCTCCGATTCTCGGCCCTCAGCCAGGAAGTGCAATGGGGGGTTGGGGGCCAGCCATCCTGTGCTTTCGCACACCCTTCCTGTCACCTTCCCCGGATTTCTCCAGGTACCCATTTGAAGCTGGGTGAACTTTGGCTTGTCTTACAGAGTTACGCCCACTAGCCCCTGCTCGAAACCAAACAGTAGGTACGACCCAGACTCGAACAAGGGACCCTTCCCTCGTGAGTTCGAGACGGGAGGAACTAGCTGACAAAAGAATACTTACAAATGTGGCTAGTTTGATAACTGGAGTGTATCGATCTACATCATAAACGTCATATCCTGCTGATACTGTGCCGTCCAAGGCCCAGACCAGGTCTGCTACACTTGTAGCGATTATGACAAGGTTTGCAATCTGAAAAATAAGATGGTGGCATAACAACAGAATTTTTGGGATCCCTAAAAGTAAGTGGAAGGATACCTATGACTTCGTAAAAGTTTTCCGTCTGTCTGTCTGCCCGTCCGTTTGTCAACACGATAACTCTCGAAGGGACTGAGATAGTTTGATAAAACCTGGTGTGAGCACTCTTTGGGTCAAAGGACAGGTCGAGTTCATAGACTGTGACATGCTGAACACGCATATGAAAACTATTTTCTTGGCGGACAAATAGTTCGCCCGGAATCCGGCGAAAACCGGAAAATTTGTTAAAGGTATAAGTGTTATTTGAAGCTGATTAGATTTTGTATGTAGGGGTAAGAAGACATGCTGAATGTATATGACAATCATTTTCCACCCGGACATACAGTTCGCCCAGAATCCGTCCGAAAACCAGAAAACTGGTAAAAGTTTTTTCTGAAGTTTTTTAGAGGTTCAACGTACTGTACGGGGAAGGAGACATGCTAAATTCGTTTTTTTCAGCTTAAGTTTCTTGCCGGACAAGAAGTTCTACCCCAAATCCGGCTGAAACCGGAAATTTGGCAGAAGTAAGGCAGGAATTTTTAAAGCCCGATGAGACGCTGACCGCAATTCTGAGACTAAATTTCCCGCCGGACAAGTAGTTCGCCCGGAATTCGGCCAAAGCCGATATAAGGTAACAAAAATTTCATTCTCAAGTCGATTAGAGGTTCGCATCGGGGGTAAGGAACACGCGATATCTCTTTCTGATCCTTATTTTCTTGTCATACAGGTGATTCCACCAAAATTTGCCAGAACCCGGAAATTTGGTAGACTCGAAAGGTGAAATTTTTTAATCGACTACTGACATTTCTTATTGCAAAGCTGGTAAATCTCAAAGTAACACAGAGAAGGTTAGCTCAACCGCTAGAGTGTCAGACTGCATGAACCAGCCGGAAAAGAAGTTCGCCCAGAATACACCTAAAACAAGGAACTTCGTCAAAGTAGATATGACGTATAGGGGTAAAGACACAAGCTGAATCCATATCTGAACTTGGTTTCGCAGATGATTAGCCATCAGCCTTCATCTGTCAATGAAAATAAACACTACGGTACCATTTGTGTTTATTTTCAAGCGAATGACTAGAGCAAATTTTAAAAGTAAAAGGTTTATTGAGTCTGGCGAAGACTGGATATCTACAAGGCTCGATTGTAGTTATCAAAACGTCCGATAAACATTACATTTTTGGGATACCATCGAAACCTCTGGACTTGTTTCAAGAGAAGGACCAGCGGGTTCAGCAGTTTTCAGGGATGTATTCATTTTCAGTGTAGGTGAGCACACGGTTTATACTCTTGAGGGACGCAGGACATCCACTTCGGGATTTGCTGGGTCATTTGGGGAGGGCATGTGCGGTTTACTATCTACGTATGACGTACTCTTCTTTCTATCAAAGGTATCACAATATTCCTTACCGTTTTCATAATATTTAACCAACTCCATGGAATGTTTCTCCCAGTGCTTGAGACCATAAAGTATACCTCTATCCCCGCAAAAAGCCACAGGAAGCCGCATGGCGCCCATACCAAGACTGTTTTCTGGAAACAATCGGTAAAGTCCGGACTTTCAGTGTTCCACACCGAGTCGAGATCCTGAAAAAGAAATGATATTTTGACAAAGGGTTGAGAACTGACACTAAAACCGACAATCATTTGCTCTCACCTTTCTTATTTGAAGGAGTTGACCGGTATTGCGGCAAATGGGGGAGAAACAATAGACAGTCAAGGGTTATTGTAAAACCGCCAGTAAATGGCGGATACAGCAAGAAAAGGAAAATTACTGTCTGGTTCAACGTCAAGCTCCGCTATACATTAATTACTTTGTGGGGTAGGCCAAAAACTTTGAACAAAACTGAGGCCACAAATGGTCTCATTTCCCCCGATTATAGCTGATGGCAAGCCATAAATCTATGGAGACAAGACAGTTAAATAAAACGGCATTTAGCTGACAGCATTGAGACAGGACGGAGACAAGGCTAAATCGAATTCGGCTTAAGTTAATCGTGTGGTTAGGTATTTCGTCGCAATTTGCGTTTTTGCTTTGGTGTCGGATGATTAACAGGGACAAAGAAAAGAAAACAAAGAAAGGACGAAACAAGAAATTAAACACAAAGGCAAACGACGATATAAAAGAAGCTACTGATCTGACCGATCTCTATTCAGCTATAGTCGTAATTCACTACTCTCAACAGAAATGCAACAGGCAGGTAGCTGATACCTTACCATCAGTTATATAAGACATTTTTTTTTCCTTATTGAGATTCATGATGATCGGAAGACGAAAGTTTCGACAGACAGGGCTGGCTGGCTACCTGATTTGTGGCTCGTTTTCTTCCGTCGAATCACAATTATGCATTATACAATTTGCATAAGACAAGTCAACAGATTTATTTACATAAGAAAGAGCAGGTTATTGTTCCCTGAAACTGTGCCGAGTCGTTTAAGAAGTTTTGCAGGGTGGTTGATGTCAAAGGAGTGATTCCTAAACTGCTTCAGCTTCCTTTTCCCTTACCAAGACAGCACCGCCGTGTGACGGCGCTGACAACGATCGACAATCTTAAGGCAAAAGCACAGCTTAATCATCTAGCAGTTCTGCAAGCTCGATTTATTTTTGGGACACAGTGGCGCGGGAGCAACAACCATGCGACAGGAGGAAGAACTTCGTTGTAGTTAGAGCAAGTGCAGTGACGTCGTGAATAGATCGGTAAGCTAAAGCAGCCAAACAAAATTGCGTTCCCGCCTATGGTGTTGAAGTAGTATCCACGCGTAGGAAGCACGGGCTCGGAGGATCAATCTGTTGTGGACCAAATCAATCTGTGGACCAAAAGCTTCTCATGGGGAAGATAGGAGCCTGCTTAACTGCCTAGATACATTAGCTGTGGGCAAAAGTCAAAAGGTTTCGTTTGATATCCTGGGATGAAAGCAGGAACTTTCAGAATATTAAGAATCCTGAAAAGCTGTAAAATTGACCTTATTATAGTTTACGTCACGTCACGATAATTAAAATTAAAAGATCTGACATATTCGTAATATCTATTTTATATCAAATCCCATTTTCCTAACAAGTAGGTTTTATTTTTCTTAATTCTCCCGTCAACACCCACAAGCTTGTCTTAACAGTCAGGTGGCAACCGCTATTACCGCGTCCAGTGTGAACAGGCTATTATTTTCTTCTTCGGTAGGGTTTTAGGAGTTTCGGAAAGCGGTGTGCTTCACTTCGGCTTTTTCTTCAATTTTCTACTCGGTTATGAGTAGTAGTCGTTGCCGTTCCATGGTTGGCGTTAGCCACTTCCTAGTGCTTACATGCAAAGATGATTGTGGTCCAAAGTACATTTCCCGCCTTATAAAATCTACAGCTTGCGGATCTTACACTTCTGCTTACACTCAACTTTTCTACTCCGGGGCTCTACTGCGATATACCTTGTCTGCAGAGGTAACGAATATTCTTGATGACTAACGCTACGTGCCGATGAAGACTCGCCGTGTACCCAGCGGAAGCCGGAAGCGTCACCACAGCTGTCCCCAACGAACGCCATTTATTGGTTGGCACAAAATTTGAGTCATCGTTCGGGCGACGTTACTCGTTCTTCCCGAGGCTCAATGGCGTGTTTTGGACTTAGTCATATAGAGTATTGTGTTGTTCCGCGTTGGCTCCGCCTCCGCTCATCTGCGTCAGGAATCACTCGTATTTTATTCCACTGAGCATGACAGCGTTACCGGATCGGGAGACAGAGTTTCTACTTCAGTCTTATAAGTTCTTAATTATACACAGTTTCTATTTCACAGCACAGCTCACGTAAATACAGGCTAGCCAAATTTTGAACAGATTAGAGTAACGGCGGTATTTTTTTACTGTTACTCTTTGACGGAAAAATGTTTAAGAATCCAAATAGGCTACTGGCTACTTATGGTGTTTTCTCCTTTTTATTCTCTATTGTTACCCCATCTATGTCTCGAAGTTTTTTGTGTTACAAATTAAACTGTTAGTACAAGAGAAAATCTACTAACCCAGAATTTGGACCCACAAAACTGCTCGATCCCTGACGTCATTCTATATGCTAAAGAAGCGTAAAATCCATCTGCACCTGTACCACAGTAATTTGTTGACTGATTTGTCGAGTTTCTTTTCTGATTCGAAATTCGCCGCTAGGATTTCCTGTTATCCGCACTGAATCTTATCTTACGAATGACTTGCATAAATACTCCAGCCTGTAATAATGACAAGGTAATAATCACTTGAAAAGAAAAATAAAGATGTTCAACTACTAATCGCATCAGATGGCAGATCCGGTTTTGCTGTGCAGTAAATAGGTGAGCAAATCAGCGGATAGAGAGGAAGGGATATATAGAGACTTCATACAGCAGGAGCGGAAGAAGCTACGGTGTACCAAAATACTACAATCTCCATCTACAATCTTGATTTGGGATTTACGTTTACCACCTACATCTGTAAATAGCCGTTGCAATTATAAAGTTTAACTTCCGACATCGAGGCTGATAGTGGAAAATAACACCGAGACGGTCGTGAAAAATAACCTATCCGAGCCGAAGGCGAAGTTGGTATTTTTAAATGGTCATCGAGGTTGTCATTCCCATATCAACCGAGATGGAGGTTACAACTTTTTCGAACAGAACCATTAACAATTAACCATGCGCAAAACCTCTCTCGGGATTGATGACTTCATATCATCCTCTCTGGAGGCAAAAATGACTTCATATCATCCTCTCTTGAGGCTGATATGACTTCATATCATCCTCTCCGGAGGCTGATATGACTTCATATCATCCTCTCCGGAGGCTGATATGACTTCATATCATCCTCTCCGGAGGCTGATATGACTTCATATCATGCTCTCCGGAGGCTGATATTATATATTATCGCCCTTGCTGAGGATGATAGCGGAAAAATTTGGCCCGCGGGCCCGCATATGACTTGAAAATCGCTCTGTAAAAATACGGGTTGAAACAGGTCATTTGCAAGAGAAACTGATTTCACAGTCTAATAACTGCCTTTACGTCATTCTGGTGAACTCGAGAGTACCGTACTATTCTTTGAAGCTCACGGGCTCAAACACAAGACTGTCATACTGACAAGCTCATAATATACTACGAAAAATATGATTCTCCCGAGGTTCGTAGGTTCAAAACATGCGACTGATATTTTGACAAGCTCAAAACATAACAATGGGGGGTTCGTGATCTCCCCCACCCCTCTCAAATCGACCCTCCATGCAAGGCGACCCTGGGTCACTCGATACCTCACATTCCTTTCCAGGCGGGGGGGGGGGGCTAAAGCTTAGTACTTGCTGCAACTATGAGCAAACTGAAGCAAAATAAAGCACAACAAAATAGAAGTCAAAAGTATTAATCCAAAATTAGCCTATCAATCTCAAACCCCTAGGGACAGGAAGAAGACGTCACTTGCCAGCACCCCTTGATCATTGCTGTAAGCATGTATTATGATGTAGGCTAAAGGCTATCTGTATTTGTTACTTTAAATTCAGAATAAAATCTACTTTGTATCTACTTTATCCTCTACCAACCTCAAGCAAATTACCTCTCTCTCTTCTGGAGTTACTGTGGTTCAAGGTTCAAGGTTTGAATTAACATTTCTGTACAAAGTAACAATATATAGAGAAGTCAAGCCGGAGACACAAGGTCGATTTAAAAAACAAAAAAAAAGGAACAATAACAAAACAAACTTATTTGTCATTTAAACAGACGGATGGACATGAACAGACGGACAAATCTATGATACCATAGGTAGCCTTTACTTTCACTTTGGATCCCAAAAAGATGCTCTGATCATTAATGTTTCCAAAAATTGTGCCTGCTATGCTTCAGTTGTAATGTTTCCAACATACCTACTTATCCTGGACCGATTTCAAGCCAAATTTCTCACTCTGTTCTAGAGTTAGGATATTATGGACATAGACAGATGGACAAATCTGTGATAACAAAGGTAGCCCTTACTTTCACTTGGGATCTCAAAATGAGGGTCTGATCACTAATTTTTCCAAAAACTTTGACTGCTGCACTTCACTTTGTATCTACTTTATTCTAGACCAACTTAGGGACATAAAACAGATGGACAAATCTATAATTCCACAGGTAGTATTTACATTTATTTGCAAGGCTCTGATTATTACTGTTTCCAGTATTTAGCCTGCTTGCTTTTTGTAGTATTCTCTGTTCAGTAGAAGGGCATTTACATGGAGTTTAGGGCTTGGGATTTTGGGGTTTGAGCTACATTAAAAGCTGGAATTCGTACAGGAAGTATTTAAATTTTCTATAGGAAAGACAGACTTTAAAAATTGAGTGTGCCTTCCGTATAGTCATCAGTTTATGTTATTACAAAATGATATTTATGATCCTTGAAACACATACAGTTTTGAGCTTGTGCTTTTGTCTATTGGTTTTAACTGGGATACTTCTTGAGCCTTACCCACATTAGCCAGTCATATGTTTTGAAGTTGTCAACGGGCTGTCAACACCCCATACCCAAGCACTTCAAACCATCCCTTGCGTTTAGTTGTGCATTAGTATTCCGAGCTCAGCCGGAGCCCAGCAGGCACTCTACAGCAGTCTATTACACTAGGCCCATTTTTTATTGACAAAATTCGCCGTGGTACGGATGCTGTGCATGCTACCTAGCATTGACATGCGCAGGCTGTCACTCTCCGAACAATAGACATGGCTCCAGACAAAGCATAGCGACCCGCCATGTTTTCAGAAGTTGCTCTCTTCCATCTGCCCCTTTTACCAGGTTACAAGACAAAAAAAATCCAAAATAGATATGAAAAAAAAGCTCTGAAGTACAGCTATTTATTGCAGTAATCAATAGACCAGACCAGCTCTACAGTACTACTCCTTTTCATCATATTCTTCAAGTGCCATCCAGTGTTAGGGCCAGGGGACATTGAAACCTTCATACCTCTAGTGCAGGTATAGGCTAGGCATAGCCTACTGCTTGTAGCCTAATCCAGCTTCAATCAACTAAGTAGAAGTAGAGGTAGGCTAGGCTAGAGACGTAGAGTGTATAGGCAGTTTTATATGTTTGACTGGGATTCAACACCTAGCCTATCAAAGAATGGCCAAGTGCTTTGACCTGTTGACAATGCTATGCTGAAACGAATTCGGCGCCCTCTTGACAACGTGATCACTGACGTGACGTCCTTAAACTTTCGTTGCTGACTTGTTCTGTTGTTAAGTTTTTATAACTTACATAAAACACTCCGCAAATCCGTTTTGAAATTCCCGCCCACTAGCCCGAAGTTTGATAATTCTCAAGGTATATTGGTATTAACAGTAGCAAATCCTGATTGGTCAATGCTTTCAGCAGAGGCGTTACTAGCCAAAATAATTTGTGGGGGGGGGTGACAAGGTATTTACCGACTGGCTGGTCATTTTTACCGACTATTTTTGCGGATAAAAACGACTATCATTGAGAAAACAAGACCCAAGGTTCCGATGGGATCCCAAAAATTCAGTATTTGATCCAGACAAATAGATTTTGTCTCGCCAGACTCCTTGAATATTTTTACTCTTAAAATTTAGAAACAGTTAAGGCCAAACAGCTAATCAATAAGAAAACCAAGTTCGGATATAGATTCAGATTGTGTGCCTTACTTCTGCGAATTTTCAGGTTTCGTCGAAATTCCAGAACTACTTTTCCGGCAAAAAAATAAAGCTCAAAAACGAATTCAGCGTATCTCCTTATCCCTGTATCCAACATCTAATCAACTTCCAATAAAAATTTAACTTATAACAAATTTTCTGGTTTCAGCCGGGTTCCGGACGAAAGATATGTCCGGCTAAAAAATGATTGTCATATACGGATCCAGCATCTTTTCTTACCCCTGAATCGGACATCTTATCAACTTTTAATAAAACTTAACTTTTCACAAACTTTCCGGTTTTGACCGGATTCCGGTTGAACTACTTGTCCGGCGAGAAAATGGTTCTCATATTCATGTCCAGCATGCCTTCTTACCCCTACATCGAACATCGAATCAACTTCAAATAAAACTTTTACCTCGAACAAACTTTCCGGTTTTGGCCGGATTCTGGGCGAACTACTTGTCCTGCGAGAAAATGGTTTTCATATTCATGATCAATATGCCTTCTTACCCCTACATCGAACATCTAATCAACTTCAAATAAAACTTTTACTTTTAACAAGCTTTCCGGGTTTGGCCGGATTCCGGGCGAACTACTTGTCTGGCGTTTTCATATTCGTGCTCAGCACGTCTTCTTACCCCATAATCGACTATCACATTATCTGTTTAAAAATATTTTACTTGCCCCTTAATTTGAACCCCCTCCCCTACCCCTAGTTGTAGGGCTACAGAGCCCATCTACGAACTCGACCTTACTCTTGACCCAAATAATCGTCACACCAAGCTCTATCAAAATATCTCATTCCCTTCGAGAGTTATCGTGCTCACAGACGGACGGACGGACGGACAGACGGACAACTTTTGCGATTCATAGGTATCCCTCCACTTACGTTTTGGGATTCCAAAAACGACAATGTTGACAAAAAATCGGCTGATTTAAAGAAACAAGAGCTGTAAGCTCACATGGCACTTGCAAGTGTTGAGATGTTTTGTTTGATCAAAAGTATTTTTCAACTTTGTGGTTAAAATGCGCACTTTAATCCTTGAGGCAAAAATGATAATGGGCTCATGGGGATCATGAAAATATGAATTTGGTTTAAAAGTATTTTTCTAAATTTGCAGTCAAGATTAGTACTTTAACGAATGGTAAATAAACATAGAATACCTTTCCGGTTGCACGAATAGTGGGCTAAGACGATGAGAAAGATCTAATGGCTAAATTTCGTTCAATCCCAAACGATCGTAAATTATTTAGTGGATCGCACTACACTGTCAGAAGTTTCATAACAGGTTGCGCATAACACTTTCAAGAATAACACCTTTTCACTTAGACCTTCACTAACACCTTCAATTATTAACAAGAGCTGTAAGCTCATATGGCACTTGCAAGCGTTGAGATGTTTTGTTTGATCAAAAGTATTTTTCGACTTTGTGGTTAAAATGCGCATTTTAAGGGAGCTAGATAAAAAGTATTTTATTTTTGAACTTGGGTGTAATGATGCGCACTTTAAAGGCGCTAGAAATGCATCTGTATGCAAAACCCTTGAGGAAAAAACGATCACAGGTCCTTCGGGATCCTTGATGTAGATACCGTTTCGTCAAAAGTTTTTTTTCGCTTTTCATTTCAAATGCGCACTTTAAGGGTGGCAGAAATACACTTTTAAGCAAAACCCTTGTGGCACATATAATCATGGGTTGAGATGTATTGTTTGAAATAAAGTACTTTTCGACCTGGCCGTTCAGATTCACAGTTTAAGGGAGCTAGAACGTCTTTGTAAACAAAATCCTTGAGGCAAAAATGATAATGGGCTCATGGGGATCATGAAAATATGAATTTGGTATAAAAGCATTTTTCTAAATTTGCAGTCAAGATTAGTACTTTAACGAATGGTCGGGTTTGGAAAGTGGTCAATTTTGAGTCAATCTTGTCAAATCTCTAATATTACAGCCAAGTTCCATCGTCCTAGATTATCTGGAAGTACCTTAAATCGTGATCACCGGAATCCCGGACCTCCCCCCCTCAAACTTCCCCACAGTCGCCGGAGCCAATCCGGTTCCGTAAGTGTTTATCCAGAGCATCTGTTTGTTATTCCCACAAAGTTCCATCCCGATCTCACCAGTCTAAGTCGGTCACGTATTTTCGGCCCCCCCCCCCAATTGCTGTCGGATCTGTCCGGACATGAAAAAGATCAACAGAAACATGTCCTCTCTTCAATTACCAAATTTCACTCAAATCCGATCAGCCGTTTCAAAGTTACGCATGACTCAATATTCCGGATTCCCCCTCCCGTTACTCCCCCCACGGCTATCAGATCATGTAAATTTTTCTTTTATAAGTCAGTTTGATCGGGTCCCTGATTCGCCTCCCAAGATTCGTCGTGAAAATCCCCAAAACCGCCATAACCGGAATTCCGGGAAACTCCCCTCCACCCCCCCCCTAATGTCATAATCCATCCCAAATGTATAAACGATTTATCTGGAGCAGATGCTTATTCTTCCCAGCAAGTTTCACTCCGATCCCTCCATTCTAACCGTTTCCTGATATTTCCGGTCTCCCCCCCCCAACTCCCCCATAGCTGTTGAATCCGGTCCGGACTTCAAATGGGACATCAGAGGTATGTCATTTATTCAGTTATTAAGTTTCATTCCAATCCGACCACCCGCTCGAAAGTTACACAGTACTCCAATTTTCCGGATTCCCCTGCCCTCCACCCCGCTAGTGTCCGGATCCAGTCCAAATGTATAAACGATTTATCTGGAGCAGATGCTTGTTGCTTTTTCTTCCGTCGGCAACTACAGGAAATATTCAAACGGGCAACCATCTTTTTTTTAATTCCTCGGAGAAGTCAAACATGTAAGGCAAATTGTCCAAGGACGCGTAATTCAAGGACCAATTTTACCGAAATATTCTTTAAAACAAGAAAACTTCCTGAGACTGCAAGTCAAACTAGACCTACATTGCCCGGGCAACGTGAAGTGTTGCAGCAACCTTTGTTGGGCTTCGCCGACTAAAGTGTTGCGAGAGCAACACTTTGGTTTTGTTTCTTCGATTTGTTAAACGCTGAAGTTGTCAACCCATCTTGGTTTTGAAAATGGTATGTTCAAAAAACAGTTTTTTCTGAGTGATGGAAGGATGGGATAATGATGAGGTTGGGCAATTTTTAAGGGATATAGGAAGGGTTGGGGGATTTTTTTGGATAAATGTGATGGATTTAGGGGAGTGAGTTATGGATCAAAACGCACTTCTTTTGCTTTTGTTTGTTTTTGCCAAATTCTTGTTGGATTTTATCACAATCATGAGCTGTGAGCTAAGCCAGATTTAGTTCCAAGATGAGAATTTCCAAGAGGTGAGGCATGGCTCTTTACCTAGGCTAATGGTTCTTGGTTGTTAGCAGGTTGCTAGCACTCATCCTGACTTTGTCACATCAGTCCACTTGGTACTTTCGCATGGTGCTTTTTATGGAACTTGCAGCTTCGCTCAAGTGCCATATACCGATCACTTTTCCGTCGGTCGGTCTGTCGGTCTGTCGGTCGGTCGGTCGGTCGGTCGGTCGGTCCGGTGATCGCGAGTTAGGGTACTTGCAGATGTGATAGGACGATGAAACTTGGCAGGCATATCAGGGACCCGACCAAACTAACTTGCAAATTGTCACTTCCCCGATCCGACCACCGTGGAGGGAGTAGAGGGCGGGGGAATCCTGAGAATTTAGTAGTTTTTGTAAAACCCCTACCCCTTTCTACACACTAGTAGGTCTGCGCGCGGCGTGACGTCACTCTTTGCATCGGATCACTCTGTTAACATTGGAAAGAGCTAGTGCATTCGAGGGTCGAAGGGGTTTGTATATGTGGTGCAGTGCGGGGGAATATGGAAAATTGAGTGTTCTGTAACTTTCGAACGGGTGATCGGATTGGGACGAAACTTAATACCTGAATGAATGACATATCTCTGATGTTCCATTTGAAGTTCGAACCGGATTCGACAGCTATGGGGGAGTTCGGGTGGGGGAAGACCGGAAATCTCGAGAAACGGTTATAATGGAGGGATCGGAGTAAAACTTGCTGGGAAGAACAAGAATCTGCTCCAGATAAATCGTTTACACGTTTGGACTGGACCCGGACACTTGGGGGGGGGGGAGGTGGAGGGGAGTTTCCCGGAATTCTGGTGATGACGGTTTTTGGGATTTTCACGACGAAACTTGGGAGCGTATCAGGGACCCGATCAAACTGACTTGTAAATAAAAATTCACTCGATCCGATAGTCGTTGGGGGATCGGAGGGGGGTGAATCCAGAATATTTGGCCATGCGTAACTTTGGAACGGGTTATCGGATTCGAGTGAAATTTAATAACTGAACAGAGGGCGTGCATGTGGTGATCTTTTTCATGTCCGGACCGGATCCGACAACAATTGGGGGGGGGGGGAATACGTGACCGGATTGGACTGGAGAGATCGGGATGGAACTTTGTGGGAATAACAAACAAGTCCAAAACTGAACCGGATTGGCTCCGGCGACTGTGGGGGGAGTTTGAGGGGCGGGTCCGGAATTCCGGTGATCGCGAGTTAAGGTACTTCCAGATGTGCTAGGACGATGAAATTTGGCTGGAATATTAGAAATTCGACAAGATTGGCTTAGAAATCACCACTTTTCAAATCCGACCATTCCTTAAAGTACCAATCATGACCGCAAATTAAGAAAAATACTTTTAAGCAAAATATGCATTTCCATCATCCAAATGAGCTCATGATCATTTTTGCCTCAAGGGTTTTGCTTACAAATGAAGTTCTAGCTCCCTTAAAGTGTGCATCTTAACCGCAAGGTCGAAAAGTACTTTTTATCAAACGATACATCTCAACCCATGATCAGTTGTCCCACAGGGGTTTTGCAAAAAATAATTTCTTGCACCCTTAAAGTGCGCATTTTACCCGCATTAGTGGAAAAAAAAATACTTTTGATCATACGTATATATCAATGATCCCTAAAAGCCTGCTATCGTTTTTGCCTCAAGGGTCTTCCTTACAGATGAATTTCTAGTGCCTTTAAAGTGCGCATCATTACAGCCAAGTTTCAACGATAAAATACTTTTTCTCTAGCTCCCTTAAAGTGCGCATCTGAACCGCACAGTCGAAAATTACTTTTGATCAAATAATACATCTCAACCCTTGCAAGTGCCATATGAGCTTACGGCTCTTGTTTGTGTTGGCTATCACTACTGCAAGGTGGCCTAGACTGCAACTTTACTGCTGGCAAAGGGCCAAATTTTCCGAATTTTCCAAATAACACTAGTACACTTGTTTTAATTTTCTGGTATTCCCCTGATGTTAAAAGGAGAAAGTCCCAACCGTGCGATATCACATGATATCGCATGGCTGGCTGTGCGTGATCACTTGATATCGCACGGCTGGCTGTGAGATATCAAGTGATATCGGACGGTTGGAACTTTTTCTTTTAACATCAGGGAAATACCAAAAAATTTTGGCACTGGGTAAGATAGGACGGTTATCATGGGACTGCACAGTGTACTGGTGTTATTTTCAAATGTTACAAAACAAACACTTGTAAATTAAACAGGCTTGGCATGAAATTTTACGTCTGTTTTGGGTTGTTCACCCATATTAACCTTACCTTCGGCCTTAGTTCCTCCTGTGCCACCAGAGGCACCCACGGCATCCAGATAGAGGCGCAAGTCATCCCTCATATGTGCAGCTGCCCAGACGTCTTCCCACTGGAGTTGGACTATTGAATTGATGTGTGTGAGGTCCCGCTGTTACTGTATTCTTCGGCCTTCCTCTTCTTCGAGTTCCTTCTGGTTGCCACTCCAGTACTGTTCTGGGGAGTCTGTCTTCCGCCATACGGTTAACGCGCTCCAAGTAGCGCCATCTTCGTTTACGTATGACTTCTGTGACCAGGGGCTGGCGCGAGATAGGGTGGACTGTCTGGTTGTTTATGTGGTCCCTCCAGGTAATGCTCAATAACCTGCGAAGACAGTTGTTCTCGAAAGCAAGAATCCTCTTTCCTTGGTGTTGGTTTAGTTTCCAGCATTCACAGCTATAAAGGAGGGCGGAAATGACGTACTGTTGAACAGCCTCAATTTCAGTTCCAGGGAGTACTTTTTCGATCACCAAATTGGCTTTAGTCGATTAAAAGCTTCACTGGCTTGTCCAGTCTTAGACTGCACCTCCTTTTCGATGGATCCAGTTCGTTCGATTGTACTTCCAAGGTATCCAAACTCCACTACCTGCTCTTATATATTATCGCCCTTGCTGAGGGTGATAGCGGAAAAATTTGGCCCGCGGGTAGCATGATAGGCTGATATCGCCCGAGCGACAGCGAGGGTGATATCTGCCTATCATGCTGCGCAAGGGCCAAATTTTCCGCTATCGCCCGAAGACAAGCAAGGGTGATAATTATTATAACACTAGTACACTGTGCAGCGCAAGCGAGCAAATGCAACCGCAAGTGGCAACACTGTAATGCCTCGCGTAATATTTGAAAAGCACTGCCGGCATGCCGACCGTACGCAACGTTGGACAAAATTCTGGTTGGATTTTTCACACGAGTTAAGCCAGAAATGCTCCGAGATGAGAATTTCCAAGATCTATAGGTGAGGCATGGCTGTTTACCTAGGCTAATGGTTCTTGGTTGTTAGCACTCATCCTGACTTTGTCATATCAATCCACTTGGTACTTTTGCATGGCGCTTTGTGTTGGCTATCACTACTGCAAGGTGGCCTAGACTGCAACTTTACTGCTGCCCAATTAGTGTTTTTTTGTTTTTCCTCCTGAAAGTGATGTCTTTTGTTATTTTTTTTGGAGATTGGCTCAGTTTTTACCGCCCGGCTCAATCTTTACCGCCCAGCTCAAACTTTACCGCCCGGCTCAATCTTTACCGCCCGGCTCAGTTTTTACCGCATGGCTGGCTCTTGTAACATCAGGGCAATACCAGACTGATATCATGATATCATGGGAGTGCATGGTGTGCTGGTGTTATATTGCCTTGCCGGCAAAAATCCGCCCGGTTAATTATTTGATTAACGACTACTATATTTAGCAGCTTTAAGGGTAGCTCGAAAATGTAATGAGAACAATAGCATGGAATCGTATGCAGTGGTATGGAGTACAGACGCAGCGAGTTCGGAACAGATTTCCACGCACCACGTAGTATCATCGCATAGTACCCTGGCCTTTCATGTTAATAGTTTGCAGGAGCATGAAATACTACCTTCGAACTCAGTAGTATCCGAATACTATAAAGCGGTAAGTAGTAAAGAAGTCCACGAAAAAGTTGTATTGAGACTACAAACACTTCCCGGGGGGTAGTTGTATCATGCTACTACAGGCCCTAAAAAATTTTCATCGGGTTGTTTATGTTCCAAAAATCTTTTAGGCTCTTCAAGCATGTCCACCTGACCCTTAACGATGTGATTTATGTTCCAAAAGGGCCCATGATCACTTTTGCCTCAAGGATTTTGCTAGCAATTGAATTTCTAGCAAACAAACTGTGCAACTTCACTTTCACATCGAAAATATACTTTTGGCCAATCATATTTGCTAATAGCCCATGACCGTTCGTGCCTCAAAAGCTTTGCTAAAAAAATGAAAGACTCATCTACCCATATTCGTTGGTGGGAGGATATTTCCCTTTTTTGTGTTTTGCAAGGACGAACGGTTTGTGTTAAGGGCTCATTCTCGTTTGTGTCTCCATAATATTACTTACAAATGGGGGACACACATTTCTTGATTGCTGATTTCTCGCCATTTTTTTTCTTCTTATTATGGCACTTGCAGCTTCGCTCAAGTGCCATATACCGATCACTTTTCGGTCTGTCGGTCTGTCGGTCGGTCGGTCGGTCGGTCGGGCGGTCCACTGTTCTCGAGTTAGGGTACTTCCAGAAGTGCTAGGACGATGAAACTTGGCAGGCATATCAGGGACCCGACCAAACTAACTTGCAAATAGTCACTTCCCCGATCCGACCACCGTGGAGGGAGTAGAGGGGGGGGGGAATCCTGAGAATTTAGTAGTTTTTGTAAAACCCCTACCCCTTTCTACACACTAGTAGGTCTGCGTGCGGCGTGACGTCACTCTTTGCATCGGATCACTCTGTTAACATTTGAAAGAGCTAGTGCATTCGAGGGTCAAAGGGGTTTGTATATGTGGTGCAGTGCGGGGGAATATGGAAAATTGAGTGTTGTGTAACTTTCGAACGGGTGATTGGATTGGGACGAAACTTAATACCTGAATGAATGACATATCTCTGATGTTCCATTTGAAGTCCGAACCGGATTCGACAGCTATGGGGGAGTTGGAATGGGGGAAGACCGAAAATCTCGAGAAACGGTTCTAATGGAGGGATCGGAGTAAAACTTGCTGGGAAGAACAAGAATCTGCTCCAGATAAATCGTTTACACGTTTGGACTGGACCCGGACACTTGGGGGGGGGGGGAGGTGGAGGGGAGTTTCCCGGAATTCTGGTGATGACGGTTTTTGGGATTTTCACGACGAAACTTGGGAGGCGTATCAGGGACCCGATCAAACTGACTTGTAAATAAAAATTCACTCGATCCGATAGTCGTGGGGGGATCGGAGGGAGGGGGAATCCGGAATATTTAGCCATGCGTAACTTTGGAACGGGTGATCGGATTCGAGTGAAATTTAATAACTGAATAGAGGGCGTGCATGTGGTGATCTTTTTCATGTTCAGACCGGATCCGACAACAATTGGGGGGGGGGGATACGTGACCGGATTGGACTGGAGAGATCGGGATGGAACTTTGTGGGAATAACAAACAAGTCCAAAACTGAACCGGATTGGCTCCGGCGACTGTGGGGGGAGTTTGAGGGGCGGGTCCGGAATTCCGGTGATCGCGAGTTAAGGTACTTCCAGATGTGCTAGGACGATGAAATTTGGCTGGAATATTAGAAATTCGACAAGATTGGCTTAGAAATCGCCACTTTTCAAATCCGACCATTCCTTAAAGTACCAATCATGACCGCAAATTACGAAAAATACTTTTAAGCAAAATATGCATTTCCATCATCCAAATGAGCTCATGATCATTTTTGCCTCAAGGGTTTTGCTTACAAATGAAGTTCTAGCTCCCTTAATGTGTGCATCTTAACCGCAAGGTCGAAAAGTACTTTTTATCAAACGATACATCTCAACCCATGATCAGTTGGAACAAGGGTTTTGCAAAAAAATATAATTTCTTGCACCCTTAAAGTGCGCATTTTACCCGCATTAGTGAAAAAAAATACTTTTGATCATACATATATATCAATGATCCCTAAGAGCCTGCTATCGTTTTTGCCTCAAGGGTCTTGCTTACAGATGAATTTCTAGTGCCTTTAAAGTGCGCATCATCACAGCCAAGTTCAACGATAAAATACTTTTTCTCTAGCTCCCTAAAGTGCGCATGTGAACCGCACAGTCGAAAATTACTTTTGATCAAATAATACATCTCAACCCATGCAAGTGCCATATGAGCTTACAGCTCTTGTTTTTAATTAAGCTTTCGTCATAAACAAACAAACAAATAACACAAAAACAACAATATCGCTCAACACCATTCTGTCACCAATAGATGCCTTCAAACTGGGAGGTAATGGAAAATAAGGTTTGCTTCCGCGATCGACTAAAAAGAGGCACGGCACGGCATGGCGCAGGAGGCACGAGTCATAAAAGGAGATTAGCAAGTAGTAGAAGTAGACAAGTAAGTGAGAGTTCGTAACTCCAGATCCTAAAAGCAGGCACTTTAGAACATTGTTCCTGCCCCTCACTCTAAAGCCTAAAAGGGCCCTTTTAGTTTTCGTGCCTCTTTTCGTGCCTCTTTTCGTGCCTCTTATGTCGTGCCGCGCCGTGCCTCTTTTTAGTCGATCTCTTTGCTGCCAGGAGAATAGCACAGTTCTCCGACCGCAATAACTTTAAAACCAAGGATGACCGGGCTTTTCGAGCAAGTTCAGCAAAACTGCAGCAACGGTTCTGAAGAAATGACTGACTTTTGTCGAGCCGGCAGGCAAATCAAACGCCTAAAAGTTTTTCTTATAACACGCCTCTAGATTACAGTAGCCTACGACCTGTTGTTACACCTATAACATAAAGCGAATGCAAAAAATTGGTAGCAGTACGTAAACAACATCAAAAAATTCCTGGAAAATCCCGCAAAGTGGAAGTACTGGTCTCTCTGCTCTTCGTTTTTTTCGGCCAAGTTCCGTATACCGATCGCAATTCCGTCGGTGTGTCAGTCGGTTGGTCCCACAATAGAAAGTTACGGTGGTGCCAGATACGCCAGGACGATGAAACTTGGCTTGAAAACAGTCAGTTCCCCGATCCGATCATCCTGGGGGGCGTGGAGGGAGGGGAAATCTAGAATCGGATCTTAATGAACGAAACTAGATATTTGGAAAGATCTCCTGTCTCCAATGTCCCATTTTAAGTCCGGACCGAATTTGAAGAATGTGGGGGGTGGGGGGTGGGGAGGGAACCGGAAATCTTGTGACACGCTTAGAGTGGAGCGATCGGGATGAAATTTGATGTGAAGAACAAGCTCTAAGTACATCAGTGACTGAACCGGACCGAATTCGGGCACTGTGAAGAGAGTTGGAGGAGGGTTTCCTGAATTGCGGAGTTGAGGTACTTCCAGGAGGGCTAGGACGATGAAACTTGGCAGGCAAATCAGGGAGCCGACCAGATTAACTTGGAAGTAGCCAGTTCTCCGATCCAACCATTGTGGGGGGAGTGGAGGGAGGGGGATTCCGGGCTTTTGAGGTGTGTATAGCTTTCGAACGGGTGATCAGATTTTAATGAAACTTGATACGGGGCAAGACCTCGTCTGTCAGATATCCCGTTTCCAGTCTGGTCCGGATCCGATTAATGTGGGGGTGGGGTGAAAAGGGGATCGGGAATCTTGCGACAGGCTTAGAGTTTAACGATCGGGATGAGACTTGGTAGACAACTTGAGACTTGGTTGACAACAAGCACAAGCCCTGGGTACATCAGAGACAGAACCAGACCCGGTGATCCGAAGTTAAGGTACTTTCAGGTGGGGTACGACGATGAAACTTGACAGGTACCGGAATTAGGTGGTAAGAGAAGATGCTTTAGTTAGATTATCCCTCCACGAGTCCGAACCAGATTCGGGCGTGGTAGGGGTAGTTGGAGGAAGGTACCGGAAATTGTTTGGCACCTCTAGGGATCAAACGAGTGGATTTATTGGGCTGAAACTTCAGTCATTTGCCACAGATGATCCGAGGCGATGCGGGTAATGCTCGAGTGAAACTACATATCATATTTCTAGCTCCGATTCGCATTTTTGGATGGCGGGGGTATTTTGTGTCGTTCTCATCCACTTTCTTGTAGCCTACCACCTACTCGTAACAAGACCAAAGGTTCCGATGGGATCCCAAAACTTCGATATTTCAGACAATTAGGTTTTGTCTTCGTCAGATCCGGTCTTCGCCAGACTCCATGAACATTTATACTCTTAAAATTTAGAAACAGATTAAGGCCAAACAGCTAATCATTAAGAAAACCAAGTTCTGATATGGATTCAGCTTGTGTGTTTACCCCTATAAGTCGATTGAAACGATCCTGGCTTACTTCTGCGAAGTTTCCGGTTTCTGGCTGAATTCCGGAACTACTTGTCCGACGAAAAACTAAAGCTAAAAAACGAATTCAGTGTATCTAGTTACCCCTATTTCCAACATCTAATCAACTTCAAATAAAAATTTAACTTATCACAAATTTTCCGGTTTCAACCGGATTCCGGACGAACTATATGTCAGGCAAAAAAGTTATTGTCATATACGGATTCAGCATCTCGTCTTACCCCTAAATCAGACATCTAATCAACTTCAGATAAAACTTTTACTCCCGTAGGGAAAAAAGGTACCCGGATTCCCGTAAAGGTGTCCGGAATTTTGGAACAACATTCCGGGCACGGAAAACGTCCCGGAATTCCGTGGTTTGACAGGAATTCCGCGTTAAACTGTGGAATTCCAGGAAACAAGACTCCCCAGGCGGGATTTCCGTTACGTTTTCCGTGCCCGGAATGTTGTTCCAAAATTCCGGACACCTTTACGGGAATCCGGGTACCTTTTTTCCCTACGGGCTTTTAACAAACTTTCCGGTTTTGGCCGGATTCCGGGCGAACTTCTTGTCTGGCGAAAAAACAGTTTTCATATTCGTGTTTAGCATGCCTTCTTACTCCTATATCGAACGTCTAATCAACTTCAAATAAGACTTCCACTTTTAACAAACTTTCCGGTTTTGGCCGGATTCCGGGCGAAATACTTGTCCGACAAGAAAATGGTTTTCATATTCGTGTTCAGCATTCCTTCTTACCCCTAAATCAAACATCTAATCAACTTCAAACAAAACTTTTACTTTTAACAAACTTTCCGGTTTTAGCCGGATTCCGGACGAACTACTTGTCCGGCGAGAAAATGGTTTTCATATTCGTGTTCAGCGTGTGTTGTTACCCCATAATCGATTATCACATTAGCTGTTTAAAAAAAAACCTTAATTTGAACCCCCTCCCCCACCCCTAAATGTAGGGCTACAGGGCCCATCTACGAACTCGACCTTACTCTTGACCCAAAGAATGCTCACACCAAGTTTCATCAAAATATCTCATTCCCTTCGAGAGTTATCGCGCTCACAGACGGACAGACGGACGGACGGACAGACGGACAGACGGACGGACGGACATACGGACGGACGGACGGACAACTTTTGCGATGTCATAGGTATCCCTCCACTTACGTTTTGGGATCCCAAAAAGTGCCACATGAGCTCGTAGCTTTTGTTCTGTCTCGCAGACACGGGCGCTTGAGGTGTAAGCAGCTCGAGAGCTGACTCAATAAAGGATCATGCTGACCGAATGGCATGATCCGACCGGATGGCATGATCCGAGTAATGTCATTTTATCTGTTATTCGGGGCTTCTAAAACAAGAGCTGTAAGCTCATATGGCACTTGCATGGGTTGAGATGTATTGTTTGATGAAAAGTAATGTTCGACTGTGCGGTCCAGATGCGCACTTTAAGGGAGCTAGAGAAAAAGTATTTTATCGTTGAACTTGGCTGTAATGATGCGCACTTTAAAGGCACTAGAAATTCATCTGTAAGGAAGACCCTTGAGGCAAAAACGATAGGGATCATTGATATATACGTATGATCAAAAGTAATTTTTTTTTTCACTTTGCGGGTAAAACGCGCACTTTAAGGGTGCTAGAAATTTTGTTTTTTTTTGCAAAACCCTTGTGGCACAAATGATCATGGGTTTAGATGTATCGTTTGACAAAAAGTACTTTTCGACCTTGCGGTTAAGATGCACACTTTAAGGGAGCTAGAACTTCATTTGTAAGCAAAACCCTTGAGGCAAAAATGATCATGGGCTCATGGGGATCATGGAAATGCATATTTTGCTTAAAAGTATTTTTCTTCATTTTCGGTCATGATTGGTACTTTTAAGGAATGGTCGGATTTGAAAAGTGGCGATTTCTAAGCCAATCTTGTCGAATTTATAATATTCCAGCCAAATTTCATCGCCCTAGCACATCTGAAAGTACCTTAACTCGCGATCACCGGAATTCCGGACCCGCCCCTCAAACTCCCCCCACAATCGCCGGAGCCAATCCGCTTCGGTTTTGGACTTGTTTGTTATTCCCACAAAGTTCCATCCCGATCTCTCCAGTCCAAACGTGTAAACGATTTATCTGGAGCAGATTCTTGTTCTTCCCAGCAAGTTTTACTCCGATCCCTCCACTATAACCGTTCCTCGAGATTTCCGGTCTCCCCCCCCCCCAACTCCCCCATAGCTGTCGAATCCGGTTCGGACTTAGAAACGGAACATCAGAGATATGTCATTCATTCAGGTATTAAGTTTCGTCCCAATCCGATCACCCGTTCGAAAGTTAGACAACACTCAATTTTCCATATTCCCCCGCACTGAACCACATATACAAACCCCTTTGACCCTCGAATGCACTAGCTCTTTCCGATGTTAACAGAGTGATCCGATGCAAAGAGTGACGTCACGCCACTCGCAGACCTACTAGTGTGAAGAAAGGGGTAGGGGTTTTACAAAAACTACGAAATTCTCAGGATTCCCCCGCCCTCTACTCCCTCCACGGTGGTCGGATCGGGGAAGTGACTATTTGCAAGTTAGTTTGGTCGGGTCCCTGATATGCCTGCCAAGTTTCATCGTCCTAGCCCATCTGGAAGTGCCCTAACTCGAGATGAGTGGACCGACCGACCGACCGACCGACCGACCGACCGACCGACCGACCGACCGACCGACCGACCGAAAGGTGATCGGTATATGGCACTTGAGCGAAGCTGCAAGTGCCATAAAAAGACAAAATAAGAGAGAAAAGATGTAAATGAGAACAAACGGTGTTGTATTTGACGATGCAAAACAGATAAGTTAGCTATATTTCGGCCCTTCTTGGCAAGGGTCCTCTTCAGGCTCAAGCCCAGAGAAAAATAACACTAGGAAATAGCGCCAAGGCCTATGCTTTTCAAGCTTTGCGAACGGGCCATACTCATAGTGCCGTCCACTACGCTTGCGGTATTTAGAGCGAAACAAACTTGCGGGTCTTCTAGTAAAGCAAAGGTGCGGTCTGCACACACCGAGGAAACATGAGAGACTGTATCATCTTTTTGCTGTGTTCAGAATATGAAGTTATTGGAGCCAGCTCTGATGCAGGACTGGTTGAGTTTCAGTAGGGAGGTTCACTACCGCTAGTGATGCTAGTGCCGCTGCTATTGGGGTGCCGCCCACTATGCTTGCGACATTTAAGGCGAGAAAAACTTGCGGGTTTAGAAATTTCTGGCAAAGCTAAGATGCGGTCTGCACACATTGAGGAAACAGGGGATGTTGTATCTTTTTTTCGCTGTTTTCAGAATATGAAGTTATTGGAGCAAACGCTGGTGCAAGACTGATTGAGTTTCAGTAGGGACGTTCAGTATCGATAGTGGTGCTAGTGTCGCTGCTATTCGAGTGTGTGTCACTTTATTCGAGTCTTGGCGCTACTGTGTAGTGTTATTTTGCTCTGCGGTGTTGTATTTGACGATACAAAACGGATAAGTCAGCTCCATTTTATTAGAGCTATATTTCGGCCCTTCTTGGCAAGGCCCTTCTCTTCAAGCTGGAATTAAAGATTCTTCCTTAAATATCTGATTTTGTTAACTTCTCCTCTGAAAATTGCTGGGAGTTAAAGCTGGTGCTGTGATTTCATTCTGGACCCGGCTGCTGTATTTGCTGTTCGATTGGGTCGTCGAAAGGGTAGGAATTCTTCTGCATTTTGGTTTTGGAGTCACGTGTTTCTTCTTCTTCTACGGTGTTGGGCTCTTGGCGGTGTCGAAAATGTTTATTTTCTTTCATTTAGTATTTGTTCAACGTGCAGATGGAGAACCTTCCATGCGTTAAAGCACACCTCGCACTATTTGCTGTTCCTGCTCCAATACTAAAAAATAGCTGAACAGTGTAAGACTAGGCTCGGCTTTTAATAAATTATCCGCGGCTTCGGCTGTGTTAAGCCATTTTCGAGACGCACTGATTTCCAGCAAAAACGCGGAAAAAAAATCAGGTAACCGATTTCCTCACCAACAACATAACAAATGTACACTCGTTGGGAGCATGAAACTCATGAAAAATAGTGAAACACGGCAAGTGCAAAAATCCTTGAGGTGTCGTTAGCGGGTTTAGAATGTAACAAATGAAAGTATAATCTCCGGGTTTAAGAATTATGGAGTAATTAAGGTACGACGGGTCCTTTAAAAAGGCACAGACGGTGTAGGCTACGCCTCTTGGTGCAAAACATGCCTCTTTTTTATTTGCTCGTTTCAGTACTCGTGTCTCCTGCACTATGTCGTTCCGGATCTTTTATTGTCTTTTATTTGTGTGTTTTTTTCATATTCCGGAAGGTCAAGATTCTTCCCGTTCAGATAGCACGTATCCGATTGTCTTTAATACCTCAATGTCACTTCTCGACTATAAATATGATAAATCGAAGGAAGACGAATCCAGAGCTTCTTGGAAGAGCCAGTGGGGACGATGAGACTGTACTTCATCCTTGCGCTTGGTTTAGCGGCGGTTTTTGTAGTGGCTGAAGGTAAGTTTGACTGTTAATACTTTTGGTTTGGGGTTCATGAATGGATAAAAATGGGATTCGAGGCTAAGCTTGGTCAGTTCAGAACGAAACTTTGGAAAGTACTTGCGCTTCCGTAATCTTTTACTTAACCGACTGTACTCTGAAAGGACCCATTCCGTCGTATTTCAACGACTAATAGCTCTCTCCTTTTTCTAAATAAATAAGAATAAACCTAGGAAACAGTTCACAGCAATTAACGGTCCACTAGAATTTAAACTGAATTGTCGTAGGAACTGGTTTGATCTGAAACATTAATTTTACTCTTCGGCCGACTTCTTTTTCGGCCGAATTCCAAGCGAACTACCTGTCCAGTCAAAAAAAGAAAGTTCAGAAACGAATTCAGCGCATATCCTTATCCCTACAAAGAACGTCTAATCAACTTCAAATAAAACTTTAACTTAAAAAAAAAAAAAAATCAGGTTTCAACCGGATTCCGGACGAACTATATGTCCGGGTAAAAAATGATTGTCATATACGGATTGAGCGTCTCTTCTTACCCTTAAATCTATCATCTAATCAACTTCAAATACAAATGTTACTTTTAACAAATTTTCCGGTTTCGGCCGGATTCCGGGCGAATTACATGTCCGGCAAGAAAATGGTTTTAACTATCGTGTTCAGCATGTCTTCTTACGCCTAAATCGAACATCTTATCAACTTCAAATAAAACTTCTGCTTTTAACAAATTTTCTGGTTTCGGCCGGATTCCGGACTAATTACTAGACCGTCGAGAAAATGGTTTTCACCATCGTGTTCAGCATGTCTTCTTATCCCTAAATCGAACATCTAATTAACTTGAAATAAAACTTTTACTTTGAACAAACTTTCCGGTTTTGGCCGGATTCCGGGCGAACTATATGTCCGGGTAAGAAATGATTGTCATATATAGATTCAGCGTCTCTTCTTACCCTTAAATCTATCATCTAATCAACTTCAAATACAAATGTTACTTTTAACAAATTTTCCTGTTTCGGCCGGATTCCGGGTGAACTAGGCTACTTGTCCAGCCAAAAAAAGAAAGTTCAGAAATGAATTCAGCGCATCTCCTTATCCCTATAAAGAACGTCTAATCAACTTCAAATAAAACTTTAACTTATACAAAAAAATCCGGTTTCAACCGGATTCCAGATGAACTATATGTCCGGGTAAAAAATGATTGTCATATAGAGATTCAGCGTCTCTTCTTACCCTTAAATCTATCATCTAATCAACTTCAAATACAAATGTTACTTTTAACAAATTTTCCGGTTTCGGCCGGATTCCGGGCGAACTACATGCCCGGCGAGAAAATGGTTTTCACCATCGTGTTCAGCATGTCTTCTTACCCGTAAATCGAACATCTAATCAACTTCAAATAAAACTTTTGCTTTGAACAAATTTTCCGGTTTCGGCCGGATTCCGGGCTAACTACTGGTCCGGTCAAAAAATGGTTTTCACCATCGTGTTCAGCATGTCTTCTTATCCCTAAATCGAACATCTAATTAACTTCAAATAAAACTTTTACTTTTAACAAACTTTCCGGTTTTGGCCGGATTCCGGGCGAACTACTTGTCCGGCGAGAAAATGATTTTCACTATCGTGTTCAGCATGTCTTCTTACCCCCATAATCGACTATCACATTAGCTGTTTCAAAATATTTTGTTTGTCCCTTAATTTAAACCCCCTCCCCCACCGCTAAATGTAGGGCTACAGTGCCCATGTACGAACTTGACCTTACTCTTGACCCAAAGAATCCTATGAAGTGTTATTTTGTCTTATTTGAAAAGTCTTATTTTGCTCTGGTTCACACGAGTGTCCGAGGAAACAACTAGGTCCGTTATCCCACATCCCAAGTCTTTTTGATGAGAAGTAAAAGCCGTGGAAATGCTTGAAGTTGAGAGCTGTCATCCGTGTTTTTGCTATTTTCGCTTTTCGTCCCGTATGGAAGTAATTAAGTCGTAAACAATTGTTAACAATTGTTAACAATTGTTTACAGTTGTTAACGATCATAAACAATTGTTATAACAATTGGAAACAGTTGTTTCCGATCGTAATTTTAACATCGTTTTTTTCCTCTCCATTCAAAACGATCGTTTTCAATCGTTTTCAATTGTTTCCAGTCGTTTTCAACTGTTTTCGATCGGAAACACTTTTTTTTTCTTTCAAGTCGTTAGATACAGACCTGATTTTTAACAACGGTAATAAGGAAGTTGATATTTTTTTTAATTTTACACAATCAAAATAGTTTAACTCAAACGGTGAATCTGAAATCCCAATCGTAAACAATTGTTTCCAATCGTAATTTTACAACTGTTTACGATGGTTTTTTTCAGGTGTCATTAACCACTGTTTGTGTCATTAAACAACTATTTACGATTGTTTTCAATTGTTTCCGATCGTTTTCATTTGTTTTCGATCGGAAAAATTGGTTCGGTTTTAAGTCCTGAAACAAGATCTGATTCTTAACAACGGTAGTAGGGAAGTGGAAATTTTCTCAGTTGTAAACGATCAAAATAGTGTAACTGAAACGGCGAATCTGAAATCCCAGTCATAAACGATTGGAAACAACTGTTTTCGATCGTAATTTCACATCTGTTTACGACCTCTTCATATTAAATAAATAAAAGGCGTGGAAATGCTTGAAGTTGAGAGCAGTCTATTTATTGTTATTTTCACTTTTCTTTGAAGCGCAGAATATTTCAAACCAGCTTTCGTAGTCGAAGCCCTCTCTATAGTGCTAAACCTTCTTGTGGTAATTTTTTACGAGTGCTACCGTTTAATCGATAATTTTTGAAAGAAAATATTTGACTCTATATGGTACAACACAAATATCGATCGTTACTGTAGTCAATTGGACTGCATCACAGAAAATGAAACGCTAGTTGGAGTTGGAACTTGGAATAGTTGGATAGAAGTCGTCGCCCTTCTACTTGGTGCCAAGTTGCAGTTGAGGGCCCCAAAACATAGGGGACTAGGCTAGGGGTGGTAAAAAATATCGATCGTAAATTTTCCTCACTTTCCGGTCATAAATATGCGATTGGAAACAACCGTTTCCGATCGTAAAAACACGATCGTTAACAACTGTTTCCAATCGTAAAAAAAACAATTGTTTACGATCGGAATGTCCCATAATACAATTGCAAAAAAACGATCGTTTACGATCATTTACGATTGGAAACAGTTGTTTCTGATCGTAAAAATATGATCGTTAACAACTGTTTCCGATCGTAAACAGCTGTTTCCAATCGTGAACAACTGTTTCCAATCGTGAACAACTGTTTCCAATCGTTAACAACTGTTTCCAATCGTAAACAATCGTAATACAATTGTAAACAAGAGCTGTAAGGAGCTGTAGGATTTGCCAATTCTTGAATTTGTTGTGATCATTGCAAGCAAAACCCTTGAGATAAAATGACGACGGACCCTTGGAAATCACGAGAATGTATCGTTTGGCAAAAAAAAAGTTTTTTTTTTGCACTTGGCTGTGATGATATGCACTTTAAGGGCGCTAAAAATTCATCTGTGATCAAAACCCTTGAGGCAAAAATGATCCTGGGCCTTTTATGATCATGAATATGTATAGTGATCAAAAGTTTTTATTTTACTTTTCGGTTAAGATACGCACTTTAAGGGTGCTAGAAAGTCATTTCTAAGCAAAACCTTTGAGGCAAAAATTATCATGGGCTCCTTGGGAATTATGAAAATGTTGATTTTGCTTAACAGTATTTTTTTTTGTACTTTGCGGTGAAGGTGAGTACTTTAAGGGATGGTCGGATCTGGGAAGTAACAAATTCTAAGCCAATCTTGTCAAGTCTCTAATGTTCAAGCCAAGTTTTATCTTCCTAGCACATCTGGAAGTACCTTAAATCGCGATCACCGGAATTCCAGGCCCCCTGCAACTCTCCCCAGTGCCCGAAACCGGTCCGGTTCTATCACTGATGTATCGAGGGCTTACACTTCCCACCAAGTGTCATCCCAGTCACTATACTCTAAGCGTGTCATAAAATTTGTGGCCCCTCCCCCCCGGCTCCCCCACATTGATCGGTTCTGTTCGCACTTGAAATGGGAAATCTGAGACATTAATTCTTTCCAAATATCAAGTTTTATTAATATCCGATCACCCGTTCAAAAGTTGGACATTTCTCAAGATTTCGGATTCCCCCTCCCTCCACTCCCCCACAATGGTCAAATCGGAGAAACGACTGTTCTTAAGTTAAAACTCTCGAGTCCCTGATACGCCTGCCAAGTTTCATCGTCCCAGCACATGTGTAAGCATCTTAACTCGGGATCACCGGAATTCCGGAACCCTCCCTCCAACTCCCCCCGCAGTGCTCGGATCCTATCCGGTCTTGTCAACTACGTATGTGGGGCTTGTGCTTGTTCTTCCCACCAAGTTTCATCACGATCTGTCCACTCTGAACATGTCACACGATTTCCGGTTCCCCCCTTTAACTCCCCCCAAAGTCATCGGATCCGTTTCAGACTTGACGTCTGACATCTGAGACACGAGGTATTTCCAAATATCAAGTTTCATTAAGATCCGATTCCCCGTTTAAAAGTTAGACATGTGTTAATATTCCGGATTCCCCCTCCCTCCACTCCCCCACGGTGGTCGGATCGGGGAAGTGACTATTTCCAAGTTAGTTGGGTCGGGTCCCTAATATGCCTGCCAAGTTTCATCGTCCTAGCACATGTGTAAGCATCTTAACTCGGGATCACCGGAATTCCGGAACCCTCCCTCCCACTCCCCCCACAGTGATCGGATCCTGTCCGGTCTTCTCAACTACGTATCTGGGGCTTGTGCTTGTTCTTCCCACCAAATTTCATCCCGATCCGTCCACTCTGAATATGCCACACGATTTCCGGCTCCCCCCCTCCAACTACCCCCAAAGTCATCGGATCCGTTTCGGACTTGACGTCTGACATCTGAGACACGAGATCTTTCCAAATATCAAGTTTCATTAAGATCCGATTCCCCGTTCAAAAGTTAGACATACGTCAATATTCCGGATTCCCCCTCCCTCCACTCCCCCCACGGTGGTCGGATCGGGGAAGTGACTATTTCCAAGTTAGTTTGGTCGGGTCCCTAATATGCCTGCCAAGTTTCATCGTCCTAGCACATCTGGAAGTACCCTAACTCGCGATCAGCGGACCGACCGACCGACAGACCGACCGACAGACCGACAGACCGACGGAAAAGTGATCGGTATATGGCACTTGGCCGGAAGGCAAGTGCCATAAAAAACGATCGTTTCCGATCGTATACGACTTGAATTATTTCCATACGGGTAGTGCCTTTAAAGTACGCATCATTATAGCCAAATGCAAAAATAAAATACTTTTTGTCCAACGATACATTCTTGTGATACCAAGGACTCATTATCGTTCTTATCTCAAGGCTTTTGCTTACATATGATCAGAACAAACCCACGAAAAGGTAAATTCCACCTCTCATCCCCTGAACCAGCCTTGCAAGTGCCATATGAGCTTTTAGCTCTTATTTCAAAGAATTGGTGGCATTTCGTCAAAGTTTACACTAGACTCGACTGAAAAAAAAGGCTTAAAATAAGTAGGTGCGAAACGAAACAATGGCGAAGAGTGGTGATTTTAAGAGCTTGTTATTTAAAATTATTAAATATAAAAATACCACCTGATTTATTTCTAGACAAGCTTCAACGGGAAGATTCACGTCAGACCACAAAGGTCTCCGATACTGACCAAGTTCTACGATTCAAACGGCATGTTCCATTAGACGACGGGGTACCCAACAGCAAGGAAGCGATACAAAGATTTCATCGACGGAAACGATGGTGGGCTGCCCTTGCCGGCGGAGTTGTAGCATCGGCCATCGACTTTTTCAGAAACAGAAAAACAGGCAGAAAGTGAGGATTCTGCTCAATATTTTGCTTCTGATCAGCGTGTTTTAGGATATCTTATTTTTGCTTTGCTTTATAATCATACAATAAACTGTTTTTCGGAGCAAAGTGCTATGTCAGAAAAATTCAGAATAGCGGTGAGCAAAAACGATCTACATTCAACAACTTTCTGGGCTTCCAAAACGTTCGCGATACGATATCTATGTCTGCCTGTCCGTCTGTCGGTTTTATAACTTTCGATTTGGCTGAGATATTTGATTCAAACTTGGAGTTTGTAGATTTCTTTATTTCGTTTGAAAAATTTCTCGGGTGACAAAGTCCGCCGTTCACTGAATTGCCCTGCGTTGACTGTTCGACTGGGAATCTGAGATCTCGGCTTACCGAACTTAAAATTGCCGGCTGATGCGCTCCCTTCCAGACGAGGTAGGACGATGAAACTTCTATGGTGTGCACTTGCAACTTCGCTCAAGTGCTATGCACCAATCACTTTTCGGTCGGTATAGCGGTCTCTCGGTCCACTGTTCTCGAGCTATAGTACAGTCAATAGTTGGGAAGATTCCTTTCGGTTTCGATGAACCACAGAGAAAGGTTCCTGTAAAGGAATATATAAAATAGTTATCACTTATTTGGTTTTTGTTCTTTATTTTTTTTATTTTTTTTTGTGTGTGTCATTTTTTTCCCATGGCCTCTGTGCTTTTAGTGAAATAAATCTTATCTTATCTTATCTTATAAGGTTTGACCGCAAAGAAATTGCAACAGAAATGATTGTTACACCATCTTGTAGAGAAAAAAAAACTGTACAACATATCAAAAGTTGAGAAACCTAGCGGGATGCAAAATTCGTGTTTTTTAGCGTGTTATATTTTATTGATTATTTTCAGCTGATATTTTCGATTTTCTTATAGCTTTGTGTTTTCTTCATCGGAAAAATGTTTTCCGATGTAGTTTTATGTGCTGAACTCGAATATCGCATCAGATTAAAGATACGGTCAACCGGAAGTGTTTCACATTCATCACTATTCAAGAAAAACATATTTCTATTACATTATCCCGTTGTTCGCACTAAGGACCGAATACAGACCCAAATGGATGTGTTGAATGGCTAATTAATAAATGTGCTGTATTTATTGTTAATAATTACAAATCATTTAATTATTCTATATTTAGTTGACGTCAATAATTTTAAAGTCATTATTTGTCCCTCGCACTATTTTTCGATAGGACCATGAGAAGGCAGATACTGTGGTAGGCTATAACTTGAGGCGAATTTTAATTGCGATATAAGTAGGCTAATCCATATGTTTTCATGTAGGCCAATTTTCGACTCTAAGACAAAACGTGTTGTCAATTATTGGCTACTCAACCCTATGTATGGGGTGAGTCGAGCTGAGCCTGAACAGGTATCGTAGTTATCCAAGGATATAAATCAATATAATACCAAGTTTTACCGGTAGCAGCAGTTATTAATCGTGATATCATACAATTAAACCTGTAATAGGTATATATATATATATTATAGCCTACATATATGTAATTATTAAAATAGTTAAATCCGTCCTCGTTCAGTGTTTGCTGATGTTCTCGCTGGGCCATGTTACCCTGCGGCATCTTTTCTAGCAACTACTTTCAGCCTACGGTTGCCTGTAGCAAGTAGGTTCAGAAACCTACGGATGTCTTTTGAGACGTGTGTGTCTTTTTGAGACACGTCTTTAGAGACGTGTGTGAGACGTAGTGGACGTCTACGCCTGGAATCCTTCCGAGTGGCAACACTGGTGCGAAAACAGACGCCGCTTGATGGAAATGTCCTCAGTGCCTTAAAATCACATCCACTCCTTGCTGTCTTGAAAACCGAAAGTGAAATTAGGTAATTGTTATTCGGTCTGACGTGGTTCAGCATTAGCCAATCGGAATATTCCTCAGTATTCCCTTAAGTAATTTGATGGGCTAGTACTCTCAAAAGCTGAACTTGTTTCAACTTGGGTCCGAGACTAGCTGGTACCCGAAACTGCCACCAATATCAATTGCGAACGGCAGAAACCCAGCTAATTCTCGGTCTCAGAGCGATTTCCGGAACTGGCTGGTACCGAGTATTAGCTCCAATCCGTTGTGAATGGGCCTTAAGACAGTACACAGTCGTTCTCGATTTTACGGTATCTTTCATGAGCCGGCTTAGAAGGGATTGACTAAAAGGACTACCTACCACGAGACAAGTTTTCAAGAGGCAAATCGATCATAAGACAAACATTTTTAGATAAATTACTTTGAAACAGGTTGGTCGTTTGGCAACTTTTTCACAAGACAGATTGACGGGAGACAAGTTATCTTGAGGCAAAACTTGCTCGAGACAAGTTTTCACGAGACAACCTTACTACAAATTTCATTGAATGAGTTTTAGTGCGGGCGAAAAGCACCAAAATACTTTCGTGTTTGAGGAAAGCACCAAAATTGGCCGAGATGTACTTTCGAGCATGCTCTTTAATATGGCTCGATTACGCAAGCGAAATTTTTCCTCGGAACGCCGCTAGGTGGCTTGAAATCCAAGATGGCGGACGAAAATACGAGTTTGTCAAAATGAGAAGACATGACCGTTCAAATAGGCTAGTATGGGGTAATCGATGGCACAGGTTCCGAATATGAGCTTAAAAATAACCTAAGTTGTACCGTAGTGCCGCTAGGTGCCTCAAATCCAAGATGGCGGTCGAAAGTATGAGTTTGTCAAAATGAAAAGATATGACCGCTCAAATACGCCAGTACGGGGTAATCGATGGCAGAAGTTCCGAATATGAACGTAAAACTAACCTAAGTTGTACCATGGATTCAAGATGGCGGTCGAAAAATACAAGTTTTTTTTAAAACAAGAAGTAATGACTTCAAATGGGCGGATTAGGAGCAATCGATACTTCAGATTCTGAAAACGCACGTATATTCACATAAATATACCTTAGTTGTACCGTTGATCCGCTTGGGGTCTAAAATCGAAGATGGCGGAAGAAAATGTCAGTTTTCCGAATCGCGCGAGGTTCATGATCCCGATATAACAGGCTGGAGTGGAGTAATTAATGCAGCAGTTTTAAATATCGTTCTGTCATTCCGACATACGCCTAATAGTAATACAGTCTGTACAGTACAAATTGCCTAAGTATGAGACCAAGACGCGTCCAATTTATGGCCTTTGTTTACATTTGCTAAACCAAAATCATTTAAATACTTGTTAACTCTTCATCTCTTTATTTATTGTAAATGAATCAACATAAGCTAAACGGACGGATTAAAGCATTTAAGAATTATAATTTTATCAGGAACACAAAGAGATCAATCGAATCTTCAGGTAAAAAGAATAATCACATGTTCAACAATTAAAGCACTTTGATTTGAACCAGCATAGTGGGCTACAGTTAAGGTCAAATTTCCTGCAGCGGCACCTTCTTTCACACCCTTTTTTGCAACCACAACGCACTGTCTCGCGACAGACTTTTGACGCTGGCGGAAGGGAACCTAACCAATTGGGAAGCCAATTTCCATCGGTGCCTCTGACCCAGCCAAAGTCAGAAAAACTCGGAAGGGTGGGTGTTGATTCCAGGCTGCGACTCCACACATGACCTGACTGTAGTGCAGCTCTAAGGATATGTTGTAAAAGCGAAGCACTAGCTGGAGGAAGTCTCTGCATGTTCTTGGTCTTTTGTCGGAGAAATGTTTCTTTCCTAAATTCATTCACGTCGTCGCAGTCTTGTTTTACGTCGTATGTCTTCATGACAAAGCGTTCAAGGTCGTGCACTTGCAGTTCTGTCACTTGGGAAGGCTGGTTTGTCAGTTGAAGGAAAGTCTCCGTCAGTCCTGGCATATTTTGCCAAGTCGCAAAGAACTGCCTCTTTGAGTGGTGGATAAAAGAAGAAACGGTATCACATCCTGTAAACGCGTGGAAGAACGAAAGTGCCTGTGATTTCGTCGGCCCGAGCGATCGAACTATTTCGTGAATGGGAACGTACTTTAGGTGTGTGCCGACACCAAACGCAATAAATAATTCGGATACTCCATTGCGATCAAAGCATGAGGTCGCAATCACAATCACGTCTGTGTCCACCGTTCGTATGAGAATCGACGCATGTCCTTGTAAGACTGTGTCACAAGCGTGAAGCAAAAGGCGGGTGTCAGCCTCTTCCTGTGAACATAACTGGATGAGGTTCTGCTCTTCGAATGCCTGGTTAGCTATGCACGTGTTTCCAATAGTGCAATATACTCGTTTTGACGTTGGAGACCTTTTCACGACAGCATGGGACAGCAGATTAAACAAGTCTGTTTTGTTTGCATCTGCTTGCAGGAATTCTTTCCACTTCAATGGGATTTGTGTGTTCGGAACAACTTTTAGTCGTGATCCCTTGCCTCTCTGACTTCTGACAGACGACTTTAGACTATCCAATCTGTAAACATCGAATACGAGGTCAAGTCTCTCGACATGTCTGAGCTCGTATTTTCGAGAGCCGAAGCCGAAAGTCACTCGTATTTTCGTCCGCCATTTTGAATTTGAGGCACCTAGCGGCACTACGGTACAACTTAGGTTATTCTTGCGTTCATATTCGGAACCGATAACATCGATTAACCCATACTAGCCTATTTGAACAGCCATGTCTTCTCATTTTGACAAACTCGTATTTTCGTCCGCCATTTTGGATTTGAGGCACCTAGCGGCACTACGGTACAACTTAGGTTATTTTTAAGCTCATATTTGGAACCTGTGCCATCGATTACCCCATACTAGCCTGTTTGAACGGCCATGTCTTCTCATTTTGACAAACTCGTATTTTCGTCCGCCATCTTGGATTTCAAGCCACCTAGCGGCGTTCCGAGGAAAAATTTCGCTTGCGTAATCGAGCCATACTGAAGAGCATACTCAAAAGTACATCTCAGCCAATTTTGGTGCTTTCCTCAAATACGGAAGTATTCTGGTGTTTTTCGACGCTTTTCGCCCGAACTATTTCGAAAACTGCAGTTTTGACCGAAAGCACTTAAGGGTTTTCCCTAGACACGCGAGTCAAATGTAAACGCGTGACGGCGGCTCACTGGCCGGTCGCCTCTGTGTATATATATCTCATAAAAATATATATTTATATTCAATATTTTATAAGCACGTCTATACATGTCCGATAAGGGACTACTGATTGTGTGTGTGGGTGGGGGGGGGAGGAGGGTTGGTATGATTTTTTTGCGGGGGGAGGGGGGCTGGTACGGTTTTTTTTGCCGGGGGGGGGGGAAGGTGTAGCTGACCCTGAACCCTCTGGTTTACACTGAGCAAGTGAATTTAAGCAGATTGTCTTAATCTTTCTTTTCTCAATCCAGGTTGTCCTGTGGAGGGTTGCCTAGTTCACACCTGCCTCTTGAAAAGTTTGCCTGATGCTCTGATCGTCTCGTGTGGATTTTCCTGGTGAGTTTTGTCAAAAGCTTCTTGTCTCGTGAAAACATGTCTCGTGGAATGCTCCCGACTAAAAGTAGGAAGGAAAGGGAGCACGAGAAAAGCAGGAAGGCTTACTAAAACGAGGAAGGGCATACTAAAACAAGGAAGGATGTCACCAGAATTCAAGGCTGTGTAAAAATGGAAATCCGCACCGATCCCTTCCTCTGTTTAGTATTCCATGAGGGTTCGGCAACTATCAAAATTCTTAGTTCATCGTTCCCTTCCTCGTTTTAGTATCTTGACATGCGTAGGCATTAAGTTCAGTGAGGGGTCGGCAACTACTAAAATTGTAATTCATGGTTCCCTTCCTCGTTTTAGTGCTTTGAGGGGTCGCCAACTAGAATTCTAAGTCCAGCGAGGAGTTGGCAACTAAGATATTTCAAGTGTACCTTAGAGTACTAAAACGAGAAAGGAAATCGGGAATTTTAAATTATTCATCTTTGAGGGGTCAGCAACTATCAAAATTGTAATTTGCCTTTTCATTCCTCGTTCTGACGGTAGCGAGGGGTTGGCAACTAAGATATTTCAAGTCCACCATTTCCTTCCTTGTTTTAGTACTAAAACAAGGGAGGAAATTGAAAATTTTGAATTATTCTTCTTTTAGGGGTCGGAAACCATCAACATTCTTAGTTCACCGTTCCCTTCCTCGTTTTAGTGCTTTGAGAGGTCGGCAACTAGAATTCTCAGTCCAGAGAGGAGTTGGCAACTAAGATATTTCAAGTGTGCCTTAGAGTACTAAAACGAGGAAGGAAATTGGGAATTTTAAATTAGTCATCTTTGAGGGGTCGACAACTATCAAAATTGTAATTTGCCTTTTCATTCCTCGTTCTGACGGTAGCAAGGGGTTGGCAACTAAGATATTTCAAGTCGACCATTTCCTTCCTTGTTTTAGTACTAAAACAAGGGAGGAAATTGGAAATTTTGAATTATTCTTCTTTGAGGGGTCGGAAACCATCAACATTCTTAGTTCACCGGTCCCTTCCTCGTTTTAGTATCCTGACATGCGTAGGCATTAAGTTCAGTGAGGGGTCGGCAACTATCAACATTGTAATTCACCGTTCCCTGCCTCGTTTTAGTACTTTGAGGGGTCGGCAAATATAATTCTTAGTCTAGCAAGGGGTCGGCAACTAAGATATTTCTAGTGTACCTTAGAGTACTAAAACGAGGAAGGAAATTGGGAGTCTTAAATTATTCTTCTGTGAGGCGTCGGCAACTATCAAAATTCTTAGTTTTCAAAGTTGAACAATTCAAAGTTCACCATCCTTTCCTCGTTTTAGTATCCTGACATGGGTAGGAATCAAGTCCAGTGAGGGGTCGGGAACTACAAAAACTGTAGGCTATTTAACCTTTTCATTCCTCGTTTTAATAGCTTGTCACGGGTAGTACCTTAGAGTACTAACACGAGGAAAGAAATTGCGAACTCTAAATTCTTTGAGGGGCCGGCAACTCTCAAAATGTATGGTTCACCCCTAACAAAAATGGAACGTCCGTTATTCGCCCCTTAGAACGGCCGTAAAACGGTCATACAATGTAAGACGTTTGACAGGGTGTAATAAACGAAGGGCCGTTTTAAGTCCATTAAACGTACGTTCTCTGAACGGCTGTTTCTGAATAGAGTCAATTTTCGACCGGTTATGACATCCATTCTATGTACATATAACGGACTTCGAAACAGACAAGTTTAATTGCCCTAACGTGTACTAGGGCATATTTGTGGCTCGTCGACATCTGGCGTCACCGTCTTAAAACGCTTAAATGTAGCGCTAGAAGCTTGATGTCGCTGCCGTCGACTGGAAAAAAAAATTCCATATAATTATTAAAACCTTGCTCAAGTAACCATTATTGGTCGTGAAAAGCGTAGCCCTATCTCGAAAGGTATCTGCATCTGAATGCATAACTGTTAAAGGAGGATAAAATTTTAAGTTTTTTACCGGATCGTCTTTTAAATGCATGTAGAAAACCAGAGTCAAAATTAGACCAACACGAGGACAAAGGCAAATTTATACTGCTTATGCCAATCAAGTAGTGTAAATTGTTTAAACGAATCTTCACGAAGACGAAAATTATGCGACATGAACATACGCAATGAATAACTACGAAGAAGATAATTACATGGGGAAAGTTTAGTTTAGGCATGGAGGGGGGGGGGTGTAACCAAGGTATAACTTGTTATAGGCAACCTCGTGTGACTTTAATTTAGTTGTTGGTGTCCTTGAATAACGCACGGGAATGTTTTTCTGTGCTGAAAACAGAGCTCATGGCTCTTAGTACTGAAAACCAAATTTGTTGTTTCCCAAGACATCAGTCATTCCGGATTTATTTAAGGTGAGTCTTCACCTTCCGGAATCTGGGTTCCCAGATTTTCCGAGATTTTTTTTTAATTTCTTCTGCGATACTTAAAATTCAAAAATCTGGAAGTTCAAAAGCCCCTTTTTCCGGATTATTTTGATATACTTTCGGACCGGTTCATATTCCAGATGCAATTTACAGAAGACGTCAAAGAATAATCGGAAATCCCAGATTCCGGAAGTTCCGGGAGGTGAAGACCGGACTTAAGACTGGAAATGTGCTTATGTACTGTCATCTAATACATAAGTGTCAAAATGACAAACAAACCTTGGCGATGACTTGCAGGCGCAAATTTGGAGGAGCATTTCTAATAATAATTTAATCAGCTGGTGGCGCTCGATTTGATTAGCGTGAATTCGCCCTTTTTAGTCAAGATGTCTTCTAGGAGGAAGTCGTGATATAAAAAGATTGGAGAACTTGCTCGCGATTGCGTATTGCGCACTGGAAAGTTAGGTGTGATCACTCACCTTGAGTTGTCTTTGTATTGGGATGACGATTTCATACTTCTCCTCGGTAAAAGCTCGGGAAAGACTCGCAGTCAAGCATAAAATCACAGCTCACCTTGCCCGGATGGTCAACTGGAGTTCACCTAGAAAAGTAAATAACACTATTTTATATGCAGTCTTGTCAGCAAATTTTGTTTGTACGACGTATCAATTCTAATAATATATTTCGCTGGAGACTCCATCTTCGTTTAGATTTGTGGCTAGAGACTGCCCTGTAGCACCAGTGGTTTCACACCATCTGACGATTCTAACGAGCCGTTTTCCAAAGTTCTTACGTGTTTGCCTTATGACACCAAACAGATTTTTTTTTCTTATTTTGATCCTGTGTTCAAGCAGGATTCTTATTAATGTTATTCTTTTCCATGTCTTGTGAAGAAGAAGTATTAATATGAATACATGAAGTTCTCATATGGGCTGGGTAAGAGGATGAAAGAAGGAATTTGCCAAGTCGTGGGTTTGTTGTAATTGTTTGTAAGCAAACTCCTGAAATAAGAATGATCATGGACCCTTGAGAATGTGTCGTTTGTTAAATAGTACTTTATTGTTGCAGTTTGCTGTGATGCTGCGCCCTTTAAAAGGACGCTAGAAATTCATCTATAAGGCAAAAATTATCCTGGTTCCCCTAGGAATATGAATATATGTGATTTGGTCAAGTTGTGATTTTTTCGGTTAAGATGCACACTTTGACGGTGCTAGAAATTCAATTCGAAGCAACATCCAAGAGGCAAAAATTAGCATGGGCTCATTGGGATCATTAAAATGTATATTTTGCTTAAAGTAATTTTTTTTTGTAATTTAAGGTTAAAATGTGTAGTTTTATCTTCCTATCGTATCTGGAAGTACTTAAATCGCAATCACCGGAATTAAAGATCTCTCACTCCGACCCCCCAGAGTGCCCGAATCTGATCCGGTTCTGTTACTGATGCACCTAGGGCTTATGCTTGTTCTTTCAACCAAGCGTCATCTCAATCGGTACACTCTAGGCGTGCAGGGGCGTCACGACTAGGGGGAGGAAGGGGGGAAGCCTCCCAACAATGTTGTTGGTCAGTCGCTAAAAAATAAGAGTCGGCGCGAAGCGCCGCGATATTTCGTTAAAAACAGTTGATTTTTTTCATGAAAACAGTCGGTTTTTCTGAAATAGTCAATTTTTTTCAAAACTGTCGTTTTTTCTTGAAAACAGTCGTTTTTCTGCAAAAACAGTCGGTAAAATTACCAGCCAGTCGGTAAATACCTTGCCCCCCCCCCAAACATTTTGGCTAGTAACTCCTCTGTTAGCGTGTCAAAAAATATTTGTCCCCCTCCCCCCCCCGACTCCTTCCAGATTGATCGAATCGTGTCCGCACATGAGCTGGGACATCTGAGACATGAGTTCTGTCCGAATATCAAGCTTCATTAAGATCCGATCACCCGTTCAAGAGTTAGACATACCTCAAGATTCCGGATTCCCCTTCCCTCCACCCCCCCCCCCCCCGCAAGATGGTCGAATCGGAGAAACGACCTATTCTTAACTTAAAATAGTCGAGTCCCTGATATGCCTGTCAAGTTTCATCGTCCTATAGCACATGTGAAAGCATCTTAACTAGGGATCACCGGAAATTCGGATCTCTCACTCCAACTCCCCCAAAGTGCTCGAATCCGGTTCGTCGTGTCAATTATGTATCTACGGCTTGTGCTTGTTCTTCCCGCCAAGCTCATCCCGATCCGTCAACTCTGAATATGTCACACGATTTCCGCCCCCCCCCCCCTCCAACTCCCCCAAAGTAACCGGATCCGTTTTGGATTGAATTGTGACATCTGAGACACGAGATCTTTCTAAATATCAAGTTTCATTTAGATCCAATTCCCCGTTCGAAAGTTATACATACGTCAATATTCCAGATTCCCGTCCGTCCGCTTCCCCCACGGTGATTGGAACGGGGAAATGACTATTTCCAAGCTAGTTTGGTCGGAACCCTAATATGCCTGCCAAGTTTCATCGTCCTAGCACATCTGGAAGTACCCTAACTCGCAATCACCGGACTAACCGACCGACTGAGAGACCGACGGAAAAGTGCATTCGACAATGTTAAGAGAGATCTATTGATTGATGAGTTATTGAAGATTGGTTTACCGAATGCGTTTGTACTAATTCTGGTTTCGATGTATGAAATGACTAAGTTTGTAGTGAAGGTGGCAGGTAAATTTTCTAGATCTTTTTTTCTAAGCGTAGGGGTTAAACAAGGGTGTTGCCTATCTCCTAAATTGTTCTCGCTTTACATGAATGATTTTCATGAGTATTTGTTACATTCTGGGGCGCCGGTGGTAAGTCTGGATATTTGTCAGTTATGTGCATTGTTGTTTGCGGACGATATGGTGCTATTTGCGGATTCGCCCGAAAACTTGTAGTTTCTGTTGGATAGGACCCACGAATACCTCCGAATGAAAGAGCTGTGTTTGAATGTGAGTAAGTCTGTAATGATGGTGTTTAGAAAGGGTGGAAGAGTGAGTGAAAGTGAGAGTGCGAAGTTTAATGGAGAGAAAATAGGGATAACGGATGATTTTGTTTATTTAGGTGTTGGTTTTCGTATAATAGTAAGTTTGGTAAACAAATAGAAGCTAGCGGGAGAAAAGGGAAGCGTTGTGCGTATGCGCTTGCTGGAAGCCATTTAGGGGATATTAAGGATATTAAAATGCATCAGCAGTTATTTTCAACTAAAGTAGTATCAGCTATGCATTATGGATCTGAGATTTGGGGCTTCCATAAGGGGGATAAGCTAGAGAGTGTACAGTTACAATATTTTAAGAGGGTATTAGGGGTTAGCGTGAGAACAAATAGCCTAGTAATTACAGGGGATTTAGGTTTAGGGTTGCTTCGGAATAGTAGTTTGGTAGCAATGATAAGATATTGGGAGAAAGTGACGAGTTTGCCAAGAGTGAGAGTTTTGAAAGCGGCGTATTTGGAAATACTTGGGGGCAAGAAAAGGGATTCTTGGCCTCAGCAAGTTAAAAAAATATTGGATGATTGTGGTTATGGTGGTTTGTGGTGTGATGGAGTGGGACCAGGTTACCCCCTAGGTAAGGTAGCTAAGTTAGTGAAAGATAGGCTAAGAGATCAAGAGATTCAGAGGTGGCATGGGGGCGTATCAGAGCACCACTCTCTGAAGTTGTATGGTATGGCTAAAGAGACATGGGGAGAAGAATTATATTTCAAGTTGGGATTGGGGGGGCAGAATTGAGGTGGATGGTGAGTCTTAGGGCGGACGCTCTTCCAGTGGGGATGCGGAGAAAGTATATTGGTCGAGAGAGGAAATGTACTGGTCTTTATTTTTGTCCGATGTGTGGTGTTGAGGGGGAGGATGCGGTACATTTGATGTGTTATTGCGAGGAGTTGAAAGAATTTGAAAGAAAGGAGAAAAAGGAAGTGTTTGGCCGGGAGGTTTGGGATGAAAGGGAATTGACTTCGATTATGGGAAGTAAGTGTTTTGTGATCTCCGAAAGCTGGGTAGATTCCTGAAGATAGCTATGACCCACCGCGAACTATTTTTATAGAAGTTGATTTTTGGTTTGTTTTGGAGTGTATGATATTTTGTTTTTTGTTATTTTTTTATGTTTTCCGCCAGGGCCCTTGGGCTTTTTTGGAATTAAATTCATTCATTATTCATTCATGGTACTTGGCCGGAAGGCAAGTGCCAGAAAAATCTAAAGGCACAGAAAACTTGCCTACGCAACTTTCGGCCATCAAACCGACCTGAGGGGCTTCGATAAATATACAGGGACTTATTGTTGACAGGACCCCCCTCTTTGTTATCTTGAACCCCCTCCTTAGTGTTCCCAAAGCTAGCTGGCAGGCCCACTGTATTTATGCACTTATGCACTGTAAAAGTTCGCCTTTGGGCGTGTTGACAAACACTTCGTGATAGTAGTCAAGAGGTCGTGCGTTCGATTCCTACTCCCGGCACACAAACCTTTTGCTTTTTTTTCTACTAACTCAAAAGTCGAACTCTCGGAAACTGTCCGGAAACTTCAATGGTCATAACGAGAATTTTTCTTACTCTCAATATCGACTCAGGGTACATTCTTTATATGTCAGCTAGCTCCCCGAGTCAAGTTTGAGTCAAGTTTTAAGTTGGAACTCCGTGTTTCAGCGTTTTTAGTTTAACTTTAACGCGATTTTTTAAGAAAAAAAAAAATCACGCGCGGGCAGAGCTGCTGTGAATCCAGCAAATCTGAACAGTCCGAGGGTTCGTTTCAGCTCTTCTTCGTAGTTACTTCGGAGTAACTACGTGTGACGTCACAAATTAACTACTACCTGGAACTGTCGAAGTTACTACGGGACGAGATAATGCGCGTTGTCTCTCATTGCTGCCCCGAGTTCCCTTCTCAAGACGGCTCTTGGAAAGTGAAAGTTAGCTAAGATGGTCGGGTACTAAAAAAGTTACTTCGAAGTGACGGTCTTCCTTGTGCTCCCCGTAACTTTGTGACAAGCTGGAACGGCGAAAGTGACTGAAAAGTAACTATTTAGTAACTTTCGGGCAGATCTGGAACGAACCCCGAGTCCTTGAAAAAGGAATCTCGAGACGAGTCTACCAGCTCTGCGCGCGGGTTCCGTCAACACAGTTTCTGTAGCTCTGGTTCCAGCTACTGAAATAAGCTAGGATCAACAGATACTTACTTTGGACGGAGACGCCATTCAGTTTCGGAATCTAGCCTTCAGAGACCGTTTTACTTTATGTTCCAAAATTTCGCCATGGATTGCCGAGAAGAAGGCAAGAGATATGTGGTTCATGAATGGCCTGTTTGGCTTCGAAGAACTGCTGGCAGGCGACCAGCTGCCCTTGCAACACCATGTATGCTCGAAAGGAACTTAAAGAAAAAAAAAATAAACTCCTTATTCCATCCATTCTTAAGTGTTTTTTTTATGTAGTTTCGGTGTAGTTTCGCTTACCAGCGTTTTTTTGGAAAAAAGTTTTGCTTCATGCCGTTTTATTTGTCCATTACAAGGGCTGTAGTTTCGAACCTGAACTACTTAATTCTAACTACAAACTACCTCGCATATGTAAGTTGCGTTTTATTGGATGTAGTTTCGGTGTAGTTTCGCTTAACAGCGTTTTTTTGGAAAAAAGTTTTGCTTCATGCCGTTCTATTTGTCCACTCCAAGGGCTGTAGCTTTGAACCTGAAACTTAGCTCAAAGTACAAACTACCTCGCATATGTAGTTTGACTAGTAGTTTGAGTTTCGGAAACAAGAACTCAATAAAACGCAAGTAAGACAAAACAAGAGCCAAACTACAAACAAGGTTCAAGGTTCAAGGTTTAATTACACTTCATTATAAAAGTTGTCATATATAGGGTTAAGCCGGAGACACAAGGTCGATTGACCAAAACCCGGTACAATAAAAGAACAAAAATATATAACATATAACAATCATATAAATAAGTAAATTCCATGACTCACCACTAGACGGGAACCCGCCCCTCAAACACACCGACACTCGGCAAAGATCAACCCGAAAACCTACAAAAAAAAAACAACGATGCGCAAGCAAGGGTAACCTAAGGCCGGCAACTTATAAGGAATCCACCCCAAACATTTAATAGTTAACTATTTACTTTAAATTTGAATTTATAATTGGTTCTTGAATTTATTTATAAGTATAGAATGAAGTTGTTTCTTAATATTTGGAAGAGATTTGCTGCAGTCGATATATTGTAGATGAAGACGCCATGAGCCCGTGATCGAAAAATAAGGCGAGAACCGCGATCTCTCAGTGATTAATTTAAGGTGCTGAATCTTCCACTTGTGACGGGTTTCATAATCATGGTGAGGTTGGTCAGGGAAAAAATTACTTGAACGAAAATACGAAGGCAGTTCAGACCGGTCATATTTTATCTTAAATAAGAAAGAATAAAGAGTGAATAATTCTGAAACAGGCAAAATATTAGTTAACAAATATAGAGTTTCGGTTTGGGTTTTATTAGGATAAGAAGAAGGGGACGGTAAATATTTTTGTAAAATTCGAAGAGCACGGTTTTGAAGAGTCTGTATCGGTTTCACATGGTTTTTGAATGTTGCCAAATATATAAGGGGACAATATGTAAGATGGGAATGTACCAAAGCAAAATTAATCAGGTGGAGAATTTCATACGGGAAAAAATGCTGGAACCTCCTCATTATACCAACTCCTTGGGCAACTTTAACCCGTGATCTATTACAATGTTCTTTATACGATAGATTTTCTTCAATAATTATACCCAGATACCGGAGTGAAGTTACCCTTTGAATCTGAATATCTGTATCCTGATCAATTATTGATGAAATTCCTTTTGCTTTGTGACCAATTCTACTATAAGTGATAAATTTCGTTTTTTCGGCATTCAATGACAAACGATTAGCTTTTAGCCATACAATCAGTTGGGAAAACGCGATTTGCAGCTTCTCTTTGACATCCTGTTCCGACTGTCCTGCAAGTGTGATCCCGTATCGTCAGCGAAAAGGGCATTCAGACTGTGGTTATCTGTCGCTGATGGAAGGTCATTTATGTAAATTAGGAAAAGCAGTGGTCCCAGAATTGAACCCTGAGGGACACCAATATTTGATAACAAACATGGATCTGAAACTGTCTTATTGATGATTGTTACTTGGGATCGACCCGTTAGGTAAGATGCGACAAAATCGTGCGCTGGTCCTCGTATCCCACCATGGTTTAATTTATCCAACAATATTTCGTGACAAATCGTGTCGAATGCCTTCTCAAGGTCCAAAAAAATACTAGCCAGAATCAATTTCTTATCAAGACATTCATGAATAAATTGGACCATAGTCAGGATAGCATCCTGTGTACTATGTCCTTTTCTAAATCCAAACTGAGTTTTTGAAAAATAATTTTTCGAATTAAGGAAATTATAAACTCGATTATAAAAACATCTCTCCACTAATTTAGAAAAAACCCGAAAGAATAGATATTGGTCTGTAATTCGTGCAATTAGTCCGGTCACCGGTTTTAAACAGTGGTAACACTTTTGCTTTCTTAAATGAATCTGGAAAAGTTCCCGATTTAAACGACAGATTTATTCAATGACACATAACTTTATTAATACTCGGTAAAATAGTTTTCACAATGTTGGTCGACGATTCATCGATCCCCGGGGAATTTCCACTCTTTAAAAGCTTAACATTATTAGCAAGCTCTTCCTCTGCTACTGGGGTCAAAAACATAGACTTTTCAGAAGGCTTTCCGAGGTATTTACGATAATTACATTGGTCATGGGACCGATTATGTTGGAGTTTATTGGCAACCGACTGTCCAATTGACGTGAAATGCGAATTTATGTAATTAGTTATTTCTAGTTCCCTTTCAATTGTATTACCTTGTGCGTCCTTTGAATGAATTGATTAATTCCCAAGTTTTCTAGCTCCAGACATCTTCTTCCATCGAGAGCCAGTAATACAATTTGCGAATTCTCTCAACTGTAATGTGGCACATGGCATGTTCCCCAGTTGCTAAATGCATTTGGCTCATGATAGTCTGGTGATAGTGCTTAGGCAACAATAATCGTACTTCCCGCTCTCTGAATACTCGGAAGATGGCCCCTTCGTGCTGGCAAAACTTAATTTCAGGCCTGTCGCTTCTAAATTGCTTCTCTACTGCTTTGGCGACATGTGCGTCTTCTTGGCATAACTCCGTTAGTTCTTTCCAGGTCGCTCGAGTAGCAGAGATGAACTCTATTCTTATGGTATTTGCTTGGCGGTGCAACTTCCCATCTAAAAACAAAAAACACTTATTTACAAGTTTACATCTTGAGGAACCAAACTCCCCCTCGACAAAGCATCAGCGTTGGAATTCTGGACTCCTTTCCTTTGCACATACTTGACCTGAAAGGACTGAAGTACAATAGCTGCTCTTGCAAGTCTTGGATTGCTGTTCTTCATCCTGTCGAGAAAAGAAAGTGGAGAATGGTCTGTGATGACCGTAAAAGGTCGGACTTTTCGACGAGTCACTTGTCGTTGAGAGAATTCTGCGTCGCTTACCTAGAAGAGACCAGAACTTATGAAAATCACGGCCTATAATAACTTCTCTTGGGAGGTTATCGGATACCGCTACCCTCAACTTCTCTTCCCATATCGAACCGGACTTCTCTTTCACCGAAAGAGTAACTAAAGCCGTGACTAGAGGCGTAACATGTGCGTGTACGCAACCTACGTGTATCTCTTGGTTCAAATCTACCAGGTTAGGGTCGATCACATCCCGTCTAACTAAAGTGAGGTCACTCCCACTATCAACCAACATGGTTACAGGCCTGCCATCTATCGCCCCCTCAACTAGGTACTCGCCAACGTCATTTCCCGAAGATTTAGGCTTCCCAACTGCAGCCGACAAGGACTCTTCGCGCAAAATGATACCGTCCAATGGCGCTCGTTTACCCTTGAGACACGCATACGCATTCTTGCTACTAGATGCTTTAAAATTCTTGCTTGTATTTTCATTCTTGCCCCCTCTTTCAAGGTTTTCCAAGCTTCTCTTCCCCTGATTCTTTGGACAAGAACGAGCAAAATGATCCGGCGAACCGCAATTATAACAGCTTCTGTTATACTCACTTCTACGCTTCTGCTCGTCCTGCTTCCTCCCTTTCTTAGCTTCATCGCTGTTCTCCGGCTTCCTCATCTTCGCTTGTCTGTGTGCTTCCTCAAAATGCGTCGAACTTGAAACTGCGTTGTCTGTAGACTTGTGACCTTGCTGTTTCAGATGTGTCTTCAATCCTGGAAAGGACATACTTTCAATGTACTGTTCGAGCACAATTGCTTGCACAGCAGCTTGAAACTTAGGTGAGGTAGATAAATCGGATTCGGTTAACTCTAACCACTTCCAACAGTAAGACCTCAGTTTATCAGCGTGCTCAGAAAAACTGACTGATCCTGACATTCGAAGCTCTCTAAACTTTGTACGGTAAGTTTCGGGAGATATATTGTACTTTTTAAGTACTGCATCTTTGACTGAGTTAAAGTTGCTTAAATGGGCCTGACTTAGGTTTGCTACTGCTTCTAATGCTCTTCCTGAAAGAAGTGGCATTAACTTGAGTACTTTCGTCTGGTTATCCCAGCCGCATAGCGTAGCGGTTGCCTCAAAAGCAGATATAAAACTATCTACTTCATCTGATTCGCCCATTTTCTGGAGTGGTGGATCCCTAGGCTTAGCAAGCCTATCTAGTAATGCTCGTTTTTCGTCAGCATGTCGTGTTTCGTCGTCACTCTGCTTTCTTTGAAGAACGTTTACTAGATTTTTAAACTCTGCTACAAGAGCACTTAAATCGCCCCCATCTCCAGGATTCGTCATGCCGACTCGCTCACCGGAATTCGTCTGTTCGGGTTGCTTAGAAATATCTTGTGCTAAGAGTTTCCTGCCTTCTTGAACTAATTCTTGGTGAGTCACTTTGCCCGAAGACCTTGTCTGAACTCTGCTTTCTTTTTCCAGCTTAAGTAATTTAGACTAAGACCGTAGCTGCACACCAATTTATGTAACGCGGTAAACGAATTACATAACAAGATGTGTTTAATCACTGAAAGTCTATATTACAAGAAACATAAAAATAACTGATATTACGACAATCTTGGGTAGCACGGTGACAGCTGGCTCTTCGGAGGCTTTGAACTTAGTTTATGCTTAGAACGGGTTCTGCTTAGTCATACAAATACTGTGCTTACCTAAAGCTTACTGAATCGACAACTTATTCCGTTTCTCGCACTTGTTCAAACTTATCTTACTCGCTTGGGCTTCGGCACTTGACTGAATTAAATCTCTGCCGGCTGGCGCTTTTATAGTGGAATGAAATGGAACGACCAATCAGAGCGCGCGTAACATTCCGCTCCTTGACCAATCTGAATAGCGGGAAAGGGATAACTAACTAGTGGCTAAAATGACTGTAAACGCGTAGCTCGTTTATCTTCTCACACATGGGATATCCTATCCAAATGGCTCCGTTTTTTAACATGGGATATCCTATCCAAATGGCTCCGTTTTTTTAACATGGGATATCCTATCCAAATGGCTCCGTTTTTTAACATGGGATTTCCTATCTAAATGGCTCGTCTTTTGATTGGTTGAGGCAGGCTCCTCCTTCAGTGGTCCCGCCTACCACACGTTCGACTGCCGGGGCGACTTCATGATGTCAAACCGGTTTCTTTTAAAAGGAAACAAAGTCCGTCGAACGTGATGGGTCCAACGTGATGGCTCGAATGTCACCTGTCAAACCGGTTTCTTTTAAAAGGAAACAAAGTCTGTCGAACGTGATGGGTCCAACGTGACGTGTTCGAACCGGTATCTTTTAAAGGAAACAATTTTACAAAAGTCCGCCCAACGTGATGGGTTCAACGTGGTGTATTGAACGTGGTGGGTCCAACGAGATGTATCGAACGCGAATGGTCGAACGCGACGAGTCGAACGTGATGTATCGAACAAGATAGGTTGAACGTGATGTATCGAACATGATGGGTCGAACGTGATGTATCGAACGTGATCGGTCGAACGTGATGTATCGAACGCAATTGGACAAAACTATGATGGGCGGTCTTCATCATTCGCGCCGGGGCCAGTGAACTTTAGGAGTATAAATACTCCTAGGGCGAAATGGTTAAGTCATTACAGTATTGGTCTTTATGGACACATGAACTAAGGATTAAAAGTGAAAGGAAGAAAGGACTATAGTGAAAGAAAACTAGGGACTGAAGTGAGCCATGGATAGCGAAGATTCCTGTGACAGTATTGACGAATACTGCCGTCTTGTTCCGGATAGTGTTCTGAACTCGCGTCAAGGAGATGACGATGGGCAACCAAAGTTGAAGAAAAAGTAAGTTGTTTATCAATATGTAAATGTGACCCACTAGCAGTCAACGTCCACACTATGTTGGTCACGTACACCAGAGGTAATGTTTTCCCTGAGGAACTGCCCTCTGAATTTCTGGGCCTTAATCTGCACGATCGACATTCATGGTCAAATACTGTATCAACATCCGGTGCCACAGTTGCACCGCAGCAATCTGTCACCCTGGAATTGACTGCTGTTCTGATAAGAAGGAAAAACGCAAAAGACAAGCGTCAACGTCGGAAAATTCCACTTTCGATATTTCCACGTAAAGCAGCTCGTCATCATCTAATCAGCCGAGAAAGCATCACAAATAAAGGTATGGCTGACACACATAAAATGCTTTTCGAAAATCTGTATCGTACGTTCAACAAGCGTTTCGTGGATTGCTTGCTTTCTGTAGAGTTCTGCTAAATTTCGATACTGCTCATTCACTGACCTTTTCATTTCACATTTTCACTTAGCCAGACTGCTTTAATTTCGTCGTACAGGACAAGAAAGGTAAGAAGGAATAGGTTAGAAAGAAGAAAGAAAACGTATAGATGTTTTTTTTTTTTTTCATAGATTGTTTTCTAGCATGCATCTAAGAGGACAATCGGAAGAGGAAACCACTGGACTGGATCTCGGAACACTTGTGTATATCTTGTGTATAGTAAATATTTTTTTTTTATGTTTCTCCGTTGCTTCTTATTTTTTGTATTATTTACACGTATGCAATAGTCAAGATTAATAAAACAGCATACTATCAGGAAAACTCGAATAAGAAGAAGCTAAAAGCCAAAGAAAGCTAAAGCACGACTTCGCAAACTAGCATACAACAGTAGGTGTGTTAGACCGTACTACGCTCGGTTATATGGGAAAGACTACGCTCGGATAGATTAGACCGTACTACGCTCGGTTATATGGGAAAAACTACGCTCGGATAGATTAGACCGACTACGCTCGGATAGATGGGAAAGACTACGCTCGGATATGTGGGAAAGTCCAAGCCTACTCTTATGGGAAAGTCCAAGCCTACACTTATGGAAAAGACGCTGAGGCGCCTTATGGGAAAGGCCAAGCCCACTCTTATGGGAAAGACTACGCTCGGATAGATTAGACCGTACTACGCTCGGTTATGGTTATGGCTCGGTTATGGCTACGCTACGCTAAGTTTTGGTTTACATTATGGAAGGAATGTGGTAAACCGCGAGTAGGTGTTGTAAATAGTGTCCGTCTCCTTACTAAGCGTCATTTTCATAAAGTAATAAAACAGCATCAGGCTATAGGCTATAGCTGCTATATTTAACCAGAGTTTAATAAGTGGCACTGTACCCGAAGGGATGAAAACTGCGATTGTAGTGCCTGTTCCAAAAGTACCAAACCCTAAAGAAATCAGTGACCTTAGACCTATCTCACTAACCCCTGTGCTTTCGAAAGTTTTCGAAAGATTTCTGCAAAAGTGGCTTATGGAAGACTTTAGTGAACAGCTTGACAATTCACAGTTTGGATTTTTAAAGAACTCTAGTACTACACATTATTTAGTGAAAATCATCGAGGAAATACTAGCACATCTTGAAGAAGATGAGGCATTTGTTGATATATTACAAGCGGACGTTTCAAAAGCATTCGATACATGTAGTCATCCGGAGATCCTAGATTCAATGGAAGGTTTTCGCCAGTTTTTAATTTGTATCATTTTTAGTTTTTTATCAAAGCGTAAGCAACGTGTAAAACTGGGAACGGCACTGTCGGACGTACTTGAGGTTACGTGTGGTATCCCACAAGGGACTGTAATAGGGCCCATATTGTTTTTAATTTTGTGTAACGTGATAGCTTCATGGCATAAAGATAAGGCTAAATTTGCCGATGACCTCACTCTTCTTCTGCCCCAGACGTTGACGAAAATCACTTCGTTACAATGTATTGCCACTAAGCTGGAGGAAGAGTATAAAAGGAAGAAATTGGAGATAAATCGACTGAAGTCTTCTGTCATGAGAATTTCGTTTTTAAAATCAACAGTACCTGATATTGATTGCCAAGAAATTCCAATTGTAAATAAAACAAAAATTTTAGGCATAATTTTTAATTCTACAATGACTTGGGAAGATCACGTCAGTGTAACAGTGCAGAAATCGAGTTTTACGGTCCGAAATTTAAGCGTACTGCGCCGGTTTGGTTTTTCTTCAAAAAGTCTACTTAATTTTTACCTACTGTATGTTCGCCCGATTTTAGAATATGCATGTCCAGCCTGGCATGCCGGCCTAACAAAAGCCCAGAGTGATGATATTGAGTCTGTCCAAAGAAGAGCGACCCGAATCATTCTTGGCAAAAATGAACCGGGCTACAATGAGCGGCTGGAACTTCTGGGCCTGGAGTCGTTACATGATAGAAGACATAGTCTACTAATTAAGTTTGGAAATCGGTTGCTCCAGTCTCAAAGGTACAGGGAATGGCTCCCCCCTTCTCCTCCCGTTAAGCATTATGTGACACGGCAAAAGCGTAAACTCCAGCCCTGTCACGCTGATGCAACAAATCGGTACCGTAAATCGTTTCGCCAGTACTTTACTGAGTGTATGAATAAGTAAATTAGTGCCATGTTTTTGTCTAGCGTTCATCGTATGATGTTTTGGACAATAAAGGATATATTATATAATAACATTTTAAAGCTGTCAAAGCTTGCTTCTGGTGATCCCAATTTTGTTTGGAAAACGTTGAGAAAGGCAAAAAATAAAGCTAGTCCTTCCATTGAGATCACTCAGGACGAATGGTTTAATCATTTTGAAAGTGAGTTTAGCCCACCCGACCAATCGCTTCAGAGCGAGTATGAGAATATGCTGGACAAATGCTTGAATGATTCGAAAGAGGAAATGAGTTTTGTTGTGTCTAGGTCAATGTTTTCTGCGTGCATTTCAAGACTGAAAAAGAAATCATCCAGAGGGATTGATCAGATTTGTGGAATTCATCTCGAGTTGGGTTCTCCCCTCCTTAAAGAGCATCTGACATTGCTATTCCAGATGATTTTTTCTTCAGGTCTTGTTCCCGATATGTTTTGTTCGGGTATTGTTAACCCTGTCCTAAAGAAAGGAAAGCCCGCGGAATGTTGTACTTCTTACAGGCCAATTACGGTTGCGCCTGTATTGTGTAAAATATTTGAGTTGTTGGTTGTTGATGAAATTAATAGTAAGTGTTACACCCCCCCCCCCCAAACCAGTTTGGGTTCAAGAAAGGGATAGGTCGCGAACATGCACATTATTTGATTGCAAATTTGATATCAAGTGCGAATGAAAATGGCGAGACTCTTATTTTTGCGGGCCTTGACGTAACGAGAGCTTTCGACTCGGGAATTCATGCACAGATTCTGTCAAGTGCCTTTAAACGAGGGGTTAATTCTTGGGTTATACGTGCAATGCGTTCGATGTACAGAAAATTAAATGTGCAAATTAAAGTTCTTAGGGGGGGATCTGCGATTGTTACGCCACCTATCCTTGTTCGAAAAGGTATACGTCAAGGAGCCATTACATCCCCTCCTCTTTTCAACAACAGTGTTCTGGGTGCACAAGAAAAAGCGATTATGACTTGTATTTTCCTAGGTCTAGATGTGTCACTGGTTAATTATGCAGATAACATTTTAAATATTAGTCGCACAGTGACTGGTGTCGAGTCAAATTTTCGTATACTTGATTTGGAATATAGTAAAGTGGGTCTTTCATTTAACCAGTCGAAAACTGAAGTTTTGATTTTCAATCGTCGTTCAGACGTGGAAGAAGTTGATATTGGTGGCCAGCCCGTGCAACCCAAGGAGTCTCTGACATACTTGGGTCTACCTCTGGGAACCAGTCTCCGTGCCACCTGTTCGCTTCTGAAAAGATTTTTTCACGATAAAGCACGTAAAGCTTACGGAACCCTTGTTTCTATGAAGTTAAAATTTAAAAGATCTATCCTAGCCAAAATGTACAACTCATTCGTAGTTCCGCACGTTATTTCTTTGGCACCTTTTTGGAAGCTGTTTTCTCATTCTGATTTAAATGACATACGTAAATATTTTTACAAATATGTGAAGTAACTGCTGAGGGTCCCCCCTTGGACAAGCAATAGCAGTTTATCATCAAAGTATGGGGTAGCAAGCCCTGTATTCGTAATTCAGGAAAGGCGAGAGCGCTTTAAGAGCAGCCTCAATATAGCTCAGCAGATGCTTTACGCAGTGTAAATTATGTCAATGTGTGTTGTTTCCTTTTCCTTTATGATTATTGTTGTTGCTAGTGATGTCCTTTTTTCCTTTCTTTGTTCTTTTTTTCCTTCTTCTATACTCCGTCTTTCTGTACATTTGTGCATTATGATGGGAAATAAATCTATTATTATTATTATTATTATATGGGAAAGACTACGCTCGGATAGATTAGACCGACTACGCTCGGATAGATGGGAAAGACTACGCTCGGATATGTGGGAAAGTCCAAGCCTACTCTTATGGGAAAGTCCAAGCCTACACATATGGAGAAGACACAGAGGCGCCTTATGGGAAAGGCCAAGCCCACTCTTATGGGAAAGACTACACCTACTTAAGGTGGGCGTACTACACATCCTTAGGTTAGGCTGACTACACTCGCTTAGGTTAGGCTACACTCGGTCAGGTTACTAAGATGCTAAGGGGTTCGCCATATCCCCCTTCCCCCCTTCTTCTATATGGACTAAGGGATATTATTAAGGGATTGCCCATCTCTCCCTCCCCCCTTCTTCTATATGGTACTAAGTGATATTATTAGGTTATAACTAAACTAGTTACTAAACTATGATGGGTCTCGCAAACCATGACACCTATTGGGATAGTTCTAAGGATCTTAGTATTCCTATAGCTTTACGAATATCTGGGTTAGTTTCTAAGAGACTAGGTGCGACTGTTTCTAAGAGATATGGGATTCATATGAGATGCTACCAGCTTGCTACGCCTAGAGTATTGAAGGGACCCAGCTCCCTCCCACACACTTTATATATTTTTTTTTCAACTTTTTTTCAACTTTTTTTTTAACATTTTTTTTCTTTTTTTTTCAACTTTTTTTAAACTTTTTTTTTCAACTTTTTTTTCAACTAATTTTCAATTTTTTTACTTAATTTATTTCAACTTTTGGTTTTACTTTGTTATATTTTTTTCTCCCCTTTTTCTTTTTCAATCTATTTTTAACTTTCCTTATTCAATTTTTTTACCTTTTTTAAATTGGTCTATTTTGTTAGAACATACTTTCAGTTATTTTCTATTTTCCGCACTGCTTGTAATGTTTCTTCGTAAATCATCTGCTTTTGCTTTTACATTTTCTTTCCGACATGGTGAATCTTGTCGTGCGAACGAGATGGTGTATGAACAATAGGGTTTATTTGGATGAGACGCATTAAGCGTATCCCCATTTTAAGGGTGGAAAATGAATCGATGGTAATTTGAGAGGTTCGAGAGAATAGCAAGACGAACTTGTTGTAAAATGTAGTGGGATATAGATACAAAAGACTGATGCCATATAAAGAGCGAGGTTTATTTAGATGAGACATAATAAGCATATCTATTGTTTAAGTGTGAAAACGAATTGGTGGTAGTTTGAGGTATCGATAGTTTTACAAGATGGACATGTCATGAAATGTAGTGTGATAAGGGGTGGGGTGTGAAAAAGGGATTGGTGATGATTTGAGAGATTCGAGATCTCTCAGATTTGCAAGATTGACTTGTCATGAAATGTAGTAGGTTAGGCTATAGATATACGAAACAGATGAAGCGTAATGAGTATGTTTTATTTAAATGAGTAACATTAAGCGTATCTATAGTTTAAGGATGATAACGAATTTGATGGACTTGTCATGAAATGTGCAGGATATAGATATGAAATATAGATGGCATATAAAGAGCAAGGTTTATTTAGTTGAGGGACAATAAGCATATTTATTGTTTAAGGCTGAAAAAGGAATTGGTGATTATTTGAGAGAATCGATAGATTTGCACGATTGACTTGTCACGAAATGTAGTGGGTTAGGCTATAGATATATGAAACAGATGAAGCGTAATGAGTATGTTTTATTTAGATGAGTAACATTAAGCGTATCTACAGTTTAAGGATGATAATGAATTGGAGGTAATTTGAGAGATTAGCAAGATGGACTTATCATGAACTGTAGTGGGATATAGATACACAAGACAGATGACATATACAGAGCAAGGTTATTTAGATGAGGGACAAAAACCATATCTATTTCCGTTACAACCTCACGAAATAGCTTACTAGGCTCGGGAGCGTAGTAAGCGTGGTAACTACGAATCTCTGTAACGTGATTGGCCGGATTACCCCGGGAGCAGCCGTCGAGAGATATTTTACCGAAATTTAAAAATGCGTTCCAGCCTTGACGCCAAGAAGTCGAATTTTGTGACGTCATGCGTAGTAATTATGGTAAGTAGAGCGGAACACGCTCTAGACCGTGCTATGTAGGCTTACTGACGAAACGTCCCAATAGCAAAACGTCCCCAGCGAACGTCCCTGGCGAAACGTTCTCGTGGCGAAACGTCCCCATGACGAAACGTCTCCATGGCGAAACATCCCCATGGCCAAACGTCCCGACGGCAAAACGTCCCCATGGCGAAACGACCCCCAAGTATAGATTTAAAGTTCGCATCGGTTTTCAGACGCATGATCGAGCTAAAACATCTTCATTAGTGAGCATTGATGGGAACATTCCTTATAGGCAGGAAAAAATCAGACATTGGACCAGTTGCTTAATAAGTGCATCGTTCCGAGTTAAAATATATAGTGCAATATGCCTTGCACTTGGCTCGTAACTGATCAGTCTTAGGTCGTTTGAGGCAACATGTGTACTTGGCATTGTTGGGCAACAAGCTCCTCAGAAGCAAGGGGAAGCCTGCTCTGGCAATAGAGAATACAAACAAAAAAAAATAAAAAATAAGCGTAGTGCCGTTATGGTGCATACAAATGTCATGGGAAGCGAGGAAAAGAGAACACAAGGAACGGTTAGTTAGGTAGAAAGACACATTATTGCGTGAATGTGGTAGTCCAAGGTCAGGGACTGTAAACTCTTTGTGATTATTATCCAAAAGGAAATTCGACAAATGTGTGATCCAATAGACTACTCCAAATTACAGTATGTTGGTTGTCCCCAGAGTCATCAATGGTCACATTCCTAAGGATTTATTTAGCCTATCGACGAAACGTCCCCATGAAAACGTCCCCGGTGAAACGTCCCCACCGAAACATCTCCCTGGCAAAACGACCCCCTGGCAAAACATCCCCACGGCGAAATGTCCCCACGGCGAAACGTCCCTACGATTTTTAAGTTCTCCAAGGTCTTCAGGCGCATGACTGAGGTAAAGCAACTTCAGAGTTTGCATTACAAACGCAGGAACTTTCTTCGTAGGCAGGAAAGGGCGGACTTCGGACCAGTTGCTTCAGATATGGACCATTTCCCTTCAAAATATATAGTGTAATCCGACTTTCCCTGGGCTCATAACTGATCAGTAGTATGCTAGTTCTAGGTCGTTTAACGCAAAATGCATAACCGGTATTTTTTATGGCACTTGCCTTCCGGCCAAGTGCCATATACCGATCACTTTTCCGTCGGTCTGTCGGTCAGTCCGCTGTTTGCGAGTTAGGGTACTTCCAAATGTGCTAGGACGATGAAAATTGGCAGGCGTATTACGGACCCGACCAAACTAACTTGGAAATAGTCACTTGCCCTATCCGACCATCGTGGGGGGAGGGAGGGGAGCCGGAATCCGGAATTTAGTGGCATGCATAACTTTCGAACGGGTGATCAGATCTCAATGAAACTTGATATTTGGAAAGACGTCATGCTTCAGATGTCCCATATCAAGTCCGGACCGAATCCGATGTATGTGGGGGGAGTCGGAGGGGGGAACCGGAAATCATGTTAAACGCTTAGAGTGGAGCGATCGGGATGAAACTGGGTGGGAGGAACAAGCACAACCCCTAGGTACATCATTGACAGAACCGGACCGGATTCGTCCACTGTGGGGGGAGTTGGAGTGGGGTTCCGGAATTCCGGTGATACGGAGTTAAGTTACTCCCAGGTGAGCTAGGACAATGAAACTCGGCAGGTAAATCAGGGACGCGACCAGATTAACCTGGAAATAGTCAGCTTCCCGATCCGACCATCGTGGGGTGAGTAGAGGGAGGGGGAATCCGGAATCTTGAGGTATGTACAACTTGCGAATGGGTGATCGGATCATAATGAAAGTTGATATGTAGAAAGACAACATGTCTCGGATGTCCCATTTCAAGTCCGGACCGGATCCGATGAAGCTGGGGGGGGTCCTTGTGACATGCTTGGAGTGGAGCGATCGGAATGAAACTTGTCGGGAAGAACAAGCACAAGCCCTATGTAGATCAGTGACAGAACCGGACCGGATTCGGGCATTGTGGGGGAGTTAGCGGGGTCCGGAATTCCGGTGATCGCAAGTTAAGGTACTTCCAGACATACTAGGACGATGAAACTTGGCTTGAAAATTGAAGACTTGACATGATTGGCTTAGAAATAGTTAGTTCCCAGATCCGACCATCCCTTAAAGTAGCCTACTAATGCTAACCGCAAAGTGCAAAAAATACTTTTAAGCAAAATACACATTTTCGTGATCCCTATGAGCCGGTGATCATTTTTGCCTTAAGGGTTTTGCTTACAATAAAGTTCCTTAAAGTACAAACAATACTTTAGAGCAAAATATACATTTTCGTGCTCCTGATGATCATCTTTTTTGATTCAAGAGTTTTGATTACAGATGATTCTCTCTATAACTTGGAAATAGTCACTTGCCCGATCCGACCATCGTGGGGGGAGGGAGGGGAGCCGGAATCCGGAATTTAGTGACATGAATAATTTTCGAACGGGTGATCGGATCTTAATGAAACTTGATATTTGGAAAGACCTCATGTCTCAGATGTTCCGTTTCGAGTCCGGACCGAATCCGATGAATGTGGGGAGGGGGGTCGGAGGGGGGAACCGGAAATCATGATCCGATGAATGTGGGGGGGTCGGAGGGAGGAACCGAAAACCATGTGACACAGTTAGAATGGAGCGATCGGAACCTCCCGAGCGTCACCGTCGAAAAGGAAGTGCTTGAAAATTTCGCTGATTTTTCCATAAGATGTCAAAATATTTAAAACAAATTGTTCAAATATATTATACAACAGCAAATATAACTAAGTGACCATTTCTTTTGCACGTAACTGTACTACCAAACAACCCATCACACTGACAAAGCTACTATCCATTTACATCCTACTACGATAACTTGAATACAAGCTGAAAAGCTTGCAAGTGCCATGTGAGCTTGCAGCTCTTGTTTTTACCAATAAGCTCCTCGGAGGAAACAAGCTGAGGTCTTGCCTACAGAGGTGTTACTAGCCAAAATGTTGAGGGGGGGGGTATTTACTGACTGTTTTTGCATAAAAAACAACCGATTACAGTTTTCAGAAAAAACGACCATTTAAAAAAAATTAATACTTTTTGGATGAAAAACCGACTGATTTCAAGGAAAACCGACTGTTTCATGAAAACATCAACTGTTTTTACGAAAAACCGCGGTGCTTTGCCCGACTCGGTTATTTTTTTTTACCGAATGTCCGACGAAATTTGGGGGGAGGGGGCGTCTTCCCTCCTCCATAAGTGACGCCCCTGCTGACCTGGCTCAAAAACAATCAAACAATGAGGATGCAAAAATCAGCGTAGTGCCATTATCGTGGATAAAAATGACATGAGAAGTGGGAAGTTATATATCGTCTTTAGTGAACCTTGTACTTTTCCGTTAACCTTGTTACTTTGAACCTTTAATCTCTTATTCCCATTCTCTGGTCTTAAGTTAATCCACTTTGAAAGAATGCCGAGTCTAATGTAAACATGACCCCCCTCGAAAAAAATATTATCATATTTTCGTAAAAATTTTTTTTTGCCGGGGACGCTTTGCCATGGTGATGTTTGGAATGGGGACGTTTTGTCATGGGAACGTTTCGTCATGGGGACTTATCGCTGGGGACGTTTCGCCAGGGGACATTTCGATTGGGGACATTACTCCGACAACCAATTTATTTATTCCCATGGATGGCCGCGATGGAAAGACGCGCCAACCGCTAATTACGCACGTAAATGCCTCAAATTCCGCCAGCCCACTTAGTCGATAGGCTGATGACAAGAATTTATGGCTGCAGAGGTAACACTAGAACCCTAGCTCTTACTTCCCACCAAGTTGAGTTGGACTCCGACCATCCCTCTGTTACATGTGCTGATGACAGTATTCTGGAAAGAACCTGGCAATCCCCAACTGGACTTGTTTCAGTATAGTCCAGGACCTCGGCTTCGCTCGCGTCTCAAAATTCATTGTCTTAGCTTACTCAGAAGTTCCCGAACTCAAAATCCTGCGGACAGACAAACCGAAACAAAATTTTTACAGAGACATGAATCTTCGGGTGTCTTTTAGCGTTTAATACACTTTAACTGAAGTGCTGGCGTAAACAACGGAGAAGCAGGGCAGAGGCCTCATTCTTAGTTTGTAATTCAGAATTTCAAAAATAAATTCCTGGACTATATAGTAAGCTGGAATTTCCACCAGGAAGAGACACGAACATCCGACACATCAGGGAAACGACACTAAATGGGCACGTCAGATTGTAGAAAGCAAGGTTCCGACACTGCAGCGTGAACTCCACAAAATTGTGTCCCTGCGGGCATAGCACTAGCAAACTTCACTAGCACTCGGCTTTTATTCTGTGTCAATGGAATCCGGATAGCTTGGTCTACCTCGTGACTGGTAATAAGGCAGCTATAGGCAGGAGATTTGAGATTACGGTCCAACCTCATCCATAAAATTTCCTTGGTTAAACCTACTCTCACAGATTCCAGAAAATATCAAATTGCGACGTCCAGATTCTAGATCCAGAGCGGCAATACGCGCTTTGTGTTTATTCTGAACCTGTGTCACTGCTTGTAGCTTCTTCTTTTCCTCCAAAACTTCAACCAAAACTGAACTCTGCTTTCAAGTCTTTCAACACAGCCGACAACTTTGACTCTACTCATACTGTTGACTGTTCAACTGACTGTTCTCCCATCCATCACTGATAACCTTTCTAAGAACTTATTTCAATGATTCCGTAACATTTGATTCTTGACTCACGTTTCTGGCCTCTCACCACCTTTCAAACGCAATAAACAAAGCCTATCGATTCGATAACTTTCAATGCATTAATCTGGTACCAGTCTATTCAAAGCGCCCGGGTTTTTGTCACTTCAGGCGTTGAATGAATAAAGACATGTGTTGCTCTTTAAACTACGTTCATTATCAATCCATCCGCTTTCCAGAGAATGCTAGCCCCTGATGTAATGGAATCTATCCGCTCTAATGGTTCTAATCTAATTCTTGCATTTTTCGTGTTTGGGACGAATATGACCACCGCTGATCGCTGTGACAATACCTTTGGAATTCCTACTTTCCGAGATGGGTATTGGATATTGATACGCAAAACAGTGAAAGGACGCCTCTTGCTTATTCTGTGTTTTCTTTTATCCATAGCTCCCTTCTAGAATCGGAAGCTTTTGAAATCACCGCCTTTCAACATTGGTTCATTTTCTACCTACGGCTTTTTTAACCCCACTTTTTATCTTCTAAATCATCAAGCCATTGGGCCAAATTGACAAATTGACAAGCCAATTTGTCACAAGGACATATCGTCACAAGGACAATTCGTCACAAGGACAATTCGTCATTAGGACAATTTGTCATACGGACATTTCGTCACAAAGAGCCTAATTTGAAGTGCGAATTTCGATATTTTTTAAGTTGTATATTATTAAATACTCAGCTACATTAAAATCAGGTGGCTACATATTACATTAAAACATGTAGCTATGAGAAATTCTAACCAGATATTTGAGTACATCATTTTGGCCAGACCGATATCTCCCTCGGGAACCCAGCAACAAATCGCTCAATATTCATTTTTGTTTGGCCCTGCTCCTGTAGCAGAAACGATATCAATTTTCAACTGTTTGGATGAGCTGCTCCAGCACGTTTGTTAACAGATTCGTTTGTTAATAAACTCTATAATGCCGTGGACCACACAAAGTTGTTGGAAGTGAGGTAGAGCAGTCTCGAAGGGAGTCAATTACACCTTGACTCCCCTCGAGAATAAATACCAATAAGACTTGGGATACCATATCGGAGGTTAATGCAGGGATCGACGAATTCAAACACCCTCTTGTGAAGGGGTGGCAGTTTTGGTTTGATCTAAACTATCTTTCCCAGTAGCTACCTAAAATATGACGAATTGTCCTAGTGACAAACTGTCCTAGTGGCGAATTGTCCTGTGACGAATAGTCCGTGTGACCAATTATCTTGTGACGAATTGTCCCTGTGACAAATTGTCCGTGTGACGAAATGTCTGTGACGAATTGTCCCGTGACGAATTGTCTTGTGACCAATTGTCCTAGAATCCATTTCACGTGGAAAGGAATGGTGTTTTCGCAAAACGATATTTCTGAGCTATTTCAAAACGGACACCAGAAGCCATTTCTGAAGGAACATCTGAAGTTACCACCCTCGAAAGTCCCTGAGCTATATGGTAATGCTCCATGGTCTAGAAGAGGAGAGGGTAACCGTAGCCTAATCAAATTTGCAAAAAAGTTCCCTCCTCCTGGACCCGAAACTTAGGATCAAAAATATCTCCGGATGGAATGCCGAAACGTATTTTCGTCTAGATAGTGAATATTATAGTTATTAGTTGCCAGAACGTTATCAGAATACTTTAAAGGACCCCTATTTATTATTATGTCTTCCTATAATATAACTAGCTCCCTTATAGCATTGCAAGGTTCTAAAATTCCCACCTTTCTCTATTGTTTCAAATGTCCCAACGAATTTTAGCGCTTTTTCGGCCGTGCCGAGTTTTGCCCATCATGCAACACAAAGTTTGCCGGGATCTTCAACGTCCGCTGACAAAGTTAAAACAGAAGAATCTGAGAATCTTCGGTTTGACTTCTTTCATTTGCTTAGTTTTCCTACTTTTTAAACACTGCGCATTTAGTTTTCAAACTTTTGCGACCAACCGCCGCGACGGAGAGCAGGAAGGCTGGATAGAGTCGACACGCACTAACAAGAAAATCGTTAAATTCAGGTAGAAAGCAATGGTATTTCGGAAAACGTTTTTATGGTCAATTTCATAGTGAAATGATCATTTCTAGTAAGAGTTTTGCTTTAAGCGTGGGTAAACCACCACCCTAAAATGACGTCAGATTTCATTCCAAGCCGATTCAATCTAGAAGCATTTTTTTTTTTTTTTTTTTTAAATATTAAAAATTAATCTTTGGGATTATGAGCCCTAAGATGTATTGTGGGTGAATAACCTTTATACTGTTTTCCTTCTCTTGTTTCGTCATCTTGACGGAAAGAAAGCCTTTCATTTATTCGATTCTAAGGTTAACGACGTTAATAGTTTACGTTTTCAAAATTGGATTTATTCTTTAACTTAAATACGTTAATTGAAAGATAATGTAAATACAGATACTCGACAGTAGGGCGTAGAGCACAAAAGGCATTCAAAAATACGTCAGAGAAACATATTTTTTAATAATTTAAAGAGCCATCGCTTGCGTCGAGTATTCTCCATTTGCCCTGTCATGCTGTTTCTTCCTGCATCAGATTTGGGGGCTTGTCGTCTCATTCGCAGGGCTTGGTCAGTACCAGGGACGTTAACGATTCGACTTGAATCTTCCTGTTGGCGCTTGCCTAGAAATAAATTGCTGTAAAATTCTTTCCGTTTGTCATCCGCTCTTCAACTTACAAAGGCTGTGTACGTTTTGAGCTGGTACGCAACTTCACAACCAGTTCCGATCCTCCTGAAGCTTTTTGTGGCAAAGAAGTTGCCTTAGATGGAGCAGCGCCTTCCCACTAGTTCAGCAGACACACTACATATAGGCGGTAGACGAAAAAACCTTATGTGCTGCTCGCTTATACCCCACTGTCGGTGAAGTTAGCGTCGTACCTTTCAGATTCGTCGTCAACGCAAGGCAAAACGGTAGCAATACGATCTAAACAGGTGAAGCTTCACCTTTTCAGAGCAATCACCGAATTTCCATATAAGGAAGTTGGCTATGTTCATAAGACCAGATAGCGAGGCTTTCACCTGGGCATCTTCAGTCAGGTCATCCGTTATCAGAAAGCCGAGGTGCCGGAATTCCGATTTCCGAAACGAATGTAATTTCCCGGCTCAAACCTCAAAACAGCCATACATACCTAGCGAGCAAATGGAACGTAAGGAGGTGATGTGACAATAAATGGGATTATACAGATGCAGCATTCTTTAAGCCAAGATTATGCCGTACTCTCCGGGAAATAATGCGGAAGGCTCGGTCGAACTTCTTCCTGCGCATTCAGAAATCAGAGAATTGCCTTGTTAGACTGGCAACTGAGCCATTGTTCATGTCACTACCAGTAGTTGCTAGTCTTACAGATTAGTTAAGCATTACGGTCCTCTGTGTGTTGTTTTGTTTCGCGTAAGTATGCGTGTTTTTTTTCTTTTTCGTGTCTGTTTATGGCGTAAGCTGAAACAAAATTGATTGATTGATTGATTGATATTGTCCTTTCTGTCCGTCTGCGTGTCAGTAGGTCCCCCGATGGTAAGTCAGGGCAAGGCCAGTTGTGCTATGACGATGAAACTTGTCAGGCATTGGCATGGACTCGATCAGATTCACTTGGAGATATTCACTTCCCCGATGTGACCTCGTGGGGGGACTGGAGGGAGGGGGGATAAGGAGTTGGTCGGGTCCGTAAAAAACTTGATAATTGACGAGATGACACGTCTCTCACTTTCTATTTTGCATAATGACTGGGTCCGACAACTGTGGGGGGAGTATAATGACCGGGTCCGACAACTGTGGGGGGAATTGATCGCGAGTGAAGGTACTTCCAGACGTGCTTGGACAATGAAACTTGGCTGGCATATTAAAGAGTCGACAAGAGTGAATTAGAGATATTCACTTCTGAGATCCGGTCATCCTTAAAGGTATATAAAAAAAACTTATTAAAAACCATTTCTAAACATAAAATGCATTCATCACATCTGAACCGGTAATTCGATTCATCGTCATTAAAACCAGACTAGCTACGGGCACTGCGGGAGGACTTGAAAGGAGGGATTCCGGTGATCGTGAATTAAGGTACTTCCAGTTGTGCTAGGATGATGAAACTTGGCTCACACAGTAGGGACCCGACCAGATTGACTCCAGACTTCTCTGGAAATAGTGATTTTGTTCCGACGGAACTTGAACACCTCTTGTTACTGCAAAGTGCTAAAAATACTTTTGATCAAACGACACGTTTTCATGAACTCCAGTTGGGCCAAAATGATCATGATTACCTCAAGTGTTTGCTCACAAATTGTAAGTTACAATGAATCTCTGGCGCCTTTGAAAAGCACATCTTAAAGAACTTTTGATCAAAAGATACATTTTCATATTCCTGAGGTCCTATGATCATATTTGCCTTTATGGTTTTGATTGAAGATGAATTCCTAGATGTGTACAGCATCATCGCCAAGTGCAAAAACTTTTGACCATAAGATATAGTTTCCCGATCCTGAAGGGCCCATGATTTTTTCTATTGCCCGCATCTTAACTGCGAACTAAAGAAATTACTTCTAAACCATATGTATATTTTCTTTTCCAAGGACCCATGGTCATTTGTGCCTCAAGGGTTTTGCTTCAAAATGAATTTCTAGTCTCTTTATATAGTGCGCCTCATTACCGCAAAGTCCAAGAATAAAAATGGAAAACGAAGCGTCATTCTCATGATCCCCAGTGGCTCATGATCATTTGTGCCTAAATAGGTTTGCTTACAGAGGATTAATAAACTCACGAGTTAACAAGTTCCCACTTTTATTCTACGACCGGACCGTGCAATTGCCATACGAGCAACTAGCTCTTTTTTTTTACTCCGTGTGCTTTCTCTTGTTGAGTTATGAGCTTTGAAAATTGTTATGTTAAAGAGTGGATTGACGGGCGAATTGGAGCTTCGTTTATCCGTAAAATGAATCCCAAAGCAAAACCAAAATGTTATTTACGAACTTACCCTCAGCCATTAGACAAAGGACCACTAGACCAAACGCAACAAAGAAACATAGCTTCATCTTCTTTACTGATCACCACAATGACTGCTGCGTGCAGTATTTTTTTTTCAGTCTACTTATAGACGGGGAAGTGACATTTTGTGGAAATGAGAAGCATCTATCTAAATCGCGGTGGTTAGCTCAAGCTACCGCACAGATTTGCGATATGTAACTTGTACGATTGCATAACTTTCAAAAAGGTTGATTGAATGAAAATTCATAAATGGCAACAGCACGTGTATCAGATTTCCCGGTTCAACTCCGGATTCGGTGACCGTTGGAGGAGTTGCAAGGGGCACCGGAATTTTGGTCAGGGTTCAAGGTATTTCAGATGTCCTAGGACGAGTCTTTGCACGCATAACATGGAGCCGACCAACTTGAATTGGAAATGGCCACTTCCTCGATCAGTGGGGAGTGGAGGTAGGGGTAATCAGGAATACTTTGGCTTGCATAAATTTCAAATGGGTAATTGGCTCAGTACTAAACTTGATAATTGGCAAGAGACAATGTCTCAGATGTATGGGAGATCGGGATGAGACTTCTTGGAAAGAACAAGCATAGGCACCACATATATCGTCTATTGAACCAGACTGGCTCCAAACTTTGCGGGAGAAGTTGATGGGCGGGGTTGGAATTCCGGCGATTGCGAGTTAAGGTACTTGCAGATGTGCTAGGACTATCAAACCTGGGAGACACATTAGGGACCCAGCCAGATTAACTTTAAAATAATCACCGAGATCTGACCATCCTGGGGGAGGGGCCGGAGAGAGGGAAAATCCGGAGACTTGAGGTGTGCAGAAATTACGAACAGGTGATCGCATCTGAATAAGACATTAATAAATGGCAGGATGAAAAGCCTAAGTCCTAGAAAGGATCCGGATCCGGGCACTAGCGAAGCTGGGGAGAGGGGAGGTCTCGTAAAGCTTGTGACATGGGTCTGGAGCTGTTACGATGACTGCATTTCTACATGAAGGTGCACACTGAACCTGATCTTCTGGCGAGGGATGTAGTAGGCCGGACGGCGCTGAATTGCTGGTGTGCTGGGTATACTGGAGTTGCGCTGGGCTGATGATGTACCGCAGATTGATCCACCTTCGGGGGAATTTTAAAGAAAGGAACAGGGAATTGTTTTATAATTTAAAGGAACAGAAAATTTGACTCAAACTTGACTCGGGGAGCTAGCTGACATATCAAGAATGTACCCTGATTCGATATTGAGAGTCAGAAAAATTCTCGTTACGACCATTGCCGTTTCCGGGCAGTTTCCGAGAATTCGACTTTTGAGTTAGTCAACAAAAAAAGCAAAAGGTTTGTGTGCCGGAGTAGGACTTGAACCCACGACCTTTTCAACCCACGACCATTTTAATACCAGTATGCTAGCAGGGTTGCCGCCGGTAGTACAATTGTGCTCATTATAGGCCTTTCTTTTTACTTTTGCAGCAGATTTTAAGAAAAAAAGTAGTTGTCAGGTAGTTGCACCCTTTATTTCTAAGGTGACTATGGCCCAGCATCACGATTGAGTACTTTTCTTCTGTGGTAGTACTTTTTTCTTTTTGGCCAGTGCATTTATTTTAGTAAAGTGGCAACCCTGTATGTTGTCAACATAGAAAAAGCCGAACTTTTACAGTGTATGAGTGCATAATTACAGTGCATAAGGGGCAAGGCCCTGCCAGCTAGATCTGGGAACAATAAGGAGGGGTTTCGAGATACAAAAAAGAAGGAGGGTCCTGTCGACAATAAGTCCCTGTACATTTATCTAAGCCCCCCCCGGGCGATTCGATGGCCGAAAGTTGCGTAGTCAAGTTTACTGTTCCTTTAATTAATTTTATGTAATGTTAAGTGAAATCTGTAAAGTAAAAGAAAGGAGAAAGAATTGGTCTCAGATTCTTCTGCTTACCGACGAGACGTCCCCATGACAAAACGTCCTCGTGGCAAAACGTCCCCTTGACAAAATGTCCCCGTGTCAAAACGTCCCCGTTACAAAACGTCCCCATGACAAGACGTCCCCACGGCAAAACGTCCCCAAGCATAGTTTTTTATATTTGCCTCGATCTTCACGTGCATTATCGAGGTAAAACAATTTCAGAATGTGCATTACGGACGTGGGAACACTCCTTATACGCAGAAAAGATCGGACATAGGACCGGTTGCTTCATAAATGTATTGTTTGCAGTTAAAATCTATAGTGTAATATACCTTGCATTTGACTCGTAACTGATCAGTTCCAGGTCGTCTGAAGCAACATGCACAATCTGAGGAGCACCAATATGCCCCCCAGAGAAAGGGGAAGCCCGCTGTGGCTCAAAGAGAGTCAAGAGTCAAGGACAATGCAAAAATAAGCGTAGTCCCGTTATGCTGGATAAAAATGACATGGGAAGCGAGGAAACGAAAGCGGATGGAACGATTAGTTAGGTAGAGAGACATAGTAAATCTAGGCTAGACGGGTTTGATCCATGGGGAGGTTTTGTCGTGGGGACGTTTCGCACTGGGGACGTCTTGTCGTGGGGACGTTTCGTCATGGGAACTTTTTGTGTTACGAACCCTCACTTACTTGTCAACTTCTAGTAACTTGCTAATCTCATTTTGACTCGTGCCTCCTGCGCCATACCGTGCCGTGCCGTGCCTCTTTTTAGTTGTCCCCGCGAGCAGGGAGGATGGATGGAGTCCACTAGTGACAACAACTACATTTCACGTGGAAAGTAACAGTGTTTTTGGAAAACGATATTCCTGAGCTATTTCTAAACGGACACAGGAAATCATTTCAGAAGGAACTTTTGAAGCTACCATCCTCGAAAGTCCCTTAGCTGAGCTAAATGTTGACGCTCCATGGTCTAGAAGGGGAGACCGGGGGAGGGAGGGGGGGTAACCATAACCTACTCAGATTTGCAAATTATTTCCCTCTCCTTACTCGGAACTTCGGATCAGAAAGTTCAATCAGAAAACAAAATATCCGGGCGCAACATCGAAACGTATTTTCGTCTGGATCGTCGATTTCATGGTTATTAGTTGCCAGAAAATTGCAAGAATACTTTAAGCGTGGGTGAACCACCGTAAACTCACGTCAAATTTCATGCCAAGCCAGTTTAATCTACAAATTAATGTTATTCTGTTACATATTTGGATACATATTTTAATCTTGGGGATTATGCACCCTAAGATGTATTCCATTGTAGGTAAAGAACCTGTGTACTTTTTCCCTCTCTCGTTTTGTCATTTTGGCGAAATGAAAGCCTTTCATGCTTTCAATTCTAAAGTTAACAACTTTCACAGTTTGACAAAAAAAAATTGGATTTATTCTTTAACTTGAATCCGTTAATTGAAAAAATACTGTAAATGAAGATGCTCGACAGTAGGACACTGAGCACAAGAAGTATTCAAACATAGGTCAGCCAAAAATGCTACTGAGGAACTTCAAAAAAAACCGCTTGCGTCGGGTTTTCTCCATTTGCCCGGTCATGCTGTTTCTTGCTACGTCGGATTCGGGAGCTTGTCGTCTCATTCGAAGGGCTTGGTCAGTATCAGGGATCCTGACGACATGACTTGAACCTTCCTGTTGAGGGTTGCCTAGAAAGAAAGAAACCTGCTGTAAAATTCTTTCCGTTTATCCTCCAGTCTTTCTTCAACTTACGAAGGCTACTTATCTCTTAAGCAGTTATACAACTCCACCACCAGTCGTCTTCCTCCCCAAGCTTTGTTTGACAAAGAAGTTAGCGTAGATGACGGCATAGTCTTGACTTTTAGAATTCTAAATCAGTATAATCCCTTTTTTTCACATCCATGGGCGTTTGGCTTGTGGAGGGGGGGACGCGGCCTCCTAATATTGTCGGCAAATCAGTAAGAAATAGCTGGGTCGGTGCGACCCGCCACGATTTTTCGCAAAACATTCAATTCTTTCTAGGAAACAGTGGATTTTCTTAAGAACAGTCCTTTTTTCTTAAGAACAGTCGTTTTGTCTTAAAACAGTATTTTTTCTGCAGAAACTGCCGGTATAATGATCAGCCAGTCGGAAAATACCTTGCCCCCCTCTGGTCACATCTTCTCCTTACGTGCCATTTGCTTGTTAGTTCTGTATACCTGTTCCGAGTTTCATATGTCGACCTTCTTTCTGTCAGTCCGTATATCAGTCGATCCCCCGATTGCAAGTTCCGGTAAGCCTAGAAACCATCGTGGGGGGACTGGAGGAAGGGAGAATCAAGAATCTTGCGTCATGCTTAGCTTTCTAACGATTGGTCGGATCCGAAAGATACTTAATAATTGACGAAAGGAGAACAATTTTCATTCCGTATACGAATAACCTGATGCGGCAACTGCGGGGGCAGTTGGTGTGGCCTGTAAATCTAGTAACTCGCTTAGTCTGGAGGGATCGGGACGGGACTTGCTGGGAAGAACAAACATATGCTCCAGATAAACCCTTGAAAGCACCGGACTGAATCCGGGCACTGTGGGTATGGAAGGGGGGACGGGGGGCCTAGGACACTTAGTCACTTCTCAGATCCCGGTCATCCTGGGGGGAGTGAATGGAGGGAAAATGCTAAAACTTGAGAGGCAGTCATAACATTTGAACCGTTGATCAGATATGAATGAAACTTTATGCTCAGCAAAAGTACATGCCTCGACTTTTTCATTTCAGGTCAGGATCGGATCTGGCAACTGTCGGAGATATGTGAAAGACCGGAAATCCCATGGCACGCTTACTGACGGAGTGATGGTAATCGGATTTAGTTGGTAGAAAAATATAAGCCCTGGAACCAGACTGGCTACGGGCACTGCGGGAGGAGTTGAGAGTACAGATTCTAATGAACGTGACCTAAAGTAATTCGAGATGTGCTTGGCTGATGAAACTTTTTACCTGACCTTTTGACCATTGGACCTGACCAGACTGACTTAGGAATTATCACTTCCCGTATTTGACCTTCCTTCGGGTGGTAAAGGGAGAGAGAATCCGGAAAACTTAAGGTGTGCATAACGTTCGAGCGGTTTCTAAGGTCTGTGCCAATTATGTCAATCACCTGTCAATTTGTATAACTGGAGCGGATCCGAGCACTACTGTGAGATTTGGAATGGGAGTGCGTAAATTACCTGACTTGGTTTACTCTGGAAAATGTGATACAGCTCTGACGGAGCTTGAACTCCTCTTAAAGTTTAACCGAAAAGGGCTGGGATAGGACAATCTAGTTATCCATCACTTATTCACTGAAATTGGCTTGAAGACCCGCTGAAAATGCGTTACTTCGTTGTTCCGCTGTTCACGAATAATCGATTTTCAAATAGTGGAATTTCCTTGTGATTTATGGTACTGAATTTTGTTGTATGCTTTACGACAAAGATTTATGAATTTTTTTTTTTTCAGGCACTAAGCAATCTTCACCAATCTCACCACTGCCCATTGAAAAGATGCGTTTGTGTTGAGATTAAAATTTCCCGCGTCATAGTAGCCTATAATTTACGTTGTGGGGACGGCCGCAGACATTCTGAACGTCATAACTAGAGCAGATAGGGGAAAATAAAAAAATCTCTTTGCACAATCCAAATAATTCAGTGTATTCAGTTAGACGACACAAAATTAAATCGGCTTTTCAGTTAAACTTTAAAGTCGGTATTTGGGAAAGTGCTTAAATTTCATGAAGTCCAAAAGCCAAAATAATCGGTATTGCCTTAAGTGTTTGCTTACAGTTACAACGCATCTTAGATAACTTTTGAGCAAAAGGTACATTTTCATTGTTTGTTTGTACTTCATGTGCTTACTCTTTCTGAACAAATTTTTGTTAACGGGTTGATTGGCGGGCGAACCCAAAGCAAACACTTACGAACTCACTTACGAACATTAAACGTCACTTATGAACTTACCTTCAGCTATCAGACAAAGGGCCACTAAACCAAACGCAACAATAAAAAATAGCTTCATCTTCTTTACTGATCCCCACAATGACTTCTGAATGCACTTTTTCGTTTCAATCTACTTATAGTCGGGGAAGTGACATTTCGTGGAAATGACGAATAACTATCTAAACGCAGTGGTTAGCTCGAGCTATCGCACGGATTTTGATATTATAACTTACACGATTGCATAACTTTCAAAAAGGTTGATTCAACGAAAGTTTATAAATGGCAGCGGTAGCCTAAGTATACCAGATGTTTCAATTCAAGTCTAGATCCGATGACCGTCGGGGGAGTTTGAGGGGGGGGGATTTTGGTAATTAGGGTTAAAATACTTCAGATGTCCCAGGATCATATTTGGAAAGCACTTTAGGGAGCCGACCATGCTGAACTGGAAATCCGAACTTGGTGGCGGGATTGGAGCTAGCGGGATTCTGGAATACTTTACCTTGCATAACTTTCAAACAAGTAATCAGATCTGGACTAAACTTAATAATTGGCAAGATACAGTCCGGACGCCTTCTGATTTCTGTGGGGGAGCTGGGGGGACACTGGAAATCTCCTGACATACTTAGAATGGGGGATCGGGACAAGACTTCGTGGAAAAAATAAGCATGGGTCCTATATACATCGTTTACCAAACCAGACTGGCGTCGGTAACTGCGGGGGCAGTTGAGAGGCGTGGGTTGAATTCCGGTGATCGCCAGTTACGGTACTTGCAGATGTGCTAGGACTATGAAACTTGGCTGACATGTTTGGGTGCTGACCAGATTAATTTGAAATTTTCACTTGGCTCTGACCATCCTACTGATGGTAAAGGTATAACATACGAACAGTAGATCAGTTCTGAATGAAACATGAAGGAGTGGTAAGATGGAAAGCCTAACAGCTAGAAAAGATCAGGATCCGGGCACTAGCGCAGCTGGAGAGGGGGGAGGTCCCGTAAAACTTATGACATGCGTGAAGTCTTGTAACCAAGGTTTACTTTCACAAGGGAGTTCACGACACCTTGGTTTCTATAAGTTAATTCCGCCAGGTAACAACAGGCAGGAACAACCTGAGCCATTCAAGTTCGAATTGGGGCGAAATTTAATTCAATGCTTGGCAGTATGTTTTGAGTTGGACCGGTGAACGGTCGTTGCTGGAGATGTTGAAAAGTTAAGTGTTGAGTCTTATTTATTACTTATTATCTATCGCCTTTAACATGTTGAAATGTAAATAAACGAAAATGTTTTTCTACAACTGGTCAGCGAGCTAGCACACTTAGCTGTGCAAATTCTCCTGCATATTGAAAATATAACTTGGCCAGTGATAAATTTCGTGTTCGCCAGGGGCCCATGATGATTTTCTGATCCTTTTCTCATATGCTTTGGTGTATTTTTTCTTCTAGTGAAAACACTTAGGGTGCTTGCTACCTGTTGTCGTGACCAATGTTCTGCATGAAATGTTATGCATAACAAGCACTGCCAGGAAAAGCCAAAATCACCAAAAAAGTATCTGCACAGTTTTTATGGCACTTGCAGCTTCGCTCAAGTGCCATATACCGATCACTTTTCGGTCGGTCTGTCGGTCCGTCTGTCGGTCCGTCTGTCAGGCCACTCATCTCGAGTTCGGGTACTTCCACAAGTGCTAGGACGATGAAACTTGGCAGGCATATTAGGGACCCGACCAAACTAACTTGGAAATAGTCACTTCCCCGATCCGACCACCGTGGGGGAGTGGAGGGAGAGGGAATCCGGAATATTGACGTATTTATACTTTTGAACGGGGAATCGGATCTTAATGAAACTTGATATTTGGAAAGACGTCGTGTCTCAGATGTCACACTTCAAGTCCGGAATGGATCCGGTGACTTTGGGGGGAGTTGGAGGGGGGAACCGGAAATCGTGCAACATGTTCAGAGTGGACGGATCGGGATGAAACTCGGTGGGAAGAACAAGCAAAAGTCCTAGATACATAGATGACAAGACCGGACCCGATCCGGACACTGTGGGGGTAGTTGGAGGGAGGGTTCCGGAATTCCAGCGATCCCGACTTAAGATGCTTACACATGTGCTAGGACGATGAAACTTAGCAGGCATATTAGGGACCCGACCGAACTAACATCGAAATAGTCACTTCCCCGATCCGACCACCGTAGGGGGAGTGGAGGGAGGGGGAATCCGGAATATTGATGTATGTATAACTTCTGAATGGGGAATCGGATCTTAATGAAACTTGACATTTGGAAAGACCTCGTGTCTCAGATGGTCACATTTGAAGTCCGGAGTGGATCCGGTAACTTTAGGGGGAGTTGGAGGGGGGAACCGGAAAATGTGTGACATTCAGAATGCACGGATCGGGATGAAACTTGGTGGGAAGAACAAGCACAAGCCCTAGATACATAGTTGACAAGGCCGGACCGGATCCGAGTACTGCGGGGTAGTTGGAGAGAGGGTTCCGGAATTCCGGTGATCCCGACTTCAGATGCTTACACATGTGCTAGGACGATGAAACTTGGCAGGCATATCTGGAACTTTACAATTTTAACTTAGGAACAGTCGTTTCTCCGATTTGACCATCGTGGGGGGAGTGGAGAGTGGAGGAATCCGGAATCTTGAGGTTGTCCAACTTTTGAACGGGTGATCGGATCTTACTGAAACTTGATATTCGGAAAGAACTCATGTTTCAGATGTCCCATTTCAAGTGCGGACAGGATCCGATCAATGTGGGGGAGTGCGGGGGTGTAATTGGAATGATACTTGGTGGGAAGAACAAGCATAAGCCCTAGATGCATCAGTGACAGAACCGGACCGGATTTGGTCACTCTGGGGGGAGCTGGAGGGGGGACCAGATTTCCGGTGGTCGCAATTTAAGGTACTTCAAGATGTGCTAGGACGGTGAAACTTGGGTTGAACATTAGAGACTTGACAAGATTGGCTTAGAAATTGTCACTTCCCTGATCCGACCATTCATCTTAACCGCAAAGTAAAAAAAAAATACTTTTAAGCAAAACCTACATTTTCATGATCCCCATTGCCCATGATCATTATTGCCTCAAGGGTTTTGCTTAGAAATGAATTTCTAGCACCCTTAAAGTGCGCATCTTAACCAGAAAGTAAAAAAAAATACTTTTCACCAAACCATATTTATTCATGATCCTAAAGAGCCCAGGATCATTTTTGCTTCAAGGGTTTTGATTACATATGAATTTCTAGCGCCCTCAAAGTGCAGATCATCAGAGCCAAGTGCCATATCGCGGTGGAATTGTCCAAACCTCGCAAATACAAAATAGTAAATTGTTCAGGAGAAGGAAAAAACTGATTTGGGGCCGTCTGAAAATCAACGACTCCCTACTCCTGCAAACCTCGTAAAAACATATCAAACCTCGTAAAAACAGTGTCTGAGTGACCGATAGAATTGCAAACCTCGTAAATACGCTAGAATTGCGTACAAACCTCGTAAATACGCTAGAATTGCATAGAATTGCAAACCTCGTATATATGCGTAGGTGGTTAGTTTTTCAGAGATTTGACGACGAAGAAAATTATATAAAAATACAAGGTTTGCACCATTCGATCCGCCATGAAAAATTACATCGGACAGTATAAGAACCTAAGAATCGTAAAAAAGTGTATTTACGAGGTTTGGACAATTCCACCGCGATATGAGCTTACAGCTCTTGTTTGTTATCATGATGACAAATAAAATGTCAGCAAATACTTTTTTCGTGATTTTTCGGCTCTTCCTGGCAATGCTTCTTATGCGTAAAATTTTATGCATAACGTTTTTCGCGACAACTGCGTCTTTTGAAACCGAACATCCTTGTGTTCTCTGTTATAAAACTTCTGACAGTGCAGTTAATTCAAAGTAGGGTTTCCGGATCCGACATTTGGACAGAAATTGTCATTTACAAGTTGATATGCAGAGACGCCGTGTCCTTTTCAAATCTCGAAAGGTCAGAATGAATCCCATACAGATTGTCCGTGGCCCTATCCGATAATGTTTTCTAACTAAATGTCACTTCTCCGATATAAATATGATGCAAATCGAAGGAACGACGAATGCAGAACTTCTTGCAAGGGCCAGTGGAAAAGATGAGGCTATACTTCTTTCTTGCGCTTGCTTCTGCGGCGATTTTTGTAGTGGCTGAAGGTAAGTTTGACTGTTGACAATTTTGATCTGGGATTCACTTGGGGGGATTCAACTCGTTCTATTTGCGCTTTGCGACTATTCAGTGAATGAATAGTTACGTTTTTGCAGATATCGTCTTATAAAAAACGACTAATTGTATAGATCTAGTTACCGTGGTATCTGATAGACGGTTTCACTGCAAAAACAACTATTGCCGAAATTGCACTTTTCGAGTCATCCCAAAAGAAAAACTGATATCCAGTTACATCACTATTTGCTGAACTTCTTTCTCACCGCTTTGACAAAAATTAGTGAAAGTGAGCTGACTTTTCAGAAACCACGATCAGTTACCACGGTCAGACCGTGGTATCTGAAATCTGAATATCAGATCTGAATATCAGATACCACCATAAATGGCCAGATACCACGATAACTGCAAAAACTTTTTTTGACCGACATATCAGATATCACGGTAACTGCGAAAACGACTTTAGACCGTGGTATCAGATACCATGGTGACTGCAACAACCGAAACTAATGATTTTCTACCAAGTGAACAGTATTCCCCCCCCCCTAGGTGACGCCTCCGGGTCTGCCATGTGGCTAGAAAAATTCTAAAGCTTAGTCTTCTCTTGTCTTTTTTTTTTAAAGAACTAGCGGAATAAAGTCAGCTGAAATAAGCGCCAATACTTAGGACCTGCGAAAAGAAATAATGCCGAAGAGTGTGGATTTTGAGAGTGGGGATCATTTAGAGGAGATGGGGGAGTGTCAAAGACATAGAAAGTAAAACGCTTTTGAACGGAAAAATGTTTTTTTTCAGCAAGCTTCAACGGGAAAGACGCAAGTCAACCCACCAAGGTCTCCGCTACTGACCAAGCTCGAAGACTAAAACGACAGGTTCCATTGTATAATGGGATATCAAACAGCGTAGGAGGGAGACAAGAAGTTGTTCGACAGAAACGATGGTTTCGTGCCCTTTTTAACGCTGGAAGGTGGATCTTCAACAAATTTAAAGAACACAGCGGTTAAACTTCGGAGAAGAAAGTAGCCTACTGTATGTGCTTCTGCTCTGCTCAAGATTTTGCTTCCGATCAGTGTGTTTCAGGTGATTTTACTGATTTTTATTGATTCTTTACAATTATACAACAAATTGTTCTTCCGAGCAAAGTGCTACGACAGTTTTTGTCTCACGTAAGGCAATCTGTTCCTCTCATCACCAAGAAATTCAGAATAGCGGCGAGCGAAAACGAACTTTTTGGGCTCCCAAAACATTAGCGACTGGATGGGACCTATGCATGAATGAATGAATTTATTTATTACATGCAACCTATTAATAAGGCATTTGCAACAAACAATTATACTATGTATTCCTGTCCTTTTGTCGGCACTACAAATTTCGAGTGGGGTGAGATAACTGATTCGAACTTGGTGCGAGAACTCATTGGTTTATTGGTACGTAGTAGTATAAGTACGTAGATAGTGTATCTTCTTTATTTGACATGTTACAAAATTATTCCCTGTTGACTTGGGCTGAAGGAACATTTGTATATTTCGTCTGTACTGACGGGTGAAGGATGTGGTTCCAATTGTCCCAGGACACATTGGCCTCCCCTGCCGACTGTTTAAAATGTCACATAGGAAGCCAAAATGGTCCTGGTTCAAACTGCCGAAGGCTCAATTTGTCGGCAGGGGAGGCCAATGTGTCCTGGGACAAAGTATGGCCATATTGAAAGGGACAGGATTACCACCTAAAGGTCCTGAAAGAGATTGTTTTCTTGTTTGTTGATGAAATCAAAATTATCTGCGTGGAAGAACAAAGAAATATCGTATAAAAGTGTCCCAAAACAGAAAGCGAAACTAGACGATGCAAGTCGTGCCCCATGAAGGCAAGAATTGTTCTGAAATGAAAATAACAGTTTTAAGAACGTTGTTTGTGGTTCATTTTTTTTCTAGTCCCAGACTCTTACAATACCTCCCACCTCCCCAGCTGCGCTAATGTCCGGATCGGGATCTTTTGTAGCGCTCAGGCTTCCTATCTTGCCACTTATTAATGTTTCATTCAGATTTGATCACCTGTTCGTAAGTTATCCCTTTACCACCTGCAGGATGGTCAGAGCCATGTGACAATTTCAAATTAATCTGAACAGGACCCAAATGTGTCTGCCGACATAGTACTAGCATATCTGCAAATACCTTAACTGGCGATCACCGGAATTCCACCCAGCCCCTCAACTGCTCCCGCAACGTCCAACGCCAGTCTGGTTCTGTAGACGATGTATATAGGACCCATGCTTCTTCTTTCCACGAACTATTCTCTCAATCCCCCCGTTCTAAGCATGTCAAGAGATTTCCGGTGTCCCCCCAACTCCCCACAGCAATCAGATGGCGTCGGGACTAAACGTCACATCTGAGACACTCTATCTTGCCAATTATCAAGTTTAGTCCAGATCCGATTACCTATGATGATTGATGATGAGGAATTTCCAGATTCCCCATAAGTCCAATCCCTCCACCGAGTCCGGGGAAGTGGCCGTTTACAATTCAACATGGTCGGCTTCCAAAAATGCTTGCTAAATACCGTCCTGGGACATCTGAAGTACTTTAACCCGAATCACCAAAATCCCGGCGCCCCCCTCCAACTTCCCGACTGTCATCGTATCCGGACTTGAACGTAAACATCTGATACATGTAGGCTACTGTTGCCATTTTTCAACTTTCGCTGAATCAACTTTTTTGAAAGTTTTGCAATTGCGTAAGTTATAATATCGCAAATCAGTGCGGTAGCTTGAGCTAACCACTGCGATCTAGATAGCTGTTCGTCATTTCCACAAAATGTCGCATCCCCGTCTATAAGTAGATTGAAGCGAAAATAAGTGCATGCAGAAATCGTTGTGGGAATCAGTAAAGAAGATGAAACTATTTTTCATGGTTGCGTTTGTTTTAGTGGTCTTTTGTCTAATAGTTGAAGGTAAGTTCGTAAGCAACATTTCGTATTTGCTTTGGGATTCGTTACAAACAAGAGAAAACACACGGAGAACAAAAAATAACAAGAGCTAGATTTCGTGTGGCAATTGCACGGTCGGGTCGGTTGACGAAATTGGGAGCTTGTTCACTCGTGCGTCTATTGTAATCCTTTGTCATCAAAACTACTGAGGTTCGAATGATTCCTTGGGGATCATGAATTTGGATCGATTGGTCAATTTTTTGGCGCACTTTAAGGGGGGTAAGAATTCATTTCTAAGCAAAACCCTTGTGGCACAAAGGATCATGGGTCCTTGGAGGAAAAAAATCTGTATTTTGTTCAATAGTATCTTTTCTCTTAGCGGTTAAGATGTGCACTTTAATGGGGCTAGAAAGAATCGAGGAAAATGTACCTTATGGTCGAAAGTTTTTTCCCACTGCGGTTATGATGCGTAGTCTAAAAATTCATTTGCAATCAAACCCACTGATACAAAAATGATAGGCATAAAATGACTTTGTGATCATGAAAATGTACCTTTTGGTCTAAAGTTATCTAAGATGCGTTTTTATGGCACTTGCAGCTCCGCTCAAGTGCCATATACCGATCGCTTTTCGGTCGGTCGGTCGGTCGGTCGGTCGGTCGGTCGGTCGGTCGGTCGGGCGGTCCACTGTTTTCGAGTTAGGGTACTTCCAGATGTCCTAGGACGATGAAACTTGGCAGGCATATCAGGGACCCGATATAACTAACCTGGAAATAATCAGTTTCACGATCCGACCATCTGGGGGGGAGTGGTGGGCCGGGGAATCCTGAGAATTTAGAACTTTTTGTAAAACCCCTACCCCTATCTTCTCACTAGTAGGTCTGCGCGCGGCGTGACGTCACTCTTTGCATCGGATCACTCTGTTAACATCGGAAAGAGCTAGTGCATTCGAGGGTCAAAGGGGTTTGTATATGTGATTCAGTGCGGGGGAATATGGAAAATTGAGTGTTGTGTAACTTTCGAACGGGTGAACGGATTGGGACGAAACTTAATACCTGAATGAATGACATATCTCTGATCTTCCATTTGTAGTCCGAACCGGATTCGACAGCTATGGGGAGTTGGGGGGGGGAAGACCGGAAATCTCGAGAGACGGTTATAGTGGAGGGATTGGAGTAAAACTTGCTGGGAAGAACAAGAATCTGCTCCATATAAATCGTTTACACGTTTGGACTGGACCCGGACACTTGGGGGGGGGTGGAGGGGATTTTCCCGGAATTCTGGTGATGACAGTTTTTGGGATTTTCACGACGAAACTTGGGAGGCGTATCAGGGACCCGATCAAACTAACTTGTAAATAAAAATTCACTCGATCCGATAGTCGTGGGGGGATCGGAGGGAGGGGGAATCCGGAATATTTAGCCATGCGTAACTTTGGAACGGGTGATCGGATTCGAGTGAAATTTAATAACTGAACAGAGGGCCTGTGGTGATCTTTTTCATGTCCGGACCGAATCCGACAACAATTGGGGGGGGGGGAATACGTAACCGGATTGGACTGGAGAGATCGGGATGGAACTTTGTGGGAATAACAAACAAGTCCAAAACCGAACCGGATTGGCTCCGGCGACTGTGGGGGGAGTTTGAGGGGCGGGTCCGGAATTCCGGTGATCGCGAGTTAAGGTACTTCCAGATGTGCTAGGACGATGAAATTTGGCTGGAATATTAGAAATTCGACAAGATTGGCTTAGAAATCGCCACTTTTCAAATCCGACCATTCCCTAAAGTACCAATCATGACCGCAAATTAAGAAAAATGTTTTTAAGCAAAATATGCATTTCCATGATCCCCATGAGTTCATGATCATTTTTGCCTCAAGGGTTTTGCTTACAAATGAAGTTCTAGCTCCCTTAAAGTGTGCATCTTAACCGCAAGGTCGAAAAGTACTTTTTATCAAACGATACATCTCAACCTATGATCATTTGTGCCACAAGGGTTTTGCAAAAAAAAAAAATTTCTAGCACCCTTAAAGTGCGCATTTTACCCGCATTAGCGGAAAAAAAATGCTTTTGATCATACGTATATATCAATGATCCCTAAGAGCCTGATATCGTTTTTGCCTCAAGGGTCTTCCTTACAGATGAATTTCTAGTGCCTTTAAAGTGTGCATCATTACAGCCAAGTTATACGATAAAATACTTTTTCTCTAGCTTCCTTAAAGTGCGCATCTGAACCGCGCAGTCGAAAATTACTTTTAATCAAATAATACATCTCAACCCACGCAAGTGCCATATGAGCTTACAGCTCTTGTTAAGGGTACTAGACAGAGCAAAATAACACTAGGGAGTAGCGTCAAGCCCTATCCTTCCCCTGTTTCGGAAACGGGCCATACCCACGGCACTACCCGCTACGCTTGCAACATTTAAGAATTTCTAGTTGAGCCAAGATACGGTCTGCACACATCAGGAAAACAGGGGAGGTTGTATCTTTGTATCGCTGTGTTCAGAATAGGAAGTTATTGGAGCAAGCGCTGGTGAACTTTTTTAACAACATTTTCGTTCAACAACGAAATCTAAACTGTTATCTCAGAATGGCACAAAGCAGAGAGCAGTATAGGCGGCATATAAATTCGCTCGCGAGGAGAGAGTCCCCGAGACGGCTACCAAGGCCGGATGGTACTTAAGTCAAGCAAGCCAAGTAAGTTTAAAAAAAATACTTTTAAGTAAAATATATTTTTTCATGATCCCCATGAGCCCATGATAAATTTTGCCTCAATACTTTTGCTTACAAATGAGTTTCTAGCTCCCTTAATGTGCCCATCTTATAATGGCAATGTAAAAGAAGTGCTTTGATCGATACATTTCGGCCCATCAGCTTTTTTGCCACAAGGGTTTTGCTTAAAAATGAATTTCAAGCACCCTTAAAGTGCGTATCTTAACCGAAAATTGAACAAAAAAAATACTTTTTACCGAATGGAACATATTTATAATCCCCAAGGGCCCATTATCGTTTTTGCCTCGGTGCTTTTGCTTATAGATGTATTTCTAGTGCCTTTTAAGTGCGCATCAAGTGCAAAAATAAAATAGTTTTTGCCCAACGATATGTTTTCATGATACCAAGGGCGCATTATCGTTCTTATCTCAAGGCTTTTGCTTACAAATGATCAGAACAAACCCACAAAAAGGTGAATTCCATCGCTCATCCTCTGAACCAGCCTTGCAAGTGCCATATGAGCTTCTAGATCTTATTTCAAAGATTGGTGGCATTTCGTCAAAGCTCACACTCTGCTTGACTGGCAAACTAGACTCGGGTGAAAAACGCTTAAAATAAGTAGGTGTGAAACAAAACAATGGCGAAAAATGGGGATTCTAAGAGTAAACGCCAAACAATACCATCTGATTTATTTCTAGGCAAGCTGCAACGGGAAGTTTCACGTCAGACAACCAAGGTCTCCAATACTGACCAAGTTCTGCAATTCAAACGGCAAGCTCCGACAGACGACGGGGTACCAAACAGCATGGAAGCGAGACAAAGATTTCTTCGACGGAAACGATGGTTTTCTCCCCTTTTCGGCGAAATTGTATCAACGGCCATCGATTATTTCAGACACAGACAAGAAAAAAAAGAAAATATTGAGGATTCTGCTCAAGATTTTGCTTCTGATCAGCGTGTTTTAGGCTCTGTTATTTTTGCTTTTGCTCCACAATCATACAATAAAGTATTTTACGGAGCAAAGTACTATGTTAGAAAAATTCAGAATAGCGGTGAGCAAAAACGAACTACCTTCAACAACTTTCTAGGCTTCCAAAATGTTAGCGACACGATACCTATGTATGCCTGTCCGCAGGGGCGTCACTAGCCTTTTACCACTGGGGGGGGGGGGAACGTCCAGTTTGTGCCGACGGACTGAAAAATGTGCCGACAGAAAACGATAGAAAATATTAGTCCTTTAATGTAAATTCGTAAATTATTTTTTTTTTGAATCTGCCTTTTTTATATAATTTTTTTTTTTCAATCTGCCCATTTTTGGAAAATTTTTAGCTTACATTTTCTAGCTTTTAAGGTGTTTCAAACCCCAAAATTTCAATCCTAAAACGTCAACGAAATGAAACACCGTTCTTCCAACTAAAGAATACTACAAACTTCGCCGCAGGCGAAATCTCGTGTAAACTGTAATGCATTAGTGGAGATTTATTCCTTTAATGTAAATTCGCATATTTATATTTACGTATTCTGCTTTTCTTTTCACCTTTCGCTAAAAAGCAAAGATTTCCAATGACTGAACCCAGAACAAGTTAAATCGAGCGCCGCATGCAGTCGAAATTTTTTATCTGTCTTTTTTTTCGGAAAATTTAGGCTATTCTATACCGAGAATTTACAGGTTCAAGCTTTTTAATGTGCTTCCAGCCCCCAAGAATTTCAATCCTAAAACGCCAACTAAATAAAAGACCATATTTCCAAACCGAAAATAATACGAAATGCGCCGCAGGCGAAATTTTGTGGAAACGCTGATGAATCCCAAATAAAGTAGGCTAAGGCTACCTGTCACATCACAGTTTTTCCACCAAAAAAGTAGTGGCCATCCATAAGAAAGTAGTCACAAAGTTGATTCTTGTGTGTAGAAAATCTCAAAGACGGATTTGATTTATTACGTCTAATGAGATTCCGATCTTCCGAAGAGAATAAAACTTTCCGGGTGCGCCCAACGAATATTTGAAGAATTCAGTTTCTTGTGAATAAAAATATCCCGATGGGCAGACAAGAATACCGACGCCCGACTAAAGCATTCAGAATTCGAATTCTTCTTTGTTTTGCCCGACAAGACTGTAAAGGTCGGGCTTCACTACCCAGACGCCCCAGAATCTGGGGTCTGGATTATGTGAAGACGGTCCCAAATATAAATCAAATCAAATGTCTTTTCAACAGTCCACTTTTGGGTATTTTTCAGCACTTCTGTCATTTTCTTAGATTTTACCACCTCAGCATAATAATTTATCCAAGTCAAATGAAAACTACTTTCAAATTCCCGCTTCTTTTTACCCAGAATCCGGGAATCTGGTCGATTTTTCTACCAGATTCCCGGACGCGTCCGGGGTGTTTTCAGACCGTTTCAGACCTGTCTTCACTACCCATACCGATATCGAAGAAAACGGAACCCAGAATCCGGGCGAAAAATCTGGGTAGTGAAGCCCGACCTTAAAGGACTTTATTTCTTTCGTGTAAATAGAAACCGATGTACCGACAAAACTTATACTTTCGGAATGCGCCTGATAAACTTTTACAGAATTTGATTTCTTACGTATAAAAAGAACCCGATGTGCCGACGATACTTGAACTTCCCGGGTGCGCCCAGCAAATGTTTGCTGAAACTGATTTATCACTTATAAACAGAACCCGATGTGCCGACGTGTGGACCGACGACCGACAAAAGCATACAGAAGTCAATTTCTTCTGTGTTTTGCCCAATAAATGTTTGCCGAATTCGAATTCTTGCGTATAAAAAGAACTCACCGAGTCCACCGACGCCCGACGAAAACAGACAAAATCTGTTTCTTATGTATAACAAGACCAAAGGTTTCGATGGGATCCCAAAAATTTAATATTTGACCAACTACGTCTTCTCTACGCCAGATCCAGTCTTCGCCAGGCTAATCATCTGAGAAAATTAAGTTCAGATATACCTTTATAAGCCATATTTATTTTGACGATGCTGATCGAAACTTCCTGCTTTACTTCTGCCAAATTTCCGTTTTCGGCCGAATTCCGAGCGAACTACTTGTCCAGCCAAAAAAAGATAGTTCAGAAACGAATTCAGCGCATCTCCTTATCCCTATAAAGAACGTCCAATCAACTTCAAATAAAACTTTAACTTATAAAAAAAATCCGGTTTCAACCGGATTCTGGACGAACTATATGTCCGGGTAAAAAATGATTGTCATATACAGATTCAGCGTATCTTCTTACCCTTAAATCTATCATCTAATCAACTTCAAATACAAATTTTACTTTTAACAAATTTTCCGGTTTCGGACGGATTCCAGGCGAACTACTTGTCCGGCGAGAAAATGGTTTTAACCATCGTGTTCAGCATGTCTTCCTACCCCTAAATCGAACATCTAATCAACTTCAAATAAAACTTTTGCTTTGGACAAATTTTCCGGTTTCGGCCAGATTCCGGGCTAACTACTTGTCCGGTCAAAAAATGGTTTTCACCATCGTGTTCTGCATGTCTTCTTACCCCTAAATCGAACATCTAATTAACTTCAAATAAAACTTTTACTTTTAACAAACTTTCCGGTTTTGGCCGGATTCCGGGCGAGCTACTTGTCCGGCGAGAAAATGGTTTTCTCTATCGTGTTCAGCATGTCTTCTTACCCCATAATCGACTATCACATTAGCTGTTTCAAAATATTTTGTTTGTCCCTTAATTTAAACCCCCTCCCCCACCCCTAAATGTAGGGCTACAGTGCCCATCTACGAACTCGACCTTACTCTTGACCCAAAGAATCCTCACACCAAGTTTCATCAAAATATCTCATTCCCTTCGAGAGTTATCGTGCTTACAGACAGACGGACAGACGGACGGACGGACGGACAGACGGACGGACAGACGGACAACTTTTACGATGTCATAGGTATCCGTCACTAACGTTTTGGGATCCAAAAAAGAGCCCGATGTGCCGCAGAGAATACCGAGGGCCGACAGAAAGATACGGAATTTGATTTCTCCTGTGTTCTGCACGACAAATGTGTGCAGAATTTGATTTCTTGCGTATGAAAAGAACCCGATGTGCCGACGGGTTCCGGCTAAAACCCCCCCGGCGAAAACCCCCCCGGACAAAACCCCCCCGCCAAAACCCCCCCGGCTAAAACCCCCCCGTGACCAAAACCCCCCCGACCAAACCCCCCCCGGTACCAAAACCCCCCCGACCAAAACCCCCCCGGTACCAAAACCCCCCCGACCAAAACCCCCCGGTAACAAAACCCCCCGGTACCAAAACCCCCCCGCATAAAAAAAGACGGGTATGTATGAGTAAAGTAACTGTTAGGTAGAGAGTAAGAGAAGAATAGACCCCCCCCGGTACCCCCCCCCCCCCCCCCCGAATCCTTAGACACTCACACATATTTAGACTGGCATTTACTGGGCAACAAAACGAACAACCATGTGACAGTTTTACCATTGACAAGCACGAAGGTGAAGCGCTGATGGAATATTTCTGGGACTATCTTGAAAGTGCTATCACAAAACGAGCTCAACATTTCCCTTGACCCAAAGGATCCTCCCATTAAGTCTCATCAAAATATCTCATTCCCTTCGAAAGTTATCCTGCTCACAGACGGAAAGTAGGACAACTTTTGCGGTGTCATAGGTTTTCCTCCGCTTACTGCCCATCTTTGAGTTTCTGGTATGAATCAAGGATAACTAAAGAGCAATCAGGCAAAGGGAGCTTCACATTGCACCAATGGGTGGCATCCTAACTGCAGCTTCCTTGCCAAGAAGGAGGAGGCATTGGGAAAGGATTTGTTGGGGGGATCGATACACAGAGTGGAACTGGCTTTGATTTGATCATTCACATTTAACACCTCACTGACAACAGCTTCAGTTAATGAATGCGGGTGTTTGGTGACTTCAGCAAAACCATCAACCTTCACCTTCGCCTTACACTCTCTTTGTTTATCATTGTTCTGATACCCACTGTACTTCAGACATTATTGTAGAGTCAAGTTTGTGAAAGAAGTTTATTTACTCTTACTCTCTAACTACCAGTTACTCTACTTATACCCGTCTTTTTTATGCGGGGGGGTTTTGGTCGGGGGGGTTTTGGTACTGGGGGGGTTTTGGTCGGGGGGTTTTGGTACCGGGGGGGTTTGGTCGGGGGGGTTTTGGTACCGGGGGGGGGGTTTGGTCGGGGGGGGTTTGGTCACGGGGGGGGTTTAGCCGGGGGGTTTTGGCGGGGGGTTTTGTCCGGGGGGGTTTTCGCCGGGGGGGGGTTTAGCCTAGACCCGTGCCGACGAGTCGACCAAGGCCCGACAAAAGCATGCAAAATTTTTAATTCTTCTGGTTTTGCTGGCGCTCCGCGCCGACAAACAAGTGAACTTTCGCCGGGCTTCGCCCGACGAAAGTACTTTCTCAGGACCTTTGGGGGGGGAGTCCCCCCCATAGTGACGCCCCTGCCGGTCCGTCTGTGTCCATCTGTCGGTAGCCTACTATAGATTTCGATTTGGCTGAGATATTTGATTCAAACGTGATTAAGGAACTCATTGGTTTATTGGCTAATTAGAATTCAGTTTGTGGCTTGTCTTTATTTCGTTTGAAAAAAAGTCTCGGGTGACAGGTTTGCTGTTAACTGAATTGCCCTGCACGGACTGTTTGACTGGGAATCTGAGTTCTCGGCTTACCGAGCTTAAACTTCCCAACTGATGCGCTCTCTTCCAGATGGGCTAGGACGATGAAACTTCTAATGTTTATCAGCAAGAATAAATATGAGTGTCAGTGTTATGGTTCTGCCTACTTTCATAGCACTTGCAGCTTCGCTCAAGTGCCATATACCACTCACTTCTGCAAATCGTGCCCATGAAAGCAAGAATTGTTCTGAATTAAAAATAACAGTTTTAAGAACGCTGTTTGTGGTTCATTTTTTGAGAATTCGGCAAATTACTACAGCTTTACATTATAGCTGAGATTTTACCAGTTCAACAGACAGTTCAACAGAATATAGCCATTCTTACACTCGGTCTGCTCCTTTCGAACCTCACTCGTCACTAGTTCCAGTTTACTGGAACTTTACTGGGACTGAGCATCTCAAATAATTTAACCGTGGGCATTTGAGTCGGAAGAATTTTTAGTCGTAGGCACTTTGAGGATCGACTAAAAGCAGGAGGAAAAGGGAACGCGAGAAAAGCATACTAAAACCAGGAAGGGCATACTAAAACGAGGAAGGGCATCCTAAAACGAGGAAGATGTCATTAGAATTCAAGTATGCGAAAACGAGGAAGGCTGCATCGTTCCCTTCCTCTGTTTAGTATTCTATAAGGGGTCAGCAACTTTTCAAATTCAAAGTTCATCATCCCTTCCTCGTTTTAGTATCCCGACATGTGTTGGCATTAAGTCCAGTGAGGGGTCGGGAACTATCGAAATTGTATGTAACCTTTTCATTCATCGTTTTAGTAGCTTGTCTTTGAATTTGAAAAGTTGCCGACCCCTCAAAGAATACTAAACAGAGGGAGGGAACGATGCAGCCTTCCTCGTTTTCGTAGACTTGAATTCTGGTGACATCCTTATTCGTTTTAGGATGTACTTCCGCGTTTTAATATGCCCTTCCTGGTTTTAGTATGCCTTCCTGCCTTTCTCGTGTTCTCTTCCCTTCCTGCTTTTAGTTGATGCCAGCTTGTTTGTGTGAGGCATACTCGTGCTGTGATCAGCTATGGAGCTAGATATACAATTTACATTTAGAGCACAAGATCATTCGAAGATCATTCGAAAGTTGAGTGTTACATGATTCTGTTTGGTAGTTGTTTGTTATTGTATTTGTTTGTAAACGGCCTGAAAAATGGCTTTAAATACAGTCATCCATTCATTCATTCATAATATCGTTTTTCAAAAACACTGTTACTTCTCCACGTGAAATGTTATTGTTGTCACTTAGTCAGGGCGCCAGATTCTGTATCTCGCTTATTTCTCTTAGTACCCATGACGGAAGGTACAAAAATACTGAGAAGTGTTCCTGGGGTAGTCAATCTCGCTGAAAACGAATATCGTAAGGCGCAATTCCGCCGCTGGGGCATTTCCGAGATATAGGCTAAAAACGGCAAATTTAGTCTATCATGACCTGTCACATTCTATATTGTTTTTAAGGAGTCAGGGTAGTCTAAATCCAATGTTGTCTTATATCATTCGAAATAACGAATCAAGTTGTATAAGAATCAGATTTTTAATTTAAAATTAAGAGAACTATTTATTCTCTATTTACTATATTTATTATTTATTAACGACCTTTTTTTCTTTTAGAAAATGAAGCCCATTCATTTCCAAAAATTTGAGCTAAAATTCAGTTTTCTAATTAATTTTTGAGGGGTCTGCGAATTTTTGTTGTGGTGTACATCCAAAATGAAACTCTATTAAGAAGAAGCCCTGTGCACCTTTTAGGGGTAACCTAGAATTTCTCAGCTGCATATTATTTAAGAGTCAAGTAAAAAATAACTGGTTGGCAAATAGAACAGAAATAGAAAAAAAAACTGACGACAGTGTCACCCAAGTAGGCCTAGTGAAATTCGTGCAGCGCTCGCTGCATTCGCCTTCGTCCGTGCAGCACGATGATGTCCTGAACAGTTGGGAGTCTCCTAAAATCTTCCTATATTTGCCAGTAAGTTTGTGTTGGTCCTGCTTACGATGACCACTATTTTGACAAGGCGAAGATAAATCCGGGTGCTTGAGCGTCGAAGAAAAAATGGAATGGCCTTCTCTTCTTTGAACAAGTAGAATCCATCCACTCGACTGTACAGGAATGAAACAACCTGGGAAACTTAAGTAAGAAGAATTTGTCCAGCGCAACGTGAACACCTCGAGAAAGGTAAATAGGGGCTACTGCCTAGTTTGTCATTGGCATGCCCCAAGATGGTGTACTTGACATGTATCGAAAGTCTGGATCAACATCTTTATGGCTCTTATACAAATAGCCACTGAAATTTGTTAAAGGTTGAGAGTCAGAGGATTGCAGCCGTCCATCATCAGGCTGTTTGAGCCTTCCCCGGGCGGTTGTGTGATTATATAGTCTATTTTATAATTAGTAGTAAATAAAGCAAGTCAAGTCAAGTCAAGTCAAGTGTGGCATAAGTTGGACTACAGTCAGGTTTGATTAGTGCCACTTCGCATCTTTCCTCAAACCCATCTGCCAGTAAAAGGTGGATTTGGGGTTGTCATGCTATCAAATAAGACTATACTCTGAAGCCTTGAAAAAAGTCAATAGCTTTTCCTATACCGATCTGAGGTCTATAGCAGAGGCACCTGTGACTTGGACTGGATGTACAGAAGATTGCAGGGTACATCCAGTGTTCTAGCAGTTACGGTACTGACGTGAGACCCCCAAAACTGAGCTAAACTGGGCGCTCCCCTAGGAAAGCTAAATGGGGAGCTGGCAGTACGCCCGAAAGTCACTAAGGCTAGTTCAAGGTCGCTAAGAAACTGAGTTGGATATCGGCGGCTGGGGGCCTCGAGCGTTTGAGATTGAAAGAATTGCATTCTCTGTCGCATGTTTTGAGCTTTCCAGATTGATAGAAAGAGATGGGTTACTTCTAGTCGTTGGATATGAAGAGATGTTCGCCACCCAGGAGAGAGCTGTCAAACCTAATGACCATGGTCGCCTTCCGATGATCTCTAACGCTGGAGTTTGTTACTCCCCGCGTGATGCGGCGATCAGAGTCTCGCCATAATTACCAGTACAAGTAGCTGGTTACATACGGAAGCTTCGCCTTTTGTCTCCCCCAAGGTGTTGTAGATAGTTTCGGCACCTGGCTTTTAGAGCCTGAGCTTGAAAGCAGGGACTCGAGTTCTTTGAGCGCAGAAGCCTGGTGGCTTTCCCTTTTCCTCTTTGGGCGGGATGTGCATGGTCATTTTAGGAAAATTGACTCGCTCGTGTCACTGGGCTTCACGAAAAACCCAGTTTGTCTGCCAAATATAAAGTGAACTTCAGCAACATTACTTGAATGACCGTCCAGCAACGAGAAAAGTAGTCTTACGGTGACTGCCACAGACCTGGCAGGTCAGTTCGACCTGATGTTTGTAAGGATAGTCCCCCTTCTTATGGATGCCCCCTCCCAAACACATAAGGTAAGATCCATCTGGTTTATTTTATTATTTTACAACTGTCTAAGATTTATTTTCCTGTCTTTTCTGACGGACGTTGGTTGACAGCTTGAACCCAACCAAATCAATCATCACAAAGTCCAGGTCCCTTTCACACGGTCAAAACGCAGAAATGGCAAAAGACCGTTAGAACAAAGCTACCACCTTTAGCCAGCCAATCAGGAGTTTGCCTTTCTGAAGGACAAACTGGACGACGTGGCCAACCTCCAAAGAAAGCTCCTTCGAGAGATTCTGAGGGTCGATTCTGGGAGTTTTAATCTGGCTGTTCACCAGAACACTTGTCGTCTCAGCAATTCAAAATGTAGCCTATAACTAAAGTAAGTCTTTTTCCTTAGATCTGTCTTCGTCCGACGCCCTCGTCGCACTCTGACCGGCTCTGCTCAACTCATCTTCTTATAACATACAGTCTGCCTATCAATGCCTTCTTCAACAAATCCATTATACCACTCATCGGCCTTCCTGCTAATTCGACGCCTATCTTTTGCATTTTATATCGTCATGTGAATATAATAACCATGTATATACGACTTGAGAGTTTGTGAATTAAGACTTAGAAAGCGGGTAGATTGTTCACCACAGCAGATAGGAAAGCAAGAACCAAATATATGCCTTGCCGAGTGCCATCGTCTACGCTACCAACGTAACATTTAATCCGGTGGCTCATCGCCAAGCCGCCATGTAAGGTCTCCTTCAGGTTTAACCATCTCTCGCGATACAGTCGATCGTAAGAAGTACACGTGTATCCCAACTCAAAAGGGTACCAAAGAAGTAACCACCGAAGGGAACCTTACATGTTGGACTTTTGGAGTTCTATGTTGTCAACGGAGACCAAAGTCGCTGGTCCTTAGGCGAGTCTTCGATTACGTAAGGTATTGAAAATAGACGAAGGTAAAGAAAGAAACTACTTCTCATGAATCATCCCTACCGTATTCTTGTCTTCACCTTGGTTGTTTAACTTTACTTCTTACTGTTTAGTGTTTAGCTAATTCTAGGTGACTGGCGGAAGTATGGAAACTTCCGCCCCACCTGTGAAAAAAAAGGGTTTCTATTTGGATGCTGGGAACAGACGATCACGCTTTCCTGGCTGAATTTCTTGCACTTTGATCAAAAAGTTGAAACATTTCAGCGAAAAAGATCAGCAAAAAAAAAAATCATAGGAGGTATTCCACACCGCAACAGGCCGGTCCTCGAAGTCTGTTCACGCCCTAAATGGATAAGCCGTTTCCGTACAAGGTTAGATGAAAGGTAAAGGAATCCCAGACTCATCGAATCATGCCTTTCGTCTGAAATCTCACTTAGGCTTTTTTTTTTGTTTCCATTGATTTTAAAATCAATGACGCATCTAAAGACTTACTTTCGATTATAGCTATTTAGGAAATCCTAGGTAACCCATTGCTTGAGTAAAAAAAAAGATTTCGTCCATGTTAACGAGACTCATTTTAGTGGTACACCATACACAAAATATCACAGACCCCTCGAAAGTGAAAGTAGAAAACTGAATTTTAGTTCAATCAGTTCGAAAATGTATGGGCTTCAATTTTTAATATAAAAAAAGTTTGTTACCTTGAAAAAATTCTAAGTTTTTAGCATTTTTTCCAGTTTTTGCTATATCTAATAGCACTTATTTTGAATATATGCCAAATAGTGGACAAATACTTTCTGTAACTTAAAATTAAAAATCATTTTCTTGTATAGCCCAATCTCCTCTTTCGATTGGTATAAGGTTGTGTTGAATTCCCTCGACTCTAGCTCTTGAAAAAAATCTGGAAGCGTTGTAGGAAAGTATAGGCTAAATTTGGTGTTTTAGCCTATAACTCGGAAACGCCCCAATGGCGAAAATGCGCCGTCCGATATTCGTTTTTAGCGAGGTTGTTTACCCCAGGATCCGTCCTCAGCATTTTTGTACCTTCCGTCATGGGTGGGTGCACGATACAGAATCTGGTGCCCTGACTAACTAGTGGACTCTATCAAGCGTCCCTGCTCCTCGATGCGGCGAGGAACGCAAAATATTTCTGAAAAAGCTGGAGCTCGAAAACGAAGCAATGTTGAAAGGCGGGGATTTCAAAAGTTTACAATCCCATAAGGGAGCTACGGAAAAGATGCCCCCCCTTTTTTCACCCTGCATATCTGGTATTAATATATATTAGAATAGAAATACCACCATGGAGGAATATGTGGCTTTTTTTTTACTAGCTACAGCCCAAAAAAACCCAGACGGTTGGTTTTGGTGAGGCTGAGGACTTGGACAAACCCCAGATGGTTTGGGTGTGGATGGTTCTGGTGAGGCTGAGGACTTGAATGCCTCGGCACAGTGCTTCGCGCTGCGCCTCAGTTAGCAGTTTCTGCCACAAGGAACGAAACACTGGACCATCTGATATTTGGATGTACAAGCAGAACTGTCAGGAATCCCCAAGAGTGGGTTAAGGATGCTTTTTACAGCGCTAAACTTGAACCCTCAACAACAACCCTCGCAAAAGCAGCTCTTACTGGAGTTGAAGAGCGCTACATATTCTCTGCGACCATCAAATTCAAGACTATCCTCGAGATCAGCGAAGCAGTTTGACCAAGAGAAGAAGACATAACGACTCCAGAAGAAACCGACAACCTGGTTGAATGTCTAAATAAGAAGAAGAGACCGAAGTGGAGCATTTGCTTTCCGAAGTGGTCCATCTACTGAAGAAGAAGAAGATAGTCAAACGGAGGTTCTATCAGATTATTTGTTCGTGGTTCAGGTCAGATCAAAACAACTTTAGGTAGTAGTGCCTAAACTTTGAAAAAGTGACGCAGACACAAATCGCCACGACCTGGCCACGACATATAGCTGCACTAGTGGACGCACATGTCCTGACTGAATCTCGATCTGTGGTTAACGAGCAATGGCTAAGAGCAAAATAACATCAGGGAGTAGCACCAAGACTTGAAAAAAGTGACGTACACTCGAAAAGCAGTGACACTAGCACCACTAGCGATAGAGCACGTCCCTACCAGAACTCAATCAGTTGTGCACCAGTGCTGGCTCCAGTAACTTCATATTCTGAACAACCGCTGAAAAGACAGAATAGCGGAGTACAACAATGAAAAAGAACCAAAAACTGAACAAAACAATAAAAAACACTAAAATTCACAAAAGAAGAAGGGACAGGCCGTGATGTGCCGGGATCCTGAGATGGGACGTTGTTGAGAGTTTTTTACTTAGGGCCGAAAGTTTCAACGATATATCCGGAAGCTTGTAACGGGAAATCAGATGTCTGTTTTTGTACCAGGGTGGTTTGAAAAGGAGGAATTTTGCATATCGGTATTAGCGAGAACGGAGGGAAAGAAAATCTTTTTTCTTTAAAACTGGGGACAGGCCAGAGAGAAATAAAACAGAATGATAAGTGAAAGTGCTGTAAAGTTTACCAAGGGCTTTTTTTTATTGTATTTCCCACGATTAGCAACGATCTTCGAGTATGATACCTGAATCTTTCTTTTTGCATCATTAACTGACTGAGACCGGAACGATTTGAGGCTGTTAGTAATGTGAATGCCCAACCACCGAAGAGATGTGACAAGGGGGATATGATATGTTGGGAGCACAACCGGCTCTTGGTTAGGTGAATTGAAAGATATATATTCGCATTTGTTAATGTTCAGAGCCAGACCAATCCGGTCGAAGGCAGCAGAAACAAAAGAAATTGACTTCTTCAATCCGGTCTTGCTTCGACTTATAGGCAGAATATCGTCGGCATAAGCACTATAAGAGATGTTAACGGAATTAATAATACAAGTAGTGGGTAAAGAAGAAAGGATGTTAGAGATGCACATTTAAAAAATGGATGGTGAGAGGACCGCTCCCTGCCGAACGCCACGTTTTATAGGGATTCTAAAGTCGGAAATCCGTCCATCCACTTTAGTGCGCAGAAAAGAAGTTGTATACTAATAACATAGTAAAAAAGTAATAGAAAGACTTATACCTTAAAATTACCTTAAATCGCACTTGCCAGCGAAAGGTAATCCTGTCGTGCGCTGGCTCAGTGGTGAGGGAGGGCCGCATCTTGGGAATCCCGTGCAGTTTTCCAAGGCTTCCGAGTTCAGTCTTTGTCAACGGATGACTTGAAGGCCTCAGCACTATCTACCATGACAGTGTTTTGACTGAGAGAATTCCATAGCGGTACCACTCGGTTAGTATGAAAAATTGGTTTCGCTTCCTGGTTGTAGCTCTCTTCCGGAAAAACTTCTTGGAGTGACCACGGGTTCGGGTGTTCTGTTCTAGCTGGAATAGGTTGGTGTCTGTCTCCAAGAGTTTATGTGCCATAATGACATCGTCACGTCTGCGACGGTAACAAAGGGTTAATCTTGTTTGATAGTCCAGGGTCCTATATCCTTTGATGCATTTAGTGGCTCTTCTTTGTACAGACTCAAGTGCTGCCTGATCCCCCTTGTTTATTGGTAATGCTACGGGGAAAAAAAGGGAAAATACCAGGGGAAAAAAGCGAGAGTAGGGCTTCGGTATGTACAATGCTATCAAAAGCTTTCGAAAGGTCCAAAGCGCAAATATGCAGCTCCAAGCCTTTTTTGGTTGCCTCAACCAGGAGAGACGAAAGAATTCGGTGGGCATGTTTACAACCGATTCCTTTTTGGAAACCCAATTGGTTTTCTCCGAAATTAACATTGTTAATAAACGACGGAAGTAGTACCACAGCTTACGTATCTAGGCAGTTAAGCAAGCTCCTATCTTCCCCATGAGAAGCTTTTGGTACACAGCTCTGAACTTGGTGCCTCCGTAGATCGTGCCCAACACCATAGGCGGGAGCGCAATTTTGTTCGGCTGCTTCACCTTGACTATCTATTCACGACATCACTGCACTTGCATGGCTGTTGCTCCCGCGCCACTGTGTTCCTAACGCGTAGACCGTGCCCAACACCATAGGCGGGAGCGGAATTTTGTTTGGCTTCTTCCTTACCTATCTTATCACGACGTCACTGCACTTCGCATGGTTGTTGCTCCCGCACCACTGTGTCCCAAAAATAAATCGAGTTTGCAGGCCTGGATACGTAAGGTGTGAGTCAAAGACTATTCACACCTAGGTGTGTATATTCTTTGGTGTGAGTAGTACATACTCGAAGACTTTGCTAATCGTGCAAGAAACGGTAATAGGACGATAAGAAGTACACTCCGATGGGGGTTTACCTTTTTTTTATAATTGATTTTACAATTCCGCAAAGAAAACTATTGGGGACGCAAGAAGAACTCAGGCACATTTGGAAGAGTTATTGAAGATGTTGCTCATGAGGCGGACAATTTACTTTAGATGTCGAGCCGAGATTCCGTCGTCATCAACAGAAGAAGAACGGAAAAGTTTAACCGAAAAGGGCTAGGGTAGGACAATCTAGTTACCCATCACTTATTCACTTAAATTGGCTTGAATACCCGCTGAAAATGAGTTACTTCGTTGTTCGGCTATTCACGAATAATCGGTTTTTAAATAGTGGAATTTCCGTTTGATTTGTGGTGCCTCTATGTGCTTGTATTTTTGCTGTATGCCTTACGAGAAAGATTTATCAATTTTCTTTTGTTCAGGCACTAAGCAATCTTCACCGATCTCACAACTGCCCACTAAAAAGCCGCATTTGTGTTGAGATTAAAGTTTCCCGCGTCATAGTAGAATTTACGCTGTGGGGACGGCTGGAGATATTCTGAGCCTCGTCATAACTAGAGCAGATAGTGGAAATTAAAAAATCCCTTTGCAGAATCCAAATAAATCAGTGTAATCAATTAAATGAAACACAAATGAGTTGGCTTTTCAGTTAAACTTTAATAGCAAGTGAGACCGATGACGAAGAAACGGGGAGAATATGTGCTTGAGTGAGGAATGAGGGAAGTGAAGCACTCAGCAGCTTAGAATAAACGGCATGGACATAAAAATTAGCAGCACTAAATATTGCCGTATAATCTGAGTTCCATGCGGAATCAATAACACTAGGCGATGACTTCCCATCAATTTTGTCTGCATTAATTACTTTAGACCAATCAGCTTGGGTATGTGGGAACTCGAGGCCTTTAGAACTGATCTAGCGAACATGCTTCTTATAAATACGCTTAGTTTGGTGCTTAATTTCAAAAACGGTGCCAGAACGTGGTCTGCCGCAAGAAACCCAAAGTCTTAACCAAAACTTAGCCTCATTCTTCACAATTTTCAAATCTGGGTCAAGAGACCAATTTGATTTCAGAGTATTTTTTCGCGTATTATTTTGCTCTGCACTGGCTCTGATCACTTCACTAGAAAATTTACTGTGTCGTGACCCAATGCCGTAGCGCAGTTTGGAGAAGTTTCTTGGAATGAAAGGGGGAGGACGGTGCTTCGTTAAGGGTTGCACCGCAACTCAGAGTAATGTGGCTTTACTTTCTACGAAGTTGAAATAACAGACACCAATCGACCAAACTTAGAAATATTTAGTTTCTTGATCCGACCCTGGTCCATCGGGCTTTCGGAAGAAAATAATTAATTCTTTCATTCGTCGAATAGTTTGCTTCCTTTCGGATTTGTTCTTTTTTCTCTTTACTTCACATGCAGTTTCCTAGCTTGGATGAATTGGAAATGCTACTGAAAGGTCGTGAAGTGGTTTCTGATTATTGACAGAAGTTTCAGGAAGTGGTTTTTTTAAAACGGACCTTAGTGCCTAGCAAAGGTCAGGCCTACCGGAAGCCAATTGACGTGTTTCTGCCCGAGCCCTGCCTTGAGCTCTTTTGAAGGATGTTCCAGGACCGGGGTGTACAGAATACAGTAAAGTTATATTTTTCATAAGAAAAAAAGCACTTAAATAAATGATACATATTTCCAATTCAATAAAATGATCTGATGTCCGAGCCATGCCTATGCCAAATGTTGGGTATAGACCACAGGTTGGTAGAACCTGGACCAAACACCAGCTACACAGGGGTGGTCCGAAGGGGGTGGTGAAAGGCGGTGGTTCACCCCCCCCTGCCTTTTGCTCAGTCGTATTATTCGTTTATTTAGGCCTCGTCGAGGTCCTGGGCACTCATTATAGTCAACAACAAATCCCGAAAAATTGTTGATTTTGGCACTACCCAGCTTTAGTCGTAAAAACTCCTGTCAAAGGAGCCGACTCCTTCAAACCAGGTTTCGTTTTCCAGCTTTTCTTTTCAGCTATTTCACTGAAAAGGAAAGCTTCCAACGACTGTACCCCTGACAATAAAATTTAAAGCAAGCGTCGCAGGCGATTTTTTTAAATCTGCGTTTGTCTTGCATAATCTAACCACTTAGTATACAGGTTCTAGCCTTTAGTGTGCTTCACATCTAAAGATTTCTAAGCCTAATCACCAAATAAATGACACATCGTTCTTCTTCTAAATAGAGAATACTACGAAATATGCCATCGGAAAAAGTTTCTTAAAACCGAGGAGCAGAGCGTATTTTTTATACCAATGAAAAGTAAGGAATAGCTATGAAATCAAAAATCTGTTCGTCTTAAAAGTCACGTAATAGTGACCATTGAACAAAACATTGAACAAGCCGATTTTTCGTTAACACAGTCGTTTTTTCTCAATAATAGTCGTTTGTATCTGAAAAAAAAAAAACAGTCGGTAAAAATGACCAGCTAGTCGGCAAATTGCTTGCCCCTCTTCCCCCGAAGATTTTGGCTAGTAATGGCTCTGCATGTCGACTCGAATGAGCTATTCCAGGTATCCACCTCAACCTCGCTTTATAATCGACATTTTCCCACTGTTCTGGGCCCACTCGTTACTGTCTATCGAATTCTGATGGCTTTTCGATAATGTTAGAAAATTCCATGCCTTCTTTTGCTCGAAACCAAAACTCCGTTCTCATAAAGCTACGACACCCGCTGATTTTGATACGTTCAACGCTATGGAATGAGAAAAAGCTCAGGTTTCAGGCTCACGTCTCAGGTTTCAATGCGCAACCATGGTTGGAGAGCCGCTGGATGCCAAGAAAAATAAGTTTGGCATAATTTATCTTCCGTCTCTGGAACTCCTGGCAAAGGGAATAATAAATATAACGATATCAGAGGAGGATAAATATTTCAAGGTAGGTCATAAAAAAAGGGTGAGGTCATCAGCTTCAACGGCACGAATAGTTCTCAATTACTTTATTTGCAAAAGACAGGAAAGAAAATCAAAACAAACAATCTTAGTGTTTGGAACAATAAAACGATAGGAAATAATTACTAATGTGCAAGCTCGAAACCTAGAATTCCAATCCAATAAAGCTACGGTGCCCGCTGACTTTGATGCGTTTGACATAATTTAGCCTATTCGCATAACAATAAAAATATAAATGCAAGCAGTTGACTCTATCTCAGGTATGCTATCTAGCAGAGACAGCCTGTTGATTTTAGATAGCATATTTTTTGTCTAGTGAAAAAAAATCGACACCAGGACAAGAACATTTAAAAAGAAACAAAAACTTATGAATGTGTTAGGAACTAAATATCTAATCTATTTGTTGCAGCACAAATGCTTCTTCCCAGTTAAACAGTATGCTCCATCACCATGTTTATCAGTTTTGGTACTAATTTCGTTTGAGTGGCACTTGCTGCCACAGAATGGAGATGTGCCCCTCCAAGTACAGTGATGCGGCTTGCAGCAGAAGACCTTGCGCCCGGTCCAACAGGTGGCACCGTTGCCTTTTCTTGAAGTGTTCTTTTGCACTTCTCCTGGCGCACACCTGCCCCTGCAGAAAGGAGCCGTTCCGCTCCAATGACATCTCTCTCGAACTAATGGCCTGCTTGTAGTCGTGCTTGTACTGACACGACCTTTGGTGCTTGTGTCTGAATTACTCAGTTCCGCGTCAAGCTCACTGTAGTCATAGGCTGAAACGGACGATCCCGCCTAAAATTAAACAGTAGCGGTAAATAGAGTGCATCAGTGAGCAGCTTGGCGGTAAGAAGCCGGCCAGGACCAGAAGGGTACATCGCATATATATAATGCTATTTCCCACAGGCTCAGGCAAAAAAGTCTAAAAAAATCAAAGGAAATACTCAAGCTCTTTCTATTCAACATTTCTTTAACTATTGGTCATTGTGCAAAGTTGGATCTGTTCAAGGAATAGTTTACCTCGCCGTCTATTTCCACCAGCAGTTTAGAATGATAGTTTTTGGGATCCCAAAAAGTAAATGGAGGGATATTTATGACTTCTTAAAAGTTGTCCGTCTGTCCATCCGTCAGCGTAAGCACGAAAACTCTCGAAGGGAATGAGATACTTTGATTAAGCCTGAGCCGCGTTTTATTTGAAGTTCATAGTACAGTGGACTGTTCGTTGCCGTTTTATTCGCCGGCGGGACGTACGCTGGGAGGCCCAGGGTGCCCGAAGTCGTTTTATTTGCCAGCGAGCCGCCCGCTGAGTGCCAGCGGACCCGCTAGTTTGTACGCTGGGTGAGGCAGGGAGTTGTTCAGCGTACCTTCTGACGTAGTTCGCCAGGAATAAAACGGCTACCGTACTTAAAGTCCGCCATCCGCTCCCACTGTACTTTGAACTTCAAATAAAACGCAACTCTGGTGTGAGGATTTTTTGGGTCAATCGACAGGTCGAGTTCGCAGATGGGCTGGCCCGACTCTTAGGGGTGAGGGAGGAAATTTCAGTTTAAATGGCGAAGAAAATCTCTTTCAACAGCTATTGACATGGACCATTTAGGGTAAGAGGGCAGTACACGAATATGCAATTATTTTTTTCTCCGAAAAGTGACTTCGCCCAGAATCCGGCCAAAACTGGAAAGTTCGTTGAAAGTAAAAGTTTTATTTGAAGTTGCTGTAATTTAGGGGTAAGAAGACTACTGAATCCGTATGTTACAATCATATTTTACCCGGGCATATAGTTCACCCGGAATCCGGCCAAAACCGGAAAGTTTGTTAGAAGTAAAAGTTTTAGTCGAGTTTATTAGATGTTCGATTCATAGTAAAGAAGACATGTTGTATATGTATATGAAAATTATTTTGTCACCGGCCGGCGTCCGGCCCCGCCCCCGAATTTGTTAACAGTAAAATTCATGTTAAGTTGATTAGAGGTCCGATGTACGGGTAAGGAAACCAGCTGAATTTGTTTCTGAGGCTTATTTTTTTTTTTTTAGTCAAGTAGTTTACCCGGAATCCGGCCGAAACCGGAAATTTGGAAGAAGTGGGCAGGGAGTTTTGTTCAATTTTGTCAAAGCAGATATGACGAATTGGGGTAAACACACAGGCTGAATCCATATGTGAACTTGGTTTTCTCAATTGATTAGCCAATGACCTTAATCTGTTTCCAAATTTTGATATCAAATATCTTTCAGAGGTCTGGCGAAGACCGAATACTTACAAGACCCAGTTGTCTGGATAAAATATACATTTTTGGGATCCCATCGAAACCTTTGGTCTTTTTAGTCTTAATTCTATCACGTTCGTTTGTTCATGAATATTTATAGAGACAAGATAACGGAGATTTTTTGTCATCTTATCTCTTTGCTGCACTATTTTGTATCGCCTCGTTCGAGAGAAAGAGCGGACCGACCGACAGACCGACGGAAAAGTGATCTGTATATGGCACTTGGCTGTAAGGCAAGTGCCATAAAAACCATCCTTTTTGGCCTCAGGCAAGAGTTCTACGGAGCTTTCCAAAATGTAATGTCATATTCATCAATCCGGCCAGAGGTCCACACTATCCGTAAAAACCGCACAGGTTAGACCCTTACCAGTTTTCAGGAATAAGCTGAAATCGGCGGCATAGTAAAAAAAAAGGACAAAACCAAAGTGTTGCTCTCGCAACACAATTAACCATTTTCTAAACACACCAACAAACAACATAATAAATAACTAATACAAGAAAGATATATTTATTTTGCAACAGCTTGAATAACCAACTATTAAGCTGATACCTTTTGTTCTATATTCTACAATCTGTCATATACACATCAAGCATCATGATACATAAACATAGTACCATAACAATATAGTTTAAGTTCGGGGGCAGTCGTAGAAATTAACTGCTCATGGCTACCACGGACGATTCAGTCCCCTTTGGTGGCATAACGCGTTCTTTCATAATGACATAAGCAATAAATTCCTTAATTTTAACTATCAGTTATATTAGCATGTCAGTATACTTTTTTTTTTTAAACATGCTATCAGCAACAGAGCATGCTGGCTTTCGCCATCGCTGCAGCAAATAAAATTGTTGTACTGTAAATCGGCTTACCACAATGAGCAGAAGCACTGGTACGAATAAGATGAACCTCATGTCAAGAAAATGAAATAGAATACCGACAGTAATCAAGACTGCGGGGAAGCAACTGTGAGATTCCTTTGCGATTTGCAGAAATGAAGAACTAAAATGTCATCAGGAGCGAAAAACGAGCGGGATACCGCAAAGCTTATCACATCGGCCGCGTTGGATATCCTTTGAAATGTCAACTTCGAGCTAGGGATCGAGGGGGAAATTGCTACCCGACTAGACCACATTCATCGTTAAACGGTGCAATTTGAATTTGATTTGATATTTTTTGGACAGAAATTCCAAATTTTTTTAGCTGTTTAACTTCATTACAATGATGCAAACAGGAGGAAACATAAGAAAGATTGTCGCGGTTTCGCAGCGAACGACCTCGTGCATTTGAAACAGAAACTAGGCCGTTTTCTCTCTCGCTGACAACTAGCACTATTGGCTCTCGTCTCTACACCTCAAATCGGGGTCAAAACTACCTCGTACATTTGAAACAGGAACTTTTCTCTCTCGCTGTCCCTGGACACTCACCGTCGCGGATAGACCCCGGTTTTCGCTGTAGGCTGTTCAACGACAACAAGCGCGAACTCGCCTTCGCGGAAGGACCTCATTTGATAGCGAATCCACTTCGAATATAACAAACCCCTTTTTCGCAGACCGCAGGAAGCCACTTTTCTCTGACGGAAGCTGTGACATTCTGGCCCTAAAGAATTCGGTTCTTTTCTTTCATTTTCAGTAAAAAATTCGTCAATTTTGAGGTTCCAGTTTACTCTTATAACAGGAATTAATATTCGTAGAACAAATGAATCCTTTTTCCGGAAACGAGTTGCCTTGAAATTGGCCAAAATGCTTTGAAATCCCGGAATTTGGGACATTTTTGCCAAAGTGCGATTTCCTGTGACAAATGTTTCACAGCTGTGAATCTGGGGAGAAGTAAAAAACCTGTGACAATGAGAAATCGCAGAATTCTGCGACCAGTGGCAACACTAGAAGCACCACGAAGTCGCAACCAAATAATGTTAGTAAAAATCGGCCTTGTATAGCTCACTGTGTAGAAACCCATCCTGATCCTGATATCCAGAATATCCAGATACCCAAAATTATACTTAATATAGGAGACAAAACTTTGTCTCCCCAAATTTTTGATTTACGACTAGTAACTCTCGAAATTTGTCGGGTGATGCTTTGCCACACCGATCAAGGTTTAGACACGCAAGCTGCATCTGAAATTGTTTGAACTTCACAGTATAGCAAAATTTTCGAAACTATAGACGGCAGGGCTTAAATTAAAGCATTTCCGTGGCTTTTACAAATATCAGTTTGATTTCCAGTCCTTGAAACAAGCAGTTAGGGAATAAGGTACCGTTTACTGCGTACATTGAATTTGATTAAAATAGTGATCCATAAAATCGAATTGGATTGCTCTTTGCCTCTAGGTTTGTGGCAAACGTTAAGCTCGAAGGTAGTTTATTTCTCATTGCTCACCAAATGCCTGTAGGCGAGAAAAAAAAAACAACAACAAACAACAAAAACTGCCTCTGCATCTCTTCAGTTACCTTGCCAGCGGAAACAAAAGTCGAAGTATTATAGGATAAGCCTTTCGCCATCACCTGTCGGCAACTTCTCAGTGAAACTATAGGCGTTTTTCCGTGCTCCCACAAACAGTTTGTGGGTCGATTGTCACTCGAAAAGAGTGTTTCCGCGGCCTTTTGTGCGGCCCACAAGTGTGTTTCCGCGACTAACAAGATTTTCGTGGCTCGCTTTGTGGCTCAAATTCGACAAACAACTGCCGAGGTGATTGTCGATTTTGTGGCTCGATTTTGGCGGGAAATTCAAATTTAGCCCCAAAATAACGTCAAAACAATGAAATTAAAAACTTTCTCAAGTATTGTGACATAAAACTGAAGATCCTTTTTGCACGGAATGGTAAGGAAGAAAGTATGGAGTTCTATTTATTGAGGTTTTTAGATGATTTTTGTTTTATATATTCAGACATTTGAATTTACCGCCCAAAAAATAGACAAAACGGCGTTTCCGTGACTTTCAACTTGTGGCTCGACTGTGTGGCACACAATCGTGTTTCCGCGACGAATACTCAGAAGTGTGTGGCCCACAATTGTGTCACGGAAAAACGCCTCAAATACGAGGCGGAGATGAAAGGCGTTTTTCCGTGCTCCCACAAACAGTTTGTGGGTCGATTGTGGCTCGAAAAGAGTGTTTCCGCGGCCTTTTGTGCCGCCCACAACTGTGTTTCCGCGACCAACAAGATTTTCGTGGCTCGCTTTGTGGCTCAAATTCGACAAACACTGCTGAGGAGACTGCCGATTCTGTGGCTCGATTTTGGCGGGAAATTTAAACTTAAGGCGTTTTTCCGTGCTCCCACAAACTGTTTGTGGGTCGATTGTGGCTCAAAAAGAGTGTTTCCGCGGCCTTTTGTGCGGCCCACAAGTGTGTTTCCGCGACCAACAAGATTTTCGTGGCTCGCTTTGTGGCTCAAAAACGACAAACAACTGCCGAGGTGATTGTCGATTTTGTGGCTCGATTTTGGTGGGAAATTCAAATTTAACAGCAAAATAATGTCAAAACAATAGAATAAAAACTTTTTCAATTATGTGGAAATAAAACTGAAGAGCTTTTTTGCACTGAATGGTAAGGACGAAAGCCTGGAGTTCTATTTATTGAGATTTTTACAAGATTTTTATTTTTATATTCAGACATCTGAATTTACCGCCCAAAAAATAGACAAAACGGCGTTTCCGCGAGTTTCAACTTGTGGCTCGACTGTGTGGCACACAATCGTGTTTCCGCGAAAAACACTCAGAAGTGTGTGGCCCACAGTTGTGTCACGGAAAAACACCTTTAGCAGCATAAGAACGTCAAAAACTTTCTCAAGTATGTGGACGTAAAACAGAAGATCCTTTTTGCACGGAATGGTAAGGACGAAAGCCTGGAGTTCTATTTATTGAGATTGTGCATGATTTTTATTTATATATTCGACATTTGAATTTACCACCAAAGAAAAAGACAAAACGGCGTTTCCGCGGGTTTCAACTTGTGGCTCGACTCTGGGGCACACAATCGTGTTTCCGCCAAAAGACACTCAGAAGTTTGTAGCCCACAATTGTGTCACGGAAAAACGCCTGAAATCTCCCTGAACTTTCGCTACTATCTTTGCAGCGAAAACAGAGCCGAAGTTGACACACCATCGCTCTTTCCCAAATACGAGGTGGGGATAGAATCGCCCTGTCTTTCGCCATCTCTTTCGCAGCGAAAACTAAGGTCGAAGGGAAACCCGCCTTCGCCCTTTACTAAACAGGATAGCGAACGCGAGATCTCCCTCCCCTTCGCCTTCATATTCGCAGCAAAATTTGGGTCGAAGTAGAAAGTTTGTCTGTCCAGATGGGGAGGAAGGACCCTTCTTACACAGAGGAGGATAAATATTTTAAGGTAGGTCATAAAAAAGGGTGAGGTCATCAGCTTCAACGGCACGAATAGTTCTCAATTACTTTATTTGCAGAAGACAGACAAGAAAATCCAAACAAACAGTCTTAGCGTTTGGAACAATAAAACGATAGGAAATAATTACTAATGTGCAAGCTCGAAACCTAAAATTCCGTTCCAATAAAGCTACGATGCCCGCTGAATTTGATGCGTTTGACATAATTTAGCCTATTCGCATAACAATAAAAATATAAATGCAAACAGTTGACTCAATCTCGAGTGTGATATCTAGCTTTGCTAGATATCACACTCGAGATTGAGTGGAGTGGATTGTCTTTGAAGACAATCCACTCATTCCAGATAGCACATTTTTTGTCAGGCGAAAAAAAAAATCGACACCAGGACAAGGACACGTTTAAAAAGAAACACAAACTGATGAATGCGTTAGGAACTAAATATCTAATCTATTTCTTGCAGCACAAATGCTTCTTCCCAGTTAAACAGTATGCTCCATCGCCATGTTTATCAGTTTTGGTACTAATTTCGTCTGAGTGGCACTCGCTGCCGCAGAATGGAGATGTACCCCTCCAAGTACAGTGATGCGGCTTGCAGCAGAAGGCCTTGTGCCCGGTCCAACAGGTGGCACCGTCGCCGCTTTTTGAAGTCTTTACTTGTACTTCGCCTGGCGCACAACTGCCCCTGCAGAAAGGAGCCGTTCCGCTCCAATGACATATCTCTCGAACTAGTGGCCTGCTTGTGGTTGGGCTTGTGCTGACGTGACCTTTGTTGCTTGTGGCTGTATTGGTCCATTCCGCGTCAGGCTCATCATGGTGATTGGCTGAAACGGATGGTCCCACCTAAAATTAGAGCACTTCACTAAACAGTAGCGGTAAATAGAGTGCATCACAGCACCCTGGCCGTAAGAATCCGGCCAAGACCAGAAAGGCATCTCGGTACACTGTCAGAAGTCTTATAACTACATCAGAAGGATGCACGGTCTCAACATACAATGCGTAACAGATGTTGTCTGTTGTGTTTGAAATTGCCATGCATAACAAGCGCTGCCATCAGGAAGAGCCAAAAAGCATCTGCTGAATTTTGCGACATCACGATAGACATAACAGTCAGTAGATGCTCTTCCTTTTTTGTTGCTCTTCTTGGCAATGCTTGTTCTGCATCACATTTCATGGATAACGTTTTCCAGTACAACAGAAAACATTCGAAGTGTTTTCTGTTACGCATATCACTGTCTGTTGAAACCGCGCATCCTTCTGTTGTCTGTTATGAAACTTCTGACATAGGTTATATCTCTCAATATCTCTCAAAGGCTCCAATAAAAATAACAAGAGCTATAAGCTCATATGGTACTTGCAAGGCTTGGTAAGAGGATGAAAGTAGGAATTCGCCAATTCGTGGGTTTGTTGGGATCACTTGTAAGCAAAACTCTTGAGATAAGCATGATACGGACCCATTGAAATCACCAAACGATAGTTTGGTAAGAAAAGGAATTTATTTTTGCACTTGGCTGTGATAATGCGCACTTTAAGGCAGCTAGAAATACATCTGTAATCAAAACTCTTAAGGCAAAAATGATCTTGAGCCCTTTAGGATCATGAATATATGGTCTGGTGAAAAGTATTTTTTTTCTTTGCTTTTCGGTTAAGATGCGCACTTTAAGGGTCGTAGAAATTCATTTCTAAGCAAAACCCTTGAGGCAAAAATGATCATGGGTTCATGGGGATCACGAAAATGTAGGTTTTGCTTAAAAGTATTTTTTGTACTTGATGAGTACTTTAAGGGATGGTTGGATCTGGGAAGTAACAATTTATAAGCCAATCTTGTCAAGTCTCTAATGTTCAAGCCAAGTTTCATCGTCCTAGCGCATCTTGACGTACCTTAAATTGCGATCACCGGAATTCTGGATCCCCCTCCAGCTCACCCCAGAGTGACCGAATCCGGTCCGGTTCTGTTACTGATGTATCTAGGGCTTACGCTTGTTCTTCCCACCAAGTGTCATCCCAATCGCTGTATTCTAAGTTTGTCACAAAATCCCCCCCCAACCCCCCCCCCCCCCCCCCCCCCCCCGCATTGATGGGATCCTATCCGATCAATCCCAATTGAAATGGGACATCTTTGACATGAGTTCTTTCCGAATATCAAGCTTCATTAAGTTCCGATCACCCGTTCAAAAGTTGGACAACCTCAAGGTTCGGATTCCCCCTCCTCCACTCCCCCCGATGGTCAAATCGGAGAAACAACTGTTCTTAAGTTAAAATTGTAAAGTCCCTGATATTTCTGCCAAGTTTCGTCGTCCTAGCACATGTGTAAGCTTCTTAAGTCGGGATCACCAGAATTCCGGAACCCTCCCTCTAACTCCCCCCACAGTACTCAAATCCGGTCCGATCTTGTCAACTATGTATCTAAGGCTTGTGCGTGTTCTTCCCACCAAGTTTCATCCCGATCCGTCCACTCTAAACATGTCACACAATTTCCGGTTCCCCCCTCCCCCCCCCCAAAGTCACTGGATCCATTCCGGACTTGAAGTGTGACATCTGAGACACGAGGTCTTTCCAAATACAAATTTTCATTCAGATCCGATCACCCGTTCGAAAGTTATACTTGCCTCAAGATTCCGGATTCCCTATCCCTCCACTCCCCCCACGGTGGTCGGACCGGGGAAGTGACTATTTCCAAGTTAGTTTGGTCAGGTCCCTAATATGCCTGCCAAGTTTCATCGTCCTAGCACATGTGTAATCATCTTAAGTCGGGATCAAAGGAATTCCGGAACCCTCCCTCCAACTCCCCCCACAGTGCTCGAATCCGGTCCGGTCTTGTCAACTATGTATCTAGGGCTTGTGCTTGTTCTTCCCAACAAGTTTCATCCCGATCCGTCCACTCTGAACATGTCACACGATTTCCGGTTCCAACCTCCAACTCCCCCCAAAGTCACCGGATCCACTCCGGAATTAAAGTGTGTCGTCTTAGACACGAGGTCTTTCCAAATTTAAAGTTTCATTAAGATCCGATCACCCGTTCGAAAGTTAAAATTACCTCAAGATTCCGGATTCCCCATCCCTCTACTCCCCCCACGATGGTCGGATCGGGGAAGTGACTATTTCTAGGTTAGTTTGGTCGGGTCCCTGATATGCCTGCCGAGTTTCATCGTCCTAGCACTTCTGGAAGTACCCTAACTCGAGAACAGTGGACCGCCCGACAGACCGAAAAGTGATCGGTATATGGCACTTGAGCGAAGCTGCAAGTGCCATAAAAACAAATGAAATACTCAAGCTCTTTCTATACAACATTTCTTTAACTGTTGGTCCTTGTGCAAAGTTGCCACTGTTCATGGAATAGTTTTCCTCGCCGTCTATTTCCACTAGCAGTTTAGAATAATAGTTTTTGGGATCCCTAAACTTAAATGGAGGGATAGCTACGACTTTGTAAAAAGTGTCTGTCCATCCGTCGGCGGAAGCCCGATAAATCTCGAAGGCAATGAAATATTCGTTTTGTGTGAGGACTTTTGGGGTCAATTGAGAGGTCAATTTCGAAGATGGCAGGGTTGCCACCGATAGTACAATTTTACTCTAGTTAATACTTTTTTTGCTTTTGCAGTAAGTTTTAAGAACAAGAGCTGTAAGCTCATATGGCACTTGCATGTGTTGAGATGTTTTGTTTGATCAAAAGTATTTTTCGACTTTGTGGTTAAAATGCGGACTTTAAGGGAGCTAGATAAAAAATATTTTATTTTTGAACTTGGGTGTAAAGATACGCACTTTAAAGGCGCTAGAAATGCATCTGTATGCAAAACCCTTGAGGCAAAAACGATCACAGGCCTTTAGGGATCCTTGATGTATACCGTTTCGTCAAAAGTTTTTTTTCGCTTTTCATTTCAAATGCGCACTTTAAGGGTGACAGAAATACATTTTTAAGCAGAACCCTTGTGGCACAAATGATCATGGGTTGAGATGTATTGTTTGAAATAAAGTACTTTTCGACCTGGCCGTTCAGATTCACACTTTAAGGGAGCTAGAACGTCATTTGCAAACAAAACCCTTGAGGCAAAAATGATAATGGGCTCATGGGAATCATGAAAATATGAATTTAGTTTAAAAGTATTTTTCTAAATTTGCAGTCAAGATTAGTACTTTAACGAATGGTCATGTTTGGAAAGTGGTCATTTTTGAGTCAATCTTGTCAAATCTCTAATATTACAGCCAAGTTCCATCGTCCTAGATTATCTGGAAGTACCTTAAATCGTGATCACCGGAATCCCGGACCTCCCCCCCCCTCAAACTTCCCCACAGTCGCCGGAGCCAATCCGGTTCCGTAAGTGTTTATCCAGAGCATCTGTTTGTTATTCCCACAAAGTTCCATCCCGATCTCACCAGTCTAAGTCGGTCACGTATTCCCCCCCCCCTCAATTGCTGTCGGATCTGTCCGGACATGAAAAAGATCAACAGAAACATGTCCTCTCTTCAATTATCAAATTTCACTCAAATCCGATCAGCCGTTTCAAAGTTACGCATGACTCAATATTCCGGATTCCCCCTCCCGTTACTCCCCCCACGGCTATCAGATCATGTAAATTTTTCTTTATAAGTCAGTTTGATCGGGTCCCTGATTCGCCTCCCAAGATTCGTCGTGAAAATCCCCAAAACCGCCATAACCGGAATTCTGGGAAACTCCCCTCCACCCCCCCCCTAATGTCATGATCCATCCCAAATGTATAAACGATTTATCTGGAGCAGATGCTTGTTCTTCCCAGCAAGTTTCACTCCGATCCCTCCATTCTAACCGTTTCCCGATATTTCCGGTCACCCCCCCCCCTTAACTCCCCCATAGCTGTTTAATCCGGTCCGGACTTCAAATGGGACATCAGAGGTATGTCATTTATTCAGTTATTAAGTTTCATTCCAATCCGACCACCCGCTCGAAAGTTACACAGTACTCCAATTTTCCGGATTCCCCAGCCCTCCACCCCTCTAGTGTCCGGATCCAGTCCAAATGTAGAAACGATTTATCTGGAGCAGATGCTTGTTCCTCCCAGCAAGTTTCACTCCGATCCCTCTATTCTAACCGTTTCTCGAAATTTCCTGTCTCCCCCCCCAACTCCCCCAGAGCATTCGAATCCGGTCCGGACTTCAAACGGGACATCAGTAGTGTGCCATTTATTCAGTTATTAAGTTTCATTCCAATCCGATCACCCGTTCGAAAGTTACACACTACTCCAATTTTCCGGATTCCCCAGCCCTCCACCCCCCCCCCCCGGGTGGTCGGATCCAATCCAAATGTATAAACAATTTATCTGGAGCACATGCTTGTTCTTCCTAGCAAGTTTCACTCCGATCCCTCTATTCTAACCATTTCTCGAAATTTCCGGTCTCCCCCCCACAACTCCCCCATAGCTGTCGCATCCGGTCCGGACTTCAAACGGGACATCAGAAGTATGTCATTTATTCAGTTATTAAGTTTCATTCCAATCCGATCACCCGTTCTAAAGTTACACACTACTCCAATTTTCCGGATTCCCCAGCCCTCCACTCCCCCCCCCGGGTGGTCGGATTGGGAAACTGAATGTTTCCAAGCTAGTCCGATCGGGTCCATGATGCTCCTGCCAAGTTTCATCGTCCTAGCACATCTGGAAGTACTCCAACTCGAAAAAGTGTGACAAAACTCCTTAATTTTCAGAATTTCCCCGGCCCACCACTCCCCCCCAGATGGTCGGATCGGGAAACTGATTACTTCTAGGTTAGTTTGGTCGGGTCCCTGATTTTCCTGCCAAGTTTCATCGTCCTAGCACATCTGGAAGTACCCTAACTCGAACATGTGGGACAAAAAAATTTGGACAGACCGACCGACAGACCGACAGACCGACCGACGGACGGAATTGCGATCGGTATATGGCACTTGAGCCAGAGGCTGCAGAGGCTGCGGTCTGTCGGTCGGTCGGTCGGTCGGTCGGTCCGAATTTTGTTGTCCCACATGTTCGAGTTAGGGTACTTCCAGATGTGTTAGGACGATGAAACTTGGCAGGAAAATCAGGGACCCGACCAAACTAACCTGGAAATAATCAGTTTCTCGATCCGACCATCTGGGGGAGAGTGGTGGGCCGGGGAATTCTGAAAATTAAGTAGTTTTTGTCACACTTTTTCGAGTTGGGGTACTTCCAGATGTGCTAGGACGATGAAACTTTGCAGGAACATCAGGGACCCGACCGGACTAACCTGGAAATAATCAGTTTCCCAATCCGACCACCTGGGGGGAGTGGAGGGCTGGGGAATCCGGAAAACTGGAGTAGTGTGTAACTTTCGAACGGGTGATCGGATTGGAATGAAACTTAATGGCATACCGCTGATGTCCCATTTGATGTCCGGACCGGAATCAACAGCTATGGGGGAGTTGGGGGGGAGACCGGAAATCTCGAGAACCGGTTAGAATGGAGGGATCGGAGTGAAACTTGCAGGGAAGAACAAGCATCTGCTCCAGATAAATCGTTTGTACATTTGGACTGGATGCGAACTCTGGGGGGGGGGGGTGGAGGGGAGTTTCCCGGAATTCCGGTAATGGCGGTTTTGGGGATTTTCACGACGGAACCTGGGAGGCGTATCAGGGACCCGAACAAACTGACTTATAAATAAAAATTTACATGATCGGATGGTCGTGGGGGGAGTAGCGGGAGGGCGAATCGGGAATATTGAGTCATGCGTAACTTTGGAACGGTTGATCGGATTTGAGTGAAATTTGATAATGGATCAGAGGACATGTCTCTGGTGATCTTTGTCATGTCCGGACCGGATTCGGCAACAATGGGGGGGGGGGGGGATACGTGACCGGCTCAGACTGGGGAGATCGGGATGGAAGTTAGTGGGAATAATAAAGAGATGCTCTGGATAAATCACTTACAGAACCGGATTGGCTCCGGCGACTGTGGAGGAGTTTGAGGGGGGGGGTCCGGAATTCCGGTGATCGCGGTTTAAGGTACTTCCAGATGTGCTAGGACGATGGAACTGGGCTGGAATATTACAGATTTGACAAGATTGGCTCAGAAATCGCTACTTTCCAAATCCGACATTCCTTAAAGTACCAATCTTGACCATAAATTTAGAAAAATACTTTTAAGCAAATTATACATTTTCATGATCCCCATGAGCCCAGTATCATTTTTGCCTCAAGGGTTTTGCTTACAAATGAAGTTCTAGCTTCCTTAAAGTGCGCATCTAAACTGCAAGGTCGAAAACTACTTTTTTAATGAAACGATACATCTCAACCCATGATCTTTTGTGCCACAAGGGTTTTGCTTAAAAATTTATTTTATCACCCTTAAAGTGCACATTTTAACCGAAAAGTGGAAAAAAAAAATCCTTTTTACCAAACGGTTTATATCAATTTACCCTAAGGGCCTGTGATCGTTTTGTCTCAATAGTTTTTCTTACAGATGAATTGCTAGCGCCTATAAAGTGCGTCTCATTACAGCCAAGTTCTAAAACAAAATACTTTTTCTCTAGCTCCCTTAAAGTGCGCATCTGAACCGCAAAGGTAACCTTAAAAGTACTCTTGATCAAACACTACATCTCAACCCATGCAAGTGCCATATGAGCTTACAGCTCTTGTTTGTCGGACAAGCAGTTTGCCTGGAATCCGGCGGAAACTGTAAATTTGGAAGAAGTAAGGCAGTGATACTCCCTACGTTTTCCTGAAGTTGTACAGGGTCCTTGTCAGGCCAGTGGTTGACTGTGGAAAGTGCTTAGCACCACCAAGGTTTATGGGTGACGTAAAGCTACTAGAAGGAGTGCAAAAGAGAGCCACTAAGATAATATCAAACATGAAAGATATATCCTATGAACAACGTCTTAAGGAGCTGAAACTGACAACACTTGTTTTTCAACGACGACGTTTTTTGATGACATGCTTATGACAATATAAGCTGACCTCACAAGAACAACCCCCAATTTGTATGCCCGTCGTCAAGAGCGTTTGCGCAGACAGAAGGGAGCTCCAAGAAGCTGTTTAAGCCATCTGTCAGAACCCGACAACGACAATAATTCTTCTCTTGTCGAGTTGTCAACACATGGAACACAGTCTGACTCACGAAACCATATCAGCACCCAGCCTGGAAGCCTTCAAGGTCGTTAGATAAAAAGTGGAATGGTGTGCCCTTGAAGTACTGCTGGGATGTACCTGAGGCCTAACAAACCATCACATCATCAATGACAGAGCAGCGATTAAACAGATCAAGACTTATCTTACTTCGCTCCGAAGTGAGAATTAAGGTAATTAACTTAAGTTTTGAAACAAGAGCTGTAAGCTCATATGGCACTTGCATGGGCTGAGATGTAGTGTTTGATCAAAAATACTTTTAATGTTACCTTTGCGGTTCAGATGCGCAGTTTAAGATTGCTAGAGAAAAAGTATTTTGTTTTAGAACTTGGCTGTAATGATACGCACTTTATAGGCGATAGAAATTCATCTGTAAGAAAAACTATTGAGACAAAACGATCACAGGCCCTTAGGGATCATTGTTATATACCATTTGGTAAAAAGTATTTTTTTTCACTTTTCGGTCAAAATGTGCACTTTAAAGGTGATAAAATAAAATTTTAAGCAAAATCCTTGTGGCACAAATGATCATGGGTTGAGATGTATCGTTTGATAAAAAAAAGTAGTTTTCGACCTTGCGGTTCAGATGCGCACTTTAAGGGAGCTAGACTTCATTTGTAAGCAAAACCCTTGAGGCAAAAATGTTACTGGGCTCATGGGGATCATGAAAATGTATAATTTGCTTAAAAGTATTTTTCTAAATTTACGGTCAAGACTGGTACTTTAAGGAATGTCGGATTTGGAAAGTGGCGATTTGTGAGCCAATCCTGTCGAATCTCTAATATTCCAGCCCAGTTCCATCGTCCTAGCACATCTGGAAGTACCTTAAATCGCAATCACCGGAATTCCGGAACCCCCCCTCAAACTCCCCCACAGTCGCCGGAGCCAATGCGGTTCTGTAAGTGATTTATCCAGAGCATCTCTTTATTATTCCCACAAAGTTCCATCCCGATCTCCCCAGTCTGAGCCGGTCACGTATTCCCCCCCCCCATTGTTGCCGAATCCGGTCCGGACGTGACAAAGATCACCAGAGACATGTCCTCTGATCAATTATCAAATTTCACTCAAATCCGATCAACCGTTCCAAAGTTACGTATAACTCAATATTCCGGATTCCCCCTCCCGCTACTCCCCCCACGACTATCGAATCATGTAAATTTTTATTTATAAGTCAGTTTGATCGGGTCCCTGATTTGCCTCCCAAGGTTCGTCGCGAAAATCCCCAAAACCGCCATTACCGGAATTCCGGGAAATTCCCCTCCACCCCCCCTAGTGTCCGGATCCAGTCCAAATGTATAAACGATTTATCTGGAGCAGATTCTTGTTCTTCCCAGCAAGTTTCACTCCGATCCCTCCATTCTAACCGTTTCTCGAGATTTCCGGTCTCCCCCCCAACTCCCCCATAGCTGTCGAATCCGGTCCGGACTTCAAATGGGACATCAGAGGTATGCCATTTATTCAGTTATTAAGTTTCATTCCAATCCGATAACCCGTTCGAAAGTTACACATTACTCCAGTTTTCCGGATTCCCCAGCCCTCCACTCCCCCCCCCCCCAGGTTGTCGGATTGGGAAAGTGATTATTTCCAGGTTAGTCCGGTCGGGTCCCTGATGCTCCTGCCAAGTTTCATCGTCCTAGCACATCTGGAAGTACCCCAACTCGAAAAAGTGTGACAAAAACTACTTAATTTTCAGAATTCCCCGGCCCACCACTCCCCCCCAGATGGTCGGATCGGGAAACTGATTATTTCCAGGTTAGTTAAATCGGGTCCTTGATTTCCCTGCCAAGTTTCATCGTCATAGCACATCTGGAAGTACCCTAACTCGAAAAAGTGTGACAAAAAAAAGACCGACAGACGGAATTACGATCGGTATATGGCACTTGAGCCAGAGGCTGCAAGTGCAATAAAAATTGTCAAAGTAGGTATGACGAATAGGGGTGAACTCTGGGTGAACCCAGATGCTAAGTCCATGTGTGAACTTGGTTTTCTCAGTTGATTAGCCAATGACCTTAATTTGTTCCTAAATTTCAATAGTAAAAATCTTCCAGGGGTCTGGCGAAGACCGAATATCTACAAGACCCAAGTATCAGCAGGATCAAATGTTACGTTTCTGGGATCCCGTCGAAACATTCGGTCTTTTTAGTCTCGATGCTATAATTTTAAAACAAACACTCGAGGATGCCCTTATATTGTCTTACTGATGACATTTTTGGGGCTTTTGACAATATTGTGCATTCCCAGGCTCTATTATCCCTTCCGTCTTCAGGTGTTAGTCCTTCCTTAGTATTACAAGTCTCAAATTCGGGTGACTTGGAATGGCGAAACCTCTGACCCGGTAAAAATTACTAAGGGAGTTCGGCAAGAAGCCATGTTGTCTCCTAGTATATTTAAATGTGTCCTTGCCTCGTGCCTGCGTCCCTTTAAATGTTCAGTGCCATATACCGGCCAAGTATATGGCACTGGTGATCGGCATATACCGATCACTTTTCCGTCGGTCTGTCGGTCGGTCAGTCTGGTGTTTGCTGGTTCAGTGCCATATACCGGCCAAGTATATGGCACTAAGTGATCGGCATATACCGATCACTTTTCCGTCGGTCTGTCGGTCGGTCAGTCTGGTGTTTGCTGGTTAGGGTACTTCCAGATGTGCTAGGACGATGAAGCTTGGCAGGCATATTAGGGACCCGACCAAACTAACTAGGAAATAGTCATTTGCCCGATCCGGCCATCGTGGGGGGAGGGAGGGGAGCCGGAATCTGGAATTTAGTGGCATACATAACTTTCGAACGGGTGATCGGATCTTAATGAAACTTGATATTTGGAAAGACGTCATGTTTCAGATGTCACATTTCAAGTCCGAACCGTATCCGATGAATGTGGGGGGGGGTCGGAAGGGGGAAGCGGAAATCATGTGGCACGCTTAGAGTGGAGCGATCGGGATGAAACTTGGTAGGAGGAACAAACACAAGGCCTAGGTACATCATTGACAGAACCGGACAGGATTCGTGCACTGTGGGGGGAGTCGGGGAAGGGTTCCAGAATTCCGGTGATACGGAGTTAAGTTACTTCCAGGTGGGCTAGGACAATGAAACTTGGCAGGCAAATCAGGGACCCGACCAGATTAACCTGGAAATAGTCAACTTCCCGACCCGACCATCGGGGGGGGGGGGGAGTGGAAGGAGGGGGAATCCCGAATCTTGAGGTATGTATCACTTCCGAATGGGTGATTGGATCATAATGAAACTTGATATGTAGGAAGACCACATGTCTCGGATGTCTCGTTTCAATTAAGTCCGTCGGAAACCTTGTGACACACTTGGAGTGGAGCGATCGGAATGAAACTTGGTGGGAAGAACAAGCACAACATACAGAACAGGTCTGTTCTGTAAATCTGTGACAGAACCAGACCGGATTCGGGCACTATGGGGGAGTTAGAGGTGGGAACCGGAATTCCGGTGATAGCAAGTTAAGGTACTTTCAGACGTGCTAGGACGATGAAACTTGGTTTGTAAATTAGAGACTTGATATGATTGGCTTAGAAGTAGTTAGTTCGGCCTGATCCGACCATCGTGGGAGGAGTGGAGGGGGAACAATCATGAATCTTGAGAAATGTATAACTTTTGAACGGGTGATCGGATCTTAATGAAACTCGATATTTGGAAAGACCTCATGTCTGAAATGTCCTGTTTAAATTCCGGATGTAATCCGACGAATGTTGGGGGGAGATGGAGGGGAGAACCGGAAATCTTATGACACGCTTAGAGTTGGAGCGATTGGGATGAAACTTGGTTGGAAGAACAAACACAAGCCTTAGATACATCAGTGACAGAACCGGAACTGGTGCGGGCATTGTGGGGAGAATTGGAGGGGGGGCCGGAATTCCGGCGATCGCGAATCAAGGTACTTCCAGATGCGGTAGGACGATGAAAATTGTCTTGGAAATTATGCACCTGACAAGATTGGCATAGACATCGTCAGTTCCCAGATCCGACCATCCCTTAAAGTACTAATCCTAACGGCAAAGTACAGAAAATACTTTTAAGTAAAATATGCATTTTTGTGATCCCTATGAGCCCCTGGGGTTCCGGCTACCCCCCCCCCCCCGGCGAAAAAAAACCGGTACCAAGCCCCCCGATACCAGAAGCCCCCGGTACCAAAACCTTCCCGGCGAAACCCTCCCCACATAAATAAAAAAGAAAATCCCATAAGAATCTCCTAGTCCCAAATAATCCCTTCGCCACGGATAGTACAAGGGTTTAGCTGGGTACCCGAACTAGCTTGGACCTACTGATGGGTTTATAAGAGTAAAATAACTGGACGTGTCAGCGTAACAATCCCCCCAACAAATCCTTTCCCAATTCCTTCCCCTTCTTTGGTAATCGAAGGTCGATGTGGTTTGTATGTGGGAAAAGAGTAGGTGGTTACTGGCTGTCCCAAAATATTTTTAAACAGCTAATGAGATAGTCGATTCTGGGGTAAGAAGAGATGCTGAACACGAACGAATGTGAAAACCATTTTCTCGCTGGACAAGTAAGTAAAAGTTTTATTTGAAGTTGATTAGATGTTTGAATTATGGGTAAGAAGACGTGCTGAACCCATATGTGGCAATCATTTTCTACCCGGACAAGTACTTCGCCCGGAATCCGGCCCCAAACCGGAAAATTTGTTAAAAGCAAAAGTTGTATTTGTAGTTGATTAGACGTCCGTTTTAGGGGTAAGAAGAGATCCTGAATCCGTATATGACAATTATTTTTTAGCCGGACATAATTTAGTTCGTTCGGAATCTGGCTGAAACCGGAAAATTTTGTATAAGTTAAATTTTTATTTGAAGCTGATTATAATCAGCTGTTGATCAACATCTATAGATGTTGAATATAAGGGTAAGGAGATGCGCTGAATTCATTTTTGAGCTTTATTTCTTGGCCGGACAAGTAGTTCCGGAATTTCGCTGAAACCGGAAAATTCGCAGAAGTAAGGCAGGATGGTTTCGATCGGCTTCTAGGGGTAAACACACATGCTGCATTCATGTCTGAACTTGGTTTTCTTAGATGATTAGCTATTTGGCCTTAATCTGTTTCTAAATTTTAAGAGTAAAAATGTTCAAGGAGTCTGGCGAAGACAAAACTAATTGTCTGGATCAAATATTGAATTTTTTGGGATCCCATCAGAACCTTTGGTCTTTTTACTGAACGACAGCGGCGTTGATGATGATAATCGCGTTCTGGTGGTTGGGACAGAGCGTAACCTGGAACTACTTGGGTTGTACCGTCACTGGTTTTGTGATGGCACTTTCAAGATAGTCCCAGAGTTATACTACCGGCTCTTCACCATACACGTGCTTGTCAACGGTAAAACTGTCCCATGCTTGTTTGTTAAACTAAGACACTTGAGTTAGACTAAGATCACGGGAAGTCAAGTTGAATGTTTTGAATTTGTTTTAATGTAAAGGGTTCTGGCGGTTTTTTCGCCGGCGGGGGGGGGGGTTGGTACCGGGGGTTGTCCGGGAGGGGTTTCGCCCGAGCCCATGATCATTTTTGCCTCAAGGGTTTTGCTTACAACTGAATTCCTGAATTCGTAAGAAAGATCGCCAGACTCTGCGGGTGGCTTATTTCAAATATTGTAAATTCCTCCTCCGGCTCCCTAGATGGCACCGAAACAGAAAAGTCATTGCTTGATTTGGACTAATAGACGTGCCTTCTCGGATTCAGACTTCAAGTGCCGACCTATGTAAACTCGTGGAAACTCGTCGTGGAAACTCGTACTTGTCTGGCAAATAACGAAGCTCAAAAACAAATTCAACGTATCTCCTTACCCCTATAATCGAACATCTAATCAACTTCAAATAAAGCTTTGACTTATTAAGTTTTCCGGTTTCAGCCGGATTTCGGGAGAACTATGCGTCCGAAACGATTGTTAAATATGGATTCAGCATTTTTTCTTACCCCTAAATAGGAATCTAATCAACTAGACTACAAATAAAACTTTTGCTTTTAAAAAAAATTTCCGACTTTGGCCAGCTTCCGGGCGAACTACTTGTCCGGCGAGAAAATGGTTTTCATAGTAGTGTCTTTTTACCCCAAATCGAACATCTAATCAACTTCACATAAAAGTTATGCTTTTAACAAGTTTTCCGGTTTTGGCCGGATTCCAGGTGAACTACTCGTTCCGGCGAGAAAACAGTTTTCGTAATCGTGTTCAGCATGTCTTTTTACCCCTAAATCGAACATCTAATCCACTTCAAATAAAACTTTTACTTTTAACAAACTTTCCGGTTTTGGCCGGATTCCGGGCGAACCACTTGTCCGCCGAGAAAATGGTTTTCATTATCATGTTCAGCATGTCTTCTTACCCCTTAATCGACTACCTCATTAGCTATTAGCTACCTCATTAACCTATCGATGGCCCAGGGTCAACTTATAGTAAAAGACGGCACTGTGTAGAGACGAGCGGTCAGCGAGCCACTGTCGCGCATTTATGAAAGTTTTTAAAAAATGTGTCCTGTTTTCTAATATATTTGAATTCGCAGGAGGGTTATCTCCATGGGAGGGCCTAGACCCCATTGGTCTACCCTTTAGACCTGCACTGGTCAAATTAACAAACATTGAATGAATAAGCATGGTTTTACTGTATGGTGTAGCCATAACTACTAGCTTATTTGAAAATGCAAAACGGAAATTTCGATTTAATTTTATTGTTATTTACTGATAGTATTATATTCTATTACGTGTCAATACACACAGGTTACACACTTTTCATCGGTTGGTCGCCGGTGGGGTCGTACCGGGAGGGAGGGCGGGGGAGGTCACCAGGATGGTTTTGTTAGACCCATTCTTCACACCTTAATAGGTTTTTATGGCACTTGCAGCCTCTGGCTCAAGTGCCATATACCGATCGCAATTCCGTCCGTCGGTCGGTCTGTCGGTCTGTCGGTCTGTCGGTCGGTCTGTCCGAATTTTTTTGTCCCACATGTTCGAGTTAGGGTACTTTCAGATGTGCTAGGACGATGAAACTTGGCAGGAAAATCAGGGACCCGACCAAACTAACCTAGAAGTAATCAGTTTCCCGATCCGACCATCTGGGGGGGAGTGGTGGGCCGGGGAAATTCTGAAAATTAAGGAGTTTTGTCACACTTTTTCGAATTGTAGTACTTCCAGATGTGCTAGGACGATGAAACTTGGCAGGGGCATCAGGGACCCGATCGGACTAACTTGGAAACATTCAGTTTCCCAATCCGACCACCCGGGGGGGAGTGGAGGGCTGGGGAATCCGGAAAATTTGAGTAGTGTGTAACTTTAGAACGGGTGATCGGATTGGAATGAAACTTGATAACTGAATAAATGGCATACTTCTGATGTCCCGGTTGAAGTCCGGAGCGGATTCGACAGCTATGGGGGAGTTGGGGGGGGAGACCGGAAATTTCGAGAAACGGTTAGAATAGAGGGATCGGAGTGAAACTTGCTGGGAAGAACAAGCATCTGCTCCAGATAAATTGTTTATACATTTGGACTGGATCCGACCACCCGGGGGGGGGTGGAGGGCTGGGGAATCCGGAAAATTGGAGTAGTGTGTAACGAACGGATGATCGGATTGGAATGAAACTTAATAACTGAATAAATGGCACACTACTGATGTCCCGTTTGAAGTCCGGACCGGATTCGACAGCTATGGGGGAGTTGGGGGGGGAGACCGGAAATTTCGAGAAACGGTTAGAATAGAGGGATCGGAGTGAAACTTGCTGGGAGGAACAAGCATCTGCTCCAGATAAATCTTTTATACATTTGGACTGGATCCGGACACTAGCGGGGTGAAGGGGTGGGGAATCCGGAAAATTGGAGTACTGTGTAACTTTCGAGCGGGTGGTCGGATTGGAATGAAACTTAATAACTGAATAAATGACATACCTCTGATGTCCCATTTGAAGTCCGGACTGGATTTAACTGCTATGGGGGAGTTGGGGGGGGGGAGACCGGAAATATCGGGAAACGGTTAGAATGGAGGGATCGGAGTGAAACTTGCTGGGAAGAACAAGCATCTGCTCCAAATAAATCGTTTATACATTTCGGATGGATCATGACATTAGGGGGGGTTGGAGGGGACTTTCCCGGAATTCCGGTTATGGCGGTTTTGGGGGTTTTCACGACGAATCTTGGGAGGCGAATCAAGGACCCGATCAAACTGACTTATAATGAAAAATTTACATGATCTGATAGCCGTGGGGGGAGTAACGGGAGGGGGAATCCGGAATATTGAGTCATGCGTAACTTTGAAACGGCTGATCGGATTTGAGTGAAATTTGGTAATTGAAGAGAGGACATGTTTCTGTTGATCTTTTTCATGTCCGGACAGATCCGACAGCAATTGGGGGGGGGGCGAAAATACGTGACCGACTTGGACTGGTGAGATCGGGATGGAACTTTGTGGGAATAACAAACAGATGCTCTGGATAAACACTTACGGAACCGGATTGGCTCCGGCGACTGTGGGGAAGTTTGAGGGGGGGAGGTCCGGGATTCCGTTGATCACGATTTAAGGTACTTCCAGATAATCTAGGACGATGGAACTTGGCTGTAATATTAGAGATTTGACAAGATTGACTCAAAAATGGCCACTTTCCAAACCCGACCATTCGTTAAAGTACTAATCTTGACTGCAAATTTCGAAAAATACTTTTAAACCAAATTCATATTTTCATGATCCCCATGAGCCCATTATCATTTTTGCCTCAAGGGTTTTGTTTACAAATAACGTTCTAGCTGCCTTAAAGTGTGAATCTGAACGGCCAGGTCGAAAAGTACTTTATTTCAAACAATACATCTCAACCCATGATCATTTGTGCCACAAGGGTTTTGCTTAAAAATTTATTTCTGTCACCCTTAAAGTGCGCATTTGAAATGAAAAGCGAAAAAAAAAACTTTTGACGAAATTGTATACATCAAGGATCCCTAAGGGCCTGTGATCGTTTTTGGCTCAAGGGTTTTGCATACAGATGCATTTCTAGCGCCTTTAAAGTGCGCATCATTACACCCAAGTTCAAAAATAAAATACTTTTTATCTAGCTCCCTTAAAGTGCGCATTTTAACCACAAAGTCGAAAAATACTTTTGATCAAACAAAACGTCTCAACACATGCAAGTGCCATATGAGCTTACAGCTCTTGTTTGAGTTTTCAGTTCACCATTTAGCGCGAAACTAAACTGCTCAAATTTAAAGAACGTTCAATGAAGCATTATTTCTACTATACGGTAGCGACAGTTAAGCTGATTAGTCTCCAAAAGCAAGTTGCAAAAGCTTTTTTGACAATGCAAAACGTTACATTAGCTGAACTTTAGAAGGGCGACATTTCGGACCTTCTTGGCAAGGGTCCTCGTCAGGTTGTTAGCGTGACGTATCGTAGCTGACGTGATCGTTGTATGCATTGTCTGAATATGTATTATCAAGTCAGCTTGGGCTCAAGGATTATTTCTCCTCTTCAAGGTCAAGCAACTCAAGCTGGCAAATGAACTTGTGGAAAAACTTCTCATAAAATCCAGCTATATCTCTAATAAAATTGAGCTTACTTTTCCATTTTGCACTGCCAAATGTGATTCGTTAATCAGCTTGGCGAAGGATGCAATAGCTTGTATAACCAACTACCAAGGTAATACCTCTTGTTCTACATTATGTAATCCATCATGTACACATGATGCATTATATATAGACCTAATACCATAAAAATATAGCTTATGTTCTGGTGCAGTCAAGGAAATGAACTCCTCGTGGGTACCATGGACGATTAAGTCCACTTTAGTACAACGCATAAATAATGGCACAAAGCGTTCTTTCACAGTGACATAACAGCGATTATTTCCTTAATTCTAACTACCAGATATATTAGCATGTTCATGTTTTTTTTTTAAATATAGCCTATGCTGTCAGTAGAGTATGCTGGCTTTCGCGGTTTCGTGTCAGCAAAGGAAATCGTTGTACTTTAAAATCGGCTTACCGCAACGAGCAGAAGTGCTGGTACGAAAAAGCTGAACCTCATGTCAAGAAAACGAAACAGAATACCGATAGTAATCAAGACTGCGCGACAATAGCTGTGAGATTCCTTTGAGCTATGTAAAAGTGAAATGTCATCAGGAACGTCAAATGCGTGGAATACCGCAAAGCTCATCCGTCGCGTTGGATTTCCTATGAAATGTCGACTCCGAGATAGAGAGGGGGAAAATTGCTACCCGAACAAAACAATTTTACTGGCACATGGAGCACTTTGAATTTGATTTGATATTCTTTTGGACAGCAATTTCAGAGTTTCTTAGCTGTTATCTCCTTTACGAACAAGAGGCGCCATTGGAAAGGTCACAGCGGCTTCGGAGCAAAATGGACAATCCCGAGATTAATACATTTGTGTAAGATCGCATGAAAAGTCTGAAACCCTCTCCTCACCCAACTGGAGCCAGGCTGATGCACTACCACCCTGGTATTGTAATTTTTTATTTATTAATGAAATATTACGCTGGCATATTATCAGAGATTTTTCAGCTATAAAGGCACAATACTCGACCTCCCCCCTACCCCCAAATAAAAAGTATAAAAATCAAATAAAACCAATAGGATAAAAAACAGCTGGAAGTTATGGGTGGTTCCCAAAATCACCACGATCTTTTTGCCCACTCTCACAATGCCCACGCTCAGAATGCCCACGATCAAAATGCCCACGGTTCAAAATGCCCACGATTAAAATGCCCACGCCTCAAAATGCCCACGCCTCAAAATGCCCACGACTCAAAATGCCCACTACTCAAAATGCCCACAATTCAGATGTGGAATACCCGAAATCGAAATCGTCCGAAATGCTGGCGGCTTCAAAATGCCGACAGTTTCCAAATGCCGATAGTTCAAAATGGTCACAGGGGAGGCTAATATCATCTTGGTTCAAAATGCCGACGGCAGAAACTGTCCACAGGGGAGGCCAACATCATCCTGGGAATGCGGACTACGAGATTACAAGGGGTAGGATTAATAACGGAAAAGGTTTTGAAAGGACTTATTTTATTGTTTCTTGAAGACCGATCCAAAAAGACAGGCTTCCTCGAGAAAGCACAGCGCTTTTGCGGCAACTAAGCACGAGCCAATACACATGTTTCTTGTAAGTATTTTACCAGAATTATATTATAACTGAAATTATACCAGTTCAACATACGATCATCGTCATTCTGATGCTCCGTCTATTATACTCTTCCCGTTGGTCACTCACCCCTAATTAAAGTTTACTAATTAAAGTTTACTACGTTCTGAACACCTCAAATAATCCAATCGTGGGCATTCTGAACCGTGGGCATTTTGAGTCGTGGGCATTATGAGTCGTGAGCATTTTGAGTCGTGGGCATTTTGAGTCGTGGGCATTTTGAGTCGTGGGCATTTTGAGTTGTTGGCATTTTTAGTGGGCATTTTGAGTCGTGGGCATTATGATCGTGGGCATTTTGAGTGTTAGCCGAAGTTATTGCCTACCGGTGTCTGAGGGCATGTGTTGCCAAAATATTTATTCTTTGTGGGTTCAGAGGCGATAAAGCTGATTTTCGAGGGATTAGTATGATATTTCAAAAGGACAGAGAATATTCTTTTGTAACGCCGACGGCCAGTGGCTCAGTGACAGCAAGCTCCTATCTTCCCCATGAGAAGCTTTTGGTACACAGCTTTGAACTTGGCGCCTCCGTAGATCGTGCCTAACACCATAGGCGGGAGCGCAATTTTGTTTGGCTGCTTCAACTTGCCTATCTATTGACGACGTCACTGCACTTGCATGGCTGTTGCTCCCGCGCCACTGTGTTCCTAACGCGTAGATCGTTCCTAACACCATAGGCGGGAGCGCAATTTTGTTCGGCTGCTTCAACTTACCTATCTAATCACGACGTCACTGCACTTCGCATGGTTGTTGCTCCCGCGCCACTGGGCTAACACTCAAAATGCCCACGATCATAATGCCCACGACTCAAAATGCCCACTAAAAATGCCAACAACTCAAAATGCCCACGACTCAAAATGCCCACGACTCAAAATTCCCACGACTCAAAATGCCCACGACTCACAATGCCCACGACTCATAATGCCCACGACTCAAAATGCCCACGGTTCAGAATGCCCACGATTGGGTTATTTGAGGTGTTCAGAACGTAGTAAACTTGAATTAGGGGTGAGTGCGCAACGGGAAGAGTATAATAGACCGAGTATCAGAGTGACGATGATCGTATGTTGAACTGGTATAATCTCAATTATAATATAATTCTGGTAAAATACTTACAAGAAACATGTGCATTGGCTCGTGGTTAGTTGCCGCAAAAGCGCTGTACTTTCTTGAGGAAGCCTCTGCCTGATAAGGAACCTCCCTTGGAACTTTTCTTTAAGAGCTTTAACTTGCGGGTCTTTTTGGATCGTTCTCAAGAAACAATAAAATAATTCCTTTCAAGACCTTTTCCGGATTAATCCTACCCCTTGTAATCTCGTAGTCCGCATTCTCAGGATGAAATTGCCCTCCCCTGTGGAGTTCGATTTCGGGTGTTCCACATCTGAATTGTGGGCATTTTGAGTCGTGGGCTTTTTGAGTCGTGGGCATTATGAGCCGTGGGCATTTTAATCGTGGGCATTTTGATCGTGGGCATTTTGAACCGTGGGCATTTTAATCGTGGGCATTCTGAGCGTGGGCATTGTGAGAGTGGGCAAAAAGATCGTGGTGATTTTGGGAACCACCCGCGCCACTGTGTCCCAAAAATAAATCAAGTTTGCAGAACTGTCTAGATACGTAAGCTGTGGCCACGGCCAGTACCAGTGGTGACAGTCTAGAGCAATGGTTCCTAACCGGTGGTACGCGTACCCAAAGGGGTACGCAAGACCTTTGCAACGGGTACGCGAAGGAGCCAAAATCGGTTTAACCTGTAGCTTCAAACCTCGCCTCACTCATTTTTGATTATCAAAATCCTAATCTTACCAGCAGAGGCATCACTAGCTAAAATGGTTTTGAGGGGCACGGTATTTTTACTGACTGGAAGGTCATTTTTACAGATTGTTTTTTTTTTAAATAACTGTTTTACCAAAAATCGTGGCGCTAAGCGCCGATACGTTTCTTTTTAACAGTCTGGCCGACTACTTTGGGGGAAGGGGTGTTGCCAACCCGTGTGTGACGCCTCTGATTACTAGTCGTCGTGAAAGTCTATAAAATAATGTTGATTCCAAAACAGCAAGGCCTAATGCCATAAAATCTGTTCCTGTGTCAGACAATAATGTTTCTAGACGAATCAAAGACATTGCAAGTGACATTGTGATTTAGATTGCGAATTAAGCTAACGAAAATGTTTGCAATGAGCTTGATGAAAGCATGGAGAACGGCTAACACTAAAAATGCCCACGATCATAATGCCCACGATTCAAAATGCCCACGACTCATAATGCCCACGACTCAAAATGCCCATGACTCAAAATGCCCACGATTGGATTATTTGAGGCACTCAGAACGTAGTAAACTTGAATTAGGGGTGAGTGAGCAACGGGAAGAGTATAATAGACGGAGTAACAGAATTACGATAATCGTATGTTGAACTGGTATAATCTCAATTATAATATAATTCTGGTAAAATATTTACAAAAACATGTGTATTGGCTCATTGTTAGTTGCCGCAAAAACGCTGTGCTTCCTTGAGGGTTTTGGTCAATCGACCTTGTGTCTCCGGCTTAACCCTATGTATGATAATTTTATACTGAAGCGTAAATTAAAACCTTGAACCTTGAACCTTGAGGAAGCCTCTGCCTGCCTGATAAGTATACCCCTTGGAACTTTTCTTTAAGAGCTTTAACTTGCTGGTCTTTTTTAATTGTTCTTCGAGAAACAATAAAATAATTCCTTTCAAAACCTTTTCCGTGATTAATCCTATCCCTGATTAATCCTACCCCTTGTAATCTCGTAGTCCGCATTCCCAGGATGATGTTGGCCTCCCCTGTGGGCAGTTTTAACCGTCGGCATTTTGAACCAAGACGATATTAGCCTCCCTTCTGACCATTTTGAACTGTTGGCAATTGGAAACTGTCGGCATTTTTAAGCCGCCAGCATTTCGGACGATTTCGATTTCGGGTGTTCCACATCTGAATTGTGGGCATTTTTATTCGTGGGCATTTTGAGTTGTGGGCATTTTAATCGTGGGTATTTTGATCGTGGGCATTTTGAACCGTGGGCATTTTGATCGTGGGCATTCTGAGCGTGGGCATTGTGAGAGTGGGCAAAAAGATCGTGGTGATTTTGGGAACCACCCTGGAGAACATCAAAACCATACACAGAAACAGACTGACTGTAAAAAATATAGCTGTTAATGACATCAAGCCAAGATTTGACAAAATTTTAGCAACAAAGCAGCCTCAAGTGTCTCATTGATTTTGTATGTATATATAACAAATATCGTCTTTTTCACGTTCTGAAAAAGGGGGTACGCAATCTATTCGAACCTTGATCAGGGGTACGCGGTACGAAAAAGGTTGGAAACCACTGGTCTAGAGAACCAAAGGCTTTCTTTGACAGTTAGGAGGCCATTCGAATTCACATTAGAGGAGAAAAGGAAAGGGGTGTGGACTTTGCTGGTAAAGTAAATTGTTAAAAGTTGTGGAATTCCGCGCTATGGAAATAAGAAAGGCTCAGCGGACCAGATTTGATTAGTTGCGCAATTGGTAAGATAGTGTCTGGGGCTGGACCGAGAAAAATAAGTTTGGTCTGAGAACTCTGCCGTTCCTGGAACTCTAGGCAAAGGGAATTTGGGTGACGGGAAATATTTTATGGCAGATCTAGAATAAAAAAAAAGTGAGGTTGTCAACTACAACGACAAGAGTCGGTCTCGATTACTTTATCCAGACAAAAGAAATCCGAATATGTAGTCAAAGAGTTTGGGAACAAGAAAACGATGGAGGTGTTACGAATGTACTAGCTCTAAGCTACAACTCCTTTCTGATAAGGCCACAACACCCGTTGACTTTAATGCGTTTTCAACATACCTTCAACATGCGTTTTCTACACACTTTAGTCTACTGCCCTAACAATAAGACTATCAATGCACACAGTTGACTCTTTTTCAGGTCTAGCGGGGACAATCTGGCAGTTTCACAAAATATATTTTGTGTAGTGAAGAAGATCGACACCAATATAAGGACAGTTTAAAATAAACAACTCCGTGAAAATGAGGCTAATTTATGAATGCATTGGGAATTAAATAATCTACTTCTCGCAGCACAGACTTTTCTTCCCAGTTAAACAATATGCTCCATCGCCATGTTTATCAGTTTCGGTACTAATTTCGTTTGAATGGCATTCGCCGTGGCAGAATGGGGATGTACCCCTCCAAGTACAGTGATGCGGCTTGCAGCAGAAGTGCTTGCGTCCTCTCAGACAGGTTGCACCATCGCCCTTTTTCGAATCTTTTTCTTTCTTTTCGCCCGGCGCACACCTGCCATTGCAGAAAGGAGCTGTTCCACTCCAGTGACATTTCTCTCGAACTACTGTCCTGCTTTTGGATCCATGACTCCTTTCCACTTCCTGATCATTGGCTGAAACGTATGATTCCACCTAAAATTAGATTATTTCACTATACAGTAGCAGTAAATAGTATATATATATATTTATTATTTATTTATAATCCATCAAATGCACACGAAGACAGTAGAGTAAAAAGAAACAAGGAAAAACAAACACAAATAAAACTAAAATATTTATGAATACAAGCAAATCAAAGACGGAGACGTCCTCTCTAGTGACTGAGTGACATCGTGCACGCCGAACTTCTGAATTAACTTACGGTTACGACATGAACGTGGAAGATACATTAAAAATTTACAATGATTAAAGTTGGATGTCTTTCAGACTTTCGGGTCTTTTTTTCGCAGAATGTGGTACACACCGGAAAAGTGGGGCGCTCAAAATGCATTATAAATTCGACCAAGCGCCTTTCGATTATAGTGACTTCGGTTTGGACAGAGACATAGTGTGTATCATTAAAGAATCAAAGGCAATAATCAGCGTACAAGGATCAGAGGGGTCTATCGGTACGTGTTCTTTTAGTTTAGTCCATTCACACAGAGGGCGTCAAATTATTTGCCTGGCGTTGCGAATTTTTTCGGCTCGGAGCCGAAGCCTGACGAAGCCGTTTTTCAACGCCTGGCGTGACGAATATCGTCAGGCGTGGCAAAACACGCTCTCTGTGTGAATTGGGCTTTACTCTGCACTGCACATTTTTCTACCTGTCCGTGTGCAACATTGGCAATAACTACCCAGAAACTGACGTTTCCCGCACCGACTATTTTCTCTAGCAACCTATTGGGAGACAATTTTTCAGACCCGACTGTATTTTTGAAATTATACTTTTGTTTGATGATATTCTTCATGATATACGCATCGAAAGCTTAGTCAGAATTTGTTTCTCTTATTTCTTCATTTCTTCATATCGCTTCGGCTGAACGAAGCTAGGATAATGCCGTAGGGGTATGCTCTACGGATCCCAGCTACACCCAACCCCAAACAATCTGGTAGTCTCTTATCGGACACAGGGGCGGTTCGAGGGAGGGGCGTGGGGGGGTGACTCACCCCCCCCATGCTTCAGAGAATCGTACTCTCAGTCGTATGTTTTGAGCTTGCCTGAATGACAGTCGTATGTTTTGAGCTTGCCAGAATCACATAAAGGCAGTTACAAAACGTGAATTTTGCCCGCAGATGACATTTCTAGTCGGATGGCTACGAAGATCTTTCCTAGTGGTATGTTTTAGGTCTGTCAGATTCACAGTAGTTTTATTCTGTGTTTGTCAGAATGATAGTCGTATATTCTAGCGTGCCAGAATAACACCAGATCGTGAATTTCGCCAGACGCAAATCACCTGTTCCTTGTCGCATTTACGAACAGATTTTCTAGTTGTATATTAGAGACAGTCGTAAGTTTTGAGCTTGCCAAAGGCACCTAATCCTGAATTTTAGTCGCAGACGACCTGGTTCTGGTCGTATGGTTACGTATAGATTTTTCTGTAACTCATATGTCACGAGTCAATCGTATGTTTTGACTGAGCTTGTTAGAATGACTGTCGTATGTTTCGAGCCTGTCAGTATGACACAAATACAGTTACCGAACCTGATTTTCACCCGGTGGTGCACGGTGTAAACACAACTGGTTTGTACCAAAACCTTTGTATTTTAACAGAAAACACGTAGCTAATTTTTGAAATTTCAACAGTAGCCTATCTGGTTTTGTGCAAAAGATCCTTATTCTAGAATAAAACAGGTTGATTTTTGGCTTGCGGATTAAGGTTTGACCATAAACCGGATATGTACGCATGGCAAGGACGGGCCTGATGATCGCACCATACTGTTAATTCAAACCAAATCTACTTTGTGTCTATTTTATTATGGATGGCTACTCCCTTTTTTCGGAAGGGGTCAAGTATGGAAGCACTGCTGTGTACCAACTTCCGGCAAAATATCCTACTACGGACAGATCTGTAGCACTTACTTTTGTTTGGGTTCCGAAAAAGACCCATAAATGTTTCCAAAACTTCGCCTGCGGCGCTTTTCATGGTAGTCTATTCTCTATCTGGTGGCAGGGCGCGTCATTTAGGTGCCGTTTTAGGCATAAGATTTGAACCACGTTAAAAGTAATAATTTGTGCTGGAAGTAGTTGAACTTTTCCCAGAAAAAAGGCAGATTTAAAAAGTTCCGCCTGCGGCGCCTTTCGTAGCAACCCTTTCACTATTTAGTTGAAGCGTGGGTCATTCAGGTGGGTTTTAAGCTTGAGATTTTGGGGTTTGAGCAACATTAAAAACTATAAATTGGATGGGAAGTAGTTGAATTTTGCCAGTAAAAAGTCCATTTCAAAAAAAATTTGCCTGCGGCGCTCAGTTTTTCTTTAGTAAATACGTTAGAGGCTGCTGTTTGGGATCTTAGCCACGTTGCAAGCACAAATTAAATGGGAAGTAGTTGAATTTTGCCGGAAAAAAGGCTGATTTCAAAAAATTTCTCCTGCGGCGCCTTTCGTAGTAGGCCTATCCTATTAGATTTTTTTTTCAAGGGTGCGTCAATTAGGTGGAGTTTTAAGCTTGGGATTTGGGATCTGAGATACATGAAAAGCTAGGCTTTGTAGGGGAAGCAGTTGAATTTTGCTCGGATTAAAAAAAATTTCGCCTGCGGCGCGGCTGTCTTGAGCACATCCGTCAGAAGCTGGCACCGAAGATTGGCTGTTTCCTGCGAAAGTTTAAATGAACGTCATGCTGAAACTCATAACCTTTTAAAAATCCATGTTTATATTTCTTGAGCCTGTGGTACTGTGCTTTTCTATTCAGTTTTTTTTAATCGACATAATTGCCGATTATCTAGTCGTATGTTTTGAGGTCGTCACCCCCCCATGCCCAAGCACTTCGAACCGCCCCTGAGTCGGACATGTTCATAGAAGTGCTTAGGAAAATTTGAAAATCAGGATATATTTGTTATGAAATGTGTTAAGTGCTTGTAGTCAAAATTTTTTGTGAACGTTTCTGTGATCCCAGAACGTAAGTGAGGGGATAGCCTGCCTATGATTTCATAAAAGTTTTCCGTCCGTCCGTCTGTTAGCACGATAACTCTCGAAGGGATCCAGAGATTCAATTCAAACCTGGCACGACGACCTTCGGGTCAAAGTACATGTCCAGTTCGAAGAGAGGTTCTGTGGCCCTACATGTATGGTTGAGGGAGGGGATTCAAACTAAAAGGGCGGAATTTTTTTTTTAAAGCAAATGAGATAGGCGATTGAATCTGAATCCGATTATGAAAATTAGTTTCCCGCCGGACAAGTATTTCACTTGGAATCTGGCAAAGGCCTGAAAATTAAAAAAAAAGTTCTATTTGGATTCGTTAGATGTTCGACTCATGAGTGAGAAGATATGCTGAATCGGTGTAAGGCAATCATTTTCTCTCCAGTTCACCCGGAATCCGCTTGAAATAGGACAATTTGTTGAAAGTAATTTTTAACCGAAGTTGATTAGATGCCGTAGGGGTAAAAACAAACCCTGCTGAACTCGTTTTGAAGCTACAGGTTTTGCCAGACAAGTAGTTCACCGGTAAACCGGTTGAAACCGGAAATTCGGCAGAAGGTGGTTTTGAAAAAGAAGTTAAGTCTTGATCAATTTAGACAAAGTAGGTACGACTTGGGATATAGGAGTAAACAGGGATAGACTAAAACCAGGAAAGGAAAGGAAAGGGGAAACCAGGAAAGGCAAGCCATGGTGAACGAGAAAAGCTGGCAAGATACTAAAACCTGGTAAGGCAACAACAAAACGGGGAAAGAATTTACCAGAAATCGAGGATTCGAGAAAGTGGCAAGCTGCTCGTGCCTTTCCTCTGTTTAGTGTCTCGTGATGGGTCAGCAAGTTACATTTTGTATAAGTACACCTTTTCCTCCTTTCAGTATCCTATCGGTGGGCCACTAAAATCACGCTAGTCCAGCGAGGGGTCGGCCAATACGATATCTGAAGTAGGCCTACACCTTTTCCTGCTTTTAGTATTCTGTCGGATGGTGACTAAAAGCATGCGAGGGGTTGGCCAATAGGATACTTCAAGTACACCTTTTCCTGCTTTTAGTATCCGGTCGGTAGGCGACTAAAAGCATGTGAGGGGTTGGCCAATAAGATATTTCAAGTACACCTTTTCCTGCTTTTAGTATGCAGTCGGTAGTCCGGTCTCTCGTAGTATCGGTCTCCTACAGACTTGACACTAAAAGCAGGAAAAGATGTACTTGAAATATCTTATTGGCAGACCCCTCGCACGCTTTTAGTCGCCTACCGACCGGATACTAAAAGCAGGAAAAGGTGAAGACTACTTGAAACATCTTAGTGGCCGACCCTTCGCATGCTTTTAGTCTACCGACAGGACAAGAAAAGCAGGAAAAGGTGTACTTGAAACATGTTCTTGGAAACCCCTCGCATGCTTTTAGTCTCCTACCGACAGGACACTAAAAGCAGAAAAAGGTGAACTTGAAACATCTTCTTGGCGACCCCTCGCATGCTTTTAGTCTCCTACCGACAGGACACTAAAAGCAGGAAAAGATGTACTTGAAATATCTTCTTGGCGATACCTCGCATGCTTTTAGACGCCTACCGACAGGACACTTCAAGCAGGAAAAGGTGTACTTGAAACGTCTTCTTGGCCGACCCCTCGCATGCTTTTAGTCGCCTATAATACCGACCGGATACTAAAAGCAGGAAAAGGTGTACTTGAAGTATCCTATTGGCCAACCCCTCGCATGCTTTTAGTCACCATCCGACAGGATACTAAAAGCAGGAAAAGGTGTACTTCAGATATCGTATTGGTCGACCCCTCGCTGGACTAGCGTGATTTTAGTGGCCCACCGATAGGATACTAGAAGGAGGAAAAGGTGTACTTATAAAAAATGTAACTTGCTGACCCATCACGAGACACTAAACAGAGGAAAGGCGCGGAGCAGCTTGCCACTTTTTCGAATCCTCGATTTCTATTCTTTCCCCGTTTTGTTGTTGCCTTTCCTGGTTTTAGTATCTTGCCTGCTTTTCTCGTTCACCATGGCTTGCCTTTCCTGGTTTTCTCTTTCCTTTCCTTTCCTGGTTTTAGTCGATCCCGAGTAAACATACATGCTAAATCCATGTCTGTAATTGGTCTTCTGTGACGTTTGCCATTGGCCTTGATCTGTTAAAGTCTCGATGTTTGGATCAAATATTAATTTTTTGGGATCCCATTGAAACCTCCGATCTTGTTAAGAAGGCTTTCTAATTTCCTGTATATTTGCTAAACTTACCTTTTGCGGGAAGGGATTTTGCCTAGACCCATGCCTTACACCTTAATGGGTGTTTTGAGTCTTCAGCTCACCAAACAGCCCATAACCACACTCTAAATCGCGGGTGATATCTTTTGTTGCATCCACAGATTATCCTCCCCCTCCCAAGAGCGGGTGATATCTTTTGTTGCATCCACAGATTATCCTCCCCCTCCCAAGAGAAAGACTGATCATAGACTTGGGCAAGAAATGACACTGTTATTGCGGAAGCTATAATATATGGTATACATTATAAACTAAAGCAATCCAATTTTTTTTTAATAATCGCTATCAGCAACAGAGAGTGCTGGTGAGCCTTGTGTCCGCAAATAAAATTGTTGTACTTTAAAATCGGCTTACCACAATAAGTAGAAGTACCGGTACAAAGAAGCTGAACCTCATGTCGAGGAAAATAACAGAACACCAAAAAATAACAGACAAGAATGCTTGGTAGTAACTATGCGGTTCGTTTGCGTTGTGTGTATCCAAGAATTGAAAGCCGCGGGATACCGCAAAGTTTATCGGCCGTGTTGGATTTCCTTTGAACTGCAGGCTCCGAGATAGGAAGGTAGAACAAAACGAATGAAATCTTCCTGATCTTTCGCTTCCATCTTCGCAGCGAAAACAAAGCCGAAGTTGAAGACAACCTCGCCCTCCGCTTGATATTAGGCGATCTTTTTTTTCAGCGAAAACTAAGGTCGAAGGGAAATCCACCTTCGCCCTTTACTAAACACGATAGTAAACGCGAGATCTCCCTCTCCTTCGCATTCATATTCGCAGCGAAAATGTGGGTCGAAGTAGCATTTGCCATCAATTTTCGTCCACGACATACTTTCGCCCGCATTCCGCTACCAAAATCCCGTTTCGTCCTCGATTCGGGGTCTAAAATGGCATTCGACGTGGAGATTTTCCGTACGGGAAAGGATCCGTCTTATCCATATTTCTACTTAAATGTACTTTGGTAGGGTCACTGGAAAACCGGAACCCTGGAACCTCCCTAACCTAACCTAACCAAAAGGTTAGGTAAAAGGTTAAACTAACCTAACCTTTTACCTAACCTTTTGGTTAGGTTAGATTAGGTTAGGTAGGTTAAGTTAGGGAGGTTCCGGGGTTCCGGTTTTCCAGTGACCCCTTTGGTATCCGTTCAGTATTTTCTCATTCACGAAGATTACTCATTAACCCCATTAAAATGTGTCACTTCGTTTGGCGTAATCCATAGATAATCGTAATAACTTTATTCCGATCAAAGACCATAATCTACACTCTACAATCACTAGTTGAGTTCATCGGATGAACAGATTTATTTCAGATTTATATTGTCTCTCTGTACTTTAGATGTTTACCAACCACAAGTGCAAGCCACTGCCTAAAAATAAAACAAAAGTGTTCGACTCCTGACAAGACGTAGTCTAGCAACATCATTTTCCTACTCCTACAAGCGTGAATTGTCTGACCTGATGGCGCCAACTTAAAATTCATGCAAGTAGCTCTAGCTTTGCTCAGTTTTATCGGGGTAACGATAATCGATTCATAGGCCCAAATACGGACCTTCTGTTGGCTTATTTGTTCTTGCTCTAGTGTGCCGAAGACTTAAGAAAATGGCAAGAAAACGGCCGTGGCAGATTCCTAAGACTTTTTCCTAAATTCTTTAGAAGTTTCGATCTGGCCTCGCTGTCAACTTACCCAGTGTAACAGTACTGCAAAGTGCCTTAGTTAGTCTAAAGTCGTCTTCGCTTTTATAACTGTATCTGACACCAGGGTCTGAAGTTATCGTGGTATCTGAAAAGTTATCTCACTTTCATCAAATTGGTGAGAAAAGAAGTTTAGCACTTAGTGATGCTACTGGATATCAGTTTTAATGGCACTTGAGCTTACTCAAGTGCCATATAGCGATCGTAATGTCTGTCGGTCTGTCTGGGTTTTGCTAGTTTGGGAACTTCCGCATAAACTAGGACGATGAATCTTGGCAGGCATATAAGGGACCCAACAAGATTAACTTGCAAATAATCATTTCTCCGATCCGGCCACTGTGGGGGAGCGGAGGGATGGGGAATCCGGAAACTGGTAACATGCTTAACTTCGGAACGGGTAATCGGATATGCATGAAACTTGAAAAGTGTCAACAACTCGTGTCTCAGATGTTCAGTTTCAAATCCGGACTGGATCCGATCACGGGGGGGGAGCTGGAGGGGGGGCACCAGAAATCTCGTGAAACGCTTAGAGTCTAGGGATCGGGATGGAACTTGGAGGGACGAACAAGCATAAAAACAATCAAAAACAGGACCTTATCGTGTCATAGTGGGGGGGGGGGGTAGCTGGAGGGGGTTTCCACAGGGTTACTAGTTACGGTACCTCCAGATGTGCTAGGACCATGAAACTTGGTATGTGTATTAGGTACTCTACCAGATTTACTTGAAAACAATCCCTTCACCGATCCAATGATCTTGGGGGGAGTAGAGAGATGGGGAATCTGGAATTTAATGACAGGCATAACTTTGGAACGGGTGATCGGACGTGCATGAGACTTGACAAGTGTCAAGAACAAATGTCTCAGATGGTCAATTTCAAGTCTGGGCCGGATCCGAGAACTGGTGGGGGAAGCTGTAGGGGGGGGTACCGGAAATCTCGTCAAACATTCAGAGCCAATGGATCGGGACTTCGTGGGAACAGTAAGCATAAACCTTAGATACACTGTTGACAGAACAGGACCGGACCGGAGCATTGTTGGTTGAGCTAGAGGGGGTTTCCCGGGATGCCGGTTACCGTAGCATGAATTGGGGTACTTCCAGATTATTTATGACCTTGAATGCGAAGAAAACTTGACAAGTTGCAACAGCTAATGTCTAAGATCTCCCGTTTCAAGTCACGATTAATTCCGATAACGATGTGCGGAGCTCGAAGAGGACAGCTGGAAATCTCGTGAAAACCATTCCAACTACTTCGATGTCACATCCAGTTCGGGTAAATAATTATCTCAGCTAGAGTACTTGCTCCTACTATCGATTGAGTTATACGCGAATCGGAACCAGAGTACGACAAAACTTCTATTCTGAAACAGTTGTCATTGAAAGGAATAACCATTTCAGATTTCCTAGATCAAGCCCGTCTTCTGATGGAAGGAAAGATTCAGCCTTGACAACTGCAAACCGCATTTGACAAACATGCTAACTGTTCTTACAAGTACAATATGAGCTTTCAGCTCTTGTTCTTTTGGGATGACTCCGAAAAGTACAATTTCGGCTAAAATTAAGTAAAAAAAGAGAGAAGAGAATTTTTGAAGATGGACCCAAAGTTTGTCAAGCTAAAAGATACAAGAGAATCCGTTAGGGCGAAAATCCAAGAAGTTCTGGCAGAATTAAATGAAGGAAATGAGATTTTGGATTTCTTTCAAAAAGAGTACATAGAACTAGAAAACAGCCACTATTGGACTGAAAAGCCCAAAACTGCTACTTATATAGAGTTCTGAACGAGCTGAAGGATGAATTGGACTCTGGCAAGGAAGTGTGGTACGAATATGATGAAGTAAAACATGAGATGAAAAAAACAGAGATGCTGAAAATCAAGAAATGGACTAAATGACTTGGATGGTACTATGCAAATCAATCTGGCATCGAATATAAAGCGAAAAGAAATCGAGAAGCCAATTCAACATCATAAAATTTTAGCTAAAAAGCAGCCTTAAGTGTCTCATTGGTTTTGTATAAATTTCTACTCATGTATGCCTTATCATTTATGACAATAAATATCGTCTTTTTAACGTTCTGGAAAAGGGAGTACACAACATTTTCGAACCTTGATTAGGGGTACGCGGTACGGAAAAGGTTGGGAACCACTGTTCTAGAAGATCCGTCTCAGAACTGAGAGACTTACTTTGTAAAATTTCTATTTGCTCTGCCGTTCGCAAGTTGAGACTGGTGTCAGTTTCTTGTGACCACATAAGGCGTATTTCCGTGAGACAACTGTGGGCCGTACGTACACTTCTGAGTTTTCTTTGCGAAAACACGATTGTTTTTCACACAGTCGTGCTCCAAGTTGAAATGTGTTGTGTATTTTTTGGGCAGTTCTTTCAAATGACTGGATAATTCAAAAAAAAATCATGTAAAATTCTCAATGAACAGAACTCTAAGCTTTCGTCCTTGCCATTTCGAGCAAAAAGGATCTTCAGTATTATGTCTAGATATATGAGAAAGTTTTTAATTTCATTGTTTTGACGTTATTTTGCTGCTGGATTTGAACTTCGGAACAAAATCGATAATCATTTCGGCAGTTGTTTGTCGAATTCAAGCCACAAAGTGAGCCAAGAAAATCTTGTTGGTCGTGGAAACACACTTGTGGGCCGTACAAAGTCAGTTTCTTTTGTTTCTGCTGCCTTCGACCAGGTCGGTCTGGCTCCGAACTTAGCAAATGCGAATTTATATCTTTCAATTCACCTAAACAAGAGCCGCTTGTGCTCCCAACTAAGTCTATACCCCTTGTCACATCTCTTCGGTGGTTGGGCATTCACATTACTAACAGCCTCAAATCGTTCCGGTCTCAGTCAGTTAATGATGCAAAAATAAAGATTCAGGTATCATACTCGAAGATCGTTGATAATCGTGGGAAATACAATAAAAAAGCCCTTGGTAAACTTTATAGCAGTTTCACTGATCATTCTGTTTTATTTCTCTCTGGCCTGTCCCCAGTTTTAAAGAAAAAAGATGTTCATTCCCTCCATTCTTGCTATTACCGATATGCAAAATTCCTCCTTTTCATACCCCCCTGGTACAGAAACAGACATCTGATTTCCCGATACAAGCTTCCGGATGTATCGTTGAAACTTTCGGCCCTAAGTAAAAAAACTCTCAACAACGTCCCATCATCCCCGCACATCACGGCCTGTCCTTTCTTCTTTTGTGAATTTTAGTGTTGTTTAGTGTTTTGTTCATTTTTTGTTCTTTTTCATTGCTGTACTCCGCTGTTCTGTCTTTTCGGGATCGACTAAAAGCAGGAAAGGAAAGGAAAGAGAAAACCAGTTTCTTTTCAGCGGGTTATAAAAAACAAGAGCTGTAAGCTCATATGGCACTTGTAAGGCTTGGTAAAAGTATGCAAGTAGGAATTCGCCAATTCGTGGGTTTGTTGTAATCATTTGTAAGCAAAACCCTTGAGATGAGAAAATCACAAGAATATATATTGTTTGGGAAAAAAAAAGTAAATTTCTTGCACTTGGTTGTGCTGATGCGCACTTTAAGGTTGCTAAAAATTAATTTCTAAGCAAAACTCTTGAGGCAAAAATGCACCATGGGCTCATGGGTATCATGAAAATGCAGGTTTTGCTCGAAAGTATTTTTTTTACTTCGCGGTTAAGATGAGTACTTTAAGGGATGGTCGATTCGGGGAACTGACTATTTCTAAGCTGGTTAAGTCTCTAATGTTCAAGCCAAGTTTCATCGTCCTAGCACATGTGTAAGCATCTTAAGTCGCGGATCACCGGATTCCGGAACCCTCCCTCCAACTCCCCCCGCAGTACTCGGATCCGGTCCGGTCTTGTCAACTATGGATCTATATAGGGCTTGTGCTTGTTCTTCCCACCAAGTTTCATCACGATCCGTCCACTCTGAACCAAATGTAACAAAATTTCCGGTTCTCCCCTCCAACTCCCCCCAAAGTCACCGGATCCATTCCGGACTTGAAGTGTGACATCTGAGACACGAGGTCTGTCCAAATATCAAGGTTCATTAAGATCCGATTACCCGTTCAAAAGTTATAAATACGTCAATATTCCAGATTCCCCTTCCCTCCACTCCCCCACGGTGGTCAGATCGGTGAAGTGACTATTTCCAAGCTAGTTTGGTCAGGTCCCTAATACACCTGCCAAGTTTCATCGTCCTAGCACATGTGTAAGCATCTTAAGTCGGGATCACCTGAATTCCGGATCACCGGAATTCTCTCCAACTCCCCTCACAGTAATCAAATTCGGTCCTGTCTTGTCAACTATGTATCTAGGGCGTGTGCTTGTTCTTCCCACCAAGTTTCATCCCGATCCGTCCACTCCGAACATGTCACACGATTTCCGGTTTCCCCCCTCCAGCTTCCCCCAAAGTCACCGGATCCATTCCGGACTTGGTGTGTGACGTCTGAGACACGAGGTCTTTACAAATATCAAATTTCCTTAAGATCCGATTTCCCGTTAAAAACTTATAAATACGTCAATATTCCGGATTCCCCCTGCCTCCACTCCTCCACGGTGGTCGGATCGGGGAAGTGACTATTTCCGAATTAGTTTAGTCGGGTCCCTAATAGGCTTGCCAAGTTTCATCGTCCTAGCACATCTACAAGTATACCCTAACTCGTGATCACCGGACTCGTGATCACCGGACCTCGTGATCACCTCGTGATCACCGGACCGACCGACCGACAGACCGACAGACCGACCGACGGAAAAGTGATCGGTATATGGCACTTGAGCGAAGCTGCAAGTGCCATAATAAATAAAAAAAATAAAAAAAAGGCCGCTGAAACGCTCTTTTCGAGCAAAAATAGACACACAACCTGTTTGTTGGAGCACGGAATTTTTTTCGGCATATTCTGATTGGCTAATGTTGAATCAAGCCCAATATTCAAATTCGCATTCATACTCTGCTGTTTTCAAAACCCAGTCGAATCCGTTAGACTTGATTCACCACCAGCCAACCAGGATTTTCTGCAAAACAATCTGAACGCCAAAGTCTCGTGAAGGGTGGATCCCTCTGAACCTGAGCCTCGTTTTTATGGCACTTACAGCCTCTGTCTCAAGTGCCATATACAGATCGCAATTCCGTCTGTCGGTCCGTCGGTCGGTCCGGTTTTTTTGTCACACTTTTTCGAGTTAGGGTACTTCCAGTTGTGCTAGGACGATGAAACTTGGCAGGAGCATCAGGGACCCGACCGGACTAGCCTGGAAATAACCAGTTTCCCAATCAGACCACCTGGGGGGAGTGGAGGGCTGGGGAATACGAATAATTGGAGTAATGTGTAACTTTCGAACGGGTGATCGGATTGGAATGAAACTTAATGACTGGATAAATGACATACCTCTGATGAACCGTTTGAATTCCGGACCGGATTCGACAGTTATGCGGGAGTTGGGGGGGGGGACCGGAAATCTCGAGAAACGGTTAGAATGGAGGGATCGGAGTGAAACTTACTGGGAAGAACAAGCATCTGCTCCAAAGGAATCGTTTATACATTTGGACTGAATCCGGACACTGGGAAGGGGGGGTGGAGGGGAATTTCCCGGAATTCCGGTAATGGTGGTTTGGGGGATTTTCACGACGAAACTTGGGAGGCGTATCATGGACCCGATCAAACTGACTTATACATACAAATTTACATGATCCGATAGTCGTGGGGGGAGTAGCGCGAGGGGGAATCCGGAATATTGAGTCATGCTTAGATATGCTAGGACGCTATGCTAGATATGCTAGGACGACGAAACTTGGCAGGAAAATCAGGGACCCGATTTAACTAACCTGGAAATAATCAGTTTCCCGATCCGACCATCTGGGGGGAGTAGTGGGCCGGGAAATTCTGAAAATTTTGTAGTTTTTGTCACACTTTTTCGAGTTGGGGTACTTCCAGTTGTGCCAGGACGATGAAACTTGGCAGGAGCATCAGGGACCCGACCGGACTAGCCTGGAAATAACCAGTTTCCCAATCCGACCACCTGGGGGGAGTGGAGGGCTGGGGAATATGAATAATTGGAGTAATGTGTAACTTTCGAACGGGTGATCGGATTGGAATGAAACTTAATGACTGGATAAATGACATACCTCTGATGAACCGTTTGAATTCCGGACCGGATTCGACAGTTATGCGGGAGTTGGGGGGGGGACCGGAAATCTCGAGAAACGGTTAGAATGGAGGGATCGGAGTGAAACTTACTGGGAAGAACAAGCATCTGCTCCAAAGGAATCGTTTATACATTTGGACTGAATCCGGACACTGGGAAGGGGGGGGTGGAGGGGAATTTCCCGGAATTCCGGTAATGGTGGTTTGGGGGATTTTCACGACGAAACTTGGGAGGCGTATCATGGACCCGATCAAACTGACTTATACATACAAATTTACATGATCCGATAGTCGTGGGGGGAGTAGCGCGAGGGGGAATCCGGAATATTGAGTCATGCTTAACTTTGGAACGGTTGATCGGATTTGAGTGAAATTTGATGATTGAACAGAGGACATGTCTCTGGTGATCTTTGTCATGTCCGGACCAGATCCGACAACAGTTGTAGGGGGGGAGGTAAAATACGTGTACCGACTTAGACTGGTGAGATCGGGATGAAACTTTGTGGGAATAACAAACAGATGCTCCGGATAAATTTCCTACAGAACCAGATTGACTCCGGCGACTGTGGGGAGTTTGAGGGGGGTCTGGAATTCCGTTGATCGCGATTTGAGGTTCTTCCATACAAATGAAGTTCTAGCTCCCTTAAAGTTTAACTGAAAAGCCAACTCATTTCTGTGTCATTTTTGGATACACTGAATTATTTGGATTCTGCAAAGCGATTTTTTTTATTTTCCACTATCTGCTCTAGTTATGAGGATCAGAATATCTCCAGCCGTCCCCACAGCATAAATTCTACTATGACGCGGGAAATTTTAATCTCAACACAAATGTGAATTTTCAGTAGGCAGTAGTGAGAATGGTGAAGATTGCTTAGTGCCTGAACAAAAAAAAATGGACAAATCTTTCTCGTAAGGCATACAGCGAAAATACAGCGCATAGAGGCACCACAAATCACACGCAATTTCCACTATTTGAAAATCGATTATTCGTGAGTAGTGGAACAACGAAGTAACTCATTTTATGCGGGTCTTCAAGCCAATTTAAGTGAATATGTGATGGGTAACTAGATTGTCCTATCCCAGCCCTTTTCGGTTAAACTTTAAAGTGCGCATCTGAACCGCCGGGTCGAAAAGTACTTTTTTTATCAAATGATACATCTCAACCCACGATGATTTGTGCCACAATTATTTTGCTTTAAAATGTATTTCTATCACCGTTAAAGTGCGCATTTTCATCAAAAAGTGTAAAAAAAAATAGTTTTGACCAGACGGTAGATAATGATCCCTAAGGACCTGTGATTGTTTTTTTTTCAATAGTTTTAATTGCAGATGAATTTCTACACCTTTAGAGTGCGCATCATTACAGCCAAGTTCAAAAATAAAATACCTTTTCTCTAGCTCCCTTAAGCACAACTCTTACTAGAAAGAATATTTTCCTTGCGAAATGGATCAGGAAAAAACTTTTTCGAAAATACCATTACTTTCCATCTGAAACTAGCAGTTTTCTTGTTAGCGCCTGTCGACTATGGCCAGCCTTCCTGCTCTCCGACGCGGCGGCTGGGCGCAAAACATTTGAAAACTGATCGCGCCGTGGTTCGAAAGTGTGAAAACTAAGCAAATGAAAGAAGTAATAAACAAAAGCTTCTCAGATCCTTATGTGTGATTATGTGTGAAGGAGTTGTCAGCAGACGTTTATGATCCCGGCAAACGTTTCGTTGTGTGACGGGCAAAACTCGGCAAGGCCAAAAAAGCGCTAAAATTTCGTAGCCACAAACGAAACAATGGAGAAAGGTGGGATTTTAGAAGCTTATAATTCTGTATGAGAGCTAGGTATATTATAAAAAGCAGAATAAGCAAGAGGGGTCCTTTAAAGTGCACATCTGAACCATAAAGGTAACCTTAAAAGTACTTTTGATCAAACAATACATCTCAACCCATGCAAGTGCAATATGAGCTTACAGCTCTTGTTGTTGCACACTGCAGGTCTCTCGGTCGCTTTCGGGCTGATTCTTTCTACATTCGTTTTTGACTGTAGTGCTTCCGAAGAAACCGGCAGCGCTTCTCGAGAATCACGGACTTGCTTACCTACCAAGTCCGTGCCACCATGCAAGGTGCTGCTTCAACTAAAGAGAAATCGTTTAGGCGGTCAATTCCAAATTTATCTAGTGCAGAAGCAAAGACGTGCTACAGCAGACATGCGGCAGCACTATTGCAACAAAACGAGGCTCTGGGTTTCAGGCTCAGAGTTAGGATTGGGTTTCTGGCTAGAGGCCATCTTAGTTTTATTCCCGCCTCCTCGACCCAGTGACACAAGTAAGGCACTTACTCTTTCCATTTTTACTGTCAAATTCTTTATTCTTACTTTATTTAATTTAACAGTTTTTTTTATATTTTCTCCTTTACTTTTTACAAAAAAAGAAATTGTTAATAAGCAAATCAAAGAAAAGCATTCAAAAAATTTACTGTAACGTGGAAACAAGTCAAACACAAGAAACATACAAAAAACAAAGCATAAGAGCACAACCCACGCCTGGAAGTACCATGTAATTCCCTATAGGGTACGTACTACCTGCATAAAAAAAAAAGACTCAAGTTCTTCTGAAATAAAAAAAAATTGACAAATTTTCCGGTTTAGGCCGGATTCCAAGCTAACTACTTGTCCGAGTAGAAAACAACTTTCACATACGTGTTCAGAATGTCTACTTACCCCTAAATCGAACATCTGATCAACTTCTAATAAAACTTTTACTCTTTTAGCAAACTTTCCGGTTTGGGCCGATTTCTGGACGAACTACTTGTACGACGAGAAAATGGTTTCAACCATCTTGTTCAGACTGTCTTCTTACCCCATAATTTACTATCACATTAGCTGTTTAAAAATATTTTGCTTGCCCCTTAATTTCAATCCCCTCCCCCACCCCAAAATGTAGGGCTACAGAGCCCATCTACGAACTCGACCTTACTCTTAACCCAAAGAATCCTCACACCAAGTTTCATCAAAATATCTCATTTCCTTCGAGAGTTATCGTGCTTACAGACGGACAGACGGACATTTTTTGCGATGTCATAGGTAGGCTATCCCTCCACTTACGTTTTGGGATCCCAAAAAGCCTTATAACAATTATCTTCCTGTGAAAAAGATCGATACTGATACAAGCACATGTTTAATAAAAAAAAAAAATTAGTGAAAGGTGAACAAGTATTTATGAGTACTAGGAAGTAAATGTGTCATTTTTTCTTGCAGCACAAATGCTTTTCCCCGGTTAAACAAGTTTCACCGTCACCATGATTATCAGATGCGGTAAGGTCTTCGTCTGCATGGCATTGGTTATCGCAGAATGGAGATGTACCTCTCCAAATACAGTTACTCGGCTTGCAGCAGTAGACCTTTTCCCCGGTCCAACAGGTAGCACCGTCTCCTGATTTCGAAGAGCTTTTCTGCACTTCGCCAGGTCCACATGCGCCCCTGCAGAAAGGAGACCTTCCGCTCCAATGGCATTTTTCTTCAGCTACTGTCCTGCTTGAGCGATGCTCATTGGCTGAAATGTACGATCCCACCTAAAATTAATCAGTATTGTAATATATAATAAAATTAATTAACACTTTACTAAACAGTAAGCAGCAAAAGCAGTATCTCTCTGATGCAGCGTTTACAAGTAGCCTCGAGGAAACTTGATTCAGAATCCGGTCTTGGTTACAAGATCATGTTTACACACAGAGGGCAAAAAATAGTTCTTCAAACACAAAAATAAATTCACCAGCCAACAAAAATATGTTTTGATAGCATTTATGACATCAGTACTGATAACTGCTGCTCCCAAAAGCTAGCCGCCGACGCGATTCCTTTCAAGCTGACCAGGATTCCTTCCTACTCGACAGGATTTCTTGTCCGCGTAAACGCTGTATGAATTTCCTGACAGCAATAAGCATACAGATATCATAGAGGTATACGGGAGTCTAATAATAATAATAATTTTTTGTAATAATTCCTTTCGGCTATTTTTTAACGTGTAAAAAAAATGAAAAATTGAACTGTTTTTCCACAGTTACATTTTTTCTACCTGTTGGTCATCCATTGTTCAAGAAATTGACCTACCTACTATTTCCACTAGCCAAATTAGGAAGGTAATTTTCAGACGCAATTTTTTTTTCATATACTTTCGTCTGTTGATATTTTTTGTTTATGAAGGCAATGAAAACTTAGTGAGAATTACTTTCTCTGATTTCTTTATTGTAGCCTATCGGCTAAACGGGGCCATGAAATACGGTAGAGTAAAGCTCTACGGTTTCTACCGCCCTCCCGGCGAAACCCTCGCCCCCATCCGGTACCAAACCCCAGCGTCTTATAAAAGAATTAGTACCAAACCTCCCCAGCAAAGAAAAAAAAATGATATCGCCCCCCCCCCCCCCCCAACACAGAGTGGATAGTCTCTTTTTGGACATTTATAGGTATGGACAGAATTTTAGAAATAAAAATATGTTTTTATGAAGATGAAGAGTTTGGGGGGGGCGGGGGCGTTTGTTGTGGGAAGGGAGGGTGTTACCTAGACCCGTGGATTACATCGTAATGGTTTTTTTTGTCTTCATTTCACTGTTTAGCCGAAAAATCTGCTGTTTAAATTTGACTAACGTTCCACAGAAATCTCTACTGTACGGAAGCTATGATTATGCTAATAACTTTCCGAAAACGAATTTTATTAACTATAGGCCACAGCTATAGATATCGCAGAAGGTACCTTTACTTGCGGTCCAAAAATTATGCCCGTCCCCTCCCAGAAAATAATTGACCATTGACTTGCAAGAAATGCGACTGTTAATGCTTTTTTATGGTGGGAATAACATATTTTGTCAAGAAAAAATTAATATTGGCTACATTTTTAAAATTGTATAGATTTGTTAGAGGGCATTAATGGAAAATAACTTCTCATGGTTACACTACAGGGACGATTCAGTATCCTTTGGTGGCAAAATCGGTTACGTTTTCGGGATCCCAAAACGTAAGTGGAGCCCGGCTCCACTTACGTTACGTTGACATCGCAAAAGTTGTTCGTCTGTCCGTCCGTCCGTCTGTCTGTCCGTCTGTAAGCACGATAACTCTGGAAGGGAAAGATATATTTTGATGACACTTGGTGTGAGGATTCTTTGGGTCAAGAGTAAGGTCGAGTTCGGAGATGGGCTCTGTAGCCTTACATTTAAGAGTGCGGGAGGGGGTTCAAATAAAGGGGCAAGCAAAATATTTGTAAACAGCTAATGTTCTGACATTCTGAACATGGTGGTGAAAACCATTTTCTCGCCGGACAAGTAGTTCGTCCGTAATCCGGCCCAAACCGGAAAAGGGTGTTGAAAGTAAAAGTTTTATTTGAAGTTGATTAGATGTTCGATCTAGGGGTGAGAAGACATGCTGAACACGTAGGTGAAAGTTACTTTGTACTCGGACAAGTAGTTAGCTTGGAATCCGGCCCAAACCGGAAAATATGTTAAAAGCAAAAGTTGTATTTGTAGTTGATTAGATGTCCAATTTAGGGGCAAGAAGAGATGCTGAATTCGTATATGACAATCCTTTTTTAGCCGGACATATAGTTCGTCTGGAATCCGGCTGAAACCAAAAAATCTGATATAAGTAAAAAATTTATTTTAAGTTGAATTGGTGTTGGGATAGTTGATGTAGGGGTAAGGAGACATGCTGAATCCGAATTTGAAAGTTATTTTATCGCCGGACAAGTAGTTCACCCGGAATCCGGTAGGAACCGGACACAAAATTTGTCGACCAATTTTCGGCTATAGCAGTCTCTACCCCTTTGTTCAGACAATCTCTGAGCCTGGATTACGTCATTCTTTGTTTTTGGGATCCCAAAACGTAAGTGGAGGGATACCTATGACATCGCAAAAGTTGTCCGTCTGTCCGTCCGTCCGTCCGTCCGTCCGTCTGTCTGTCTGTGAGCACGGTAACTCTCGAAGGGAATGAGATATTTTGATGAAACTTGGTGTGAGCATTCTTTGGGTCAAGAGTAAGGTCGAGTTCGTAGATGGGCACTGTAGCCCTACATTTAGGGGTGGGGGAAGGGGTTCAAATTAAGGGGCAAGCAAAATATTTTAAAACAGCTAATGTGATAGTCGATTATGAGTTAAGAAGACACGCTGAACACGAATATGAAAACCATTTTCTTGCCGGACAAGTAGTTCGCCCGGAATCCGGCCAAAACCGGAAAGTTTGTTAAAAGTGGAAGTCTTATTTGAAGTATACTAGACGTTCGATATATGGGTAAGAAGGCATGCTGAACACGAATATCAAAACCGTTTTTTCGCCATCAAGTAGTTCGCCCGGAATCCGGCCAAAACCGGAAAGTTTGTTAAAAGTTAAAGTTTTATTTGAAGTTGATTAGATGTCCGATTTAGGGGTAAGACGAGATGCTGAATCCGTATATGACAATAATTTTTTTGCCTGACATATAGTTCGTTCGGAATCCGGTTGAAACCGGAAAATTTGTGATAAGGTAAATTTTTATTTGAAGTTGATTAGATGTTGGAAATAGGGGTAACTAGATACGCTGAATTCGTTTTTGAGCTTTAGTTTTTCGTCGGACAAGTAGTTCTGGAATTCCGCCAGAAACCGGAAAATTCGCAGAAGTAAGCCAGGATCGTTTCAATCGACTTGTAGGGGTAAACACACAAGCTGAATCTTGATTTTCTTAATGATTAGCTGTTTGGCCTTAATCTGTTTCTAAATATTAAGAGTATAAATGTTCATGGAGTCTGGCGAAGACCGGATCTGACGAAGACAAAACCTAATTATCTGGATCAGATATCGAAGTTTTGGGATCCGATCGGAACCTTTGGTCTTGTTGATCGTCGGAGAGACTTCAGTCAGTCGCGTGTATAACGCGCAGAGATGGGTGTAATCGAAGGTCGAAGGGGTTGATATTTATTGTTCAAACTTCGTACTCGGATTCACTGGCAAAGTACAGGTCAAGTTCGTAGATGGGTCTTTTAGTCCTATGTTTAGAGGCAGAGGAGGGGTTTCGAATTTACGATAAAAACATGTATGTTTTATAAGCTAATAAGATATTCATTGAAGGGGTAAGGAGGTCCGCTGAATACATATCTGCACTGGATTTTCTTGCTGGAAAATTCGGCCGAAATTGGAAATTTGGTTGTAGCTCAAAGTTGATTCTGAAGTCCATTAGAGATTCGGTATCGGGGCAACGAGACATGCTGAGCCCAGGTTTGAACTTTATTTTAACAGTAGAAATCTTCAAGGAATCTTACGAAGACTGAGTGGCGAAGACAAGAACCAGTTGTTTGGATCAAATCTTAGATTTTTTAGATCCCATTGAAACCTTTGTTCTTGTTTCCTAATGACAGAGCAATTCATATCCTTAATACCAGTGGCAATCCAAACCGGTGGCATTGAATATAATAATTTTATCAAGTTCTGAAAGCGTCGAGCTTTTACTATTTGAAAGTTACACGCCACCAGCAACTGAGAGTAATGACTTTAATACGCTTTTAAATACATCGTAAGTCAGCAAATAAAATTGTTGTACAAAATTGCCTTACCACAACAATTAGAAGTACTGGCACGAACGAGCTGAGCCCCATATCAAGAAAACGAAACAGGAACACTGATCGTAGTCAAGACAGCGCAGCAGTGACTGTGATAAGCCTCTGCTTTATATAATATATAAAGAAGTTAAATGCCATCCGGAACGTCAAACGCCCGGAATACCGCAAAGTTTATCAGTCGTGTTGGAATTTCTTAGAACCGTCGACTCCGAGATAGGGAGGCAGAAGTAAAACTTGAAAGGACCCATTTTACCTATATTTCTTCTTTGGTTCTTTTCTTCTTCACGGAGATGTGAAATTCCTTTGTTCAACCTTAAAGTTTAACCGAACATAGCTGAGACCCAACAGTCCAATCATACAACTTATCAACCCAATTAAAATGCATCACTTCGTTCATCCGTTATCCAGAGATAATCGATTTCGTCGAATAAGCTTATTCTTTATGTGCGTGTCCCTCTGCACTTGGGATATTTAGCAACTACACATGTAAGCCACTGCCGAACGAAAAAATGTCCGTTTTCTTACAAAATATATTTTAACATCATTTTCCTTTCCACAGGCGTAACTTGTCCGAGCTCAGCGTCTGGAAATGCAGGCCTTTGTTCCCGAAGGATATTCTTGTCACTAGCAGAACCCTAGCCCATAGCCATCTCTGTGTCTGTGAATTGGTCATCTTCAACCACATAGTTTTTCCTACCGGTACCTTAGCTCTCAATCTACGGGTTGCGGTAGTGATTTTTTGTCTATGTTATTTTGCGTAAGTCAGTGAAAATCCCGTCATCCTAGCTCTCATCCAAAGTATTCCGAGAGTTCGATATTTTATTATTATTATTATTATCATTCTTATTATTATTAGAGACACTACAGGAACACAAGCTCCAATTATATAGTTTTCCGGGATCACCTACCGGCTCCCCATCTTCTGACTACACAACTCCGTGAGACTACCGGACAAGAAGCCACTACGGTGGAGTTTCCGTGATCTATTTCCCCTTACTGCTCCGAACTAGTCTGACTTGGCGAGAGGCGATGTTGAGCGTCTGAGAATGGCTTTCTTCAACATAACGGGAAGTGAACTAGATCTATGTTGCCGGGGCAACGTGAAGTTTTGTGGAAACCTTTGTTCGCGCCGTGCAAGAGCAACACTTTGGTTTTGTTTCTTCGTTATCGGTAAAATGCTGAAGCTGTCAACCCATCGAAGCTTTCAAAACGGAATGTTCCAAGAAGAAAACAATCGGTTATCACATGACCAAAGGATAATCTTCAGCGTCGAAACCGATTCGTGCTTACAAGTCCCTCTCCCCGTGATAGACATAGAAAACTTGACTTACTTTGACTTGTGTCTCCTGCTGGGCGCTGCTCGGCGTAGAGAGTGATGTTTACCTCCTCCATCCGTCCTTGCCGAGCGTTTGGGCTTCGCTCGGTCTGATGCTTGCCATCGTCAACAACTCGGACAGGCTGTCGGACCAACGTTTCTTCGGTCGGCCGCGAGGTCGCTTCCAGCCGGCTTTGGTAGGGTCGAAATAGTCTGTCAGTCTTTCTGACGTCGTAGGCATGTCCGTTGACCCGCGATGGTCGAGATCTTAAAGGGGAGTCCGGATCCGAGGCTATCTTGTCACTTAGCGTAGCACTTAATTTTCAGGTGGAGGGTCGCTAGCCCAACCGACCCTAGGCCTGGAATCTGATTAGAGCTAGGTTGAACCTAGGCACTGAGATTGCAGGGGTGCGCTCCACCCGCCACATGAGGTTGTGGCCACCCTGATCGGAGTGTTTAGTTAGGGTGGGGGGACCCCATATCCAGAGGAACGTGGTCAGCAGAGATAGTCTGCCTCATTCCGGACGAACTACATTCACATCCACATACGCTCGAAACAAATAATAGGTGCACCAAGTAGCAAAAGTTGCAAGCCCTTCATCACCGAACCGAAGAAAATTATAGCGTAACAGCCGATTGTTACTTATAAGCTACCTAAACGTCTTACTGTTGGAAATCAAAATGTTCTTATAAGCAAAAGTTGCAAACCCAACAGCCCATTGTTGCTTGCAAGTCCCCTTCATGTGTCACAATTGGAATCGGCCTATTTTAGGTTTCAGTGTGTACCCTACTACTGGAGTTGTCAACCCCTCGATACTTTCAAAATGGTGTATCTCATTAAAGAATTTTTGTACCAAAAACCCAATGACATATGCTTTGATCAGCTCATCAAGAGCTATCGATTGCCGTTGAAAGAAAAATCCATCTGTATTAGTTCAAAAGTTGACTTTTTTGCCGTAGGTCAACTTTCTAATGTCACCACCTAGAAAGGAGCAAAGAATAAGCTCTAATTTCTTTAGCATTGAGAGAACTTTAAGTTTAAGAGGCACGCATGATACCATTTTTCTACTACAATCCCAAGTGCAAAAAATGGAATAATGAACTTAGCTGAATCATGGCAGTACTTTCGGACCCGTGGGAAAATGATACTTTTTTGTTTCTCCAATTTTTTTTTATCATTCAAAGAAGATATATTGGCTGTGGGTCCGGGCAACTGCCTCACATATTTAGCACTTATAGATTTTAGTCTATATTCAATTTGATACTTGTGCCTGCCTGCTTTCCTGCTAGAACGGAGCTTTCCACTCGAAAGCAGACAAATGGTTTGATGAAATGAAAGCTTGGCTGCACAACTTCAGATAACCCTAACCCTTCAGATAACACAACCCTCTGACATAGGCTATTCAACTCCGCTTCCCTTCTCACACCGTAGGCTCTAGCCCGAGGCCAAGCAAAAACCATCCTTTTTGGCCCCAGGCAAGAGTCCTACGGAGCTTTCCAAAATGTAATGTCATATTCATCAATCCGGCCTAAGGTCCACACTTTCTGTAAAAACCGCATAGCTTAGACCCTTACCACTTTCCAGCGATAAGCTGAAATAGGCGGCATAGGAAAAAACAAGAGCTGAAAGCTCATATGGCACTTTGCAACGGTAATCCAGGATCTGTCTTCTCCCTCTAAATGTCTCTAGCCACTTCCCATGTAACTGGAGCTGGGTCAAACTGTCCCACTCGCGGAATTGGAGATCCGGTAGCGCAGTAAATGTCTCCAGCTAGGAATTTATGTGTCCGGCTTGATCCCCTTGTCGTGGGAACCGTCTTGGGTATTCCAGCCAGAACATCATGGGTTTTCTAATTATGTAGTTCAGTGTTCCTTCGTCAAGCAGTCTGTAAAGTGCCTTGTTTAATATACACCATCTTTACTCTGACTTTGGTGTTCACTGACATTATTCGTCGTCACACGAATACGCAGGAAAGATACCCGAACCAACAAGAAATAGGGTTGCAACTTGTAAGAATAGGCAAACTGTAGGCGGGAGTTTTTTGCTTGAGAATTATATACAGAGTCGAATATCATTTCATTTTACAGTTTTTGAAGTAAAATGAAGTGAAAAAGGCAGGTCTACAACTCCTCTTCTTCCTGGGGAGGTCCGAACCTCTAGGTCCCCCCGGATTTGAAACTGAACATCTGAGACACTTATTCTTGACACTTGTCAAGTTGATTTCAGATTCAGATTCAGATTATTTATTCACACAAAAAACAATATAATCCCTGGAACAAACTGCATGTCCGCCTACAAAAAAAAGCCATGCGGCCTATGGGAGCGAACATACAAATAAGGAGCTCATTCAATAATACTTATTTTTAAACAAACACAAAAAGGAACATTATTATTTAACTACATTTACAAATACCAACTCTTAACGACTATCACTTGAAAATGCCTTTTTCAGTTGTTTTTTGAAAGACTGAAGGGTTGTTGCATTCCGAATACACAGGGGTATTTCATTCCATAGCGCTAATCCTGCATGTCTTATTGAAAACGCCCCTCTTGAGGTATGCCTTCTTTGGTGAGACAATAAACTATTTGACGCTGATGATGTCGGAAAACCATGATATGATGACGATTCCTTAAAAAGATCCAGCTGTAGAATTCCAGGAGGTGAAAGTGAATTGAGATATTTGTACATAAATATTCCTATCTGTGTTTTACGTATTTGCATAATATTAAGAAGGTTAGATTTCACATATGATTCAGCCGTTGTATATTTGCCATAGACCAGTGTCCGAACTGCCCTGTTCTGAATAATTTGCATTTTTTTTATGTTATATTGAAACGAACTAGTCCAAATATAACAACCGTACTGGATATATGAATAAAATAATGTGAAATAAAGTGTTCTTAAAGATTTTTGTGGAATAAAATTTTTTACTCTATGCAAAATTCCTGCTGCTCTTGAAGCTTTAACCGCCAGTGCCTTCACATGATTTTTCTACGTTAGTAAATCGTCAATTATCATTCCCAGATATTTAAGATTTTGAACTCGGGTTATAATAGAATCTTTGTATTTTAGAACCTTATTACTGATCAAAGGGGATAGATTAGAGAAAATCATATATTTTGTTTTTTCAGTGTTAAGAGCAAGTTTATTATTTTTTGTATATTGACAAATTTTATCTAGGGCTATATTCATCTTTGAATAAAGCTCTTCCAGACATTCTGCCTTAAAAAATAATACCATATCATCAGCATAAGAAATTAAGTCATTAATTTGAGTTAAATCATGAATATCCGAAAGATAAATAAGAAAAAGTAGCGGACCAAGAATAGAACCTTGGGGCACTCCACACGTAATGTGATGTTTTATCGACGTAGCAGTCCTCACACAAACAACTTGGTATCTTTCACTCAAGTATGACTTTAGCCATAGTATTATCCATGTCGGGAAATTTAGTTTAGTTAATTTTTCAAGTAGAATTTTGTGGTTTACCGTATCGAAAGCTTTTGATAAGTCGATAAAAATAGCTGATGACAGGAGTCCTTGGTCCAGAGAATCTTTTAGTTTCGAAATTAGGTGTGATATTGCATGATCCGTAGAGTGTCCCTTCCTGAAACCATACTGACTAGGGGGAATTATCTTCTTTTCTTCTAAATATTTACTAATTCTTGAATGCATTGCTTTTTCAAAAATCTTCGAAAACACTGGTAGTATAGAAATGGGTCTGTAATTAGCGTTATGACCCGGCTTGTTTTAATTGCACTAGGCACAACTCCGCTTACCAGAGATGAAACTTGCATATCCGATTACCCGTCCCAAAGTTATTCATGTTACTAGTTTCCTGATTCTGCATCCCTCCACTCCCCCCACAGTGGCCGAATCGGGGAAACGTTTTTTCAGAGTTAATCTATTGGAGTCCCTGATATGCCTGCCAAATTTCATCGTTCTAGCTTATGTGGAAGCGTTTCACGAGATTTCCGGTTCCCCCTCCGCCCCCCCCAGTAATCGGATCCAGTTCCGATTTAAAACTGAACATCTGAGACACTTGTCAAGTTTTATGCATGTCCGATTACCGGTTCCGAAGTTATTCATGTTACTAGTCTCCGGATTCCCCATCCCTCCACTCCCATCACAGTGGCTGAATCGCGGAAGTGATCATTTCTAAGTTAATCTGGTGGGGTCCCTGATACGCCTGCCAATTTTCGTCGTCCTAGCTTATGTGGCAGCATTTCACGAGATTTCCGGTTCCCCATCCAGCCCCTCACCAGTTATCGGATCCGGTCCGGATTTGAAACTGAACATATGAAACACTTGAGTAGTATATAAAGGGGGGAGCTGCCCCACCCCCACCCCAATTTCAAAACCCCATTTTAACATCAATTTCTTGAACTTTAACATCCTTTTTTCCGAATTATCACCCTTTTTATAGATATTTTGATTTTCTTATTTCCCAAATAAAGGTCTTAAGAAATAGGAAATATTACCCTTTAATACATATAAACTACTATTTCTTTTTAGATTTTTAATTTTTCAATTTTTCATTTTTTTCCAAATATAATAGAAATTCTGCTAAATCAACAACTGCTCAGAGTTATATAAACTAGCCTACTACTTTTTTTATTTTTACTGAGTAAACAGTTCTACATCAACATATTGGTCAGAGTCTGGTCAGAGTTCTTATTCACTCTCATAATAGGCTGCAAAACCAGATTTTTCTTTAGAAGTAACTCATTAGCAATTGCATTATATCTCTGCGGTATAAACAAATCACAGGCTTTGTTATTATGATTAATAACAACAACCAGCTTGTCACCATATTTTGTCTTGGCCATTCTCATTTTAACGATGCTATATTTCAATCCTAGAATCAGTTCTTCCTTTCTGATTGTCTCATTGTATTTATTCATTTTGATTGTAGACAAGACTTCTCTGATGGACTCCATTTATTAGCGGCTGATTTTATTTAATAAAAATCCCAATCGCTTGAAACATCTGGTAATAGAAGCCAACCACCTTTATCACATAAATGCGATAGATAGAGACGCAGTACTGAGTTTGCGTGATGATGTGATGATTACCGATTTTGAACTTCATAAAATAATTTTGCAAAACCCCACACCCCCAGACTTTGAAGAATAGTTGCGTTAAGCACACGCAAAGCAAAATATTGTAATGGCTATTAGTCTGGGGGGGCCCTGAACAGGGAAACTCCGAGGAGTTTTTGAATCGCTACAAACTGCCGTCAGTAGGATTCGATCTTGCGAGGTCTGATGGAATGTCAAATTAGCACGGGCCAGTGCGCTAACCGATTAGACCATCGGGCTCCTCATTCGACTGGCCAAGCTTATGTTTTCTGATGTGATATGACTCATCGGAAATAGTTGCAAAACCTCTCGCCTCCAGACAAGTAATACGGAAAGTTAAGAGGTGCGATGGAGTTGCACCCCGAGTTTTTGGTTGTTGGTGTAGTTGTGGTTGTATTAAATGTCTGGAGACGGCTCCGACTTGAGGAGTTTTTCCCCCGCCATCACCCCCTACTAACAGAAATTGCTAGCAGTGGGATTCGATCTGATGACACAGAATAGCAGGGTCAATTACGTTAGCTAGACGCTAGACCGTTACACTGTCGGAACTAGTTGTAATTTTTTGTTGAAAGTTTTTAGATGAGAAAACTGGAGAGACGGTGTACTAGGTAGTGAGGGGTTACTCACTTGGACAAAGGTGTACTGGTTGGCGAGGGGTTACTCACTTGGACAAAGGTGTACTGGTTGGCGAGGGGTTACTCACTTGGACAAAGGTGTACTGGTTGGCGAGGGGTTACTCACTTGGACAAAGGTGTACTGGGTGGTGAGGGGCTACTCACTTGGACAAAGGTGTACTGGTTGGCGAGGGGTTACTCAGGTACTGGTTATGAATGACGCAGGTAATTAATGCGTATATGAATATGATGATAGAGTTTTCAATCTTATGAAAGCAATGTACTACACTTTGGGTAATTTCTCTTGATTTATTATGGAATTATTTTTACAATATTTATATCCATTTAAGCGAACCTGTTTCATGTATTTTTCGCGAGGAAAGAATCGAAAGGTCTTACTCATTTCCGCTTCGCGTTGAATCACCTCTTCAACCGTTAACTGTCCACACTTTAACAATGATAACAATTCAGTGTAAAAATTATAAGCGGTTTTATGCTCTGATTTTCTTTCTGCAATGTTTAGATGTTTTTCGATTATTTCAATGATAACAGCACCCAAACTTAAAGAAGCTAAAGGCAGTACTAGAAATGCAGACATTCCTGCAGCTGAAAAGAGGAATTTGGATAAAAGTAAGCTATTACTTATATGATTGTAGTATTTGTAACTCCTTCTATGAACAAATAATCGTTTTTCCAACTCCTCCATTTATTACAAAATAAAATTGTTTGAAAAATTATTTGATTGCTTCACGATTCAGAACACAAGCGGCACCTGCGCAAATCTAATGTTTCTTTCTTGGTCGATCGGAGATAAGCTAGGTGGCATATGCTCCGAGAACGCAAACAAATTAACCGTCTCGGAAAGTGTGCTCTCTGTGCATTCAGTCGGAGACAAAGAGGTAGCGCTTACTCCATGAAACAAACATTGAAACCAGTGATTTTCTTTACGGCTGAGAAAACGCAGTCAGGAGAAATTCATTAATAAAAATATTCTCCTATTAAATGATGAATGTTGCAGAGGTTATTAAGCTTTGTAAAAAGGTTATATTGAACAACAAATCGACTATACAAAGATTACCGAATTACACATATAATGAGCTGCGGGCTTATGCGAAAATTAATAAAATCAAAACAAATGGAACAAAGAAACATGAAATAACGGATAAGATTATAAAGCAACTTAATAGGAATATTTTGCTCGCGGAAGATACAATTAATATTCGGCGTAGAAACGAAAGGATTCAGAACAAAAACAGACCATCCATTTATACACCAGAGCCAACATTAAGGAAGATTTTGGAAGATGAAATACAAGAAAATAATATTACTATTGGAAATATAAAAAAAGAGGAGAAAAGGATACTCGAAAAGGATACAAGTGAATTAAAAAGGTTTCTAAAAAACAAAAGCCTACCCACTCGCGGTAACCGAGATGAAGTTTCAAAACGTGTTACGGATTACTATGGTAGGATAATTAATAAGCAGAAAGAAACTATTGATAAAAATAGAGATATCATAAGAGATCAAACAGAAAGAGGTGATAAAAATAGACACAAAGCAATCGATTTATCAACTCTCTTCATAAATAAGAAACAAATTAAAGAAGAAAAAATAATTCCGTAAATATGGTAATATGCTCCTTTGGAAATTTAGTGATATTACTTTGAGTGTTAAGATACATCTATTTCGTACTTATTGTAGTCAGTTTTATGCCATTGCCCTTGTGTGTCACCACACTAAAGCTGCGAGGTATAACCTTGAGGCTTGCCACCGTCGAATTTTTCGTCGCCTTCTCCGTCTAGCACCACTGGCTAGCACGACGCAGGCTTATGTGTGGAATTCATGCTCTACTGTGCCGGAAATTGCGCGTAAAGCTCGCTCATCTCTCCTCACGAGAATTATGAACAGTGATAACTCTTTGATTCGGGTTGTTGCTCATCCGCTCCTCCATAATCTCTGTACATGGAAGCATTTGCTTTCTACAGAGTGAGGAGTTTGTAGTTTTTTTTCTATTTTTTGTTTTTGTTGTTGTTGTTGTAGTTAGTTATGGCTTGTTGGCTGAAATAAAGATTAATAATAATAAATAATAATAATTTATTTAGAACGGAAGAAGAACAGCAGACTACAATTTCTAGGGAAATTGAAAATTTGTATACCGTAAACGTTTCAATTGAAAGCAATGGAAGAGATGAACATACTATTATTGCTTTTGTTTTTAATGATTTACTCCGAAGAATGAACGAAATAAATCATTATAGAGTTCAATTTGTAACCAGGGTTATTTTCTATAGGCAAGAGAATGATGAAGAAGTAGTAGTATTTTACAACAGTACTTCTTGGATTTTAAATAAAAATAGCATACTTACTCATAGTCATTTGGATGATAATAACAAGAGACTGAGCTCTTTAAGTAATACCCCTCGGTCGGGGCTACAATTTAGTCGGTATGAAGGAATTGATTATAGGATGACTCGAATCGAATCTACAGATACTGCCAGATTTCGTAAAAAATAAAAAAGCTTGCCTGAATATTGAAAATAAGGATAAAAAATGCTTTGTTTGGTCAATCTTAGCACATTTGTACCCAGCTAAAGATCATGCAGAAAGAACTTCAAAATATAAACAATATGAGCATGAATTTGATTTCAAAGGGGTTACTAACTTCCCGATGGATACAAAAGACATCCACAAATTTGAAAATAAATACAACATTAAGATTTGCTTATTCCAAATTGATAAAGAGAAAATAATCAGAAGTCATATATTAAAAAGTACAATTAATGGGAAAACAGCAAAACATATCATTAATTTACTATATTTTGATAATCACTATGTACTTGTGAAAGATCTGAGCAAATTAGTCGGTTCACAAATATCTAAAAAGAAAACAAAGACATATCTCTGCACTTTTTGTGGAAGGCATTTTAAAAAGGAAGAACAATTTGAAAAACATGAACTTAAAAATAATTGTGAAGACCCTGATATCATAATGCCTCCTGAAGGTTCAAGTATACACTATAAAAATATTGCAAAACAGATGAAAGTACCTTATTGTATAATAGCAGACTTTGAGTCTTATAACGAAGAATACAACCAGGTAAACGGAAAGAAAACAATAAAAGTAGCTGAACAGAAACCTTTTGCGCATGGATTTCAGGTATGCTGTTCCTTTGATACAAACCAGAACAAATACTACGATTATTTCGGTGAAGATGCTGCAAAACATTTTGTTCAAACCGTTACAAAAGTATCCACAGAAATTGCAAACAAATATGAAAACAGGCAGAGAAATCACACTTATACAGCTGTAGAAATTGCTGAAAAATGGAACACACTAATGGATAAGACATGCCATATCTGTAAGACTGAAATCACTGAAAATCCCCACTTTGATCACGATCACATGACTGGAAAAAATAGAGGTTTTACTCATGCGGAATGCAATATGAAATACAGAATTCCCAAGCATATCCCTGTAGTCCTACATAACTTATCAAAGTATGATTCCCATCTATTTGTGAAAGAGTTGATACCTGATAACGGAATATTTGAATCAGCAGAAAGTTTCATATCATTCTCGAAATCAATAAGTATTCCAAGACAGGATACGGAAATAAAATATGAAATCAGATTTATAGATTCAATCAGATTCATGGCTTCATCGTTGGACAAGCTATCAGCAAATTTAGCAAAAGTGATTGCAAAGAATCCTGTAATCATCTAAGGGAGAATTTCAAGTACACATCGAATAGTTTCAAAAACGATGAAGAGTTCAAAGAAATAATTAAAAAAGGGGTGTATCCTTATGAATTCGTAGACAGTTTCAGTAAAATGGATTGTACAAAGTTACCACCCATAGAAAGCTTTTATTCTAGGTTAACGGGAAAAGGTATCAGCAAAAGTGACTATAAGAGAGCGGTCTCTATATGGGAGCAGTTTAATTGTGAAACATTACTTGACTATACCAAGTTGTACCTAAAAAGTGATGTGTTAATTCTATCAGATGTTGTAGAGAATTTCAGAAATGTATGTATACATAATTATGACTTGGATCCACTACATTACTTCTCAGCTCCAGGACTAACATGGGATTCTTTCCTAAAGCATTCGAAAGTAGAACTACCGTTATTCTCAAAGGAAGACATGTATACATTCGTTGAAAAGGGAATAAGAGGTGGTGTATCTCAATGTATAAAAAGATATGCTAAGGCAAATAATAAATATATGAGCAGTTATGACAACAATAAGCCATCTAACTATTTAATGTATTTCGATAAGAATAATTTGTATGGGTGGGCGACGTCACAAAAATTACCAGCGAATGACTTCCAATTCATTCCAGTACCTGATGAAATGAAAGAGAACACTGAAATTAATTCTTTAGATTATTATCAACTATTAAAAAATCATGTTCAAACAGAAATGAATTTGGAAAATGTGGGGGCAATTTATGAAGTAGATTTGGAATACCCGAAAGAACTTTTCCACTTACACAAAGATTTACCATTAGCACCAGAACATTTCAATGGAAAACTTTGTACGACCTTATATGATAAAAATAACTACGTTGTTCATCACAGGAACCTAGAATTCTATTTACAAAAAGGTCTGATACTGAAAAAAGTACATAGAATACTAGGATTCACTGAGAGTGCTTACTTAAAAGGATACATAGACCACAACACAGCACTTAGAACAAAAGGCACAAATGATTTCGAAAAGGACTTTTTTAAGCTGATGAATAACGCTTGCTTTGGAAAAACCATGGAGAACGTAAGGAAACGAGCTGATATGGAAATAATAACTGACGATAAAACAAGAGAAAAAATAATAAAGAAACCCAACTTTAAATCTGAAATTATTTTCAGTGAAAACTTTTCTGTGGCAAGAATGTCAAAGGAAAAGATAAAACTAGACAAACCAATGTATATCGGTTTTGCTGTACTGGAACTATCCAAGCTATTAATGTATGAATTCCATTATGATTATATGAAACCTAAATATGAGGATAAAATAGATTTATGTTATATGGATACCGATTCGTTCATATATGACGTAAGAACCGAGGATTTCTATGAAGATATCAAACAAGATTTGAACGAGAGGTTCGATACATCTGATTATGCGAAAGATAATCCATACGGGTTTCCTAGTGTAAACAAGAAAGTGATAGGAATGATGAAAGATGAATTAGCAGGACAAATTATGACAGAATTTGTTGGATTACGATCAAAAGTATATGCTTATGATAAGGACAACCAAGAAAAATCAAGCAAAAAACTAAAAGGAATAAAAACGAACATAGTGAAAGATAAAATTACGATTCAAAACTATAAGGATGTACTGTTTGGAAAAATTGAAAACCTATCTGTAACCCAGTATAACTTAAGATCATACAAACACCATATGTTTCTAGAAGAACAGAATAAGAAAGCGTTAGATCCTAAGGATGATAAAAGGATAGTAACAAGCGATAAATACGCAACTTTACCTTTAGGCTATAAACATTAAACTCAAGTACCTACTTCATAAACTCAAGTACCTAGTTAAAAAATTCAAGTACCTACTTCAAAATTCAAGTACCTAGTTAAAAAATTCAAGTACCTAGTTAAAAAATTCAAGTAACTAGTTAAAAAATTCAAGTACCTACTTCAAAAATTCAAGTACCTACTTCAGTAAATCTTATAATGAAAAATTCTTCCTAAATAAATGAATGAAAAGGCCCCAATAAAAGTGTATGATTTTAGCGAAAAGAATAACTATCAGAACAAACACGAACTTGCACCTCAGTGGCCATTTAGATTATTAATTTGTGGAAGTTCAGGAACAGGGAAAACCAATTTACTCTTGAATTTAATTTATGAATACATCTGTTTCAACCGAATATACTTGTATGCAAAAGATCTTGAAGAAGACAAATATAAAGACCTTATAGACAATTTAAACACTTTGGAATCAAAATGTAAAACGAATATTTTAACCGTAAGTAATGACCTTAATGATATTATCGATGTTGACGAACTAGACCCCCAGTATCAGAACTTGATTATCTTTGATGATTTTGTCACTGAAAAAGACCAGAAGAAAATAGAAGATTTATTCATAAGAGGAAGAAAGAAAAATGCTTCAATTATTTACTTGTCTCAGAGCTATCATAAAACGCCAAAGGTGGTAAGACTTCAGTGTAGTTATTTTGCATTCTTTCAGTGTTCTAATCCAAAAGAAGTAAAATTAATTAGACAAAGCCATGTATCCAGTATAGACAATGAAAAGTTTCTCAAACAATTCGAGGCTGCAACCAAGGGCTATGGGTTTTTCTTCATAGATTTAAAAACAAAAGATAAAACCCTGAAGTACAGGAAAAACTTTGAAAAATTTACCTGATAATTTATTTCTATAATAAATGAATAAATTTGGTAGTGTTGGAAAAAAGGTTGGTAACGAATCGAAAGTTACTGACGAAAATGTTAACATTAACCTACACGATAGACGAATTATAAATTTAGGTGATGCGAAAACAGATAAGGATGCTATTAGCTTAAGATCTATGACTGTGATTTTAAATCAATTTAAAGAACAAATGACTGCGGGACAAGTGCAAACCAATCAATATTTTAGCGAAGATATCAACAGATTAACTGCGGTAGATGATTCTCCTGATAATGCATTGATAAGGATCAAAGATAAAGGATTATTTGTAAAACAGACAATTCAAGTTACTGATAAAGAAATTGATGCTGGGGATAAAGTAATCACAAATGTTTAAGACCCTAGAAACAAAAAGGATGCTGTTAATTTAGATAGGTTAACAACAGACCTTTTAAAATATGACGAAAAGCTTCTTAACCAACAAACCCTTAGCAAAAGTATTGAAACAAAGATTGGTGACCTTAGGAAAATCATTGACAAAAAGACTCTTGACCTTAGCAAAAGCATTGACAAAAAGGTTTTTGACCTTAGGAAAAATGATTTTGACCATGAAGTCCATATCAATGGTATTGAAAGAGCAGTCGTAAACATTTTAAAAAGGCTTTTAGAGCAAAAACCTGTTGATCAAGATTTTGTTAAGAAAATAGAAGACTTTATGAAAACTAAACTAATCTAAAGAAATAAAATTTATATGATAAATTAATTTTCTAATAAATGGTTGAAACAATGGAGTATACAGTTTATTTATCAAAGCTTCAGAAAGGAAAGCTGAAGAAATGTTTTGGTGCTAAACAAAAATGCCAGATACGTGTTAGTCATAGTAGGCAAAATGAACGAGAACCAGTAAAGTTACTTTTAAGTAAACGACAAATTGATAAAATTGAAACATGTAAAATGAATAATAAGGGTTGTGACATTGATGTATCATATAAACAGATGAAAGAAGCGATTCAAAAGGGTGGATTACTTCCTTTCCTAATACCGTTAGCAATTACGCTTGGTAAGGCAGCTTTAACAAGTGGTGCTGCTGCTTTGGGTACATTCGCTGGTAAGAAATTGGTTGATAACATAACCAACACAGGTGGGGCGCTTACACTTCCTGGAACACAAAAAGTTGTGGGACGTGGAAGGCCGAAGAAGGAAAAAAACGATGATACCTCCGTAAAGAACACAGGTGGAGCGCTTACACTTCCTGGAACACAAAAAGTTGTAGGACGGGGGAGGCCTAGGAAGTCAAAAAACGGGGAAGTCAAAAAAGAAGCAAAAGTAAAGTAGGACCTCTAACCAATTTTGACATTATGGACGCATTAGGGGATATACCACATTTTAGGGGTGTTTTCTCTATAGATACGTTACCTAAACAAATAAATAACCTAGAATGTGGTGTCATTAACTATGATAAACTCGGAATGCCTGGAACTCACTGGGTAGCGTATTGTAATCTACCTAATCAACCCTATGTCGAATTTTTCGATTCTTTCGGTATACCCCCAGGAAAAGAAATAATTAAATATCTTAAAACTTCAAAGAAAAAATAGCTTATGAAAATCTTGCCGTTCAAAATTTAAATGAATTAAACTGTGGATTTCACTGTATTTCCTACATTCAGCGCAAAATGAAGTTGGTAGCTTTTCGTTTATAAAAATTGTTTTCTAATAAATGGATATTTATTGTATGAAGTGTAAAAAGAAAACTGACACTGAAGCAATGTTTAAGGCAGTGTCACAGAAAAATAATGTTCCAATGCTAAAAGGTAATTGTGTTTTTTGCGGATCAAGGAAAAATCTGTTTTTAAAAAAAACCTCGACGCTGAAAAAGATATTTTAAATACGTATTATTCTAATTATTCAGGTGTGGATGATATTCATAGAAAATTAAAAGAAAATGGAGTGAACGTTTCTAAAGATAAAATAAAAAATGTGTTGCAAAATGAGAATGTATATACCTTACACAAACCTTCTTATCATAACTTTGAAAGGAGACGAGTCTATGTTCACTATGTGGATGAGCAATGGCAAGCTGATTTAGTTGACATGCAGAAATATAAAAAAGCGAATGATAAAACAAATTACATCTTAACTGTAATTGATTGCTTTAGTAAATATGCTTGGTGTGCCCCTTTGAAAGATAAAACGGGTGCTGAAATAATCAAGGCATTCAGTCATATATTTAAAGAAAGAATTCCTAAGAAACTACAAACTGATAAAGGTAAAGAATTTGTAATGAGAAATGTTCAAACATTTTTGAAAAATAACGACATACACTGGTTTGCATCTGAAAGTGAATTGAAAGCGCAAATCGTTGAACGATTCAATAGAACACTGAAAGAAAAGTTATGGAAATATTTTACTCACAATAACACTACTAAATGGATTGATATTTTACCTTTATTTGTTAGTAATTATAATAACTCTTATCATCGTTCAATACAAATGAAACCCATTGATGCTAGTAAAAAAATGAATCAGAAAAAGGTTTACAATGCTTTGTTTCCTCCAGCATATGACTACACAATCACAGGACATTATAAAGTAGGAGATTTAGTCAGAATTAAAAAAGAAAAAAATATTTTTGATAAAGGATATTTACCAAATTACACTAATGAAGTATTCCAGATAGCAACCGTTAGACCTACCATCCCTATTACTTATGAAATATCTGACAAAAGTGGGGAATTAATTCAAGGAGGGTTTTATGAAAAAGAACTTTCAAAATTTATTATGAAATAAAATTACTTGTATATAAATGGATTCAAGACGCTTGAGTGATATGTTATCGGGTATAGTGAAGAACAGAGAAATTCAGAGAAGAAAGGTTCAAGAATATGAGATGGAGAAAGCAAGCTTTCGGGAAATGGCTTCAGAATTTAACGCTCCAGTTGTTAGGGCACAAAAAGACAACACTGAAGCAATCATTAAGAACTTACAGAGTATTGATGGAAATTCAAGCATAAGTTTTCAAAGATTAGGAGAAGCATTTAAAACTACTCCATACCAGATCACTGATTCAGAGGAATCGAGTCGAGCCCCAACTCCTGCTTTAGAACCTTCTCCCGCTTTAGGACCAATATCCATTGATGTGAATAAAGGTATTACACAAGAGTTTTTAAATCAGATTAATTCAAAACATAAAGAATCCGGGAAAGGCACTGATACTTATTTTAAAATGCCTAATTATTACATTAGTCATCCTATGGATATAGATGAGGCTCTAGAACGTTTGACATCTCTAAGTCAAAGTTATGGCGGGAAAAAAGGTAAAGGTTACTCTAGCTATGATCAAATCATTGAATTTATAAGAGACTACAAGGAGAGGTTAACCAGCATTCAAACTAATTCCCATTTAGTTCAACAACAAGGAACTGGAATATTTATGAACTGCAATGAAATGATTCAAAAATTGTACACTTTGATAGGTAGTAGAGTAAACGGAAATACATCTGATGAGGTGAGGAATGAAGCTATTGATATTTTGGACTCGTTAATGCGAAATAAATTTCTTACGAAGAGAGATTACAATTCAATATATAAAAAATATTTCTAATAAATGGTGTTGTTAAACATTGAAGGTAATGAAAGTATCATTGATATAACATTTAGTCAACCGATTGAACTGAATCGTCATTCGGATTATGAAATAGGTTTGAATCAGTGTACTTTGTGGTATTCGTGGCATAATATAAGTGATAAATTTGGGAATAATACGTTTCAGTATAGGAAAGATGAAGAGGGGGGATGGGTGAATGTTACTATTCCTAATGGGATGTATAACGATGATTGTTTGAATTATTTTTTGTGTCAGTATTTTGATACTCCCAAAGATAAATGTCCTATTGTAATCTCATCCAATCCAGCATCTATGAGATTTGTCATCCTATTACAAGAAAAATATGTGTTTAGATTTAATAGTGACTTGTGTCAGATTTTAGGCTTTGAGAAGGATAGTGAGATATCTAAGAAAATCAATGAAGGTACAAAACTTCTGAATATAACAAGAAGCGTTGATAAAATTCAAATTCACTGCTCTCTTGTCAACAGTTCTATCGTAAACAAAAGTAAATCAGACGTCATTTGGACATTTGTTCCGAATACAGAACCAGGTTGTCAAATTGTTGAGAATCCTAGACAATTAATCTACCTTCCTATTAACACAAAAGACTTTATTTACTCCTTGAGAATGACAATTACTGATCAATTGGGAAGACCTATCGATTTGAATGGTGATAACGTTGGATACGTTCTACATTTAAGAAAAGCTTAAAGGATTAGTGAAATAAAATTATTTACCTATAAATGTTGATTAATAATAAGCGCTTACTTTATAAAAAGCAGTACGGAAGTGGAATCGGTAGTATATTCAAAAATATTGCCAATTCCCAGTTATTTCAAACGTCAGCAAAACAAATAAAAGATGGAGCATTGTCAATGTATAATAATATTATTAAACCGAGATTCGAGTTGTTAAAAAACAGAGCAATAGAATACGGGAAAGATCTGATTGATGTAAACAGGAAAGAACTTATTGATGTGATTGGAAAAAAGAAATCGATGAAGGATCTTCTGGGTACAAATAAGAGATTTTTAAATCAAAAGAGTCAGGACTTGATCAACGCGATAATAACTGGAAGTGGTTTAAAGATTCTGAAATAATTTTTATCGAATAATTTCTTTCCTATATAAATGGCAGTAAATAAAGTTATCAGTCCGCAGTGGAACATTTTTGATGAGCCACTTGTAGATGATACAGTGGTCAAATATGAATTTAAAGAAATTCAAGAAACAGATGTGAATGTATCCAATAAATCAGAGTTTGAATTCGTAACGAAGAAATTGGATTCCTGGTTCTATCCAAGTGAAAGTTATCTTGATGTTAGTGTAAGAATTGTTAAAGAGAATGGAAATCCCATAGGTTAGGAAATCCCATAGGTTCCCCTATGGTGGAAATCCCATAGGTAGATCAACCGATCTCGCTACTTTAACGAATAATGGATTTAATTTATTTAGTGACGCTGAGTATGTAATAAATGATACACCTGTTGAAAAAATTAATCATGTTGGTATTGCAACTACCGTTACAAAGTTGATCGAATATTCCGATGATTATTCTAGAAGTGCAGCTAGAAATCATTTCTGGTATAAGGATTATAATCAGGGAATAGATATCAACCCTATAAGTAGTAGTTCATTTACCGTACCTGCAGATGGATTAAAAGCAGGAACTGTGACTGTCAGCACTAAATCTAATCCAAATTATAATAAGGGTTTTGAAAAGAGATATAACAGAACTAAAAACAGTAAATTAGTAAATATGTATTTACCATTATCAGAGTTGTTTGGATTTCTGAAAGGAAACAAACGATTTTTTAGAGGTGCATCACACAAAATATCTTTAAGAAGAAATGATGATAATAATATGATTATAAGAAATGGGGGTTCTAATTGTAAAGTGGTCATTGAGTATTTATCTTGGAAAATCCCTATCATAGCTCCTAGTATCGAAATGATGAGTGTGTTGGAAAAGGGTTTGGCCAAGGATAAAAAGTATAATTTGATGTGGGAAGCTTGTAATACTTATAAAAGCGATGTTAGTCAGAATAAGGAACACACCTGGAAAGTTGTGTCGGAGAGAAATAGCCCAACCAAAATCGTTGTGATGTTACAGAAAAATGAAAAGCATAACAATCAATTAATGAATAATATGGTGTTTGATCATATGACTTTAACAGACATAGAACTTAGAATTAATGGGGATAAATATCCTGAAGAACCACTCACGTGCGACTTTAGCGATGAGAAATGTAAATACTCGAATCTTTACAATAGGTTCATACATTTGGGTTATAAACAATTAGCATTTGATACTGGTAGTGTTGTTAGCATAGAAGAATTTAAATCAGTGTATCCACTATTCTGTTTCGATGTTTCCAAACACGAGTCAAATATTTATAATGGAACAACTGCTGATATTGAAATAAGTATAACATTAAAAGATAATCCACCCCCACCATATAATGTTTACTGTGTTATATATTATGAAAGAAAAGCTACGTTAGATATTATTAATAAAAATATGTATGTGAGTTTGTGAGCTTTGGATTTTTATTAAATAAAATCAGCCGCTAATAAATGGAGTCCATCAGAGCAGTCTTGTCTACAATCAAAATGAATAAATACAATGAGACAATCAGAAAGGAAGAACTGATTCTAGGATTGAAATATAGCATCGTTAAAATGAGAATGGCCAAGACAAAATATGGTGACAAGCTGGTTGTTGTTATTAATCATAATAACAAAGCCTGTGATTTGTTTATACCGCAGAGATATAATGCAATTGCTAATGAGTTACTTCTAAAGAAAAATCTGGTTTTGCAGCCTATTATGAGAGTGAATAAGAACTCTGACCAATATGTTGATGTAGAACTGTTTACTCAGTAAAAATAAAAAAAGTAGTAGGCTAGTTTATATAACTCTGAGCAGTTGTTGATTTAGCAGAATTTCTATTATATTTGGAAAAAAATGAAAAATTGAAAAATTAAAAATCTAAAAAGAAGTAGTAGTTTATATGTATTAAAGGGTAATATTTCCTATTTCTTAAGACCTTTATTTGGGAAATAAGAAAATCAAAATATCTATAAAAAGGGTGATAATTCGGAAAAAAGGATGTTAAAGTTCAAGAAATTGATGTTAAAATGGGGTTTTGAAATTGGGGTGGGGGTGGGGCAGCTCCCCCCTTTATATACTACTCACTTGTCCTTGCAACTTGTCAAGTTTCATGCATGTCCGGTTACCCGTTCCAGAGTTAGGATATGTATGTTACTAGTTTCCCAACTCCCCATCACTCCGCTCCTCCCATGATGGCCGGATCGGGGAAGTGGTTATTGCTAAGCTAATTTGGTCGGGTCCCTGATATGCCTGCCAAGTTCCATCGTCCTAGCTTATGTGAATGTGCCCAAAGTAGCAAAACCATAACAGACCGACAGACATTACGATCGCTATATGGCACTTGAAAGCTCAAGTGTCATAAAAGACTGCAACTAGAGGAAATCTTCAAACGGCACTAACTTAAAAATTAACGACCATCTTTTTTTTATTTATCGGAGAAGTCAAATATAAGTCGAATTGTCCAAAGACGCGTAATTCAAGGACCAATTATACCAAAACATTCTTTAAAACAAGTAAATTTCATGGAACTGCAAGTCAAATAATCTCCATTAGAGTCGGTCTTATTTTGATCCTTAAATTGTACCTGTTCGGCTCGAATCACAATTACGATTAGCCTAGTGGTCTAGCGCATGGCACAATAACAAGGAGGTCCACGGTTCGATACCACTTCTGGACATTTTGCTTTTGCTCCCCTTATTTTGCTACACTTGTTACTAGTTTTCCGGACTCTCGGATCCCGGGGAAGTTGGATCGGGGAAGTGATTATTTGTAAGTTAATGTGGTCGGGTCCCTGATATGCCTGCCAAGTTTCATCGTCCTAGCTTATGTGGAAGTGCCCAAACTAGCAAAACCCGGACAGAACGACAGACCGACACACATTACGATAGCTATATGGCACTATGTGTAAACGATTGTTATTCCCAGCACGTTTCACTCCGATCCCTCCATTCTAACCGTTTCTGGGTTTCCGGTCTCCCCCTCCAGCTCCTCCATAGCTGTCGAATCCGGTTCGGACTTCAAATGGAACATCTGAGATATGTCATTTATTCAGGTATTAAAATTTTCAATCCGATCACCCGTTCGAAAGCTAAACACCACTCAATTTTCCTGATTCCCCCGCCCTCCACTCCCCCCAGATGGTATGATCGGGAAACTGATTATTTCCAGGATGGTTTGGTCGGGTCCCTGATACGCCTGCCAAGTTTCATCGTCCTAGCACCCCCTAATCTATATCAACCCCTACTAAGCTTCAACAACATATACCAACCCCTTCGACCTTCGAAAGAATGACTCATCCACGCGCAGAGCTATAGTAGTGTGAAGAAAGGGGTAGGGGTTTGACAAAAACTAGAAAAAGCGTTTCAAGAGATTTCCGGTTTCCCCCTCCAGCCCCCCCTCAGTTATCGGATCCGATCCGAATTTGACAATGAACATCCAAGACACTTGTTCTTGATACCTGTCAAGTTTAAAGCTTAACCGAAAAGGGCTAGGATAGGACAATCTAGTTCCCCGTCACTTCTTCACTTAAATTGGCTTGAAGACTCGCTGAAAATGTGTTATTTCGTTGTTCCGCTATTCGAATAAACGATTTTCAAATAGTGGAATTTCCGTGTGATTTGTGGTGTTTCTATGCGCTTGTATTTTTGTTGTATATATTTTGTTGCCTTACGAGAAAGATTTGTCACTTTTTTTTCGTTCAGGCACCAAGCAATCGTCACCAATCTCACCACTGCCCACTGAAAAGCCGCATTCTTGTTGAGATTAAAATTTCCCGCGTCATAGTAGAATTTTCGCTGTGGGGACGGACGGAGATATTCTGAGCCTTATAACTAGAGCAGATAGTGGAAAATCAAAAAATCCCTTTGCAGAATCCAAATAATTCAGTGTATCCAATTAAATGACACACAAATAAGTTGGCTTTTCCGTTAAACTTTAATGCACGCCCGATTATCCGTTCCAAAGTTATGAATGTTACTAATTTCCGGATTCCCCATCCCACCACTCCCCCATTGATGGTCGGATCGGGGAAGTGATTATTTCCAAGTTAATCCGGCCGGGTCCCTGATATGCGTGCCAAGTTTTATCGTCCTAGGTCATGTGGAAGTGCCCAAACTAGCAAAATGCGGACAGACCGACAGACAGACAGACATTACGATCGCTATATGGCACTTGAGTAAGCTCAAGTGCCATAATAAACAAAACCAAAATAAGAGCTACGAGCTCATATGGCACTTGTTACGAGTAGGCGGTACAACAAAGTAGGCTAGATGAGATCGTCATAAACTACACACGCCATCCAAAAATGCGGTTCGGAACTAGAAATAGAATATGCAGTTTCGCTCAAGTCTGTGTATTTCTGGCATCGCCTCGGATCATCTGGGGCAAATGACTATTGTAATTTCAAAGCTTCAGCCCCATAAACCCACTGGTTTGATCCGTAGACGTGCCACACGGTTTCCGCTCCCTCCAACTGCCCCTACCGCGGCCGAATCTCGCTCGGACTCGTGAATGGATCATCTGAGGATCTTCTCTCATCACCTATCAAGTTTCACTCGAATCTGAGCATTTTTCGGTAGATTCCGCCCCCCCCCCCACCGTGGTCGGATCCGGCTCGGACGATAAAATGTGTCATCTAGGGCATATGCTTACTCTATATTCCAAGTCTCTTTTAAATTGCTGCACTCGTTTTACCCCTTATGCGAGCCACAAAGTTTCCGGGACTCCCCCTACTGTGTCCGAATACGAATTGAAAACATAAAAGTCGCATCTCTGACATCTCATCTTCCCGTCCAGCAAGATCGACTGGAATCGGAGCGTAGCCTACCCAATCCCTCGACTACAAGTGTGTAGTCCCCCCCACAAGTATCGGATCCGATCCGGACTTGACAAATGGAACAACTTGGACGATATTTCTTACCGCTTGCCAAGTTGCATTCAAATCCGATGACCCGTTCAAAAGTTATACATGCCACTAGATTCCGGATTCATCATCTCTCCACTCCCCCCACGATGCTTGGATCGGGGAAACGACTATTCTCAAGTCAGTCTGTTCGAGTTCCTGATATGCCTGTCAATCTTCATCGCCCTGGTAAATCAGGAAGTAACGAACGAACAAGATTTCCGGATCCCACCTCCAGTTCCCCCCAAAATCACCGAATCCGGTCCGGATTTTAATCGGGACGTCTGGGGCACGAGGTCTTTCCAAATATCAAATTTCATTAAGATCTGATCATCCGTTCAAATGTTATAAATTCCTCAATATTCCGGATTTCCCTCCCTCCACTCCCCCTACGATGTTCGGATCGGGAAAGTGATTATTTCCAACTTAATCATTTGGAGTCCCCGATATGCCTGCCAAGTTTCATCGTCCTAGCTTATGTGGAAGTGCCCAAACTAGCAAAACCCGGACCGACCGATAGACCGACCGACGGACGGACAGAAATTGCGATCGCTATATGGCCCTTGGCCGAAGGGCAAGTGCCATAGAAACTAGGACAAAACCAAAGTGTTGCTCTTGCAACACAAATATACTAGAGAAGCTCAAGCGCCAGGTGAGGGAATGGTTATTCTTCTGGGGGGATGATATCCATCGACCCCCCCCCCTCCATAGCTTTGCCTCGGGCTGCCACTCCGATGAAACTCAGCTGCTGAGCTGGGTGATGGCTGATTAGGTGGTTTCACTGAACCGAACAACTTTGCATTATCACGAGGTTAGCAGTCGTGGAAATATCCGGAATTTGATTTATCCCTCGCACATCATCTTACAGGGATAATTAGCTGATCAAGAAGAAACCCCGAAAATCTCGTTTTCATAATTTTGTTTGAAATGAATGGTCAACTTGGCTTCAAACCTTATAATGTTGTTACTGTTGTTGAAAGTAATAAATTAAAAAATAAATTTACTTTATGTATTTTTATCGAAATAAAAGGCGCTTTTGATAACGCTTGGCATCCAGGAATAATTAAAAAATTGATAGAAAATGAATGTCCGGGAAGTTTGATAAAATTAGTTCAAAGTTATTTTAATGATTGTGTATAGTTACATACCAAAATGAAGTTTCAAGGGCTCTGGAAAAATCATGTCCTCATGGTGGAATTTTATTTCCATTTTTATGGTTAATTAACATAAATGATCTTTTGAAGGAGAAAATTGAAAAAAATTGTACTATAAGCTTACGCAGATGATATTTGTGTGATAATAAGTTCAGAAAGCATTTGTCAACTGGAAGAAATAGCTCAGAAAGTATTTACAAAGTTTGAGCAGTGGGCTGTAAAAATTAACGTGAATTTGATAAAAAATAAAACTGAAGCTGTTTTATTTACTAATAAGCATAAAGTTCCAAAAATTACTCTGAAATTTGGTGGTGATATTTTTGAAATGGAAGAAAAAGTTAAATACTTGGGCGTTATTTTGGATAGTAAATTATTGTGGACAGACCACGATGTGTTGTTAGTAGAATTAATTCAGCTAAACAATATTCAACTCGTCTTTTATGTGCGGCAAAAACAACCTTGGGCCTAAAACCTTTTGCATTAAGGAAACTGTACAAGCCGGTCATGGGAAACAAATTGTACAATGCTGTTCCAGTTTGGATCGCTGCTCTTAAGAAACAAGACCAAAGGTTTTAATATTTGATTTAATATAAAATTTAATCAGCTATTCCAGTGTCTGCAAACAGGGGCGTCACGTATGGGTTTAATCAAAGTCTGACCAATCCATTCACACAACCTTGTCTCTCGCTTTTGATCCATAAGGTTTATTCATGTTATCCAGTCTGACTAGACTTCAACAACCAACCTATTGTAACTTTGACAGGCTTATATCTGAAAGGCCTAAGCGAGACATATACAAATCCCATGGGAGTAAAACAATTAGAAGAATAGCTGCCATGATGAGTCATATCTCCGACCTGACGCGGTTATGAAAAGTGGTTTAAACGACTCCGCTGACAGGGACGGGTTTACGACTGAAGCTGGGCAGTGCCAAACTTAAACACTGTTTTTTTTTTATATGACTAGGAATGTCTTCAACTAAAATGATTATCTGGGATCTCGGCAAGGCCAAAATAAACGACTGAGACGACTTAGCAAAAGGCAGGGGATGAATCACCCACCTGCAAGTGCACCCCCCCTTTGTGACACTTCTATGAGTCAAGCTCTTGTTGGTAGTCCTGGTAGGGCACAAACTGCTCAGATATCCCTGGTGACGAAAGTTGACGGATGAATTTGAGCCATGAATCTGCCCATCAACAAGTCAATTCAGTTCGCGTCACTGCTAGATCCACACACAAGAACGACAAATATCAGTGGATGCGAAGAAGTATTGATGAGGCAATAATAAATTCTCGGAAAATTCATCCTTACCACAATTTTTAGGATCAAATAACACCAAATCTTTGCGGTTTATTTTTCGTTTCTAATAGTCCTTTACAACTAAATGCCAGGCTCACAATTATAAATGGGATAAACTCGAAGGGAGAATCCTGGAGAAGCTCTTGTAGCGGCCAGTGAAGACGATGAGGCTGTACTTCATCCTTGCGCTTTTGTTAGCAGCACATGTTGTAGTGGCTGAAGGCAAGTTTGACTGTTCCATATTTGCCTTTGAATTCATCCTTGCGCTTTTGTTAGCAGCACTTGTTGTAGTGGCTGAAGGCAAGTCTGACTGTTCCATATTTGCCTTTGAATTCGTCAAACGGGTAAAGGAGGTTTGGAGACTGGATTCAAATCCAACCGTCAAGTTGCGAGCTTAGTTTTATTTTCACTCCTTCTTGAAAGAGCTGACTAGCAAACTTGAAACAAAAAGGAACAAACAAGGAAGATATTTTCCAAAGTGTTTCACTCAAATTATTTTACAACGAACAGTAGAGGTATGCTTCTTTGAACTAAATGTTTCATTATGATAATTCCGTTTCTGGCTTATAAAACAGGCAACTGGAAAGAAATAAAAACAAACTGGTCTCTGGCAACTGCCAACTGTTTCAGCTTTCTTCTGGGGCAAACAAAGTTGCAGTGTTGGTTCAGCTTCCTACTTTTGAAGTACGCTTCTTCTTCCGTTGCTATCTTTCTCTTAGTTACTCTTCTTGGATAAACTAATTTTTAACTGAAAGGGCTGAGATAAGAAAATCTACTTTCCAATCACTCATTCACTGAAAGAGGTTTGAAGACCCGACGAAATGGTATACTTTATTGCTCCGCTATTCAGAAATAATCGATTTTCGCGTAGTAGAATTTCCTGTCGGAATTGTGGTGCCTCCATGCGCTTGTACCTGTGTTTATGCTTGAAGAAAAGGATTCACAAAAATATATCTTCACGCGGCTATCTACCTTCCGCGAGGTATATTCTGGCCACTAAAAAGCCTTGAGTGTATTGAGATTCAAAACTTCCGCGTCATTGTAGAGATTTACGCTGTGAGGACGGCCGTGGATATTCTGAGCGTTACACTACAGCAAATAGGGAAAAACAAAAAATCCCTTAACGCAATCCAACTAACGCAGTGTATGCCTGTTCAATTTAATGATAGAAAAACAAGTTGGCTTTCCAGTGGCGTCACTAGCCTTTACCCTTGGGGGGGGGGGGGGGGGTATGTCAAGTTTCTGCCGATGAACTAAAAAGTGTGCCGACAAAACATCCCAAAACAGCACAGAATAGAAGCGCTGTAAAAGAATAGCACTGCATTAGTTGAGATTTTATCTTTAAAGTTAGTTTGTATATTATTCAAACTCACAATTTCGGCTTTTAATTTCAGCTTCATAAAAAAGGGAAGCTTCCAACGATTGTACCCAGAAGAATTTTTGAAAAATGCCGCAGGCAAAATGTTTTCAATCTGGCTTATTTCTAGCTTTTGTAGTTCTAGCTTTTAATGTGTTTCAAACCGAAGAATTTCAATCCTGAAACGCCAAGTAAATTGTTACACCGTTCTTCCAATCGAGAACACAAAATGTACCGCAAGCGAAATCCTGTGTAAAACTAAGTGTAATGCATCTAATGAGATCATTCCTTTAATGTGAATTCGCAAATTTAAATTCACATCTTCCGCTTTTCGTTTCATCTTTCGCTGAAAAGCGAAGCTTCCAGTAACATGTACCCAGAATAAGTTAAACTAAGCGCCGCATGCGAAATTTTTCATATTTGCCAATTTCCTGAAAAATTGGATCTGCACCTATCATACAAGTTCTTGCTTTTTCTGTGCTTCAAACTCCCAAGAATTTCAGGCCTAAACGCCAACTAAACAATTACAATTCTTTGGAATAAAGAATGCTAGAAAATGCGCCGCAGGTTAAATTTTGTGTAAGCGCTGAAGAGCAGAGCGCCTTTTAGTGATCCTAAATAAATGTAAGGATAATTGTTATATCCCAGATTTGCCCGTCTCTGCTGATGCACTGCAATCGTGAATTTTTCTGGAAAGAGGACGGATTAAAAAGATTTTGCCTGCGGCGCTTAGTTCAAATTTTTCTGCGTACAGTCGTTGGAAGAAACTGAAATTAAGAGCCGAGTTTGTGAATTTAAATAGACGAATTTACTTAAAAGAAATAATCTTAACTGATGCATTACATTTCGTGTAAACCAGTTCTTGGCTGGCGGGAAACGTACGCCGTTGCCGCGGAAACGGCGTATTTTATCGGCACATTTAGTGATTTTTCGGTTCAAAATTCCTTGAAATTTTGAGTGATTGAGTTTTTAAATATTGAAATTTCTACTTGGAACACTGTCTTGGTCTAGAAATTGACCACTATCTAGAAAACACGGTCTGCGGGAACCAATAATCGAATGGCATTCTTTTTTAGTGATTATTGGAATAAGTTGTGTTTTTTTGCTTGTTTGTAATGGTTGTTACCTTTTTTGGTTATTTTCTTCTGTTTTTTCTTTCTTTTCCTTATACTCCGTCTTATGCTTTTGTAGCTATTGTAGATGGAAAAAAAATACATACAGAAAAAGTCACAGGCTTTATACATAGATCATTTATTGACCAAAATAGCAAAGATAGCTAGCAAAGGTAAGTCAACATAACACTTCAAATAAGACATGGGCACTGATCAAGGACAAGAAATACAATTAGTACAACCAACTATAATACGAACTATGAAACGAACGAATGTCACTAATGAATTTACGTATCTCTCAATTGCTAAGCTGTGTTTGAATGGGTTGGAGTACGAGTGTTGGGTCTCTTTTTATTTTGCTCAACGTACTCAGGCAAGATTGATCGATGAAGTTAAGAAATCAAACATTTATGGCAAAAATTAGTAGTTAAATCATGCCTACGTTGCTCCAGGGAAGGGAGACCGACACTAGAAAGGAAACTTCAGATTCCAGACTAGAAACTTCATAACTAGCGTATTCCGGGCCAAGGATTATAACCTGGCTTAGGATTTATATGTCGTGGCTCTGGAACCGGGTCCAGACTTGCTTCCAATGTCAAGATGCACCCACGTGAATATCCTTCCTCGTCGCATGCGCAATCACCGAATCATGGAGAAATTTTTGTCCCGGACCCAGCTATGATCCGAAGCTAAATGAAATAAGCGAACATATTCTGCCACCACCCAACCGCCTTCCCGCCCATTGCCCAGTGCGCCAGCTAATACAGTAAATTTTTTGTTCTTTCTCCTGTTTAGCTGTGTATTTCTTGTTTTGCGTTTATTTATCTTTTGTTGTTGTTGTGGATTTTGCTGTACCATCTATATTTATTGTTACGCGTTCATTTCCTTTTTTACTCTGTATGTACTGTGCAAATGCCTTTAATAGGCTGCACGTAATAAATTCATTCATTCTGTGTATCGTCAACGTGTACGCTGATTTCTCTTACGTCACGGCTGCACTAGCAGTCTCCGCCAATTCCAGGCAACAAATAATCTGATATAACCTCCTTCCCCCGTCTCTTTAATCTGACCATGCAGAGTCGAATATTTCCCCACACGCTGTCCGATGCAAACGAGCGGAGGCTAGGAGGTACGCGCCACATCACGTTTTGTTACCTTTGCGAATAGCTACATCGCTGTGAAACCGCATAGATGAAACTTTCTAAGTCAAAGCCGAATGGTTCTCTCGAAGCACTCCAGGGCGGGTTAGCGTGTCTTCTGCACTTACTCCTCTGCTATGACAAACGGTGAAGACGGAAGTAGACCGGTATTAACTCAAATTTACTCAAAGCTACAGCCAGTACTTCTAGCTCCGCTCAGTTTTGTCGGGGTTTCCATAGTCGTTGCATGGGACCGAAGACGCAGGTTCAGAGTCAGATTCTTTGTCGAAGGTCGGAGCCGAGCTCGTTGATGGACTTTGGACTCCCTCGGAGATCCCAGTCAGCGAACCCGGCTCCGATCCCGAATTAAGACTGATTTTGCGCTCAAGACCAGGTAAAAAAAAGTACACAATCTTTGCAAAGCTGGTGAAAGTTTGAATATTTCTAAGGATTAGACGCCACCAAAAACTAATTTCTTTCTAGGGAATCTTCGACGGGAAGCTGCAAGTACGGTCCCTGACAGCGACAACGCTATCCAACCAAAAGTTGAGACTCCATCGACTGATGCAGCAATTAAGATCCCGAAAGAGCAACAGGGAAGTGTTCGGCGCAAAAGGTGGTTTGCGATATTTAAGATAATTGGTGCGTTCGCCAAGACAGCATTTCGTGGACTAGCACGTGGACTAGCACGTGGAGTAACACGTGTTGCCTCTGGGGCGAGGAAAATGTGGAGACTTACTAGGAAACCTGTTCGGAAGATTGGTAAGATGACCGAAAGGAGAAGAGAAATACTAGAGGCCGAGAAAGAGAGAAGAGAGAAGAACGAAGAGAATAAAAGAAGAAGACAATTCCACAGACTGAGGGTTTAGGGTATATCTTGCGGGAGGAAAAATATGTTCGCTGTGTATGAGACTAGTAGCCTTCTGTCATTTTATTATATTTTCGGGACTGCCTAGTAAGTAAAGTGATTTTTACCCGCATTTTTCATTCAGTAAAGAAGAAACGCAGTAGCCTAAAGAAGAAAGAGGTAAAAAAGAAAAAGGAGAGAAATTTAAGGCACAACATAGATTCAAACACATGAAACTTTACAGGATAGTTACGCAACCAAGAACTATAAAATCGTTTAAGCCAGGGGTGGTTCCATTTCGCCTGGAATCTCAAATCACCCGATTCACTGCAACATTAGTTGCGTTTTATGCCAATTCTCCGTCATCCAGTAAACCGACCTATTTAGCACTACAAGCTAAATCCCAAACCAAGACTTAAGTAGTTAAGGAGGCTACATGTGACATCGCAAAAGTTGTCCGTCTGGCCGTCCGTCCGATATTTTGATGAAACTTGGTGGGAGGATTCTTTGGGTCAAGAGTAAGGTCTAGTTCGTAGATGGGCTCTGTTGCCCTACATTTAGGGGTGGGGGGGGTGGTCAAATTAAGAGGCAAGCAAAATATTTTTAAACAGCTAATATGATAGTCGATTATGGGGTAAGAAGACATGCTGAGCACATATTTTCTCGCCGGACCAGTAGTTCGCCTGAAATCCGGCCAAAACCGGAAAGTTTGTTAAAAGTAAATGTTTATTTGAAGTTGATTAGATGTTCGGTTAAGGGGTAAGAAGACATGTTGAACACGAATATGAAAACCGTTTTCTCGCCGGACAAGTAGTTCACCCAGAATCTGGCTAAAATCGGAAAGTTTGATAAAGGTAAAAGTTTTATTTGAAGTTGATTAGATGTTGGTGGTGGGGGAAGAAGGCATGCTGAACATGAATATACATGAAAACCATTTTTTCGCCGGACAATAGTCCGCCCGGAATCCGGCCAAAACCGGAAAGCTTGTTAAAAGTAAAAGTTTTATTCGAAGTTGATAAGATGTCCGATTTATGGGTAAGAAGAGATGTTGAATCCGGATATGACAATATTTTTTTTGGCCGGACATATCGTTCGTCCGGCTGAAACCGAAAATTTCTTATAAGTTAAATTTTTATTGGAAGTTGATTAGATGTTGGATATAGGGATAAAGAGATACGCTGAATTCGTTTTGATGGCACTTGCCCTTCGGCCAAGTGCCATATAGCGATCGCAATTTCTGTCCGTCCGTCGGTCTGTCGGTCGGTCGGTCCAGGTTTTGCTAGTTCGGGCACTTCCACATAAGCTAGGACGATGAAACTTGGCAGGCATATCAGGGACTCTAAATGATGAAGTTGGAAATAGCCACTTCCCGATCCGAGCATCGTGGGGGGAGTGAAGGGAGGGGGAATCCGAAATATTTCGGAATTCATAACTTTCGAACGAGTGATCAGATCTTAATTGAACTTGATATTTGGAAAGACCTCGTGCCCCAGACGCCGTGATTAAAATCTGGACTGGATCCGGTGACTTTGGGGGGAGCTGGAGGGGTGAACCGGAAATCTTGGGAAACGCTTGGAGTGGAGGGATTGAGATGAAACTTGGTGGGAAGAATAAGCACTAGTCCTAGATACGTGATTGACATAACCGAACCGGATCCGGTCACTGTGGGGGAGTTAGGGGGGATTCGGATTTCTAGTGATCACGTGAGTTCGGTACATCCTAGGTGCTAGGACGATGAAATTTGGCAGGCGTATCAGGGACCCGAGCAGATTGACTTGAGAATAGTCGTTTCCTGATCCGATCATCTGGTAGGGGGGGGGGGTGGAGGGAGGGGGAGTCCGAAAAGTGAGGTATTTTTAACTTACGAACGGGTGATCGGACCTTAATGAAACTTGATATATAGAAAGATCTCGTGTCTCAGATGCCTCATTTTAAATCCGGACCGGATCCGATGACACTGGGGGGAGTTGAGCGGAGAACCGGAAACCTCGAGAAACGCTTAGAAACGAGTGTTCGGGATGAAACTTGGTGGGAAGAACAAGCACAGGTCCCAGATACGTGAATGGCATAACCGGGGCAGATCCGGTCACTGTGGGAGAGTTGCGGGGGGGGTCCGAATTTCTAGTGATCCCGCGAGGTCGGTAGGCTACATCCTGATGTGCTAGAACGATGAAACTTGGCAGGCATGTCAGGGACCCCGACAGACGGACTTGAGAATAGTGGTTTTCTCGATCCGACCATCTGGGGGGAGTGGAGGGAGGGAAATCCGGAAAATATAAATATTTTATAACTTTTTAACGGATGACCGGATCTTAATGAAACTTAATATTTAGAGAGACCTCGTGCCTCCGACGTCCCACTTCAAATCCGGTCGGGATTCGGTGACTTTCAAGAGAGTTGGAGGGGGGACCGGAAACATTGGGAAACTCTTATAGAGTGGAGGGATCGGGATGAGATTTGGTCGGAAGAATAATTATAAGTCCTAGATACGTCAATAATATAACCGGACCGGATCCGGGCACTGTGCGAAAGTTGGGGGTCCCGGATTTCTGGCAGTCCCGCGAGTTCGGTACGTCTTGATATACGTACTAGGACGATGGAAATTAAACTGACTTGAGAATAGTCGTTTCCCCGATCCGAACATCGTAGGGTAGTGGAAGGATAGGGAATCCGGAATCTAGTGTCGTGCATAACTTTTGAACGGGTGATGGGATATGAATGAAATAGGATCCGATACTTGTGCGGGGGTTGGAGACGGGCACAGGAAATTCGTGAAACACTTGCATTCGAAGGATTGGATAGGCTACGCTCCGATTCCAGTCGAACCTGCTGGGCGGGAAGAGGAGATGTCAGAGATTCGGATTTTAAGTTTTCAAGTCGTATTCGGCCACAGTAGGGGGAGTCCTGTAAATCTTGTGGCTCGCATAGGGGTCAAACGAGTGCAGCGATTTGAATGAACTTGGAATGTAGAGTACGCATGTGTCCTAGAGGGCATATTTTATTGTCTGAACCGGATCCGACCACGGTGGGGGGGGGGGCGGCACCTACCGAAAAACGCCCAGATTCGAGTGAAACTTGGTAGGTGGTGAGTAAAAATGCTTCAGGTGATCCATTCACGAACCGGAGCCGGATTCGGCCGCGGTAGAGGAAGTTGGAGGGAGGTACTGGGAACCGTGGCACGTCTAGTGATCAAACCAGTGGGTTTATTAGGATGATACTTGGAAATTACAACAGTCATTTGCCCCAGATGATCCGAGGCGATGCCAGAAATGATCAGACTAGAGTGAAACTGCATATTCTATTTCTACGTCCGAACCGCACTTTGGATGGCGGGTTTAGTTTGTGACGTTCTCGTGTACTTTCTTGTACCGCCGACTCATAACAAGTGTCATATGAGCTCGTAGCTCTTGTTGTGCTTTATTTTTTTGCCGGACAAGTAGTTCTGGAGTTTAGCTGAAACCGGAAAATTCGCAGAAGTAAGGCACACGCAGGCTGAATCCATATCTGAACTTGGTTTTCTTTATGATTAGTTGTTTGGCCTTAATCTGTTTCTAAATTTTAACAGTGAAAATGTTCAAGGAGTCTGGCGAAACCTATTTGTCTGGACTAAATATTGAATTTTTGGGATCCCATCGGAACCTTTGGCCTTGTTCATCATCCTTTCCAGTTTGCCCGACGAAAAAAAAACGGCTCATTTCGCATTTTACATGAAAAATGTCCAAAAAACAACTTTGTAAAATACAATGAATTACACTGACAAGGTAAGGGGGTGTAGACGACTTCGGTCTGTTATCGTACTGTCGCGGATCTAAGCTACCAAGAATTTCACCTTTTGACCACTTGGCTACAAACCATTCGTACACCTTACTGAAAGTAAGTGTGGAGTGATGGGTCGGACAGAGTCAAAGCCTATTGGGGCGAGTCTTCCTTAGGGATCGGTGTTACCTTCAAAGTGTCGGGGTAAATTTCAGTCTCGGAGATTGTGTTGACTATATTCTTGAGTGGTAAAGCCAGTTTATCGGGAAAAGCCTTGATCATTTCTATTGGAATGTCCACTGGAGTTCTACTAGTTTTTGGGATCCCAAAACGTAAGTGGAGGGATACCTATGACATCGCAAAAGTTGTCCGTCTGTCCGTCTGTGCGCACGATAATTCTCGAAGGGATTGAGATATTTTGATGAAACTTGGTGGGAGGATCCTTCGGGTCAAAGTACAACTCAAGTTCGAAGATGGGCACTGTAGCCCTATATTTGAGGGTGGGGGAGGGGTTTCAAATTCAGGGCAAAAAAAATATTTTTTTAAATCTATTGAGATAGTTGATTTAGGGGTAAGGAGATATGCTGAGTCCGAATATGAAAGTTATTTTCTCACCGGATTAGTAGTTCACCCGGAATCCGGCAAAAACCGGACACAAAATTTGTCGACTATCGACTACCCCTTTTCTCCAAAATGGTATAGCTCTGCATAATAGTATAGCTCTGCGCAGAACGCGTAATCAGTGAACAGAAGAGCTAGTTGTTTTCGAAGGTCGAAGGGGTTGGTATGTCGGAAAATAGAAGGTGGTTGCGGGCTTTATAACAGTTGGAAAGTTTAGAGGGACTGACAACTTCAGTAGAAGGTTACACACTGAAACCAAAAATAGACCGATCCCAATTGTGAGACAAATAGGGGACATCTAATGGTTTCACGGTCTAACAATAGGCTGTTAGACGATAATCATCTTCGGCAATGAGGGGTTAGCAGTTTTGTCTACTTGGTGTACCTACAATTTGTTTCCTGTGCTTTAGATGGTACGAACAATTTGGTACCACGTTATCACGAGGACATGGACTCGTAAGTAAGCATTGGTTGCTAGAATTTTTGGTGATGAGGGGTTGCCAACTTTTGCTAGTTGGTATACCCTTATTTTTTGCCAGTGTATTTCATGGTAGGAACGATATGGTACCATGTCTATCACGGGGAGATGGACTTGTAAGTAAGAATCGGTTGCTAGAAGGGCTTCGCGAGGGGCTTGAAGCTTTGAACTTTGATCTGTTTCTAAATATTACAAGTAAAGAGTAGCCTATTGATCTATAAACATCATACTAGATTTTGGGATCCCATCGACACCTTTGGTCTTGTTTTTTTTTTAGCTTGCCAAATTTAAGTTTGTTAAAAGTAAAAGTTTATTTGAAGTTGATTAGATGTTCGGTTAAGGGGTAAGAAGACATGTTGAACACGAATATGAAAACCGTTTTCTCGCCGGACAAGTAGTTCACCCAGAATCTGGCTAAAATCGGAAAGTTTGATAAAGGTAAAAGTTTTATTTGAAGTTGATTAGATGTTGGTGGTGGGGGAAGAAGGCATGCTGAACATGAATATACATGAAAACCATTTTTTCGCCGGACAATAGTCCGCCCGGAATCCGGCCAAAACCGGAAAGCTTGTTAAAAGTAAAAGTTTTATTCGAAGTTGATAAGATGTCCGATTTATGGGTAAGAAGAGATGTTGAATCCGGATATGACAATATTTTTTTTGGCCGGACATATCGTTCGTCCGGCTGAAACCGAAAATTTCTTATAAGTTAAATTTTTATTGGAAGTTGATTAGATGTTGGATATAGGGATAAGGAGATACGCTGAATTCGTTTTGATGGCACTTGCCCTTCGGCCAAGTGCCATATAGCGATCGCAATTTCTGTCCGTCCGTCGGTCTGTCGGTCGGTCGGTCCAGGTTTTGCTAGTTCGGGCACTTCCACATAAGCTAGGACGATGAAACTTGGCAGGCATATCAGGGACTCTAAATGATGAAGTTGGAAATAGCCACTTCCCGATCCGAGCATCGTGGGGGGAGTGAAGGGAGGGGGAATCCGAAATATTTCGGAATTCATAACTTTCGAACGAGTGAACAGATCTTAATTGAACTTGATATTTGGAAAGACCTCGTGCCCCAGACGCCGTGATTAAAATCTGGACTGGATCCGGTGACTTTGGGGGGAGCTGGAGGGGTGAACCGGAAATCTTGGGAAACGCTTGGAGTGGAGGGATTGAGATGAAACTTGGTGGGAAGAATAAGCACTAGTCCTAGATACGTGATTGACATAACCGAACCGGATCCGGTCACTGTGGGGGAGTTAGGGGGGATTCGGATTTCTAGTGATCACGTGAGTTCGGTACATCCTAGGTGCTAGGACGATGAAATTTGGCAGGCGTATCAGGGACCCGAGCAGATTGACTTGAGAATAGTCGTTTCCTGATCCGATCATCTGGTAGGGGGGGGGTGGAGGGAGGGGGAGTCCGAAAAGTGAGGTATTTTTAACTTACGAACGGGTGATCGGACCTTAATGAAACTTGATATATAGAAAGATCTCGTGTCTCAGATGCCTCATTTTAAATCCGGACCGGATCCGATGACACTGGGGGGAGTTGAGCGGAGAACCGGAAACCTCGAGAAACGCTTAGAAACGAGTGTTCGGGATGAAACTTGGTGGGAAGAACAAGCACAGGTCCCAGATACGTGAATGGCATAACCGGGGCAGATCCGCCCGAGTGAAAAAAAAGATAGAGCCAATCTTATGGTTCCTATGACCCTATTGTCACGATACAAACCATGTATACGTGATTGGTTATGGTTTTGTATTTGTTCTATATGCGTCTAAAGTTTCTATCGTCTGATGGTTTTGTAACGTTCTCTATAATCGAATGTATTGTCTGCTCTTGCCGGTTTCTATGGTTCTGTATAGGCCTTTGTGCACGCTGCCGAATACGCTGGTATGGCGGCTTCTATGGTCCGGTATGGTAGCGCCGACCATGCCCATGCGTCCGTATAGGTATCTGTCAATCACACCTATACGCTGATGCCGCGGTTCTTGAGGTCCTGTATGGTTTGTCGCCTATCTCTTTCTATGATCCCCAATGGTCGTAGGAAGGGTGCTGCACCAAAACCGCTGCACCGAAATCGCTGCACCCGGCTACTGCACCGAAATCGCTTCAACCGGCTACCGCACCAACTCGGTTAAATGAACTCGTAACTCGCGCTGCAATGCTACTTCGTAGGCTAATCTGCTCCTCTACTGGATCGCTGCACCAGGGTGCTGCAACGTACTACTGCACCGGACTGGTCTACTGAGTCGCACACCGTACCTAGCTAATGAATCGTAGCCTACACAGATGCTTTCGTACTGGAGCGTTTCACCGATATGCTCTACTGGAACATATAAACGAAGCTTAGCTTATCCTGCTGTTTGCATTGAATCGCTGCACTAGACCAGGTTACTTCAATTAAGGATAGAGCAATATGCTGCAGACCACAAAATACAATAGTAGGATTATTGAAATGTACAAAACCTTTATTCTGCAAATTGTTAGACATTTGGCAGACGAAAACCTTCAGTTAAATATACACAGACAAAAACTCTAAAGCACTTTAATTAAACTACTGGTGTCGCTGGTAAAAATGCCCGGGCCAGGAGTAGGAGGGACCTGGGGGGTAGGAGGGTCCTGGGGAGTAGGAGGGTCCTTGGGGATAGGGGAGTCCTGAAGGATAGGGCGATCCTTGATAGAACGGATGGAAAGACTGCTCTGTATGTTCGGGCTGAGACGGAAGGGCGACTCGCGCATTGTCATATTTGACGGGATCAAGCCGGCCGGCTCCGCTAGTGCACAGTTCAGCATGAGGTCCTGGCCCTGGGGTATCGCTGGTTTCCTGGCAAGTCTTTGAGCCATCCTCACCGGTACCCGCTGGGTTCTGTGGGACAACCTCTGGTAGTATATATTTGGAGGATCGGCTAGTCTCTTCTGATGACTCCTCAATCCTCATCACTCATTTCGTCGCTACTGATTTCACAATTAGCACTCCTGTCTTCAACCGGCTTGTCTTTCGACTTTCTGGGCCTCTGCTTTCTCATCAGCGTCTGGATTTTCTGAGCGATATGGCGGTTTACCATTTTGAGCCGCGACTCTATGTCCGGACAGTTCTTCTTCGATAGGTAGTCACGGAATCTATCTGTAAAAAAAAAAAAAATGGTTGGAGAAACGTTTAAAAACTTTGACAACAGTTAACACATATTTGCGCATCCATCTGCTCATTATGAGAATTTATCAGTCACGACCTTTTTGGTTGTTATGTTTCTAAAAAAAAATCTATTACGTTTCGCGAGAACCCCCACGAGAAGAGCGTTTAACAAAATCATGACACATTACCATTACATTAAACACAAAGATGCACGAAAGAAAAAGGCTCCGGAAGATTATTCCTCTTTGCTGAAAAGAATAACACGGCCTAAAAGTCGCTAACTCACGCTGTATTTAATACAGAATCATCCTGCACCCCCCATACGGAACATCAAACAAATAGGAGACTGCTCTGCCATCCCTGGCCCACGATTCCAGTGTCGCCATCCTCCCCACTCACGGATCAATTCACGATCCCTATTTAGCCGCATGAACTCGTATTTACCTGATCAGACTCGGTAGCCTGGCCATTACAAGCATCGCTAAGTCGGCTTCCGGTGTGTCCACCTTGGTTGTAACGAAATTAAAATCACTTCTTGGGACGTCACTTGCAAGGCTTCGTACAATAAAACCATTTTTGAACTCGGCTCCCATCATTTTAACAACAATCCTTCACAAATCCATTTTTGTTATTCACAAATTCACGCGAGTCCTTACTCGGAGGCGTTCAACCACAGCTTGCGTTCAACCAACGACTGAAGAAGAGTTATACCCCCGTCCGTTCCCTACGGGTCCGGCCTAGGAACGTAAGCACATAGACCCGTTGTCTTCTGTAGTTCTTGTAATCCAGTGACCGGCATATTCGAGACGATTCGGCTCATACCTAGGAACATAGGCACATAGACCCGTTGTCTTCTGAAGTTCTTGTAATCCAGTGACTGGCATATACGAAACGATTCCGCTCATACCTAGGAACATAAGCACATAGACCCGTTGTCTTCTGTAGTTCTTGTAATCCAGTGAACGGCATATTCGAGACGATTCGGCTCATACCTAGGAACATAGGCACATAGACCCGTCGTCTTCTGAAGTTCTTGTAATCCAGTGACTGGCATATACGAAACGATTCCGCTCATACCTAGGAACATAGGCACATAGACCAGTTGTCTTCTGACGTTCTTGCAATCCGAAGACAGAAACATAGATAACCATTCAGATTATACCTAGGAACATACGCACATTGGGTATGATCCGCTATGGTTTCAACGATGGAAGATAAAACACATTCAAGGGCGTATAGACCAGCACTCAGGAAATCTGGAGAACCTCAGAAACGATAGGAGTATGGGCTTTTTGGTATGGTTTTCCTATGGCTCTCTATCTTTTTTTTCACTCGGGCGGTCACTGTGGGAGAGTTGCGGGGGGGGGTCCGAATTTCTAGTGATCCCGCGAGGTCGGTAGGCTACATCCTGATGTGCTAGAACGATGAAACTTGGCAGGCATGTCAGGGACCCCGACAGACGGACTTGAGAATAGTGGTTTTCTCGATCCGACCATCTGGGGGGAGTGGAGGGAGGGAAATCCGGAAAATATAAATATTTTATAACTTTTTAACGGATGACCGGATCTTAATGAAACTTAATATTTAGAGAGACCTCGTGCCTCCGACGTCCCACTTCAAATCCGGTCGGGATTCGGTGACTTTCAAGAGAGTTGGAGGGGGGACCGGAAACATTGGGAAACTCTTATAGAGTGGAGGGATCGGGATGAGATTTGGTCGGAAGAATAATTATAAGTCCTAGATACGTCAATAATATAACCGGACCGGATCCGGGCACTGTGCGAAAGTTGGGGGTCCCGGATTTCTGGCAGTCCCGCGAGTTCGGTACGTCTTGATATACGTACTAGGACGATGGAAATTAAACTGACTTGAGAATAGTCGTTTCCCCGATCCGAACATCGTAGGGTAGTGGAGGGATAGGGAATCCGGAATCTAGTGTCGTGCATAACTTTTGAACGGGTGATGGGATATGAATGAAATAGGATCCGATACTTGTGCGGGGGTTGGAGACGGGCACAGGAAATTCGTGAAACACTTGCATTCGAGGGATTGGATAGGCTACGCTCCGATTCCAGTCGAACCTGCTGGGCGGGAAGAGGAGATGTCAGAGATTCGGATTTTAAGTTTTCAAGTCGTATTCGGCCACAGTAGGGGGAGTCCTGTAAATCTTGTGGCTCGCATAGGGGTCAAACGAGTGCAGCGATTTGAATGAACTTGGAATGTAGAGTACGCATGTGTCCTAGAGGGCATATTTTATTGTCTGAACCGGATCCGACCACGGTGGGGGGGGGGGCACCTACCGAAAAACGCCCAGATTCGAGTGAAACTTGGTAGGTGGTGAGTAAAAATGCTTCAGGTGATCCATTCACGAACCGGAGCCGGATTCGGCCGCGGTAGAGGAAGTTGGAGGGAGGTACTGGGAACCGTGGCACGTCTAGTGATCAAACCAGTGGGTTTATTAGGATGATACTTGGAAATTACAACAGTCATTTGCCCCAGATGATCCGAGGCGATGCCAGAAATGATCAGACTAGAGTGAAACTGCATATTCTATTTCTACGTCCGAACCGCACTTTGGATGGCGGGTTTAGTTTGTGACGTTCTCGTGTACTTTCTTGTACCGCCGACTCATAACAAGTGTCATATGAGCTCGTAGCTCTTGTTGTGCTTTATTTTTTTGCCGGACAAGTAGTTCTGGAGTTTAGCTGAAACCGGAAAATTCGCAGAAGTAAGGCACACGCAGGCTGAATCCATATCTGAACTTGGTTTTCTTTATGATTAGTTGTTTGGCCTTAATCTGTTTCTAAATTTTAACAGTGAAAATGTTCAAGGAGTCTGGCGAAACCTATTTGTCTGGACTAAATATTGAATTTTTGGGATCCCATCGGAACCTTTGGCCTTGTTCATCATCCTTTCCAGTTTGCCCGACGAAAAAAAAACGGCTCATTTCGCATTTTACATGAAAAATGTCCAAAAAACAACTTTGTAAAATACAATGAATTACACTGACAAGGTAAGGGGGTGTAGACGACTTCGGTCTGTTATCGTACTGTCGCGGATCTAAGCTACCAAGAATTTCACCTTTTGACCACTTGGCTACAAACCATTCGTACACCTTACTGAAAGTAAGTGTGGAGTGATGGGTCGGACAGAGTCGAAGCCTATTGGGGCGAGTCTTCCTTAGGGATCGGTGTTACCTTCAAAGTGTCGGGGTAAATTTCAGTCTCGGAGATTGTGTTGAATATATTCTTGAGTGGTAAAGCCAGTTTATCGGGAAAAGCCTTGATCATTTCTATTGGAATGTCCACTGGAGTTCTACTAGTTTTTGGGATCCCAAAACGTAAGTGGAGGGATACCTATGACATCGCAAAAGCTGTCCGTCTGTCCGTCTGTGCGCACGATAATTCTCGAAGGGATTGAGATATTTTGATGAAACTTGGTGGGAGGATCCTTCGGGTCAAAGTACAACTCAAGTTCGAAGATGGGCACTGTAGCCCTATATTTGAGGGTGGGGGAGGGGTTTCAAATTCAGGGCAAAAAAAATATTTTTTTAAATCTATTGAGATAGTTGATTTAGGGGTAAGGAGATATGCTGAGTCCGAATATGAAAGTTATTTTCTCACCGGATTAGTAGTTCACCCGGAATCCGGCAAAAACCGGACACAAAATTTGTCGACTATCGACTACCCCTTTTCTCCAAAATGGTATAGCTCTGCATAATAGTATAGCTCTGCGCAGAACGCGTAATCAGTGAACAGAAGAGCTAGTTGTTTTCGAAGGTCGAAGGGGTTGGTATGTCGGAAAATAGAAGGTGGTTGCGGGCTTTATAACAGTTGGAAAGTTTAGAGGGACTGACAACTTCAGTAGAAGGTTACACACTGAAACCAAAAATAGACCGATCCCAATTGTGAGACAAATAGGGGACATCTAATGGTTTCACGGTCTAACAATAGGCTGTTAGACGATAATCATCTTCGGCAATGAGGGGTTAGCAGTTTTGTCTACTTGGTGTACCTACAATTTGTTTCCTGTGCTTTAGATGGTACGAACAATTTGGTACCACGTTATCACGAGGACATGGACTCGTAAGTAAGCATTGGTTGCTAGAATTTTTGGTGATGAGGGGTTGCCAACTTTTGCTAGTTGGTATACCCTTATTTTTTGCCAGTGTATTTCATGGTAGGAACGATATGGTACCATGTCTATCACGGGGAGATGGACTTGTAAGTAAGAATCGGTTGCTAGAAGGGCTTCGCGAGGGGCTTGAAGCTTTGAACTTTGATCTGTTTCTAAATATTACAAGTAAAGAGTAGCCTATTGATCTATAAACATCATACTAGATTTTGGGATCCCATCGACACCTTTGGTCTTGTTTTTTTTTAGCTTGCTAAATTTGTGTATTACTATTACTTCTGAAAGAGAAATTACGGGGGTTCTTTCATTTTTTTGATGGTGGATAGTGGATCGGGAAGATTAATTGTTTCTGGCCTTCTCTCTAATTGTTGTTGTGTGAAGTCGATGTATTTAGAGGTAGATGTGACCTAACAATTTTTGCCGGGTGTTCATTTATTTGGGTTGCAGTTATTCCGTCGGGTTGATCTAGATGGAAGTCTATTGCATTCTCTGTTCTGCCACAGAGCCGTTTAACTCCTTTATACCACTGAATAGGTTTCGACTGAAAATGATCTTTCAAATTCGTGCAATAGTAATTCTAGGCAGCCTTACGAGTTTTGTTTCTGATTTTTTTTAGCTAACGATCGTGCTTCCTGAGACTGACCTGCCTTAACCAGTGTTATTCTGTCTCTGATGTCTTTTCATTTCTGCGTTTATGTATGGCTGGCCGATCAGTGGAAGCACGTTTGAAACATTTTTACGGGAAACACTTTTGATACTGGGACTACTGGGAAATATGTTGGCTTTAGAACATTTCAGTTTTTGTTTGCTTAAAGTGAACATAATTGAACTGTATGTTACAGGAAAATTAGCTCTGAAAAGAGGTCGACCCGGAACTAACTGCAACAGAACTGATTTTCAAAGCATCTTATAGAGAAATGAACAACATATCTCAAAGTTGCAAATCCTGGTTCGACGCAAAATAAGCTTTTTTGCGCTTGTATTGCTTTTTTTACGTTTTTCGAAAAAATAATCCGTGGTTATCCATTATTCTTGAACTGAAGTACGGCTCTGATATAAAATGACAAGCTGAAACCGATGTCAGATTTGGAATACCAAGCACCAGAAAAAAGTTAGTTCCATTTTTACAGCCTATTTCGTAAAAAAAGTACAATTTTCCATGTGGCCCGATTTTTGGAACGAAAGGGCGACGAGCTGTGATTCGCGAGCTGGGATTGAAAATGGAATCAACTTGGGTGTCTGTCATAGAAAGATGGACAGACTAATACCATTTTATTTGCACTACTAGCTACATCATCTGGATACTAACTGCATTCAAAATCACATGTTACACTGAAGCACCGACACTTATTTACATTTTACATATTTAACAAATTCCCGAAACTACTTAATATTTACATTGACCTGAACTTGAATTTGCAACCCTTATTAAACTTGAACCCTATTTACAAACTTAACATTAAACACTAATTATTTTAATACAAGATAGCCCCCTTCTAAAAGAAAACAGCGCGACCTCGCGCGAAAATAGAACAAAAATACAAATGTAAAAAAAATGCAAACTATACAATTATGACTAATCTCGCAGGGGATAACGAGATGTCATAAATAAAAAGAAGAAAAACTGAAATGAAATTACGAAATGCAAAGAAACTTTAAATCAAAACAGAGAATGGAAGTATTATTGTGCTTAGTGCAACAAAATACACTCTAGAAAAATGGCTTCCCGAAAAATTCTGTTTGTTTTCTTGTTCTTGAAGATTTTCGTAAAGGTTGGTCGTCTGCATCTCCTTCTCTGGCTATGGATGATTGTGGCTGCGTCTGTTGTTGTTCTTCCAACTGGATCTGGTGATGTTGATCTGGCTGTGGGTGGTGATTCTCATCTGACTGCCGTTGCTGCAGGTAATTCTCTGTCTCTGGTGGCTCGTGGAAGGACTCGAAATGGTCATCCTCCGGAAAATGGCCTGCTTCTGTAGACGGGACTGACTGAGACCGTATCTCTCGAACAGGAGCTGGCGCTGCCGAAGCACATGTGGCTAGCCAATTATCGAGAGAAAAGGAAGGTGTACTCTCTTCGCTGCATGGCTCGTCAGTGGTGGAGGCTTTCGAAGAGACGTTTGTGCTCCCATCGTCTACGTCTGTGTTGTTGAACTTCCATTGAGACTTCGGGTAAGGCTTTAAGCGGTTGACGTGGATACGCTTTTCGATCCCGGTTTCTTCATCCATGATTATGTAATTGTGGTCGTTACAGACTTCAACGACGCAAAATGGACCATCGTATGCTGGCTGTAACTTCGATGATATGCCAGCTTCCGGGATGATTCTGCGGCAGAGGACTTCGTCATCAGCCTTGAATTGTTGCAGTTGGGTGTTCTTGTCGTAGTAGACTTTCTGCTGCTGATGATACTTCGATGTTCTCTCTGCTGCTAGTAACCTTGCGTTTTCTACTCCTTTCTCGACCCTTGTCACGTAGTCATCATACTCGTACCACTGCATGCTGTCATCTGCTTCACTGCTGCCGAATACCATCTGATGGGGAAATCTACCATCTCGGAAAAACATCAAGAAAAAGGGAGTGTCGCCGCTCGCCTTATTAGGACTGTTGTTAAGGGAGTATACGACTTAGGGTAGGTATAAGTGCCAATGTCGGTGGTTTGCCTTAACGAACTTGGAGAGGGCAGCTTTGAGGTCTCTGTGGACTCTCTCCAGTTTCCCATTTGATTCGGGATGGTAAAATAGTGCCAGAAAAAAGTTTCGTCAAAAACAAGACAAATTATTAAGAAAAAAGTATGAATCAAACTGCTTTTCAGTGCTCAATATTTAAAAAAAATTACAACATTTCCAAAGTTCTATTTCCTGAGTCGACGCTAAATAAACCATTTTTTACGTTTTAAGAACAAAAATTTCAATTTTCGTGGTCGTCCATTTTTCTTTGACTGAAGTACGATGCTGGTGCAGAATGACAAGCTGAGACTTGAAAATGAAGTCAGATTTGGTGTACCTTACACCAGAAAAAAAAGAGATTAAATATCATCGATATGCGCCGTTATTATTTGTGTAAAGGTAGATTTAGTCAGCATTATTATTTATCAAAATGGTCGATTGCTCGTTAAAAAAAAAAAAAATACCTCTGGGCACTCATAGCAGAACCTTCTTTGTTTCTTTCAAAAAAATTGACAACGACAAGTTCGCCGATTTTTTTATTTATTTCAAGTTTAAGTACGAACAAGAGGAATGGGGATGGAAGAATCAAGATGACTTCTTGTACCCATTAGCAAAAGACCTCAAACAAGCTCCGACAGCAGTGTTCGACTAAAGGTGCATTTACACGGCGGGTATTTTTCCCCGGAGACGAGAGAGGAAAGTGTTCACACGGTACCCGGATATTGTTCAACGGAGAGTACTGTCATATGACAATAGATTCAAATAAGTAAACATGATTGAATTGATTCGGACATAGAAGCAGCCAACGCTATTGTTGCAGTTGCTGGTGCTAATGAGGTTAATCTCACTTCCAGACTGCAAGACAGTCCTGAAAAAAGCCCACTTTTGCATGCAATGCAACTCAAGAAAGGTCGTCTTCCTGGAAAGATCACATGAAACAGAGAGCCATCAATTTCCTTGCCGAACCCGTTCTTTACCAAACTGTCTGTTACTCAAGCCTGTCCCAGAGTCAAGGTACAGGAGAGGTACTCGGGTCCGGTGGTCTTCAACCGTTCCAAAGTTACGCGTGACTCAATATTCCGGATTCCTCCCACTACTCCCCCCACGACTATCGGATCAAGTAAATTTATATTTACAAGTCATTTTGATTGGGTCTCTGATACGCCCCCCAAGTTTCTAGGATTCCGGGAAACTCCCCTCCACCCGCCCCAGTTTCCGGACCCAGTCCAATTGTATAAACGATCTATCTGGAGCAGATGCTTGTTCATTCCAGCAAATTTTGCTCCGATCCCTCCATTCTAACCGTTCCTCGAGATTTCCGGTCTCCCCCCAACTCCCCCATAGCTGTCGAATCCGGTCCAGACTTCAAATGGGGCATCAAAGGTGTGTCATTTATTCAGATAATAAGTTTCATTCTAATCCGATCACCCGTTCGAAAGTTACAAACTACTCCAATTTTCCGGATTCCCCAGCCCTCCACTCCCCTCCGGTGCTCGGATTGGGAAACTGATCATTTCTAAGTTAGTTCGGTCGGGTCCCTGATGCTCCTGCCAAAATTCATCGTCCTAGCACATCTGGAAGTACCCCAGCTCGAAAAATTCAATGAACTCAAGTTCAATGCTTCAAAGTCGGAGGTATTATTCTTTAATGATTACGTACCTTGGTGTCCCCATAGGAAGGACCCTAAAAGAGACTCGATCTCTCTTTTTACAGAACGCGGAAAAGAAGCTTCGAATCGCTTACGCTTCCATCATGACAAACAAGGTCCACTTCGCACGCAGTCTATTGGCTAAACTCTACAACGCGGTGGCGTTACCCCATGATTTATATCTAGCTCCATTCTGGAAACTATTTACAACTACCGAACAGTCTCGAGTCCGGGCGCTTTACTTTCGTTACTTGAAATACTTATTAAAAATGCCACGGTGGACACGCAACAGGTACCTAGTAAGAAAATTCAGCCTGGTAGAACCCATCGAGGCTGTAGATAAGCTAGTTCAAAAAGTCCTTCGAACGGCCGCACACCCATGGTTACCAATACTCTGTGCCCAATGGATGACAACTAACTAACTCGCCTTTTGTGTTTGTCTTCATTTGTAGTGCTGTACATATTTTTCATTGATTAATTGTCTTTTCTCTTTTGTTCTTTTCTTCCTTTTACCCCGTTTTTGTTCAATTTGAACGTAACGGGTTATAAAGAAAGTGTGACAAAAACTACTCAATATTCAGGATTGCCCGGCCCTCCAACCCCCCCCCCAGATGGTCGGATCGGGAAACTGATTATTTCCAGGTTAGTTATATCGGTTTCCTGATACTCCTGCCAAGTTTAATTTTTCCAGCACATCTGGAAATACCCTAACTCGAAAAAGTGTGACAATAAAACAAGGACAGACCAACAGACCGGCGGACGGAATTACCATCGGTATATGGCACTTGAGCCAGAGGTTCCAAGTGCCATAAAATCAGTTGAAGAAACATCACCTTGGGGGTAGTTGGTGAGTGGAGGGTTTGGTAGACGAGAGAGGACAAATTAATAAATGTTCTATTTATTTTAGTGAAGGTTCGATTAGTTATATAATATGGTAGTAAATGTGTACTGGTTGCGTTTTTCAAGCACGTGTGTGCTTTGTTTGTAACCGGTCGTAAAGCCAGCATGAATTTGTATGGCACTTGCCTTCTAGCCAAGTGCCATATACCGATCACTTTTCCGTCGGTCGGTCGGTCTGTCCGGTGTTAGCGAGTTAGATAACTGCCAGATGTGCTAGGACGATGAAACTTGGCAGGCAAATTAGGGACCCGACCAAACTTACTTGTAAATAGCCACTTGCCCGATTCGACCATCGTGGGGGGAGGGAGGGGAGCCGGAATCCGGAATTTAGTGGCATGCATAACTTTCGAACGGGTGGTCGGATCTTAATGAAACTTGAAATTTGGAAAGACGTCATGTCTCAGATGTCCCATTTCAAGTCCGGACCGAATCCGATGAATGTGGGGGTGAGTCGGAGGGGGGAACCGGAAATCATGTGACACGCATAGAGTGGAGCGATCGGGATGAAACTTGGTGGGAGGAACAAGCACAGACCCTAGGTACATCATTGGCAGAACCGGATCGGATTCGTGCACTGTGTGGGAATTGGAGGGGGGTTCAGGAATTCCGGTGCGATAAGTTACTTCCAGGTGGGCTAGGACAATGAAATTTGGCAGGCAAATCAGGGACCCGACCAGATTAGCCTGGAAATAGTAAACTTCCCGATCCGACTATCATGGGGGGAGTGGAGGGAGGGGGAATCCGGAATCTTAAGGTATGTATAACTGCCGAGCGGGTGATCGGATCATAATTAAACTTGATATGTAGAAAGACCACATGTCTCAGGTGTCCCGTTTCAAGTCCGGACCGGATCCTATGAACGTTGGGGGGGGGGGGGGTCTGAGGGGGGAACCGGAAACCATGTGACACGCTTGGACTGGAGCGATCGGAAGAAACTTGGTGGGAAGAACAAGCACAGGCCCTATACACATCAGTGACAGAACCGGAACGGATTCGGGCACTGTGGGGGAGTTAGAGGGGGGTCCTGAATTCCGTTGATCGTAATTAAGTTAAGGTACTTTCAGACGTGCTAGGACGATGAAACTTGGCTTGAAAATTATAGACTTGACATGATTGGCTTACGAAGCCAATCATGTCAGTTCCCTGATCATCGTGGGGGAGTGAGAATCCTGAATCTTGAGGTATGTATAACTTTTGAACGGGTGACCGGATCTTAATGAAACTTGATTTTTGGAAAGACCTCGTATCTTAAATGTCCTATTTAAATTTCGGATGTAATCCGATGAATGTTGGGGGAAGTGGAGGGGAGAACCGGAAATCTTTCGACACGCTTAGAGTGGAGCGATTGGGATGGAACTTGGTTGGAAGAACAAGCACAAGCCCTAGAAACATCAGTGACAAACCGGACCTGGTTCGGGCACTGTTGGGCAGAGGTGGTGGACTCAGACTCTGGACTCGTCTCAGGACGGTCTCGAGACGCCTTTTTCATGGACTCGGACTCGTCTCTCACTCGACGTTCACGGAGCTGGACTCGGACTCGTCTCGTCTCGAAATCCAGCCGAGTCTAAGTAAACGTCTCGACCCGGTCATTTTAAAAAAAATGAAATCTCCAGCGACCAATGAAAGAGATTGCCCAATGGTTGGTTATGTCACACCTTCTTTCACAGGATTAGGTCAAGTAATACCTTAGAGGAATAAGTAATAAAACTAAGAACCATAGGCAGAGGTGGTGGACTCGGACTCTGGACTCGTCTCGAGACGGTCTCGAGACGCCTTTTTCATGGACTCGGACTCGTCTCTGACTCGAAGTTCACGGAGCTGGACTCGGACTCGTCTCGTCTCGAAATCCAGTCGAGTCACGAGTCTAAGTAAACGCCTCGACCCGGTCATTTTACACAAAACGAACTCTCCAGCGACCAATTAAAGAGATTGCCAATGGTTGGTTATGTCACACCTTCTTTCACAGGATTAGGTCAAGTAATACCTTAGAGGAATAAGTAATAAAACTAAGAACCATACGTAACTAGGGTCTGGAGACTTCTGGAAAATCTGAAAATGAGCGATCCAGATAGTTTAGCTGGGAAGTTCGGGTTAAAAAACTATGAAAATCAGAGCAAAATTTCTTGAAGCCTCCTCATGTCACAGCACAGTCGAGCAAGTAAATACGTTATCAAGAGCGTCTGATCTTACTACTCATCAGTTTTCAATCGAATCTGAGCATTTCCGAAAGATTCCCGGTACCTCCCCCCCAAAAAAAAACATCTCAGAAAAACAGACGGAAATGGGGTTTCACTCGCTAGTACCAAGCGACAAATGTCTTATAGTTGTTATTCGCCGGTGTTGGTCAGTAGCTCGCCGTTTAATTTAGGTTTTTTCGAATCTCGCAATTTTGGTTTTTGTATTGGTGGTTTGTTGTTTTTTCGCTTTGTTTTAGTTTTCTCTTTTGTCACTCTTTATCCATGTTTGCACTTTTCCTCGAAATTTTCCGTCAGCGCTGAAGAAGGAAGGCAGTTGACCTCCGAAATATTCGCCTTTTATTTCAGTATTCTCGTTAGGGTTTGAAAACTTCAATTTCGTATGTTTTTCTTTGATTTTTTATGGTATGTCAGGCCAATGAGGTTTCCAAAATCATCATCTTTCCCGTACTCTCAAATCGGTCTTAGACCCCAGAGTGGGTCACCCAGTGCACATTAGGCTACCTTTGCACCTTCTAAATTTTATCCAACGCTCCACTTGTTTGATCCCTAGGCTTACCACGAAATTTCCCGAAACCTCCTCAATCCCCGACCGTGGTCAAATCCTGTTCGGACACGTAAAAAAGTCATCAGTGGATTCATCTCTTGCCATCCAACACGTTTCAGTCGAATTTGGACCCCAACCGTTGTGGATCCGGTCTGAGACCAAAAATATTTGATCTCTATACTTCTAGGTTTAGAAAAGTTTCGTCAATATCTCTCCTCTCGTTTGACCTATGCGAGTCACAAAAATCCCAGGACTATCCCCCCAAATTGGAGCATATCTGCCAATTTTCCGTACCCCCTTTATCCCTCTCACCGTTGCCGAATCCGGTCCGGACGCCAAACAATTTCTTGTGACTGACCAGGATTTCACATGCAATGTATCGTGATTTTGGAATTCTTAATAGTTGCTGAGCATAGTAAATTTTGTTATATCGTTATGTTTACTCATGGCCGCAAGGCTTTAGTGAAATAAACTACTACTACTACATATCAATGTTTCCGTATCGAAAATACGTCAGACCACTGAGCAACTCTCGCAAACCGTCATTTGTATGTTTCTATAACCGAACATCGGGACCTTCTGTCTGGAAGAAATTTAAAATACCCGTGCCAGTCCCTGTGCCCACCCGTCCTTTATCTCAACTCCCGTTGTGCATTTCGAAAATTTCATTTTTTCATGAGAACTATGTAAATTATTACAATGACAATATTTAAAAAATCACATTCGTCTTTCTATCACTAATTTTCTTAGCAAGGTATTTTGCCGAAAAGACAGGGATTTTTGGTTGGCATTCAGATTTTTTCAGTTAATTCTTCAATGTCCTTACCTAAGCTCTAACAATTGATTCTGACTGTTTTTTTTTTCCAGTAAAACTATCTAGCTTTAAATGCGAAAAAACGGTGATGCATGCTTATCTACTGGTCGGGTCAGTTTCGGATTTTGATGCCGAACTCTCAAGAACTTCTATAAACACCGAGTCAGCACACCGAGAACCTATTAATAATGGTTGGCGGTTTGTTCTTCTACATTTTCTTCCATAAAACATCCTTCGGGTGATTTATTTTGCCTGGCTAATTCTCAGGTGAAGTATCTGTATTTTTAGAATGTAGTTCATTGCATGAAGTACAGATTAATTGTTAGGACTCGAGGCTTGACTCGGTCTCGAGACACTTTTTTCACGAACTCGGTCTCGTCTCGTCTCCAACGATTCTTGTCCAGGACTCGGACTCGTCTTGAGTCGTGAGCATGACTTCTCTCTCGGACTCGAAAATTCTGGACTCGCCGCACCTCTGCTGTGGGGGGAGTTGGACGGGGTCCGGAATTTTGGTTATCGCGAATCAAGGTACCGTACTTCCGGATGTGCTAGGACGGTGAAACTTGGCTTGGAAATTTGAAACTTGACAAGATTGGCTTAGAAATTGTCAGTTTCCAGATCCGACCATCCCTTAAGGTGCTAATCCTAACCGCAAAGCACAAAAAATATTTTTAAGCAAAAGACAAATTTTCGTGATCCCTATGAGTAAAACTTTTGTAAAAGTAAAATATATATTATCGTGCATCCGATGAGCTCATCGTCATTTTTGCTTCAAAAGTTTTGATTACCGATGAATTTCTAGCGCCCTTAAAGTGCGCACAGCCAAATGCATTACCAAACGATAGATTCTCGTGATTTCCAACGACCCATGATCATTCTTATCACAAGGGTTTTGCTTACAAATGATCACAACAAACCCACGAATTGACGAATTTCTACTTTAATCCTCTGACCCGGCCTTACAAGTGCCATATGAGCTTCCAGCTCTTGTTTTAGTAAGCACAAGCTGGAAAATTTTATATTTTTTCAAAAAACAAAAAGATGGTATTAAAAGCCAAAAAAGCTTATTTTGTTTATATGTATTCTTATTTTATTGCCACTGTTTATCTTTGATTCGCAGTCAGCTTGGGCTGAGAAGTCTGGAAACATGTTTCTATAGGTTCTCTTAGACAGCGGATCCCAAACTGCACAGGAGGCCCCAGATCCAGATTCACTTTGATAAGTATTTTTGTGACGTGGTCTTATTATTCAGGTCGTCAACTCAGTTCATTCAACATCATGTCGTACCCTTTAATTCGCACACAGAATCCAACAGGTGCCGCGAGAACCCGTAAGTGCTACAAAGAAGTATTGGTGTTGCTGAGGCGATACAGTTTTGGAAGTCCTTATCACACTTTAGAATGTCAGTATAATACCAGATCTTCGCGGTTTACTTTAAGTATCCAAGATTATTTTACAACTAAATGTCACTTAAGAAGTATAAAAAGGATGAAATTGAAGCAAGACACGTGCAGAGGCTCTTGTAAGGGCCAGTGAAGACGATGAGGCTGTACTTGATCCTTGCGCTGTGCTTAGCGGCGCTTTTTGCAGTGGCTGAAGGTAAGTCATATTTGTTCCAGTGTTGCCTTTGAATTGGCTGAACTATGCAGTAGGTGACTCAAATTAGACTGTCATATTGCGACCCAGCAATTACAGATTATGTCGATGTTATAGTGTTCGGCAAAATTTGGTATCGATATGTTGGACCAAACTTCAAAATCGAAAACGATATATGTACGTTTCCATTGATTTCTAGCTATTATAAATAATCCAACTCTTTCATATCCGGAATTTTCAACAAAAGAAGATGCTTTTTCGTACTTAGATTTGAGCAAAATGAGACGTATTTGAGAGCGAAAAATGCCTGGTCAGAAATATAGATATATCAATGCATCGAATAGTCCAAATATTAACCAACACTAGTTTATGTTTTCTCACGTCGTACTTACGATAGTAATTATTCCTACTTTAGTAGTATTTCTATCCATTCTCGTGAACGAGATTCTTCTCTTAATGAGAGTACCATATCTCACTGAATCAGTGAGTGGTCTAATAAACCAATTATCACACTTGCCATGTTTGTTCTCCTTACGTGACGTCTCAGGCGGCCGGTCAAGTTCCCAAGTTCCGTCCGGAGACCGTTTTTGCGAGTTTTGCAAAAATGTTCATCCAAACCAAGAGCCACGGAAAAAGGCTAATAACAGTCGAAGCCTTGTGTAATTTTATGTAAGCATAGCTTAGCTTTAAAGTGGTCAATTATATGAGAACGTCTGAGCAATGCGTCGGGATAAGTAGGACTGATATCGGGGTTGCTCCGGCCTACGAAAATATCTATTATTTTAAAAGCCATATTCAGTATCGATGTATCGGACCAAAATATTGATATCGAAAACAAAATTTGCACACTTTTCTGTATGTTCTAATTATTGTAAATAATCTAACATAACTATCTCTTATGTATCCGAAGTTTGAGCAACGTATTTTCATAATTAAACTTCATACTACTTAAAGTTTTGACAAAAGATGATGCAAAATGCTATTTATTAATGCTATATGAACATATTGAATAATCCAGCAACAACAAAAGGTTTATGTTTCCATTTTCTTTGTTAAAGTCTTTGATTCATGTGGGCCGAGAAGGTGGGAGACATCATTATTTTTCGGTGGGTCGGATTTTTTACGAACACACTGTTACCTTTGTTTGTTTTTTTTCAGAACCATTACGGTAGCCAACGTTACCCACAATTTACTTGAACATAATTCACTCTTGAAACCAAAGTCGCCATTGCTAATTAACTATTCACTGATCTCCTGGCGAAGGTAAAAAATAGTTACTAAAACCTTCGAAAGAATCAAGCGGCGTGTAAGAAGATTAAAACAACTAAGTATATCACGATGTGGACGTTTAGATCTGTCGGAAGAATTAATCATCGGCCAGTTTTGAACTTTTTGGTCTCGGAAGCTGAATATTGTTTAGCTCAATTTCAGAATCTTCAAGAAATAAATTTACAGCGTGATCTGTGACTCTATTAGACTTCGAAATCATGCAGCGGCCGCTGCATGAACTGCGACCCTTTTCCAACTTCTTTTTCCTGTAGCGGCCACTGCTTGATCAGCGACTCAATTTACATCGTTTGTTTCTTGTGATCTAGTTTACATCCTTCCTTCTTTGGACTTACGGCAATTAACAAGAAAAACAAGACCAAAGGTTTCGATGGGATCCCAAAAATTTAATATTTGACCCAGACAACTAGGTCTGGTCTTCGCGTAATCCAGTCTTCGCCAGGCTAATCATCTGCAAAAATTAAGTTCAGATATACCTGTCTAAGCCATATCTATTTTAACGATACTGATCGAAACTTCCTGCTTTACTTCTGCCAAATTTCCGGTTTCGGCCGAATTCCGAGCGATCTACTTGTCCAGCCAAAAAAAGATAATTCAGAAACGAATTCAGCGTATCTCCTTATCCCTATAAAGAACATCCATCCGGATTCCGGACGAACTATATGTCCGGGTAAAAAATGAATGTCATATACAGATTCAGCGTCTCTTCTTAAACTTAAATCTGTCATCTAATCAACTTCAAATAAAAATATTGCTTTTAACAAATTTTCCGGTTTCGGCCGGATTCCGGGCTAACTACTAGTCCGGCGAGAAAATGGTTTTCACCATCGTGTTCAGCATGTCTTCTTACCCTTAAATCGAACATCTAATCAACTTCAAATAAAACTTTTAATTTTAACAAACTTTCCGGTTTTTGCCGGATTCCGGGCGAACTACTTGTCCGGCGACAAAATGGTTTTCACCATCGTGTTCAGCATGTCTTCTTACCCCATAATCGACTATCACATTGGCTGTTTCAAAATATTTTGTTTGCCCCTTAATTTAAACCCCCTCCCCCACACCTAAACATAGGGCTACAGAGCCCATCTACGAACTCGATCTTACTCTTGACCCAAAGAATCCTCACACCAAGTTTCATCAAAATATCTGATTCCCTTCGAGAGTTATCGTGCTGACAGACGGACGGACGGACGGACAGACGGACAACTTTTGCGATGTCATAGGTATCCGTCACTAACGTTTTGGGATACCAAAAACAGAAACAAAATACTAAAAGAAATCAACAATGCAAATAATTAGTTTGATTTTTCTACACATTTTCCGTATGCCTGCTAAAATAATTTTTTGTGTTAGATCGATCGTCAAACTATCATCATAGCCTCCCCATATCGGGCGCTTCCGACCCGCGCCACTTGAGGCGTATTCTCGCCGTTCCTTTCGATTCCGCGACTCCGCGTACTTAAAACAGCGAGAACACGGGGAATGCTTCTAAAATGGACTTCGTTCGAAAAAAAATATGAAGTTGACGAAATTAGTCACGATCCACTTTATTTTTGGTTTTGTTTATTCTGATTGCTTACATTGCACCAACACCAGCAGAAGTTGATTCCCCTCCGAATCTGAAAGAGAGTCCTTTTTGATGATGGTGATGCTAATCGGAGCATTCCCCGTCCGTAGGGACTCGCAATAATACGGGGAGTGAGACCCGGGACAAAACAAAGCGGGGCTCCTCAAGTGGAGTCCTCGGGGAACGGCGAGAATACGCCTTAGATGTTCCAGCGGTCGGGTCGAGCCGTGGCTTCATCTTCGCTTTGGGGGGGGGGAGGTCTAGACCGTTGCAAGTGCTAGAATGCTTATGATTCAACTCTTCTAAGCAAGGCGTCGGGAAAAGTAGGACAGAGGGTTGACAGACAGGACGGGGTTGCTCCTGCCTACGAAACATGTGGTAAAAGCTAGGGAAAAATCAAAGCTGATAATGCATTAAACGCAAGAAATAACCTCACGATCTGCTTTCTTTCTAGGCAAGCTTCAACAGGAAGATGCAGGTCAGATCGTCCCTGGAAGTGAGCAAGCTCTGCGAGTGAAACGAGATGCTTCAGCAATACTATTTCCTCTAGGACGGCCTGGAGGACGTCCTGGAGGGTGGCCTGGAGGAAGGCCTGGAGGACGGCCTGGAGGTTATCCTGGAGGACGGCCATTGTGGTACACTTCTTGATAGAAAGCGACGCCAATGCTCACGATTGAATTTCTGAGCAACGTGTCTTAGATTTTTTTTTCTTTTAATAAGTGCTTCTTCTTCATGTAATAAACTTCTTCCGATGACAAGTGCAACGTCAGTTTTTGTGCAACGTCACGAATAAAATGTTTCTCAGTGGTTAGCGAAACAGAACAACGATGAACATATTTTTCTCTCGCGCGAAATCCCCTGACATATAATCCTCTTCCCCAACCTCGCAAAACACCCTTCTTCCTATAACAAGACTATATAAGAGATGATGGGATCCGAAAAAGAAAACTTTATCAGATATCTTCACCAAGACGATCGGGTTTTATAGATTGTCACCCGAGTGAAAAAAAAGACAGAGAATTATTAGTTGCGTTTTTGCGGATACTATGGTATCTGTTACCACGGTAACTGGATCTGCAATTAGTCGTTTTTGCAGTTACCATGGTTTCTGATATACGGTCCACTGCAAAAACGACTGTTGCAGAAATTACACCTTTCGAAGTCATCCCAAAATAAAGACTGATATCCAGTTACATCACTAAGTGCTGAACTTCTTTTTCACCAATTTGACAAAATTTGATGAAAGTGAGATGCATTTTCCAGATACCACGACCAGATATCACGGTCGGACCGTGATATCTCAATATATGTTACCACGGTAACTGGCCAGTTACCACGACAACCGCAAAAACGCCTTTTGACCGTGGTATCAGATATCACGATAACTGCAAAAACGACTTTAGACCGTATATCAGATACCATGGTAACAGCAAAAACGCAACTATTGAAAAACTATACCAAAAAGCACATGCTCGCATTGTTTCTGAGGTCCTTCGCATTTCCCGAGTGCTGGTCTATGCGTCTTCGAGAAGCTTTGAATATTTGCTATCGTGCACGGTGAAACTGTAGCGAATCCTAGCAAAGATCGTATTAGTAGGGTATGAGCGGGATTGTTACCGATGTGTCAGTCGCAGAGTTGCTAGGACATCAGAAGACAACTGGTGCATGTTCAAATGGTTTCGTACAATAACTGTGTATGCACCTGCCGTGACATCGAAACTACGGAAAATCACGAGCCAACCATTCTTTACATGCCTATTTTTCTAGGTACGATCCGAAATGTGTCGCATGTGCCAACTCACTGAGCACTCGAAAACTACAGAAAATCGATAGCGTCCAGGAAAAATTACAAACTTGTGGTCCGCATGGTTGTCTGTACGGTTTGCCAACGTTACGTTTCGCCAACACACTGTGAACTCGAAAACTGCAGAAAACCGCTAGCTTATATGTCTTTGTGTTCGATCTTCGAAATTATTTCCTGCGAAAAACTCCAAACTTTTGGTCCGGATAGGAAATCGCTGTAGTTGACTAAGTTACGCTCTCCCGAGCGCTCTCCTTTTTGCTTTAGCCTCACGGTTATTGTCAGTTAATCCCAAATCCAATAAAATTGATGTGAACACAATTTTTGAATTCAGATGCCTGTCACAAATATAATCTTTATCAAGGAAGCAGAGACAAGCAAAAACAGTAGCAAAGACGACTTGGAAAAAGGTGAAAATCTCCAAAAAAGGTAACAGTCGAGGGGTTACCCACTCTCCGGCACCTGCTGTACACCCTTTCCCGGCACCGGCCGGCACCAGCCGAAATAGGCGGTACCGGCACCGGTGCGACAGTAAATTAGGCGATCCTTCTTTCAAACGCTTCAAAAAATGCTTGTTTTGATGTTTTAACACGCGAAAGATCGGTGCCGGCTTGTTTCAGCCGGTGCCGGCACCGACCGGGCATCGCGGCACCGGGCACTTGCTGTACACTAAAACCGAGAGTGGGCAACCCCTCGGTAACAGCTACAACCGAAAAGGGAAAAGCAAAAGCCAAAAAAACTTCTATTTCAGAAGTGACGCCGCCTATCAGAAGTTTCTGCCAAAGCAGTTTGCAGTAACACCTTGATTTTGGTCTAGAAGAAAAAAATAACGGCAAGACTAGGAGTGTAATTTTCGTGCATTTAAGATTTTTCCTTTTCAACCGATTTGCCAAAACTGCAAGTCAAATAATTTTGATCCGCAATCACAATAGATGTGACATTCAGCCACTTTTAACAAGTCAGTACAGCCAAATGGCTAAGATGCTTGGCTACTGACACAGAGGTCCCAGGTTCGATACCACTTCGGTCCGCCAACATTTTGCTTCAGAACATAAGCGGCTATGGGCGAGGGTTCGATCCCCCTCGGAGCCAGAAACCTTTTTCTTCCCATACCAGACTACAAAAGCCGCTTCAGTAATGATTGACAGGTACCTATTCAGCACGGTACAAAACTATCAGGCGATAGCAACTTTAGACGCACGTTGAACCAATACAAAACAACGACCAATCACGTATACATGGTTTGTATCGTGACAAGAGGATCATTGGCACTAAATTGGCTCTATCTTTTTTTTCACTCGGGCAGTCTTTACAACATACACTAATCTTAATGCTTCTCCAAAGATCCCGCATTCCGGACGAATTGTCTGTTCAGTGAGGAAACCGAATTCTTTCCCCTAAATCGACTCTGTTATTAGCTTGATTTTTCTTCATTCCTTAATGTAAATCCTCTCTCTCCCACTATGTGGGAACATCTACGAACTTGACCTGTACTTCGACCCCATGGATCCTTTTTCAACCTTCTTGAGAGTCATCGTGGTGCCAAACGGACAAACAGATCGACAACTTTTACGACTTCACAGGAATCCCGTCAAATACGTTTTGAAATATCGAAAACCCATTGAAAAGCTCTTGTAGAAGTGACTGAAGACGATAAAGTTATGCTTGGTCGCTGGGCTTCGGATAGCGCTGTACACATTCTTTGCAAAGAAAAGTTTGAATATTTTTGAGGATTATACGCTGATTTCAACAGGAGTCTTCAACAGGAAGATGTAAGTACCTGAAAGAGACAGCGACAGCCAGCTAAAAATAGAGACTCTGTCGTCTGTGCAGAAGTGTTCGGCACAAAACGTTCCTCGGTACGCTATAACGCGGGTAGCAGAGCTCGGACAAATCAAACCAGTTGAAGTTCAAGCGTTAAACCCAGTTCTTCCACGTTTTTTGTAAGGGCTCCTACACTGTCAGAAGTTTCATAACAGATCGCGCATAACACTTTCAAGAATAACACCTTTTCACTTAGAAATAAAGTGTTATGACCAGTTAAGTTTACACTATTTCGTGCCTAGATCTCCAACAACACCTTCAATTGGTAAAAATACTACACTGTCAGAAGTTACATAACGACAACAGAAGGATGCCCGGTTTCAACAGATAACACTTTGGGATGCCCGGTTTCAACAGATAACACTTTGGGATGTTATCTGTTTATGTTTATTTCGTTCCCGTTCGTATTTTTACCAATTGAAGGTGTTGTTGGAGATCTAGGCACGAACGAAAAAGCACGAAAAAGCACGAAAAAGTGTAAACTTAATTGGTCATACACTTTATTTCTAATTGAAAAAGTGTTATTCTTGAAAGTGTTATGCGCTATCTGTTATGAAACTTCTGACAGTGTACTGATTTATTTTTGAGTCTCCTGATCTACAGATTTTCTACTGATATTTCGTATTCTGCCTAGTTTTCTCCTGATTTTGCCGAACGGCTATATATATATATATCTATATATTTATATAAATATGTATATGTATGTCTTTAAAAGTTATTAGTATAAAAGGTATTAAAGTTCAACTGAAAAGCGAACTCATTTGTGTGTCATTTAATTGGATACACTGAATTATTTGGTGAATAGCGGAACAACGAAGTAACTCATTTTCAGCGGGTCTTCAAGTCAATTTAAGTGAATAAGTGATGGGTAACTAGATTGTCCTATCCTAGCCCTTTTCGGTTAAACTTTAAAAGCTAATTATTACCAGAACAATCCAATTCACAAAACCGTACTAAAAACAGCCACACTATTTTTCACATTCATTTTATTTTGATATTGTGCATGCAGAAATACGAAGAAAAACAGGTCAGCCCCCTGTCACGGAGTTGCTGAAAAGAAGGCGGTGGACCTACCTAGGACACGTCCTTCGTATGGAAGAGAGCCGCCTTCCTCGAACAACTTATGAGTGGAAGCCAGACGGGAGAAGAAAGCGAGGCCGCCTCAAAAACACAATGAGGCGAACATAAGACCGAGATCTGAGGACGGCTGGTACCTCGCTAATACCTGAATGGGAAGACGTCACCGCTGCGGCATCGATGCGGGACGAATGGAGAGGTTTTGTCGACGCCCTATGCGCCACCGATGGCTCTGGAGGAACTAAGGTCTAAGGTAAGGTAAGCATGCTTTAAAATTGGGAGCAAGAAAGGCTTTTGATTCGGTCGGTTATCGGACCGATCGTCCGATATTGTCCGACAAAAGCAAGAAAAGCTTTTGATCCGTCCGTCATACACGTGTTTTTGTGCATGGAAGTTGAACCCAATTTTAATTCAAAGCCAGAAACGTGCACATGAAGCGTTTTGATGGGGTTTTGAGGGTGGTTGATCAGGCTAGGTCTTGACAGGGGTCCTTGGGACCTGGTGGATAGCGTGACTAAACTGTCGTAAGACCTACGGGACTTGCCATATTCACCCACTCTCTCACCAATCAACAATATGAAGGGAAGGAATGTCCTATCCTGCTCAGACTATGGCTTAACTCACGTTCCTCTTTCTCTCCTTGCGAGTAAAAATAATCCTTTTATACAGGAGGGGTATCCAACCTCAGACAAGATTTCAAATTTCCAGAGAAGTCTTTCCTTCAGAATAACCCATCTGGCTTAAAAAAGAACCAACAAATATGACAAAAATACTAGATTGGAGCTAATTGAATGGTTTACGTTTTGGATAAATAAATATTGCATCAATGTTTCTAGGTAAACATATTTTTATTTTCAAACAAGATTACTTCATTCTAACCTTACCTCGATTGACTTACAAAATGATGAAAAAGGTAAAGTTAGCAAAGTCAATTGGCAGAACAGCTTTTCAAAAAAGCTTCAAAATGGAGAAAAGGCACAGAATTTGAATACTTTTGGACAGATGACTTTGCAAAAAGTCATATTTTGCATCTTGACTGTCAGGACAGCATGTACAGTTCATTTTAAAATTTTCGCGGCAAAAACGAAGTAGTGTAAAAACGAGGTCAGGTACCCCTCCTGTATTCTCAGTGTACACTTGACAAAACCAAGAATGTTATTAAACTGTGTTTCCAACATGTCGGCTAATCTTCTTTATGAATGAAAGAATCGCGCGCCACCACGCGGAACGACCTAAGTCCAAATGACGAACGCTTGCTGCCTAGATGGGTCAGCGCTCCAAACCGTGGTGTCTAAACCCTCTGGTAAGATCTGAAAAAATGATAAAAGGGGCATCAGCCACAACACTCCCCCCCTCAAGATCCGACCAAAGGGGATAGACGCAAACGCAAATCTACAAAAAGTGTATGGTTTACTAAACTATCTCCTTTAAGGATTCATGGACCAAACTCAATGGACGAAGAGTCAACACTTGAATCACAGTTTGAATCATCCACTGAAGTCTTATGGTCTACTTATAAATTTTCCATCAGTAAAGTCCGAAAACGTTTGTCATCAGATCACACTGAGTAACCGCAAAAATATGAAATAAGTGTTCTTCGGAGCAAAACGCAAAAACCGAAGTCACGGAACGTATTTACAGGGCGTCCGGTAAATCATTATCACAGGACATAAAGTCACTCGAACCTGGATCTCTTAGGTTTAAACTTATCTGGTGCCGACAGCGGTGGCGGAGTCTTCGGCGGCTGTGGTGGCGGGACTGCAACGACGGCGTCGACTTCGCAGACTCGTTGACAAGGAAGACTTCGTAGGCCGAAACGACGAGGTCCTTGTCGTAGATTTACGGGCGGTGCGTCGGCAGTTGAAGCGATGCTCCTTCGGAGATTGGCCATGTGGGCATGACTAACTGGGTAGAGTATCATTGCCTAAATGAACAAATTTTGGTTAGGCCTCCGAATTGTCGGATTAATGGAGTATTCGAGTAGCCAGCGAACATCGCCAACTGAAGCTCATTTTACTCCCGCAATCGCTACCACGGAATTTCGCGAACGGAATCGGCGCGTTCAAATTATTAATGTCCGGAGCAAGCAGCACGCTGTTGAGCTCTACTAGCATCAAATCACACCGATAATTACAAAACAATGTTTTTTTTCTTCCCTTCTCTCACAACCAAAAGGGGAAGAACACTGGAAATCCAAAGTCAAATCCGGAACAGGGTTAAGGCACAATTCGGGTCAACAAATTGGTACTTATTACGAGTAGCATGCTGTAGCGACAAAGGCCAACTACAACCGACTAAGTCCATCCGCATTGGAGTTCAAAACTCCTGGTTTGCTGCGAACCGTGAAGGAACACTCCATGAGAGTCAGCGCCCACCGAGTCAACCTTCGATTATCAGGCTTCATGACGGAAAGCCACTTCAGGGGATTGTGGTCCGTTTCCACGGTGAAGTGTCGACCATAGAGGTAAAAGTTTAACTTGCGTAAGGCCCACGAAATTCCCAAACATTCTTTCTCCACTGTAGAGAAATTTAGTTCTGCTGGACTTAGCTTTCTCGATAGGTACAAGATGGGGTGTTCTCCATCCTCGAACTGTTGAGACAGGACGCCTCCAATCCCGTAGTCGCTGCTGTCTGTTTGGACGATGAACGGTCTGCTTTGATCAACTTGCGCGTGCGGTGTCTCCGGACAGGTTTAGATTTTATTTGTATGGGTGATTTCAACTTTGATCTGCTTTCACTGAATGGAGTGAATCTCGATTTTTTTAATTTGATGGTTGCTCATGATCTTTTCTAGTGAATATTCCAACACGTGTTACGAGTCATTCAGCCACTCTAATTGATAATATTTTTGTTGGTTCAAAGTATCTGGACCGTAGTTTTGCTGATGTGGTTCTATACCCTTGTTCGGACCATTTCCCAGTAGTCGGAGTGGTACCTTGTGGCCGAATCAAAAGAAATGAAATAAAAAAAGTGAAGACTCGGTCGTTAAAAAAAGTTCATTTACAGAGGTTTGGTGAAGAGTTGAGTAGCATTGATTTTCGTGAGATTATGGATATCAATGATGACGCTTCTGGTGCATTTGATCGCATGATGGGGATCGTACAGCCGATTTATGATAAGACTTACCCGGTGAAATTCTTGAAACCACGTAAGGGTGAGCCCAAGAAGCCCTGGATAACTAAAGAAATTCTTGAAGCGTCAGATTTAAGAAATCAAGTGTATGTGGATTATTTAAATAGTAAGTGTGCCAAGAAACTGGAAGAATTCAAAATAATACGCAATAAAGTAAACTCGATGAGAAGAAAAGCTAAAAAAGAATACTTCGCGAACCAATTGAGTTTAAATAGGGCTAATGCGAAAGGATATTGGAAGGTTATTAACGACCTATTGGGAAAGAAGAAAGAAGCTCCACCCAATTCGCTGCTGATTCAAGGAGAAGTTGTTAATGATGCAACAAGTATCACCAACAACTTTGATGAGTTTTTTTCAAGTATTGGTCAAAATGTACAGGCGGAAGGGTTAGTGAATTTTAATAGTGATTTATTGGAAGATGAATTTGTGGATGATAGAGGAATGGGAAATGAAATTGAATTTCAGCCGTGCACTGGAGATGAAATTCTGAAGGTTGTGACAACAATCAAATCGAATTCAGCAGGGACAGATGGCATTAATCTGAAGACTTTTAAGTCAGTGATGTGTTATTTACTACCATGTCTCGTCCACATAATCAATCTTTCCCTCCAAACCGGTGTATTCCCTGATGCGCTTAAAAGGGCCAAAGTCATCCCCCTTCACAAAGGTGGTTCTAAGCTAGATATTGAAAATTATAGACCCATATAAATCCTACCCCTGTTTTCAAAAATATTTGAAAAAATTGTGCATAAAAGGCTTTATGATCACCTTATGAAAACGGGGATGTTAAGTGAAACCCAGTTCGGCTTTAGGAAAGGTCACTCGACGTCGGACGCCGTGCATTCCCTTTGTGATACTGTAAATAAATGCTTTGAACGTGGTGAAATCCCTTTGACTATTTTTATTGATTTTAGAAAAGCGTTCGATACAGTGGATTTTAAAATTCTACTCAAACGTCTACAATCCCTTGGAGTTCGTGGTAATTGTCTGAAGTGGTTTGATAGTTTTCTAAGTGGTAGATCTATTCAAGTCGTATTAAATGATGTGCTTTCCTCTCCTTTTCAAGTGAAGTGTGGTGTACCTCAGGGGTCTGTTTTGGGACCACTTTTGTACCTTGTGTATGTTGACTCAATGCGTTTCTACTTACCTGAGTGTTTTATTACGACTTTTGCGGATGCTACTGCTTTAACTGTGTCCAGTCGATCCGTTGATGATTTGTTGTTGAAAGTTAATAGGGTCTTAAAGTCATTTTATGTATTTACAAGTTTGAGCCTTTTGTCAGTGAACGTTAAAAAAACTAATTTTATGATTTTTAGGAGAGTTGGTAAGCCTCCAAGTGTTGATAGAGAGATATTTTTTAATGGTAGGCCTTTGGCACAGGTGCATGAAGTGCGGTATTTGGGCTTCCAACTTGATTGTAATTTATCTTGGAAGAACCATAGTGATCTTGTTGCAGCTAAAGTTGCTAGAGGCCTGGGAATTTTGCGTCGATTAAAGCATGTTTTACCATTATCAGTTCTTTTATTATTGTATCATACTATTGTTGCGCCTTATATTTCTTATGGCTGTGTCCTTTGGTCTAGCAATTTCTACGCAAATTTTAAAAGAGTGCAGATTCTACAAAATAAAACAGTACGTCTTCTTGGTAATTATACAGAAAAAGTGAATGATACCGCGTCATGCTTTATGAAATTACGAGTGCTTAACATTGGTCAGATCCGCGATTATCAAGCTGCTGTTTTTGCGTATCGATGTTGGAATGATGTATGTCCTGCAGTTTTTACCGATCTTTTTCGCGTAAATCGTTCACTCCACAGGTATGCGACCAGAGAGGCGGATAATTTTATTGTTGAGTACCGAGACACCACACGTGCAGGTTTCGGAATTAGGTATTTAGCTCCGGCTATTTGGAATGATATCCCAGCTGGCATTCGGGAGGCTGAACACATTGGGTCGTTCAAAGTAAAATTTAAAAAACATTTATTGGGAGAGGGGAGATAATTTTCTTCCTTTTTTTTTTTTTTTTTTTCTATTTTTTTAGATTTTGGTATTAAAGGTTAATTGAGTGAGAGTGTTCTTGTCCTTTTTCTTGTCATTTGAAATTTGTTAAAGGTTGAGAATCAGAGGATTGCAGCCGTCCATCATCAGGCTGTTTGAGCCTTCCCCGGGCGGTTGTGTGTATATAAAGTTTATTTTGTAATTAGTAGTAAATGAAGCAAGTCAAGTCAAGAAGTCGAGATTCCTCAAGACTCGTCCACTGCAGAGCTGGTCTTTCAGGGCTTGGAAAGCGGTTTTCTCATTGTCACCCCATGGGACGCGGTCTGGAACATTGTTCCTTGTGAGGTCTGTCAGGGGTTTAGCCAGCGTTGAGAAGTTCGGAATGAACTTCTGATAGCCGACCAGACCTAAAAAAGAACGAACTTGCTTCTTATTAACCGGCCGGGCTGCGCTACGAATAGCCTCAGCCTTTTCAGGTAACGGTTTTACCTGAACATTCCCTACGACGTGTCCCAGGTACTGCGTCTCCTTTTGGGCAAAACCTTGAATGAAAATTAATATGTCCTCTCACGGGGACCCGGACCTCAAACGGTCTAGATGAAACTTGATATTTGGAAAGATCTCGTGCCCCAGACGACCCAATCAAAATCCGGACGGGATCCGGTGACTTTGGGGGGAGCTGGAGGGGGGGGGGGCGGAAATTTTGGGAAACGCTTGGAGTGGAGGTATTGGGATGGAACTTCGTGGGAAGAACAAGCACAAGTCCTAGATACGGGATTGACATAACCGTACCGGATCTGCTCACTGTGGGGGAGTTTGAGGGGGGGGTACGAATTTCTGGTGATCCCACGAGTTCGTTCCTTCCTGGTGTGCTAGGACCGTGGAAGTTGGCAGACGTGTCAGGGACCCGATCCGATCATCTGGGGGGGAGTGGAGGGAGGGGGGATCCGGAAAAGTGAGGTATTTTTAACTTACAAACGGGTCATCGAATCTTAATGAAACTTGAAATACAGAAAGACCTATCTCAGATGCCCCATTTCAAATCCGGACCGGATCCGGGTGACACTGGGGGAGCTGGAGGGGGGAACCGGAAATCTTGGGAAACGCTTAGAGTGGAGGGTTCGGGATTAAACTTGGTGGAAAGAACAAGCACAAGTCCTAGATACGTGAATGGCATAACCGAGGGGGGGGGGGGATCCGAATTTCTAGTGATCCCGCGAGCTCGGTACTTCCTTGTGTGCTAGGACGATGAAACTTGACAGACGGGTAAGGGATCCCAATAGATTGACTTGGGAATAGTCTTTTCTCCGATCCGACCATCGGGGGCGGGGGTAGAGGGGAGGGAATCCGGATAATTGAGGTATTTTCAACTATCTAACGGACGATCGGGTCTTAATGAAACTTGATATTTAGATAGACGTCGTGTCTCAGACGGCCAACTTCAAACCCGAACCAGATCCGTTGACTTTCGGGGGAGCTGGAGGGCCGGAAAAATTGGGAAACGCTTATAAAGTGCAGGAATCGGGATAAACTTGACCGGAAGAACATTCATTTCTAGATACGTCATTAACATAACCGGGCCTGATCCGGGCATTGTGGGGGAGTTGGGGGGTCTGGGTTCTGGCAATCCCGCGAGTCCGGTACTTCCTGATGTACTAGGACGATGAAGCTTGGCAGGCATATTAGGGACTCGAACAGACTGACTTGAGAATAGTCATTTCCCCGATCCGACCTTTGCTAGGTCATCAATTCATATCACCTATGAAATTTCACTCGAATCGGACCACCCGATCACAATTTACGGAAGTCAATTTCCGTATTCCCTTCCCCACTCCCCCAAAATGGTCAGATCCAGGAACGGAAGTTTTCCTAGGATATCGTATCGGGCTCTTAAGTCAATTTCGCTAATATGTTTGCGAAGTTTCATCATCCTTAGCACATTAGGAACTATCCTAACTCACGACCACCGGAAAACCAACTCCAACTACAATTTCAATTCTCGGCATTTCTTTCAGAGTTCTCGGCACCCTCTTTTTGGGATCCCAAAACGTTAGTGACGGATACCTATGACATCGCAAAAGTTGTCCGTCCGTCTGTACGCACGATAACTCTCGAAGGGATTGATATATTTTGATGAAACTTGGTGGGAGGATCCTTTGGGTCAAAGTACAAGTGAAGTTCGAAGACGGGCTCTGTAGCTCTATATTCAAGGGTGGGGGAGGGGTTTCAAATTAAGAGGCAAACTAAATATTTTGAAACAGCTAATGTGATAGTCGATTATGGAGTAAGAAGACATGCTGAACACGATGGTGAAAACCATTTTCTTGCCGGACAAGTAGTTCACCCGGAATCCGGCCAAAACCGGAAAGTTTGTTAAAACTAAAAGTTTTATTTGAATTTGATTAGATGTTCGATTTAGGGGTAAAAAGAAGACATGCTGAACACGATGGTGGAAATTATTTTCTTGCCGGACAAGTAGTTCGCCCGGAATCCGGCTCGAACCGGAAAATTTGTTACAAGCAAAAGTTTTATTTGAAGTTGATTAGATGTTCGATTGAAGGGTAAGAAGACATGCTGAACACGATGGTGAAAACCATTTTCTCGCCGGACAAGTAGGTCGCCCGGAATCTGGCCAAAACCGGAAAATTTGTTAAAAGCAAAATTTATATTTGAAGTTGATTAGATGATAGGTTTAAGGGTAAGAAGAGACGCTGAATCTGTATATGACAATCATTTTTCACCCGGACATATAGTTCGTCCGGAATCCGGTTGAAACCAGATTTGTCCGTCTGTCCGTGTGTACGCACGATAACTCTCGAAGGGATTGAGATATTTTTATGAAAATTGGTGGGAGGATTCTTTGGGTCAAAGTACAAGTCAAGTTCGAAGATGGGCTCTGTAGTTATTAAGGGGCAATTTTTTTTTTGAAAGCTGTTGAGATATTTAATTAGGGGTAAGGAGACATGCTGAATCCGAATATGAAATTTATTTTCTCACCGGACAAGTAGTTCACCCGGAATCCGGCAAAAACCTGACACAATATTTGTCGACCCATTTTCGGCTATGGCAGTCCCTGCCCTTTTCTTTACGTTAGTATAGCTCTGCGCGTGGATGATGAAATAAGGTATGCACGTCGGAGAGAGCCAGTAGGTCAAGTTCGTAGATGGGTCCTTTTAATCAACACAGCTGGGATTTTTTGAAACATGATGTTTTCATAATCTGTGTTTCTCTATCTCTGCAGTAGGCTATAGATTCTTGCAACGACCAAAATGTCACACTTCCCATCTGATAAGCATACCAATCTGTAAAACAAAATACAGTAAAAATCTTCAAAAAGTCTAGTGGACACTGGATCTCGTGAAGACAAAACCTATTTGTTTGGATCAAATATTCAATTTTTGGGATCCCATCGGAACCTTTGGTCTTGTTTTGTTTGTGGTTTCAAATTTTTCGTAGATTCTCGGCATATTCTTGGGCACTTTCGGCATCCATACCGATACTATCTGCAGATTTACGTGTATCCTCAGCAGGCTTCAGGGGATTATGGTCAAATTCTTGCGGATTCTCGGCATCTTTTTACCCCACTGTTTCCAATTGTTAACAACTGCTTACAGTTGTTAACAATTGTTTACAGTTGTTAACAACTGTTTACAGTTGTTTACGATCGTAAACAATTGAAAACAGTTGAAACGTTCCAGCCAAGTGTCATCGTCCTAATACCACATTCAGAAGTACCTTAACGCGCGATCATCAGGATTCCGGACCACCACCCCCTCCAACTCTCCCCCTCTGCAAAAGATTTATCTGGAGTATTTATTTGTTATTCCCACAAAGCTCCATCCCGATCTCTCCGGCCTAAGCAAGTCATGTGTTTTCCAGTCCCCCAACAGTTGTCGGATCCGGTCCGGACAACTACGCAGGACTCAATATTTCGGAGCCCCTTCCTCCACTCGCCCCCATGAACGGATCGAGAAAATTATCAAGTCAGTTTGGTCGGGTCCCTGATATGCCTGCCAAGTTTTGTCATGAAAATCCCAAAACCGCCGTCACAGGAATTCAGGGAAACCCCCCTCCACCTCCCCCCACAGTGTCCGAATCCAGTCCAGTACCAGTACACAACTACAAATGGCTCTAGTAGGGGAACAGGTATGGTAATGGGTTCAACAAGCCTCTCGATGAGTCATCTTTCTTCAGCTGTAACCTGCAAGAAGCATGCGCAGGATCATACCCGGCAGCGCAAGGAATGTCTGTTGCCTCATTTGATCTCAGCCATTCAAAACATTCCTAGCGACTGTGTCCCCCACAAGTGGTGTCACTCAAGCAGAGAAGGAGGGACTAGGACGGGAACTGCCGAAGTAGCAAGCTTTGGAACATCCTTGTGTTATGTTACGTGCCATAGGAGTCATTGGTTCAAGCGAGTTTTAGCGCAGAAACGAATCACAACTCTTTGGGACAATTTGATTTCCAGAGCGAGGAAACATGAACCAGTTCTTGGTTCTCTGTTGCCCCGTCTTGACATTGGCTTTATTCTATTCACAAGCTAGGTAAGGGACCTTTCATTATATTTTTTCGCGATCATTGTGAGTTTTAGAAAAGGGCAGCCGCTGAAGGTCGGGTGTTGGAGATGTTGCTGCGGAAGGACACCTATGGTTTGATAATACAAGATTTCCAAGTATCCAGTCCCTCAGCTAAAAGGTGATGTCAATGGGTTCCGGCTAAAAATGGTAACCACCCTCCGTCCGACATGTCTATACGTTCTGTATACAAGTACATATAGAGGCTATATTCTGTATTATATTTTCATAAAAGTTATACTATCAAAGATATAGTATACTATATATTATTTACATTATGTTAAATTAAATTAAACCTCAAGTGTTCGCAGCTAAACCTGTCGTTTTAACTATAAAAAAAATCTGCTTTCCTATATATTTACATTCGGGTTTTTGCCGGGGGGTTCGCCATGGGGCTTTGGTGCCGTGAGGTTTCTACGTCGGGGGGTTCTGAGGTTAATAGCCAACCAGTTCGTTACTGTAATAAGACAACCAGTCGGTAATGCTGGTTTCCCTACGCAGAAAGTTTCTTGCGGTAGCGAATTAGTCCCATATATTTGAGGGAGTGGATTCTTCAGATTTCGTATATTTATACAAAGATTTCTTAGATTGTTCAAGGACCTCTCTTGCTTATTCTGCCTTTTATAACATACTTAGCTCCCTTGTGGAATTTTAAGCTTCTGAAATCCCCACCTTTCTCCATTGTTTCGTTTTGTGCTGACGAATTTTTAGCGCTTTTTCTGCCGTGCCGAGTTTTGCCCGTCACACAGCGCAAAGTTTGACGGAATCTCAATGTCCGCCGACAATTCTTTCATATATAAGGATATGAGAGTCTTCTGTTTTGACTTCTTTTATTTCCTTAGTTTTTCCAACTTTTTAACCACAGCGCGTTCAGTTTTCAAACGTTTTGCGCCCGGCCGCCGCGATGGAGAGCAGGAGTGTTCAATTCAATCCAATTCAATTCAGTATAATCTAAAAAACATATAACGGACGAGCCGATGGGTTGTTTTTACGTCAACATAAGTCACAGCAATACAATCGATACGTAATACAATTTTCAACATTTTTACCAACGTCTTATCATAAATATGGTCAATAATATAATAAAATACCATTAATAAAATATAAATAATATAAAATTAACATTCACAAGCGCTAACAAGAAAATGGCCTATTTGAGGTCGAAAGTTATGATATTTTCGAAAAGCGTTTCTTCGGGACGGTTTCGTAGAGAAAAGATCATTTCTAGTAAGAGTTGTCCTTTCAGCTTATAGTATGCCCCACAGCCCCAGTAGATCTGTTTATTTGATATGCTCATGAATTGCTCCTTGACCGAATGACGCTAGTGAAGGGTCGTACAAACCGGCACTCGAGTTCATTTGCACCTTATTTTACAGACAAAATCAACAAAAACTAGTGGATTCAAAGTGACATATTTTTGCTTTATGATTGTGCATCTTCAAGTTATTTTAGTCAGTTAACTGTCACATTTACTGCCAGTTCGGCGCCATGAGTTGGTTCAATAAAACTATCTATCTGTAGGATGCAGGTAGGATGTAGTCACAACTTTTCTTCTTTGAAGTATGGCTTTTTACTTATTCAATAATTGCACATGTTAAGAAATAGCATTTATTGCGGCTGTATACATTCACTGAAGTTATTCTCCTCACTGTGCTAACCTTTTCTTTTTAATCTACGGCGGATTTTTAAGCAGACAGAAAAATATCAGAAAAATATCAAAAGAAATGTATAGTGCTAAATATTTAGCTACAGTATTTTATTTTTTATTCTTGAAAAATTGTGGTATAATATATTTTATGAAAGAAATGTTTGTCTTCCTGTCTGGCTTTGGAGGAATGACCGTCTGGCTGAGGTCTACTTCGAACACGGGTGGAGCTACAGATAATGGAAATCATAGGATGCTTGGAATAAAAACAACCTTTCAGAAAGATATGGCTCTCGCCAAGAAAAAATAACGAGACAGAACTGCTATCTCCCTATATCGATCATACAAACATGCAGAGTCGAGTAAAATACGGCCAACTCCCGACGCAAATGAGCGGAGTTGACTAGCTTCGCGCCACATCATGTTTCGTTACCTCTACAAATAGCCAAATCGCCGTAATAGCTTGTTCAGACGGGACGTAAATAAGCGCCGAAACAGCGGCTGATCTGTTCAGACGACAAACAAGCTGGTTGGGGTTGACGGAAGAATTAAAAAGAAAATCCTAATTTCGAATATTGCTTATGTTTGGAATAAAATATACAAACTTAACAAAAACATCTTGTGAGTTTGTCTAAGTCAAGCATAGTTGACTTTAGGCTGGAAAAAAGTCACAAACTGAATATTGACAGATTTCAGGCGACTTGGCAATTTTGAGTTAAAAAGCAATTAAAAATCATTGAAATGTTTTAGTTTTTAAATGATAGCATAAAATATAATTAATAATAAACAGAAAAAATAGGAGCAATTATTTAGCTTGTTCAGTTGCTTTTGAATGAAAGTTGAATGGAAAAATTATATTAATTATTCAACCAAGATTATTTTTTTTTCATGCCAAAAAACAAAAATAAATATCAGACATAAACAGAATATAAGATTTTGTAATTAGAAAATTATTGTACCTTTTTTTTCGAAATAATTTAGTAATCCTTGGATGCTAAATGTCATGAATTCATGATATTTTCACTTTGGTCTAACTGAATTCAAACTGGATTGATCCAAAGCTCTCAAAGTTTGACCCTCCCCTAATTACAGACTGTTCACTGTCCCCAGAGTCATCAAAGGTTACATTCCAAAGCCCCAAAGGATTTCAGTTTCTCCCGATCGGTGGGTCGAAACAGCGGCCGATTCTCGATCAGCGGCTGTTTTTTGGATTATTTTCAGTCGCTATTTACGCGCGTAAATACGCGCGTAATCGAGAATACGTCGCTATTTACGTCTCGTCTGAACAAGCTATAAAGCGCCCGATGAGGAAAAGTAGCATTCACCTGATTGGCTCGGAGGACGTGCTCCGGAGCGGGCCAGCGCGAGGAGGACGCCTCCTGCAAGCAATCTTTCACTATTTTTTCTGCAAGATGCAATGGCGAAGACGAAGAGGAGTGAACGGGAATCAGCATCAGCTCACAGCTATAGAGTATATACCTCTATCTCCGCTCATTTTTGTCGGGGTATTCATGGTCGCTGCATGTGACTGAACACAATAGTTCTATCCGATTATTTGTTCTTGCTCTCACAACGTACAGTTATGTTGTACAAAATCAGAAGTTAATTCTTAAGGACTCTCGCAAAAGCTTCCAACACAACAACCAAAGAGAAAAAAAGATTTGGCAGCGTTTATTTATTTCAGTGAAAATTTTTGGGGGTTATTTTAACTTCAAATTTCATTCTTTGCCTTAAGTTTTGTCACATTTTAGAGAAAGGGTGTTTCTTTAATGATGATGATGTTGAAATTTATTTAGGCACTAGACAAGAAAAGAGAAACAACGTAGTACAGAGTCTAGGCAATGAAAGATAACTTTGCACAAGGGTCAGAGGGCAAAAGAAACTTCTAGAACGTCGAGAAGGTATAAAAGAAATGGACAACATTTGAAAGAAAAAGTCCTAATACGTTTTAAATCTTTTCGTCTCGGAATGCAAATAATTCCAAAAAGGTTGCAAACAGAGGGAGAAAAAAATCAGTCATACAAGTTATCAAGGGCTTTTCTGTTGTACCTTCCTCTGTTTGGAACTATTTTTCCATCCCCGATACTCATGGAATCGCGAACCGCCGAAACAGTGTTATCGCAGTTTTATTAGAGGTCGTTTTATGATCATGCAAAGCCATTTTATGGTGAATTTATGAGTTTGGCTGACCTTGGGATTGGGCAAAAACCATTCGCATTAATATTTTATATTGACGTCGTAATTATTGAAATCCCCACTGTCTGCAGCATCAAATACACTCTGTAATGTTCCCCAGAGAACATCACCCCTTACGCTATCCGCAAATGCGTAAAGAACACATAAATAGATTATACAAATGCTTCGAAAGTATAGCAACGAGACCATCCGAATTTCAGTTCTCCGACAGATTCCGTCCATTGCAGTCAACCATTTGACAATGAGAAGACAAAGTAGATGCTTTCACGATCCCATTTTTGATAGGTTTCGGCAACATGTCAGGTACTGAACGAAGTATAAACGTGTGAAAAGTGATCTCTTACTCCTTTTCAACACTTACTTATTAACCTGACAGAAAGTCAGTAGGTCCAGGAAGAATCTTCACACGCCTAGTAAGTCCAACTTAAAAAAAAGAAAAAACCTTCTCTTCAATATGTTTATCATAAAAAGTGACAGAACGGATTCTTCTTTTGTTGTTTGATTTAAAATACTAGGAAAGAGAAGACCCTACCTGTCACATGCGTGTGTTGTGGTGTTTGACGAATCAATGCATGCCGGCGGATGTCCCACGAAAGTTAATTCTCGGTCTCATTACTGACCATAGGAATTTTAAGCGAAGAAAAGGTATATTTTCATGTTTTTTTTTAATAAAAAAAAATGATGGGATAATGACAATGAAGAAATGTATTTAGTAATTGTAATGGTGGATTTTTTTTTTTATATAAGGTTCTTATAGAGGGATAGCTAAGCTGATTAAGAAAAATCCCTGAAATATCTCCTTTTTCCTATTTCATTTTTTAAAATATTACTAGTGTAGATGATATTAATAAAAGACTAGGATAATTTAAAATTTAATGTCATCGGGGAGGAGGAGACGCAGCATCAAGCTGGTGTCAAATGAACAAAAAAACATACGCGGTAACAAAAAAAAAACAATGCTTCATATTTACCACGTTGACGAGAGCGTGCCGCCCTTCGGATCCCTCAATAACAACGAGCTAGCCAGCTAAACTAGTAAAGATTATCTGATTGCAGATTCCTCACCGCGTCCCACCTCCATCCAAAGAGACGGAACCCCACGTTCAATCTTCGGCAAGAGGACCCACAGGAACAAATCCCTCGGACTCATGGGTCCCACTTTCTGCAGAAGTATGCTCACGCCAAAGAATCTCTGCCAATTCCACGCAACGGATCCGAGCAGAGGCTTCCTCGCTACATTACTACTCGATCCTCTGGGGAATCCGGTAAATCGCTTCAACGAAAACAAGGGAATCCGTGGAGTAACACCTTGTCTCCGATTCACAGATTACCCTTCACCACTATTACTAGACCCCCTCTCTTTCGGGGCCAACCAAAAAAAGAATCAAAAGCGGAAGTAAAAGGACATGATGGATTTCAGTCGAACGAGGCCGACCGCAACAACCAGGCAGTGCTTCGAGACGACCTGAGCCGAAATATTTCCCTGGTGCTGGAAAATCTGCTGAAAAAATATGACAATGCCCGGCGGCCCGGGCTTAGCACAGGTGAGATGGAACAAATTCCCAACTAGAAATGCATTAATTGGAATATTTGCGAAGAGCAAACGCTCGAAAGGTCCATTGCTTTTTGCTTGACTGAATGCCCCTGGCGGCAATAATGTCAAAAATTCTTCTTGTTACAAATTATGAGGGTATACTTCCAGAAGAAAAGTTGTTCCAGCATTCATCTCATCGAACGGCCAAACCAACCAACTGAGTCCACGCAGCCTGGGATCGAGTTGGATAATTGTTTCTTTGACCATAAACTCTATGGACTTTAAATTTAAATTCCTTTATAATTTTCATCCTTTTCCGCAGATGGTCCTACCGTCGTGCGAAGTAACATCCTTGTGAGGAGCATGGGACCTATTTCAGAGCTAGACATGGTAAGTATTCAGGTTAATACTCTCTATCAAACCGGGAAGGGGGTCGTCGCGAAAAGGATATGTAGAGGAAGATATAGGGAGCTTTGGGGATTAATGAAAAGTACACATTTAAGAAAATTTGGAAGCTTAGAGAGATTTCTAAAATTGACGATGAGGCACGTCTCAGAGCTTAAAGTAGCAACATTACTCTTTAGTGCAATCGTATCATCTCCATATGGTTTTAGGATACTTAATTGCATTAGAAATAGGAGAAATCATACTAATCCCACAGGGTAATAAATTTGAAAACTGGAAACGAACATACTTTTTACATCGTTTTCGTCTCTTTTTTCTTTTCCAAGAGTTCTCAGTATTCCCTGGGTCTCAATTATTTCACGTTTATTAGTCTCAAAAATTGTGTACAATTACTTATACTTTAAACACTTTTAGGAATACTCAATGGAGTGCTACTTTCGTCAGCAATGGCACGACGCAAGGTTGCGCTTTGACAGCTCAATCGACGAACTAAGTCTCAGTATCAAAATGCTGGAAGGAGTTTGGAAGCCGGATACCTTTTTCTACAACGGGAAGAGATCTTATTTACACACCATAACGATGCCAAACAAGTTCTTCCGACTTCGGAAAGATGGCAGCATTTCTTACTCAATGAGGTGAGTAACTTACGATAAGTTGAGAAATGCTAAGTTCTTCCTCTAATCTCAGTTCGGACGGTCTAATTTATTCCAGATTTTATACAAGTGTACAAGTGTTTTACCTCAGAACTCGAACAAGTTTAGTTTATTCTTACCGGAGAATATATATTTTGATCTTTATATAGAGCCGAGCAGCTAGCGAGTCGCCGGTTGCGTTTACATTTATTAACCGACCTATAGGGACAATAAAATCCTATGCTGGGTCCTCAATCATGTGACGTCACAGTGTACGTCACGACTATAGATAGATAGATAGATAGATAAGTGTATTTAAAAAGCCCAAGGGCCATATACACAAAAAAACAACAACAAAATATAACTTAAACAATCAGACTCCTTCTTAACTCTAAACATTTATCTATATACACGCCTACTCTAGTAATTACGGTAGGGTTAATGTTAGTCAAAATTTCAGGAAGCGACAAATTTATACCTTCTAGATACATTTTTCTTAACTCAGAAAGCTTCGGGCATCTGCGGAGAAAATGGTCCAAATTTTCTTCCTCCTCCTCACAAAGTGGACAAGCATACCTCCCAACAGGAGCCAAACTACCTCTCTCAAAAACCTTCTGCCTGCTCTGAATTGGAAGGCAGTTTGCCCTTAATTGGATCCACCGCCTTAAAACTTTCCCGGGTAGATTAAACTTAAAATAAACTTCCTCTCCAAAACAAACTTTAACCACTTGATAAAAACTTAATGTTATAGAACTATTAACAATACTCTGCCAACACTGAATTTCCTGTCCCTCTAAAACCACTCTAATCTGACGTTCTAAATCTTTTGGCAGATCAACACATCCAACACCTTCATTCCATACATATGGCATTCCTGCTCGCTCCAGTATTAGTTTTATTTGGGATGGCCAAGAATGTTTCAAACCAGTCTTCAACATCTCATCATAAGCCAACCTAGCTAGTCTATCCTTACTCATTTTTATAATCTTTAACCATAATCTAAGCATCAGCATGGACCTACGTAATTTTAAAGAAAATAAACCTATATCACCTTTCAAAATTTGAGAATGGGTTGTCACATGTAACCCATATACTCTTTTATAATACTGAAGTTGGAGCGACTCTAGTTGTTTTGCCACCTCTCCGCCCCATATCTCAGCTCCATATTCTAAAATTGGCAAAACTTTTGTATTAAATATTCTTTTATGCATTTTAAGGTTTTTTATACCCATAATTGTCTGATTACGAAAAATCGCTGACATGGCTGCTTTACCTCTATTAATCACTTGATCAATATGGGGTTTAAAACTTCCGTTGTCACTTAATACAAATCCAAGATATATTATTCTCTTAGCGACCTTCAGTTCTTCATTATTGAAAAAGAATTTACAATTTTCTAAACCGTTAGTTTTTCTTTTTTTGAAAATCATTACCTCACTCTTCTTAACGTTCAACTTTAATTTTTTCATCGCCAAATACTCACCTATCAAATTCAAAAGCGTCTGCAAATCTTCAGGCGTTTTGGCAACCACCGCAAGGTCGTCCGCAAACAGCAGCACTGAAAACTTTCTACTTCCAAGACTTACCGTTGGAGCCCATCTTTTCTCTAGAAAATCTACAATATCATTAATAAAAATATTAAATAGTCTTGGGGATAAAGTGCTACCCTGTTTTACACCTCGCATAATAGTAAATTGCCTGGATATACTACTACCAACTTGAACTACACCTTTTACGCAAACATACATACTAACTATTAAACTTACAAATGAATTAGGTAGACCAATTCTAACTAGAGCATCTTTCAATAACTCTCTATCTAAACTATCGAATGGTAATCCGTAACAGTTTATACGACACCGTTCGGACAAAGATTTTGTACATTTCACGAAGCAAATAGCAGACTGTCGTTTCAAACAGCAACGGGAAATAACCTTTATGACGAAGTCCAAAACACGCCGTCGAGCCTCGGGAAGAACAAGAAACGTCACCCAAACGAACCCTCAAGACTGATTCAAATCCCGTGTAATCCAATCAGCAACGTTTGTTCTCGTGATTTTTCTGGCTCTTCTCTGGACACACGGCGTTTCTCTATCGGCACGAAGTGTTAGTCATTAAAGGACACCTGAACGATCCTACCATACTTCCATGAACCCCTCAGATCGTCCTTCACAGTACCGGTACAGAGAAGACGAATTTTTTCGCTCCGTGATTTCGGCGCTATCCACTCTTGAAGTTCCAAGTCTCCCTATGGCGATTCGTTACGACCTCCCAAGACAAATTTAGCGCCAATATTTAAACTGTCATTGACGCATGGATAAACGTACGTTGATAACGCATGGATGGATAAACAGCGCATGGATGGATAAACGCATGGACTGTTACGGCGTGGACTGTTACAACATGAACTGTTACGCATGGACTGTTACAACTGTTACGGCGAGTGTTACGATCAAGACAAGTCGGAAAAAAAGGCTGAAAATTATAGCACGGTGAAACTTCATCCGATTTTAGTCCGGTTTTCGAGAGATAAATGGTAAGCAGTATGTAAAAGTGGCAATTTAGGGTGTTAGACTTCATTCAGATGACCTTTAAGAGTATTTTGAGACCTTCTTAACTTGCTACCGTTTGTCTGACATTTATACCGTTCTGACGTTCGCGAATACTTGTCAAAAACAAAATTTATATATATATTTCTGCCAAGACTTTTACTTTTGAAATTGTAGATACTTTAGTTTGATGCATGTGTAACACTTATAATAACAATTAAAAGCAAATAGAGGTTAGAATCGGGAACTCTGGAAGGACCTTGTACCATTATTGCGGGAGTACGCTATATTATAATTTACATATAAAAGTAATCGAAATGAAAAAAATAACCTGAGCCTCACTAGCAATCCTTTCAACTTTCCTATCTTTCCACCCATTTTTATTTTGAAATCCATGTATATAGTGTTTCCATCCTTCTTCACCACCACTGTGCTGACTTTGACGCGTATTTGTCAGAAACCTAGGGTTCCGGGCTGTACAGATTTGCGGTACACCGACGAGATGTAGAACAAAGGCCCTAGCTAGAGGCGACCCCCCCCCACCAACTTCGTTTTTTCTCGATCTTTTGATTAGCCTTTCTCATGGAAATCCGTTTATACTCGGACTTCTAAAAGCCAATTCGAGAACTCATTAGCCTGATTTGAAAGTCAATTTCAATTACTGATGTCTGAAAAACGCAAAATGTGGAATTTCTGAATTTCGTTGTGAGGTTTTCTGAGAAAAATGCAAGAGGGCAGGTCTGAAAAGAAAAAAACAGGTTTGAATTTTGGTTTAGGCTAAGGTTTTCTGAAGATTATTTTTTTCGATTTGTTCACCTATAGGCAAAAAAAAATTTGGCTATAAATTATGACCACGTATGACTAACAAAAATAGGAAGTCTGCTTGAGGCCAAAGGGGGGAATCGGCCAGACCATGTTCAGCGCTTCACTGACTGAAGAACAATCGGACCAAAAATCTTCGGTCTCCCTCCACTCCACCCCAAAATTTGCAGTTATCGCTGCGATTGTTTTTTTAGTCTTAACCCTCCACCGACATATCGTCCCTTAACAGCAAAAAGTCGTATCTAACCATTTTTCCCAAAAACATTTTATTCGATTTCTTTATATCCAAAGAAAATACACATCTTTTGGTCTAAGCGTCGTCGTATCTGCACCAGAGCAAAATAACACTAGGGAGTAGCACCAAGATCTATGCTTTCCTTGCTTCGCAAACGGGCCATACTCGGGTTGCCGCCCACTGCGGTTGCGGCATTTAAAGCGAGACAAACTTTCGGGCTAGGAAGTTTCTAGTAGCTAAGCTAAGATGCGGTCTGCAAATACCGAGGTAATATTTGAAATTGTGTATTTTGTGTTCCTGTGTTCAGAATATGAAGATATAGGAGCCAGCGCTGGTGCACGACTGATTGAGTTTCAGTATAGGGACGTTCTCTATCACTAGTGGTGCTAGTGTCACTGCTATTCGAGTGTAGGTCACTTTTTTCAAGTCTTGACGCTACTCCCTAGTGATATTTTGCTCTGATCTGCACGATGCCTAGAAGCCAAGATATAAGCGTTGCTAAGTCGTCGTATCTGGCTTTGTAACGGTCTCCTGCAACAATCATTAATGCAAATCAACATTTCAAACAACAATTTAATGAACCAACAATTCAGCAATCAATAACTCAATCAGCAAATTTATATCCCCAAAATTTTGTTCGCTCTCTCAACAATTCTGAAGAGTGCAGATACGACCTCTTGGCTGTCCAGGTAAGAACCTACTCTCACGTAACCTCAAGTATTGTATTTTTGCAGCTTGTCGTTATTGCTTATTTTCCTTTCTTTCTTTGTTCTTTTTCTTCTTTCGGTTTCTTGCCCCGTCTTTAGTACACATGCGCACCATAATCTATTATTATATTGTATTTTTGCAGCTTGTCTTTATTGCTTATTTTCCTTTCTTTCTTTGTTCTTTTTCTTCTTTCTATTTCTTACTCCGTCTTTAGTACATATGCGCACCATGGTGGGCAATGAATCAGTTATTATTATTAATATTATTGTAATCGTGTGGGAGGTTCATCCTGGATGGTAAATGTATATTTGCTGAGACAGTGATTACTTCGCATCCAACCTAGAAATTCTATCTTAAATCCTGTTTAAAGAAAGAAGATATTAACGTTATATTACCCTGTACTTTCGTTTTTCTAAATTTCTTCTTTTTCTCCCTCCTTGCCAAAAAAATTCTAAAATGATTAGTAAGTATCCACTGCCGGATATTCAGGAGAAATTGTCTAGACCTATTCTCAATAGAAAACTGTTCGTAACGGCGTCCGCGCGTCTGTCGCCCTTATTCGGCTTATTCGTCTGTATGACTTTTGAGTAAACTTTGTTGGCATTTGTCATATTCTTCCTAGTTATGTCTTCTAGCTTTCTTTTGTACTCCACGATGTTCGTCTTGTACTATTTTTTTTATTAGAAATAAAATTATTTTTATCTATATTGTTCGTAGTGCAATACAGAATTATACTTTCATCTTGAGAACCATAAAACGATTTTCAAAACACACTGGCACATGGTCTTTCCAAAACAAAATGATAGGCTTTTCAAACGACCTTCAATCTGAATTGGGAATGAGTGACTCTTTCAGTGTTTTCAACAATTCCTTTGGCAATCACCACAATCATCTAGAGCGAACAGTGTTCTAGACAACTTTTCAGAGGCGAATAGCCTATTTTTTTTATTTTTTTTTATTTTTTTACTAGTACTAGCCTACACTATCAGAAGTTTCGTAACAGATGCCACAAGGATGCACGGTTTCAACAGATAATGCGTAACAGATATCACTTCGGGTGTTGTCTGTTGTGTTTCAAAATGTTATGCATAATAAGCGTTACCATCAGGAAGAGCCAAAAAACCGCCAAAAAACCTCTGCTGAGTTTTCCGACATCATGACGATCAACAATAAAATCAGTAGATGCTTTTTTGGCTCTTCCTAGCAAAGCTTGTTATGCATGACATTTCAAGCATAACGTTTGTTAACATCCCGTGTGCTTTGTCACCCATTGTCTATTGAAACCGCTCGTCCTTGTATTATCTGTTATGAAACTTCTGACAGTGTATAAAGTCAGGGCCTAGACCAACCTAACAAACTTAAATTTCTTGTCTTGCTGTGTCAAGTTAAACTGACATTGTTTGAGGCCTGGAAATCAGCTTGGCAGATAGGGACGTGTTTTTCCCTTGAAGAGAAAAAATTTCCATTATAAACCGGTTAGAAGAAATCATATTTAGGCTTTAAGAGTTATTAAAAATTAACTAGATTGATTGTCTTATCTCAGCCCTTTTCAGTTAAGCTTGAAGTGGGTCGCAGAACACATTTTCAATGCTGCTTAGTAGCCTACCAACGTCTTAGCAAAGCCTTTTCATGTATTTCTTTCTCAGGCTAACGATCAAAGCGCGCTGTCCCATGGAACTACGAGACTTCCCGCTGGATCGACAATTCTGCCCACTTGTCATCGGCAGTTGTAAGTATACCCACACCCCTTACTTATTTTTGGTCACACCAAGAACAAAGAAGCTCAAGAACCTCCGTCTCCCTACCTCTGTAATACGACCATGTGAAGTCGAATAGATTCCCGATACCCTGGCCGATGCAAAGAGCGTCGTCGATACGCGGATCATCACTATTTGTTACCTCTGCTTTTATCGCAGTAGAGCCCTGGAGAAGAAATGTCGAGATAACAGCCGATTCATCATGTGACGCAATGCAGAGCGGGTCATGAAACGCCTGCTACAGTTTTGCCTCTGATATGCGCAGCGGTGAAGAGAGAGGTAAACGGGCATCAACTCGTAGCTCAGCAAGTATACCTCTAGCTCTGCATAGTTTTGTCGCGGTATCCATGGTCGGGGCATGGTACCAAAGACGGAGAATTATTGGCTTATTTGTTCTTGCCCACACTCACGATGCTCCCTGATTCTGAGCTATTTCGTAAATCCAGGATAGAGAGATGGCCTTAGAGCAGCTCGGTGCTCCAAGCGGATTCGTCTCTGTTTGTCCTCTCTCGGCTCCTTTTCAATATCCGTATTTTATGCCACTGGCATGTCTGTAATTAGTTTTTATGGCATTTGCCTTCCGGCCAAGTGCCATATACCGATCACTTTTCCGTCGGTCTGTCGGTCGGTCGGTCGGTCAGTCCGGTGTTTGCGAGTTAGGGTACTTCCAGATGTGCTAGGACGATGAAACTTGGCAGGCGTATTAAGGACCCGACCAAACTAACTTGGAAACAGTCACTTGCCCGATCCGACCATCGTGGGGGGAGGGAGGGGAGCCGGAATCCGGAATTTAGTGGCATGCATAACTTTCGAACGGGTGATCGGATCTTAATGAAACTTGAATGAAACTCTCAGATGTCCCATTTCAAGTCCGGACCGAATCCGATGAATGTGGGGGGGGGGCTAGAGGGGGGAACCGGAAATCATGTGACACGCTTAGAGTGGAGCGATCGGGATGAAACTTGGTGGGAGGAACAAGTATAAGTCCTAGGTACATCAATGACAGAACCGGACCGGATTCGTGCACTGTCGGGGGAGTTTGTGCACTTGAGCTTACCGAAGTTGCACAATTGCTGCCTCCCCTCTCCATTTTTCCTCACTTCGCTAACTCTATTTGGTCGTCTCCTGACCCGAAAACTGGCCGAAAGTAAATTCTAAAATCCACCATTCCGGGAACATTCTTTCAAGCAATTCTATGGTACAGGTCTCAATTCCAACTATATTACCTTCGAAAACCTGACAGCTAACCCAACTGGTTGTAACTACGATTCGACGGCATTCGGTACGATTTTCTTAACGGACAGAAATAGAGTTATCCCCCTCCCCCACTCCAGTCTTACCTATTGAACTTGCTTCACCATAACACTATGTTTGTCCTTTTTCCAGTGGGAAGAGTATTTTCAAAAATGTTCGTTGACCCGAAAACTTGTCGAACTGTATTTGAATTAGCTTAACTCAACAGCGTTCTGTAGGTTTTTCCTCATGTTTCCTCATGTAGGTTTTTCCTCATGGACAATCAAATTTATACCCCCCCCCCCTCTCCACACCCATCCAATGATACACTACATATGTCTTCTATCTGCAGCTTTCTTTTTCTAGACTCAACTTCGTCTGCGAATAATGTTTGATATTTGATATATTTTTGTTTGATAATGTTTGAATTTTTGAAATTTTCATAGCATGTTGGCACGAAGGGTTTACCTCTTGGTAAAAGAAGAAAATATTTGGGTAGAGTTAGGGTTAGAACTGGTGCTTAATCTTGCCCTATGTGTGGTTGCGAGAAAGAAAGTATGAGTCATTTTGTGGGAGAGGGTGAGGAATTGAATGGGTTGAGACGTAGAGCTGTTTGGAGTGAGGGCGTGTGGGAGTGAGTGGATAATTGAGAGAATGAAAGAGAACAGTTTCCAGGCTACTCGACTGTTTGGAAGGTTCCTCCGGATAGGGTTAGCACACAGGGAAAATTGTATATCCCTGTAGTAATAAATATTGGCATAGCGTTCATGTTTCTTATATATATTTCTTGTTTTGGTGCGATGGCCGGCTTTTATGCATTAAATATATATCTATCTATCTATCTATATCGCTACAATGAATCTGTTTGACACCATCAAGTACTTTTTCTTTCAAACGCTACAATCTTTCAGTCAAGTGTATGGTAAAGGTCTTGATTCAGTTCCAATTATTTTGCTGATCCAGTTCATAATACACTTAGCTAATCATAGCTCGAAGAGATTCGGTATCCCCGACGTGGAGGTGATTTACAGGAGGAAAGGCCCCCGATTAAATTCTCTCGATTGGCAGTCCCCCCCCCCCCCGGACTTGCTTGAATTCATTAGTACGTGGAAAATACAATAATTAGGCGAGCGTCAGTACCAGGTATTGGTTGCTATCTGAAGAAGAGCCTTGAAGTAGCTGTCGGTTTTCAGATGCATACGCTGCAGATGACCTGATCTATCAGTGGGACAAGGCCACGAGTGTCAACTTCCTTCACGGAGTAGAGCTGTCACAGTTCGATCTTATCTCCTCACCACACCGCAATATCACCATACACAGAAAGCAGGGTAAGTTTTTGTTATCACAGGGTAAGTTTATGTTATTTGTGCTATCTTTGTTACGTGCTTTTTCGGCCAGTATTTCCCCAGTAGTGGCAAATCTGTGCTAGTGCGCAAGTGATCTACCGTGGAGTGTTAAAGAAAAAAGACAGAAGGGTTCAGTTGACCATAGACCACTACGACTACATGACCACTACGCTTGCGACACTTAAAGCGAGACAAACTTGCGGGATTACAAATTTCTAGTAGGGGAGGTCGGGTTGAACCGCGCGGGTTGAACCGGGCAGTTTTCAAGTGCGTGCAGACCCAAAGTTATAAAATCGTGAAATAATTAACTCAGGTTGGCAACAATGTTCTGACTCATGGGACGAAATTTGAACTCGCAGTTGCGAACCGATTGCCAACCAGGCGACTTTGTTTTTTTTCATCGCACAAATCGGACTTGCAATTTCATTTTCATTTTCAGTTAGATAAGAAGTTAGTTGTTTTTTGCAAGTTGGTGATAGTTTAGTTCAATGTAGGTTCATTTCTTCGTTTTACTAGCCTATTGCGGGGTTCCTACTACTTTTCGTTTTTTCTTGGTGTTCATTTTTATGGCACTTGCAGCTTCGCTCAAGTGCCATATACCGATCACTTTTCGGTATGTCGGTCGGTCGGTCGGTCGGTCTGTCAGGCCACTCATCTCGAGTTACGGTACTTCCAGATGAGCTAGGACGATGAAACTTGGCAGGCATATCAGGGACCCGACCAAACTAATTTGGAAATAGTCACTTCCCCGATCCGACCACGTGGGGGGAGTGGAGGGATGGGGAATCCGGAATATTGACGTATTTATAACTTTTGAACGGGTAATCGGATCTTAATGAAACTTGATGTTTGGAAAGACCTCGTGTGTCAGATGTCACATTTCAAGTCCGGAATGGATCCGGTGACTTTGGGGGGAGTTGGAGGGGGGAGTCGGAAATCATGTGACATATTCAGAGTGGACGGATCGGAATGACACTTGGTGGGAAGAACAAGCACAAGCCCTAGATACATAGTTGACAAGACCGGACCGGATCCGAGCACTGTGGGGGGAGTTGGAGGGAGGGTTCCGGAATTCCGGTGATCCCGACTTAAGATACTTACACATGTGCTGGGTCGATGGAACTTGGCAGGCATATTAATTACCCGACCAAACTAACTTGGAAATTTTCATTTCCTCGATCCGACCACCGGGGGGGTGGAGGGAGGGGGAATCCGAAATATTGACGTATTTACAACTTTTGAACGGGGAACCGGATCTTAATGAAACTTGATATTTGGAAAGATCTCGTGTCTCAGACGTCGCACTTCAAGTCCGGGATGGATTCGGTGACTTTGGGGGGAGTTTGGGGGGGAATTGTTTGACATGTTCAGAGTGGACGGATCGGGATGAAACTTTGGGGGAAGAATAAGCACAAGCTCTAAATACATAATTGACAAGACCGGACCGGATCCGAGTACTGTGAGGTTACAATTTTCAGTACAATTAGAGTAAAACTTTCACTTAAACCGAGTACAATTTTCACTTAAGAACAGTCGGATTTTGCTTACAAATGGTCACAGCAAACACACGCATTGGCGAATTCGTACTTTCATCATTTTACCAAGCCTTGCAAGTGCCATATGAGCTTACAGCTCTTGTTTTTTTAGAAATGGTCTCTGTGGGGTTGAACCGGACACGCTATGGGGGGTTGAACCGGACGTTATTCTAGAGGTCCGGCCCCACCCCGCTCTGTTCAGATGAAAATATTTACCATTTTCCGGAGTTCTGAAAGCAGGATAAAGCTGCTGTAGCCAAGCTATCTAAATTAATTGCTTCCGGTGGGAAAAGTCAAGTTAAACAAGCACTTTCTTTTGAGTTCAAATTTCCAAGTTTTTTCGGTTAAGTGGTATGTTTGGATAGTCCAACTCTTCTCCAATGAGCGAAAACTTGATTAGCGCTTAGTTGTACCACTTGTTCGGTCATATTCGGAGCTCATCTTAACATATCCGGTTCAAAACACCAACCGTCCAAACCAACCCCACCGGTGGGGCTGACTCGGACGAGTTTTTGAAAAAAAGAAAAAATCGTGGCACCAAAACCAGTTGAAATTAAATTCTCAGACAATTACAGAACATAGCTAGTCTCATTATCTTTTATTTCCAATCTTCAAAATTTACTAAAATTCTACAGAAATTGAATTATTAGCCGAAAACGGAAAACGTACGGTTCAACCCGACCTCCCCTAAAGCTAAGATGCGGTCTGCTCACTTCGAGGAAACAGGGGAGTTTGTATCTTTTTTTGATGGATCCAAAATACGAAATTTTTGGATCTAGCTCTGGTTGCACGACCGATTGAGTTTCAATAGGGACGTTTACTATCTCTAGTTGTGCTAGTGTCGCTGCTATTCGAGTGTGTGTCGCTTTTTTCAAGTCTTGGTGCTACTCTCTGGTGTTATTTTGCTCTGCGTAAGACCAAAGATAAGACCCTCAAAAATCAAATAGTGGGTTTGTTTAACGGCATTGCTAGACCTTGCTGAAATTGACTTTACGAGTGTGTATGCAAAAATAATCAACCGGATAGCGATCGCGCAGAAGTACCAAATCAATTAGCAGAATACAATTCGTGATAAAAGGTTGGATCAAGACCGTCACGACGAATTTACTTGAGCTTCGAAGCATGCTTATAAATGCTTCCATGCTAAATGTAGTCGATGCTGAAGAAAATATTTTCTACCGCTACTGTCCCGTTCTTCTCCTTAACCGAAAAAGCATAGGTCTTCAGTTGTACTCTTGACCTGCCACTTTTCTCCTGCCTCAAAACAAGGCTAATTCGAGTGTGAGAGAACTTTACTTGTTACGTTAATGTGTTTGTTCCATTTTTTTTTATCTTTTTTTTCAGGAGAGTTTTCAGTTCTCGAGGTAAGCTTCAACCTCCGAAGGAACAGTGGCTACTTCATCATTCAAGTATACATACCTTGCATCCTTATCGTTGTTCTTTCCTGGGTGTCATTCTGGCTCAATCGAGAAGCAACCTCAGACCGTGTAACCCTCGGTAAGAAGGCTTTCGTTCTTGATTTTATACGGTAGAAGGATGCTTCTTTGAACGTTAGTTAGCTTGGAACGGTGAAATCTTCGACCGCTTGCTGTGGTTAAAGCCAAGGCAACTAAAGAACAGCTGAATGGGTGTTTCGGGTCATCGTTTAACTGAAAAGCCAACTCATTTGTGTATCATTTAACTGGATACACTGAATTATTTGGATTCTGCAAAGGGATTTTTTGATTTTCCACTATCTGCTCTAGTTATCAGGCTCAGAATATCTCCAGCCGTCCCCACAGCATAAATTCTACTATGACCGGTGAAGATTGCTTAGTGCCTGAACTAAAAAAATTGATAAATCTTTCTCGTAAGGCATACTGCAAAAATACAAACGCATAGAGGCAGCAGAAATCACACGGAAATTCCACTATTTGAAAATTAGATTATTCGTGAATAGAGGAACAACGAAGTAACTCATTTTCAGAGGGTCTTCAAGCCAATTTAAGTGAATAAGTGATGGGTAACTAGATTGTCCTATCCTAGCCCTTTTCGGTTAAACTTTAACTACCATTTAGCCAAAAAATGCACAGCTCAAAGTTAAATAACGTCCAAGGGCATGCTCTACTGCTACTACTTGAGATCGGCTAAAAGCAGGAAAGCTTTTCTCTGCTTTTCTCTTGCACCATGCCTTTCGTTTCCTTTTGCTTTTAGTCGATCCCCTACTACTTCAGAACTTAAATTAGATGATAAGTTTTCATATAAAGGTAGAAATATAGAAGTTAAAGAAGAATGGGTGTATCTAGGAATCAGGTTTAAGACGAAAGGAAAAATATTTGGAAGTCATTTAGAGAAAAGTGTAGAAAAAGGTAGACAGTGTTCAAATTTAATTTTAAGAAGTCATTTGAGAGAAATTAAGAATATTAAAATTCAAAAGGAGATGTTTAGAAGTAAGATAGTTTCTGTAATGCATTACGGGTCTGAGGTGTGGGGATATGAGAAAGGGGAAAAAATAGAGACAATTCAGCTAGGTTATTTTAAGAGGTGGTTAGGACTCAGTAAGTATACGAATAGTCTAGTAGTGAGAGGGGAATTAGGTTATTTTCTTTAAGAAATGTTAGGCTAGTAAATATGATAAGATTTTGGGAGAGAGTTACAAAAATGCCAAGAATAAGATTACTAAAATCAGCGTACCTGGAGGCTCTGAAGGATGATTCACCAAAAGCGTGGCCTCGGTTAATTGGAAAATTTCTGCAGGATTGTGGTATGGAAGAATGGTATTGGAGAAATAGGTAAAATGGTGAGTACGAGGTTAAAAGACCAAGAGATCCAAGCTTGGCAATTTCAGAAGGGCATTCCCGTGTCCTTGAGGTTTTTTGAGGCGGCCAAAGAGACTTGGGGGGAAGGAATTATGTTTAAAGCAGGTTTAAGTAAGGAGGAAATAAAATATATTATTGAGATGAAGGCTGATAGTTTACCACTTGGGGCAAGGAGAAAGTATATTGGTAAAGTAAAAGAGAGATTTGGTCCTTACTTCTGTCCTATGTGCGGTCAGGAGGATGAAAGCGTAGTTCATTTGATGTGTGAATGTGTGGAATTGAATGAATGGGGAAAGGAGGTATTTGGTGAGAGAGTATTTAATGAAGAATGGATGGTAAGGATGATGAAGGATGAGTGTTCTGTTACTGTGAAAAAATTTGGACGTTATTTGAGGCTTGCGATGGAGCATAGAACAAGATTCCTAGATTAGGAGGAGTGTGTTAGTTGTAGAAGTAAGTTAATTTATTTATAAACATTTTGTTGCCATGGCCCACGGGCTTTTTTTGGTAATATATTATATTCTATTCTATTATTCTATTCATACATATCCGACAGGAACAACGGCGTTTTAATACTGATATCCAAAATCCATAGTATATGACAAGATTTTCCGAATGTGTTTAAGCCCTAAATAAAACTATTTATTTAGCGAAGACGGTGTTGTTGTTAACGAATCTGGAGCCTACAAAATGTACCCCCCCCTCATACACATTTTTTGAAGTCTTTAAAATGTACCCCCCCCTCCCACACACACACACCAAAACATTAAACAAAAAATAGTTGTCTACGAAGAAGAAACGGCAGACGGCGTTGTTGTTACCGGATCCGAAGTCTTCAAAGTGTGTAACAGAGCTATATGGATTTATGGATTCATTGAGCCTCCCCCCTTTCTGGAGCCAAAACAAAAAAAAAACAAGTTGCTTACGGAGATACAACAGCAGACGGTATTGCGAATGCAGATTCTAACAACAAAATTATCCGAACCGAAGGAGCAACGGCAGAAGGCCTTGTTGACACCCAACCCAAACTCTAAAAAGAGCTTTCATAATAATATTGAAGCTATTATTTACCGAGAAGGAACAGCAGATAAGCTTTCGTTAATCAAGGCCCCTCAGATCATAGGAATTTTTAGCGTTTTGATGCTGGACGGAAGGATCAAACATAAAACGAAAAAAAAACTGTTTCTTTCTTTTATGATTCATGCGTAATCATAGATCAAACAAAGCAGAACTTACACATACAAAACATTTTCCCTATTCACCCCAGTGTCCATCACAACTGGATCTCTGGTTCCCCTTCTTAATTAGTTCATGTCCTAATTGTCTCACAGTTCAAAGTACTTTCAGGTCCCCGTCGCTGAATTTGTTCGGAGCACGGCTCGGTGATTTTAAGTCCCGAAGCTTTTCCGGAAAAAGCAGCAATTTGGCGAGGTCTTATAAGCAGGCTACTGTTCCCTGACGATAAATCTGAAGCGTGACTTCACAGATCCGTCACTAAGTGAACTATTCCAGACTCAGCACTGGCGAGATTAACTTATCACCAGAGTTTCGAAAAGGGGGTGCTGAGCAAACCAGCGAGAGGAGACGAGGATATCTTAGGGGTGGACAAAGTGCGGTTTTTGCTTAAAGCTGTGGAGGGCAGACTGAAATATAGGACTCCTCCACCCCTATATCTTCTTGATAGGCTGGGCTAGATTTTCAGATTTCTAGACTTTTGGTCCGGGGAAAAGACTGGAAACTTCGACTGGACACAAAAATATTATTTTTGCTTCAACCATGTCTCCTTGAACAAGACGACCACATAGATATCTTAGGGGTGGACAAAGTGCGGTTTTTTCTTAAAGCTGTGGAGGGCAGACTGAAATATAGGACTCCTCCACCCCTAGATCTTCTTGATAGGCTGGGCTAGATTTTCAGATTTCTAGACTTTTTGTCCGGGGAAAAGACTGGAAACTTCGACTGGACATACAAATATTATTTTTGCTTCAACCATGTCTCCTTGAACGAGACGACCACAGGGTCGTCACTGTTCGTGACCTTCATTTTTGTTTTCATCCGGAACCGGAAAGGGCGAGAAGGGAAATCAAAAAAAAAATTCGGACCTCTTCGCACGTTATCCTGCACATCCATTCGCAGGTTGAAATAAGTAAGTAAGTAATTTATTTGTAACCCGCCATTTCGAAAAAGCGGAGTAAATGAAAGAAAATAAATATAACATATAAAAACACAGAAAAAGGCACTAATTTTCAATCTTCAGCAAGGAAACAGTGTAGAAGGTCGTGCGCTGGTTGGGCTCTGTTGTCAATAATCTTTGATAGCGACGAGGAAACATCCAAAAGGGTAATACCTGAATCTTGAATTTTGAATTTCTCCGTCAATGTAGGTATGGTTGTGACATTATTTTGACAAGTGGAGTAGTAGGTGCTTTGCATACTTGAAATAACATGATCTCATCCTTTGAATCTCCTTATTTCTCAGAACATGAGTGATACCAGAACGAAATAGTATAGAAGGAGCGCAGAGAGCGCTATACAAATTTCCCAAAGCTTTACGATTATAGCGCCATCGGTTGGGGACGATGCGCCCATAGGCGGTACGGATTGATTTAAATACATCTTGAACAACCGAAGAGCAAAATGGTGGGATTCGAAAGCTTGTAAGTTACCCTTGAGAGCACTTAGCCCTGCAACTCTACAAGAGAGCAAACACTGAATAACAGTCTATCCGATTCTGGCTTCTACGATAGCTTTGATCTTATATACTTTTTTTCAGGAATCACCGCTGTTTTAACCCTAGCGACCATAAGCGTTGATTCTAGGACAAACCTACCCAAGGTGAATTACGCAACGGCTCTCGACTGGTATCTCCTCATGAGCTTTGCGTTCTGCATGTTCACTCTACTGGAGTGCGCAGGTGTTCACTTCTTTACAAAGGTAAGTTAAACGAGAAAGAAATCTGATATATTCCTATTATCTTCCTTTTCAATAATAAGCACCAACACCACTCCGAGTATTTTATTTTCATTTCACAGTTACTTTCATTATTTTTCTCTAACCAAATCTAACCTTCCCATGGAGTATTTTCACACATCAGCCCCGCTTCTCGTGTCGTTTGTGATTGGTTCAGTTGGAGGTAAGTAAGTATTTATTTGTGAGTAAACCAAACAAGGTATTTAGGCACTAAACTAAAACTACATGACATTATAAAGAATACACTAATCTAATCTTAAAATCTCAAATGAAGAAAAATGATTACACAACCAATGATCACCAACTACGAAAGGTCCATAATCGTCTGTGGACACAGCTCAAATCTTAGCTGTTACCCTTATCTACTACGCATGCTTGCAAGTGCCATATGAGCTTACAGTTCTTGTTGTTTTTTGTATCCAAGAATGATCTTCCACTTTCTTTTTTTGTCTACGACAAAACCAAAGCAAAAGGATTACTTAAATTGGATCAAACTGCATTTCTAAGTAACAGCTAGATGAAGAATATTTATCAGCAGGTTGCGGGGGGGGGACAATGATTACTTTTTCTTTTCATCTAAGGTGAAACTAGCTAAGAAAGGATTACCTCAAATTAGAGCAAGCAACAAGAATATCAAAATCCCGTTGAGTAGATTGAGCGGGCCAAGGCGTAAGAGAGGGGATAAGTATTTTTTGCGATCTAAAACGTTATCTAGAAGTCAAGGTTATAAAATGGTTAATGATCAATGGCGACCTTGCTTTCAAGAGCGAACTGTGTTCAAGTAATTTGTGGATAACGTTGGCTACCGTGAGGATTTTGAAGAAAACAAAGGTAACAGTGTGTTCGCAGGAATCCGACCCATCGAATAGTGATGCTGTCTCCGACCTTCTCGGCCCACATGAATCAAAGACTTTAACTAGCTATAGTACAGTCAATCTAAGGTTTAACCCCAAACAAATTGCAAAAGTTTTGATTTTGGTACCATTCGAACCGGAAAAAAATTCTCTGCAACATATAAAAAATCGGCCAAAATCGGACGAGGCGAAATTGACCGTTTTTCGTCTTTTCTTCTAAAATTACGACTTTTTAAAACAACTTAATTGGCACGTATAGAAAATCGGTAATAGGTAAATCTGGTACGTAGATCATGAATATGCACTTTGTTTTTGTTCAGTTCCCCCCCCCTCCCGCCCATAAATCAAGCGTCGATATAGGTCTGAGAACAACATTACGCGAAGTTGAATCCATACAGAAAAAAATTGGACTGCTAATGCAGAGAAGAAGTCGTGCACGCCAATTTACCCCCCCCCCCACCCTCCACCCTAAACGTGACCACCCCAAATTCTTAGAATCCAATAAGCAACTTCTCAATACTAGGTAAATCATTGATTTTTATTTGAACAAAAAATCACAGGTAATTTGAAATTGCAAAGGGATTAGAGTTTCATCACATTTATTTAATTAATCACATGTCTTCTTCATCTTCGATTTGGACCTGAGCATTAGAGCAATTAGTTCCTTTGCAAGATTTGCAAGCAATGTTGCATTCGATGCCATTTCGATGACAGCGGCACCGGTCACTATCACAGGATCCCTTACAACCACACTTCACGACTGTGAGAATTTTCTTTGGAGCCGTTGGAAGATCCGTGAGGATAGGGTACAGCATGCCGTTCTGGAGTTTCCATCCCCAATTTTCAGGATCAAGGGCAGTGTTCTGAAGCCCGATCCAATCTTGTACTTGAAGATAGGTTCGGAAACAGTGAAATTTCGCTGCTGCTGAAGTAGGAGGTAGATCTTGGGGATGGACGAAAGTTGTAGACGTTGCTACTTTCTGCTGAAAGACTCGGTGCCGGTAACTGTCAAGATTGTCAGTAGATTTTCCACCGTAGAAAGTGCAGCCTCTCCCGCTGCTTTAATCTCTTCTTTCGAAGCATCAATTCGAGAAAACGTTGAAGCATTTTCCCTAAAGATGCTTCAGCTGCTGCTGAAGTAGGAAGTAGATCTTGGGGATGGACGAAAGTTGTAGACGTTGCTACTTTCTGCTGAAAGACTCGGTGCCGGTAACTGTCAAGATTGTCAGTAGATTTTCCACCGTAGAAAGTGCAGCCTCTCCCGCTGCTATAATCTCTTCTTTCGAAGCATCAATTCGAGAAAACGTTGAAGCATTTTCCCTAAACTGTTCGTTGTCTCTCAGCCGTTTAAGCGCAATCCCTTTGCCAAGTCCATGTAGACGGGAAGTTGTGTCGCAGCCAAGAATTGCGTGAGCAAAAGGAAGCAGTTTGCAGGTTTCAGTCCCAATCTTCTTAACAATCGCTTCGATGTCCCAAGTTGCGCCTGAAGTGGTTGCCTTAGGCTCACTGTGCAGGTATACCTTGTGGTGCTCAGGACTACAGTGATAAAGTAACAACACCAACAAGTCGGTATCGTCACCGATAACTACAGTATCCTAAGTCTTCGAACACTCAACCGCTGTAAGCACAATAAGCAAGTCAGCATCAGCTTTAGCTTGGATGGTTCTCAGACCTTTGCCTCGTAAATAATCAGAAAGTACATTGAAGAAACGGGCTTTATTCTTTTTGCACGAAAGAAATTCCTCTTTTTTGGTGGTCAGTCTCATTTCTGGGCTAAACAGTACTTCCCGTCCAGTGACACGGTTTCGCTTAAGATGAGTCATATCTGTTGTCGAAGCAGCGATGTCGTAGCCATCAAAGACAATAATGGCGTCTGGATATTTGGCCGAAACGTAGTTCCAGTATCGGTCTAAGATCTCCGAATATGTTTCTTTCTTCGCCCAGGGAATCCTGTGAAGCAAAGCGCCCCCATCTAAGACGTAGGTGCAAGTCAGACTAAGCTTTTCCCCAATAGTATCAATTTCTGAAAGTCGCTTGATAGCTTTTGCCAGCTCTGGTTTATTTGGCTTTCGGGACGTGCCAGAATCGTCAAAAAGCGACGCAGGATAGGAGCAAAGCTCATATTTAAATGAAGATTCCTCGTCCATATTCAGTCTTTTGGATACAGTTAGAAGACGCTGAAACAGCAATGAAGGGTCTAAACGGTGGATTTCTCCTCCATTTTTTTGCTTCGCCGTCATAAGGACTGCCTGATCCTTCCGTTTGAACGAATGCTCCTTCAGCGATTTCCCTACCATTCGGTCAAGAATCTTCTTCCCGACTTCCACTGCTTTGTCGGCGTTCACGTTTTCTGCAGCAGTCATGCCAGTAGCAAGGCTTCGAAGCGATAGCGGATCACCCTCGAAAGGAGACGACTGCTCGACAAAGTCAATAACTATTTGTGTGTCTTTGCAGTCCCTCTGCTGCCTTGAAAGACCAGACTCTTTGTGCTGGTCGCTTGTGTGATACGAAACATCCGTCAGTTCTTGCATCAGAAGATTAACGTGAGCACATGCTGGGCGTCCCATTACCCACTGAAGTCTCTGTACTTCCGTCATTCCTCTATCTCTAGTCAATCCGGTTGCCGTTTTCAGACTTCTCATCAATTCTTGTTCTATGCTGTTCCTTGATTGTTTTATGGTAAAATGGTCCGCATAAAGAGAATTTTAAATATTAATTAAAATATATTATACATATTTTGTTTTAAAATGTATGATAAATGGTAATAGGAATGAAACAAAAAAAAATAATGTATAAATTATATGATTGTTATAGAGTTTTTGTTTTGTTTTGAGGATGAATTTTGTAATAGAAATAATTTGAATGTTGAGAATAATAAATGTGGAAAGATAATTATGTTAAAATTGTATAATATGATTGAAATGTATGGATAGTGGAAAGAGTAAATATTGATATTGAATTTAGTTTTGTTAATTTTATTTTATAAATAAAGGTAGGATGGAAGTTTAAAGATTAGAGAGAGTTGAAGGAAAAAAAAAATAATGAAGAAATTAAAAATAAACGTAGAGATAGAGGAAAGTGTAGGTGACGCTAAATAGATAGGCCGGTCATGTGATTCAGTGAAAAAAAAAAAATTAAGTTGATAAGACCGTTGGCGTCACCGAGGGAAAGTGGAAGCGTAGTCACCTGGCCAATTCATATTGGACTGGAAGAACAGAAAAGATACTACGCGCCAAAAAAAAAAAAAAAAAAAAAAAATGACCAAATCTGTAGATAAACCGGCCCAAAATCTGTCCGATCTTCTCACAACGTGCAAGCCTTTTTCGAAAGACTGGAAAAGTGTGTGCAAACCATTTATTTGATTGGGTGTACGTGGGGGGGGGGGACAAATATGCAAGATACTAGGACACGACTTTTTCCTGGCATTTCGGCATAGGAAATGTAAATTTTCTCTGCGTGGATCCGACTTCGTGTAATATCCAACGTATATTAATGCACGCTTTATGTCGCGCGTGTGTGGGGGGGGGGCAAACGGCTCAGGGGTGGTCAAAACACAGAACCGAGTCCATATTCGTGATCTACGTACCAGATTTTCCTATCACCGACTTTTTAAAAGTGCAAGTTAATTTTTTTTTTTTAAGTCGTTATTTTAGAAGAAAAGACGAAAAAACGTCAATTTCGCCTCGACCGATTTTGTCTGATTTTGTACATGTTGTAGAGAATTTTTTTTCCGGTTCGAACGATACCAAAATCAAAACTTTTGCAATTTGTTTGAGGTAACCCCTAAAATTAATTTAGATTGACTGTACTACTACATTCTCTAGGTCGGTAGCGGTGAAGGTTTCATGGAGGAGCTGAAAAGCATGGGCTTTGGTTCTTCGTCATCTTCTTCAGCATCAGACAACAGCGATAATGATGACCTGGACACCACAGCAGAAAAACAAAGATACATGAAAGCTCGACAAAGAGCTGCTTTCAGTTATCCACCAAGGAAAAACGTAAGTAGGAAAACCCAAAGTAAACAAAATTTACTTATTAATGACTGATAATCAAAACATAACATAATTTATTGCACAGAAAGCCTAAGGCCATGGCAAAAATGGTAACAAAAAGAAAATACTTAGACGAAATAATGAAATTAACTAGAGGAAAATCCTTCCCTTTCTTTTCGTCGAACCTATGCGGTTATTGTGCTTGTATCTTATAGTGTTCTCGATCGCTTTCTCTCCCGATGTAATTACAGCATTAATACATAAGCAGTTACATCTAGCATCTGAAAAAGTTGTTTCGGACTGGAGTGATTGCGCATCACCGAATTCGGAGATTTTTATTCCTGATCCGGAAAGCTAAAATCTGATGGAGGATTAAAACGTTACAGCGCAAAAATACTGCAGATTAATTCAACTTTAACGTGAAGGCGTATAACTTCCAGCGATAAGACCCTGGCAAACGTCATCATGTCGAAAAATCACATTAGGCAAAGATATTCAGAAGCAATTACATGTAGCATCTTTCTTTTTTTAATCTCGGTGGTGGTGGCGTGGGCAATTGTGGAATTTTCCCCAGGGGTGGGGTGTCCTTTTCTTGAAAGTTACTTGATTTTAGGCTAGATAGCATTATATTTCATACCTGTGCCTAAAAGTTTAACTGAAAAGGGCCGAGATTGGACAATCTAGTTACTCATCACTTATTCACTTAAAGAGGCTTGAAGATCTGATGAAAATGCGTTACGTCGTTGCTCCGCTATTCACAAATAATCGATTTTAATACAGTGGAATTTCCCTGTCGGATTTGAGGTACATCTATGAGCTCAATTATCTGTGTTGCCTTGACGAAAAATATTTACGAAAAATAAGTGGTCACGCAGTGAGCTACCGTCAGCGACATGGTCACTGGCCACTGAAAAGCCGCGTTTTAATTAAGATTCAGATTTTCCGCGACATAGCAGAATTTTGCGTTGTGAGGCCAGACGTAGATATTCTGAACGTCATTCTAGAGGAAACAGTGAAAATAAAACAATCCCTTAACACAATTCAATTGATGCAGTGTGTTCATTTAACGATACACAAATAGGTTGGCTTATCAGTTAAACTTTAACGGCGAATATTTTGCCTCTATATTTCCGGTCGAACTACTTCTCAGGCGAGAAAATATGTTTCAAATATAGTTTACCTCTTTAGCTTTTCATCTACAATAAACATTAAAAAATGTCTTTGCCCCTTGATTTGGAATTTCTAGCCCTAAATGCTCTTAGGGCTACGGAGCCCACCTACAAACTGGACCTGTATTTTGAGCCAAAGAATCTCCACACAAAGTCTGAACAGAATATCAAGAGTTATCCCATCATTCAAGTTTGGGATCCAACAAAGAAGAAATTTTTAATCCATCAGTGTAAGGCTACCGTGCTACGAAATTGGCCTGTATTTTGACCCGAAGAATCTTCAAACAAACTTCGAGTAGAATAAATACCAAGAGTTATCCTGTCACTCACGTTCTGGGTTCTCAAACACAGATTTTTCCACCCTTCAATCTAAGACTACGGAGCCCGTCCACGACCTGGAACTGTGTTTTGACCTAAATAATCTTCACACCAAGTTTCATCGAATTACAAAGGTATCCGGTCAGTAACGTTTTGGGATCCCACAAAACCCCAACTTCTTTTTTTTTCAGTCGAATGTGAACCGTCTGTTTTCTACCGACGGCAGCTCGGAAGTCCGCTTGCGACGGAAGCCGAACATTAGCAGCTCCAAGACGTCTTCCATCCAGAAACCAAAGGATCCGTTTTTCGTCCAACTTCTAAACTGCATAACTGCTAATCCAAAGTATCGGAAGGCCAGAAAACGACAGGCCATGATGGACGGAAGCTTCAACAGCGTTTCGAAGATTGACAAGTTCTCGCGAATTGTTTTTCCCCTCACGTTCGGACTATTCAATGCCTTCTATTGGCTATCCTACATCAGAGAAGACATGGAGTTCAAATGGAAGCCTATACCGTATTACTAAGCTAATTTAGACTTGATAGGATGATATCTGTTATGTTTAAAAATACAAATACCGTCCAAAAGCACTGACGATCAACTATTTCGCCATTCGCATAATCTGAACCTGTTTACCCCTTTGGCTTGCCCTCGGAGGGATTCTCTAAACGCATTTTGTCAAATTAACATCAGTATGAATTGCGTCTCAAGAGTGTTGAATTGTAAAAGATGACGAAAAGTCCTGAGGACCAGGAAACTGAACAAAGAAAAAACAGTCAGGTGAGAGTTGATTGTTTCTTTTTTAGCTACAAGGAACTATTGAAGCACGAGCAGCAAAACTGGTTATATATGTCGATAGTAATTATTGTAGCAATTACCAACTCAAGTATCAGGTATGAGCAAGACCAAAGGTTTCGATGGGATCCCAAAAATTTACTGTTTGATCCAGACAACTAGGTCCTGTCTTCGCCAGATCCAGTCTTCGCCAGGCTAGTCATCTGAGAAAACCAAGTTCAGATATACCTGTATAAGCCATATCTATTTTGACGATACTGATCGAAACTTCCTGCTTTACTTCTGCCAAATTTCCGGTTTCGGCCGAATTCCGAGCGAACTACTTGCCCAGCAAAAACAAGAAAAGATAGTTCAGAAACGAATTCTGCGCATCTCCTTATCCCTATAAAGAACATATAATCAACTTCAAATAAAACTTTAACTTAAAAAAAAAATCCGGATTCCGGACGAACTATATGTCCGGGTAATAAATGATTGTCATATACAGATTCAGCGTCTCTTCTTACCCTTAAATCAGTCATCTAATCAACTTCAAATACAAAGTTTACTTTTAACAAATTTTCCGGATTCGGCCGGATTCCGGGCGAACTACTTGTCCGGCGAGAAAATGGTTTCGTGTTCAGCATGTCTTCTTACCCCTAAATCGAACATCTAATCAACTTCAAGTAAAACCTTTGCTTTTAACAAATTTTCTGATTTCGGCCGGATTCCGGGCTAACTACTTGTCCGGCGAGAAAATGGTTTGCACCATCGTGTTCAGCATGTCTTCTTACCCCTAATTAAAACATCTAATCAACTTCAAATAGAAATTTTGCTTTTAACAAATTTTACTTGTCCGGCGAGAAAATAACTTTCATATTCGGATTCAGCGTGTCTCCTTACCCCTAAATCAACTATCTAAAAAGCTTTCAAAAAATATTTTTTTTGCCTCTTAATTTGAAACCCCTCCCCCACCCTTAAATATAGGTCTACAGAGCCCATCTTCGAACTTGATCTGTACTTTGACCCAACCAATCCTCCAGCCAAGTTTCATCAAAATATCTCAATCCCTTCGAGAGTTATCGTGCTTACAGACAGACGGACAGACGGACAACTTTTGCGATGTCATAGGTATCCGTCACTAACGTTTTGGGATCCCAAAAAAGGCGATGTTTTGTTGGCAGCAGGTCGAGAGCTAATGCCTCTCATTCCGTCCTTCGTAGTTGTTTGAACAAGTTTCTCTATTTTGTTCAACTATGGGTACCAACTACCAGATGCAACCTTCCAATAGGATTAAGGGTGTGTTGGAGGAACTGGATAACGAGGTAAGGTTTAAGAGTTCGTTTTTTACGGTGTTTCTGATTTAAAGGTGGATTAAAACAGGATGCGCATTTAGAAATAGGACGGGATGTTCACATTACTCCGAAAATGTTGGAAAAACGATTTCCATAATTGTTTTCGGAAACGGACTAGGCAAATCCGACTAAAAGGAGTAGGGGGTATCCCCAGTGTAACATTATTTCAAGTTACGCGTGGAAAGTCAGGTGAATTTCCGAAACTTTATCTCTTGAACGCGGCTTAACACTGTTATGAATTCGTGTTTTATTTGACAACTGAGAAAGTTTCACAGAAGACAGAAGAGGCGATCTGGTTATCTCATCATTCGTAGCCGATATCTACCAGACTGAGAAATATTGAGGAGTGCCAGTGGCAACACTGCTCGTGTCAGTGGCATGATTTGGAAGCACCCTTAAGGGCAAGCTTAAAAAGATCTGAACAAAAAAGTCAGACAAAAAAAAAAATATTTAACTGGTATATAGATAAAAAGTAACAAAATGACAAATGAATATTTGGCACTATCTATTTCTTCCCACTTCCAAGAAAGTTTTTACGTCACTTCTGCCAATGTAGTCCAGGACTTTTAGGGTTTGACCCGGACAAAATTGCAATATAAACGAAAATGGTACCAAAATGATCAGAAAAAAATTCTGTACAACATACTAAAAGTCCCCATAAATCCGAGTGGGGCGAGTACCCGAAAAACAGGGGAAATGCGGGGGAAAATGGAAAAAATGCCGAACATGCCCAGAAAATAGTTCAAAGTGAGGTTTCTGGGGCTTTCACATACGCTGATCACGAAACTGACATCTAAAATTCAGTATAGAATAAAAGTACTACGGAAAACGGGGGAAGAGGGGAAAAAATTTAAAAATACAGGGTAGGGGTAGAAAGCACTTTGAAATATGTTTTCTGGGGTCTTTCTATCTGCTGATCCCGAAACTGACATCTAAAATGAAATAAGGAACATGAGCCCCACCATAACGGGGGAAAAGGGGGAAAGAGGGGGAGAAAAGGGTGTTTTCTGGGGTTTTCCTATCTGCTGATCACGAAACTGACACCTAAAATGAAGGAAAGAAAACGAGAACCATGAAAACCGAACAAAACTGGAGGAAATAGCGGAAAAGGGGAAGGGAGGCCTGACTCCTGAGCCAGCTGCTAATGGCAAATAAGTAGGCCTATGGACAAAATAACTCGCTTAAAGATGCTACATAAACTTTCTGTTTACCTTTCCAAAGCAATCGCGACGCCGAAACTCAAGTATGTTTGCCTTTTTCTGCAGTGTTGCTCTTGGGGTTCAAGAAATAAACCGCAGAGAAGCCGAAAGTCCATCCCTACGAGGATTACGCCCGCAAATAGAGAAGATAGAATAATGTTATATAACTGGTAATTTTTTTCACGGCCATGATAGTTACTGCTTTTACTCTTTATTTTCTTGTTTAAAAGAAAATTGGATTAGTTAGCTTGTTTTTTACGGAATTTTCTTTTCCCTCTCCCCGGTTCCAAGAGGACTAGTTTCTGTTAGCCTCACCGTCAGCACCTGGATGAGACATATTAAAAAATAGATCCACAGGTTTGCAGTGGAAAACCTGTCATTGCGTCCCGGGTAATTGAGATTTGACATATGTCTCAGCAGCAAAGAGTGAAAGTCACCCTTTACCCTATGGAACCGACTTTTTACTATGTCTACACAAGTGTCGAGCCTGAGGAAATAGGAGACTGTTACTCCACTTGGAGCGCTGAATTGTAATAAGACCAAACTGAAACCTGGCGTGTCTCTTTGGATTTTCTTGTTGTCTTCTTGTCTTTTTCGTGTGTTGGAAGAATCAGAAAGGCTGTAGGGATGGTAAGCACTGTATTTCTTGCAGAAATAGCATTTTTATATTTCTGCTTTAAGTATAAAACTTTTACTTTCTTGAATCACAGACATTTCTTACAACCATTTGAATTACTAAACATAAAGAAAACAACCGCTTGGCAGTGATCACAGTATAAAACTTCAGCTATTATAGGTAAAATTTGCACTTTCGAAGGCAATATCGTTGAATAGAAAACTAAAAAAAGAACTTCAGTAACTATAGGTAAAATCTGCACTTTTTAAGGCAGTATAGTTGACTTGAAAAACACAGCATTGATATCACTAGTCGAGCTCCTCGTCTTCGACAATCTCGTTGTCCCTGTTCAAACAGTTGATACCCTGACATTCTCCGCACGCGAACGTACACGCTAATCCATTTTTCTTGCAGCTGCATCGCGAGTTCTCGCAGCCTGTCTTACAGTTGCATCTCACGACACTCAAAAGAGTCTGAGGTGCGGGCAACAAATCGGTCATCACAGGTGAGTATTTATGGTCTCTGAGGACCCAACCCCAGTCAGCCGGGTCGAGGTCAGCTGGTTCCCCTTTCCAACGGGATACCTGGAGGCGCACTCACTGGGAGTGGAATGAAGCTGCAGCTTCGGTTGGCGGAAGCCTTTCAGGCTTAACAAACGCCGTAGTATTAGACGAAGAAACTTTTTCCAAGAAAATTCGATGTCGCAGCTTAGTGAGATCTTCGTTTGGTCGTGCTTTATACAAGCTGAGGAGAAGATATTCACCCGCTTTCACAATTTCATCTTTGGACGATGATTCATCCAGAAACACTTCGCATTTTTTTCTGAACACTTCGCTCTTCTTCAAAAGAGGTAGCACAGCTTGCTTTCCAAGTCCGAAAACTCGTGAGGTCGTGTCACATCCCAAGAGTGCGTGCCCTACCAGAAGCAGCCTGGATACTTCTTCCATTTTTTTTTTGCACTTCGTTGAGGCACCAGAACCGTGTTATCGCTTCTTTTGCGTTCGTTGACGATTCGAAGTGAAGTGTTTTTGCATTAGGCGGGAGGTGATACAAGAGTAGAATCAGAAGGTCAGTGTCGTTGCCAAGAACTATTTTTTTAGAGTTTTCTGCTTTCGTTACGGCAGTCTTCACGATTAGATAGTCAGCATCGTCTTTCGCATGGACGACTTCAAATCCTTTGGCTCTGAGTTTTTCCCCGATGTAGCTTATAATTCGCTGTTTGTTCTGAGAGTTGCTCAAAAACTCTTCCTTCTTTTTCTGGAGCTTCATCCCTAAACTGAAATCGATCACTTGATGCTGGCTTCCCTTACACCGTCGGTTGTGCGTAGCATCTTTCGTGGTTGGACCAGCGCTGTATCCATCGAAGACAACAGTAGGGGAGGTACAGCGTCGAGTAACGAAACTAACATAGCTGTCACAGATTGAATCATAAGTATTACCAATCTTCCAAGGTACTTGCTGAAGCAGCCAACCTCCGTCAACTACAGTGACACGATCTGACACTGGCAGGTGGTGAATCGAGTCCGTTTTCGCTTCTTTCCATATTGCTTTCGCTAGTGCAGGTTTGTCTGGCTGACGCATTATACCAGGATTCTCAAACACAGCGGGCGGATAACTGCACGGTTCGTAACGTAGAGTTTCTGCCATGTCATTTTCAGATGCATGGGCAGCAGTCTAATAACCATGCAGTCTAATAACCTAATAACCATGAATTCGGGCACCCAGGGAAAATAATGAATTAAACTTGGCTTAGTACTGAAAGAAGAGTTGCCGATACGCAAAATTATGCTTGACTTAACAAAAAAATCTCGTCGTACCTTGATTTATCCTGCTACCATGTCACATGTGTAAGCATCCACGCAGACTGGAGACTATTGGATCCGCTAGATGTCATTCCGTCAGGAGCACCGCGGTGACTAGTCTACCTTGCTTCTCTTACTGAATGTCGAATTAGAACAGGATTATGTTGACGAACCCACGCGCTTGTTGATAACGGCGAGGAATACGGAATAATGTAATTTCAGTATCTTTCCGTATTTCTTTCTCGAGTTTTTTTTTTGCCTTTTCCGAACCTGTGGGGTAGCCGAACCTCTATAGATCTCCTGTATTTGTTATCGAACTTTGTTTTAGATGTCAATTTTATAATCAGCAGATAGAAAAAACCCAGAAAACACATTTCCACATGCTTTCTACCTCTACCCTGTATATTTCCCTTTTCCCCTCCCCCCCCCCCATTTCTCCGTTTTATGTTAATCGATTTTTTTATATCATTTTATTTCTCAATTTCGTAATCACCAGATAGGAATACCCCAGAAAATATCTTTCAAACCGCTTTCTACCCCTACCCTGTATTCTTCTCTTTTCTCCCCTCTTTCCCCTGTTCCCCCGTTTTCCGTAGTACTCTTTTTCTATACTGAATTTTAGATGTCAATTTCGTAATCAGCGTATGTGAAAACCCCAGAAAAGTCACTTTAAACTATTTTCTGGGCATGTCCGGCATTTTTCCCATTTTCCCCCGCATTTCCCCCTTTTCCCCTGTTTTTCGGGTACTCGCCCCACTCGGATTTATGGGGACTTTTGGTATGTTGTACAGAATTTTTTTCTGATCATTTTGGTACCATTTTCATTTATATTACAATTTTGTCCGTGTTCGACCCTTTTTTGAGCTAAAAGTCCTGGACTAATGATACATAGATGGCACTTTATACAAGGGACTTTTACCGTGGCTGAGGAGCATTTTTTGTCTTTCAGTTCACTACTTCTAAAAAAACTTCTGCCAATACTCAGCAAAAAGAAAAGGCCATTCCAGTAACCAAGTCAATGCGGTCTGACCAGGTCCGTATCCAGGAATTAATTTCGGGGGGGGGGGGGTTGCCCACGGGCAAAAAGTACAGAAAAGACATAGATCAGAGGTGAAGGCCTATAAAAAAAATGAGTATTTTTTCATGTTTCACAAGTGAATATTTATGATCGTTAGGGATTGAGCTAAACAAGAAATCAGACAAAAATAAAAATTTTACTGGTAGATAGATAAATAGTAAAAAGAAATGACAGCTAAATATTTGGCACTACCTAGTTCTTACAAGGAACTGGTTTGAAGTTTTTACGTCACTTCTGCCTAGCACTCAGCATAAGTCCAGTAGCCTAGTTCCGAAAGAAATTCCTGGATACGGGCCTGTCCACTGGTAATTGTTTCTCCCCCTGTTCGGCCACATCAACTAACTCTTTTGATGAGGTGACGGTGACGATAGAAATTGCAACTGCTTTTCACTGGTTATCGGATGTCACTTCTGGCTACAGTAGCGTGGCGCAAAACACAAACAAGAGCTGTAAGCTCATATGGCACTTGCATGGGTTGAGATGTATTGTTGAATTTGTTTGATGAAAAGTACTTTTAAGGTTACCTTTGTGGTTCAGATGTGCACTTTAAGGGAGCTAGAGAAAAAGTATTTTATTTGTGAACTTGGCTGTAATGATGCGAACTCTAAAGGCGTAGAAATTCATCTGTAAGAAAAACTATTGAGACAAAAACGATCACAGGCCCTTAGGGATCATTGATATATACCGTTTGGTCAAAAATAATTTTTTTTACACTTTTCGGTTAAAATGCGCACTTTAACGGTGATAGAAATAAATTCTGAAGCAAAACAATTGCGGCACAAATCATCGTGGGTTGAGATGTATCGTTTACAAAAAAAAGTACTTTTCGACCTGGCGGTTCAGATGCGCACTTTAAGGGAGATATAGATAGATAGATAGATAGATATATTTATTACACGAGCTAGAACTTCATTTGTAAGCAAAACCCCTGAGTCAAAAATGATAATGGGCTCATGGGGATCATGAAAATGTAATTTTTGCTTAAAAGTATCTTTCTGAATTTGCAGTCAAGATTGGGACTTTAAGGAATGGTCGGATTTAGAAAGTGGCGATTTCTAAGCCAATCTTGCCAAATCTCTAATATTCCAGCCAAGTTTCATCGTCCTAGCACTAGGCTAATGGAAGTACCTTAAATCGCGATCGCCGGAATTCCGCCCCCCCCCTCAAACCCCCCAACAGTCGCCGGAGTAAATCCGGTTGTGTAAGTGATTTATCCAGAGCATCTCTTCGTTATTGCCACAAAGTTCCATCCCGATCTCACCAGTCTAAGCGGGACACGTATTTACCCCCCCCCCCCCCCAATTGTTGTCGGATCCGGTCCGAACATGACAAAGATCATCAGAGACATGTCCTCTGTTCAATTATCAAATTTCACTCAAATCCGATCAACCATTCCAAAGTTACGCATGACTCAATATTCCGGATTCCCCCTCCCGCTACTCCCCCCACGACTATCGGATCATGTAAATTTGTATTTATAAGTCAGTTTGATCGGGTCCCTGATATGCCTCCCAAGTTTCGTCGTGAAAATCCCCCAAACCGCCATTACCGGAATTCCGGAAAACTCCCCTCCGCCCCCCCCCCCCAATGTCCGGATCCAGTCCAAATGTATAAACGATTTTTCTGGAGCAGATGCTTGTTCTTCCCAGCAAGTTTCACCGTGATCCCTCCATTCTAACCGTTTCTCGATATTTCCGGTCCCCTCCCCTCCAACTCCCCCATAGCCGTCGAGTCCGGTCGGGACTTCAAATGGGACATCAGAGGTATGCCATTTATTAAGTTTCATTCCAATCCGATCACCCGTTCGAAAGTTACACACTACTCAAATTTTCCGGATTCCCCAGCCCTCCACTCCCCCCAGGTGGTCGGATTGGGAAACTGATTATTTCCAGGTTATTCGGATCGGGTCCCTGATGCTCCTGACAAGTTTCTTCGTCCTACATCTGGAAGTATCCCAACTCGAAAAAGTGTGACAAAAACTACTTAATTTTCAGGATTCCCCGGGCCACCACTCCCCCCCAGATGGTCGGATAGTGAAACTGATTATTTCGAGGTAAGTTATATCGGGTCCCTGATGCACCCGCCAAGTTTCATCGTCCTAGCACTAAGTACCCTAACTCGAACATGTGGGACAAAAAAACTCGGACCGACAGACCTACAGACCGACCGACCGACGGAATTGTAATCGGTATATGGCACTTGAGCCAGAGGCTGCAAGTGCCATAAAAAACGTTGGCACACAAATCGAGACAACCTTCACATCTAAATCCAATTTTATGTTTTTTTCAGGCTCCAAATGAAGGCATATACATTTTGGAGGACACGCGTGAGAAAGAAGCCTATATAATATTCTCCCTCAACGAAGAGGTGGGGGCTCTGGGAAGAGCACTGAAGATATTTGAGGTAAGGTCTCTAGTATGAGTTGCATTTTTGCAGATACCATGGTGTCTGATACCACGGTCTAAAGTCGTTTTTGCAGTTATCGTGGTATCTGATACCACGGTCAAAAGGCGTTTTTGCAGGTATCCTGGTATATGGCCAGTTATCGTGGTATCTGATATTCATATACCACGGCCCGACCGTGGTACCTGGAAAAGTCATCTCCCTTTCATCAATTTTTGTCAAATAGGCGGGAAAGAAGTTTGGCACTTGGCGATGTGACTGGATATCAGTTTTTCTTTTGGGATGACTTCGAAAAGCGCAATTTCGGCAATTGTAGTTTTTGCAGAGCAACCATATATCAGACATCTCGGTAACTACAACAACGACTAATTGCAGATCCAGTTACCGTGGTATCAGATGCAATGGTATCTGTAAAAACGCAGCTAAGGTCTAGTATGGTATATAAATCTACCAGTTTATGTAGAGTTATATAAAGCCTACATATAGGATAGGATATGTACATAATAGGTATATTCAAGGCTCATACAACAAACAGGTCAAACAAAAACGGTTCACCTTCGCAAGTAACTAACCTAGCTATGCGAAATTTTAAGGCTTGTTGGGCATATTTCAGATTTCGACGATAAGGTTTACCCCGTATAAATGCCTAGCCCAATCAATGTTACAGAACCAATATTCCGTAAAAGTACTCTTGATATAACGCAAGTAGCCATTCATCAGGAACAGATAACCCTTTAGGAGAACTAGCATTTTAAGCACGGCTTGCAAAATCGTTTTCCCCCTATCGTGAGAGAGTGGGATCAGCCTCGGATTAGCTCCTATACTAAACCCATGCACAGACAGAGAAAGATACGGGCAAAGCCGATTTAATATTACAGATCCCAGTGTATTCTAAGTACGGTATGGTCGTGCTAAGAAATCTGGCAGTGAAAGATAAAGGATGGCGTTTAGCACATCTTGTCTGCAACTTTCGGGTATTAAGATCATTTTTCGCATATTACACGAATACATAATAATAATAATAATTTATTTCTAACCCACGAATCGTACAAGACGAAAATAGTGGAGAGTGGAGTACAAGACGAAAATAGTGGAGTACAAAAAGAAAATAAGAAGAAATAATTAGGGAAAACATAACATATAGGCCTACGAAAAAACTACTCAAGAGTCATACAGACGAATAATCCCATGCGCCAGACACGTGTATGCCGTTTCAGACAGTTTTCTGTGGAGAACAGACAATTTCTCCGCAATATCCGGCAGCGAATACTTACCAATAATTTTAGAACTTCACAGAACCAGTGCATAGTGGATAGAACCAGCAAAACCAGGGACATCACATAAAGGTTACTCGGGTGTACGAATGCATATCCGAGTGGAGTACTGGACCTCACAGATGTCGGAAATTGCGCAGTCGTTGCAGATTGCCGGCAGTCCTCCTACACAATATCGAATTTTTTTAACAAATTGTCAAATAAATTATCTTGGTTTAGCATATACGACACTTTCGGCTTGACATTTGGAAACCATAACTCATTATCTCTCAATTCGTTTTCTGTAGAATACCAAAATATCTCTCTGGATTACAGCGGTCGAGTCGGAAAAATAGGCATATCCTATGCAAAGACCAAGGGCCATAACAAAATGTTATCAAGTCCAGAGCCATAAAAAAATACATCATATGCTAAGGCAAGGCGAACTGAGAAGGCTAATTCCACCAACTGGCATTCTAGTTCGAAATTTTCTCTAGAATCACCGTATCAATCTACTTCATATCGAGTCGAGATCTTCCAAGAGGTTTACAGGGCAGTACGAGTTTACTGTCGAGGCAGATGCGACATGTTCAAAAGCCTTGCTTACCGCCGTCGAGGAACTGAAAGGGCTGACCAACTACCTGAAGGTCATCGCAAGGAACCACAAGATTTCCAGAGGTTAGTGCTATATTCACACCACTGCATCAGGGTTGCCACGGGTAGTACGAAAGTACTACTTTTAGTACTTTTTATGGCACTTGCCTTCCGGCCAAGTGCCATATACCGATCACTTTTCCGTCGGTCGGTCGGTCCGCTGATCGCGAGTTAGGGTACTTGCAGATGTGCTAGGACGATGAAACTTGACAGGCATATCAGAGACCTGACCAAACTATTTTGGAAATAGTCACTTCCCCGATCCGACCACCGTGGGGGAGTGGAGGGAGGGGGAAACCGTAATATTTACGTATTTATAACTTTTGAACGGGGAATCGGCTCTTAATGAAACTTCATATTTGGAAAGATCTCTTGTCTCAGATGTCACATTTCAAGTCCGGAATGGATCCGGTGACCTTGGGGGAGTTGGAGGGGGGAACCGGAAATCGTGTGTCATGTTCAGAGTGAACGGATCGGGATGAAACTTGGTGGGAAGAAAAAGCACAAGCCCTAGATACATAGTTGGCAAGGCCGGACCGGATCTGAACACTGTGGGGGAAGCTGGAGGGAGGGTTCCGGAATTCCGGTGATACCGACTTAAGATGTTTACACATGTGCTAGGACGATGAAACTTGGTAGGCATATTATGGACCCGACCGAACTAACTTGGAAATAGTCAAATCCCCGATCCGACCACCGTGGGGGAGTGGAAGAAGGTACAGGGCTAGGCATCTATCTGTATTCATTACGTTACAGCTATATTCACCTGCATTTTAGACACCTGTTGAAAACGTCCCATAATACTTCTGTGGATTTACACCTGCATACAGCTATATCCACCTGTGTTAGGGAAAGCTGTCAAAAACGTCCCATAATACTTCTGAGTGTTTACAGCTGTTTTGGCGACACCTGTTGGACAAACGAAAGTAATCATTACAGCTGATAACAGCTAAATACAGTAGGAAACAGCAACATATAGCTATTTTACAGACAGTTGTTGAAAACAGCTGGAAATATTACACGTGTTGAAAGCGTCCCATAATACTTCTGTTAATTTTACAGCCGTCAACAGCTGAAAACGTCTAAATTATTTCCAAACGGGGGGGGGGAATCCGGAATATTGATATATTTATAACTTCTGAACGGGGAATCGGATCTTAATGAAACTTGATATTTGGAAACACCTCGTGTCTCAGCTGTCACAATTCAAATTCAGAATGGATCCGGTGACTTTGGGGGGAGTTGGAGGGGGGAACCGGAAATTTTGTGACATGCTCAGAGTGGCCGGACCGGGATGAAACTTGGTGGGAAGAACACGCACAAACCCTAGATAAATAGTTGACAAGACCGGACCGGAACCGAGTACCTACTGTGGGGGGAGTTGGGGGGAGGCTTCCGGAATTCCAGTGATCCCGACATATGATGCTTACACATGTGCTAGGACGATGAAACTTGGCGATTTAACTTAAGAACAGTCGTTTCTCTGATTTGACCATCATGGGGGGAGTGGAGGGAGGGGGAATCCGGAATCTTGAGGTTGCCCAACTTCTGAACGGGTGATCGGATCTTACTGAAACTTGACATTCGGAAAGAACTCATGTTTCAGACGTCTCATTTCAAGTGCGGACAGGATCCGATCAATGTGGGGAGTCAGGGGGGGGGGTAAATTTTGTGACATGCTTAGAATATAGTGATTCGGATGACATTTGGTGGGAAGAACAAGCGTAAACCCTAGATACATCAGTGACAGAACCGGACCGGATCCGGTCACTCTGGGGGGAGTTGGAGGGGGGTCCAGAATACCGGTGATCGCAATTTAAGGTACTTCAAGATGTGCTAGGAAGATGAAACTTGGCTTGAACATTAAAGACTCGACAAGATTGGCTTAGAAATTGTCACTTCCCTGATCCGACCATCCCTTAAAGTACTCATCTGAACCGCAAGGTACTAAAAACAACTTGATATTTGGAAAGACCTCGTGTCTCAGCTGTCACACTTCAAATTCGGAATGGCTCCGGTGACTTTGGGGGGAGTTGGAGGGGGGAACCGGAAATTTTGTGACATGCTCAGAGTGGACGGACCGGGATGAAACTTGGTGGGAAGAACACGCACAAACCCTAGATAAATAGTTGACAAGACCGGACCGGAACCGAGTACTGTGGGGGGAGTTGGAGGGAGGCTTCCGGAATTCCGTTGATCCCGACATATGATGCTTACACATGTGCTAGGACGATGAAACTTGGCGATTTTAACTTAAGAACAGTCGTTTCTCTGATTTGACCATCGTGGGGGGAGTGGAGGGAGGGGGAATCCGGAATCTTGAGGTTGCCCAACTTGCGAACGGGTGATTGGATCTTACTGAAACTTGACATTCGGAAAGAACTCATGTTTTAGACGTCCCATTTCAAGTGCGGACAGGATCCGATCAATGTGGGGAGTCAGGGGGGGGGGGTAAATTTTGTGACATGCTTAGAATATAGTGATTCGGATGACATTTGGTGGGAAGAACAAGCGTAAACCCTAGATACATCAGTGACAGAACCGAACCAGATCCAGTCACCCTGGGGGGAGTTGGAGGGGGGTCCAGAATTCCGGTGATCGCAATTTAAGGTACTTCAAGATGTGCTAGGAAGATGAAACTTGGCTTGAACATTAGAGACTCGACAAGATTGGCTTAGAAATGGTCACTTCCCTGATCCGACCATCCCTTAAAGTACTCATCTGAACCGCAAGGTACCAAAAACAGTTTTGAGCAAAACCTACATTTTCAAGATACCCATGAGTCCCTGATCATTTTTGCCTCGAGGGTTTTGCTTAGAAATGAATTTCTAGCACCCTTAAAGTGCGCATCTTAACCGGAAAGTAAAAAAAAATACTTTTTACCAAACCATATATATTCAAGATCCTAAAGGTCCTAGGATCATTTTTGCCTCAAGTGTTTGATTACAGATGAATTTCTAGCGCCCTTAAAGTGCACATCATCACAGCCAGGTGCAAAAAATTTTTTTACCAAACGATACATTCTCTTGATTTCCAAGGGTCCATCGTCACTCTTATCTCAAGGGTGTTGCTTAAAACGATCGCAACAAACCCACGAATTGGTGAATTCCTACTTTCATTCTTTTTCCAAGCCTTGCAAGTGCCATATGATCTTACAGCTCTTGTTGATCAAAGTATTACTTTTTGAATACTTTCTGTGAAAGTAGTACTTTTTTAATACTTTTTCGTGAAAGTAGTACTTTTTTCTCATAAAATGGCACTTTTCCAGTAATTTTTCGAATGCGCTCAAAATCATTTTGTGTCGTTGCCGACTTCTCGGTTTTTCGCTACAGTTAGCTTAGCATCCGCTATTAGAGATTTCAAATCCTATAGAAGACCTTTCGATGCCTTTCGTAGTATTTTCCGGTATTTCCTGTTTTGTGGAAGTGCGTGTCATTTCCGTGGGGTTTTAACCTGTTTCGGGCTTAGGATTTGAGAAACATTAAAAGCTAGAACCTGGATGGAAAATTTCGACAGAAAAAGGCGAATTTAAAAAATGTTCGCCTGCGGCGCTAACTTTTATGTGGTCTTGGATAGCCTACAGTAGCTAGGAGCTTCGCTCCGTCCGGTTTTAAAGTTTCTGGAAATTCTTGGGGCTTTGATCCACATTAAAAGCTAAAATTTGCAGGGGAAGCCGTTGAATAATTCTGCAGGAAAAAATTGTAAATTTTATAGTAGTTAGCTGGAATCGTGTCCCAGCATTATAGCCTACTTTCAAAATGGTATTCGCAAAAGCGACGCCTAGTAGCTGTCTAGTCATCCTCATCCTTCGGGCTGCGTTTTGGTGTTTTTGCTGTTTGTCCTTAATAATTTTCGTTTTGTTGTTAAAATGTAAAATAATTTAAAGCTCGAACTATCAGTTTCTAGGATGCGACGCCCCCTGGCAGGCTCGCCGTATTCAAATATGCGATTGGCCCAATTTAGAAATAACAATGGCTGGCATTTCCAAGCAGATTGCCAGATATACTTGATCGTTTTTCAATAACAAAGAAAAGGTACAGAAGACAAACCTATCTGAAACACAGACGAAAGAAAAAAAGATCTCTTAATATGTGATAAACCAAAGAGAAATCAAGGGATTGACGTGCGCGTGTTGCGGGAAGCGCAACACGCGCTAAAATTTTTGGAAGGTAGTACTTTTTTTTTCGAAGTAGTACTTTTTGGCAGTTCTGATTAGTACCATTTATTTTGTTCGAGTGGCAACCCTGCACTGCATGCTGGTAGTGTAATGGTAGTCAACTACCATTGTCTGGTAGTCAAATTAATGATTGAAACAAGACCAAGGGTTTCAATGGGATCCCAATGGTGATATTTAATAGACAATAGGGTTTAGCCGAGGTTCGATCTTTGCCGAATCCCGTAAACATTTAATATCATCCCAATTAACACCCAAACCACGTCCATTAGGAACAGGTTACAGCAAAAAGTATATTTAATGGTTTTATAGAAAAATTGCCCCAATAGCAAAAGCTAAATAATAGGCAACAAAGAGAAAATAAATAAACACACATTAATTACTAACGACATGTAAATAATATACCATCAACAAAAAAACTTAAGACAAAATACAGAAACAAATCAAGAACCGAACAGGCACAAATGAACAACAAACGTGAAATTTTATTGGTTATTAAAATAATTATGGCGTAATAACAAGGGGGGAGAATGAGTGGAGCCGACGTGCGGTACTTGATGCTGGAAACGGCTTGAGTAAATTTGAATGTCTCGTTGAGTAACTCGGTTCAGGGAGTTATTCGGGAAGGAGGTGGCGGAATCTGTTTGACTGCAATTTTTTTTTTACCAAAATCTGTTGTTAAATTTAGGCGTCTTTTCTTTAATGGTTCGAGCAGGAGAGTTTTAAGCGCCTGGACATAATTAGTGTATTCGTGAGAAAGGATGATTTTAACCACCCGCTTCTCGATTGATTCAATTAAATCATGCAATTCAGCTTAGACGTAAGAACGGGGTGCAGGCGGCACAAGCGTATTCAGTGTGAGGGATATACATATGTCTTATAACAGTAAACGAGACTTTCACGGTCAAAACCAAACTTTTTGAGTTAACATAAAGTTTTGATTGGTGCATGGGATTTTTTTAGTATATTGCCATGAAAAATCAAAACGGTGTTTATAAAAAGGCCCAAGATTTGTTAACCTACTTATTCCCAACGACCTGGATCTCGAATCCTCCCCCCCCCCCCCTTATTTAGTGTTATTTTGTTCACTGCTAGATTTGGCGTTATATGGGACTTTACTAATCAATGTATCAATTAAAATACTTTAGCTTGAAACCCGAAAACAGTCTATTCTTAAAGGACCCCTCTTGCTTATTCTGCATTTTATAATATACCTAGCTCCCATACAGAATTGTAAGCTTCTAAAATCCCCACCTTTCTCCATTGTTTCGTTTTGTGCCTACGAATTTTTAGCGCTTTTTTGGCCTTGCCTAGTTTTGCCCGTCACACAATGAAACGTTTGCCGAGATCTTCAGTCTCCGCTGACAACTCTTTCACACATGAGGATCTGAGAAGTTTATGTTTATTACTTCTTTTATTTGCTTAGTTCTCCCACTTTTTAACCACGGCGCGTTCAGTTTTCAAATGTTTTGCGTCCAGCCGCCGCGTCGGAGGGCAGGAAGGCTGGACATAGTCGACAAGCGCTAACAAGAAAATCGCTAATTTCAGGTGGAAAGTAATGGTATTTTCGATTCTCCGGAAGACGTTTTGTCGTGGGGACCATTTTACTATGAGAAATTTGGTTTTCCGTTTTGGAACGTTCTGTCAGTCAGGGACGCTTTGAGCATAGACGTTCTGAAGGCAGCCTGCTTTTGACAGACGAGCTGGAAGGGCTGGTCATTAGAATTATTGTCACGCCGGATAAACCATATGATGGCAAATTTGTAATAAGGGCCCAAGATTTGTTCACCTAATTGTTCGCAAAGGCCTCCCACTGCCTATCATGTAGCAAACTGATCTCATTTCCGCCTTCTTTAGTGTACTTTTTGTTCACTGCCTGGATTGGGCTGAATGGGAAAGTAGGTCTATGTATCAGTTTCATCTTTCATATTTTTGTTCCATAACTTTATGTTTATTTATCATTGGAAGTCGAACAACACGTCATGGGCGTTTGCTTCTTGCATACGCTCATTTGATTCACATATTTCATTCTATATTCTAATGTTTATTGTAACCCCCTATCTCCGTCCCCCCTTATTTAGGGTCCTTTTTGTTCACTACCTGGATCGGCACTGAATGGAATATTATTCATTTCATCTTTCTTATTTTTTCAGAATTTATTTTCATAGTTTTATATTCGTTTATCGTTATTCTTGGAGTTGGATATGCTCATTTCGTTTTATATTGACTACTGTAATTCAAATGAATGTAATTAGTAACCAATCGTTAAACACTACGCCACCGACCTAGTATAAAATACAGAACTGAGCCCACTGTTTATCCGACTGGGTCACTATATACTCTCGCCGGATCTTTCAAAACTGGCCACTTTTCCTCGAATAGCATAAACAAAACCTAATATCTGTGTCCACATATCCCGATTCGGAAGCAAATAAAAGGAAGTGGGGAGACTGTTCCAAAGCTATTAGTCTTCAAATCCCGGCAAGCTTATTTCATTCCATTTGTTTACACTCAACTGGGAGGAGAAGGAAAATTTCGTTTGATAAATTATCCGGCAAAAACTGTCTTCGACAAAGGTAGTCAATTTGTCTGAATTAGTTTCCGTGAATAAGCTAGAAATGGCTAGAGATTCCAGAAACGGTATCCTACCAGCTGGAAGTTCTACTGCGAGAGATGCGAAAGGAAAGATATTGGAAATTACAGGAGAAATACATATTTGTTTTTGACAAATATAAGACAAGGTGCCTTATAAAGCCAACTTGAACATTTTCTGATCAAACGGACGGACTGATTTTTGGACCAAGCAGTATTTATTGCATCCAGATTTAAGGCGAATGCTTGGGAATAAGCTTTGGTTTGTCCACTTAATTTGTACAGTTGCAACAATGTCACAGCGGAACTGAAACTCTCAGAATTTCAGCATTAGCCTACAACAATACCAGTTTCGACATTTTTTCTCGACTCTCTTAGGGACCGTAGTTACGACTAACAGTAATTGTAAACATTTTACCCTCTGACCCATGTGCAAGTTATCGCCCATTCGAGGTTTCTGCGTTTTACTATTTTTACGCATTCCATCTAGGAAGAAGAGTTTTTAGATCCGATAAATCCCTTTTCTTTTTTCTCTGTGTTAACTCGTGCAGTTTGTTCGATTTTTTTATTGATCGGTTCTTGTGTGATATATTTCATTGGACCGGTCTTGGCTATATTATCGCCTGTCTCTGCGTTCGTAAAGTTCCATCCATTGTCATTCCCGTAGGGAAAAAAGGTACCCGGATTCCCGTAAAGGTGTCCGGAATTTTGGAACAACATTCCGGGCTCGGAAAACGTAACGGAAATCCCGCCTGGGGAGTCTTGTTTCCTGGAATTCCGCAGTTTAACGCGGAATTCCTGTCAAACCGCGGAATTCCGGGACGTTTTCCGTGCCCGGAATGTTGTTCCAAAATTCCGGACACCTTTACGGGAATCCGGGTACCTTTTTTCCCTACGGGTTTCCAAGATCTCGACCGTCGTATGCCATTCCACTACGCTGATCCTTACGTCCTCTCTATGTGATTATTTTCTTCGAGTCAGATAAGGCCCCCACTCTTTGCTTCCGAAGACCTTATTTTTATCGCCTTATTTATCCACTTTTAATAAGAAGTTCTGGTTCATGTGTTTCTCGTCAACACCATGGGGGCCGCGCGGGCCACTTTTTAATATCTGAACTTGATTTTCTCAGATGATGAGCCTGGTGAAGACTGGATCTGGCGAAGACAATTGACCCAATTGTCTGGATCAGATATAAAATTTCCATCGAAACCTTTGGTCTTGTTTCTGCAATTGTCCCTATCTGCGCAATGAAGAATCTATAGTTTGGGAACGTTATGCACTGGAGATGTTTCGCAGATTGGTACACGAGTTAGGATATTTGCTGATGGACTAGGATGACGAAACTTGGTTGGCGTATTAGGTACCTGGCCAAATTGACTTGTAAACTATCGTCTCCCGGATCCATCTATCCGGGGGGGGGGAGAACTATCCCAGATTCAACGCACGAATTTCGAACGACTTATCCGATCTGAATCAAACTTGATAACTGACAAGAGCACATCCCATATTTTTCCAGTTTCAGTTTTCAGACTGGGTCACGATACATTTTCATGTTTCCAAGGGACATTTATGCCTGAAGCTCGGCCACAGGACTATCATGCTTCGGAGGAGTCGGGGGAGGGGGGATCTTTTTGCTGCGATTATTTCTATGGACTTGAGCTACCAAATTATTATCACGGAACCTGGATATCCCTGACGAAGCAGTAATCTGATCTTCCAGTTGCAGCGCTGTTTTAATCTTCAAAGGCTTATCGGATTTTTATCCGTTCGGATCGAAGCGCTTTTCATCATCATCATCATCATCATTTTATTTATAACCCGTCACTGAACAAAACTGGGCGAGGCCCAGAAAAGACGGAGTAAAAAACAAGAAAAAACGAAAAGAAAACAACGGAAAGGAAAAACATACTTCGATAACTACGAACTCGGAACAAACAGGAATGACCAAAGATGGAAAGACTCCTGGCATTCAGTAGAAAAATGTGGGACTGAGCAGATTAATACACAAAATGACATTTGCCCGTGACCAATACTGGAACCCGATAGTGTATTTCCGCTGTGGTCACGGAGTCTGGAGAGGTCTGCCTTCATTAAAAACAGACGTGACCTTCTTTAATGCGGTCACTTTTGACAAGGCATTGCAAGTAACGACGTGAGAGAGTAACAATCTTTCTCTCATTTTTCTCGGCTCTTGTCAGGGCGAACGCAAATTAATTCCAGATCCCTTCAGTTTGGTTGTCGTCCACAGGGGAGAACGGTGCGAAACCGTACGAAGTCGAACTTCAAAAAACCGCCGCTAGATGCCATACGTGAAGCGCACCTTTGGTAATTCTGAATTTTCGATGGTTAAGGCAACTGAGATCGGTAGTTTGTATGTACTCTTTGGAAACTTTGACATATGTAGTCCTCGTCAAGTTATTATAGCTACAGGGTCGTAAATGAGCAGGATCAGTGAGTGATTCTCAAGGCGTGGGGAATATCTGGTAGCCCTGGGGAAAAGTTTTACGTATATTTCCTAACACATATTTTCAAGTATCTCGTTTATTTACAGAAGGAATGAGCTGATAGTGGCCATAATCTCATCAATGAACTACACACAGGGCAAAAGTAAGGACCAGAACATAACTTAAACTTTCCCTATAAACCAAGAACAAATAACAAGACAGAACGCAAATGAGCGGAGGTTACTAGCTTCGCGCCACATCACGTTTCGTTACCTCTACAAATAGCTATATCGCTGTTAACTTGCTGTAGAGGAAATATAGCAGTCAACGCTGATTGGTTCTATAAACGCGCTCCAGAGCGGGTCAGCGCGCAGAGTACTGCCTCCGCTAGTCTCTTTCCTTGTGCGATAAGCAACGGTGAAGACGGAACAGGAATAAACGGGTATCAACATCAGCTCAAAGCTAAAGTAAATAACTCCAGGTCCACTCAGTTTTGCCGGGGTTTTCATAGTCGCTGCATGCGACTAAAAACACAAGTTCTATCTGATTATTTGTTCTTCTATAAACTTACTTATTTTCCCCGATAGGAGAGAATCCGCCCGCAGATTTACCATCCATTTTAGTTCCTCCGGTCTAAGCAAAACTTAAAAAAAAAAACAGTAATTCCCCCCATGCCTCTTTTAGTTAAGACGTACCACTTCAGAGAAGAAGAATTCCGTACTCCACAACTCCACAATTGTTACCCACGGTTACTTACTGTACCCGTATTACGGGATAAAAAGACGGAGACTTCTCGTAGTAGTTCCAGCCCAGCAGTCTTAAAAGTTTCCTTTACACAACTTCTTTCATACATCGGACACTTGGAACAAAGGGATCGTTCAGCCGTATTATAAGAAGCTCCGGTCCGAAGTCAGATGACTTGTGGTGAATAATATTGGACGCTTTTGTTCCGTTGATTAGGCTTTTTCTTACAGAAACTATTCCATGGTTTCCCAAGAAGATACGAGACCTGGACAGATTTGCCAACCAGATTCTGTCATATGGATCAGAGCTGGATTCGGACCATCCAGGATTTACGGATCCGGTTTACAGAGCAAGGAGAAAGTACTTTACCGACATCGCCATTGCCTATCGAATGTAAGTTAGTCTTAATTGCCTAAAACCCCCGAATAAAAATAAAATACCCAGAACTTGCCCGTTACGGTCTTTTCAATGGGAAAGTCAAAGGACCCGTCTTACTTACTTTGCCTTATCATTAGCTCCCTTATGGAATATTTAGCTAAAAAAGGACCTGTCGTGCCTGTCATGCTGATGCAACCTTCTTCCGTAACTGCAGTTAGTTAAATCTTAAGTTCGGAGACCCAAATCTCATTACGTTACATTTCAAGCCCGCTAACGATGCCTCACTAATATTTGCTCTTACCGAGAGAGTGTTCGCGACGAGTGTTCGCGTCCGGTTATCCTCGTTTGGCCGAATTTTTGCTAGAAGTCAATGGGCTTGGGGAAAGGCTGAGTTGTTAAAAGATGAGCCTAGTTTTACAGTATTCCAACAGTTTTGAAGATTGGAACATAGACAGGAAGTAGTGCAAACATATAAGTCATGTTTCTGGACAGTTGTGGAACATGTCTGGAATCCAGAACAGACGAGTAGTCTGGAATCCAGAATATACGGGTAATCTGGAAACCCGGATCTGGAAATTTGGCACCTGGAATCCAGACGAAGCCTGGAATTCAGCTCGGAATCCTAGTCTGGAAATTTGGAACCTGGAATCCATTTTTTGTCCTTTTCCGGCTAAGCCGAATTTCCCAGTCACGGGCAGCACGAACTTCGCCAAAAGGTTCAAGGTCTGCCGAAAACTCCTTTAAAATCAGGGCATATGAAAAGCTTCAGAGTTTTTTTTCTTTTGCTTGGTTTTCCAGTTTTCAACCGCGACGGTCAGAGTTTAAAATATTTTAAGTCGGCCTCCGCTTCGGAGGGAGTGCAGTCTGAAAAGCGTCGACAAGGAAATCGCTAATTTCCCTCCCCTGTTTCATCGATGTCTTCAAACCGCATCTGAGCTTTACTATAAATTCTCTAGACTCGCAAGCTTGTCTTATTTGAAATGGCTCGATCGTAGTGGGCGGCGCTACGAGTAAGGCCCGTTTCAGATGCACGGATAAAGCATAGGTCTTGGCGCTACTTTCTAGTGTTGCATTGTTTCACCCAAAAGACGGATCTCGGAAAGCTGTAATGTTGTCCGTGGGGACAAGCTAAAAGCTTAAAGGACACCTGAACATTGAAACCATACTTGAACACACCATGGAGAATGCATTTACAGACATGGCCACGGAGAGCATTTTTCTCCTGAGCGTGACGTTTTCAAAATAGGGATTTTCGTTTCTGGAGGTTTGCACACGCAGCTCCAAGACAAAAAGCGCAATTCATTCAAATCTTGTACAGCGCTGGCCGGATCGTATTGGAATTTCTTCTAGATATATGTTTTGGCTTAAGTGGTTAAAAAAATATTCCAGAAGAAGGGTTGATTAGAGACATTTGTTCATTTCTAAAATTGTTCGGTACTGAAATAAGGACAGATGCAAAATGGAGCAAAAATCATATCTTGGAAACACTATTTCGTATTTGGATTGGGTTTTCTGCAGGCAATGTTGACGGAAGTCATACAGATAGGGATGATACTTGGTACTCTTTATTCAGGTGTCCCTGAACGCCAAATTTAATTACAAATAACTTTATACTGAGTACGGGGCATGACCCAAGTTCGTACCGCTCGACGAAAGTAGATACTCGCAAGGCTCCTTGTTCCAAAATATTTATGCAAAAGACACAGGTGTGCAGCAAGGAATAATATAAATCATCCCTTAGCGGACAACCTCTCCCCCGAGTCGACTACACAGAAGAGGAAACTAAGACCTGGGGAATGGTTTTCCGACAGCTGACGCAGCTCTTCCCGACTCACGCGTGTAAGGAATTCAACCACATTTTTCCGCTCCTCGTTGAGAACTGCGGCTATCGAGAGGACAACATCCCGCAACTGGAGGACATCTCCAACTTCTTGAAAGGTAAGGAGAAGCTTCTATTATTTCATTAAAGGACTCCCCTTGCTTTTCACTGTCGTCGCACCTCCAGTGGCAACTTACGTGGTCTACTGGCCTTTGATTTTTCGCTATGATTTCTCAGATATTAACCACGGCACATTCAGTTTTCGGACATTTTCGTCCAGCCGAGAGCAGTATGGCTGCATAGTGTTGACAAGCACTAACAAGGAGATCGCTAATTCCACGTGGAAACGATAGTATTATATCCGGCTCGCTACTATGTTCTGTCGGCCTGATAAGATATGGGCGTAAGGGGTCAAACCATACAGACCAGAGGCCCATGGTTTAAACGTGAAAAGCTTTCAGACCATTAACCTACTCCATTTTTTTTTCTCCAAACACATACCTAACGATGTCCTAATCTTAAAGCTACCTAAATCCGTTTCCTACTTGGTTACTGAAATCGAAGTGGCGGCGGAAAGAACCACCGTGCGCGCGTCGGTTCCGTCTTTTTCCTTCGATATCAAGAAATACACTAAATGAATGGGCTCACACTTCAACAAACTTAAACTGAATGAATTCATAAAATCACAAAGCTCCGACTTCAGCTTCGCATTCTTCTGCTCATATTTGGATTGAGTTATCGACATCGTTAATTCTAACTCTTTACTTCGTTCTTCCCATTCTGCCGGAACTACACTAATCCAGTCGACCACCGAGTCACCCTAAAACACAAAATAACCCTTACTTTAAACGAAACCGCACTTCAAAACTAATTCAAATTTATTTATTTGGGCACCAGAACTAAAACTCCAAACGGACTGCCGATAAAGGTACGTGTAATCCAACTTTATCTGCCACATATCCCTTCCGGGAGGGGTATAACAAGACTTCCCGGTTTCCGGCCATACCCAAACTCAGTCGCGAAACCTCAAACTGACGGAGCAACGGGAACCATGGCGCTGCCCCCCTGACGTCTGGTACGATCAAGGTAATTCTGACTCCTTAGCCCCTTAAATGAGATAGCACTGGCCCGATCATACAAAATGGCGGGAAAACATAATATTTTTCCGAAAACGACAACTTTTGGCTAAACATATCCACACCGAGGGCTCCCGGTTGGGGGCACGGGGAGAAGAACGGCAACTTACGTCCATTTCATCCTTTCATAACGTTCGACGAGAGTGCCATTAAATCACAAGTATGGCCTCTTTTACCCCCAAATTGATTCTCGGTCAGAAGCCATGCCTTTTCCGACAGCTTACAATGCTGTTTATCAATTGATCTCGATAACGAATCTGCGACGTTGAGGGCCGACGGGACGTTTACCAAAGTCAGAACCACGTTCATGCGGCATACGGTCAAGAAAATCTCTTTCATAACACCGTTCAGCTCCCCTAACTTACCCCCAGACTCGTTCCATGAGCACACCACGGCCATGTTATCCACGCGTGCTTTGACCCGCGCGTTCATCAATTCCTTCTCTAACGATAGCAACGCGGCCAACAAGGCCCTTGCCTCTTTTACGTGGATCGGCGAATCCATTAAATCATTCGTAATGAAATCCGATAACTCGATAATTCCGGATGTTCTCTTTAGAGACGCCCCCTACTTACACCCGCTTGCGTCCGTATACAATTCAATCCATTGGTGGGAAGACTGCCTCCAGGGGAAAACCCGGGGGGATTCTACCAAAAAGGCCCAAAAACGGATTTCTGTCCAGACTTCACTCGAGACTACCGACCACTCGACGTTATTCCGAATCATATGGGCAATGAGACCGTTACACTCCTTTGTAAACATCCGCGCGTGCGGGAAAGCGGGGGAAGAACTAACTACTCTCCCCAAAAAACGCTGCAAATCTTTAACCGTAAAACCGCTTTTGTTTAACATTTCGGTCCGATGCCCCTCGAATTTCTCTACTTTATCATCTGGGATAATAAACGCTCCTTTCTCGACATCAATCAACATTCCCAAATAACGCAACTCTTTTTTCGGTTCAAAATCCGATTTTTCAGACAAGTAAAATCCTAACTTTGCAAACAAAGCCCTTAAAAAACTCATGGCTGCCTTGGACAAATGTTTACATTCCGGGCCTGGAGGTATATAATACAGAGAATCGTCTAAATATCTCCAAGAAAATCTGCCTGCTTCTCTAAAAACCCTGTGGCCTCATCCAGTGACATTTTCGCGTGGATGGCATCTTCTGTCGAGCTCAACAGCCTCATTCACGCGAAAACGTCCCCTAAGCATACAACATACAAGCGATTCTCGCGGATCACATTTTAAAACAGAAGAATTGCCCCCAAGTCTTAACGAACTAGCCAAAACAAAATAAGAGACCAAAATATAATCAATGTCAAAAAAGAGAGAGAGAAGAGATGTAACAAACTTGAAAAGAAAGTGTCATGGGCTCAAGTGGTTTAAACTAAACAGTGCAAAAAACACAATAGACCAGCAGTAGCCGTAGCGATAAGTTTTTTTTAAGTGAAGATAAAAAAAAATGTCTAAACAAACAGCGCCAATGTCCTTTTAACTGGTCAGCCATGGAGAAAATCGAGCCATATAATAAAAAATACGAACTTAAGCAAGCAACATTGCACAGTTATGGCAAAAGGATCTATGCAGCAAACAAAAAAGGAAACAAGGTTTCTTAAAGTCCACAAAAATAAAGAAGCCACCATGATTCAACTCACTACAAAATAAAACAATAAAAAAAAATAAAAAAATGAAAAAAAAAACAGTGGGGATTGGTTGGCGACAAACTTACTACCAACCGTCAATGTTGTATAACATACATAATACCATTCTGAAGAATCCCCGGGAATATGCACACCACGCCATCTACAACCAACATAATAGTAACTTTCAGGGGTCAATTTCACTTGTTTAAATGCCTTCGCGTCATCTACCTTGAAGAGCAGGCCCTCAAGCGATAGAAAGGGCTGAATTTCCCCCAAGGTATCCAATTGGAAGGGGTTATCCTTAATCCAACAATTCAAGTATGATTCGTCGTGGCAAACCCTCGGCTTACTTGGCTGAACCGTAAATGGCATTACAATCCTCGGGGGCTCACATTCCCCCACTTTACCCCAAGGCACAATAGAACCATTACGGATACTTCCTTCTAACTATTGGGTAACGAAAGAATCATAAGCGTAGACCGAGGTCCCGTTTGGGATATCCATTAATTCTGGGAACTCCGAATCGTAGGACTTTCCGAAATAATACCACTAAATCGGCGAAAGAAGGTAGGGCACGCCATTTCCCAACCATTCCAAAATCATCTCACTATTTTTTAGTTGAAACGTTGAACACAGATCTTCCCACTCATTCTTTAAACCACTTAACCCAACTTTAAAATTATTAGGGTCCAAACGACAATCGTACACTTTCCCCTTCCATGCCGAAAACGACCGAAAACTTTCCGCTGCAGGGAAGTTCTGAGGGGGAGCTACTCGCTGGTCTTGAAAATCCACCCATATTCGCTCAGTTATATCCACCTACAATAATTATCATCTCTTAGACAATTCTTTATATACAAGCATTACAAAACAAACCACAATCTTTCTCAAAATCTTTCACAGTTACGGATTTTATGGTTAATGCCCTCGCGGGGCCGATCAACACATGCCGAGGCCAGGTGGCCCACCTTCGAACAAATGTGGCACGTGCGTGTCTCCGCATATCGTGGGCGGTAAGGTGACGGTCGATTCCCGTAAGGGGCCCTTCCTCCTCTACGCGGTTCAAAACTCAGTCCCCCATACACTGGGTTAGCCATTTGGCCGTACACTCCCAGATTTTGAACTTGACCGATAGCCGACGCGACGGCCTTCTGAAACAGGTCTTCAATACTCGGAAGTTCGGCCCCCTTCTTTTCTGATTTCATCGTCTCCCCCGAAGCCTTTGCCTTATGTTTACTGAGCCGGATAAATTCTTTTGCTCCCTCTTTCTGGGACTCTGACCCAATCAAATTAAACTCTTTGCCAACTCGTAATGCGGGAGGTCTTGGAGTTGGAAGGCCAACACTTGTGCGTACGCCACTTCGTACTTTTCCAGATTTCTGTCTCCCAGTCCCACTCTCTTAGCCTCCCCCACCAAGTCCCTCATTCGTGCGATCAATCTACTGTTACTCGCGTCCGAAGAACAAGACATTGTCGAACCAAAGACTTCGCGTTTGGCCCGTTCGACTCCGTTAGAGGCCCCTAACTGCATCTCGAGGAGCTCCATTTCGGCCACGTACGGCTTCATGACCTAAATAATAGCCCTCGTTGCCAAAGGGATGCCCACTTACAAAATAACGTACACTGGTACCATACGCACCAATGTTATCACTAAATAACCAACGGTAAAAACCAAATCAAAACACAACCGTGATTTCTCCAAACAATATCGTAAGATGCCACATAAAAGTATACCAGATAAAAGTATACCCCAGGCACTGGTGAATGGGCATCCCCTCGCTCATGGCGTCTCGCTTTGACCACATCCGAATTTCACATAAGACGGGCCATTGCGTCACCCCAATTTGGAATCTTTTAATGTCCTTACACCAGGCGCTTGTAATATTGCTTCATACGCAACCTATACAAAATCAATTCAATAAAACGGGCCATTAAGTCACCCTATTCAAGAACCTTTTAGTGCCTTACACCAGGCACTTGTAATATTACTTCATACGCTACCTATACAAAGTCCAAACCCACAAAACGGGGAAGGGAGTTCGAATGATTCGTCTTCATACTTAAATCGGGTACTCTACTGAAAACCTCTTGGCCCTTATTCTAGAAAATACCTTGACTATTAAACTCACATATTCGCTTATTTTCGTTGACACAAATTACTTCGAAAAGGAAAAAATGAGCTAAGATGCTCATCTTGGGCCTCCCCTAAAAGGGGGAGGGGGCCTGAGGGGCCACAGACCGGTTTTATCCATTTACAAAAGGGGGTAAACAAACCTCTGGCATATTCGGTTGGACTGGAATCATCGGTGGGTCAACTTGCGCCATAGACGCAGCCGCTGCCCGTGTGTTATGTACGGCCGGGTATCGCTTGAACTGACTGGGCCTGCCCTAACATCGGGACCACATGGCGGATAAATAGACTAGCCTGGTCTACATCCATAGGCGACAGAACATCGAGGAACGGCTTTTCTTTGCCAGTCAGACAGCTAATTGCGCTCCAAATCTCTGTTTCAGAAGATACTTCCAGTTTCTTTGTCTTGATCCTAATTACGGGAGCCGTAGGTGCGGGATTAAACGAAAGTACTGACGAAATAAGTACAGTTGAAATCGTCACACACACTCCCTTAGCTTCTTGAGAGACCGAAGCAGCATTTATTTCCTTTCAAAATTGACTTTCCTGCACCGTTCCATTAACAGTAAATCTCTAATCAAATAAAAAGCTATGAGAGAGAGAGAAATTTATTGAATAAACGAATAAACACTTCACTTTGACAACCACCCCAAGAAGTAACCTTGTCCTAGGGGGTGGCTGGATCCGCAGAGGTCTGTAAATTTCAGTAAGAGCCTCCGTCCTTTGAAGTTATTGCATGATGGATTGACTATATTGACTATTTTTCAGATGCAACGGGATTTTCTCTCCGACCTGTGGCAGGTCTTCTTTCCTTCCGTGATTTTTTTGGCGGATTGGCTTTCCGTGTCTTCCACTCCACTCAGTACATCCGTCACCCTTCTTGTCCGCTGTATACTCCCGAGCCTGACGTCTGTCATGAGCTCCTTGGACATTTCCCGCTATTCGCCGATCCGTCATTTGCCCAATTTTCGCAAGAAATTGGACTGGCCTCGCTTGGGGCTCCCGACGATTACGTCGAGAAGCTAGCAACGGTAAGATCTCGTTCTGTCCAAATGATCCCTTTCTAGCTTCTTTCTGACTTCTCTTTCTTAGCTTTGGTGTAAACAAGTTTGCTTATTCTGCCTTTAATATTATCCCTAGCTCCCTCATGGAATTAGAAGTTTATGAAATACCCGCCTTTCGGCCTTGTTTCGTTTTTTACCAACGGTACAACTTAACGGTACGACTTTTAAGTGGCGAAATACCTATGACATCGCAAAAGTTGTCCGTCTGTCTGTCCGTCTGTAAGCACGATAACTCTCGAAGGGATTTAGATATTTTGATGAAACTTGGTGGGAGGGTCCTTTGAATCAAAGTACAAGTCAAGTTCGAAGATGGGCTGTGTAGCCATATATTTGAGGGTGGGGGAGGGGTTTCAAATTAAGGGACAAAAAATATTTTTTGAAAGCTATCTTGATAGTTGATTTAGGGGTAAGGAGACACGCTGAATCCGAATATGAAAGTTATTTTCTCGCCGGACAAGTAGTTCGCCCCGAATCCGGCCAAAACCGGAAAGTTTGTTAAAAGCTTAGTAAAAGTATTCTTTGAAGTTGATTAGATGTTTGATTTAGGGGTAAGAAGACATGCTGAGCACGACGGTGAAATTCATTTTCTTGCCGGGCAAGTAGTTCGCCCGGAATCCGGCCCAAACCGGAAAATTTGTTAAAGGCAAAATTTGTATTTGAAGTTGATTCGGTGATAGATTTGAGGGTAAGAAAAGACGCTGAATCTGTATATGACAACCATGTTTTACCCGGACATATAGTTCGTCCGGAATCCGGTTGAAACCGGATTTTTTTTTAGAAGTTGAAGTTTTATTTGAAGTTGATTAGATGTTACGCTGAATTCGTTTCTGAACTATCTTTTTTTTTTTTGCTGGGCAAGTAGTTCGCTCGGAATTCGGCCGAAACCGGAAATTTGGCAGAAGTAAAGCAGGAAGTTTCGATCAGTATCGTCAAAATAGATATGGCTTATACAGGTATATCTGAACTTGGTTTTCTCAGATGATTAGCCTGGCGAAGACTGGATCTGGCGAAGACAAGACCTAGTTGTCTGGATCAAATATTAAATTTTTGGGATCCCATCGAAACCCCCATCCGAAAAAGGAGTACCGTCGATTATATGAAAGGAGATTTTTTTTTTTTTCGACAACTCGGCACAAGAAAGCAGAAATAGAAAGATGCATTCTTCAGTTATCCACGTTGAGGGCTCACGATCACTCTGAGAGCTGTGGCGGATTTTTCAAAACTTGTCGGTCAAGCAGATAGTCTTGACACAAGGCTACATACGTTGACGAAGAACGACGGAGTATTTTTTTAAGCAATTACGCGGAAAGTAATTGCTAAAGATTTTACTAAAATACTGCAAGATCACCATGGTGCTTTAAATATTAACTCCTCGACTACTTGGGAGCAACATTCGGAAATACAACCTACTTTTTGGGATCTCAAAACACAAATGGAGGAATACCTATGACATCGCAAAAGTTGTCCGTCTGTCCGTCCGTCTGTGAGCACGATAACTCTCGAAGGGAATGAGATATTTTGATTAAACTTGGTGGGAGGATCCTTTGAGTCAAGGGAAAGGTCGAGTTCGTGGACGGGCTCTGTAGCCCTACATTTAGGGGTAGGGGTTATAATTAAGGGACAAGCTAATGAGATAGTTGATTAAGGGGTAAGAAGACATGCTGAACACTAATATGAAAACCATTTTCTCCCGGACAATTAGTTCGCCCGGAATCCGTCCAAAACCGGAAAATTTGTTAAAAGTAAATGTTTTATTTGAAGAACACTTAACTGAAAATCATTTTCTACCAGGACAAGTAGTTCACCCAGAATCTGGCCAAAACCGGAAAATTTGTTAAAAGTATGTTGTATTTGTAGTTGATTAGATCTCCGATTTAGGGGTAAGAAGAGATGCTGACTCCGTACATGACAATCAATTTTTAGCCGGACATATAGTTACGTCCGGAATCCGGCTTAAGCCGGAAAAATTGTTATGAGTTAAATCTTTATTTGAAACTGATTAGATGTTGGATATGGAGGTATTGAGCTTTATTTTTTCGCCGGACAAGTAGTTCCGGAATTTCGCCGAAACCGGAAAATTGGCAAAAGTAGGGCAGGATCGTTTCGTCAAAATAGATATGACTTCTATTGGTAAACACACATGCTGAATCCATATCTGAACTTCATTTTCTCAGATTTTAGCCTCAATCTGTTTCTAAATTTTAAGAGGAAAACTATTCAAAGAGTCTGGCGAAGACAAATCTAATTGTCTAGATCAAATATTGAGTTTTCGGGATCCCATCGATATCTTTTGTTTTGTTGCTAATGAGTACACATTCGTCTCGGATACTTCTTAAACTATGACTTAACAAGTGCGGTATGTAAAAAAAAAGTTTGAACCGTCATTCGTGAAAATTTTTAACCTTGGTTAGTGTTTATATTTTGTATATATTGACGACATCGACAAATTTTTGTTTTGTTCTTATAATGATAGTTTCGACAAGATTAAATGCGATATCTATCTAACTATCGAACGGGATAAGAAAATACTGCGCAGACAGATGCTTAATGAGCCATGGAGGCCGAAGGTATCATGAATTATTTTACATAGGAAAACAATGATAGCCTACAACCGGTTACATTTATCATACAAATTGTTGGCTGGTTAATCAGCAGCTATATTTAGTATTCGCAGATCTAGGTTTCGATCTTCTCGGTAGCCACAAGCCCACCACATTTTTGAACAAAGGCAATTTTAAAATCCAGAAATGAATTTCTACTTCTTTACTCTCGGTCAAGATTCCAAGAACTTCTTTTATTTGTATGGAGCCGACTGTCTCCAACCTTTGCCGCGGCCGAATAATGTCATACAGGTTCCCACAGAGGAAATATCCTTGTGTGACATTCAGAACCATATGCAGCCCTCGCAGATCTAGGTTACGATATTCTCGGAAACAAAGGCAAATTTGAAAATTCCGAAAAGGGATGTCTACTTCTTTACTCCAGGTTAATTCCATTTGTCTATATATGGAGCCGATTCATCGTCTCCAACCTTTGCCGGCTGTCGCGGCCCAATGTTGTCATACAGATTAATTCCCACAGTGGACATTTCCTTGTGTGACATTCAGGGCGTGTTCCACCCTACTTACCGTAGTTACTACGCATGACGTAACGAATTTTTGGCTATTCTGAGTCAAGGCTGGGACGCTTTTTTAAATTTTTCTATAAAACATCACCCAAGGGGTAATCCAGCCCTTGATCCAGCCAATCACGTTACAGTAATCCGTTGTTACTACGCTCCCGAGCATGATAAGCAAATAGTTACTATTAGTTACTATTTCGAGACGGTTGGAACGGTCAGCGTAGTAACTTTTCGTGAGGTTGGAACGTAAATAGTAACTAATAGTTACTATTGTTACACTGTCAGAAGTTTCATAACAAATAACACAAGGATGCGCGGTTTCAACAGACAATGCGTAACAGATAACACTTCAGGTGTGTTTCAAAATGTTATGCATAATAATCGTTACCATCACGAAGAGCAAAAAATCCGATATCATGACGATAAACAATAAAGTCAATAGATGATTTTTTGGCTCTTCCTACCAAACCTTGTTATGCATAACATTATCAAATACAACAGATAACATCCCAAGTGTTATCTGTTACGCATTGTCTGTTGAAATCGCGCATCCTCGTGTTATCTGTTATGAAACCTCTGACAGTGTAAAAGAGTGGAACACGCTCTCAGCAACCATATGCAGCACTCGCAAACCTAGTTTACGATCTTCTCGGGAACAAATTTGAAAATTCCGAAAAGGAATTTCTACATTTAGGCTACTCCATTTGTCTATGTAGCCGAGTCGTCGTCTCCGACCTTCGGCGCGGCCAAATGTTGTCACACAGATTAGTTCCCACAGAGGACATTTCTTTCAAGACAAAATTAGTTCTTGGTCACACTTTTGAAAGTACGCTAATCGATATACGTCAGCTAAGATTGATTCCAGCGATATTTTGGCCCTTTTTGTCAAGCGTCCTCGTCAGGCTGTTACTAGAAGAACGAACCTCGAATAAATCTGCAAACCATTGCAATATAACTGGAATATATCACAGCTGACTTATCCCGCTTAGGGCCATCGACCACGATTAGCAGTCAGCTTGGCCTGATGCAATACTAATTTAACAAGAGCTGAAAGCTCATATGGCACATATCTTAAAGTTTAACTGAAAAGCCAACTTATTTGTGTGTCATTCAATTGGATACACTGAATTATTTGGATCCTGCAAAGGGATTTTTTTATTTGCCACTATCTGCTCTAGTTATGAGGCTCAGAATATCTCCGGCCGTCCCCACAGCGTAAATTCTACTATGACGCGGAAAATTTTAATCCCAAAACAAATGCGGCTTTTCAGCGGGCAGTGGTGAGATTGGTGAAGATTGCTTAGTGCCTGAACAAAAAAAAAATTATAAATCTTTCTCGTAAGGCATGCAATAAAAATACAAGCGCATAGAGGCACCACTAATCACACGAAAATTCCACTATTTGAAAATAGGTTATTGGTGAATAGCGGAACAACGAAGTAACTCATTTTAAGCGGGTCTTCAAGCCAATTTAAGTGAATAAGTGATGGGTAACTAGATTGTCCTGTCCTAGCCCTTTTCGGTTAAACTTTAACGACCTAGATTGTTTAAGCTATGATATGGCAAATGTAATGGTAATATGCTTTATCCATCATTTGAATATATACTTAAAACAGCCAAGCTGTGGGTAATTTTTGAAAGCTGAGCCTAGTTTTAAAGTATTCAACTACTTTGAAGCATTGGGACTTAAAGTTTAACTTAAAAGCCAACTTAATCTTGTATCATTTAACTGAACACACTACATTATTTTGATTGTGTTAAGGAATTTATTTTTATTTTTCACTATTTACTGTAGTATGATGTTCAGAACATCTACGGCCGTCCTTAATTACAACGCAGGAATTAAAATACTAAAGCGGCTTTTCAGTGGCCAGTGATCAGTTTGCGGAAGGTAGCTCACTGTGTGAACACTTAGTTTTCGTAAATCGTTTTCGTCAAGCATACAATTAACGCAGGTACAAGCGCATAGGGGTACCACAAATCCGGCAGGGACATTCCATTTATAAAAATTTATTACTCGTCAATAGCGGAGCAACAAAATAACACATTTTCATTGGGTCTGCATAGCCACTTTAAGTGAATAGGTGACGGGTAACTAGATTGCCTTATCTCTGCCCTTTTCGTTAAAACTTTAAAGAGTAAATAGTATGACAGCTCCTTTAAGATATGACTTTTGCAGTGCTACTGGTTCACCGTCGAGTTTGGACTCTGTCGCCAAGGAGGACATCTCAAGGCCTACGGAGGCGGCCTACTCTCGTCATTCGGAGAGTTAGAATACTGCTTGAGTGGAAAGCCGGAGCTCAGGGCTTTCGAACCCGATGTCACCGGTGTTACAAAGTATCCAATCACCGAGTACCAGCCGGTATATTTCGTATCGGAAAGCTTTGAGGATGCGAAGAACAAAATGATGTAAGTATACAACTGATTAATTAAAGCAAATGCGTAGGTAGTCTAGTGTTATTCAACGCCACTTCATGCATGGTTCCCCCAGCGGTGTGAACCATACTTGACTCTGAACTATTTGCTTTAACTCCAATCTAAAGTTCACCTCGTTAAACAGTTTTAGAAAAACATAAACAGTTTTAGAAAACACTCGACAACAATGTAAAAAAAAATGCATATACAGCAGTACTTAGCAGACATTTTTTTTATTCTGTTGGCACTAACTTTCCTCAGATCCAACTCAAAACACTCTGAACTAACTTTCCTCGATTGTCCGTCTCGAACCCGAATGATTGAAGTCAGCCAATGCCAGTAATTTTAATTTTCACTTGCTGATCCACTGAATGGCCCAAAGTCTAGCCTGCACCTTGGTTACGATATCTCAAAGCCACCTAGTTCTTGAGATGTGGCGGGCCAGGATGATGCTCTATTGCTCAGAATGAAGCAAATGCGGAAGTCGTAACGGTTCCTTCAGCCCAAGCTGACTGCGAATCATCATTCCTGGCAAGGGTCCTCTACAGGCTGTAGCCACAAAAATGAACCTGCTATCATGGCTAACTTATCGGTTTGGCGCCAATACGTCAGTGATTCAAAGCAACACAGGCCGATTCAGGAGGTTACAAGTGCGGAATGCTCTGGTATAGCCCTTCGATTTGCCGATTCGCCTGTGATAAAAATTTTTATTTCAAAAAGTTAACTGGGAACGATATCCCTATTTTATCAGTTTACAGATGGAGTGGACCCAGGAGGTAGCTTGTATGGAAAATTTTGATATCGGATTTAGCCTGTGACATGTTCATCTTAATTTTTCAACATGATTGCTTGGGGATTTGATCCCTTCATCGGACAAACGACCCACGCAACTATGCGTGATATACTTACAATCCCTGAATTTCCTTAATAGCATTTATAAACTGCTCGCTGCGGATTGTGAACATAAACTGACAACGGATTGGTAAGGAATAAAGGCAGAAACGAAGACAGATCCAGTTTGGTTGAGTTTGTGGGTGGTTGAACATGTGGCTTGTCAAGGGAGGTTGTTCTTTTTCCTGGGCGGGTGAGGCTTCTATCCAAACTAAACCAATGTCCCGCTTCGAGCCACCCCCCATCAGATAGGTCAGTCAGGTAACCAAATCTCTCGACGTTCCCGACGACAACGCAAAAGAACACAAGAGACTATTCCCGAGACTATTCCACCACCTTAAGAAGAAAAAAAATGGGTAACTCCCCTTACAAAGCGTCACTTTGAGTACCTGCAGTTGCTTGAAAGAAAAAGCTACGACACGAAAAGAGCTCTGCAGTCGAAAATACTTTGGATACGTTCCACCGTGTTATTATCAGTCAAGATCGTTGCGATTCTGTTGTTATTTTCGTTCCACCACAGGTGTTACGATCGTTAGAGTTTACTTACGATGTCACGAGCAACATAAAGCTTGTTGCGCCCTTCTAACAATAGTAACTATTGGTTACTATTTTCGTTCCAGTCTCGTGAAAAGCTACTGCGCTGGCCGTTCCAACCTTCTTGAAATAGTAACTATTTGATTACCACGCTCGGGAGCGTAGTAAGCGTGGTAACTACGATCTCTGTGACGTGATTGGCCCGATTTGCCCGTGGCACGATATTTTGCCGAAAATAGGAAAATTCGTTCCATCCCTGACGCCAAGAAGCTAAAAGCCGTGACGTCATGCGTAGTAACTATCGTAACTAGGGTGGAACATGCCCATAAGACAAATGTTAAGTATCGAATCAGCAGAAGTTCCCGTCATAATGGTGACGTGTTCCCGCACTGTTGTTAATATGGTTCAAGACAGGGTAGTAACTACTATACCACAATAAAGAGCGTGTTCCACCCTACTTACCTAGTTACTACGCATGACGTCACGGGTCCTGGCTTCTTTGTGTCAGCACTGGAACGACATTTTCAATTTTCGGCAAAATAAAGTGCCAAGGGCTGATCGGGCCAATCACGTCACAGAGATCGTCGTTGCCACGCTTACTACGCTCCCTAGCGTGGTAAGCAAATAGTAGCTATTATTTACTATTTCGAGAAGGTTGGAACGGTCAGAGTAGTAACTTTTCACGAGGTTGGAACGAAAATAGTAACTAATAGTTACTAAGGGCGGAACACGCCCAAAGAGCTGGCTTGTCCTCTTACCATGGAAACTTGTAACACAAATTTTGAAGCGCAACCTTAGCTTCTCTCTATTTCAGAGCTTTCGCTCAGACGATCCCTCGCCCCTTCAGCGTCCGCTACAACGCGTACACGCAAAGCGTCGAAATCTTGGACACAAAGCACCAAGTCGAGATTCTGCTGAAAAACGTCGGCTCCGAGGTCGACCTACTTGTTGATGCCCTTAAAAAACTGTAAAATGGATGATTTGTTTCTTTGTTGCGGTGATTGCGACAACTTAAGTATACTCATATTCTTGACCAGTTATTGAAAGGTTTGTTGGTTTTAGAGTGTAATGTTCTGTTTAACCTACATAAATAAACTCGAAAAAGCGCACATACTTGCTAACACGAAGGACATGTTGTCAGTCTCGGTGAAATACGGCAGACTTTCACCAAAACACGGAATGGAAACTTCTGGCCTTTTCAAGATCAAGAGTTACGAGCTCATTTATAGGTAAGAAGACATGCTGAACACGATGCTGAAAACCTTTTCTCGTCGGACAAGTAGTTCGTCCGGAATCCGGCCTAAACCGGAAAATTTGTTAGATTTAAGGGTAAGAAAAGACGCTGAATCTGTATATGACAATCATTTTTTATCCGGACATATAGTTCGTCCAGAATCCGGTTGAAACCGGATTTTTTTTTTATAAGTTAAAGTTTTATTTGAGTTTATTAGATGTTCTTTATAGGGATAAGGAGATACGCTGAATTCGTTTCTGAACTATCTTTTTTTTTTGCTGGGCAAGTAGTTCGCTCGGAATTCGGACAAAACCGGAAATTTGGCAGAAGTAAAGCAGGAAGTTTCGATCAGTATCGTCAAAATAGATATGGCTTATACAGGTATATCTGAACTTGGTTTTCTCAGATGATTAGCCTGGCGAAGACTGGATCTGGCGAAGACAAGACCTAGTTGTCTGGATCAAATATTAAATTTTTGGGATCCCATCGAAACCTTTCGTCTTGTTCCTCCATGGGTACAGACCTCATCTTGGCTTTACTAGAAATTTCTAAACACGCAAGTTTCTCTCGGTTTAAATGCCGCAAGCTTCCGTTTGCAAAGCATGGAAAGCATAGGTCTTGACCAGAGCAAAATAATACTAGGGAGTAGCGCCAAGACCTATCCTTTCCATGCTTCGCAAACGGGCCATAGTCGTAGCGCCGCCCATTACGCTTGCGGAATTTAAAGCGAGACAAACTTGCGGATTTAGAAATTTCTAGTAAAGTTAAGACGCGGTCTGCACACACCTTGGAAACCGGGGAGGTTGTATCTTTTTTTTGCTGTGTTCATAATGTGAAGTTATGGGAGCCATCACTGGTGCACGACCGATTGAGTTTCAGCAGGGACGTTCACTATCGCTAGTGGTGCTAGTGTCGCTGCTATTCGAGTATGTGTCACCTTTTTCAAGTCTTGGCCAAGTTGGCACTACTCTATAGTGTTATTTTGCTCTGGTCTTGACGCGACACTAGCGACAGTGAATGTCCCTACTGAAACTCAATCGGTCGTGAACTAGCACTGGCTCCAATGACTTTGTATTTTGAACACAGCAAAAAAAAAAATAAACAACCTCCCCTGTTTCCACGATGTGTTGAGACCGCATCTTATCTTTACCAGAAATTTCTAAACCCGGAAGTTTGTCTCGCTTTAAATACCGCAAGCTTAATGGGTGGCGCCATGAGTATGACCCGTTTGCAAAGAACAGAAAGCATAGGTCTTTGCGCTACTTCCTAGTGTTATTTTGCCCTGGACAGCACTTGTTAGCAATAGTTGCGTTTTTGATCTGAAATCTATACAGTCTGTTTTTTTCCTTCTGGGGAATTAGAACTGGAGTGAAAAACTGCGTGCCCGTGGTGGAAATAGGAACAACAAGCTCTTCAGTTCGCCTTTAAAATGTTAGGCCAAGGCTGTTTCCGTCGATTACACACGGGACTGGCTTTTTCCCTCTGGCGCTGATTACTTGGTTCGAGAACAGGAGGATCTTCCCTGGACCCGAAATCTCAATCAGCAAACGAAAGTCACTGCAGGAAAATTGTTCCAAGAATGACATAAGGTTTAATCAAGAGCAAAATAACACTAGGGAGTAGCGCCAAGACTTGCAAAAAGTGACACACACTCGAGTAGCAGCGACACTAGCACCACTAGCGACAGTGAACGTCCCTGCTGAAACGCAATCGGTTGTGCACCAGCGCTGGCTCCAATGACTTCGTATTTTAAACATAGCAAAAAAAAAGATACAACCTCCCCTGTTTCCACTATGTGTGGAGACCGCATCATATCTTTACCAGAAATGTATGACCCGTTTGCAAAGAACAGACAGCATAGGTCTTGGCGCTATTCCCTAGTGTTATTTTGCTCTGCTTTAAAGCAAAGCACGGTTAGGCTATACCCTGCACGCTTTTCACCTGGCCAGTCGTATGAAATATTTTTTGAGAGTGGATGCATAAAGTAATTAGGGTTAGAACTAACTTGAGTTCCGAGTGAAAGCTTCTGCGCTTTCTGGGGGAAATTATTTTAAATTAATAGTGAAATGTACATTATTATACGCCATTGAATTGTAACAGTCACAGAAATTTTTGTGGTCATCTTAGAGTTTGTCGAGTAGCCTACACGTTTCGTTTCCTCTGTCAGATTATTAATTTAGTTTGTTCTTAAGCTCAAGACTTCGAACTTAAATTTCTCCTTCGCATAACCTCAAAGAGATAATTAGCCGATCTACAAAAAAAAAAAATGAAACTCTCGTTTTTGTTTCTTGTATCCAAGAATGATCTTCCACTTACTTTTGTTTTCTACTATGAAACCAAAGCAAAAGGATTACTTTAAATTGGTTTTCACTGCATATCTAAGTAACAGAGATGAAGAATACCGATCAGCAGGTTGCGGGGGAGACAATGATTACTTTTTCTTTTCATCTAAGGTAAAACTAGAGCTAAGAAAGGATTACCTCAAATCACATTAGTTATAATTTTGCAGATACCATGGTATCTGATACCACGGTCTAAAATCGTTTTCGCAGTTACCGTGGTATCTGATACCACGGTCAAAATGGCGTTTTCGCAGTTATCGTGGTATCTGGCCAGTTATCGTGGTATCTGAAAAGTCATCTCAGTTTCATAAATGTTTGTCAAATTGGTGGGAAAGAAGTTTGGCACTTAGTGATGTGACTGGATATCAGTTTTTCTTTTGGGATGACTTCGAAATGCGCAGTTTCGGCAAGTGTCGTTTTTGCAGAGCAACCGTATATCAGATTTCCGTCGGATGACATCCAAAAAGGAAATCAGCACCTTAACTTGCTACACTCTCTAGGTTGGTAGCGGTGAAGGCTTCATGGAGGAGCTGAAAAGCATGGGCTTTGGCTCTTCGTCATCTTCTTCAGCATCAGAAAACAGCGATAATGATGACCTGGACACCACAGCAGAAAAACAGAGATACATGAAAGCTCGACAAAGAGCAGCTTTCAGTTATCCACCAAGGAAAAATGTAAGTAGGAAAACCCAATGTAAATAAGGTTTATTTATTAGTGACTGATAATCATACCATAACAGAATTTATTGCACAGAAATCCTGAGTCCATGGCAAAAATGGCAACAACAAAAAAAACACTCAATGAAATAAACTAAAGGAAAATCCTTCCCTTTCTTTTCGTCCAACTTATGCGGTTATTGTGCTTGTAGCCTATAGTTTCTCGATCGCTTTCTAACGGTAGAGGGCCAGCAATTTACTTTGCAAAAAGTCTCTCCCGATGTTTTGGACTGAAGTGATTTTGCATCACCGAATTCGGAGATTTTTATTCTGAATTCGCAAAGCTAAAATCTGATGGAGGATTAAAACATTAGAGCGCAAAATACTGCAGAATGCAGAATAATATAAAGTTACCGTGAAAGTAGATTTCCTTTTAGTTAATAATAAGCCGAAACTTCTCCAGCGATAAGACCTTGACAAACGTAACCATGTCGATAAATCGCATTACGCAAAGACAGGGGCGTCACTAGCCTTTTACCTTTGGGGGGGGGGGGGACGTCCAGTTTGTGCCGACGGACCTTTAATGTAAATTCGTAAATTTGAATTCACATATTCGGGTTTTAATTGCAGCTGTTGCTAAAAACTGAAGCTTCCAACGACTGTACCCAGAACAAGTTAAATTATTCGCCGCAGGAGAAATGTTTTAGATCTGCCTTTTTGTCTGGTAAAATGTTCAAATCTTCCAACGGCTGTACCAGAACAAGTTAAATTAATCGCCGCAGGCGTTTTTTAAACCTGACTTTTTTCTGGAAAAATTTAGCTTACAGGTTGTAGCTTTTAAGGTGTTCCAAACCCCAAGACTTTCACTACTAAAACACCAACCAAATGAAACACCGTTCTTCCAAATAAAGAATACTACGAACTCCGCCGCAGGCGAAATTTTTGTGTAAAACCAACTGTAATGCATTAGCTGAGATTATTCCTTTAGTGTAAATTCGTATATTGAAATTTACATACTCGGCTTTTCTTTTTACCTTTCGCTAAATAGCGAAGCTATCCAACGACTGAACCCAGAACAAGTTAAATCAAGCGCCGCATGCGTAATTTTTTTTAACCGTATTTTTTTCCGGCAAATTTTTCGGCTATTCTATACCTATACTTTCCAGGTTCTAGCTTTTAATGTGTTTCCAATCCCCAAGAATTTCAATCCTATAACGACAACTAAATGAAACACCATTCTTCCAAACAGAAAATACTACGAAATGCGCCGCAGGCGAAACTTTGTGGAAACGCTGATGAGCGATCCCAAATAAAAGTAAGGCTACCTGTGAAATCACAGATCTTTCCACCAAAAAAGTAGTGGCCATCCGTAAGAAAGTAGGCACAAAGTTGATTCTTGGGTGTAGAAAATCTCGATTTGCCGACGAGACATAAACTTTACGAATAAAAATATCCCGATGGGCCGACATGAATACCGACGCCCGACTAAATTATTCGGAATTCGAATTCTTCTTTGTTTTGCCCGACAAGACTGTAAAGGGCTTTATTTCTAACGTGTAAATAGAAGCCGATGTGCCGACAAAACTTAAACTTTCGTGTTGCGCCCGATAAACGTTTACAGAATTTGATTTCTTACGTATAAAAAGAACCCGATGGGCCGACGATACTTGAAATTCCCGGCCGCGCCCGACAAATGTTTGCTGAAATTGATTTATCACAGATAAACATAACCCGATGTGCCGACGAGTCGACCGACAAAAGCATACGGAAGTCAATTTCTTTCTGTATTTTGCCCGACAAACGTTTGCCAAATTCGATTTCTTGCGTATGAAAAGAACCCGATGTGCCGACGAGTCTGGGTTTGCCGGCGCTCCGCGCCGACAAACAAGTGAACTTTCGCCGGGCTTAGCCCGACGAAAGTACTTTCTCGGACCTTTGGGGGGGAGTCCCCCCCTCCCCCCCCATAGTGACGCCCCTGCGCAAAGATATTGAGCGTGTTCCACCCCTCTACCAATAGTAACTATTAGTTACTATTTCCGTTCCAGCCTCACGAAAAGTTACTACGCTGACCGTTCCAACCTTCTCAAAATAGTAACTAATAGTAACTACTTGCTTACCACGCTCGGGAGCGTAGTTAGTGTAGTAACTACGCATCTCTGTAACGTGATTGGTCGGACCACCCCGCGGCCTGATATTGACCGAAAAAATTCAAAAAGCGTTCCAGCCTAGCGTAGTAACCACGGCGACTAGCGTAGTAACTACGGTAAGTAGGGTGGAACACGCTCATTAAGAAGTAATTACATCTAGCATCTTTCTTTCTTTGAATCAGGGTGGTGGTCGTGGGCCATTGTGGAATTCTCCCCAGGGGTGGGGGTGTCCTTTTCTTGAAGTTTGCTTGAGTTTAGGCTAGATACCATTTTATTTCATACCTGTGCCCCTATATCGCTCCGCGAATACTTTTGCCTCTATATCGAATTTATAATCGACGAAAAAAGTTAACTCCGAATTCCGGTCGAACTACTTCTCAGGCGAGAAAATATGTTTCAAATATAACTTACCTCACTAGCTTTTCTTCTACGTAAATACTAAAATAAAAAATCTTTGTCCTTTAATTTAGAATTTCTACCTCTGAATACAAGAGAGGTATATTTATTTGAACAGTAACTTAAATGTGAACGGCGCAGTTTTTGGCGCAAAATACCTATTCAGGTGTTTTCAGAGGCCCTTAATTACCTACTTTGGCTAACTTATAGTTGACTTTGGTCACAGCAAGTGCATGAAAATGGCACAGTCCAAAGTCAACAAACGTTTAAATAAGCATACATCTATTGTACGCATAGGGCTGCGGAGCCCACCTACGAACTGGACCTGTATTTTGAGCCAAAGAATCTCCACACAAACTCTGAACAGAATATCAAGAGTTATCCCATCACTCACGTTTGGGATCCCACAAAGCAGAGATTTTTTAATCCATCAATGTAAGGCTACCGTGCTACGAACTTCGACGAATCGTCACGAACTTGGTCGAACCCGACGAATCGTCAAACAAACTTCGCGTAGAATACCAAGAGTTATCCTGTCAATCACTTTCTGGGTTATCAAAAAACACAGATTTTTTCACCCATCAGTATAAGACTACGGAACCCGTCCAAGAACTGGAACTGTGTTTCGACCCAAACAATCTTCACACCAAGTTTCATCAGAATAACAAAGGTTCTCCGGTCAGTAACGTTTTGGGATCCCGCAAAACCCCAACTTCTTCTTTTTCAGTCGAACGTGAACCGACTTTTTGCTACGGACGGCAGCTCGGAAGTCCGCTTGCGACGGAAGCCGAACATTAGCAGCTCCACGACGTCTTCCACCCAGAAACCAAAGGATCCGTTTTTCGTCCAACTTCTAAACTGCATAACTGCCAATCCAAAATATCGGAAGGCCAGAAAACGACAGGCTATGATGGACGGAAGCTTCAACAGCGTTTCGAAGATTGACAAGCTCTCGCGAATTGTTTTTCCCCTCACGGTTCGGACTATTCAATGCCTTCTATTGGCTATCCTACATCAGAGAAGACATGGAGTTCAAATGGAAGCCTATACCCTATTACTAAGCTAATTTAGAATTGATAGGATTATCCATTGCTTGAACAATGTCTGTTATGTTTCAAAATACAAATACCGTACAAACGCACTGAGATCAATTATTTCGCCATTCGCATAATCTGAACCTGTTTACCCCTTTGGCTTACCCTCGGAGGGATTCTCTAAACGCATTTTGTCAAATTACCATCAGTATGAACTGCGTCTCAAGACTGTTGACTTGTGTAAGATGACGAAAAGCCGAATCATCGATGACATTGATTTTGACGACCAGGAAACTGGACAAAGGAAAAACAACCAGGTGAGAGTTGATTGTTTTTTTTTTAGCTCCAAGGAACTATTGAAGCACGAGCAGCAAAACTGGTTATGTATGTCGATAGTAATTATTGTAGTAATTACCAAGTCAAGGATCAGGCATGAAAAAAGGCGATGTTTTGTTGGCAGCAGGTCGAGAGCTAATGCCTCTCATTCCGTCCTTCGTAGTTGTTTGAACAAGTTTCTCTATTTTGTTCAACTATGGGTACCAACTACCAGATGCAACCTTCCAATAGGATTAAGGGTGTGTTGGAGGAACTGGATAACGAGGTAAGGTTTTTTTACGGTGTTTTAATTTATAAAGCCGGATCGAGACAGGATGCGCATTTAGAAATACGACCGGATGTTCACATTACTCCGAAAATGTTGGAAAAACGATTTCCAAATTGTTTTTGGAAACGGACTAGGCAAATCCGACTAAAAGGAGTAGGCGGTATCCCCGGTGTAACATTATTTCAAGTTACGGTACGCATGGAAAGTCAGGTGAATTTGCGAAACTTTGTCTCTTGAACGCGGCTTAACACTGTTATGAATTCGTGTTTTATTTTGAGAAAGTTTCACAAAAGAGAGAAGAGGCGATCTGGTTATCGCATCACTCGTAGCCAATATCTACCAGACTGAGTGGCAACACTGCTCGTGTCAGTTGCATGATTTGGAAGCACCCCTAAAGTTTAACTGAAAAGCCAACTCATTTGTGTGTAATATAACTGGATTACAAAAAAATGATAAATCTTTCTCGTAAGCCATACAGCAAAAATACAAGCACATAGAGGCACCACGAATCACACGGAAATTCCACTATTTGAAAATCGATTATTCGTGAATAGCGGAACAACGAAGTAATTCATTTTCAGCGGGTCTTCAAGCCAATTTAAGTGAATAAGTGATGGGTAACTAGATTGTCCTATCCTAGCCCTTTTCGGTTAAACTTTAAGGGCAAGCTTAAAAAGATCTGAACAAAAAAGTCAGACAGAAAATAAAAATTTAACTGGTATATAGATAAGAAGTAAAAAGAATGACAAATAAATATTTGGCACTATCTATTTCTTCCCACTTCCAAAGTTTTTACGTCACTTCTGCCAATACTCGGCAAAAAGTGACCAGTTACCTAGTCAATGCGGTCTGACCAGGTCCGTATCCAGGAATTTATTTCGGGGGAGGGGGGAGGGGGTTGCCCGCGGGCAAAAAGTACAGAAAAGACATAGATCAGAGGTGAAAGCCTATAAACAACGAGTATTTTTGCATGTTTTACCACTGAATATTTATGATCGTTTGGGATTGAGCTAAACAAGAAATCAGACAAAAATAAAATTTAACTTGTATATAGATAAAAAGTAAACAAAAAAATGACAGCTAATTAATATTTGGCACTACCTATTTCTTCTAAGGAACTGTTATGAAGTTTTTACGTCACTTCTGCCTAGCACTCAGCACATACAAAAGTCCAGTAACCTACTGAATCTGACCCACTAATTAATTTACGATCGTTTGGGATTGAGCGAATTTTAGCCATTAGATCTTTCTCATCGTCTGTGTCCAGTATTCGTGCAACCGGAAAAGTATTCTACGTTTTTTTGTATTTATTTATTTATGACCCGCTTTTTAGTTACAGCGGAGTAAAAAACAATGAATTAAAAGACAAATACCAAACAAAAATAAATGAATAAATATTTTTGCGTTTTTTACATATACTTTAAAAACACATTAAACATACTTAAAATTTGACAAAATGACATATACACTAAACTGGTTCAGGATTAATGGCTAATAATGTCGTGGGCTGGCAGATCAGGATGTTGGCGGAGAGTGTGATGTGTGTGTTTTACTATGTTTTACATCATAATCCATCGTATTAAGATGGGTAAAGAAACATAACAAAATCTTCTTGCCTTATTTATCATGTTAAGAACATAAGGGAACTTAATGTTGTACTCATCAAGAAAATGTACCCTCGTGAGAGTTGCTCGCATTCTACCAGAAAATATACCTCTGTCTCAAAGCAAAGCGGGCATTCAAATTGGGATGATGGTTGATGCTAGAATTAATATGGAGAAAGACGCGGTAACAGTAGTCGGTTCTATCCACTGGTAATAGTTTCTCCCCCTGTTCTGCCACATCAACTAACACTTTTGACGAGGTGACGGTGACGATCGAAACTGCAACTGCTTTTCACTGGTTATCGGATGTCGCTTTTGGCTAGCAGAGCGATTCAATGTGATTAGGAACAGCCTTCCAGGTAAAACAGTAGCGTGGCGCACAACACAAAAAAATGTTGGCACCCAAATCGAGTCAACCTTCACATCTAAATCCAATTTTGTGTTTTTTCAGGCTCCAAATGAAGGCATATACATTTTGGAGGACACGCGTGAGAAAGAAGCCTATATAATATTCTCCCTCAATGAAGAGGTGGGGGCTCTGGGAAGAGCACTGAAGATATTTGAGGTAAAGTCTCTAGTATGAGTTGCATTTTTGCAGATACCATGGCATCTGATACCACGGTCAAAAGGCGTTTTTGCTGGTATCCTGGTATATGGCCAGTTATCGTGGTATCTGATATTCAGATACCACGGCCCGACCGTGGTATCTGGAAAAGTCATCTCCATTTCATTAATTTTTGTCAAATTGGCGGGAAAGAAGTTTGGCACTTGCATGGTGATGTGACTGGATATCAGTTTTTCTTTTGGGTTGACTTCGAAAAGCGCAATTTCGGCAATTGTCATTTTTGCAGAGCAACCGCATGTCAGATACCACGGCAACGACAATAACGACTAATTGCAGATCCAGTTACCGTGGTATCAGATACCATAGTATCTGCAAAAACGCAACTGTGTTTTAGTATGGTATATAAAGCTACCAGTTTCTATAGAGTTATATAAAGCCTACATATAGGATATTATGTACATATGTTAGTTGAAGGCTCATACAACAAAGACAGGTCAAACAAAAACGGTTTACCTTCGCAAGTAACTAACCCAGCTGTGCGAAATTTTAACCTATGTTACAGAACCAATATTCCGCAAAAGCACTCTTTATATAACGCACGTAGCCATCATCAGGAACAGATAACCCTTTAGGAGAACTAGCATTTGTAAGCGCGGCTTGTATTAACTCCTGCTAAATCCATGCACAGAAAGAGAAAGATACGGGCAAAGCCGATTTAATATTACAGATCCCAGTGTATTCTAGGTACGGTATTGTCGTGCTAAGAAATCTGGCAGTGAAAGGCATAGGATGGTGTTTAGCACATCTTGTCTGAAACTTTCGGGTCACTATAAGATCATTTTTCGTATATTACACGGATACATAATAATATAATAATAATTTATTTCTAACCCACGAATCGTACAAGATGAAAATACTGGAGTGCAAAAAGAAAACAAGAAGAAATAATTAGGGAAAACATAACAAATACGAAACAAGAGCTGTAAGCTCATATGGCACTTGCAAGGGTTGAGATGTATTATTTGATCAAAAGTAATTTTCGACTGTGCGGTTAAGATGCGCACTTTAAGGGAGCTAGAGAAAAAGTATATTATCGTTGAACTTGGCTGTAATGATGCGCACTTTAAAGGCACTAGAAATTCATCTGTAAGGAAGACCCTTGAGGCAAAAACGATAGCAGGCTCTTAGGGATCATTGATATATACGTATGATCAGAAGTATTTTTTTTTTCCCACTAATTTGTGCACTTTAAGGGTGCAAGAAATATTTTTTTTGCAAAACCCTTGTGGGACAACTGATCATGGGTTGAGACATATCGTTTGATAAAAAGTACTTTTCGACCTTGCGGTTAAGATGCACACTTTAAGGGAGCTAGAACTTCATTTGTAAGCAAAACCCTTGAGGCAAAAATGATCATGAGCTCATGGGGATCATGGAAATGCATATTTTGCTTAAAAGTATTTTTCTTAATTTGCGGTCATGATTGGTACTTTAGGGAATGGTCGGATTTGAAAAGTGGCGATTTCTAAGCCAATCTTGTCGAATTTCTAATATTCCAGCCAAATTTCACCGTCCTAGCACATCTGGAAGTACCTTAACTCGCGATCACCGGAATTCCGGACCCGCCCCTCAAACTCCCCCCACAGTCGCCGGAGCCAATCCGGCTCAGTTTGGACTTGTTTGTTATTCCCACGAAGTTCCATCCCGATCTCTCCAGTCCAATCCGGTCACGTATTCCCCCCCACAATTGTTGTCGGATCCGTCCGGACATGAAAAAGATCACCACAGGCACGCCCTCTGTTCAGTTATTAAATTTCACTCGAATCCGATCACCCGTTCCAAAGTTACGCATGGCTAAATATTCCGGATTCCCCCTCCCTCCGATCCCCCCACGACTATCGGATCGAGTGAATTTTTTATGGCACTTGCCTTCCGGCCAAGTGCCATATACCGATCACTTTTCCGTCGGTCGGTCGGTCGGTCGGTCGGTCGGTCGGTCGGTCGGTCGGTCGGTCGGTCGGTCGGTCGGTCGGTCGGTCGGTCGGTCGGTCGGTCGGTCTGTCGGTCTGTCGGTCGGTCAGTCCGGTGATCGCGAGTTAGGGTACTTCCAGATGTGCTAGGACGATGAAACTTGGCAGGCATATCAGGGACCCGACCAAACTAATTTAGAAATAGTCACTTCCCCGATCCGACCATCATGGGGGGAGGGAGGGGAGCCGGAATCCGGAATTTAGGGGCATGCATAACTTTCAAACGGGTGATCGGATCTTAATGAAACTTGATATTTGGAAAGACGTCATTTCTCAGATGTCCCAATTCAGGTCCGGATCGGATCCGATTAATGTGGGGGGGAGTCGGAGGGGGGAACCGGAAATCATGTGACACGCTTAGACTGGGGCGATCGGGATGAAACTTGGTGGGAGGAACAAGCACATACCCTAGGTACGTCATTGACAGACCCAGACCGGATTCGTGCACTGTGGGGGGAGTTGGAGGGGGTTCCGGAATTCCGGTGATACGGAGTTAAGTTACTTCCAGGTGTGCTAGGACAATGGAATTTGGCAGGCAAATCAGTGACTCGACCAGATTAACCTGGAAATAGTCAACTTCCCGATCCGACCATCGTGGGGGGAGTGACGGGAGGGGGAATCCGGAATCTTGAGGTGTGTGTAACTTCCGAACGGGTGATCGGATCATAATGAAACTTGATACGTAGAAAGATCACATGTCTCGGATGCCCAGTTTCAAGTCCGGACCAGATCCGATGAAGGTGGGGGGGTCGGAGGGGGGAACCGGAAAACTTGTGACACGCTTGGAGTCAAGCGATCGGAATGAAACTTGGTGGAAAGAACAAGCACAAGCCAGAACCGACAGAACCGGACAAGATTCGGGCACTGTGGGGAGTTAGAGGGAGGGGGTCCGGAATCCCGATGATCGCAAGTTAAGGTACTTCCAGACGTGCTATGACGATAAAACTTGGCTTGAAAATTAGAGACTTGACATGATTGGCTTAGAAATAGTCAGTTCCCTGATCCGACCATCACTTAAAGTACTAATGCTAACCGCAAAGTACAAAAAAATATTTTAAAGCAAAATATACATTTTCGTGATCCCTATGAGCCCATGATCATTTTTGCCTCAAGGGTTTTGCTTACAACTGAATTCCTTAATAATTCCTTATAAAGTAGCCTACTAATCGCAACCACAACGTACAAAAAATACTTTTTAGCAAAATACACATTTTCGTGATCCCTATGATCCCTCACAAGTGATTTCCTTAAAGTACAAACAATACTTTTGAGCAAAATATACATTTTCGTGCTCCCGATGAGTTCGTCATGTTTTTTACTTCAAGAGTTTTGATTACAAATGATCACAACAAACCCACAAATTGACGAATTCCTACTTTCATCCTCTGACCCAGCCTTGCAAGTGCCATATGAGCTTCCAGCTCTTGTATTTACAAGTCAGTTTGATCGGGTCCCTGATACGCCTCCCAAGTTTCGTCGTGAAAATCCCAAAAACTGTCATCACCAGAATTCCGTGAAACTCCCCTCCACCTCCCCCCCCCCAAGTGTCCGGGTCCAGTCCAAACGTGTAAACAAATTATCTGGAGCAGATTCTTGTTCTTCCCAGCAAGTTTTACTCCGATCCCTCCATTATAACCGTTTCTCGAGATTTCCGGTCTTCCCCCACCCCAATTCCCCCATAGCTGTCGAATCCGGTTCGGACTTCAAATGGAACATCAAAGATATGTCATTCATTCAGATATTAAGTTTCGTCCCAATCCGATCACCCGCTCGAAAGTTACACAACACTCAATTTTCCATATTCCCCCGCACTGCACCACAGATACAATCCCCTTTGACCCTCGAATGCACTAGCTCTTTCCAATAAAGAGTGACGTCAAGCCGCGCGCAGACCTACTAGTGTAAAGAAAAGGGTAGGGGTTTTACAAAAACTACTAAATTTTCCGGATTCCCCCGCCCTCTACTCCCTCCACGGTGGTCGGATCGGGGAAGTGATTATTTGCAAGTTAGTTTGGTCGGGTCCCTGATATGCCTGCCAAGTTTCATCGTCCTAGCACATCTGCAAGTACCCTAACTCGCGATCACCGGACCGACCGACCGACGGAAAAGTGATCGGTATATGGCACTTGAGCGAAGCTGCAAGTGCCATAAAAACTACTCAAGAGTCATACAGACGAATAATCCCATGAGAGGGCGCCAGACACGTGTATGCCGTTTCAGACAGTTTTCTGTGGAGAACAGACAATTTCTCCGCAATATCCGGCAGCGAATACTCACTAATAATTTTAGAAGTTCGTAGAACCAGTGCATAGTGCATAGAACCAGCAAAACCAGGACAGCACATAAAGGTTACTCGGGTGTACGACTGCATATCCAAGTGGAGTACTGGACCTCACAGATGTCGGAAATTGCGCAGTCGTTGCAGATTGCCGGCAGTCCTCCTTACACAATATCGAATTTTTTTTAGCAACTTTTCAAATAAATTATCTTGGTTTGGCATATACGACACTTTCGGCTTGACATTTGGAAACCATAACTCATTATCTCACAATTCGTTTCCTGTAGACTACCAAATTATCTCTCTGGATTACAGCGGTCGAGTCGAAAAAATAGGCATATCCTATGCAAAGACCAAGGGCCATAAGAAAATGTTATCAGATCCAGGGCCATAATAAAGTGTTATCAGATCCAGAGCCATAAAAAAATACATGATATGCTAAGGCAAGGCGAACTGAGAAGGCTAATTCCACCAACTGACATTCTAGTTCGAAATTTTCTCTAGAATCACCGTATCAATCTACTTCACATCGAGTCGAGATCTTCCAAGCGGTTTACAGGACAGTACGAGTTTATTGTCGAGGCAGATGCGACATGTTCAAAAGCCTTGCTTACCGCCGTCGAGGAACTGAAAGGGCTGACTAACTACCTGAAGGTCATCGCAAGGAACCACAAGATTTCCAGAGGTTAGTGCTATATTCACACCACTGCATGCTGGTAGTATAAGATTTAGAGTCAACCTTAATGATTGAAACAAGACCAAGGGTTTCGATGGGATCCCAAAGGGTGATATACAACAGACAATAGATAGATAAGTGTATTTCAAAAGCCCATGGGCCATATACACAAAAAACAACAACAAAATATAACTTAAACAATCAGACTCTTTCTTAACTCTAAACATTTTTCTATATACACGCCTACTCTTGTAATTACGGTAGGGTTGATATTAGTCAAAATTTCAGGAAGTGACAAATTTATACCTTCTAGATACATTTTTCTTAACTCAGAAAGCTTCGGGCATCCGCGGAGAAAATGGTCCAAATTTTCTTCCTCCTCCTCACAAAGTGGACAAGCATACCTCCCCTCAGGAGCCACACTACCTCTCTCAAAAACCTTCTGCCTGCTCTGAATTGGAAGGCAGTTTGCCCTTAATTGGATCCAACGCCTTAAAACTTTCCCGGGTAGATTAAACTTGAAATATACTTCCTCTCCAAAACAAACTTTAACCACTTGATAATAACTTAATGTTATAGAACTATTAACAATACTCTGCCAACATTGGATTTCCTGTCCCTCTAAAACCACTCTAATCTGACGTTCTAAATCTTTTGGCAGATCAACACACCCAACACCTTCATTCCATACATATGGCATTCCTGCTTGCTCCAGTATTAGTTTTATCTGGAATGGCCAAGAACGTTTCAAACCAGTCTTCAACATCTCATCATAAGCCACCCTAGCTAGTCTATCCTTACTCATTTTTATAATCTTTAACCATAATCTAAGCATCAGGATAGACCTACGTAACTTTAAGGAAAATAAACCTATATCACCCTTCAAAATTTGAGAATGGGTTGTCGGATGTAACCCATATACTCTTTTATAATACTGAAGTTGGAGCGACTCTAGTTGTTTTGCCACCTCTCCGCCCCATATCTCTGCTCCATATTCTAAAATTGGTAAAACTTTTGTATTAAATATTCTTTTATGCATTTTAAGGTTTTTTATACCCATAATTGTCTGATTTCGAAAAATCGCTGACATGGCTGCTTTACCTCTATTAATCACTTCATCAATATGGGGTTTAAAACTTCCGTTGTCACTTAATACGAATCCGAGATATCTTATTTTCTTAGCAACCTTCAGTTCTTCATTATTGAAAATGAATTTACAATTTTCTAAACCGTTAGTTTTTCTTTTTTTGAAAATAATTACTTCACTCTTCTTAACGTTCAACTTTAATTTTTTCATCGACAAATACTCCTCTATCAAATTCAAAAGCGTCTGCAAATCTTCAGCCGTTTTGGCAACCACTGCAAGGTCGTCCGCGAACAGCAGCACTGAAAACTTTCTACTTCCGAGACTTACCGTTGGAGCCCATCTTTTCTCTAGAAAATCCACAATATCATTAATAAAAATATTAAATAGTCTTGGGGATAAAGTGCTACCCTGTTTTACACCTCGCATAATAGTAAATTGCCTGGATATACTACTACCAACTTGAACTATACCTTTTACGCAAACATACATACTAACTATTAAACTTACAAATGAATTAGGTAAACCAATTCTAACTAGAGCATCTTTCAATAATTCTCTATCTAAACTATCGAATGCCTTATGGAGGTCTAAAAATCCCACATAAAGACTATTCTTCCCCTTTCCATATTTATCTACTAACGCCTTTAAGACAAAAACCCTATCTAACGTTCCGTACCCGGCCCTAAAACCCCCTTGCTCCTCGTGTATTATACTACTTTTATTTAACCATTTCGCTAACCTAACATCTAATATTTTCTCCATAAGCTTGCTTAGAGCAGGTACTAGCGCTATCAACCGATAATTCTCATGAACCTTGGGATCTCCCTTTTTAAAAAGCGGGAGAAACATGGATTTTTTCCATTGATCCGGCCATTCCCCAACCTTTAACACCTTATTACACAACAAAACTATTATCGGCATAAAAACCGACGAAAATTTCTTAAAAATCAATACTGGGATCCCATCAATACCGGCGGTTGACCCCCCTTTTAACTTTTTTAATACTATTTCCACCTCCTCCTTACTAACTTGAGCAACTAAATCATAATCATTTTCCTTCATTGGATAAACAGCCTCTTCCGGACTTACCGTCATCTCTTGCATTTCTGAACATTGACCTTCCAGCTCTTCTAGATAATCAGGCCATGAATCAACTTCTGGAGCCGCGAAAATATTTACTTTTCCATTTCTGTCTTCTCTTTTTACATCACCCCAAAACTTCTTAAATTCTTTCTTCCGAAAACAATCAATAACCATCGTTTTCTTCTTATTCTCAAACATGTATTTTTTTCTTTTTATCAGTCTTTTATACTCTCTTCTCTGCTCTTTATATTCTACTAATCTCAGACTTTGTTCTTCAACAGTCGCACACTGTTTTAAACGATTAAGTAACTGCCTCAGTTTTTCTTTCATTATTTTACATTCCAAATCAAAAAAACTCTCAGCCTTTTTTTCTTTTTTTGTCAAATTACACATATCAGCACAGCTACATATTAAATCATTTAATCCAGAAATTATTTCGCACACGTCGTTTTGCAGTTTTGTACAAAAAATGCTCATGAGCAGGAACCTCATCAGAATCAACAAATTCCGATAATAATTTTACAGCTTTATTCTGAAGTTTTTGTACTCTTTTGAAACACGTTACAAAATTACTTGCCCAAATTGAGCATCCGTAGCTAATGTATGGAGAAAATATAGAAAAATAAATCATTTTAAGGATCTTTTTTGGGACCACATTTTTAATTCTTCGCATTACCCCAAGGGCTCTGCTTAATTTTTCAGCTATCGCACTTGAATGATTTTTCCACGATAGGTTTTCATCAATTAAAAATCCCAAGTATTTTGTTGCTTTTACTCTTTTTATCACATTTCCTTGAACTGTGATTTGATCATTACCTTCGCTCGACGAAAGTCTAGAAAATACCATGAAAAAAGTTTTTGAAAAATTTATGGTTAACAGATTATGTTGAGAAAATGTTAAAAATTCAGAAACTGCATTGTCAATTTTGTTATACAAAATATCGAGTGAGGGCGCTGCCAGAAAGAGCAAAGTGTCATCCGCAAACATGATGACACCAGCCTCTGACAGGTAATGCTTCACTCGATCAATAAAAATAATGAAAAGGAGGGGTCCCAGGATTGACCCTTGTGGGACCCCGCACTCTATTTTCTTTTTACTTGATAAAAAAGAACCATTCTGAACCACTTGATATCGGTTACGTAGATACGATGAAAACCACTCCAGGCTTGAGCCTTTAACCCCAATTGAGTCAAGAGCTTGAATAAGCTCTGAGTGGTCTACCGTATCAAACGCTTTTTTCATGTCCAAAAACACAGCTGCGGGTATTAGACCAGCTTCAAATGCATCATTAATCCAATCAACCAATTTTAGAACTGCCATATCTGTAGATAGCCCTTTTCTGAACCCAAATTGGGTTTCCATTAGAATTTTATTTTTTTCCATATAATGGCTTAACTGGGCGTGTACCACTTTCTCATATAATTTGGAAAAAAACGGGAGAATAGAGATAGGTCGTCGATTCGATGGGTCATCTTTTTTTCCCCCTTTATGAAGAGGAATCACTCTTGCAATCTTCAGTGCTTCCGGGAAAACCCCAAGATCTAGGGACATATTGATGATGTGTGTCAATACAGGTACAACACTCGTTTTTGCAGATTTTATCAGTTTCAGCGAAAACTCATCGATTCCGCTAGAACTTGACTTCATCATGGCCAGAAAACGTGCCACTTCTTCTTCTGAACATCTTGCAAACTCAAAAGAATTCTCACTTGCAAGCTGCCTTTCAAAAATAGATCCCAAACTCGCAGATGTACGTAGGTTAGCCCGCGCTTGATCGCAAAGCCTTTTTCCTTCATTCGCAAAATAATCACATAGAAATTCAGCTATGTGTTGAGAATCAGTAAGACGACCTCCTGGCGTCTCCATGGATCTCACCTCCTCCTTACTCCGAAATTTACCCAAAAGTTTATTTATTGTTTTCCATGTATTTTTCATGTTCCCTTGATTTTCTTGAAATTCATTTTGAAAATAAAGTTTATGGGCTTTCCGTTTTACCGAATTTAAAGTATTCCGAAATTTTTTGAATTTTATAAAATTGTCATTTGAACGGTCCTTTAAATAATTCACATAAAGTTGGTTTTTATGCTTTATCGAAACTAGAATAGCTTTTGATATCCATGGTTTTTTAGGAAAATTTCTATTAGGGTTTATTCTCCGCAAAGGACATGTTTCATTCATTACAGTCGTCACTGTCTCACTAAAAAGATCATATGCCTTATTTGGACATTTTTCTTCAACTACACGCGAGAAATTTGTTTCGTCCATCATATTAGCAAAACACTTTAGATTTTCATTTTTCATTTCACGGTAAAACGAAGCCTTTTCATTCCGTTTATTTTCATGTGACAGATTCAGCTTTATTTTACTTATTAAAAGAAGGTGATCCGACCCATCTGACAAAATCACATCTGCTTGGGATCTAGGTACAGATTTGTGACACTCTCTTATAGGCTGTAAAAGGGATGTGGGAACGGTAGTTTAAAATAAGGGCCTTCACTGTTTCCACAAATATACGATGCCAATTCTCTGGTCTAGGGGGTGTACCAGAAAAGAAGGTGAAGTAATCCCGAAGTTCTTTCCTCGGCAGCCTCGCCCGTAACTGATTGGCAATTCCGGTTCATTTGTTCAGATCAGCTAGATATAGCAGCACAAATGAATCAACTGACTAAAGACGACAGAGCGCTAGCGAAACTGTACTCGACCTATTGTGACCACTCTGTTTTATTTTTGTCTGGGTTGTTTCCAATTTTTCTTAAAAAAGATATCCGAGCTCTCCGCTCCGCATATTTCCGGTACTTGAGATTTTTACTTTATTTGCCGCCGTGGTATAAGAACAGAAAAATTATCCAGAATTTTAGTGCTCCGGATGTAACGGCAAAGCTGGCCTTGCTGCACGAGGGGCTGTCCGAGTCTGCAATTTCAAACCTTGAGCCTTTTCATGGTCTTCTCCAATGTTTTTCTCGTAGTTAAGTTGTTTTTCGTCATCTTTGGTTTCTTTTTGTTTCTAGTTCATTACTCCACTTTTTTCTTGTTTGTTGTAGTGGGTTACAAATAAATTATTATTATTATATCTTGATCCCCATGACGTGTTCTCCATACTAATCTGCGGGAAAAATGAAACGTTAGCTGGAAACCCTAAGACAGGCTCTTCTTAAGACTTTTTTTTTTTAAATTAATGAATTCTGATTCAGCCGGGAATGGTTTGTCGTGGGGACCTTTTCCATGGGGGATCACATTCTCCAGGCAACAACTAATAGCCGAGGAGCTAGAAAGACTGGCCTATAGAATTATTGTCACGAAAAATCATAACGGTGTTTATAAAAAAGGCCCAAGATTTGTTAACCTACTTATTCCCAACGCCCTGGATCTCGAACCCTTCCCCCCTATTTAGTGTTATTTTTGTTCACTGCTAGGTTTGGCGTTATTTGTGACTTTACTAATCAATGAGATATGTATTATTTAAAATGCGTTAGCTTGAAACCCGAAAACAGTTCTTCTTTCATATTTTTGTTTCATAACTTTATATTACATAATTTTCATGGAAGTCGAACAACATGTCATGGGCGTTTGCTTCTTGCATATGCTCATTTGAGTCAAATATTTCATTCTATATCCTAGTGACTGTTGTAATCCCCCTATCTCCTTTCCCCCTTATTTAGTTTCATTTTTGTTCACTATAGCCTACCTGGATCGGCACTGAATGGGATTTCATCTTTCGTATTTTCTCAAAATTTATTTTCATAGTTTTATATTCATTTATCGTTATTGTTGGAGTTGGATATGCTCATTTTAATCCCATATTTCATTTTATATTAATTACTTTAATTCAAATGAATGTCGTTATTAATAAATCATCAATCACTAAGCCGCCGACCTTATAGTGTGAAATACAGAACTGAGCCCACTGTTTATCCGACTGCAGGGTCACTATTTACTCTCGCCGGATTAGAAAACCTTATCCCCCCTTCATCGATCTTTCAAAACTGGCCACTCTTCCTCGAATAGCATAAACAAAACCTAATATCTGTGTCCACATATCCCGATTCGGAAGCAAATAAAAGGAAGTGGGGAGACTGTTCCAAAGCTATCAGTCTTCAAATCCCGGCAAGCTTATTCCATTCCATTTGTTTACACTCAACTGGGAGGAGGAGGAAAATTTGGTTTGATAAATTATCCGACAAAAACTGTCTTCGACAAAGGTAGTCAATTTGTCTGAATTAGTTTCCGTGAATAAGCTAGAAATGGCTAGAGATTCCAGAAATGGTATCCTACCAGCTGGAAGTTCTACTGCGAGAGACGCGAAAGGAAATATATTGGAAATTACAGGAGATGGGGACGTTTTCGACAAATAAAAGGCAAGGTGCCTTATAAATCCAACTTGAAAATTTTCTGATCAAACGGATGGATTGATTTTTGGACCAAGCCGGATTCATTGCATCAACATTTAAGGCGAATGCTTGGCAATAAGCTTTGGTCTGTCAACTTAATTTGTACAGCTGCAACCATGTCACAGCGAAAATGAAACTCTCAGTATCTCAGCATTAGCCTACAACAATACCAGTCTCAACATTTTTTTTCTCGACTCTCTTAGGGATCGTAATTACGACAAACAGTAATTGCAAACATGTTACCCTAATTTTTACAAACAGTAATTGTGAACATTTTACCCTCTAACCCTTGTACAAGTTATCGGCCATTCGACGTTTCTGCCTTTTACTATTTTTCCGCATTCCATAGGAAGAAGATTTTTTAGATGCGATAAATATCTTTTCTTTTTTCTCTGTGTTAACTCGTGCAGCTTGTTCGATATTTTAACTGATTGGTTCTTGTGTGATATATCGCCTCTGGACAGCCAAAAGGTCGTATCTGCAGTTTTCAAAATTTTTCAGGAGAGCGAAAAAACGTGTCCACGTTTGTATTGCAACTGCATATTACGACGACTCTGCAATACTCATATCTCAGCTTCTATGTGTCGTACAGATACGACAATTAGACCAAAAGATGCGTCTTTCCTTCGGATACACAGAAATGCAATAAAATGTATTTCCGAATATATTAGTCAGAGCGCCAGATTCTGTATCTCGCTTATTTCGATTAGTACCCATGCCGGAAGGTACAAAAATGTTAAGGGTGGATCCCAGGGTAGTCGACCATGCTGAAAACGAATATCGTAGGGCGCATGTTCGCCGTTGGGGCGTTTCTGAGATATAGGCCAAAAACGCCAAATTTAGCCTATAACTAAGTGTGACGATTAAGGATTTTTTTTCGAGTTATTGGGTTGAGGAATCCGGCGTAATGTTATATCAATCGAAAGAGGAGATCTAGGTCTACAAGAATATGATTTTTAAATTGAAAAAAAAAAACACTATTTTTTCTTTATTTACTGCAGTTTCAAAGTAAGTGCTGTAAAATTCGACAAATATCTCAAAGAAAGGCTAAAATCTCGAAATTTCTTCAAGGTAACAAACTTTTTTTTCATATTAGAAAAGAAAGTTCATTCAAATCCGTACAATTTGAGCTAAAAAAATATAAACTATTTTTATTTTTAAAAGGTCTGCGATTTTTTTTTGTAGTGTCACTGAAATGATCACTAGCCATATCGTGAAAAGGGACATAGTTTTTTTTTCTTCAAAGGGTAGGAATACTTCAAACTTCCTAACTGTTTAAAATTTTTAATTTTTACTTAAAAATAAAAATAGGTTTAAAAAAAAATTTTGACTAAAAAAAGTGTTTTTTTAGAATGGACGAATATGATTGGTTAATAGTAACTGATTAGGGACCTGTTGTAATTAAAAGTAAAAGGTATCAAATAAAACTTTCAAAAATATTCCTCATTTTCTTCTTCCGAGAATTCAGATGGGGCAAGGTCAGACTCCCTGCATGCCCTCCTCGTTCCGCGGCAGGAGCATAAGCTGCAGCATCCTTTCATTTTTGAGCAGCTACAGTCTTTCCTGCATCTTCCACTTTTGCATCTGCAGTAAGCTTCCAGGCTTGATGCTTCTTTACAGCTTGAGACGACCGCATCTACTCCCCCTTCGGCCATCTTCCATCCATGGAGGAGTGGATCTGGAATGCTCGGCCGAGCCTGTACTGACGACAAGATTATCCATGTAGCGAATATGGCTCTTCGTATGCATGGCTCGAAGGTGTCGTCAGAAGGTGGCAGTCTTCTCACATCTTGTTTCTGGCACCAAACGTAAGCCCTTCCACTGGCCAGTAAATTGAATCCGGCCTGTTTACCGTACTTTTCAATGACCAGGGATTTTGATAAGTCGTAAACTTCTCTAAACGCGTTGACTGAAAGCTTCCCTTCTGCATCCTTGATCCGCTCCGTCACAGACACCATTTTTGAGGCAAAAGTTGGAGACGCCGCGGTGTTTAAGAAAGAAGCTTTCCCGACGCCGAAGAAAAAGTTCGTTGTGTCACACCCTGACAGACAGTGCACGAACGGTCACATAATCTGCTCCTCTTTGGACAAGTGGACTCCATCCGCCAGCTCGTGTACTGGGATAATGTAAGTCGGGAAGTTCGCTCAGTCCCTCAGCTTGAAGCTCTTCAAAAAAATTAACACGGGCTACTGCCACGTCTGTGTCGTTGGCATGCACAAGGATGCTACAAGCGTAACGACTAGCGTACTTGGCATGTGTCATAAGGCGTTGGTCAGCCTCTTCGTGGCTGGAGGACAAGCATTCTTCGTAGTCACAGTGTTCTGGTAAAGTTGGACTGCAGCCACGCTTGACCAGAGACACTTTGAATCTCTCCTTGAACCCACCTGAGAGAAAAAGGTTGAGTTCGTTCGGAAGCTGATCACCCATCTGCTCCCAGGTTTCATACAAAATTTCGAGGAGCCGGCTTTCAGACGCTGAGCTTGCAAGTACGGCATCCCATTCTTCAATTGTGCTAAGAGCGGAAATCTGGAGGTTTTTCCCTTTCCCTCGTCGGAGTCTGCATGCTGATTTCAAGGTGATCGACTCTCCGGTGTCCGTGAGCTTCCCAAACAGCCCGTCGTACCGATCTGCGACAATGCGGACTTCAGGAATACCCACTGGAAGATCATTCAGCAACGATAGAAGCAATCTTTCCGCGAAGGATTTGACTGTTTCAAACCTGGCAGGCCGATATGACCTTATCTTGGACATTTGGTCAATGATGTGTACTGTAGCTGATGTTGTTTCTTTGGATTTCAAAGTCGCAGGCCAAGCTGCAAGTCCTCCTTTTTTTCTTAGCCAGTTCAACAGCACAGCTTTGTTCCCCGTCCTCATTTTCCAGCCAGAGGATGTCTTGGTTGATTGTTGCGGAAGATGTTCAAAAATGGATGGAGGGAAAGGAAGAATCTCTTTTGTGAGGATCTTTGCAACTGCTTTCTCCTTTTCTTCGCCGTAGCTCAACTGGGCAGTAATGATTCTCTTCAAGGCTGTTACGTCAGAGCTCAGGAGATCGGTTCTAGGGACACCCTTCACTTTCTGAGATTTTCTCTCTGAAGGGAAAGTTCGGAGTGCAACCTTTTTCATATCTTCTTTCCTGTTGCACAGAAAGTCCTCAACCACCTCTTTTCCTTTTGTGGCTACGCAAGTAATATCAGAAACAATCTTCTCATCGTCCACAACTTCTGACGTCACAATATTCACTAGGTCAAAGTCCACTCTGCTGAACGGATTGCCACATGTAGTAGTAGTAGATTGCCACATGTGTAGTGTACACCTCGTACAGTATGCAGTAGGCATTGATAGCTTGGTAGTAGCCTTTCCCTTGGAATACCTTTTCGCAAGTACCAGGAAGCAGCAGCTTTGCCTTTGCAGCTGCCCCCATTCTAAAAAAACACTTTTTTAGTCAACATTTTTTTTAAACCTATTTTTATTTTTAAGTAAAAATTAAAAATTTTAAACAGTTAAGAAGTTTGAAGTATTCCTACCCTTTGAAGAAAAAAAAAACTATGTCCTTTTCACGATATGGCTAGTGATCATTTCAGTGACACTACAAAAAAAATCGCAGACCTTTTAAAAATAAAAATAGTTTATTTTTTTCTAGCTCAGATTGTACGGAATTGAATGAACTTTCTTTTCTAATATGAAAAAAAAAGTTTGTTACCTTGAAGAAATTTCGAGTTTTTAGCCTTTCTTTGAGATATTTGTCGAATTTTACAGCACTTATTTTGAAACTGCAGTAAATAGAGAAAAAAAATAGTGTTTTTCTTCAATTTAAAAATCATATTCTTGTAGATCTAGATCTCCTCTTTCGATTGATATAACATTACGCCGGATTCCTCAACCCAATAACTCCCAAAAAAATCCTGAATCGTCACACTTAGTTATAGGCTAAATTTGGCGTTTTTGGCCTATATCTCAGAAACGCCCCAACGGCGAACATGCGCCCTACGATATTCGTTTTCAGCATGGTCGACTACCCTAGGATCCGTCCTCAGCATTTTTGTACCTTCCGGCATGGGTGGGTGCACGATACAGAATCTGGCGCCCTGACTATATGTCAGATACTACCTTTTGGCTGTACTGTCCAGAGGCGATATTTCATTGGATTGGCGTAAACTGAAAATTGGCTATATTATTGCCTTTCTCTACGTTCGTAAAAGTTCCATTCATTGTCATTTCCGAGATCTACGCTGATCCTTATTTTTGCTTTGTCAGACCAAAAGACGAAAACTTTCTTGTTGGTTGTTGCTGCGAAAACTTTCTTGTTGGTTTTTGCGCGACTGGCGTAAATTGAAATTTTGATAATTTCTCTATTGGCTGTGTTGCTGCTTGACCCTATTGGAGTTTTATCCTAGTATTTGGGTTTTCTATTTGTTTTTGCAATTGTTGCAAACGTCCTTGCTGAAATGTTATCTTGGGAATTTATGGGGGGGACTTGGGAAACTACGCTGACCCTTACGTCCTCTCTATATGATTATTTTCGAGTCAGATAAGGCTCCCACTTTTTGCTGCCGAAGACCTTATTTTTTATCACCTTATCTATCCACTTTTTTAACAAGAACTTCTGGTTCATGTGTTTCTCGTCAACACCAATGGCGCGGGCCACTATTTAATCCTTGAGAACCTGAAAATTCACTTTTTGGCCTGAAGAGTCTAGAAGGGTTTCAGTTGAAATTGTATCTGGTGCTTTTAAGTGACCTAGATTTGTCAGTCCTCGACAAATGGCACGGTATATTTTGGGGGAGACGGTACATATCATTTGTCCGCCATTAGGTTTTTTCTGCAGTTGTCCCTATCTGCGCAATGAAGAATCTATGGCTTGGGAACGTTTTGCATTGGAAATCTTTCGCAGATTGGCACACGAGTTAGGATATTTGCTGATGGATTGGGATGACGAAACTTGGTTGGCATATTAGGTACCTGACCAAATTGACTTGTAACTGTTGTCTCGTGGATCCAACTATCCGGGGGGGGGGGGAGGAGAACTATCCCAGATTCAGCGCAGGAATTTCGAACGACTTATCCGATCTGAATGAAAATTGATAGCTCACAAGAGCACATATCCCATATATTTCCAGTTTCAGTATTCAGACTGGGTCACGATACATTTTCATGTTTCCAAGAGACATTTATGCCTGAAGCTCGGCCACAGGACTATCATATGCTTCGAAGGAGTCGGGGGGGGGATCTTTTCGCTACGATTATTGCTATGGACTTGGGCTAACAAATTATCACCATGGAACCTGGATATCCCTGACGAAGCAGTAATCTGATCTTCCAGTTGAAGCGCTGTCTTTAATCTTCAAAGGCTTATCGGATTTTTATACGTTCAAGCTTTAACGAGGAACTAGATCGAAGCGCTTTTGTGGGATGAGGCAGATTAATACACAAAATGACATTTGCCGGTGACCAATACTGGTTTCCGATAGTGTATTTCCGCCGTGGTCACGGCGTCTGGAGAGGTCTGCCTTCATTAACAAGAGCTGTAAGCTCATATGGCACTTGCAAGGCTTGGTAAAATGATGAAAGTAGGAATTCGCCAATGCGTGTGTTTGCTGTGATCATTTTGTAAGCAAAATCCGACTGTTCTTAAGTGAAAATTGTTAAGTCCCTGATATGCCTGCCAAGTTTCATCGTCCTAGCACATGTCTAAGCGTCTTGTCAGGATCACCGGAATTCCGGAACCCTCCCTCCAACTCCCCCACAGTACTCGGATCCGGTCCGGTGTTGTCCATTATGTATTTAGGGCTTGTGCTTATTCTTCCCCCATAGTTTCATCCCGATCCGTCCACTGTGAACATGTCAAACAATTCCCCCCCAACTCCCCCCAAAGTCACCGGATCCATCCCGGACTTGAAGTGTGACGTCTGAGACACGAGATCTTTCCAAATATCAAGTTTCATTAAGATCCGGTTCCCCGTTCAAAAGTTATAAATACGTCAACATTCCGGATTCCCCCTCCTTCCATCCCCCCCGGTGGTCGGATCGAGGAAATGACTATTTCCAAGTTAGTTTGGTCGGGTCCCTAATATGCCTGCCAAGTTCCATCGTCCCAACACATGTGTAAGTATCTTAAGTCGGGATCACCGGAATTCCGGAACCCTCCCTCCAACTCCCCCCACAGTGCTTGGATCTGGTCCGGTCTTGTCAACTATGTATCTAGGGCTTGTGCTTGTTCTTCCCACCAAGTTTCATCCCGATCCGTCCACTCTGTATATGTCACATGATTTCCGACTCCCCCCTCCAACTCCCCCCAAAGTCACCGGATCCATTCCGGACTTGAAATGTGACATCTGAGACACGGGATCTTTCCAAATATCAAGTTTCATTAAGATCCGATTCCCCGTTCAAAAGTTATAAATACGTCAATATCCGGACTCCCCATCCCTCCACTCCCCCCACGGTGGTCGGATCGGGGAAGTGACTATTTCCAAATTAGTTTGGTCGGGTCCCTGATATGCCTGCCAAGTTCCATCGTCCCAACACATGTGTAAGTATCTTAAGTCGTGATCACCGGAATTCCGGAACCCTCCCTCCAACTCCCCCCACAGTGCTCGGATCCGGTCCGGTCTTGTCAACTATGTATCTAGGGCTTGTGCTTGTTCTTCCCACCAGGTTTCATCCCGATCCGTCCACTCTGAATATGTCACAAGATTTCCGACTCCCCCCTCCAACTCCCCCCAAAGTCACCGGATCCATTCCGGACTTGAAATGTGACATCTGAGACACAAGGTCTTTCCAAACATCAAGTTTCATTAAGATCTGATTCCCCGTTCAAAAGTTATAAATACGTCAATATTCCGGATTCCCCATCCCTCCACTCCCCCCACGGTGGTCAGATCGGGGAAGTGACTATTTCCAAATTAGTTTGGTCGGGTCCCTGATATGCCTGCCAAGTTTCATCGTCCTAGCTCATCTGGAAGTACCGTAACTCGAGATGAGTGGCCTGACAGACCGACCGACCGACCGACAGACCGACAGACCGAAAAGTGATCGGTATATGGCACTTGAGCGAAGCTGCAAGTGCCATAAAAACAAACGTGACCTTCTTGAATGCGGTCACTTTTGGTAGAGCATTGCAAGTAACGACTTGAGAGAGTTCTCTCAATTTTGTCGGCTCTTGTCAAGGCGAACGCAAATTAATTCCAAATCCCTTCAGTTTGGTTGTCGTCCATAGTGGAGAACGGGGCGAAACCGTACGAAGTCAAACTTCAAAAACCGCCGCTAGCTGGCGCACGTGAAGCGCACCTTTGGTAGTTCTGAATTTTCGATGGTTAAGGCAACTGAGATAGGTGGTTTGTACCACGAACAAATAATCAGCTAGAACTTAATGTCTTTAGTCGCATGCAGCGACTATGAAAACACCGATAAAATTGAGCTGACCTGGAGGTATTTACTCTAGCTTTGAGCTGGTGTTGATACCCGTTTACTCCTCTTCCGTCTTCACGGTTGATTCTCGCACAAGAAGTGTCGAGGGAGGCTAGCAGGAGGCGTACTCCGCGCGCTGACCCGCTCTGGAGCGCGTCCATAGAAGCAATCAGCTTTGACTGCTAGATTTCCTCTTCAGCGACTTAGCGATATAGCTATTTGTAGAGGTAACGAAACGTAATGTGGCGCGAAGCTAGTATACCGCTCATTTGCGGGAGTCGGCTGTATTTTACTCGACTCTGCATGTTTGTATGACCGAGATAGGGAGACAGCAGTTCTGTCTCGTTATTTGTACTTGTTTGTACGTACTCTCTGGAAACTGTGACATCTGTAGTACTCGCCAAGTTATTATACTACAGTCCTAACCAAGTCCTCATCCTCCATCCTGCCCTGCCCCAAAATCTCATCCCGCAAATCTTATTGCTCAACGCAACTACCCACAAATGCGAACAGTGAACCATAGGGCAAAAGTAAGGACCAGAATATAACTTAACTTTCCCTATGAACTTACTTCTTTCCCCCGATGGATAGAATCCGCCAGCAGGCTTACCATCCATTTTAGTTCCGCCGGTTCTTCCCCCCATGCCTCTTTTAGCCAAGACGTACCACTTCAGAGAAGAAGCATTCCGTACTCATCCACAACTCCACAGTTGTTACCCACGGTTACTTACTGTATCCGTATTACGGGATAAAAAGACGTTCCCGGAGGAAGTAGTTCCAGCCCAGCAGTCTTAAAAGTTTCCTCTATACAACTTCTTTCATACATCGGACACTTGGAACAAAGGGATCGTTCAGCCATATTGTAAGAAGCTCCGGTCCTAAGTCAGATGACTTGCGGTGAATAATATTCGACGCTTTTGTTCTGTTGATTAGGCTTTTGCTTACAGAAACTATCCCATGGTTTCCCAAGAAGATACGAGACTTGGACAGATTTGCCAACCAAATTCTTTCATACGGATCAGAACTAGATTCGGACCATCCGGGATTTACGGATCCGGTTTACAGAGCAAGGAGGAAGTACTTTGCCGACATCGCCATTGCCTATCGACAGTAAGTTGGTCTTAATTGCCTAAACCCCCGAATAAAAATAATACCCAGAACTTGGCCGTTGCGGCCTTTTCAGTGGAAAAGTTAAAGGACCCGTCTTACTTACTTTGCCTTTTATATTATTCTTAGCTCCCTTATGGAATATCTAGTGTAAAAGGACCAGTTGTGCCTGTTAAATTATGCTAATGAAACCTTCTTCCGTAATTGCAGTTCGTTCATTCTTAAGCTCGGAGACCCAAATCTCATTCTTCTAAGCCCGCTAACAATACCTCACTAGCCTTTGCTCTTACCGCGATTCACTCCGGTGAAAAATTCTTTGACTGTGTAGGCCTAGTAGTAGGGTAGTTGTATGAAAAAGTTGCATGTAATGGTATGTAGTAGTATGGAGTAGTTTCATTAGTGATATGTAGTAGTATGGAATACTTTGATAAACATGGCTCCGACTGGGTTAATCTTATGTAGTAGTATCCGATAGCATCCAGTTTGCTAGTAGTAGCATGTAGTAGCAACAGTTACTACTGCATGCTACTTTTTCGTACTACTCTATACGACTAATTCTCGGATATTTTCCATGAGCATTATGCTCCTGACGAGTGTTCGTAAAACCGGTTATCCTCGTCTGGCCGAGTTTTTGCTCAAAGTCAATGGGCTTGGGGAAAGGCTGAGTTGTTAGAAGGTTAGCCTAATTTTACAGTATTCAAACAGTTTTGAAGATTGGAACATAAACAGGAAGTAGTGCGAGGTGAGCTTTAAGAAATCCGCGCCCTTCGTCATTGTTTCGTTTTATCCCTAAATATTTTTTGCCCTTTTTCGACTAAGCCGAATTTCCCAGTGACGGGCAGCGCAAACTTCGCCGAAAGGTTCAATGGTCTGCCGACAACTAAAGCGTCGACAAGGAAATCGCTGATCTCCCTCCCCTGTTTCATCGATGGCTGCAAACCGCATCTGAGCATTACTATAAATTCTCTAACCTCGCAAGCTTATCTTATTTGAATGCCTCGATTGTACACTGTAAAAAGTTTCTCCCAATAAGGATGCAGTATTTGCTACTGGAATTAAACTTATCTCTATTGGGATAAGATTAATCCGAATTAGGGATAATCTTATCTTAATAAATACAAGATTAATCCCAGTGGCAAATACTGCAACATTTTTTTTACGGTGTAGTGGGAGGCGCTACGAATAAGGCCCGTTTCAGATGCATGGAAAGCATAGGTCTTGGCGCTACTTTCTAGTGTTATTGTGCTCCGCTCAGACCAGATGAATGAAAACTGCAGACTTGTTGTATTGTTTCACCCTAAAGACGGATCTCGGAAAGCTGAAACGTTGCCCGTGAGGGGGCGGGGTTAAAAGCTGAACGCCAAATTTAATAACAAATTTAACAACAAAATAACAATTCGTTATTTACAAAACAGTTATTATTATCCATGATTTTTATTGTTATGTGAGTTTGAACTGGTGAGTACTACTGTTTTTCTTGTATTTTGAATAAGGCAATTGTTTTTCATTTGTCACTCCCGTGCCATTCGTGCTATGCCCTCTGCCGGGAGTATTTGTTAAATTATGTGTGTAAAAATATTGAAAAGAATAAATGAACCTGAACCTGAATCAAAAATAACTTTATCCTGAATACGGGGCATGGCAAATGCCAATTGGTATCGCTCGATGAAAGTACCAAACTATGTAGGCAAAAAGACACAGGTGTTCCACCGGAATAATATAAATCATCCGTTAGCGGACAACCTCTCCCCCGAGTCGACTACACAGAAGAGGAAACTAAGACCTGGGGAATGGTTTTCCGACAGCTGACGCAGCTCTTCCCGACTCACGCATGCAAGGAATTCAACCACATTTTCCCGCTCCTCGTTGAGAACTGTGGCTATCGAGAGGACAACATCCCGCAGCTGGAGGACATCTCCAACTTCTTGAAAGGTAAGGAGGAGCTTCCACTATTTCATCCATTGACACGAGGAATAACATGAGCGCTTAAAAGAGTAAGATGATGGAGCTTAAACGACGGAATTTTAGCGTGACAAATAAGTAGTCTGGGACTCGAATGTCGGTAGTCATATAGTCAAATGAGTCTAGAACTCGAATGTCAGTAGTCATATGATTGTAGCCAAATGATGGAGCTTGAATGACGGAATTTTACCGTGACAAATAAATTGGAAAGCAACTCTTTGGATTTAGTAGTCTAGGACTCGAATTTCAGTAGTTATTTGATTGTAGCCAAATGGCCCTTGCGATATAAACAGTAGTAGCGGTTAGCTGAAAATAAACTTCTCGTGGAATGGGGTTTGAACCCGCTACCTTCGTCTACACATCAGATCCCGATGCTCTGACCCACTGAGCTAACTAGGGTTTTGTGAACAAAGTTCACAAACACTACAGTTGCCAGTTTGTAATGAGCTATAGAGTATAGGAGTAGTGATCTTGCTCGATACCACTTAAGCGCTTGCCCGCTCGTCTAGCCTACATTTCTTCTGCGGATCCTTAGCGGAGTAGCCTATCGAACCATGAACACATTCATCAGGCCTTACAACGAAAGTACTGACGAAATGAATACAGTTGAAATCGTCACACATACTCCCTTAGCTTCTTGAGAGACCGAAGCAGCATTTATTTCCTTCCAAAATTGACTTTCCTGTACCATTCCATTAACAGTAGATCTCTAATCAAATAAAAAGCTATGGATCCGCAGAGGTCTGTAAATTTCAGTAAGAGTCTCCGTCCTTTGAAGTTACGGCATGATGGATTGACTATTTTCCAGATGCAACGGGATTTTCTCTCCGACCTGTAGCAGGTCTTCTTTCCTCCCGTGATTTTTTGGGCGGATTGGCTTTCCGTGTCTTCCACTCCACTCAGTACATCCGTCACCCTTCTTGTCCGCTGTATACTCCCGAGCCTGACGTCTGCCATGAGCTCCTTGGACATGTTCCGCTATTCGCCGATCCGTCATTTGCCCAATTTTCGCAAGAAATTGGACTGGCCTCGCTTGGAGCTCCCGACGACTACATCGAGAAGCTAGCCACGGTAAGATCTCGTTCTGTCAAACTGATATCTTTCTAGCTTTCTCTTTCTGGCTTCTTTCTCTTTCTTAGCTTCGGTGTGTCGGTAATTTTGCTTATTCTGCCTTAAAAATCGGTTAAAGAAACATCTCCTTGAGGGTACCTAGTTGGCGAGTGGAGGGTTTGGAAGACGAGAGAGGGCATATTAATTAATTTTTCGTTTATTTTAGTGAAGGTTTGATTAGTTATATTATGTGGTAGTAAATGTGTACTGGTTGCGTTTTTCAAGCACGTATGTGCTTTGTTTGCAACCGGTCGTCAAGCCGGCATGATTTTTTTTTTTAGTAAAGTTGTTGAATCCTGAATCCTAATATTATACCTAGCTCCCTCATAGAATTAGAAGCACTGAAATACCCACCTTTCGGCCTTGTTTCGTTTTGTACCTGCGACTTTTTAGCGCTTTCTTGGCCGAGCCGAGCTTCGCTAATTGCCCAACGCAAACTTCGGCGAAAGCTTCAAGGGCCGCTGACAACTCTTTTACACTTAATGACATGAGAAGCATAAAAGTGTTGTTTTTCATTTTGAAAGACATTTGTTTTGGACTCCTTTTGTTTTGCTTGCTTTTCCCCTTTTTAACCACGGCGTGTTACGTTTTTAAATACTTTGCGTGCAGCCGCCACACCGAAGAGCGGGAAGGCTGGATAGAGTCGACAAGACCGAACAAGAAAATCGCTAATCACACAAGTAATGGTATTTCGACAAACGATACTTTTGAGGCATTTCATCGTGAAAATGTGATTTCTAAAGTGTTGTGCTTTAAACCAACTGTGTCCCCTTTTTGGGATCCCAAAACGTAAGTAGAGGGAATTAAATAACACTCCTTATTTCATTCGTGATATTACACATCACATATTCAACTATATTAAAACGTGTCTATTCTTTAATAATATACAGTTTGCTCGGCCGGAGCGACATTCTGCATTCTGGTCTGTAGACTTTAAAAGTGGATTTTCGGAGACTTCTATCCTCGCAACAAAACTAACTATCGCTTTCCTTCTCGCCACACTAAAAGATTCGACACAATTTTCTCAGAAGATTTAACTAGAGGAGTACCGTCGATTGTAGATAGATAAATAGATAAGTGTATTCAAAATCCCAAGGGCCATATACACAAAAAAACAACAACAAAATTCTTAACTCTAAACATTTATCTATATACACGCCCACTCGAAGTAATTACGGTAGGGTTGATATTAGTCAAAACTTCAGGAAGTGACAAATTTATACCATCTAGATACATTTTTCTTAACTCAGAAAGCTTCGGGCATCTGCGGAGAAAATTGTTCAAATTTTCTTCCTCCTCCTCACAGAGTGGACAAGCATACCTCCCATCAGGAGCCACACTACCTCTCTCCTTCTGCCTGCTCTGAACTGGAAGGCAGTTTGCCCTTGGTTGGATACAACGACTTAAAACTTTCCCGGGTAGATTAAACTTAAAATACACTTCCTCTCCAAAGAGAGGAGATTTTGTTTAGTTTTCGACTTCGCTGTTTCTTTGGCAGTTGACACGTAAATTGCATATTTTACGCGGGCTTCTGTCCTGGGGTTAAGTCGCCAACTCGTGACAGTGACGGCTTGCCTCACTTCGAAGCTTTTTACAAAAATGGGGAAGTACGTGCCGTATCGGAAATTCTCGATTCGAATCAAGTCCTGGCCCTTAAGAAGCCAGGAATCGAATTTCTCGAATGCTTTTCTCTTGGAATACAAAAGACCCTTAAATCACTTTTCCAGGAGAGTCAGTCCTCAAAGAAACATCGAGACGACACAATCAATGACCGTGCCTAAATCTGACGACCTCAGCGCGATTGACAAATTAAACTTGTGAAAAAAATTGATTCAGAAGTATCCTCGAGGAAACTTTATGAGGAAGGTTTCCAGTCACATGCTTTTGTGTAACAAAGTCAAGGTGAAATCAATGAAAAGATTTGATAGCAACGCAGAAAATTCGCTGCCAAGATAGTTTTAATGTTCAGCTATTAGCAGCAAGGATACAGTCAATCGTATCTACTTCACATTAGATCATAAGTCGCAAATATCAAAACTGATATTCCCCCCCCCCCCCACCGCCCAAGGTTTACTAAAATTGCACCACTGTTTGACGCTGTCATTTTTAGGATAGCACAACGTTTTGACGGGATACATATGTTCGCAATGTTTGTAAGTTCGTCTGTCTGTCCACCTGTTAGCACGATCACTCTCGAAAGGGTTGATATATATAACTTGTGTGTGAAGATACGTTGGTCAAAGGTCAAGTTCGTAGACGAGCCCTGTAGACCCATATTTAGGGGTAGGGGAGAGGGTTTTCAAATTAAGGGTCGAACGCTGAACTCAGCACATGAAAGCAGACATAGAAAGATGCATTCTTCAGTTAGCCACGTTGAGGGCTCACGATCGCTCTGAGAGCTGTGGCGTTTTTTTCAAAACTTTTGTGTCAAGCTGACAGAGGCGTTACTTGCCAAAATGTTTTTTGGGGGGACACGGTATTTACCGACTGGCTGGTTATCTTACCGACTGTTTTTGCGGATAAAAACTACTATTATTGAGAAAAAACGACTGTGTTGACGAAAAATCGGCTGGTTTTAAGAAAAACGATTATTTTTAAGAAAAACCGACTGTTTTTTAAGAAAAACCGACTGTTTTTAAGAACAAGAGCTGAAAGCTCATATGGCACTTGCAAGGCTGGGTCAGAGGATGAAAGTAGGAATTCGTCAATTCGTGGGTTTGTTTTGATCATTTGTAAGCAAAACCCTTGAGATAAGAATGATCACGGGTTCTTGGAAATCACGAGACTGTATCGTTTGGCAATGCATTTGGCTGTGCGCACTTTAAGGGCGCTAGAAAATCATCTGTAATCAAAACTCTTGAAGCAAAAAAGATGATCACCAGGAGCAGGAAAATGTATATTTTACTCAAAATTATTGTTTGTACTTTAAGGAATTCAGTTGTAAGCAAAACCCTTGAGGCAAAAATGATCATGGGCTCATACGGATAACGAAAATTTATATTTTGCTTAAAAATATTTTTTGTACTTAGCGGTTAGCATTAGTACTTTAAGGGATGGTCGGATCTGGGAACTAACTATTTCTAAGCCAATCATGTCAAGTCTCTAATTTTCAAGCCAAGTTTCATCGTCCTAGCATGTCTGGAAGTACCTTAACTTGCGATCACCGGAATTCCGGACCCCCCTAACTCCCCCACAATGCCCGAATCCGGTCCGGTTCTGTCACTGATCTGCATAGGGCTTGTGCTTGTTCTTCCCACCAAGTTTCATTCCGATCGCTCCACTCCAAGCATGTCACAAGGTTTCCGGACCCCCTCCGACCCCCCCCCCAGCTTCATCGGATCCAGTCCGGACTTAATGGGACATCCGAGACATGTGGTCTTTCTACATATCAAGTTTCATTATGATTCGATCCCCCGTTCGGAAGTTATATATACCTCAAGATTCCGGATTCCCCCTCCCTCCACTCCCCCTACGATGGTCGGATCAGGAAGCTGACTATTTCCAGGTTAATCTGGTCGCGTCCCTGATTTGCCTGCCAAGTTTCATTGTCCTAGCCCACCTGGAAGTATCTTAACTCCGTATGACCGGAATTCCGGAACCTCCCTCCAACTCCCCCCACAGTGCACAAATCCGGTCCGGTTCTGTCAATGACGTACCTAGGGGTTGTTCTTGTTCCTCCCACCAAGTTTCATCCCGATAACTTCACTCTAAGCGTTCAACATGATTTCCGATTCCCCCCTCCGACCCCCCCCCACATTCATCGGATCAAAAGTATTGTTTGTACTTTAAGGAATTCAGTTGTAAGCAAAACCCTTGAGGCAAAAATGATCATGGGCTCATACGGATAACGAAAATTTATATTTTGCTTAAAAATATTTTTTGTACTTTGCGGTTAGCATTAGTACTTTAAGGGATGGTCGGATCTGGGAACTAACTATTTCTAAGCAAATCATGTCAAGTCTCTAATTTTCAAGCCAAGTTTCATCGTCCTAGCATGTCTGGAAGTACCTTAACTTGCGATCACCGGAATTCCGGACCCCCCTAACTCCCCCACAATGCCCGAATCCGGTCCGGTTCTGTCACTGATCTACATAGGGCTTGTGCTTGTTCTTCCCACCAAGTTTCATTCCGATCGCTCCACTCCAAGCATGTCACAAGGTTTCCGGACCCCCCTCCGACCCCCCCCCCAGCTTCATCGGATCCAGTCCGGACTTAAAATGGGACATCCGAGACATGCGGTATTTCTACATATCAAGTTTCATTATGATTCGATCCCCCGTTCGGAAGTTATATATACCTCAAGATTCCGGATTCCCCCTCCCTCCACTCCCCTTCCGATGGTCGGATCGGGAAGCTGACTATTTCCAGGTTAATCTGGTCGCGTCCCTGATTTGCCTGCCAAGTTTCATTGTCCTAGCCCACCTGGAAGTATCTTAACTCCGTATGACCGGAATTCCGGAACCTCCCTCCAACTCCCCCCACAGTGCACGAATCCGGTCCGGTTCTGTCAATGACGTACCTAGGGGTTGTTCTTGTTCCTCCCACCAAGTTTCATCCCGATCACTCCACTCTAAGCGTTCAACATGATTTCCGGTTCCCCCCTCCGACCCCCCCCCCCCCACATTCATCGGATTCGGTCCGGACTTGATATGGGACATCTGAAGCATGACGTCTTTCTAAATATCAAGTTTCATGAAGATCTGATCACCCGTTCGAAAGTTATGCATGCCACTAAATTCCGGATTCCGGCTCCCCTCCCTCCCCCCACGATGTTCGGATCGGGAAAGTGACTATTTCCAGCTTAATCAATTGGGGTCCCTGATACGCCTGCCAAGTTTCATCGTCCTAGCCTATGTGGAAGTGCCCGAACTAGCAAAACCCGGACAGACAGACCGACCGACCGACCGACAGACAGACCGACAGAAATTGCGATCGCTATATGGCACTTGGCCGACGGGCAAGTGCCATAAAAATCGATTGTTTTTAAGAAAAACGACTATTTCTAAGAAAAAAAATCGACTGTTTTTCCTAGAAATCGCGGCTTTTTACCGACTAGCCGACAACATTGGGGGGGGGGGGCGTCCCCCCTGTTTTTTAAGAAAAACCGACACAAGGCTACTTACGTTGATGAAAAACGACGCGAGTATTTTTTAAGCAATTCCGCGGAAAGCAATTGCTAAGGATTTTACAAAAATACCGCATGATCACCATGGTGCTTAAAAAAAAAAAAAATTAACTCCTCGACTACCTGGAAGCAACATTCGGAAATAAAACCTACTCTTTGCTAATGAGCTACAAATTCGTCTCGGATAATCTTGGTTAGAGTTTATATTTTGTATATATTAACGACATCGACAAATTTTTGTTTTGTTTTTATCATGATAGTTTCGAGAAAAATAAAAGCGATATCTATCTATCTATCTAACGGGATAGGAAGATACTACGCAGACAGGTGCTTAATGAGCCACTGAGGTCGAAGGTATCGTGAATGATTTCACATAGGAAAACAATGATACAACCGGTTACATTTGTCATACAAATTATTAGCTGGTTAATCAGCAGCTATATTTAGTATTCGCAGATCTAGGTTACGATCTTCTCGGTAGCAACAAGCCCACCACATTTCTGAAGAAAGGCAATTTGAAAATCCCAAAATGAATTTCTACTTCTTTACTCTCGGTCAAGATTCCAAGAACTTCTTTTATTTGTACGGAGCCGACTAGCCGTCTCCGACCTTTGCCGCGGCCGAATGTTGTCATACAGATTAGTTTCCACAGAGGAAATTTTCTTGTGACATTCAGCAACCATATGCAGCACTTGCAGATCTAGGTTACGATCTTCTCGGGAACAAAGGCAAATTTGAAAATTCCGAAAAGGAATCTCTACATCTTTACTCCAAGTCAATGAATGAATGAATGAATATTTTTATTTAGCCACTTCTATAGAAATAGAAACAGTGGAGTGCATATAAAAAAGAAAGAACACAAGTTAAATTACAACACAGTTTTACACTTCGAACAGATTACACTTCAAACAAACGGACAAGACCGTGATGCGGAGAAAACGCCGCGACCGACAGATTCCTATGCAGCTCGTCAAGTTTAACAGTTATTTCTGTTACTTAAAGTTTATTTATCATTTTTCGGTTTTTATACCAAATTGGCAAGTAAAGGAGAAATTTACAGAGCCGATTCGTCGTCTCCAACCTTTGCCGGCTGTCGCGGCTGAATGTTTTCATACAGATTAATTCCCACACTGGACATTTCCTTCTGTGACATTCAGGGCGTGTTCCACCCTAATTACCGTAGTTACTACGCATGACGTAACGAATTTTTGGCTATTCTGAGTCAAGGCTGGGACGTTTTTTTTTAATTTTCGATAAAACATCACTCCAAGGCGTAATCCAGCCCTTGATCCAGCCAATCACGTTACAGTGATCTTTAGTTACCCCGCTTACTACGCTCCCGAGCATGGTAAGCAAATAGTTACTATTTCGAGACGGTTGGAACGGTCAGCGTAGTAACTTTTCGTGAGGTTGGAACGTAAATAGTAACTATTAGTTAATTGTTAGAAGGGTGGGACACGCTCTGAGCAACCACATGCAACACTCGCAAACCTAGGTTACGATCTTCTCGGAAACACATTTGAAAATTCCGAAAAGAAATTTCTACTTTTACTCCATTTGTCTATGGAGCCGATTCGTCGTCTCCAACCTTTGCCGCGGCCGAATGTTGTCACACAGATTAGTTCCCACAGAGGATATTTCCTCCTAGACAAAATTAGTTCTTCGTCTCACTTTTGAAAGTACGCTAATCGGATACGTCAGCTAAGATTGATTCCAGCGATATTTTGGCCCTTTTTGGCAAGCGTCCTCGTCAGGCTATTCCTAGCCGAACCTCGAATAAATCAGCAAACCATGCAATATCACTGTAATATATTACAGCTGACTTAACCCGCTTAGGGCCATCGACCACGATTAGCAGTCAGCTTGGCCTGATGCAATACCAATTTAACAAGAGCTGAAAGCTCATATGGCACACATATTAACGACCTAGATTGTTAAGCTGTGATATGGCACTTGCAGCGGTAGTTAGCATGTATGCTTTATCCATCATTTGAATATATGCATAACCAAGCTGTGGGTAATTTTTGAAAGCTGAGCCTAGTTTTAAAGTAGTCAACTACTTTAAAACACTGGTATTTAAAGTTTAACTGAAAAGCCAACTTAATTTTGTATCATTTAACTGAACACACTACGTTATTTGGATTGTGTTAAGGGATTTATTTTTTACTTTTCACTATTCGCTGTAGTATGATGATATGATATGATTTATATTTGCACAAAAAGCCCCAGGGCCATGGCAATACAAAAAGAAATGGGAAACAAATTTTCCATACATCCTCAATAAATCTTTCTCGATGCTTCATCGAAAGCTTAAGGAATCTTCCCAACTGGCGAACTCCCGAAAAGCATTCAGAACATCTACGGCTTACAACGCAGGAATTAAAATACTAACGCGGCTTTTTAGTGGCCAGTGATCAGCTTGCGGAAGGTAGCTCACTGTGTGAACACTTAGTGTTCGTAAATCGTTTTCGTCAAGCATACAACACAGTTACTAAGTACACAGGGGTATCACAAATCCGGCAGCATGAAAGTCAATTATTCGTCAATAGTGGAGCAACGAAATAACGTATTTTCATCGTGTCTTCATAGCCTCTTTAAGTGAATAAGCGGGTAACTAGATTGCCTTATTCCAGCCCTTTTCGTCTGACAGCTCCTTTAAGATATGACTTTTGCAGTGCTACTGGTTCACCGTCGAGTTTGGACTCTGTCGCCAAGGAGGACATCTCAAGGCCTACGGAGCCGGCCTACTCTCGTCATTTGGAGAGTTAGAATACTGCTTGAGTGGAAAGCCGGAGCTCAGGGCTTTCGAACCCGACGTCACCGGTGTTACAAAGTATCCAATCACCGAGTACCAGCCAGTCTACTTCGTATCGGAAAGCTTTGAGGATGCAAAGAACAAAATGATGTAAGTTTACAACTGATTAATTAAAGCAAATGCGTAGGTAGTCCCTCGTTAAACAGTTTTAGAAAAACATAGATGAGTATTTTCACTCGACAACAATGTCAAAAATAATGTATATACAGCAGTACTTAGCATACATTTTTTTTAAATTCTGTTGGCACTAACTTTCCTCAGATCCAATTCAAAAGACTCTGAACTAACTTTCCTCGATTGTCCGTCTCGAACCCGAATGACTGAAATCAGCCAATGCCAGTAATTTTAATTTTCACTTGCTGATCAATTGAATGGCCCGAAGTGTAGCCTGCACCTTGGATATGCTATCTCAAAGCCACCTAGTTCACGAGATGTGGCTGACTCAGAAGCATTCTCTATTGATCAGAATCAAGCAAATGCGGAAGTCTGTAAGAGTTCCTCCAGCCTAAGCTGACTGCAAATCATCATTCCTGGCAAGGGTCCTCTACAGGCTGTAGACACAAAAATGGACCTGCAGTCATAGCTAACTTATCGGTTTTGCGCCAATACGGCACTGACAGTCTCCTCAAAGCAACACAGGCCGATTCAGGAGGTTACAAGTGCGGAATGCTCTGAAATTGCCCCTTCAATTTGCCGATTCGCCTGTGATAACATTTTTTATTTCAACAGCTTAACTGGGAACGACATCCCCCTTTTATCCATTTACAGATGGAGTGGACCCAGGAGGTAACTTGTATGGAAAATTTTGATATCGGATTTAGCCTGTGAAATGGTTCATCTTAATTTTTCAACATGATTGCTTGGGATTTGATCCCTTCATCGGACAAACGACCCACGCAACCATGCGTGATATATTAATAATACCTGCATTTCCTTAATAGCATTTCCAAACTGCTAGGTGCGGATTGTGAACAAAAATTAACAATGGAATAAAGGCAGAAACCAAGATAGATCCAGTTTGGTTGAGTTTGTGGGTGGTTGAACATGTCGTGGCTTGTCAAGGGTTGTTGTTCTGTTCCCTGGACGGATGAGGCTTCTATCCAAACTAAACCAATGTCCCGCTTTGAGCACCCAACCCCCCCTTCAAATAGGTCAGTCAAATTACCAAATCCCTCGACGTCCTCAACGACAAAGCAAGAGAACACAAAGAGACTATTCCACCACCTTAAGAAGACAAAAATGGGTAACTCCCCTTACAAAGCGTCACTTTGAGTACCTGCAGTTGGTTGAAAGAATAAGTTACGACACGAAAAGAATTCTTACAGCTCTGCAGTCGAAAAATACTTTGGATGCGTTCAACCGTGTTTTTATCAGTCAAGATCGTTGCGATTCTGTTGTTATTTTCGTTCCACCACAGGTGTTACGATCGTTAAGAGTTTACTTACGATGTCAGGACCAACATAGAGCTGGTTCCACCCTTCTAACAATAGTAACTATTAGTTACTATTTTCGTGCCAGTCTCGTGAAAAGCTACTACGCTAACCGTTCCAACCTTCTTGAAATAGTAACGATTTGCTTACCACGCTCGGGAGCGTAGTAAGCGTGGTAACTACGATCTATGTGACGTGACTGGCCCGATTTGCCCGTGGCACGATGTTTTGCCGAAATAAGAAAATTCGTTCCATCCCTGACAGCAAGACGCTAAAAGCCATGACGTCATGCGTAGTAACTATCGTAGCTAGGGCGGAACACGCTCATAATTGATAACTATCGAATCAGCAGGAGTTCCCGTCATATGGTGACGTGTGTCCGCACAATTGTTAATTTCGTTCCACAGAGGGTAGTAACTACCACAATAAAGAGCGTGTTCCACCCTACTTACCGTAGTTACTACACATGACGTCACGGGTCCTGGCTTCTTGGCGTCAACGCTGGAACGAATTTTTCCATTTTCGGCAAAATATCGCGCCAAGGGCTAATTGGGCCAATCACGTCACAGAGATAGTCGTTACCACGCTTACTACAATCCCTCGAGTGGTAAGCAAACAGTATCTATTAGTTACTATTTCTATAGAAGGATGGAACGGTCAGCGTAGTAACTTTTCACGAGGTTAGAACGGAAATAGTAACTTGAACACGCCGAAAGAGCTGGCTTATCCTCTTACCATGAAAACTTGTAACACACAGAGATCGTCTTTACCACGCTTATTACGCTCTCTAGCGTGGTAAGCAAATAGTAACAATTACTAACTATTTTGAGAAGGTTGGAACGGTCAGCGTAGAAACTTTTCAAAATGTTGGAACGAAAATAGTAACTTATAGTTACTATTTCGAGAAGGACGCCAAAAGAGCTGGCTTGTCCTCTTACCATGGTACTTGTAACACAAATTTTGGAACGCAACCTCAGGTTCTCTCTATTTCAGAGCCTTCGCCCAGACGATCCCTCGCCCCTTCAGCGTTCGCTACAACGCCTACACGCAAAGCGTCGAGATCTTGGACACGAAGCATCAAGTCGAGATTCTGCTGAAAAACGTCGGCTCCGAGGTCGACCTCCTCGTTGATGCTCTTAAAAAACTGTAAAATGGACGACTTGTTATTTTTTGTTGCGGTGATTGCGACCCCTTAAGTACCCGTACGGAAAAAACGTCATTAAAAAATCAAAAAAAAATCATGATATCCGATTGTGACAAAATCATGACAGGTGTCATGACAAAAATCATGACTTTTGTCAAGACAAAAATCATGATTCTTTAGTGATTATAATCATGACCTATTGAAGGCAAAGTCATGATTTTAAAATCATGACTAATCGAAGGAACAACAAGAAATCGTGAGCAACAACAAGAAACAACAAGAAAAATCATGACTTTTTTGTGATTTGTTATGACAAAAATCTTGATTTTTGTCATGACATCTGTCATGACTTTGTCATGACGTTTTGGAAAGGACCATGCATCATGACTTTATTGTGATTTGTTATGACAAAAATCTTGATTTTTGTCATGACATCTGTCATGACTTCGTCATGACGTTTTGGAAAGGACCATGCATCATGACTTTATTGTGATTTGTTATGACAAAAATCTTGATTTTTGTCATGACATCTGTCATGACTTTGTCATGACGTTTTGGAAAGGACCCTGCATCATGACTTTATTGTGATTTGTTATGACACAAATCTTGATTTTTGTCATGACATCTGTCATGACTCTTTATAACGACGGTCATGACTCTCTTGGTGATATTTTTTGTCATTGTTGAATCATGACAATTTCAAAATCGGCAAAATAAAAAATTTTATCCAGAAATTTGAATCATGACTTTATTGTGATTCATGACTTTCATGAAGTTTTGGAAAGGACCATGCATCATGACATTATGAAGATTTGTAATGACATAAATCATGATTTTTGTCATGACTTTCAGGAAGTTTTGGAAAGGACCTTGCATCATGACATTAATAAGATCTGTAATCACAAAAGTCATGATTTTTGTTATGACAGTTGTCATGCCTCTTTTATAACGACAGTCATGACTTTCTTGGTGATCTTTTTTGTCACTTTTGGATCATGACAATTTGAAAATCAGCAAAATAAAAAATATAATCCAGAAATTTGAATCATGACTTTATTGTGATTCTTATGACAAAAATCACGATTTTTGTCGTGATATCTGTCATGACTCAATAACGAAAGTCACGACTTTTATTGGTGATCTTTTGTCTTGTCTAAATCATGATATTCCGAAGAGCTTGAATCATGATTTTATTGTCATTCATAATGTCAAAAATTATGATCTTTGTCATGACGTGTGTCATATGCCGATCATGATTTCGTTTTGATGATATATACGAAAAAATTTGTCATGACTGTGAGTACTGAAAATCATGATGACTGATAAGTCATGACAGGAATCATGATCGAAATCATTAAGAATCATGATTTCGGTGATGACTCTTTTTCTGATATTTTAGTGATTTAGGTCATGATTTCCTAACCGCGAAAACACTTTTCAGCTGCATGATTAGACTCTCCACATCTGATACAGTGAGCATACGTTGGCACTTTTAACGCATTCACTGGTTGCTCATTTATTTTCGCTGTTTCCTTTGTCGCAGATTCGATGCTTTGTGCTGTCGCCAAAGCAGTAGCCGGTAGTTAGCGTCTCCTCAGTCAGAAGTCGCTTCGGTATCGAGCTCGATTTTAAGCCACTGACAAATTGGTCTCTTACTGCATCCTCGAGAAAAGTCCCGAAATTGCACGTTTTTTGCCAAGCCACGCAGTGCTCCGTAAAAATCCGCTAGAGTCTCTGTTGGTTCCCGGAACCTTTTATGAAACTTGTATCTTTCGGTTATGATGATTCTCTTAGGCTTTAAGTGATCCGTCAACAGTTGAACTAGCTCATCATAGGTCTTGGTGCTTGGTAAGTCCGGTGCACACAAATTTCGTAGCAAGGTGTATGTGCTATGACCTCAGGCTGTGAGCAAGATCGCCCTTTTTTGCTCAGTAGTCGTAATCGAATTGGCTACAAAATATCGGCCAATAACTTCCGCATACTCGGCAAAGTCTGTTCCTTGAACATACCCGTTCAACACTCCAATCACTCGATTCGCCATTGTTGCCTCTTCTTCTTGCTTGATTTCACAATTGCTCATTAGCAGTAGTCCTCAGCAATATTCTTCACCACTCATAAGCTGTACAATCTTCGTAATCCTCGTCGCCAATGCACTATACTCATTAATATATTGTTCAATATCTTTACTGGACTGAACTGAATCAAGAACACCCATGACTGACTGGCACTGACTAATACAACACACAGGGCAGGGGGCGACTAGCCACCGGCCGGTGCAACCGTGCAACCCGATCTGCATCGATCGATAATCGAATGATACGGCGGTACAACCGTACAGACCAGTAAAGTCACTAAACTCAACGATATGATTTGTCTGTGATTTTTAAAATCATGAAGACCAAGTCATAATCTTAGTAGTTCCTGATTATGATTTTCCATGATTTGCCGCATCATTATATTTCTTCACAATGATCTTTCGTGCTTTATATGATCACAGCGGCTAGAGTCAAAATCGAAATGATCTTTTAATGATTTTATTAAGTCATGAAACTTCCGAATATGACCTTTTGGTGATTCTAAAAATCATGAAGACTGAGTTGCAGCTGTCAGAATTCTTTTTTATGATTTTTTGTATTATTGTCAAGATCATGAAGGCTTATGTTAGCTTTGAAACGATCTCTTGGTGATTTATAAAATCATAAAAATTTTCAATATGATCTTGTTATGACGTGTTAGATCATAAAGACTGATTCGCAAATTTCACGATTCGTGGTTATGATTTTTTTCTGATTCTGCAGATCACAAAAGATCTACCGCTATGATCTTTCATGATTTTTGAAAACACGACGGCTTCGTTCATCATCAAAATGATTTTTTAATGATTAATCAAAATCATAAGCCTTCTCAAAATGATATGTTTATGATTTTCTTAAATCACAAGCACTGATCACAACCTTCTTAATTGGTGGTTATGAGTTTTTATGATTTCCCAGATCACAAAACTGATACTGAAATGATCTTTCATGATTTGATTGATCACGAAGGCGTAAATCATCACAAAAATGATGTTTTATTGATTTTCTGAAATTATTAAAATTTCAGTTCTGATCTTTTCAAGATTTTTGAAGTCACGAACACTAAATCATAAATACGTAACTTCCGTTCATGATTTCTTATGATTTAGAGAAATCAAAACTGTAAAATATTGTGATTTTTTCTGACAATTATTCATGACTTTTGCCTGATCATGACGTTTTCGTGACATCAATGTCACAAAGAAGGTAAATCATGATTTCTCTATGATTTTCTTATTGATAAAATGAAAAATCATGATTTCCTTATGATATTGTGTGACATTTTAATGATTTTTTCCGTACGGGTATACTCATATTCTTGCCCAGTTATTGACAGGTTTTGCTGGTTTTCAGTGTGTAATGTTCTGTTTAACGTATATAAATAAAGTTGAAAAAACGCACATACTTGCTAACGCGAAGCGATTTCGTAGATATGTGGTCTATCTTGATGAACTACGGGATACTTTCATCAAGCACCAAATGGAGTTTTCAGGCCTTTTCAAGACGGGCTAAGAAAGTCAACACCTGAAAAAAAAATATTTCCTCAAAAACCATGACGGTACAAAACTGTTCAGCTCATTAAAGCACACATAGGTTCAGGTTCATTTAATTTTCAAATAATGACAACAAACAATTTTACTAAACTTCACGGCAGAGAGCAGGCTCGATGGCCAGAAGACTAAATTTAAAAAAAAAACTCATCATGGTCATACACAACTGTATACAATATAACAACCACCATCCGGTCCCGAGAAAGGGGTCATCCAGCAAATAACCTCCCCATTAAAGAAACAAATGAAAAAAAGGACATCACTTTGCATCTTGCGGCTGATCTAGAATTCTAGATTCTAGTAAAACTTCCCTAGTAAACCACGTAGGCTACAGGGCTTACCGGTCGGTCTGATGACCTTAGTGGGTCTCTTTGGCGGGAACTTCAAACAACTGTGATTATGGTCTAAGGCACAATTTTATTGACAAGAGTGAAAAACTCAAGTGGCTTAAAATCAACAGACATGCCAGTGGCATAAGAAAATGACGCTTCATTAATTCAGGTCGATTTGTAAGAAAAATTAATAAAACCCTAGCCTAAAGCATTAAATGATAATAACAAATTGACTATGTATGTTCTAAAACTGGCGATATGGACTGTTTGAATTATTTTCTATCGTTTACGTTTTGAAAACTCATAAAATTACACTGTCAACACACATGGCATAAGGAAATTTCGGATTTTTGACGTCACTTTCGATGCCATTTCGCGACTGAAATAGACTACCATAGTGGAGACAAAATACGGGTGACTCGCACGGTTGCTTTACAGGTTACCTCACATGGCTTAGTGTTCTCCTTCCTGTCTCTGGTTATAGTTTAATTTTAGATGGAACCCCAAGAAGGGATTGTTGATCTGGTCCATTTCTTTTACTCAATAATTCACCAGACCAGAGATATAACAAAATAGATGGAGATCCGGATCAGTGCCGTGAAGAAGTAAAAGCAAAGGAAAGATTTATTTTCTTCCTGGATTTTCAAGGTTTCAGGTAATCAGATTTCCGATCTGTAATCATTAAACAACAGAAGCTCTGTTCTAATATTCCGAGAAAATTTTATTTACCAGTTCAAATCAGATTAGGTTAGAAAAAAAAATTATATGCGATCTCGCTGCTTTTCTTTGTTTCGCCGCGTTCTAGGCTATGCCGCTCCCATGAGAAAGAAGTATAAATTTCTAGGTAGTAGACTAAAAGAAAAAGGCTCCTCGAGCAGGATTCGAACCCTCGGCCTTCGGTTGCCAGGACCGACGCGCTACCAACTGAGCCAACAAGTCCCTTGGACTGTTGTCCAAAATACGTAAAATAAAAGGGTCGTTCTGGCAAACTAGCTTGCTTTAACAACAATCAGGAGACTGATGCGTCTTGATAACAGTTCAGCCAAACAGGTCAAGCACAAAAGATTCGTCGAGTGCTGTCAGGTTGCATTACTATACCGAACGAAATTCAAAGTCTCAAGATAAATAATGAACCTAGCGACCGGGAATTGAGTTCTCTGGACAACAGATTCAGAAGAATAAGTTCTCCCAAAAGCAAGCCCTCTGCCCCCCTCCCCCGTACTCCCAAAGTTGACGTACTAAAACCTGGACTTCTTAATCCTAGTTCTAACCTACAGCTTTTGGTGCATACAAACCCACCCTCTGCTGAGGTCCATCGATAAGATCAGACAAGATTTCATGTATTAAACATTCCCATACTAAATAGCGTATAATGCTCGAGCAAGAAAGATAATACAAAATAAAGCCAACATTCCTATTTAGACCTTGCAGGACGGTTTCTAAAACTCATAAATATGCGACTAAGCTACTAATTATTTACTGATGATTCATTATCCCGATGCAGCAATTTACCCGATGAAAATTTTTCATGAATTAGTTATATGGAGTTGTAAGTTTCAAAAGCATACAGTAGTAACTGTTATCACTGCATGCTACCATTAGCAAGACTGGATGCTACTATAACAAGATAGGATGCTACTATAGCAAGACAGGATGCTACTGGATACTACTTCTTCCAGTCTGAAGCACACTGATAGTATTATGTACAATTACATATCAATACATGCAACTTGTTCGGGTTTTTACGGGCTAGAAATTTTTCATCGGGTAGGAATCCCCGAGTTGCAAAAACAATGGGACAGAAGAGGATAACGGAGGCGAGTAAAAGGGCTGGTTTAACACGCTCCACGGAGAAAGTGACTGGTGTGGTTGTGTCATTATTTACGACGTCTCGGTGGAATAAAATGCTTTCAGGAAGATTCGAAGCAGAAAAGGCGTATTCTAAGGCCGTCTTTAAAGTTCAACTGAAAAGGGTTGAGATAGGACATTCTGGTTACCAATCACTTATTCACTTAAATAGGCACGAAGATCTCTATCCTTGAGTATTTCTCAAGGTACCTATTGTGGAAAAATTCCAAATCCTTCAAGAGCGTAAAAATAATCAGTGTATTAATAAGAAATATACAAAAATAACATTTTTTTCAGTTTAAAGTTTATCCAAAAAGGGCTGAGACAGGACAATCTAGTTACTCATCACTTATTCACTTAAAAAGGCTTGAAAATGCGTTACTTCGTTGCTCCACTATTTACGATTAAAAATTTTCTTATAGTGGAATTTCCCCGTCGGATTTGTGGTGCCTCTATGCGCTTGTGCCCTTGTTGTACGCTTGACGAAAAAGATTTACGGAACATACGTGTTCACGCAGTGAGCTACCTTCCGCGAGCTGATCACTAACCACTGAAAAGCTGCGTTTGTACTGAGATTCAAATTTTCCGCGTCATAGTAGAATTTTGCGTTGTTGAGGACGGCCGAAGATATTCTGAACGCTAGAACTACTAGAGCAAATGGTGAAACTACAAGAGAAAATGGTGAAAAATCCCTTAACACAATCCAAATAATGCAATGAATTCAGTTAAATGATACAAAAACAAGTTGGCTTTTCAGTTAAACTTTTACTTTACAGATTCACTGAATAGGACTGAAACATTAATATCCAATTACGACTAACTTTTTCACTCCAACAGATTGCATTGCAGGATGCGTTGCTCCATGGTACGCTATTCATCAATAGCAGTATTCAATTTGCGTGAAAAATCTTTCAAACTTGTATTAACTTTTATGTGGCCTAATTAAAAAATATGTAGTACCAACCACATCATCAAATTGCCCACTGTCAACAAGCAAACCTCCTAGACTGCTAGTTATCGTACTCTTTTGTGCTTGCTTTAGCAGCGTCTTTGATTTATTTTCATTTCAACAGGTTTGAAAACCTAATTAATATGCGTAGCTCCATTGTTCCATTTTTACCGAATAATAGTAACCTATCTTGTTTGTGGGAAAAATCTTGCAAACTTGTAGTAGCTCTTACTTAGCCTAATCCAAAAATATTTAGTACCAACCACATAATCAAATGGCCTACTGTCAAAAAGCAAATCTTTTAAAATTCTAGTTATGAGACTCTTTTGGACTTGCTTTCGAGGGGTCGACGACTCTCCCGGAATGGTGTACACGTCCCGGAGGAATAATCCGGAATGGTCAGGAATAATCCGGAATGGTCAGGATTATTCCGTTATTCAGGAATGGTGTACATCAAAAAATGAGAGTCGTCGACCACTCGTTCACCGCAGGACAGACCGAATGGCGTGAAATAAATGCGGACTAAACAAAAGTTGGTGAATTACCAAACTCGATAAACGAATGGGAGGATATGCAATGGTTAAGAATAATCCGGAATGGCAAGGAATAATCCGGAATGGTCAGGATTATTCCGGAATGGTGTAAATAAAAAATGAGAGTGTTCGACCCCTCGCTTGCTTTAGCAGCGTCCATGATTTACTGTAGTTCGCTTTTTCACGAAATGAAAATCCACGTCCTCGGGAAACTCAAATTACGAGGTCTTATCTCTTCATTTCACAAAAGCCGACTGTGAAAAAAGAAAAATCCCTCAGCTCCGTCGAAATAATTCATTAAATTAAGATACAGATGCTGCCTTTTCTGTTAAACTTTAACTGCTCTCTTCGGCCAAAGTGCTTGGAAGCGATGACACTGCACAGCATCAGCTATATGTGGGCGACTTTGCTATCTGTTTTTTTTTATTCCAGAGATTTATGAGCTACGCTTATTATTCTCATTAGCTTTGCAAAAAAGTTTCTTCCATTTTCTAAGACGGCAAGGAAATGCTTTTACAGCACAAAACTTCAGCGCGATTTCTGGTGAATAAATCGGAACCGCCAGCGAAATTGAGAGCCCATCCTCAAGTGGGAGACGATGCCACTAATGGAGTCAATTATGGGAGATGAAAGTAAACCAAAGTGCGAATGAGAGTACCCTCAGATGAAGTTCAGGAGCGTCAATTTCCAGAAATCTACACTTTGCAACAAGAAACGGATGCGAAAGACTATGTTGATAGAGAATATATCCTACCAAACGAAAACGGATATTTCTACACTATAATCGAAAAGAGTAAAAATGAAATTGGACATTTCGGCGCGAAGGCTAGAGAAGCTTACGGTCTATTAGTTAGTGATAAAATCCGTTATGGTAGAAACATTTTGGCTAGACTAACAATCCCTCATATTCTCGCCCCATCTCCTTTTTGGAAGCTATTCAGAATAACTGATTTGAAGTTTAACTGAAAAGCCAATTTTCTTTTGTATCATTTAACTGAATACACTGCATTATTTGGAATGTTTACAGGGATTTTTTTATTTTTCCCTATTTCGATTCCCGGTTATCAAAAGGTCGTGTCTCCAACTTTGGGGCAAATTGAGTTCGACAAAACAGCTTCAGGGGATCTTGTCTCTTGCCATATATTTATATTATGTAGTTTGTATAGTATGAATAAATGAATGAATGAAAAAGATGTAGCTTTACTGTATGTTGTACACTCCAGTATTTGATCAGTTTTCTTTCATTCGGAAATCACTTCGATTGGCTTCCGGTAGGCCTGACCTTTGCTAGACGTTAAGGTTCGGTTTTAAGAAACCACTTCCTGGCACTTCTGTCAATAATCAAAAACCTCTTCACGACCTTTCGGTGACATTTCCAATTAGCCTTCCAAGTGATTTATGAAAGCTAGAAAACTGTATGTGAAGAAAAGAGAAAAAATAGTGCAAACCTGAAAGGAAGCAAACTATTCGACGAATGAAAGAGTTGAATACATTTCCCCCAAACGTCCGAGTGACCATGTCAGAAAAAACACAAATATAAAACAACACTCGCAGGTTCCAATCACAATGTTATGAACGCCAAAAACAAGCCACTGCGTTATATTTCTTTAAGCTGTACCCGAATTATAGCTCTCGCTGGGGATTTCAAATCACGAGTCAAATGTAATGAGAGCGTCGGCGGTACGTCTCCGATCTTTGTCCTCAAAAAAGGTTTCGATGCTCTATAGCCTGCTTGAGAAACCTCCCGAACTGATGAAGTTACCGCTATTTTTCTTTACCATTTGTTTAACCAAATCCTCCCCTTCCATCGTTTCTCGCCCAAATATCTGTGTCCCAAAATCTGATAACTCCACGCATCACAAATAGCTCATGAATCTCACACAGGGCAAAAGTAAGGACCACACGCAATTCACAATTCCCTGTACGTATTCTTCCTTTCCCTAATGGGAGAAGCCTCGGGATTCCCAGATATCATTTTTTCCAGGTGTCATACAAGGTAGGTTACATAGTGGTAAAATCAACTTGAATCACTATTTCACTCACACAGGTTCGAAAACCCAACAGAAATGCTCTAGTATTAGTATATTCCTGAATAACGATTTATGAAAGAGCTTACAAACTTCGTGGTAGGTAAAATCCATATCAGGAATGACATATGGTGATTATCCAAAAGACGTTACCACGCGTTCTGAAGATAAGGTGTCCAGACTCCACATGGCCGTCATAAGCTTTTACTGCATCGCTAGTTTTATCTTAATCCATTCACCTGTTTATTCCCGGCGCCTAAAGATTCGCCCTCCCTCACCTCGGGGCTAATGCTTTTATTATTCATGCTTGTGGCTTTACTCTAGTCAGCCCAGTATTGCATTTTATAATAAGCAGGCCTGTACATCTAATAAATGCTTTTATTATGGGTGAGCAGACCCTTGCGGTCGTGGGCACTTTTTTGTATACCTTTCCAGTAATAATAATAAAAAAAAAAGATTTAAAAGATTACCTCGGCCTCCTTGTTGGCGACCGCACACGCGTCCGAAGTTATGCGGTTCCATTCTTTGAACTCCGTTTTCTTTTGGATATCAACCAGAATATTCGTTGCTGTTCGAGCATTCGTTAATCGGATCAAATTTTCAACGATGTCAACGGTCGAATGCTCCACCTGAAAAAAAAAGATCAAAGGAGTCGGTGGGATCGCAAAGTGAATACTTCATTGCCTGCTTATCTTCAGTAAAAAGAAAAACGTACTTTTTAAACCTTGGAAGACGATACATTTGGGATCCCTACTGGGACGTCACTCCCATCAACACTGGGACGTCACTACTGCAGATGCGGGAAAACTAATCCCGTTGCCACAATCAGGGCAACCCCTATTCCCCATAACAGCATTTACAACAGAAAAACGACGTTGGCTAATAATAATAGAAATGCTGACAGAGAAGCGGAAAGATTGTCGTAACTCCCGATCATGCACTCTTTATTTGCTTAGCCTAATAACACCGTCGGCATAAGCTAGATGTAAGAAGCATCTGTAAGAGCAGAGATCAGGGAAATTCGAACTGGCCGAATACGCTCTGATAAACCAACATCGGAAACGTAGGAGGACAAAGTAAATACCGTCTTGTTTCACCCCTCTGACCACTGGCAAACACGAACAAAACACAAGAGGAGGACCTGATGATACCCTAACAAACAGTCAACTTTAACAAGAAAGGAGAACACGACAAACAGAAAGAGGAAGCGACAGGATTGTTGATGCGTTATAAAACGCACCTTTGACCATTTAATTAGTATCAGTTAAAACGGCATATTAGGGCGCATCTATTTTTCTACCTTCGACTATTACTTATGAGCACTATTAGCCACATGCGAATCATCTCTGACGGCGCGAACCGGATAAGTCAGCTGATTTATTTTAGCGATAGTACGGCCCTTCTTGGACGGCTAGAGCTTGGAGAAAGGCTCGTGCGGCAGTCGTTTCCTCTAGCAACAGCCTTGATCGTAATTGGCTCATATGGCAGACAAGCAGCGTGTTCCACCCTTCCAACAATAGTAACTATTAGTTACTGTTCTAACCTCGTGAAAAGTTACTACGCTGACCGTTCCAACCTTCTCGAAATAGTAACTAACAGAAACTGTTTGCTTACCAAGATCGGGAGCGTAGTTAGCGTGTAACTACGATCTCTATGACATGACTGGTCGGATTACCCCGCGGCACAACATTTTGCCAAAAATACAAAATTGTGTTCCAGCCTTGACGCCAAGAAGCTAGGATCCGTGACGTCATGCGTATTAACTACGGTAAGTAGGGTGGAGCACACTCAAGAATGTTGCATGTTTGAAATCTTAGCTGGTATTAATGGTGACCCAAAGAGGGTAGGTTTGTATCAAGCACAAGTTTATAGACAATACCTGTAATACTGATGCTACCTACTTCCGTATTCGGTCCATGCATTCTAAAACGCGGAGACCCGAATTTAAATAATCCTTGAGCCCAAGCTGACTTTGAAACATATATTCGTACAATGGATAAAAACGGAAATGTAAGCGTTGAAACGAACCGGAAACGGAAGCAACTAATCAGCAAACATTGTTCCTGGCGTTCGACAGCCTGACGAGGACCATTGCCAAGAAGGGCCGAAATATCGCTGCCAAATCAAATGTTGTTGACGTTTACGTTTTTATCCACTGTATGATTATAGACGCGAATTTCATTAATACTCCGAATTTAATACTGTATTTTTTTAATCCCCTAACGACATCACAATGATTTACACATTTTCCGTGTTCCGCAACCTTCGATACTTATCATGCTACCGACAGTTGTTTGTTAGAAGTGTATTCAGCAGGAAAAACAGGCTATGTATTGTTTCCCTGTTTTTTTCTGAGAGTTCACGGGCATGGAAAAGGGATTAAAAGAGCCAAAGCCGTTGGGTAATTTGTCGGAGCAGAGCCTACATAGTTTTAACGTAGGCCTATTCAACTATTTTAAAATAATGGAACATAAACAGTAGTCGAGGGGTACTTTAAGACCGGATTAGGACTAGTTTGTTCAGGTTCTGATACGGACTTTAACCATGTGACCTTCATAACCATGATTTGTCTCCTTCGACGACAAGCGCTAGAGAATCAGACCTGACTCGAGAAAATATCCAATTACCTTTTCGGCCAACTCGAAAACGGCCTTGACAAACTTCTGGCCGTGGATCTCTTCAAGCGCCACAGTGTACTTCGGGTCCGCACTCTTAGCTTCCGTTGTAAGCTTGGTCGTCGCAACCTCCGTAATGAGCGGTTCGATCAGCGAGGCTCGCACTTCATTCTGAACTCGCTCTACCCGTGGGACTTCTTTCACAAGAGGATTCTTGTCACGGAACTCGATTTTATGGCTCCGGATTTTTCCGACGGATTTCCGGTTGTTTAGGGGTATCCAAGCTGGAAACAAAAAAACGAATATAAAGGACTGCGAAAAGCGACTCGAGGAAGTGCTCTTAAGAGCATTGGAAGCTGGTGAAGCGTAATTTTAGAATCTTTTTCTTCAAAAATCCATCAATAATTCACAAACAAGAAAATATAATAAGATTTGTTTTATCTTATTAGTATCAGGGACCCATACATTTCCTGTAATGCCTCGCCATTCACGAATGTCAATAAGAGATTTCTGATGCTATGTTGACCGACCAGAAGATAGTTCGAGAAATACCCACGGTCCAATCCCGTCCAAGGCCAGATAGACAAAATTTGGGATTGGCTGCTGGCGCCTTGTGGGAGGAGTCTCTTTGGCGCGCACGTCCAATGAGGCAAACAAGAATGCCCAAGTAGGATTTTTGGAAAGTAGGCAAGGGTCAGGCAACATAGCAACATAGAAGCATAGGAAATGACAAGCCCCCTGTAAAGGAAATGTATGGGTCCCGTTCTCAACTAGCTCTACGCGTGTCACTTCTTTCACGAGAGGATTCGTGTCACCGATTTTATGACTCCGGATTTTTCCGTCGGATTTCCGATTGTTTAGAGGGATCCAAGCTGGGAAAAAAAAAGAATATAAAGGACTGCGAAAAGCGACTCGAGGAAGTGCTCTTAAGAGCATTGGAAGCTGGTGAAGCGTAACTGTCACCGGAACAATAAATGTCTAGGGAGCCGTGTAGGTCACAGGGACAGTCTAAAGAGGCGTTTATTCAGAAAGATGGTCACAGGAAGCTTTCACACATCCCAGCCCATTGCCAGGCCTTATGTTAGGCCTTATCGTCGGGTCATACTGAGTTAATGGTGCATATTATTTTTATGAATAAAACTGAACTGAACTGAAAACTGAACTGAAATAGTTGCTGCAAAAATGCTGACAATTTCCAGCTTTAAAAACAAGTCATGCACAAAACAGGTACAATTGGTGTTTTAACTTTTCGTAATACCCTGTAGGTAATTCGTAACCCAGCCTGAGCAAAAAGCATAGTGGTATTCGCTCAACCGTAGTCCACACGGTACTAAATTTATTCCAGCTATCTTGTTCTAGTGACTGCTTTTGGAACTGGAAAGCTCCGAGCGGTGCTGGAAGTTATTCATGCAATTGTAGGCAAAGGTTTGAAAAAAAAAAATCCCCCGATTGTTGGGGGATGAGAGAACTTTTGAAGTTTGAGAGGCACATCTGATATCATTTATCTACCGCAATCTCAAGTGCGAAAAACGGAATGATAAACTCAGCTGAAATCCGAAAAGACATGAGTAGAAACAACAGATGGCAGCACTTTCGGACCCACGGGAAAATGCCACTTTTTGTTTCTGCAAAAATTTTCTATTTATCTCTCAAAGAAAATATATTGGCTGTGGGGCCGGGTAACAGCCGCAGAGACAGTGCAAGTGCAGAGACAGGACAAGACCAAAGGTTTCGATGGGTTCTCAAAAATTGAATATTTACTTGATTTATTGATCAAGAAGATCGGGTCTTGCAGATTTCTGTCTCCTCCAGACCCCGTCAGCATATTACTATTTATCCCTATCACCGCTAGAAATTTACAAAAAAAAGGTGGGCTGCTTCGCTTTGGCTCAACTTAATCAGATAGAAAAGACAAAGAAAGAAAGAACAAAGGAACTGCCAAGAAATCCCGCGAAGGCATATAACCGGAGTGATGTTCATTTTCGACGAGGGCTAGGTGCAGTAAATCGCACTTCGGTAACCGCGATACCAGTTTCCACAGAACTTTTTGTTTGAATGGAATACCTCGATATTACATATTTTTTCCAACGTCTCGGGTCTACTCACTTACCATTAGGGTCAAAGTGCAGTCCGTACTTTTCTTCAAGAACGGTGGAAGCGACGTGCAGAAAGAACATCGAAAAAAGCGGCTCAGTTACAATTTTCGCGAAGAGCTGGGAGTTGACAGCGATGTCGAAGACTTGACAGGCGTTTCCAGCTACGAGAGATGAGAGAGAGAATAGCAATGACTGGAAAGGACAGGTTATTTGCAGGTTTCAAATGCTGGAAAACAAGTAGGTTAATCTTCTTGCCTTGTGGAAGATTCGACAGGCTGATAAGCTCGGATCAATTACAGGGCAAGTCTACAAGAGTCGCAAGAACCTAAATCGCTATTAACCTATAATTGCCAGTTTACAGGAAACGTTGGAATAATGAGAAGAAAAAAAACTGAGCCAAGTTGAGAAGATAAAAGAAACTCCGCAATTTTACGCTTAGGCCCGTTCTAGTCTGAAAGAGTCCACTACCGGTGTGAAAAAGTCGTCGTAACGTAGGGTATATTCAGGGGCAACACAATTTATTTCATGATAGTCTGAGAGGACTGAAAAGCCAACTTATTTTCGTATCATCCAATTGGATACATTAAATTATTTGGATTCTGCGGAGGGAAGTTTGATTTTCCACTATCTACTCTAGTAGTGACGTTCAAACATCTACAGTCGTCCCCACAAGGCAAATTCTACTATGACGCGGAAAATTTGAATCTCAACACAAACGCGGCTTTTCAGTTGCCAGTGGGGGGCTTGGGAAAGACTACTTGGTTCCTGAATACTATATTTAGTAAATCTTTATCGTCAAGCTTACAACACAGGTACAAGCATAAAGAGGTACCACAAATCCGACAGGGAAATTCCACTATACAAAATCGATTATTCGTGAACACCGGAGCAACGAAGTAACGGATTTTCATCGGGTTTTCAAGCCTCTTTAAGTGAATACGTGATGGGTAACTGGACTGTCCCATCTCCCCCCTTTTCGGTTAAACTTTAAACCTTTGTAACTGTCCCGAAAATTCTTTCCAAAAGATTGTTGGAAAGCTCAACAGAAAGTTGAGCGGATGGATGAGGGCAGACTTCCCAATGACGCTTGGTGCTGGAAACCTTCTGGCCTGCGTGCAAAGGGTAGGCAGCGCTCCACACTTGGCAGAAACCTCGAGAAGGAAGCCAAGTCAGGTCGCACCACGATGACTGAACTATGGAATGCTGCCCAAGACAGAGTCACGTGGAGGTCAGAAGTTGTCGCCTTATGCGCCACCAGGCGCGGGAAGACCTAAGTCTAAGTAAGTCAACAGAAAGTTGAAATTTCAGGCAAAAAAAAAAAATAGATTAAGAGATACAGCAAAATTTTCTAAGATAGTTTTAGTTATACGTGTCAAATGTCAAGAAATATAACAAGTTGTTTCGTGGTCAAGGGGAAGGGGGGGGAGTATGTTCCCAAACGTCCTGTGCAAAATAGGTGAGCTACCCGATCCTCCCTTGCACATGACTAGATGAGGAACTGTATTTTTTGTACTTTTTTTTTTGTTTACTTACCCTTATCTTTTTCTTCGTGGGTTTCCCCCGAACTGAGCGGCAACTTAAAAGAGTCCACACTGTCAGTGTAAATGAGATCAGCTAATTCCTTTTCCGACAAGTCTTCAGGAGGTGGAATGACGTCCGTGTGACAAAGGTTCAAGAAATACTTCTTAGCACTTTCTTCGTCTTTGTACTTGAAGCATTTCCCTAGAAGAGATGAAACGTCAGCAGAACCGAAACCCGCCACTAGAGTCGATTCAGCAGGCTGTGAAACTTAATTGGTCTCCGCTCTATTCAGGAAATCACAAATCACATTAGGACTGCACGGGTTGCCACATTTAGTTAGCAATAACAGGTAATATGATTTACGCAAGCCAGTTCCAATTATCTCATCGGGAACAACTGCAAGTAAGCAAGTTCTTTAACACCATTGACGGCAGAAGCGGTATTTTTTTTTTTTTTCGCCAATAATGACACTGATAAAATAAAGGTTACACTCATGTCAAAACTCATCGCGAAAGATATGTTTACGAATTCGACGCGTTGACGCGTTATTCTCAGCAGTGTATTTTTTTTTTGGGGGGGGGGGGGGTAGTTTTGTTTCTGTCACTCCCTAGCTTCTTTCCATTTTTCTTTTTTTTCTATTTCTTTCCTTGTTTCAAGTAATTTGTTTTCGTTGATGTTCTAGGGTCCTTTACAGGTTTGCCCCTAGGAAATGAAGAGTTGACTGTTTTTTGTTTTGTTTTTTAACGAGGACAATCTAAAGGGTTTTTTTTTTGTGTGTTTTTTTTTAAAGCAAGGCTATGCAGACGAATTCGGTCTGTTTCCACGGTATCGTGGATCCAATTTACCGAAATCTCACCCTTTCACCCCTTGTAACCGACCATTCGTACAACTTACTGAACGTAGGTGTGAGGGTGACTGTCGGGCAGAGTCAAAGCTTGTTGGAGAGTCTTAGGATGAGGGTCACGTAGCCTACCTTCCAAATGTCAGGGTAAATTCTAGTCTCGGAGATTGTGTTAAATAAATTCGCTAGTGGAAAAATTAGTTTATCGGGCCTTGGCCAGTTCTATTGGAATGACAGCTGCAGTTCTACTACTAGCTCTTTTTAGTTGCTTGTCTTTTCTATTACTTCGGAAAGAGAAATTTCGGGAGGTCTTTTATTTCTTGGGGGGAGGGATCGGGCAATTTGTTTCTGGGCTTAGGCTGCCTCTAATTGTTTGTGTACGAAATAGGATTTATCCAGAGGTGGAAGAGACCTGTCAATTCTTGCCTAGTGTTTATTTATTTGGGATGCAGTTATTTCATTGGGTTGATCCAGATGAAAATCTATCGCATTCTCTGCCCGAGTTGCTATATTTAGGTGGCAGTAGCAATTAAGACAATTTGACAGGCTTGTTCTAATTACCTATTCGGGAGCATCGGAGGGGGGTCTGGGTTTTCCGTGAAAAACCATATAAGGTTTTGTTCCAGCCTTCCATCAGTTGTTAGGACGAGGTTGTCAGCAGTTAAACGCAAAAAATAAAAATAAAACGCAACATAAAAAAAACACATTAAAAACTTTCAAAATGACACTCCCGTCATAAAAGGAAACTGAATAGCACAAGATTTCCAAACTGGCTTTTTTCATGCTCTGGAGCCCTGTAGGTAAAAAGCTATCGACGGCTGCAATTTATACAGGACTGGCTGGGTTCTCTACAGACTATGCCTATAGCTATATTTTACTGTGCGATTAAGATGTACACTATAAGGGGCTAGGATTTTATTTGTAAGGAAAACCCTTGGGGCAAAAATGAACATTTGACTTTGGGGAAAATGAAAATGTACCGTCTGGCCAAACTAATGTTTGCATCGTGCATAGAGACAGACATGCCAGTGGCATGAGAAACTGAAGACAATTTAAGGGGCCAGAGAATTCATTCGCAAGCAAAACCCTTGAGGTAAAAATGATCAGGGGCCCTTGGGGAATATGAAAATGTATCGTTTGTCCAAAAAGAATTTTTGAACACAGCGATTAAGATGCACATACTAGGGGGTCAGGAATTCAACTGGAAGCAAAACCCTTGAGGCAAAAATTACCAGGGGCCCTTGGGTGCCATGGAAATGTACTGTGACCCATTCAGGACCTGAAACTGAACATCTGGGACATATGCTCTTCTCGATTATCAAATTTCACCAAGATCGGATAACTCGTTCGAAAGTTATGGAGATTGCGGATAACCAGATTGCGCCCAATCTGGTTAGGTCCCTGATATAAATGACAAGTTTTATCGTCCTAGACCATCTGCAATTACCATAACTCCACGCGACGCAAGATTTCCGGTCCCTCTCCAAACCTCTAGACAGTGACCGGAGCAGGTCTGGAATCGTAAACAGAACATCGAAGGCGTGTGGTCTTGGCATGTGTCAGGTTCAATCCGAATCAGATCACTCATTACTGAGTTGCACATGTTACAAGATTTCCGGAACCCCCCCCCCCCCCCCCAACAGTGCCCGGATCCAGTCTGACTCTACGAATTATGTATCTAGGGTCGGGATCACCCGTTCGAAAAAGATTCCGGATTCACCCACCCTCAACTCGCCCCAGGATAGTAGGATATTACAATTTTTAAGTCAATCTGGTCGGATCCTTAGTATGCCTACCATATTTAATCGTCACAGCACCTATACTCGCGATCACCGGGCCGAACGACAGACAGACGGAAAAGCGATCGGTATACATCACTTGAGCCAAAGGCTTCAACAGCCATAAAAACGGTTGGACAATAATAACAGTATTAATGACAAACTTTGACACCAGAAATCTAACTAAATTAAATCACACTACGAAATTTTTAGACCGAAGATATCGTTTAGATGCACACTGTGCTTATGACATGGTAAATATGAACAAGAATCTTACCAGGTGTGGGAGTTGCTAGCCTTTTGTTTTAATGTGATAGAATAGAACATGATTTTACGCTGTCACAGCGTTTACGCCGACTTTGACCTTTTCGTCATAAAAAATAAGTAAAATAGCACTCTGTGTTATATACCTATTTAATGTGATAGGTAGCCTACTGGCGTTACTAAACAAGCAGTCAAATAAGAACAACACTGTGCTTACGACATGGTAAATATGAACAAGAATCTTACCAGGTGTGGGAGTTACTAGTCGGTAGGATACTTCACTGTCGTCCCGAACCGGGATACTCGTTGTTAAGCGTGGCAATACTGACTCGCTTTCGACTTCAGCAGCTTCTCCCTGTAAAAAATAACTCCATCTTAGAACTTCCAACCTAGAAGAGATAATGGCCCTTGAAAGAATATCCAGCCAGGCAGCTGAACCGCGATCTTGGCTATAGACGTATTTCTTCTGTAGGGTAGCACAGTGAAGCTGCTGTGAAGTTTCGGAGAACCCAATGCTTCGCACTGTCATAGCTAGTCCCACGACCGGTTGTGAAAGAAGCGATGGCCTGGATACATGTCTCCATAAAAAAAAATGTCAAGCAACTGAATCGTCGACATCTTTCGATGCCCAATGTGCAACTGGTGACTAGGGAGGGCCTAAGGTAGCCTACAGTCTTTGCACTGAAGCACATGGCCTCGCAAATTTAAACTGTTCTGCTTGTAAAACCTGGACATTCTCAACTGGGTCAATCACTTATCTTTGACAGTACTAGGTATAGCATGTTATTAGGGACAGCTTTGGACTGTGCAAATAGATAAATAAATATATATTTCACTAAAATAAGGTTTTTGCGCACCTTACTTCACTAGAACCCAATTTCACTACGAATTCAGAAACAATGTACCTATCATATATAGGCTACAAGTTTAGAACTAACTTCTATTTTTTAGCTAAACCAAGAACTTAAAACACCTAGTCAGAATCTAAGGTGCTCGTCAGTTGCTATACAAGGAAAGGAAGCAAGATTTGGATTACAAATGGATTCACAAAGCCTACAAACAATGCCAAGCCAGCACAACCCTCATAAATCCTGGCAGATTTCTCTTTTCGTAAATGTAGTTACCCAAATATGCTATGAGTCATCTCTCAAACCCTAAAGCTTTACCGTTATGAGCAGTCTACGCTTTAGCGCTGTATCATCAACATCAAGCAGCATCTTCGTTGGTTTCTATGCCCTGAAATAAGAAATAAAGAAATCACTTCCAGTTCAAGAAGAGCAAGATAATTCAAGGGGAAAGAAAGGAGAAATGGTTTGTGTAATTTTTTTTAGCATTATAAAATTCTCTGGCTGAGAACTTCAATATTTTCTATTTCTACTTGTTTAGCGTAAGCTAACTTCTCTTTCTTATGCCAGGAAAATTGACATACAAATATTTTAGACAACACATTTTGAGAATCTCTCGTATGGTGTCTTCACTTTATTTTTTAGCAAAGTTGAAAAAATTTCAACTTTTCATACAAAACTGATGACAGCGCCAAAAATCCAAGCAGGAATTCTAGTTTGCGACCGCCCAACCCGACCATCTTTTGGCATCATTAGTACGAAGAGTTTGATAGTATAATAGATTCATTTTCTTAATTTTATTTACAAAATGTGTATCGGAGTTGCCAAATTTACAGAAGCAGGCACTGGGTTACCTATTCGGCTATAGTAGAATCTTTCTGGTTTTTTTTTAGGTTTACTCTCTAGGAGTTTTTCAGTAGTAGGTTTAGTTCTAGACAGTGTATTATATTATCTGCTGGTGGAGGGTTCTTTCTATGACACAACTTTATTTTAGTGTTTTCTTATTCGCCTGGGCTATTTTGTCACTTCCAACTCTAATTATAAAACTAAAAAACTTGGAATCAAGAATCTGGTGATTTCAACAACTAAAAAAGAACCTGAAAAGAACATTCCAAGTTTCATCCCAGTCACTCTGATTATGTACTAGCATACATTAAAATTTGTGAGGTCCTTACAACAAACTCTTCCCCCTCCCCCAACAGTAGACAAATCTGGTAGAGAGCGATTGCAACACCTACAATATCAAGACCAGAGGCATCACTACTGGGGAGGGGGGATGCCCCCCCCCCACAATGTTGTCGGCCAGTCTGTAAAAAATAGCAAGTCGGGCGAAGCGCCGAGATTTTTAGTAAAAACAGTTGATTTTTTCTTAAAAATTTAGAAATCTTAAAAACAATCAAATGCAGTCGGTTCTTTGTAAGAATAGTCGATTTTTTTTAAAAATGTAGTCATTTTTTCTTAGAATCAGCCGATTTTTCGTGAACAGTCATATTTTCTCAAGAATAGTGGTTTTTATTCACAACAATAGTCAGTAAAAACGACAAGCCAGTTGGTAAATACCTTCCCCCCCCCAAACATTTTGGCTAGTAACGCCTCTGATCAAGACTGTCTGCTCAGGGTGGGTGTGCAAACTAGAGAAATGTTGGAAAAACCGAAGAACTTTCAGAGTTACTCAGGACCTATCTCAACATCATTTAACACAAAACACAAGAGGATTGAATGAAAATAAGCCTCTAGCCTACCGGGAATCACGTTAGTGCTTAATTTTAAAACTGTTGCCACAAAGATGTTGAAGTGGCATCTAGTGGCGATTCTTAGAAACTACTTTAATTCAAGAGATGGCGATAAGTATCACCCATTGAAATGGCTTCCCAATCGATATTAGGACGGGGATCGTCAAGCGAACAATGCTCAATTTGGTGCCTAAAGCAGAAGAGTGCTGTGAGTTTGGCTGAAAATGCCACGGGTCTCACATTTTGACGAGAAGGTGGGACTGGTTCCAAGCCCGACAACATGGGGTCGCTGGTCTCAAACTGTGTGGGACGTGACGATCGAAGTTGACTTACCAGAAGGTACGCGGGCTACTCACGTGTACGTCGATGTCCCATCTCCCCGCAAAATCTGCTGCCGGGTATCGGGAGAGACCGAGTTTCAGGTAAATAATTAGCCCCCATTATCTGTGAGATCCTAGTCTGTCATACATTGATCTTAGTCTCGTTAGTTACAAGCCGAAACCGTGAATCCTTGGATAACATATGGTCAGGTGTCAGGATAAATTGTTCCGAAATACCATACAGTCGTGACGTATGTTGTGACGTCATCCTCAAATTACGTAATAAATTCATTCATGCGATTGAGGACCCAACATAGGATTTGATTGTCGCTATAGGTTTAGGTATATAAACTAGACTGGCGCCTCGCTGGCCGCTCGGCTCTATAAACATAGATTCAAATATTCTATATTCACCGACAGGAATAAAATAAATAAATTTGTTCTGAGATAAATAGTTCAAATGGGTGTGACGTCACGTTGTATAGAATCCTGGAACAACTTACATTAGACCCATTTCAAGGGCATTGGCTTTTGAGACGCAAATAAAAAATGCGCCGTTGTTTGTGAGCTGTGCAACACAATTCGCTGCACAATACTTGTTCGGTGAGGAACAGAATTGCGGACTGGAATTGCTGCCCGGATTTCCGGAACTTGACAAAGATAGTCCAGAAATCCGACCGGAAAATCCTGATCGTGTGTTCCCCTATAATGCTGCGGCTTGTCCATATGGGATCTACGATGGTGCCGAGAATCCGGGCAGGAATCTGTCCGGGCCTCTATCTTAGGCATAAGCTTTTCAAACATCGATTTCCCGTTTGCGAACTGATGACAGTCGTTAGAAATCCAGGTCGGATCTCAGAACCCGGATAAGAAAATGTTATGTGTAGCTACAAGCAAATTGAACGCCAAAAGGACGTTTCGGCGCAGACCAAATTGCCTTCAATCGCACTACAGCCGGATAAGAAAATGTTATGTGTAGCTACAAGCAACTTGAACGCCAAAAGGACGTTTCGGCGCAGACCAAATTGCCTTCAATCGCACTACAGCGAGATAAGGGGGGTGACCCTCCCTCAGGGAATCAAGAAGTCAAGTTGTGTAGAAAGTAACGCCGTGTGTAATTCCAGGGTGATCTCTTCGGACCAGTGAAGCATAACGAAGTTATCTGGTCGATAGAAGACAAGAAGCTTCTCCGGATAGTCCTAAACAAAGCGGAGGCATCAGTTAAAGAGAGTGTGTGGACGTCCCTACTCGTCGGGCAGTTCGAGGTGACCAAAGAAATTCTCCCACAGATGAAAGAGAAGCTAGACCTGGAGAGGTTTCAGTTGGAGGTAAATTTTCGATCCTGCAATGGTCGTTCCTTTTGTTTTTGTTTCCAAAATGTCGAACTGTGTCCAGTATATTCTTCCCCCCCCCCCCCGGCACTGCAGTAAATTTTTGGGCTTGATATATATGCCTTTTTCCGAGATGTGCCAGGTTCCAATTCGCCGCAGTTCAGCGCTTCTGAGCGGACTAGTTTCGGAGAGTCACCCACTGTTGCAGAACCAATGTACGTAGAAAATATACAATCTGCTTCCCGGAAAATCGAAGTTTTCCGATGTCTTTGGAGTAAAGTGAAACTATTCTACTTGACAATTACCTTACAGACCCACAGTTTACTATCTCTGTATCACAAGTGCTGATAAGCCTTTCCTCCCAAACACTTCCTTTCTTAATTCTTTCAACTCCTCGCAATAAATATCAAATGTACCGCATCCTCCCCTTCAATACCACACATTGGACAAAAGTAAGAACCAGTACTCTCCTTTCTCTACCAATATAATTTCTCCGCATCCCCACCGGAAGATGTCCGCCCTAAGACTCACTATCCACCTCAATTCTGCCCCCCCTCCCAATCCCAACACATAATTCTTCTCCCCATGTTTCTTTGGCCATATCATACAACTTCAGAGAGTGGTGCTCTGATACACCCCCATGCCACCTCTGAATCTCTTAGCTGTTCTTTCACTAACTTAGCTACATTACCTAGGGAGTAACCTGGTGCCACTCCATCACACCACAGACCCCCAAAACCACAATCATCCAATGTCGGAGGACTTCCAGAACCTAGTTCGCTCGGAGGGCTAGGGAAATTATTATCGGGATTATCATTGATCAGGAAACCGGTTACGGAAAATTTTGATGTGATGCCCTCGAAGAGGCTAAAAACCACGGAAGCCGTGTGTAATTTGTTGATAGCATAGCTGAGTTTTCAGTTACTATTACACTACTGGAACAAAAACGGCATTTCTTGACTGCAATTTTTCATAGGAACAATTCTTTTCTAGAACCCTCAGTACAACTTTGCTAACTGGAAGCAAATGAAGTACACTCAGCAGGTAGCCATTCCCCTATCGGAGGAGCCGAGTGACAACGAGAGTACAGGCAAGAACGGTGACGTCAAGCATGAGTGATAAGGCTCTGGGAAAAAACGAATTTTTCCGAAGTTACGCCCGGATTTGGGTTGACATACAGAACCGAAACGCGGACTAGCGCCTCGTGCTCTTGCACAATAGTTGCGTTTATGCAGATACCATGGTATCTCATATCTGATGCCACGGTCTAAAGTCGGTTTCGCAGTTACCGTGGTATCTAATACCACGGTCAAAAGGCGTTTCTGCAGTCATCGTGGTATCTGGCCAGGTATCGTGGTATCTGATATTCAGATACCACGGTCCGACTGTGGTAACTGATCGTGGTATCTGAGAAGTCATCTCACTTTCACCAAATTGGTGAGAAAAAAGTTGAGCAAATAGCCGTTTTTGCAGAGCAACCGTGCATCAGATTCACGGTAACTGCAAATACGACTAATTGCAGATCCAGTTACCGTAGCAACAGATACCATGGTATCTGCAAAAACACAACGAATGTCTCTCTTTTGTGATCATAATGAAGAGGGAGAGAGTGGCATTTTTTTTGCCTATAGACTTCTTTTTTTTTTAAAGGTGACCGGTTTTTAGAAAATAAACTTCTGCGGCCCTCCAAACCCAAACCAGAGACCGTTTTTCTGGAAGTCATACTAGGTTAATTGTTATAATATCGTATAATTTTTGTTTTCGTTGTGTGTAGCCTACAGTGTAGCTAAATGTATACGATGACTTAAATACAAGAAAACATTTCTCTATGCATCCAATTCCGCAGTTTTGAGGAAGAAAAACGAACGAATAATTCATAGACGTGGAGCGGACCGAAATTATACGACTACAAAACATCCTCCAGGCATATCCTCTATGCATAGACGTCCTCTATGAATCGAATCCCACAGTTTTGAGGAAGAAAAACGGAAAAAAGCGCGGACGTTGAGCGGACCATGACTGCAAAACACCGCGTATACAGTGGTGACACCACCTCCTAAAGTGCCTTTGATATCAAGCAAATCTGTCTAAGCCAGGTCTAGATTCAAATCCTAGCAGACCTCTGTCCTAAGACCAGAGGCGTTACTAGCCAAAATGTTTTTTTTTTTTTTTTTTTTTTGGGGGGGGGGCAAGGTATTTACAGACTGGCTGGTAATTTTTACCGACTGTTTTTGCAGAAAAAACTACTGATTAAAAAACAAGAGCTGTAAGCTCATATGGCACTTGCATGGGTTGAGATGTAGTGTTTGATCAAAAGTACTTTTAAGGTTACGTTTGCGGTTCAGATGCGAGATACGTACATGATACGTACTTTATAGGCCCTAGAAATTCATCTGTAAGAAAAACTATTGAGACAAAACGATCACAGGCCCTTAGGGATCATTGATATATACCATTTGGTAAAAAAAAAAAATCACTTTTCGGTTAAAATGTGCACTTTAAGGGTGATAATAAATTTTCAAGCAAAACCCTTGTGGCACAAATGATCATGGGTTGAGATGTATCGTTTGATAAGGAAAAAGTAGTTTTCGACCTTGCGGTTCAGATTCGCACTTTAAGGGAGCTAGAACTTCATTTGTAAGCAAAACCCTTGAGGCAAAAATGATAATGGGCTCATGGGGATCATGAAAACGTATAATTTGCTTAAAAGTGTTTTTCTAAATTTACGGTCAAGATTGGTACTTTAAGGAATGTTGGATTTGGAAAGTGGCGATTTCTGAGCCAATCTCGTCGAATCTCTAATATTCCAGCCGAGTTCCATCGTCCTAGCACATCTGGAAGTACCTTAAATCGCGATCACCGGAATTCCGGACCCCCCCCCTCAAACTCCCCCACAGTCGCCGGAGCCAATCCGGTTCTGTAAGTGATTTATCCAGAGCATCTCTTTATTATTTCCATAAAGTTCCATCCCGATCTCCCCAGTCTGAGCCGGTCACGTATTCCCCCCCCCCCCCAGTTGTTGTCGAATCCGGTCCGGACATGACAAAGATCACCAGAGACATGTCCTCTGATCAATTATCAAATTTCACTCAGATCCGATCAACCGTTCCAAAGTTACGCATGACACAATATTCCGGATTCCCCCTCCCGCTACTCCCCCCACGACTACCGGATCATGTAAATTTTTATTTATAAGTCATTTTGATCGGGTCCCTGATTCGCCTCCCAAGTTTCGTCGTGAAAATCCCCAAAACCGCCATTACCGGAATTCCGGGAAACTCCCCTCCACCACCCCCCCCTAGTGTCTGGATCCAGTCCAAATGTATAAACGATTTATCGGGAGCAGACGCTTGTTCTTCCCAGCAAGTTTCACTCCGATCCCTCCATTCTAACCGTTTCTCGAAATTTTCGGTCTCCCCCCCCCCCCCCAACTCCCCCATAGCTGTCGAATCCGGTCCGGACTTCAAATGGGACATCAGAGGTATGCCATTTATTCTGTTATTAAGTTTCATTCCAATCCGATCACCCGTTCGAAAGTTACACACTACTCCAGTTTTCCGGATTCCCCAGCCCTCCACTCCCCCCCCCCCCCAGAAGGTCAGATTGGGAAACTGATTATTTCCAGATTAGTCCGGTCGGGTCCCTGATGTTCCTGCCAAGTTTCATCGTCCTAGCACATCTGGAAGTACCCCAACTCGAAAAAGTGTGAGAAAAACTACTTAATTTTCAGAATTCCCCGGCCCACCACTCCCCCCCAGATGGTCGGATCGGGAAACTGATTATTTCCAGGTTAGTTTGGTCGGGTCCCTGATTTTCCTGCCAAGTTTCATCGTCCTAGCCCATCTGGAAGTGCCCTAACTCGAGATGAGTGGACAGACCAACCGACCGAAAGGTGATCGGTATATGGCACTTGAGCGAAGCTGCAAGTGCCATAACAAGAGCTGTAAGCTCATATGGCACTTGCATGTGTTGAGATGTTTTGTTTGATCAAAAGTATTTTTCGACTTGTGGTTAAAATGCGCACTTTAAGGGGGCTAGATAAAAAGTATTTTATTTTTGAACTTGGGTGTAATGATGCGCACTTTAAAGGCGCTAGAAATGCATCTGTATGCAAAACCCTTGAGCCAAAAACGATCACAGGCCCTTAGGGATCCTTGATGTATACCGTTTCGTCAAAAGTTTTTTTTCGCTTTTCATTTCAAATGCGCACTTTAAGGGTAACAGAAATAAATGTTTAAGCAAAACCCTTGTGGCACAAATGATCATGGGTTGAGATGTATTGTTTCAAATAAAGTACTTTTCGACCTGGCCGTTCAGATTCACACTTTAAGGGAGCTAGAACGTCATTTGTAAACAAAACCCTTGAGGCAAAAATGATAATGGGCTCATGGGGATCATGAAAATATGAATTTGGTTTAAAAGTATTTTTTGAAATTTGCAGTCAAGATTAGTACTTTAACGAATGGTCGGGTTTGGAAAGTGGCCATTTTTGAGTCAATCTTGTCAAATCTCTAATAATACAGCCAAGTTCCATCGTCCTAGATTATCTGGAAGTACCTTAAATCGTGATCACCGGAATCCCGGACCTCCCCCCCCTCAAACTTCCCCACAGTCGCCGGAGCCAATCCGGTTCCGTAAGTGTTTATCCAGAGCATCTGTTTGATATTCCCACAAAGTTCCATTCCGATCTCACCAGTCTAAGTCGGTCACGTATTTTCGCCCCCCCCCCCCCCCCCAATTGCTGTCGGATCTGTCCGTCAACAGAAACATGTCCTCTCTTCAATTACCAAATTTCACTCAAATCCGCAGCCGTTTCAAAGTTACGCATGACTCAATATTCCGGATTCCCCCTCCCGTTACTCCCCCCACGGCTATCAGATCATGTAAATTTTTCTTTATAAGTCACTTTGATCGGGTCCTGATTCGCCTCCCAAGATTCGTCGTGCAAATCCCCAAAACCGCCATAACCGGAATTTCGGGAAACTCCCCTCCAACCCCCCCCCCCCCTAATGTCATGATCCATCCGAAATGTATAAACGATTTATCTGGAGCAGATGCTTGTTCTTCCCAGCAAGTTTTAATCCAATCCCTCCACTCTAACCGTTTCCCGATATTTCCGGTCTCCCCCCCAACTCCCCCATAGCTGTTAAATCCGGTCCGGACTTCAAATGGGACATCAGAGGTATTTCATTTATTCAGTTATTAAGTTTCATTCCAATCCGACCACCCGCTCGAAAGTTACACAGTACTCAAATTTTCCGGATTCCCCAGCCCTTCACCCCGCTAGTGTCCGGATCCAGTCCAAATGTATAAACGATTTATCTGGAGCAGATTCTTGTTCCTCCCAGCAAGTTTCACTCCGATCCCTCTATTCTAACCGTTTCTCAAAATTTCCTGTCTCCCCCCCCAACTCCCCCATAACTGTCGAATCCGGTCCGGACTTCAAACGGGACATCAGTAGTGTGCCATTTATTCAGTTATTAAGTTTCATTCCAATCCGATCACCCGTTCGGAAGTTACACACTACTCCAATTTTCCGGATTCCCCAGCCCTCCCCCCCCCCGGGTGGTCGGATCCAGTCCAAATGTATAAACAATTTATCTGGAGCAGATGCTTGTTCTTCCCAGCAAGTTTCACTCCGATCCCTCTATTCTAACCGTTTCTCGAAATTTCCGGTCTCCCCCCCCCCCCCCAAACTCCCCCATAGCTGTCGAATCCGGTCCGGAATTCAAACGGGACATTAGAAGTATGCCATCTATTCAGTTATTAAGTTTCATTCCAATCCGATCACCCGTTCTAAAGTTACACACTACTCCGATTTTCCGGATTCCCCAGCCCTCCACTCCCCCCCGGGTGGTCGGATTGGGAAACTGAATGTTTCCAAGTTAGTCCGATCGGGTCCCTGATGCTCCTGCCAAGTTTCATCGTCCTAGCACATCTGGAAGTACCCTAACTCGAACATGTGGGACAAAAAAATTCGGACAGACCGACCGACAGACCGACGGACGGACGGAATTGCGATCGGTATATGGCACTTGAGCCAGAGGCTGCAAGTGCCATAAAAAGCAGAAGATGGGGGATGCAGAACTTACCAAGTAGATAGGTTGTTACAGAAATAGAACATCCACTGGCTAGACGTCGTAAGGTATTGTTGGTTGGTAAGTCCTGAGCAACGCCCGAACAGAGAAACAGCAGAAGAACCGCTGGCTAGACGTCGTACGGTATTGTTGGTTCGAAGTCTTGAGCAATGGGTAGCTGAAGTCAAAGATGTTCATATGCAAAAGAAAAGTATGTTTTAAGCTAAAATGGAAGAAAGAGGAAATAACACTGCACATATTGCTATGTAGTTTATTTAGTTAGGGAATAGAAGGTAAAACAATAAGGCGCTTTCTGACACGCCATTTTTCGTCGGGACTCGCAAGGTATTGCTGGTTCATAAGTCCTGCACAATGGGCAATTGAAGTCAAAGATGTTCGCTATGCAGTTTATTTAGTTAGGGTATAAAAGGTAAAACAATGAGGCGCTTTCTGACACGCCTTTTTTCGTAGGGACTCCTCATGCAGTTTATTTATAGGGCATAGAAGGTAAAACAATAAGGCGCTTTCTGACAAGCGTTTTTTCGTCGGGACTCCTCATGCATTTTATTTATAGGGCATAGAGAGTAAAACAATAAGGCGCTTTCTGACACGCCTTTTTTCGTCGGGACTCCTCATACAATTATTTAGTTAGGGTATGGAAGTTGAAACAATAAGGCGCTTTCTGACACGCCTTTTTTGTCGGGACTCCTCATGCAGTTTATTTATAGGGTATAGAAGGTAAAACAATAAGGCGCTTTCTGACACGCCATTTTCGTCGGGTCTCGTAAGGTATTGAAGGTTCGTAAGTCCTGCACAACGGGTAATTGACGTCAAAGATGTTCGCTATGCAGTTTATTTAGTTAGGGTATAAAAGGTACAGCAATGATGCGCTTTCTGACACAAATGTTTTCGTCGGGACTCCTCGTGCAGTTTATTTATAGGGCATAAAAGGTAAAACAATAAGGCGCTTTCTGACACGCCTTTTTACGTCGGGACTCCTCATGCATTTTATTTATAGGGCATAGAGGGTAAAACAATAAGGCGCTTTCTGACACGCCTTTTTTCGTCGGGACTCCTCATGCAGTTTATTTATAGGGCATAGAAGGTAAAACAATAAGGCGCTTTCTGACACGCCTTTTTCGTCGGGACTCCTCATGCATTTTATTTATAGGGCATAGAGGGTAAAACAATAAGGCGCTTTCTGACACGCCATTTGCGTCGGGACTCGTAAGGTATTGTTGGTTCTTAAGTCCTGCACAACGGGTAATTGACGTCAAAGATGTTCGCTATGCAGTTTATTTAGTTAGGGTATAAAAGGTACAGCAATGATGCGCTTTCTGACACACCTTTTTTCGTCTGGACTCCTCATCAGTTAATGCTAATTGCTATGCAACTTTTTGTTGCGGTGGGGGATGCATAACTTACTAAGTAGATAGGTTGTGACAGAAATAGAACATCCACTGGCTAGACGTCGTAAGGTATTGTTAGTTCGAAGTCCTGCACAACGGGTAATTGAAGTCAAAGATGTTCGCTATGCAGTTTATTTAGTTAGGGTATAAAAGCTACAACAATGATGCGCTTTCTGACACACCTTTTTTCGTCGGGACTCCTCGTGCAGTTTATTTATAGGGCATAAAAGGTAAAACAATAAGGCGCTTTCTGACACGCCTTTTTTCGTCGGGACTCCTCATGCATTTTATTTATAGGGCATAGAGGGTAAAACAATAAGGCGCTTTCTGACACGCCTTTTTTCGTCGGGACTCCTCACGCAATTATTAAGTTAGGGTATGGAAGTTGAAACAATAAGGCGCTTTCTGACACGCCTTTTTTCGTCGGGACTCCTCATGCATTTTTATAGGGCATAGAGGGTAAAACAATAAGGCGCTTTCTGACACGCCTTTTTTCGTCGGGACTCCTCATGCAGTTTATTAATAGGGCATAGAAGGTAAAACAATAAGGCGCTTTCTGAAACGCCTTTTTTCGTCGGGACTCCTCATGCATTTTATTTATAGTGCATAGAGGGTAAAACAATAAGGCGCTTTCTGACACGCCTTTTTTCGTCGGGACTTCTCATGCAGTTAATGTTATTCAAATTTCAAATTCACTTTATTTTACCTTAATATCATTGTCGATGACAAAAATAGCAGCGGAAGTCAAAAACAGTTTAAAACACTTATAAATTTTTTTTGTTGCGGTGGGGGATGCAGAACTTACCAAGTAGATAGTTTGTGACAGAAATAGAACATCCACTGGCTAGACGACGTAAGGTATTGTTGGTTCGGAAGTCCTGAGGAACGGCCGAACAGAGAAAAAGCAGAAGATGGGGGATGCAGAACTTACCAAGTAGATAGGTTGTTACAGAAATAGAACATCCACTGGCTAGACGTCGTAAGGTATTGTTGGTTGGTAAGTCCTGAGCAACGCCCGAACAGAAAAAAAGCAGAAGAACCGCTGGCTAGACGTCGTACGGTATTGTTGGTTCGAAGTCTTGAGCAATGGGTAGCTGAAGTCAAAGATGTTCATATGCAAAAGAAAAGTATGTTTTAAGCTAAAATGGAAGAAAGAGGAAATAACACTGCACATATTGCTATGTAGTTTATTTAGTTAGGGAATAGAAGGTAAAACAATAAGGCGCTTTCTGACACGCCATTTTTCGTCGGGACTCGCAAGGTATTGTTGGTTCATAAGTCCTGCACAATGGGCAATTGAAGTCAAAGACGTTCGCTATGCAGTTTATTTAGTTAGGGTATAAAAGGTAAAACAATGAGGCGCTTTCTGACACGCCTTTTTTCGACGGGACTCCTCATGCAGTTTATTTATAGGGCATAGAAGGTAAAACAATAAGGCGCTTTCTGACACGCGTTTTTTCGTCGGGACTCCTCATGCATTTTATTTATAGGGCATAGAGGGTAAAACAATAAGGCGCTTTCTGACACGCCTTTTTTCGTCGGGACTCCTCATACAATTATTTAGTTAGGGTATGGAAGTTGAAACAATAAGGCGCTTTCTGACACGCCTTTTTTGTCGGGACTCCTCATGCAGTTTATTTATAGGGTATAGAAGGTAAAACAATAAGGCGCTTTCTGACACGCCATTTTCGTCGGGTCTCGTAAGGTATTGTTGGTTCGTAAGTCCTGCACAACGGGTAATTGACGTCAAAGATGTTCGCTATGCAGTTTATTTAGTTAGGGTATAAAAGGTACAGCAATGATGCGCTTTCTGACACACCTTTTTTCGTCGGGACTCCTCATGCAGTTAATGCTATGCAATTTTTTTTTGCGGTGGGGGATGCATAACTTACCAAGTAGATAGGTTGTGACAGAAATAGAACATCCACTGGCTAGACGACGTAAGGTATTGTTGGTTCGGAAGTCCTGAGGAACGGCCGAACAGAGAAAAAGCAGAAGATGGGGGATGCAGAACTTACCAAGTAAGATAGGTTGTTACAGAAATAGAACATCCACTGGCTAGACGTCGTAAGGTATTGTTGGTTGGTAAGTCCTGAGCAACGGCCGAACAGAAAAAAAGCGGAACAACCGCTGGCTAGACGTCGTACGGTATTGTTGGTTCGATGTCTTGAGCAATGGGTAGCTGAAGTCAAAGATGTTCACATGCAAAATAAAAGTATGTTTTAAGCTAAAATGGAAGAAAGAGGAAATATAAATAATAGACAACACTGCACATACTGCTATGTAGTTTATTTAGTTAGGGTATAGAAGGTAAAACAATAGGGCGCTTTCTGACACGCCATTTTCGTCGGGACTTTTAAGGTATTGTTGGTTCCTAAGTCCTGCACAACGGGTAATTGACGTCAAAGATGTTCGCTAATATGCAGTTTATTTAGTTAGGGTATAAAAGGTACAGCAATGATGCGCTTTCTGACACACCTTTTTTCGTCGGGACTCCTCATGCAGTTAATGCTATGCAATTTTTTGTTGGGGTGGGGGATGCATAACTTACCAAGTAGACAGGTTGTGACAGAAATAGAACATCCAATGGCTAGACGTCGTAAGGTATTGTTAGTTCGAAGTCCTGAGCAAGTGGTAGTTGAAGTCAAAGATGTTTGCTATGCGGTTTATTTAGTTAGGGTATAAAAGGTAAAACAATGAGGCGCTTTCTGACACGCCTTTTTTCGTCGGGACTCGTGATACAATTATTGCTATGGATTTTTTTTTTTTTTTTTTGCAGTGGGGGATGCAGATAGGTTCTGACAGAATCAGAACAGGTAAGGTAAAACGCTAAGGCGCTTTCTGACACGCCTTTTTTCGTCGGGACTCCTCATGCAATTATTTAGTTAGGGTATGGAAGTTGAAACAATAAGGCGCTTTCTGACACGCCTTTTTTCGTCGGGACTCCTCATGCAGTTTATTTATAGGGCATAGAAGGTAAAACAATAAGGCGCTTTCTGACACGCCTTTTTTCGTCGGGACTCCTCATGCATTTTATTTATAGGGCATAGAGGGTAAAACAACAAGGCGCTTTCTGACACGCCTTTTTTCGTCGGGACTCCTCAATCCTCATACAATTATTTAGTTAGGGTATGGAAGTTGAAACAATAAGGCGCTTTCTGACACGCCTTTTTTCGTCGGGACTCCTCATGCATTTTATTTATAGGGCGTAGAGGGTAAAACAATAAGGCGCTTTCTGACACGCCTTTTTTCGTCGGGACTCCTCACGCAATTATTTAGTTAGGGTATGGAAGTTGAAATAATAAAGCGCTTTCTGACACGCCTTTTTTCGTCGGGACTCCTTATGCAGTTTATTTATAGGGCATAGAAGGTAAAACAATAAGGCGCTTTCTGAAACGCCTTTTTTCGTCGGGACTTCTCATGCAGTTAATGTTATGCAATTTTTTTGTAGCGGTGGGGGATGCAGAACTTACCAAGTAGATCAGAAATAGAACATCCACTGGCTAGACGACGTAAGGTATTGTTGGTTCGGAAGTCCTGAGGAACGGCCGAACAGAGAAAAAGCAGAAGATGGGGGATGCAGAACTTACCAAGTAGATAGGTTGTTACAGAAATAGAACATCCACTGGCTAGACGTCGTAAGGTATTGTTGGTTGGTAAGTCCTGAGCAACGGCCGAACAGAGAAAAAGCAGAAGAACCGCTGGCTAGACGTCGTACGGTATTGTTGGTTCGATGTCTTGAGCAATGGGTAGCTGAAGTCAAAGATGTTCACATGCAAAATAAAAGTATGTTTCAAGCTAAAATGGAAGAAAGAGGAAATATAAATAATAAACAACACTGCACATACTGCTATGTAGTTTATTTAGTTAGGGTATAGAAGGTAAAACAATAAGGCGCTTTCTGACACGCCATTTTCGTCGGGACTCGTAAGGTATTGTTGGTTCGTAAGTCCTGCACAACGGGTAATTGAAGTCAAAGATGTTCGCTATGCAGTTTATTTAGTTAGGGTATAAAAGCTACAACAATGATGCGCTTTCTGACACACCTTTTTTCGTCGGGACTCCTCGTGCAGTTTATTTATAGGGCATAAAAGGTAAAACAATAAGGCGCTTTCTGACACGCCTTTTTTCGTCGGGACTCCTCATGCATTTTATTTATAGGGCATAGAGGGTAAAACAATAAGGCGCTTTCTGACACGCCTTTTTTCGTCGGGACTCCTCATGCAATTATTAAGTTAGGGTATGGAAGTTGAAACAATAAGGCGCTTTCTGACACCCCTTTTTTGTCGGGACTCCTCATGCAGTTTATTTATAGGGTATAGAAGGTAAAACAATAAGGCGCTTTCTGACACGCCATTTTCGTCGGGTCTCGTAAGGTATTGTTGGTTCGTAAGTCCTGCACAACGGGTAATTGACGTCAAAGATGTTCGCTATGCAGTTTATTTAGTTAGGGTATAAAAGGTACAGCAATGATGCGCTTTCTGACACACCTTTTTTCGTCGGGACTCCTCATGCAGTTAATGCTATGCAATTTTTTTTTGCGGTGGGGGATGCATAACTTACCAAGTAGATAGGTTGTGACAGAAATAGAACATCCACTGGCTAGACGACGTAAGGTATTGTTGGTTCGGAAGTCCTGAGGAACGGCCGAACAGAGAAAAAGCAGAAGATGGGGGATGCAGAACTTACCAAGTAAGATAGGTTGTTACAGAAATAGAACATCCACTGGCTAGATGTCGTAAGGTATTGTTGGTTGGTAAGTCCTGAGCAACGACCGAACAGAAAAAAAGCAGAACAACCGCTGGCTAGACGTCGTACGGTATTGTTGGTTCGATGTCTTGAGCAATGGGTAGCTGAAGTCAAAGATGTTCACATGCAAAATAAAAGTATGTTTTAAGCTAAAATGGAAGAAAGAGGAAATATAAATAATAGACAACACTGCACATACTGCTATGTAGTTTATTTAGTTAGGGTATAGAAGGTAAAACAATAAGGCGCTTTCTGACACGCCATTTTCGTCGGGACTTTTAAGGTATTGTTGGTTCCTAAGTCCTGTACAACGGGTAATTGACGTCAAAGATGTTCGCTAATATTCAGTTTATTTAGTTAGGGTATAAAAGGTACAGCAATGATGCGCTTTCTGACACACCTTTTTTCGTCGGGACTCCTCATGCAGTTAATGCTACGCAATTTTTTGTTGGGGTGGGGGATGCATAACTTACCAAGTAGATAGGTTGTGACAGAAATAGAACATCCAATGGCTAGACGTCGTAAGGTATTGTTAGTTCGAAGTCCTGAGCAAGTGGTAGTTGAAGTCAAAGATGTTTGCTATGCGGTTTATTTAGTTAGGGTATAAAAGGTAAAACAATGAGGCGCTTTCTGACACGCCTTTTTTCGTCGGGACTCCTCATGCAATTATTTAGTTAGGGTGTGGAAGTTGAAACAATAAGGCGCTTTCTGACACGCCTTTTTTCGTCGGGACTCCTCATGCAGTTTATTTATAGGGCATAGAAGGTAAAACAATAAGGCGCTTTATTCTGACACGCCTTTTTTCGTCGGGACTCCTCATGCATTTTATTTATAGGGCATAGAGGGTAAAACAACAAGGCGCTTTCTGACACGCCTTTTTTCGTCGGGACTCCTCAATCCTCATACAATTATTTAGTTAGGGTATGGAAGTTGAAACAATAAGGCGCTTTCTGACACGCCTTTTTTCGTCGGGACTCCTCATGCAGTTTATTTATAGGGCATAGAAGGTAAAACAATAAGGCGCTTTAGTTAATGTTATGCTATTTTTTTGTTGCGGTGGGGGATGCAGATCTTACCAAGTAGATAGGTTGTGACAGAAATAGAACATCCACTGGCTAGACGACGTAAGGTCGGGACTCGTGATGCAATTATTGCTATGGATTTTTTTTTTTTTGCAGCGGGGGATGCAGATAGGTTCTGACAGAATCAGAACAGGTAAGGTAAAACGCTAAGGCGCTTTCTGACACGTCTTTTTTCGTCGGGACTCCTCATGCAATTATTTAGTTAGGGTATGGAAGTTGAAACAATAAGGCGCTTTCTGACACGCCTTTTTTCGTCGGGACTCCTCATGCAGTTTATTTATAGGGCATGGAAGGTAAAACAATAAGGCGCTTTCTGACACGCCTTTTTTCGTCGGGACTCCTCATGGATTTTATTTATATGGCATAGAGGGTAAAACAATAAGGCGCTTTCTGACACGCCTTTTTTCGGCGGGACTCCTCATGCAGTTTATTTATAGAGCATAGAAGGTAAAACAATAAGGCGCTTTCTGACAAGCCTTTTTTCGTCGGGACTCCTCATGCATTTTATTTATAGGGCATAGAGGGTAAAACAATAAGGCGCTTTCTGACACGCCTTTTTTCGTCGGGACTCCTCATGCAATTATTTAGTTAGGGTATGGAAGTTGAAATAATAAAGCGCTTTCTGACACGCCTTTTTTCGTCGGGACTCCTTATGCAGTTTATTTATAGGGCATAGAAGGTAAAACAATAAGGCGCTTTCTGAAACGCCTTTTTTCGTCGGGACTTCTCATGCAGTTAATGTTATGCAATTTTTTTGTTGCGGTGGGGGATGCAGAACTTACCAAGTAGATCAGAAATAGAACATCCACTGGCTAGACTTGACTTACTTGACTTAACGCTCTTGCTCAGCAGGGTCGCCAGCGTAGAGGGAACTGGTTGACAGCGCCGTCAGACTTCTCCAAGTAGCCCTGGCTAGACGACGTAAGGTATTGTTGGTTCGGAAGTCCTGAGGAACGGCCGAACAGAGAAAAAGCAGAAGATGGGGGATGCAGAACTTACCAAGTAGATAGGTTGTTACAGAAATAGAACATCCACTGGCTAGACGTCGTAAGGTATTGTTGGTTGGTAAGTCCTGAGCAACGGCCGAACAGAGAAAAAGCAGAAGAACCGCTGGCTAGACGTCGTACGGTATTGTTGGTTCGATGTCTTGAGCAATGGGTAGCTGAAGTCAAAGATGTTCACATGCAAAATAAAAGTATGTTTCAAGCTAAAATGGAAGAAAGAGGAAATATAAATAATAAACAACACTGCACATACTGCTATGTAGTTTATTTAGTTAGGGTATAGAAGGTAAAACAATAAGGCGCTTTCTGACACGCCATTTTCGTCGGGACTCGTAAGGTATTGTTGGTTCGTAAGTCCTGCACAACGGGTAACTGAAGTCAAAGATATTCGCTATGCAGTTTATTTAGTTAGGGTATAAAAGCTACAACAATGATGCGCTTTCTGACAGACCTTTTTTCGTCGGGACTCCTCGTGCAGTTTATTTATAGGGCATAAAAGGTAAAACAATAAGGCGCTTTCTGACACGCCTTTTTTCGTCGGGACTCCTCATGCATTTTATTTATAGGGCATAGAGGGTAAAACAATAAGGCGCTTCCTGACACGCCTTTTTTCGTCGGGACTCCTCATGCAGTTTATTTATAGGGCATAGAAGGTAAAACAATAAGGCGCTTTCTGACACGCCTTTTTTCGTCGGGACTCCTCATGCATTTTTATAGGGCATAGAGGGTAAAACAATAAGGCGCTTTCTGACACGCCTTTTTTCGTCGGGACTCCTCATGCAGTTTATTTATAGGGCATAGAAGGTAAAACAATACGGCGCTTTCTGACACGCCTTTTTTCGTCGGGACTCCTCATGCATTTTATTTATAGGGCATAGAGGGTAAAACAATAAGGCGCTTTCTGACACGCCTTTTTTCGTTGGGACTCCTCATGCAATTATTAAGTTAGGGTATGGAAGTTGAAACAATAAGGCGCTTTCTGACACGCCTTTTTTGTCGGGACTCCTCATGCAGTTTATTTATAGGGTATAGAAGGTAAAACAATAAGGCGCTTTCTGACACGCCATTTTCGTTGGGTCTCGTAAGGTATTGTTGGTTCGTAAGTCCTGCACAACGGGTAATTGACGTCAAAGATGTTCGCTATGCAGTTTATTTAGTTAGGGTATAAAAGCTACAGCAATGATGCGCTTTCTGACACACCTTTTTTCGTCGGGACTCCTCATGCAGTTAATGCTATGCAATTTTTTTTTGCGGTGGGGGATGCATAACTTACCAAGTAGATAGGTTGTGACAGAAATAGAACATCCACTGGCTAGACGACGTAAGGTATTGTTGGTTCGGAAGTCCTGAGGAACGGCCGAACAGAGAAAAAGCAGAAGATGGGGGATGCAGAACTTACCAAGTAGATAGGTTGTTACTGAAATAGAACATCCACTGGCTAGACGTCGTAAGGTATTGTTGGTTGGTAAGTCCTGAGCAACGGCCGAACAGAGAAAAAGCAGAAGAACCGCTGGCTAGACGTCGTACGGTATGTTGGTTCGATGTCTTGAGCAATGGGTAGCTGAAGTCAAAGATGTTCACATGCAAAATAAAAGTATGTTTCAAGCTAAAATGGAAGAAAGAGGAAATATAAATAATAAACAACACTGCACATACTGCTATGTAGTTTATTTAGTTAGGGTATAGAAGGTAAAACAATAAGGCGCTTTCTGACACGCCATTTTCGTCGGGACTCGTAAGGTATTGTCGGTTCGTAAGTCCTGCACAACGGGTAATTGAAGTCAAAGATGTTCGCTATGCAGTTTATTTAGTTAGGGTATAAAAGCTACAACAATGATGCGCTTTCTGACACACCTTTTTTCGTCGGGACTCCTCGTGCAGTTTATTTATAGGGCATAAAAGGTAAAACAATAAGGCGCTTTCTGACACGCCTTTTTTCGTCGGGACTCCTCATGCATTTTATTTATAGGGCATAGAGGGTAAAACAATAAGGCTCTTTCTGACACGCCTTTTTTCGTCGGGACTCCTCATGCAGTTTATTTATAGGGCATAGAAGGTAAAACAATAAGGCGCTTTCTGACACGCCTTTTTTCGTCGGGACTCCTCATGCATTTTTATAGGGCATAGAGGGTAAAACAATAAGGCGCTTTCTGACACGCCTTTTTTCGTCGGGACTCCTCATGCAGTTTATTTATAGGGCATAGAAGGTAAAACAATAAGGCGCTTTCTGACACGCCTTTTTTCGTCGGGACTCCTCATGCATTTTATTTATAGGGCATAGAGGGTAAAACAATAAGGCGCTTTCTGACACGCCTTTTTTCGTTGGGACTCCTCATGCAATTATAAAGTTAGGGTATGGAAGTTGAAACAATAAGGCGCTTTCTGACACGCCTTTTTTGTCGGGACTCCTCATGCAGTTTATTTATAGGGTATAGAAGGTAAAACAATAAGGCGCTTTCTGACACGCCATTTTCGTCGGGTCTCGTAAGGTATTGTTGGTTCGTAAGTCCTGCACAACGGGTAATTGACGTCAAAGATGTTCGCTATGCAGTTTATTTAGTTAGGGTATAAAAGGTACAGCAATGATGCGCTTTCTGACACACCTTTTTTCGTCGGGACTCCTCATGCAGTTAATGCTATGCAATTTTTTTTTGCGGTGGGGGATGCATAACTTACCAAGTAGATAGGTTGTGACAGAAATAGAACATCCACTGGCTAGACGACGTAAGGTATTGTTGGTTCGGAAGTCCTGAGGAACGGCCGAACAGAGAAAAAGCAGAAGATGGGGGATGCAGAACTTACCAAGTAAGATAGGGTGTTACAGAAATAGAACATCCACTGGCTAGACGTCGTAAGGTATTGGTGGTTGGTAGGTCCTGAGCAACGGCCGAACAGAAAAAAAGCAGAAGAACCGCTGGCTAGACGTCGTACGGTATTGTTGGTTCGATGTCTTGAGCAATGGGTAGCTGAAGTCAAAGATGTTCACATGCAAAATAAAAGTATGTTTTAAGCTAAAATGGTAGAAAGAGGAAATATAAATAATAGACAACACTGCACATAGTGCTATGTAGTTTATTTAGTTAGGGTATAGAAGGTAAAACAATAAGGCGCTTTCTGACACGCCATTTTCGTCGGGACTCGTAAGGTATTGTTGGTTCCTAAGTCCTGCACAACGGGTAATTGATGTCAAAGATGTTCGCTAATATGCAGTTTATTTAGTTAGGGTATAAAAGGTACAGCAATGATGCGCTTTCTGACACACCTTTTTTCGTCGGGACTCCTCATGCAGTTAATGCTAATTTTTTGTTGGGGTGGGGGATGCATAACTTACCAAGTAGATAGGTTGTGACAGAAATAGAACATCCAATGGCTAGACGTCGTAAGGTATTGTTAGTTCGAAGTCCTGAGCAAGTGGTAGTTGAAGTCAAAGATGTTTGCTATGCGGTTTATTTAGTTAGGGTATAAAAGGTAAAACAATGAGGCGCTTTCTGACACGCCTTTTTTCGTCGGGACTCGTGATGCAATTATTGCTATGGATTTTTTTTTTTTTTTTGCAGTGGGGGATGCAGATAGGTTCTGACAGAATCAGAACAGGTAAGGTAAAACGCTAAGGCGCCTTCTGACACGCCTTTTTTCGTCGGTACTCCTCATGCAATTATTTAGTTAGGGTATGGAAGTTGAAACAATAAGGCGCTTTCTGACACGCCTTTTTTCGTCGGGACTCCTCATACAGTTTATTTATAGGGCATAGAAGGTAAAACAATAAGGCGCTTTCTGACACGCCTTTTTTCGTCGGGACTCCTCATGCATTTTATTTACAGGGCATAGAGGGTAAAACAACAAGGCGCTTTCTGACACGCCTTTTTTCGTCGGGACTCCTCATACAATTATTTAGTTAGGGTATGGAAGTTGAAACAATAAGGCGCTTTCTGACACGCCTTGTTTCGTCGGGACTCCTCATGCAGTTTATTTATAGGTCATAGAAGGTAAAACAATAAGGCGCTTTCTGAAACGCCTTTTTTCGTCGGGACTTCTCATGCAGTTAATGTTATGCAATTTTTTTGTTGCGGTGGGGGATGCAGAACTTACCAAGTAGTGACAGAAATAGAACATCCACTGTCTAGACGACGTAAGGTATTGTTGTTTCGGAAGTCCTGAGGAACGGCCGAACAGAGAAAAAGCAGAAGATGGGGGATGCAGAACTTACCAAGTAGATAGGTTGTCACTGAAATAGAACATCCACTGGCTAGACGTCGTAAGGTATTGTTGGTTGGTAAGTCCTGAGCAACGGCCGAACAGAGAAAAAGCAGAAGAACCGCTGGCTAGACGTCGTACGGTATTGTTGGTTCGATGTCTTGAGCAACGGGTAGCTGAAGTCAAAGATGTTCACATGCAAAATAAAAGTATGTTTTAAGCTAAAATGGAAGAAAGAGGAAATATAAATAATAAACAACACTGCACATACTGCTATGTAGTTTTTTTAGTTAGGGTATAGAAGGTAAAACAATAAGGCGCTTTCTGACACGCCATTTTCGTCGGGACTCGTAAGGTATTGTTGGTTCGTAAGTCCTGCACAATGGGTAATTGACGTCAAAGATGTTCGCTATGCAGTTTATTTAGTTAGGGTATAAAAGGTACAGCAATGATGCGCTTTCTTACACACCTTTTTTCGTCGGGACTCCTCATGCAGTTAATGCTATGCAATTTTTTGTTGCGGTGGGGGATGCATAACTTACCAAGTAGATAGGTTGTGACAGAAATAGAACATCCACTGGCTAGACGTCGTAAGGTATTGTTAGTTCGAAGTCGTGAGCAAGTGGTAGTTGAAGTCAAAGATGTTTGCTATGCAGTTTATTTAGTTAGGGTATAAAAGGTAAAACAATGCGGCGCTTTCTGACACGCCTTTTTTCGTCGGGACTCGTGATGCAATTATTGCTATGGATTTTTTTTTTTGCAGTGGGGGATGCAGATAGGTTTCTTACAGAATCAGAACAGGTAAGGTAAAACGCTAAGGCGCTTTCTGACACGCCTTTTTTCGTCGGGACTCCTCATGCAATTATTTAGTTAGGGTATGGAAGTTGAAACAATAAGGCGCTTTCTGACACGCCTTTTTTCGTCGGGACTCCTCATGCAGTTTATTTATAGGGCATAGAAGGTAAAACAATAAGGCGCTTTCTGACACGCCTTTTTTCGTCGGGACTCCTCATGCATTTTATTTATAGGGCATAGAGGGTAAAACAATAAGGCGCTTTCTGACACGCCTTTTTTCGGCGGGACTCCTAATGCAGTTTACTTATAGAGCATAGAAGGTAAAACAATAAGGCGCTTTCTGACACGCCTTTATTTCGTCGGGACTCCTCATGCATTTTATTTATAGGGCATAGAGGGTAAAACAATAAGGCGCTTTCTGACACGCCTTTTGTCGTCGGGACTCCTCATGCAATTATTTAGTTAGGGTATGGAAGTTGAAATAATAAGGCGCTTTCTGACACACCTTTTTTCGTCGGGACTCCTTATGCAGTTTATTTATAGGGCATAGAAGGTAAAACAATAAGGCGCTTTCTGAAACGCCTTTTTTCGTCGGGACTTCTCATGCAGTTAATGTTATGCAATTTTTTTGTTGCGGTGGGGGATGCAGAACTTACCAAGTAGATCAGAAATAGAACATCCACTGGCTAGACGACGTAAGGTATTGTTGGTTCGGAAGTCCTGAGGAACGGCCGAACAGAGAAAAAGCAGAAGATGGGGGATGCAGAACTTACCAAGTAGATAGGTTGTTACAGAAATAGAACATCCACTGGCTAGACGTCGTAAGGTATTGTTGGTTGGTAAGTCCTGAGCAACGGCCGAACAGAGAAAAAGCAGAAGAACCGCTGGCTAGACGTCGTACGGTATTGTTGGTTCGATGTCTTGAGCAATGGGTAGCTGAAGTCAAAGATGTTCACATGCAAAATAAAAGTATGTTTCAAGCTAAAATGGAAGAAAGAGGAAATATAAATAATAAACAACACTGCACATACTGCTATGTAGTTTATTTAGTTAGGGTATAGAAGGTAAAACAATAAGGCGCTTTCTGACACGCCATTTTCGTCGGGACTCGTAAGGTATTGTTGGTTCGTAAGTCCTGCACAACGGGTAATTGAAGTCAAAGATGTTCGCTATGCAGTTTATTTAGTTAGGGTATAAAAGCTACAACAATGATGCGCTTTCTGACACACCTTTCTTCGTCGGGACTCCTCGTGCAGTTTATTTATAGGGCATAAAAGGTAAAACAATAAGGCGCTTTCTGACACGCCTTTTTTCGTCGGGACTCCTCATGCATTTTATTTATAGGGCATAGAGGGTAAAACAATAAGGCGCTTTCTGACACGCATTTTTTCGTCGGGACTCCTCATGCAGTTTATATATAGGGCATAGAAGGTAAAAAAAATAAGGCGCTTTCTGACACGCCTTTTTTCGTCGGGACTCCTCATGCATTTTTATAGGGCATATAAGAGGGTAAAACAATAAGGCGCTTTCTGACACGCCTTTTTTCGTCGGGACTCCTCATGCAGTTTATTTATAGGGCATAGAAGGTAAAACAATACGGCGCTTTCTGACACGCCTTTTCTCGTCGGGACTCCTCATGCATTTTATTTATAGGGCATAGAGGGTAAAACAATAAGGCGCTTTCTGACACGCCTTTTTTCGTCGGGACTCCTCATGCAATTATTAAGTTAGGGTATGGAAGTTGAAACAATAAGGCGCTTTCTGACACGCCTTTTTTCGTCGGGACTCCTCATGTAGTTTATTAATAGGGCATAGAAGGTAAAACAATAAGGCGCTTTCTGAAACGCCTTTTTTCGTCGGGACTCCTCATGCATTTTATTTATAGTGCATAGAGGGTAAAACAATAAGGCGCTTTCTGACACGCCTTTTTTCGTCGGGACTTCTCATGCAGTTAATGTTATTCAAATTTCAAATTCACTTTATTTTACCTTAATATCATTGTCGATGACAAAAATAGCAGCGGAAGTCAAAAACAGTTTAAAACACTTATACAAATTTTTTGTTGCGGTGGGGGATGCAGAACTTACCAAGTAGATAGGTTGTGACAGAAATAGAACATCCACTGGCTAGACGACGTAAGGTATTGTTGGTTCGGAAGTCCTGAGGAACGGCCGAACAGAGAAAAAGCAGAAGATTGGGGATGCAGAACTTACCAAGTAGATAGGTTGTTACAGAAATAGAACATCCACTGGCTAGACGTCGTAAGGTATTGTTGGTTGGTAAGTCCGGAGCAACGGCCGAACAGAGAAAAAGCAGAAGAACCGCTGGCTAGACGTCGTACGGTATTGTTGGTTCGATGTCTTGAGCAATGGGTAGCTGAAGTCAAAGATGTTCACATGCAAAATAAAAGTATGTTTAAGCTAAAATGGAAGAAAGAGGAAATATAAATAATAAACAACACTGCACATACTGCTATGCAGTTTATTTAGTTGGGTATAGAAGGTAAAACAATAAGGCGCTTTCTGACACGCCATTTTCGTCGGGTCTCGTAAGGTATTGTTGGTTCGTAAGTCCTGCACAACGGGTAATTGACGTCAAAGATGTTCGCTATGCAGTTTATTTAGTTAGGGTATAAAAGGTACAGCAATGATGCGCTTTCTGACACACCTTTTTTCGTCGGGACTCCTCATGCAGTTAATGCTATGCAATTTTTTTTTGCGGTGGGGGATGCATAACTTACCAAGTAGATAGGTTGTGACAGAAATAGAACATCCACTGGCTAGACGACGTAAGGTATTGTTGGTTCGGAAGTCCTGAGGAACGGCCGAACAGAGAAAAAGCAGAAGATGGGGGATGCAGAACTTACCAAGTAAGATAGGGTGTTACAGAAATAGAACATCCACTGGCTAGACGTCGTAAGGTATTGGTGGTTGGTAAGTCCTGAGCAACGGCCGAACAGAAAAAAAGCAGAAGAACCGCTGGCTAGACGTCGTACGGTATTGTTGGTTCGATGTCTTGAGCAATGGGTAGCTGAAGTCAAAGATGTTCACATGCAAAATAAAAGTATGTTTTAAGCTAAAATGGTAGAAAGAGGAAATATAAATAATAGACAACACTGCACATAGTGCTATGTAGTTTATTTAGTTAGGGTATAGAAGGTAAAACAATAAGGCGCTTTCTGACACGCCATTTTCGTCGGGACTCGTAAGGTATTGTTGGTTCCTAAGTCCTGCACAACGGGTAATTGATGTCAAAGATGTTCGCTAATATGCAGTTTATTTAGTTAGGGTATAAAAGGTACAGCAATGATGCGCTTTCTGACACACCTTTTTTCGTCGGGACTCCTCATGCAGTTAATGCTAATTTTTTGTTGGGGTGGGGGATGCATAACTTACCAAGTAGATAGGTTGTGACAGAAATAGAACATCCAATGGCTAGACGTCGTAAGGTATTGTTAGTTCGAAGTCCTGAGCAAGTGGTAGTTGAAGTCAAAGATGTTTGCTATGCGGTTTATTTAGTTAGGGTATAAAAGGTAAAACAATGAGGCGCTTTCTGACACGCCTTTTTTCGTCGGGACTCGTGATGCAATTATTGCTATGGATTTTTTTTTTTTTTTTTGCAGTGGGGGATGCAGATAGGTTCTGACAGAATCAGAACAGGTAAGGTAAAACGCTAAGGCGCTTTCTGACACGCCTTTTTTCGTCGGGACTCCTCATGCAATTATTTAGTTAGGGTATGGAAGTTGAAACAATAAGGCGCTTTCTGACACGGCCTTTTTTCGTCGGGACTCCTCATACAGTTTATTTATAGGGCATAGAAGGTAAAACAATAAGGCGCTTTCTGACACGCCTTTTTTCGTCGGGACTCCTCATGCATTTTATTTACAGGGCATAGAGGGTAAAACAACAAGGCGCTTTCTGACACGCCTTTTTTCGTCGGGACTCCTCATACAATTATTTAGTTAGGGTATGGAAGTTGAAACAATAAGGCGCTTTCTGACACGCCTTGTTTCGTCGGGACTCCTCATGCAGTTTATTTATAGGGCATAGAAGGTAAAACAATAAGGCGCTTTCTGAAACGCCTTTTTTCGTCGGGACTTCTCATGCAGTTAATGTTATGCAATTTTTTTGTTGCGGTGGGGGATGCAGAACTTACCAAGTAGTGACAGAAATAGAACATCCACTGTCTAGACGACGTAAGGTATTGTTGTTTCGGAAGTCCTGAGGAACGGCCGAACAGAGAAAAAGCAGAAGATGGGGGATGCAGAACTTACCAAGTAGATAGGTTGTCACTGAAATAGAACATCCACTGGCTAGACGTCGTAAGGTATTGTTGGTTGGTAAGTCCTGAGCAACGGCCGAACAGAGAAAAAGCAGAAGAACCGCTGGCTAGACGTCGTACGGTATTGTTGGTTCGATGTCTTGAGCAACGGGTAGCTGAAGTCAAAGATGTTCACATGCAAAATAAAAGTATGTTTTAAGCTAAAATGGAAGAAAGAGGAAATATA